>JAUDYJ010000002.1:121590891-122864224 GCA_030761175.1 Masticophis lateralis
AAATTCCCATATTTAAGAACCAAAAAAAGGAAAACTGGACTATTTCCATGCAAGGAAGATGGGGCTTCCAAAGACTTGTCTTGAATAAGTGCTTAAAAGTCTTTAAGACTTTCCTTTTCTCATGCAAGTCTTGAAAACTCTGCTATTGCTGGTATCAAGAGGCTCTACTTCATGATGACATGAAGGGAAGCTTAAGCACTGCTTTTCTATTCAAATGCTGGTATCAAGAGGCCCCAGTTTTACATGGTGCCATTCCTGAACTTCCAGGATGTAGTGGCCTTGCAACTGGAGACTGTTAGAATTCCAGTCTAACATTTCTGCTTCTCTGTTGCTTGTCCATTGGGTGTTCTCTTGCCCCCAGAATGGTTTCAATGTCCTTTTCAGGTTGCAACCACCAATGAAAAGGTCAGGGATATTTTAAAATAGTTTCTAATGGAAACTAAGAAGCTTGAATTAAAAACAAAACCCAGATGTTCATCTAAGCATGAAAAGGGGTTGAACTTATTCTGGGGAGAATGCTTCAGCAGACAAATACTGCCATCAGTGGTGCTCCACCTTTGGCCACCTGTATCAGTAAGAAGCCTAGGGAAGAGTATTTGAAGTGGAACTTATTAAATTGACAAGCTCTTCTGAGACAAGTCAATGATCCCAAAGACTTAAGCAAATTATAAATTTGCATTTTGTATTTTGATGGATATGTAAAATCTTAAAAAGACTTCTTTAAAAATGTACAGTGTAGAGAACTCTTAATTGGTAGTCTACACAGAAATACAAGATATTGCCAGCAAAATTAATGGGGAGAGAGGGAATTTTTTTTCCAGTCAGTTACCCCAGTGTTTATCTGACAGTTACTTACAATCCCTAAGAAACTTCTGCAGCCATGAGGAAACAATGAGAAAAATAATTGGTAGTATTGTTTTCTTCACTTTGCATAATGTTTGTAATTGTTCTACTAGGCAAATCTATTTGTCTAGAAGAAAAGAATCAAGGATCCAGTAAATACTTGTTACAGCTTTACTTTGAAAGCTGTGCTGGATGATTATATGATCATTATATGATCATTATATGATGGGTGATTATAGGATGCATGTAACTTTGGATATTTCAATAGAGGCCTACTTGAAGTTGGAAAATAACTCTTCTCCATCATGTAAAGTTTGGTTAATTTTGTTTAGTAGTAGAAGAAAGAAGAAAATGGATTGAACTAAGAATGTTAAAAAAGTTTTATCTTTGTAGTGGTTCAATGGATAAATTTCCTTTCAAGCTTTGATGCTATATTTGTTCTATATGTTAGATTAAATAGAGTAGGACTCTTCCACCTTAATGCATGAACTGAAGTATTGCCCTGTTTTTTATAGTCTATGCTACATTTTGATTTATTTATTTTTTTAAGAATGTGTAAGTATTCCTGCCATGGGTTACTTTGATCTATTCTGCTTGTATTTTACTAATACTGTATAGTAGTATATGTTTTCTGAGGTTTTCACGGGTGTTTGTATGTAGGTCTTTGGTTATTTGGGTTTTCTCCTGCGTAAAATTGGAAGTGTCTTGGCGATGTTTCGATGAAGTCTCATTCGTCATCTTCAGGCTGGTATTTTCGGCTTCGGGCTTCTAGGAGCAATGTGTGATCGCAGCTGATTCTTCCTTTTAACTGCTAGTGGGGGTGTGAATTGATTGGGTGATTTGGGTGAATTGATATATATATATTTGTTTTCTGAGGTTATATATATATATAAATTCTTTTTTCATAGGTCTTTATGTGTATTTTTCTGAGATTTCACTGAACTATGGCTGTAGAAACATCTTGATTTACGTAGGAAAAACCTGGCTGAGAGAAAAATACACATAAAGACCTACAAAAAGAGAATAAAATAAATATTTGATCGTTACAGGGAGGAGAGGAGTCATGGGATGAGGGTGTGGCTAACTGAAGAAGACAAACTAGTCAGAAATAGATCTATCTTTGTCTCCCTTAAGTCTCACAGCAGACAGCAAAATGCTGCTTTGATGTCTGATAAAGCCTAGACTATGGCTGTAGAAACATCTTGATTTACGTAGGAAAAACCTGGCTGAGAGAAATATACATATATACATATACATATACATATACATATACATATACATATACATATACATATACATATACATATACATACATACATACATACATACATACATATATATATACATATATATGTCTTTGGTTATTCGGGTCTTCTCCCGCCGAGAACACCAGCCTGAAGATGATGAATGAGACTTCGTCAAAACGTCACTAAGATACTTCCGATTCTACGTGGGAGAAGACCCGAATGACCAAAGACCTACATACAAACACCCGCAAAAACCTCAGAAAACTATCTATCTATCTATCATCTCTCTATCTATCTATCTATCTATCTATCTATCTATCTATCTATCTATCTATCTATCTATCTATATGTAGGTCTTTGGTTATTCGGATCTTCTGGGTCTTCTCCCGCGTAGAATTGGAAGTATCTTGGTGACGTTTCGACGAAGTCTCATTCGTCATCTTCAGGCTGGTGTTCTCGGCTTCGTTGGAAGAACGAAGCCGAGAACACCAGCCTGAAGATGACGAATGAGACTTCGTCGAAACGTCGCCAAGATACTTCCAATTCTACGGGGGAGAAGACCCGAATAACCAAAGACTTACATACAAACACCCGCGAAAACCTCAGAAAACATATATATATATATATGTATCTTTATGCCAGGGATTTTCCTACGTATATCAAGATGTTTCATAGCCTAATTTTTAGTGAAATCTCAATTCACCAGCTTTTAGGCCTTTTTAAACATCATCATCATCATCATCATTATTATTATTATTATTATTATTATTATTATTATTATTATTATTATTATTATTATTTATTAAATTTATATACCGCCCTTCTCCTAGTGGACTCAGGGCAGTGTACAGCCAAGAATAAAAGCACTCAAATACAAAATTTAAAATATTAATAAAAGAATTAAATAATTTTGGCCCAATAAATTTAAAAAACCCAATAGGCAATTAAAATTTAAAACCCGTAAAACTTTAAACTTAAAAAAGAGGGGGGGGTTACGCCAGCCCAGCTTGACAAAATAAAGTTTTAGGGCACAGCGGAAAGCCCGGAGATCAGGTATCGTACGGATCTCCAGGGGCAAATCGTTCCAGAGGGCTGGTACTGCCACAGAGAAGGCTCTCCCCCTGGGTGTCACCAGCCGACATTGTCTGGCTGACGGCACCCTGAGGAGTCCCTCTCTGTGGGAGCGAACTGGCTGGTGGGAGGCTATCGGTGGCAGAAGGCGGTCCCGCAAGTACCCAGGCCCTATGCCATGGAGCGCTTTAAAGGTAAATTACAGCAACCATTTTGCTGTCTGTTTGAATTTTTGAGGGAGACTGAGATAGATCTATTTCTACCTTTTTCGGTTTCATCGGCTAGCCACACCCCTTTTTCTTAACTCTCCCCTGTAACAGTCAAATATTTATTATTTTATTTTCATAGGTCTTTATGTGTATCATTCTTTATACCAGGGATTTTCCTACATATATCAAGATGTTTCATAGCCTAATTTTCAGTGAAATCTCAATTCACCAGCTTTTAGGCTTTTTTAAACATTACAGAGAGAGAGAGAGAGAGAGAGAGAGAGAGAGAGAGAGAGAGAGAATGTTTACCATATAAAATTTTTAAATTGATGCATTTCCTGTTGCTAGTGCTTCTCAGAATTGCAATTGTTTGATGGGATTTTAGTACTATATTATTTTTCAATCTAGATTGGCAAAAAATTTGATTTTATGGCCCCTTGTGAGAGTCTTGGGGGACACCACAGATCCTAGGACCACATTTTAAGAAAACTTGATCTAAATTATTTATTTGTCGGCTGGCTAATTTATGAGACTTATAGGGCTGCCTTGTCTCTGGGTGGCTCATGATAAAAACATAAAAGAAACATGAATGTTCTCTACTGTTAGAGAAAAATTGAAATTGGATTTAGGGAGGAGTGGCTATTCTCCCACTTACAAAGAACACCTCAGTTTGTCAATGAGCTGGACATTGCAAGGTCTGAATGCTCACATCTGTTATTGGTACTTCTCACATAGTTGGTCGGCCTTAGACCTCTTAATCTTGCTGGAACTTCCGCTTTTATTCCTTCTATATGTCTTATTTTGTGTTTACTGCTGAAGTTGTGGCAGCAGCTGAAAAATTCAATAAGACTGGTTGTGCCCTGGCTAACTGAAATATTCTCCTTTGTCAGCTGCTCAGCTCAAATAATGTCAAGTAAAAAAGTAGTATCCATCAGCATTTTGTGTATCTCCAAAATCCCATTAGTAGTAGAAAGACCTGGAAGTTTCATTTGGCAGAAAAAGAGGGAAGAAGAGAGTGGAAGAATAAAAAGCAAGGGGGAAGGAGATACTTCCATCATTTGTTCATTAACATATCATATTAAGCACTATCCATCTTGGAATCTTTCCCACAAAAATTATTTTTTTTTTCTTAAAAAGGGGAGATATGCTGATTTGGGGATGGGGCGAGGGCAGGATCCAGCAGGATCTGACAGGTTTTGGAGAACCAGTAGCTGAAATTTTGAGCAATTTGGAGAATTGGCAAATATCACCTCTGGCTGGCCTCAGAGTGGGGTGGGAATGGAGATTTTGCAATATCCTTCCCCTGCCACACCTACCAAGCCACGGCCACAGAACTGGTAGTAAAAAAATTTGGATTTCACCACTGGGCGAGGGGAGTGTCTCAGTATAATTTAGGAGGGAAATCAGCCAGAACAATGCATTTTGTTTCTTTCTCTCCAGCCCTTTTGCTGGGCCTATGACACCTATGTAGAATTTTAAATAGCAGCAGCAACAATAAAAATTCTGTGGTTCTGTTGATACATAGCAGACAAATTGCTGTCAAAATAAGAGTAGTAGGTAGATGGAGGGTTGATAAACACTTGCCTTATATTTTCGTATAGTTGCATTATTGGATTTATACAGTAAGAACAGAACTAACTGAAAGATTTATCTCCATTAATTATATGGAAATGCCATCTAAAGCTTCTTAGGGGCCAGTGTGATGTAATGGGTAACACTGGTTTTGAATGAGGTTGTTTTTACTACCTGATTTTAGAACTAATCCAGAGAATACTGAAATTAGTTGTTTTTAATTTGACTGAAGAAAGACATCTTAGTCCACTGCAGAGAAATCAAGAAATTGAATGGATACTATCTTTCTGGAGCCATTAGGCTCTCTGTCTATTGATGTACCAGATTCTAAGAATATTGGCCAGGCTGAGATGAATTTCGGGAACTGATGTGGCAAACGCAGTCAAAACTACTGGATTGGGATAAGCTATGTTAAACCATGAAAAATTGTCTATTGCTGATGGGCTATTGTCACATGATATTTAATCTGAAATTAGAAATTGGATCATCATGATCATACATAGGGTAGTGAGTTTATGATACAAGTCATCCTACTGAAAAAAATATTGATTTGGACCTCATTAGTTGTTATAATATGATTGACAAAGAGGGATTGAATAATACTCAGTATGTGTGTATGCTTGCGTGCCTGGCTCTGTGCATGCTCTGTATGCCTACGTGTGCCTGTGTGTGTGCTTACACACACAGACACCCTCATGCCTTCAAGTTGGCTTTTCACTCCTGGCAACTGCCTGAACAATCTTTGCAATTTTCTTGACAAGGACCTGATGATATGTTCCTGCCTCTTTCCTAAGGTTGAGAGAGATCAACTGTCACTCAGCCGACTTAGTGCCTCAAGAGGGACTAGAACTCACAATTTCCCAGTTTTTAGTCAGGCAAATAATGTTCTCAAATAATATCATATATAGAGAAAATTTAGATTAAGTCTTTTTCAGTGAAGGAACATGAGAAGATTCAGTTACTGTTCAAGTCTTTCTTCCATGCAGACATTCTCGTCACTTCTACATTTCTTCTATGATAAATCTCCCCAGTCACTGAATATTGAGTCATCCCAACAGAATTGCCTCAGTGTAAGGCTAATTGCTAGTTATATTTACGAAACAGCAATAACCTTCAAGACATTTAAGTTGAAAAACATCTAAGGTAAAAGAACTCTACGTACTGGTTTTATAGAGCTATGCTGGCAAATTATGGCATTGCTTGTGAGACAGTTTAATTGTTCATCTGAGCTTACCCTATGCTCCTCATGGAGAAATTTCAGTGAAGGACAATGTAAAATAGGTAGTAATACCTCTCTATGGAAGGAAGGGCTACGTACTGCTGAGTAGAGTTTTTTTAATTGCTTGGCTGGAAGCATTTGTTGCAATTCTTTCCTTCAACTTTACTCTCACCCTCTTTTATGTAATTTTAAAGTCATCTCTGCTTCTTACAACCTATTATTATTATTTATCATTAATGGAAAGAATATGCAAGAAGAAAGAGGAAATGTGCATTTGCTTGGGAATCTTGTGATTGAAAATGGATTATACAGAGAGAAAAGGGGGCTGCCATTGCCACTATGCAATTAGGGAGAAGAAAGAAAGGGGAAGGGAATTGAGGAATCTCTAACAATTTCTTGAATTCCAAGAGAGGTCCCTCCCTCTTTCCCTTCCACAGCTTTGCCTACCTTCCTTTCCACCTGCTTGTTCATCACAAATGTTCCATACAAATCAGTCATGATGAACTACTGTATTCAAAACTCCTGTTTCAAACTTCAGGCAGCCTTGTTGCTACAGCTGCCATATATGCTAAAATACTGAGAATTTTTCCTGGCTCCAGCTGGCTCCTTAGGAATTGGGCCAGTGGCCTCATCAGCATATAAATATATGCAGATTTGCTTTTTACACACAACTACTCTTCATGGTGGAAGAAGACTAGCAAACTATAATATGGTACTAGGAAGGATTAAAAAGTAGGAAGGCTTTCCCCTTGTTCTCATTGTTGCATGGTTTCCTATTAACTGCAGGAAAATATCTTTTGGCTTTTGATCAGCCATCAAATCAACATATCAACAAGGAGAAATGGCTGGAGGTTTTGGTAGGTTTGAGGAGTTGATAGGAGGTTGACTTCTCTCCTTCCCGTAATTCCTCTGCACATCACTCATTTGTTATTAAAAACATCAGGGACTGCTCCTGATTGCTCCCCATGCTCCTTAGTTGACTGATGGAGAAAGTGAATTAAGGTCTTGGTACATAACAGCTGAAGTCAAAGGTCAACTGAGCCATGTAGTTTGCCTCTAAAGAACAGAGAGAATACAATTGTATGGAGTGGAATAAAAATGTATATAACAAGAATGTAGAAATGTATAATGTTAAAGATATAATTAAAATATATAGATCTCTATAGGGGGAGGAGAGAGAGAGAGAGAGAGAGAAGGATAATGGGAAAAAAAGAGGAACATAATGAAGACATAGGGGAAAAATATAAAGTAATAGAAGGAAGACCATGTTGAAACAATGCTTAAAAATGATAATATATCTATATATTGTATGTTATGTGAATGTTATATATGTGTTATAATAAAATTACAAATTAAAAAAAAAAGAACAGAGAGAATAAGAGATTTTAGGATACAGGCTGTTCCACTGCAAGCCAGATTTTCTGCTCAGTATTTCCCATATGGGATGCTTGATGATCAAGTCTTCCACCATTTTCCTGTTTATTCAAGCAGCTATAGAGAGACCCCAGCTTGGCACTGCAGAAATAAGGGGTCCTTGGTGTTCACTGAACTTGGTTGTTTTCTTGCAGACATTTCATTACCCAATGAATGACTTGGGAAGGGGTAATGACTTGAAAAGAGCCTGGTGGAGCAGTGGACTAAGTGCTGTTAAAGTAGCACTTACTTGCCAGCTGCCTGCAATTACTGCAAATTCAAATCTCACCAAGCTCAAGGTTGACTCAGCCTTCTATCCTTTCGAAGTAGGTAGAATTAGGACCTGGATTGTGGGGGCAATAAACTGACTTTGTATAAAAAGAACACCACTTGGGGGGGCGAAAGCCCTACTAAGCAGGTATATACAAAAGTATGAAGGCTACTGCTTAACGCATTGTAAGCCGCCCTGAGTCTCCGGAGAAGGGTGGCATATATAAATCAAATAAATAAATAAATAAATAAATAAATAAATAAATAAATAAATAAATAATGCCTATCCAGTGCTAGTCAACCAAAAAACAAACAAACAAACAAACAAATAAACCCAAGCTCAGAGATCACCAAGGATCCTTCATTTCAACCCTGAGCTACAGATATTCTTCTTTATTGATTGTAGGAATATCTAAGCATTTTTCTTTATACTATTGTGATTTCCTAAATCAGCCCCATAAAGCTGCTATGAAAGTACACTTACCACCTTCATACAATCCACTCAGACTGCATTATGCAAATGATGCCTATAATATAGCAAAGGCCCTAGAGGGAAAAGTGCAGTCATGATCATGAAGACTCAACACAATTATTGTCCTTCATGGAAGGGTTCCTTTTTGTGATCCTTAGCCTGACAGCTGAGATTCCTATTAGCAGTAGTTCATATAGGTTCATTGCTGACCGTCAGCAGGGGAAATGATCTTCTTTTATTCATCTCTAGAAATTCAAGCTGAAAGCAGTTGTATTGCACAATGCTATCCCAGGCTTCTTTAGCTATAGCAACAGACTGTTCTTCAAATGCTTGCATCTGAATAATAATCCACAGTAAATATATTTAGTTTGGTTTTGTTATAATCTTGAAAGATTTGGGATGATTTTTTAAAAATGGGCAGCCTCTGGGTCATTGTTTTTTTAAATAATTAATTCATTCATTCATTCATTCATTCAAACATGTACAAGATAACAGGTATAAGTATAAACATGGACATGAACACAGGAAATGAGTAAAAATAAATGGGGACAGTAGGACAGGGACGGTAGGCACGCTAGTGCACTTATGCATGCCCCCTTTATGGACCTCTTAGGAATGGGGTGAGGTCCACAGTAGACAGTTTAAGGTTAAAGTTTTGGGGGTTTGAGGATGTAACAACAGAGTTAGGTAGAGCATTCCAGGTGTTGGCCACTCTGTTGCTGTGTCATATTTTCTGCAATCGAGTTTGGAGTGGTTTACCTTAAGTTTCTATCTATTGTTTGCCTGTGTATTGTTGAGGTTGAAGCTGAAGTAGTTGTTGATAGGTAGGATGTTGTAGCAGACACTTTTGTGTACTATGCTTAGGTCAGACCATAGGCAGCATAGTTCCAGGTTGTCCAAGCCCAAAATTTCAAGCCTGGTGGCATACTCTGTGGAGTACTCTTTTCATGAAATACCTCTGGACCCACTCAATTGTATTAATATCCGATATACAGTGTGGATTCCAGGCAGATGAGCTGTATTCAAGAATTGGTCTGGCAAAGGTTTTGTATGCCCTAGTTAGTACTACAGTGTTATCGGAGAAGAAGTTTCGCAAAATTAGGTTAACAACTCTTAATGCCTTTTTGGCAATGCTGTTACAGTGAGCTCTGGGGCTTAGATCATTTGAGATGAGTACTCCTAGGTCCTTGACAGAGTGAGGGTCATCTACAAGGTCATATCTGCATATAGTTATCGGCATATATATCCATATATAGTTGTATGATGGCATTCAACCCCTGAAAATTTATCAAGTTTACCAAGAGAAAAATTATATGGTAGCCACTAAACAGCAAATCCCCAATGAACATTATTATTTTTGCTTATGGTGTAACCCAAACACAAGTTAAATGCTAAACCAAAAAAACTAAGTTTGTGAAAGTGTTTATCTATACATGGACCAACAGTTCTCATCAAAGTTTTACAAAGAAACTTTTGCTCAGCTTCTAGTTACTCCCTGAAATACAGAGTTCTGCTCTAAGAAATTGGGGATTCATAGACATCTCTCCTTGCAACATTCTTTGCATGTTTATAAGTGCTTAGAACTGGAAGCTGTGAGGTTGATAGGTTTTGAAGGTTGGTGCCTAAAGAATTGGTTAGTTTTTATATAGAAACTGCTGTTAAATTCTGTACTGATGCTGATATTTAATGCTTTCATTTTATTTCAAAGAAATATTTACACATTTTGAGAACAAGAATTCTGGCTCCTAGTTTAGATTACAACTTTCCTGGAAATTCATCTCACATAAAGCAATATGGGGGGCAGACAGAATGAGCAACAGAGAGAAAGTGGTATAATTTCCTTGAAAAGTAAAGTTCCTTTCATTTTGTGTAGTTTGGGCGATCTCCATTATTGGAGTCATTGGCTTTCACACCTTTGCCATCAATGAGATGCAAAGACTTTAATAAAATAAAGGCTCATAACGTAACCAGTTGGGCAATCCAGATTGGTGACGGAAGGAATATATCAAAAAAGCAAGTGAACATGTTAAATGCATAGCACACATTGAAAAGGATGGAATCAACTTGATCAAGTCTCTGTACAAACTTTACTGTGTCTTGCTACAAAATATAAATCAATGTTTATTCCTGTTTGATGATGGCCTTTTTAACAGGAGGAAAACAGGAAGAAATAATTCTACAAACCGAGAACGGAGACATTTTATAGCCTGAGAGCTATATCTCTTGGGTTCCAGAGTCTAACATGAAAAAGCCTTCAGTTTTGAGAGTTGTTTGCTTTCAGTGTAGCCAACAGAAGTGACAGGCCTAATACCTCAGGTGTCTTCAGGGAGACTTTTGTGGTACAGTGTGACAGAGCCTTGACCTAGTCTCCTCATCCCCAGCCTTTCAGCCTTGCTGTATGCATGACTGGCATCAAGCCTGATAACATTACATGGCAACCTTGGACAACTGTCAAGACCTACTCACCAAGTTTGTTTTTGACAATGTCCAGATTTCAACTGATTTGGAGATGCCTGGAAGAAAGGAGCAACCTGCAAAGAGGAATTCTCAGCATGGTCGGTATAAGACTTCCAGTATGAGAACTCCCAAGGCTCAAACTTAGCAGAAACTGCCCAGGCAGCCAATATGGCACTGCTAGATCAGGATCTTTCTTACAGACTAGAATGAAGCTATTTGAAGCAGCTGGTTCTTTGTCAAAATGGAGCAAACACACTTTCATTCTCCTGCCTTTTCTATGGTTGAATTGTTATTTGGCCCAACATGTTTGGAGCTAGGCAATACTTAGTTGTTGACAACCATAGTTTCCACTCTGAGAAGAAGAAATGTTTGGAAATTAATGTTTCGCCCAAAGTAATCTCCCCCAATCCAGAAACTGCACTGTCTAGTTTACCCTTTGTAACATCTTGCTGAAGGCCACCCAAAACTTCCTTGGCAAGTATATGTGCAACTATTTTTTTTTAGTCCATTAATATTAGATATCCCTACATGATGGTGTTTATGTGCAGCAATAGTCCATAGTTGGAAACATAGAAGAGGCTTAAGTATTTGCCTCTGATTGGATTGCTCATAAAATTATCAGAGGTAGTTACAACTAGGTTACTTCCAAATATAGTCCCAAATTAATCCATGTTGCAAGACAGTTAACTGCCATTTCTTTACCATCATCCAAGGTTGTCCTGAGTCTTATGTCCTGGATTATATTCTTGTGGCACTGTTTCTGGTTCAAACCATGGGAACCGGGTAGCTGTAGGTAGAGAAAAGAAACAGTGGGAATCAAATGAAAGTGCTATGTACACTTGGGAAAAATGTATGAGAGGGAAACATATCAACAAACACAGATGTTGCTTAATGCATCAGTCTGTGTTCCATCTGATCAGTATCTCTGGGATCATGTGATTTTACAAGCTTAAGAGATGACATAATATTTAGCTCAGAATTTGAAGTTTGAAGTTTAGTTGCTAATGGGCCCTTTTAGCTCAAGGTTCTTTGAATTTTGGCAATTTCTGTGGCTGAACTTGCCTATGTAAAGAGTAGCATGCTTTACTCCTCTTTCATTATGGAGTGCTTCTTCCTCCATGTTCCTTAGCGGAGGGCCTCATAACACATCAAAAGTTACATCACTGGCCTCTCATTGACTCCTCATTACCTCAAGCCTTTAAGTAATTTCAGAATTCCATTCAACCACTTCTGGTGGAATTGTTCAAAACAAGAGCGGCAGGATGGATTGTAAAATTCCATCTGTTGTGATAGAGTGATAGAAATTTGTACTAACAGGCTAGTTTCCAAATTTCCAAATCACAAAATGTAGTTTTTATATGAAAACCAGTAGAAATGTAATAGCCTTTGGTATAAACTTGATCATATAACTTCTTTCATAAATAAACTTACAAAGTGTTATGAAGTACAGAAAGCCATCAAAAATTATACTAGACCTTAGGTATGTTGAAGCCATTATTATCTATATTGCAAAAGAGAGAAGCAGAAGTCGCTGCAGCAGTCCATCATGATGACATGTGTGCAAAGCTTTGGTTATGGGCTTGCCTGACACCTTAACCTCTGCACAAAACTGGTTCTTGACATGTCCTTTACCACATGTTATTTCACTTCAGGAAGTTGTTGTGAGAACACATTCATGTTACTGTTCATGAAATCAAAGCACTCGGTGAATACTAATCAGGGTGGTGTGCCATGATTCAGTTTTTGACTATTGAAAGTCTGTTTCCAACTGAAAAGTACCACTCAATGCAGGATGTTTATGATGATGACTGTATTGATATGAATATTGTGCATCACTGGGCTGAAAAATATCAAGATGGTAAACCAGGAAGATTTTTTACGATTAAGGACAAAATAGGTAACCTGTGACAGGAACTAATGAGTTTCATATGAGATAGGTTGATGAACTAATTGAAGACAATCAGCTGATTGCTCAAAGTGAAATTGCTGTCAAGCTTTGTTTTTCACAAGAATGTGTGAGGTTACTTTATTGGTCACATTAATGATCTTCATTATTATTGTTCAATATCAGAAGGTCTGTGCAAGAAGAGTTCCTTGAATGTGGAGGGTAGAGAGAAATAGAAAAGTTTTATATTTCAAATAAAACTTTTAAGAGTTGACATTTTGCAGTAATGGTTGTCACACTACAGAAATGAAGGTGAGAAATTTCTTCCACAGATCACAATAGGCAGTGAAATAGGTTCATCATTAGTAACCATAAATGAAGTGTCAGTCCATGAATATCATATTGAAACCTTGGGGGGGGGGATTAAAATTCAGACCTCTGCAGGAAAACTCTTGGTTTGGGAGTTGCAAAAATGGATTTTCTTGAACTGGCATTACTAGCAACTCTGAGCACTACAGTGCAACACCCAAAAGTTTTAAACAATGTTTAAGCAGAGTTTGGAAGCACAAGAAGGAAATTTTGATACAACATCACACTGTTTGGCCTTATATGTCATGAGCTACCCAAGAAACTAATCTGAAGTTGATTGTCACCTTTTAATTTCATCTACTATATAGTCCCAATTTGATGCTTCCACCTTTTCCCAAAATTGAAGAAATACATTTGTGTTTGATTCAGAAAAGGTAGAAAGAATTGTCTTGACATAGTTGAAGAGTCAAAGCATGAGGTTCTTTTATGATGGCATTATTTAGCCTGCCAATTGTCAATTTACTGCAGAAGTGCAGTAAATGGTAGCAATATATGGAGAAGTAAATACAGGTAACAAGAGTTCATTTCAAAGATTATTTTCCTAATTCATGTATTAAAATATTCCAAATGTAAAGTTATAGAGGCATTATTTTTCATTTAACCCTCGTATCTTCCCCAGGATTTGTTGGCCAAAGATAGGAAGCAGGTAAAATCTGTGTTTTATAAAACTGCAATACGAACTGGGTTGCATATGGATGTGACTGGTTGGTAGGAGCAAGATACATGATTTTCTTTTTCGGAGAAGGTAAATTACAAAGAAGTAGGACTGTTACTGTTACAGGAAGACACTAGCACTCAAATTCACACAGAACATGTTTTGGCTACTCTTTTCTATAGTGCCTTAACTAAAAGATGCATACAAATGCCTCCATTCTTTCCCTTAGAATATGTGTTTCATTTTAAGGTTGTTTTCTAAACTTGGTCTTTTCCTTGACTGAACCCTTTTGCACTTGGTTTGAAAGAATGAGTATGCTGGTAATTCTCCTGAACTGTGTCACTTTGGGCATGTTCCACCCTTGTGAAGACATGGGCTGCGACTCTCCACGCTGCAAGATCCTCCAGGTAAAATTTGTTTGATCTTTATGCCAGTTTGTCAAAATGTAATACAAGAGAGAGGACTTAGTTTAGTGGAAAAAGAAGCTCATCATGCTTCAGGTTCAATCTCTAACATCTCAAACTTTCTTTTTGTTTTGTTCAAAGGACCAATTAGGACTCTGTATGGGCTTCTCCTTGAAAAGTATCTGGAAGCTTCAATTGGTCCAAAATGCAGTGGCCTGCATGGTTTTGTGCAGGCCTAAATGTGCATTTGGCTGCTAATTTGTTTCTGGGTCCAATTCAAGGTGCTGTTTGTCACCTTCAAAGTCCTACATGGCTTGGGATCAGGTTATTTGAAGGACTACCTTTCCTGACCCACAGAGCAGGGAGGCAGGAAATGCTACAGGTTCCCTCTCCTAATGGCCTAGCAGGATGAAGAACTAAGGCATTCTCCATGATGGCTCCCTCCCTATGGAACATCATCCCTGAGGAGACAAAATTGGCCCATGCTTTGACACTCTTTTGCAAGTCCCTGTGGGTTTGCCTCAGAGGACCCAGAGTTGCTTGGAGCCCATCAAACGACTTATTGGATTGATTGTTGTCATCAGCGGCAGGGGTGAGGGTTATTGCTTTTATTGTTTTATATTTTGGGTTTTATGTTTGTAAGCTACCCGGAGTCACTGAAAGTGAGTTGGTAGGTCCTATAAGTGTACACTAATAAAAAAATAAAGAACATGATATGCAAATCTGAGTGAGAATAGCTCTCATGGCAAATGTTTTCACCTGATTTAAGACCTTGTATCCTGTATCCTACATTCCATGGATGTAGGGAAGTTCTGTTAGATGCAATTCTCTCTCTGGTCTGTTTGCCATATGGGTAAAGAATCAAGATGGATTTCTTACCTATCATTCTTGAGCTATCCATATGCATAGTTTTCATGACATATATCCAAGGAAAGCAGTAAATGCTAAATTTATGGCAGAAACTACAGGAATTCGAATACTCAGAGCCAAACATTTATTTGGGATGGAGAATTCTCCTCAAATCCAAACAGTACTCAGTGTGGGAGATCCACTGAGAACTGAAATTTGGATCTAAAGAGGAAGCAAAACCACTGATTCCCACTGTTAAAATATAGGGGAATTGTTTTTGATGCAAAGTGGGGCAAACAATCTGTCATATGAGGGTAATTCATTGTCTAGTTTGTTCAGATCTTGGCTTCTTACCTAAATAAATCTGGTTGTGCTTGGAGACTCATAGCCAACTTGAGTAGGCTTTCTTCACTCATTTTGGCACTGGAGATGAGGAAACGTCCAGTTCATATAGCTGTGCACTTTCATCCCACTTCTGGGGATAAAATAATTTCCTTGCCCATCATTCTTTTGCACTTAGAAATGTGGGAAAAGTTGTCTTCAGGAGCATTATAAGATTGTGATGGAAGATGGCATTAGAACAGATTGGATCAGATTTCTTGAAAAATGAACTACCACCAGCTCAGATTTTTGTCACAGATCCTGCTTCTTTATCTTCCAGAGTTTTGATGATTTTATCTTTGCCTTCTTTGCGGTGGAAATGATAATCAAGATGATTGCCTTGGGGATTTTTGGGAAGAAGTGCTACCTGGGAGACACGTGGAATCGTCTGGATTTTTTTATAGTTTTAGCTGGGTAAGTCAGAAATTAATTCTCAAACAAAAAGCAATTTTCTGCTGAATACAGCTGAGAAATAGATTATCGTGTTCATAT
This sequence comes from Masticophis lateralis, assembly GCA_030761175.1. Lineage (NCBI taxonomy): Eukaryota > Metazoa > Chordata > Lepidosauria > Squamata > Colubridae > Masticophis > Masticophis lateralis. The sequence continues at coordinate 121,606,700 of JAUDYJ010000002.1, forward strand.
TTCTTAGTTATTACATGTAGCTAAACAGAACAAATGTAGAAAGTTTTAGCATAATATTGTTCCTAGCGCAAATTGTATAGAGTTTCAGTTGCTTAGTTCTACTTTTTAATGTTTCTAGCTTTATTCTGGCAACCTTTCTCTCCCAGGGCCCCTCCAGATGTGTTGGGAACTGCAATTCCCAGAGTGCAACCAATGGCAGCCTTGGCTGAAAATTCTCACCACTGCAATCCTCATACACACCAATTATGCCATACATACAAAGAGCAAAAATGCGACAGAGGCCTATTATTTATTTTGCCCCATTCAGAATTACATGATAGATGTCAGCGAACATTTCCCCGGCATTTGGAGTACTTTCTTTCAGCTACTGAAAGACATTAAAGGCACTATAAATAATCTCATTGGAGATTTATGGAGTGTTTTATAAATCCCCGCCAAGAGTTGCTGTCTTCTGTTATTTCTGGTGTGCAAAGTTGGAATTTTCAGGGGCTCCTGCACAAGTGGCCTCAGAGTCATTCCCTTCTCCTTTTGATGCAAAAGACTCAGGAGATGCTGATATGGACATGGACATGGATATGGGCAGGTGGAAGATGGAAGATGAGGACATTGTTAGGGAAATCAGATCTCTAATTTTGCACCAGATCAGTTTCCTTCTATGCTATACTCATATTTTTCTCCAGAAGTATTTTTTAACCTGCAGAGAGTATAAATGAAAAGATGGTGTTTTTAATGTATGGCACATGTTCTGTTCCTCCTGTAATGATCCACATATCTATGGAAAAAAAAAACCTTGGCAAACTGCAGAGGCAGATGTATTAGGAGACAGGGAGAGTCAGAACACCTGGATGTCCAGTTTAGCCCTACTTGTTTAAGACCAAAAGGATCAGGCAGGAGCTCATGTTTGTTAGCTGAGGGGAAGTCTTTGTGTGCCATGTTTGCAACTGCCTTCCAAAAGTGGATGGGCCAGACCCATTCTGACAAGGAATGAAGGGAATGCTTTAAGCATTTAAGCACTTTTTAAGCACCCCTTAACATTTCCAAGCCGTCCAAATGGGATGAGGGTGGGGGGGGGGGAGACTAGAGTTTTGACCTCACTACTCAGAGTGGGGAACAAAGAAGGAGTCTTGGTGGATCTTACATTTCTTTTTAATGCCTGACACAGGGGGTGGGCAGACGTCTTAGGACAGGATTTTTAAAAGGTCTAATTCATCTAATCCAGGGGTCCCCAACCCCCAGTCCATGGACCAGCACCGGTCCACAGCATGTCAGCAACCAGGCCGCCCAAACAAGCACCGCCTCAACCGTGGGATGCGGTTTCCATGCACTCTCCGGTCCGCAGAAAAACCTCTATCCATGGAACCAGTCCCTGGAGCCCAAAAGGTTGAGGGCTACTAATCTAATCAGTTGCAACTCATCATTACTGTTCCTTTTGGTTACAGTAGAGGATTTTCCAATGATTTGTGCTCCATGATGTTTACTTGGGAAAGGACATTATTTGGTGACTAAGGACTTGATTTACCAACATGAAGCTCCAGATGTGATTCCAAGTAGCAATGAAAGGGAGAATCCCCCCAAACTTGCTACCGGTCAGAGGTTGCTGTATGTTACAGCATACAGTTAATGCTGTAAAGGACAGGCCAGAGATCTGTGCAATGTTTCTAATGACCTAGAGTTAACCTTGAATTTTCTGCAGGAAAGCAGATGGGGCCAACCTCATTAAAATACAGAACGATGCCAATGAAAGAGAATATTTGTAGCTCAGGGTTGAAATGGGGCGGGGGTCCTTGGTGCTCTCTAAGCTTGGTTGAACACCAAGGATCCCTCACAGAGTAATCCTTTTTGATATTCAGAAATTACCTTGTGTATTCTTAAATCTCCAGGACTTTGTATGTAGGGAGCATCATCCCTGGGCAGCCATTCTCTATTATCCCAGTCTAAAAGAGGAAGTGAATAAGGATTGTAGGCAAAGGTGTGACAATAGCAACAGGTGTCCCCATAACCTCTTTGTCCCCACTGTGTCCCTTGCAGCCAGCAAACGGACAGTACGCAGGGCATTCTTTGCCATCTTCCATGGGCCTCCTTGCTTCCCATGGCACTCACAGTGTTAACTTTTGCAGACAGCAGCAACCAAGGAAGGCCACTGTGAAGGCTGACAGCCACAAACCCCACTTTCCTTTGTTCCCTGCCAGCCTGTGTGCTGCTTTCCATACTGTAAGGCCTCTGCAGCTTTGGGCGGACATAGCTGGCATCCTCCTCAAGCATTTGCTCCAGCTCCAGAAATATGGGTAGTCTCAGTTTCATGCCGATTGTCCAAATGGATGAGGTTTCAGCGAGTTTGTTTAAAGCATGAAGGCTGCATTCCAAAAAGGGGATATTTCAGTCAAAATGTGCGTGATTGCCCTTTTGTTTTGAGGGAACGCGACCAAGTTTTTGCCTTTCATGAAGTGTGTGTTTTTTTTTCTTCCAGAGGCACCTGGTTTAAATTAATGGTTCTTTCTAGCACCCGAGAATCTCCTGGCTGAGGTTTCCAATCCACATGAAAAGTTCCTGGCCTTCAGCCAAAGAGGGTTAAATTTCCTTGACACATAAAGGGCTTGGAGGCTCTCTCTCTCTCTTCACCTTCCTATTAACGAAGAATGCCTCAAGTCTCTTAGACTTCTGCCCCTACTCCCACACACACCCTTTTGTGTATAATTAACTGGAATTTCCTGAAATGGACTAAAGGGTTTGAGAAATAAACCGCAATGGCCACATTTTTGGGGTTAGGAAGTCAGCAGCAAAAGCTCATCATACTGGTAAAAGCAATTTTTTTAGAGGAACGATGGGTTCTTGTAAGATCCTCCTGATGTTGTTGTTGTTCTTCTTCTTCTTCTTCCTTTTCCTTTTCCTTTTCCTTTTCCTCTTCCTCTTCCTCTTCCGCTTCTGCTTCTGCTGCTGCTGCTGCTGCTGCTTCTTCTTCTTCTGCAATTAACCTTTCTTTAATTTAAGCTATAGAGTTCAAAGCAGTGCACACACATGTAGGAGGCATAACATCATGGTTGCAAGGATTCCTGAGATGGTGTTCCCAATCCCCTCAACCCCAATTGTGTTTCATGTGGCAGAAAAAAAAGGATTGTAAAATACGTGGGGATGCAGTAATCGTATTAGCTGTAAATTGTTTTAATTGAACCAAAATGTTGGTTTCGTATAAATTAAATGTTTTGTCACTTTTTAAAGTACACAGCTTGTCTTTGAATGGATCATTGTGACCCATAGCCACCCCCAGAGTTGCATATCTTACCTTTAGGGAGGAAGAGTAAGTCAAATGACACTTGCTTATAGCCACATGGACTCATGTGTGGGTCTGGGTGTGAAGAAATCTCTGCTCAAATTTATAATCCATTGTAGTATATAAGGTCTAGTAGTAGCTTAGCCAGCTTCATTATTCTAGCTCTCCAACATCTGGAAGCTTTCTCTAACTTGATGCTATCCAGAAGTATTGAAGCTATAGCCAGCCTGGCAGAAATACAGCTGGGATTCTGGGACTTGCTGTCTCCACAACCTGGAGGCTACCAGGTTGGAGAAGACTGGTATATGATATAAAAATCTACATTGGCTGCTGATTTGAGGAAGCCCTTGGCAGGCAATTCGATCTCTATTATTTTTACTAGTTACAATGAACTTTGGACAGGATTTGCTAAGAAGGAGACTATGTCCAGGTCAAGGAATAATCATAATTTAACTTTGAGATTATATAGATAATTATAGTCATGCAGGTTTCATCAGTGGAATATCAGAGAAGGTGCTCCAGTAGTGATGTTGTTAGCAGTGGTAAACTCTGACAGCTGCTGCTTGAGGATGCTTCTTTGGGATCTCAAGCATGCTTCTCAGAGTTTCGTTATAGGACTCAGTTAAACAAACAAGATTTCAGATTTCCTGTTAGATAAATGTGGATTTTGAACCCAGGATAGTCTTCTTAGCTGCCCAAGGACTGTTAGTGACAGCAGATAATCTGGTATTACTTTCCCTATTTCCCTACTTTTCCTAAGGACTCTGGATATTGCCATAGATCACAGAATGGTCAAGTCCAAGTTTAAGACCTGTGATTCTTTGTGCATTAGAGTGTAATTCACATTTAGTTAAATCCTTACAGGCACAAAACGTGAATTTGATACCTGCATAACTGAAGTCCCATACACTGAAGTCCCATACAGCTGATTGTCGAAGTGGAAGTATAAGAATAAACCCAAGTCCCAAAATACATCTTACATTTGTTTATGAGTTTGTGAAGGGGGAATTTATTCTTAGTACTTTTGAAAAAGATGATCCTAATATGATGAACTGTCATTCCCAAATTACAGAGCTGACTGTTCTGCAAAGGGAAATTCAAGTCTTCAGGTGGACACCAGATCAAGGGCAGCCATATTCTTGTCTCCTCCTTGTTTTTCAAGAGAGGGAATTCTACATTCCCCCCCACCCCACCGACTAACTCCATCTGGCTCATTCTAGAGTAAAGTTTTTCAAAGTTGCTAACTTTAAGATGTGTGGATTTAAGAATCCCCAGCGGGTTGGCTGAGGAATTCTGAGAGTTGAAGTCCACACATCTTAAAGTTGCCTAGGTTGAGAAACATCAGCATAGATAATGATTTTTCTCTCCCTTCCTCCCTCCCCTTTCTCTCTCAAAAATCACATCTTCATCTGTTGGTATTAGCTCTTTGAGGTAGTCAGTCCAGAAGCACAACTATTAGTACTAACTCTGTATTATATGGTTAGATTAACAGAATCTTGCAACACTGCAAATATTTCTCTTGTTATTCTCCCGAAAAATAGGGAAGGGTCATTCTGAAACATTTCCCACACCCCCTTACCTTCTGTAAGCTCAGTTACCTTTGACATGATTGTCTACCCTGTATCACTTCCTCCTGTCTCCCAAGGTTATTCTCAGATACCATTACAGTTGGCTAACAGATGGTCAGAATATCCACCAACAAATGAAAGTGCATTTTAACATCTCATTTAAATTGTTTGTTTAGCACGGCAAGCATTGATCAGAATTTGGGAAAGAATCTACTTCTGCTGAGCCCAAACTCAATTAAATGGTAGTCATTCAGAGATGATTCTGTATTTCAACTCTTGGACACAAATCAAATATGTGCAACAGGACTATCAATTCAGTCTTACATTACCCGCCCCAAGGGCTCGGTTATTACATCATGGTAACTATGAGAATCCCGTTTAACAATCCTGCCTTACCCATGGGGGAACTCTGGGGAATGTAGAGCATTATTTTGTGCATCCAGATTCCTCTCTGCTATCTAGGCTACGTTGCCCCTTTTCTCACCAGCACATTCTGAGAGTCGCGTGCAAAGAAGACAGCATGTAATTCTGAACATGTGTGAAGCTTGCTGAATTGAAACCTAGCCGAGGCTTCCCTCCTAGGCTTTTGCTTGGCCAATTTAGCACAGTCTAATAACATCTGCAGCACTTTGTTCATGCCAGGCTTTGGGGGCCTATTCAGATGTGTTGAAACTCCCTTCCAAACATGCCTTTCAGAGGGCAGTCTGGACAAGATCTTCCATGAGCTGATCCTTGGTATACACTGCAGAGGGAGTTTAACTTGCAGTAGGAAAGCATATGCCACTTGCTAGCCATAGTTGAAAATTTCAATGAGCAATCAGTTGGTTAGGATAGAGAGTATGGTGTGGTCTAGATACACAAGCAATATTGGAAAATGAAGTCAGGAGGGAATTTGGAGCAAGGAAAAAAGTACTGAAGCTTTCAAAGTTGTCATTATACCATATGGCTTAAGTGGCTTTCTCCAGAATTTAGAGACTTTTTCCTTTTTTCTTTTCTTTTTTTTTTTTTTTTTGCTTTCTTCTGCTTCATATGGATTCTGTTTGGAACTATTTCTCTTTTCTCCATATATATGTTTGAAGGACTAAAAGCCATTCTCCCTGCTCCATTATTAAAGCAAAGACACGTAAGAGTAATTAGTCTGGAGTTCACGCTCATTCATTCTACCTTTGTTTTTTGCAAAAAAAAAAAGATTATCTAAGCAGAGTTGTACCATAGATAGGCAATGTATTTTTTTAATATACTGGAAGATTTAGACATGCTTATTTATTTATTTTTATTTGTCTAATTTCTATGGCCACCCATCTCACACAGAACTATTCTGGGTGGCATACAATAAAACCAGCAATTAAAGCATTCTGCAGAACCAATTAAAACAACAAATATAATACAGCAAAAATAAAATGCAGGCATTTCCCTTAGTGCCATTTAGCTCCTACCCCTACCTAACTTTAATTTAAAAGAAAAAAAAAAGAAACTCTTACGAATGTGAACTTGGAGGTGGTAGAGAAGATCCTATAATGCCAGAGGGACAAACGGAGGCTTTTTCAGGGTGGTCCGTGTGGTTTTTGTGATGGGGTAAGGCCTCACCGTGGCAATCATTTTAGGACCCAGTAGATACCTAATATTCCAAATATTTATTCATTCATTAGATTTATCCCCATTTTCCTCTAGGAACTCAAAACAATGTGAATACCACTACCCCTTCCAGTATTTTCCCCACATGAGGTAAATTGGCCTAAGAGAATGTGAGTGGCCCAAAGTCAATCTGTAAGCTTCCATGACTGAAAGTAGGCTGAATTTAGTTCTCCTTTCTGCTAATCCAGCACTTTAACCACCCTGCTGGCTGAAATTCTAAAACAGTTGCTTGCTTCAGGCAGATATTATGGAAGGGTAGGCTGGTTTGAAATAACATATATGATGAAATATTGATGGAGTATTTAACACATTTGCTCTCAGAACTTGTTGTGTGGTGGCTCTTAATGTCATGTCTTTTGAAGCATATGTGTGCCTGCAGAGAAGACATTACTAATATCTTGATGTGCTTTAGATCAGGGGTGTCCAACCTTGGCAACTTTAAGCCTTGGTGGACTTCAAACTCCCAGAATTCCCCAGACAATTCCCCTGTGGAATTCTGTGGAATTCTGGGAGTTGAAGTCCACCAGGCTTAAAGTTGCCATGGTTGGAGACCCCTGCTTTAGATGGTGCTTTGAAAGAGCCATGCTGAATCTTTGAGAGACTGGGCTACTTCCACACTTCTGCAGGGAGAAGCAGAGCCTCTTTAGATTGTTGGAAAAAAATTAATGTGAATTATCTTGATGGAACAGTATAATATTGCCCTAAGCAATGCTATGCTAGTTACATAACAATAAGTAATGATTCTTCATGCCTTTGAGCACATGGGTAGTCTTTCTCTTTTAAAAGTCCCACTACTTTGGAATTTAACCAGAAATTCAGGATAAAAAGCCACGTCAGCATTTGTTATGAACCATTTCTCTCTCACTGAAGGTCTGCCCTATTCCCTTTGGGACCTAATCCAAAGCAATTCACCTTGCAAAGATTAACATTTTCAATATGAAATTAAATATCCTTTTTCTCTCTCCTGCTCCCCAAGCTCATCGACTTTCATTGAAGTTTCATTGCTAAGGAATATATGTCCCTTTTTTCCTTCATGACTTTATATAGCCTTCCTTTCTGCAGTTATTGGGGAAAAATTAACTTTTGTCTGACTTTATATCTATCTATCTATCTATCTATCTATCTATCTATCTATCTATCTATCTATCTATCCATTCATCCATCCATCCATCCATCCAGGGGTAGGCTTCAAACATTTTAGCAAGGGGTTCTCTGCCCGGTTGCTGGATGAGTGTGGCCATGGTGGGCGTAACCTAGTCAGCCTCCTGCACCACAGCGGAGGTGGTGTTTTTGCCCTCCCCGGGCTCCGGAGGCTTTCGTTGAGCCTCTAGGAGGGGGAAATCAGCCCTCCCCAGGCTTCAGAGCCTGTGTACCGGACTTCAGGAACATTTTTCACCCTCCCTGAACCTCCGCATCCACCCTGCACTTACATGCATCCAAAACGGGCCATGTGGGGACTCCGGAGGGTGGGGGTGGGCAGGGCCAGCCAGGAGTGGGAATTGGGGTTCTCTAAACTGCACAGAATCTTAGCTAGAGCTTCTCCCGAACCCCTGCGAGCCCCCAGCAGCCCACCCTTGTATCTATCTATCTCATTTTTAATGGGGTAGTAAATTGCTTTAACAATGGCCTCTGATAAATCTGGCTTAGGGTTAGGGCAGTCCTTTTCAACTAGTATGATATTCTGTTTATCCTTATAAAGGATATCTGATTCCTTCTACAGAAATCTCCTGGACAAGGCCTTACCTTTACATTTTGCTCTGCTAAATTTCAAGGATTCACTCTGATTATATGACGCATGTCTTAACACTCTGCCCCAAAGTATTTTTCTATGTTTGTCCTCCCCCTTAATGGTTGAGCTTATTGGAGTCAAAAAGGAACATCAGCCTATTATCACATCTTTCTAAAACTGCAGCTCTGCCTAGAACAGGGCTGGACATAGAAATGAGGTGTTTTAATGACTCATGTCATTATTGGTCATTATTTCAAAGGTCATTCTTGAAAATTAATATTGAATGGGTCATTAAAGGTTAACCAGGGATTTGGCGGCATGCTTTGTCACCCAAAGAATGAAGCATTTCAAAACGTAAGAAGCTGAGATATATAGGACAAATATGCTTGTCACAGGATACAAGAATTAAGGAAAGAAATGTTCATCTTAATTTTGTAGAGTTATGATACAATCTGATGAAATGCCTGTCTGCAGTGTTAAACATTGCTTCTGCAAGCAATACTGATTTTATGCCTTCTCATGAAAAAAGACCCACTCATAGATATACATAGTTATAAAAGAAAGAATATGTTCTGGGTAAGTGATTGAATGAAGGCACAAAGCAGTAGTTCCTTTCCAACTACATTCTGAGTAGCAGCTAAGTATTTCTTACTGGAGGTCACATTTAAAATCATACAAGTTGGACAAGATACTTTAACAACAATTTGCCCACTAATAGCTGTGTAGAGCAATCTTCAGTATATCCTAGAGGAGTCATACAAGGTAATTATCACCCAGTAATCTGAGTGTTTGTTTCATACCTTGTTACACATGCACACACTAGCACACAAATTACAGAATATGCAGAGGAGTTATTTGGCAGACATATTAATGAAGAAAGTGTGTCCAAAAGAAATAGATCTGAAAAACAGCTGGTACAAAGTTCTGTTGCATCCAGAAAAAATCCAACCAGGAGTGAAATGCTCCTGGTTTGGATCGGATCGCCCGATCCGGTAGCGATGGCGGTGGGTGGTTTGGAGAACCGGTAGCAAAAATCCCTGCACCCCCCCTCCCCCCACCATGCCCAGCTGAGCCACACGATCATCAGAGGCTTTTTTTTTAACTTTTAAAAGCATTTTTTCTACAACCTCTTCTGATGAAAAAATGCTTTTAAAAGTAAAAAAAAAAGCCTCTGATGATTGCGTGGCTCAGCTGGGATCATCAGAGGCTTTTAAAAGCATTTTTTGCTGCAACCTCTTGGCCGAAGAGGTGGTTTAAAAAAATGCTTTGAAAAGTCTCTGACGATCCCAGCTGAGTTCCCTAATCGGCAGAGAGGCTTTTCAAAGCACTAGAAAAAATGCTTTGAATTTTTTAAAAAAAAAAAAAAGTTGGCCACGCCCACCCAGTCACATTACCACCACCACCCCACCAAGCCATGCCCACAGAACCGGTAGTAACAGATTTTACATTTCACCCCTGAATCCAATGATATGTATACTATCCAACAATAGTATACATAAAAGTGTCAATCATGCTGTGATTACTATAACCATTTCAAATCTCTCTGAACCCAGGATAAAGAAGGTTCTTCATCAGGCCATTCATAAAATTAGTTGCAATTTCTAGTTCTGAACCAATTTCGTCTTTAAAAAAAAAGTAAGACAAAATTTTTAAAGTAAACATGGGTAATCTGTAGCTCTAGAACCTCCCCCAATTGGGTAATTAAATTTTATTCAATTTTGTTACATTTTGTTAGCATGATGATAGCTGAAAATCTGCACTCAAGGCATCCTAAAAAAGACAAATTCTTTCCTTTGTTTTGGTGAAGATACACGCTGAATCCCAATAATGACCTAAACTTATTAATCAGGTATAGCCTTTCAAAATAAGAACGATGTGGTACAAATGTCTGCACTTTCCATGAGCTTTGGACTTTTCCATTATTTTTGTGACAAATTACATTTGTAATTTATACAATTTTATACGATTTCTCATTGGAAAGAATCTCATAGTGGTTTGCAAGTCCAATGAAAAACAATTAAAAACAGCCCTTTAAAAAGCTGGATATTAAAGGGAGTTAATGCCCAGGAGAGTCCAATCTAAACAGAAGACTTTGGAGAGCTTTTGGACCTTGGAGAGAAAATGAGATGGGCAGGACAGGTATGACCTCTTTGAAACTAAAAGTTGGAGCAGGACATTTCGCAAAGAACATTGGTGCTTGGGAAGTATATATAATATAATTGGAATAATCTTAATTTGTTTAGGGCTTTGTAGAACAATATTTAAATGAATCATTATGGCGGAGGTATTTCTACTCAGGAATGAATGCAATTAACATATCAGTCAAAGCTGATAATTGTGTCAGCGCTATAAAGCAGACCATACTAAGAGCAGACATTATGTAGATCTAAAGCTACTTTTCTTAGAATAGATATGGCAATAAAGTCTTGCAAGTATCGATGTTCTTCCCCTTCTCCCTTTTTTATTGCCCTGTGAATTGGAAGTGGGAGGCTAATCTATCTGAGTGATTTTCATAAAACACATTCATGGTCTGTGTTCATTGACTTTGCTTGTTGGATGCCTGCAAGATGCTTGCAGTTCCGATCACATGAGGTCCTTGCTTAATGACCTGTGATCCTCACTTAATGTTGGCAGCAGGGACCGTTGAGATGGCTGTCGCTAAGTTATGCAGTTACTTGATGTCATGCTTTAAGACCACATTGCCAAGTGATCCTAATCTAATCGCTCCCATCACCCGAGTATTCTTTGTACAGATGAAAGTTGTTTCTAAATTCCATAATAAACAGACCTAACAGCTTAATACAGATTTTAAATACCATTGTAGACAAGATGGTGCATTGACTAGGTGGCTCAGTGGTTGAGACACTGAGCTTGTAGATGAGAAAAGTCGGCAGTTTGGGTGGTTCGAATCCCTAGTACAGGTCTCCTGCGTGAGCAGGGGGTTGGACTCCAAGATCCCTTCCAATTCTTAGAAGAGTTAAGTTACTGTTAAAAGAGTTGTGCAAGATTGCCAGGGAACTAACCTAATACTATTCTTTAGACTCTACCTTACTGAAAATAGTGGAATCACATAATAGGGCCTCTAATACCAAATTCAGTTCAAAGAAAGCCACAATCAACAGTATTAAAAGTTGCTGAGAGATCAAATAAGAGTCCCAGACTCACATTCCTTCTGGCCTCATTAAGGTAATCCATCATGGTGACCAAGGCTCACCCAGTAACCAGACTGGAATGTACGTAGGAGATATTGAGCTAATTTCTTTCTTACTGTTAGATCGGGGGTGGGGGGTGGGGTTGTTTGTTTTTAATCTATTTTATTTTTGTTGCTTTGCTAATTGAGATGGTCAATACATTGATTAAATACATTTAAATGTAATGGCTATAGGTTTCAGCTACCTACATTGTATTTTAAAATAAAGAAAAAGATCCTAATTGTAAGCGTCTATGGAGATTCTCAGTCATCCAGGTTATGGTTGTCCCAAAGGTGCTTTTTCAAGAGACAACTGGACTTTCTGGCTTTTCTTTGCTAAAATGTTTCACTTCTCATCCAAGAAGAGGAGTGCCTTTGGGACCTAATTGTAAGTCTTTCTCTTGACACTGTAAATTCTCTAATTTGGGAGTTTTTTTAAGAAAGGACTGGACAACCACCTCTTGAGAATGGTTACATTGGTTTCTTGGATGTTATTGAAGATTTAATCAGATGATTTTTGTAGTCCAACTCCTCAGTTGTCTGATTCTATGATGACAGTCTCCAAGAACATCTGAAGTTAAGCAACCATCAGTATCTCATTTGCCATGCCCCCAAAACAATAGCAATGTTTCTGACCTTCTCCCTGCACCTCCTTGTCCATGTCATCTGTTTCATCTCTTCCTTTTCCCCTCTTCGCTCATCACTCACTCTTTTCAGTGATTGGCGTTTTAGTAATGGGGAGTTTTAAACATATTAGCCAAAAGAGACTCGATTGAAAATAAGGAATTATAGAATGCTGGAATCAAGTAATAAAGTTTTTGGTGCATCAGGCTTCATGTGTCTTGTGGCTGGTTAATTGTATGTACAAATATTTGTACATACCAGTTACCCAGAGTACAATGGGAGTTGCACCAATTTTGCATGCAAATTGCATAAGTGCATTTGTTTTTCTGATAGGGAACTTTGTTCTTCAGTACAAGCCAATGAGTTTGAGTCAGCCCACTGCTTGATGATATGTGCAACAAATGAGAGAGAAAAAAGTGAGCAAACAAGCATATTGGAAAGCTGTATATACTTCCTGTATGTATAACAATTGTAAATCAGTTTCTCAGTCGACGATGGGCCCAAATGTAACTGAAGCATTACTAATCTGTTCACGTTATCCATTCTGATTCTTAATATGGAGCTATTAATTGTGACAAGTGATTTTGTGGTGTCTGTTCATTTAGCTGTGAATCATCAGTTCAGCAGTCCACATGACTCCTAACCTTAGTGCTAGTTAACATTAGAAGCTTCAGTAAAAGATTGGTTAATACTGGATACTTCAGCAAAAGAAGCATTTGTGTAGAGATTGAGGTCCCTTGCTTTCTGCTTTTCGATCCCATCCTGTGCTCCTAATGTCTAAAGATGTGTGCCTGAATAACAGTAGAGTCACGGTTTCATTTTATCTCATATCTGCTGTTCACTTGAACACTGAGTGAAGCAGTAGGAGATTATGGAATTTCATTTGTGTTTAGAGATGTATATTATTTAAAATGCAGTGTCCAAAACAAAATATTCTAATATGATACTTCATGTTGTATAGAGGATTGTTCAATGCAACATTGATTCCAAATATATATAAAGGTTGTTTATAGAAGGGAAAATCTGAAGCACATATTAATTCTAGAAGGGCACATCACAGCCTAGCATAGCTCAATGTTCTCCTGGATTCAGGACTGAGCTGAAAAAACAGTCTTGTCTGAGCCGCCGAGCAACCTCTGCCAGTCAGTATAGAAACCATTGAGCTGGATAGGTGGGATATAAAACAGATGCTGATAGGCTACCTGTACTTAGAGCTTAACCTCTTGTGTTTGGTAAATCTTATTCACAATTCAGTGCATTTGATTGTACTCTCTAGAAACACCGGATTGTAGTAAAGACTTTTCTAGATCGGGTGGCCAAAACATACACCAGAAATTAAATATACATATATATTTTTCTTCCTATCCTTAGAAAATAGATTGCTGAGAGCCTGCTGCTCGAATGAAAGTATATAATTTCTAATCCATACATAAAGCTCCAGCCTTATGTTCATGATGGTTTAAACTGGTCTTTTCCAAGCATCCCCCGCACCGCCATCTCAATAGAAAAGGAGGTCCGTGGACCTGCATCCAAACCCCTTTGAAGGAATAAATTAGGGCTAGGCTTAGATTCCAATCCAATTTCTTCCCATTTGATCACTTACACCCTACTAGGGCATACATGATACTTCAGCTCAGGGAGCCATCTTGTGGCTAATTCACACAAAACAAGTCCATGTATACCCAGTAATAACCTCTCCCACTTTCATCAGTGTAGAGTGACTACACTGCCTTGGGCAGCGTGTGTGTGTGTGTGTGTGTGTGTGTGTGTGTGTGTTCGACACCATGGTCACGGGAATTCCAGCTGGTGGAGGTGCTCAGTATTTGTCAAAGGGCCATTAGTTCTTTACACTTTGTCACCTTGATGCACCTTCTCATTCTGAAAAATGCATGTATATACTATTCATAATTGAAAAACAATGTTAAATATAACATTATAAATAAGTATTGGAATAATCAAGAATGGGGATTGCAAGTAGAGTTTTTAAAAAGTCCCCCAATGCCACTGTCATTTCAAATCCTTTCGCTCTCCTTTTAGGGATGTGAGATCTTTTTTGGGCAGGGGGAACATCTTTGCCCATTGCCAGAGGCAACTGCAGGAAGATTTGGGGGTTACAGGATTACAGAATAATGGCAATCTTTTCATCAGCGTAGGCATCAATCCCTCTTCTGGATTCCTTTTCTTTACAGCAGTTTTTATTCACATACCCTAAGTAGCTTCCAGTCAGCACAAAATGAACCATTCTAATTTGTGCTTGTGTGCAACATTTTAATGATGCTTTAAGAGTTTTCTTGGCAAGATTTTGGAAGTGGTTGCCATTGCCTCCTTCCTGGGATTGAGAGAGAGAGAATGACCCAATGTCACCCAGTTGGCTTTGTGCCTAAGCAGGGAATAGAACACAGCCCTTTTGGGTTTCTAGCTCGATGCCTTAATCACTACACTGAGCTGGCTCTTCCAAAATATTGCCAAGAGGTGGTGGGAATCTTCAGGGATTAGTCCAGGCAGTCCCTAGGAGTCAAGGCTAACTCAAAGGAACATCAACATCATATCCCAATTTTAATCCATCTAGCCACTCCACTGCACCTGATGAAATAAGCTGTCCTCACAAAAAGAAATGCCTTGTAATAAAATCTGTTAATTAGAAAAGATGTTACTAAACTCCTGGCCAGTTAGGGCTGCCATAGAGTAACATGGTTCTTATCCTATAATGTTAGAAGGTTTGCCATGCTATGAATTTTCTTTTATCCTTCCAAATTATGTTGCTGTTCCTCATCAAGCACTGGTATGTGCTTGGTGAGAAAACACATAGAAATGGGACACTGATGAGCCCTGAGTGGTGGCTGTCCTGTGGCTTTCTGATTATCTCCTTTCAACCTCCCTTCTGCAAAGTCGTATATGGAAATTCTCAGTCAACCAAGTCATGGTTGTCTCAAAGGTGGTTTGTTTTTTTTTCAAGAGGCAACTCTTGAAAAAACACCGGAAACTGGACTTTCCGGTTTTACTTCTAAGACATTTTGCTTCTCATCCAAGAGCTGAAGAAGCTCTTCAAAGAAAGTCTAGTTGCCTCTTGAAAAAAGCACCTTTAGGACTTCTGCAAAGTCCTTGTCATAGTAAGATTCTCAATTTCCTGGAGCTTGACTGAGGTTTACTGGGCTGTTACAGAAAAGTATACGAAGCTGCATTATTTCAAGTCATGCTATTTGCCTATCTAGTTCATCACTACCTACACTGACAGGCAGCAGCTCTTCAGGAGCCCTTCTTAGCTCTACTTGGAGAAACTGGAGATTAAACATGGGAACTTTTGCAGATACTTTTCAGGAAGGCTATGGTAGCTTTAATCTAGTGGCTCTGTCCTAGTTGTATTTGTAGCTGTACTCTTTAATAGTGCATACATTATTGGCTGAATTTTTAAAGCAGGATTTGGGAATTGTCTGCATTAGAAAAATACAGCTTCAGCATTTCAGATATTAGAAGGCTGCAGTTTCCATCAACCTGTTAGCTGGCTCTGTTAGCTGGAAGTGTTAGGAGACTATCAGACCATCTCAGGGCAGTCCCTAGTGGTGAGATCCATTTCTCATTGCAATGATTCAGAACTACTGTTAAATTTAATTGCGCAGCTCTGTCTTTAAATAACTTTTAAAATGTGCTTCCCAAATAGCAGGAACTGTGCTTGAGCAAAGGAGACATGGTAAATTACATGGAGTTTTTGAATACATTTCATGATGTAACAGGGAGATTATGCTATGAAGGCATATAAAGTTGTACCTAGTGGCATCTTCCAGAATCATGACGTGAAAGCGTTTAGCTGTTCTTCAAGGCTGCACCATGAATTATTTTTTCACTTACATAGCAGTAAGAAAATTATACACCATCATATCTAAAGTACTGTGCAAGTGTGCATGTGATTTTTATGTTATTTCAGAAACCATTTTCCTTACTGGAGCACCAGGAAAAAAATACTAGCAATTACATCTGAACAGCTTTTCCAACTAAGATGTAATCTGATTATAGTTTATCCTACTTATCATAGAACCTTGAATCCTTGTTGCTAACGTAGACAGGCAGGCGGGTGGCTGCTGAATTCAAAGAGGAGAAAGGAAGGAATAGTCTCCCTAAGTATCTTCTTTCTTTGAATCTGGACACTCTTCACGGTGATGCAGAAGTTCTTGGTTCTCGGTTCTTAGCTTTCCAAGAGACTTGAAAAAGAATAATGGAACCTGGAAAATGATCGAAGTGCTAGATTGGTACTGTGAGGATACAGGTGAAAGTCTACCCTCAGCCATGGAATTCATGTCTTTGGACTAGTAACTTTGTTTTGGATAAAATTTGGAAAGACCTCCCTGTGGGGTGTCTGGAACTCTCAGAGCAATTGCAAAATATAAATGATGTTGTTGCTATTTTATTCTGTATTATCAGTGTACTTGGGACTTTATAGCTTTAGTACAGCCTTTTAAGACAGAGAGTGGGCCCTATCACAGGAGTGAGAGGGTGGGAGGAAGGAATGGAGGCAAAGGAAGGACTGTATGGTCTGTAAAGTGAACTATTAGATACACTCTTTGAGGGACTATGAGAATGGATTTGAGGAAGTTTAGGACAACTCACTGCAGTCAACTCACTGTAGCCAACTTGCCACAGCCAAATCCTAGTGGGACAACTCGCTACTGCCAACTTGCTATGGGACAATTCAAAGCTGTATTAATAATTTCATTCAGTTACTTTTATTATTGGTGACCATGTTTTCATCAAAATGATTGTAAGCCTTGTATTTCTGAATCGACTTTATTTGTTTTATTATTGGCCATGGTTCTGTTGAAATTAATTTAACTTTTGTATTTGTTGACTTGTCCTGTGACAAGTTGTCCCCACAGCAAGTTGGCTGTAGCGAGTTGACTGCAGCAAGTTGGCTATGGGGAGTTGGCCATGGCAAGTTGCCCCATTCTGTTTGAGGAAAGGGAGAGAAAGAGCATCTCCTACACATCCAAGGAGGGGTGTTTTCTAGAACCAGAAAAATAAATAAAAGGAGTGTTGAGTTGAACAGAGATTTTTGTTTTGTGGAAAGAAAGAAAGTCACAAAGAAAGAAGTAATAAGTACAAACAAAAGCTAAAAGTTGGAAAACTGTGAATCACTTTGTAGAGAAGACAGAACACCAGATGGAGAAGGGAATGAGAAGCCAGGAAAAGGATCTGAAGCAAAGAAAGAAACTAAATTGTTTGGACAGTGGAATTTTGAATAGAAGTGCAGATGAATGCAAACTGAGTAATGAAAGAATTTCCCCAAATTATTGCTTTAAGAGGAGTCTTCAGGCTGACAGTAAATAGCACTTATGTAAACATGGTTTCATGGGATAATTCATATTTCTACAAATATCCTGCTCCAAGATAGGCCTCAAAATGTAGATCCTATACCTTGGATCACTTTTGGATAATTCCCATATGTTGGAAACAAAATCCAAATTTGAAAGCTTTAGTTGGTTTATATTGTTTTTATGCTGCATGGACAAATTTCTCCATTCTGAAAAGTACAATAAACTTTGGGAAACTTCACTTATCGCCTAGAAAATAACCAAAATAAAGATGAGGAAACACTTTTCAAAATAGCTTTGATTCACAAACTTAAATCTGGTATGCAAATGACTCATAAATGAATTCCTCTAGGAATATTCCTTGATGGGGAGAAATCCAATAGTGGGTTGTTGTTGTTGTTTTTTTAAAAAAATCACTGTATATGTATATTCGGTTTGGATGCTTCATCTGGTTTTTTTTCCCTGCGGAATTCTTAAACATTTCCTCTATTTATGAGATATACATATAATATATTTGCATATATACTTATTTTGCAGCATGCTGGAATACTCTTTGGACTTGCAGAATGTCAGTTTCTCAGCTGTTCGGACAGTCAGGGTACTCCGGCCTTTGAGAGCCATTAACAGAGTTCCTAGTAAGTTGAATTTCTTTTCTTCCTTCTCCCCCTCCCTTTGGTAATAGTTCATCATTTATGATAATGAAGAATCAAAAGAATAAATTGGAGAGATTTTATATTTTCTGAAATTGCACTGAACATGCTCCCCTCTGTTCCTGCAGCAGGTCAATTATTGGGCTGTTTGCCAGGCCATTATGAATGAATAATCCAGTTTGTTTCCTTTTGATGATTTCCATTTGAGCCATCCGCTCAGAAAATGAGGGATTAATGTATTTATCAGATTTAAACACAGCCCACCTCACTACCTAAGGACTCTGAGTGGTTTATGATCAAACACACAATGAAAAGTTTGTACTTTGTTTCCAAAAAGTGTTTGCCCTTTTTGTGTTTTGCTTCTCTTTCTGAAGTGTGGTTTTTTTTCTTTTTTGTTAATGTCTCACGTGAATCAATTATTCAGCTTGTTTCATTTTTACCATTCATTCCCTTAATTTGGAGACATTAGTGGTTTGCGATGGAAAAGGATGGATGAATTATTAGACACAATATTGGCTTGAGGACATGTATGGATATAGTTATGGAAGGTTGCTTTCTTCCACTAACATTAAATAACTTGCCGAGGATGATAAACAACAAATCCTCTTCCTTGATTTGCCAGATGCTCCTTGATTTAAGTCAATAAGTCTTTCCAATATCACAGATTGTTGGGCATTAGATTCTATCCATTTCAGAACCAGTTGTTTTTCTGGACCACCTGTTTTCTAATTCCTATCTTCAGCCACGCACTGTATCTTTATACTTTATGCCCTCATTGCTTTTAATGTGATCCCTTTCATCTTGGATCTTCTGGGAAGAATGAGTTCTCCAGAAATAATGAAACACTTTCCATTTAATCCTATCAAAACAGTATGGAAAATAATGGATACAGTTATTTGTTTTAGAGAATTGGTTTATCAGGAGGAAGGCGAAGAGATTTGCAACTCTTGGCCTTCTTCATTTGGGCTGTAGGTTCAGTGTTCATTTGAACACTAACCCCTTACTATAATTTGTTCTTTTTTCTCGGTAATGGAAGAGTTTCCTCCCAAATTGGATTAGAGGACCTCCGAGGTCTCTTCCAACTCTTGTTATTCTGTTATTCCTAGATTTGAATGTCTATTCTATTTAAGCATGGTACACACACACACACACACACACACACACACACACACACACACACGTTTGAATTAGGAAAAATAGTATTTCAAGGGCAGATACCCATCTGATAATAAATCATGACAGTAAAGCCAGAAGTATGGTGGTGATGGTAGTGATCTTATTAGGACTGGAGAGACACAGATCACAGAAGCTCCCTGGATGATCATAGGGATCATCACCTCAAACTATCTCACAAAGTTGCTATTGTGGGGAGAAATTGGAAGAGCAAGTACTTTTTTTCCCCAAAAAAGAGGATGAAAATCTGGGTACGTCTTATAGTTCAAATGTAGATCCACCCACCCGCCAGCCCCCACCCTTTGGCCTCTGCCTCCCAGCAATTTACCTCCTTGCAGCAAGCAGCAAACAGTTTGTTTCAGCTTCACACTGATTAGTACAAGCAGTTGATTGTTGGTTAGATCAGCCTCCCGACCCTCAGCTGTTTCAGGCTGCAGGGATGGCCATTGCCTATTGCTGCAAGGGCCTACTGCAGGAAGGCAAATTGCTGGGAGGAAGATTTTTTTTCTTGTGCTAATCAGGCTGAAAACGAAACTAAAGCAGCAAGTGTTTGCTGTTTGCAGCAAACAGCAAACAGCAAACAGCAAATGTTTGCTGTTTACTGCAAGGCAAATTGCTGGGAGGCAGAGGCAGAGTTATTGTGAGTGTTTTATGAGTCTTCTTTTTTTCTTTGTGTCCTTTTCTTGTAAAATTTCTGTCTAGAATCAACAATTAGCTGGAATTTACAAAGCATTTCACTTAACTTAATTAAAATGTTACCTGAAGGAAAATAAAGAGAGGGGGGGAAAGCTTTACATCTAACAGATTGTGTGCTGAATAATTTACTGATTCTGATTACAATACCAATCTATGCAAAGAAAAAAAATTTAAAACAGTTCCAAACTGGTAAAATTTCATATTATTTCCCATATCCATGCACTAGTGTATATTTTGTTTTCCTTTCCAAAAAAGGTAGGTGCATCATATAGTCCGGAGCGTCTTATACTCCAAATAATATGGTAAATCCTTCTGAATTGCTGGAGAGAAGGCGAGATAAATTAGGAAATTAGTTTTGATTTTCTATTTCAGGGATTCTCCAATTGTGGGTTCTTAAACCACCACCACGAACCCTGCCCCCCCCCCAGTGGGATCTTGAGCAATTTGGAAGGGATCATAGATTTTTTTTTTAAAAAAAACTGATCACAGTGGAAGCACTGTCAGAACTTGGTCTTGCTTTAAATGGGCAAACTAGCAGTGAACTCACCTGCATAAAGCCTGGAACAGATCCTAGAGTGATCGTAAAGGATGCCTAACTTGTAGGTCCAGGTGTCTGTCAAAATCACTGCAAAGCATAACTTAACAGTGAGTGGCCAATGGTCACCAAAGTGGCATGTAACAGTATGTGCAATAGTATGTGCAACAATACTGGGTATTTGTGTAGTCCAGGGGTGGGCAACTGTGGCCCTTTTACAACCTGTGGACTTCAATTCCCAGAATTCCTGAGACAGCCAAGCTGTCTCAGGAATTCTGGGAGTTGAAGTCCACAGGTTGTAAAAGGGCCACAGTTGCCCACCCGTGGTGTAGTCCTTTGAGTCTCTGCAGAAGTGTATATATTACTGATGTTCATTTGTTACTGTGTTTCCCCAAAAATAAAACTGGGTCTTATATTAATTTTTGCTCCAAAAGACGCATTAGGCTTATTTTCTGGCTAGGGCTTATTTTGAGGAAAATATGGTACTAAATGCACCCATCTGGCTGACAGTCTTAACTGGGGTTTATTTTGGGGGGGGTAGGGCTTATATTACGAGCATCCTAAAAAATCATGCTAGGACTTATTTTCCTTATTTTCAGGGAAACAGGGTACAAATCTCTAGACTTTCAAAATGGAAATGTTGTGAAAAATGAAAAAGTTAAACGTGACCAATCCGATAAAAGTAATGTTAAGCCAAAGAAGAGTATGATGGGTGCTACGTAACTTCTACTAAATTGTGCGTTTATTTCTTACACAACCCTAAACCCAATGAAGTCTTTACTTCTGAAGGTGTACAATAATTTATTGTTGTGGTGAAGAACACCTGTTGTATTTCATATACCTTATGGGTTTTTTCCCCTAAACAAAGGCAAGAGAGTGTTTGAATTAGTTATGTCAAGGCAAGCATATTAGTTGAAAGTCCAAAGCATCTGAAATCTGATGCATCTAATTCAGTAGAGTGCCTAAATAAAAATCAGAATTCCATCCTGCCCCTCCATTTAATAGCATAAGTAGGTGCAAAGCTCTGTAGCACAGAAGAAGACCCATCTGGTTGAATTTGTCTGTTACCTTGACAACACGAGAAATTCTGACCTGGATCCATCTGTCAGAACCTGGAAGTTCCTAAGCTATATTTGCTTTTCTAATCTTGTTAAATTAAACTTAATCTACCAGGATGTTCCCTGTTATTGTTGCTGCTGCTTTTATCGTTTTATGATACAAGCACCTCTGTTGAAACATCCTCTCCCTGCCCCCGCCATCAAGCAGAATAGATACATGGCTGAATTTATCTGCCTGTTTCTAAGTGGGGATATAATTTGCTTCATACATTTGCAAATCCTGGGTAATTTATCTTTGATCCTACACAGCAAAGCTTAGGCTGCCCAGGAAGCAAAATGTGGAAAAGTCAGAATCACAAATAAATGTACAGACTTAAGGCAGGTCAAGTGATATGCTTGAGAGGCTGTTTTGTTACCAAGAGAGGAACTAAAAAAAATAATAAATGATGCCATAAATGTTTGAATATTTGCAATCAGTAAATAGCCCTCAGTATGGACTGGAAAATGTTAATATATTGAGAAATAAAAGCATAAAGAGGTTTTATGTATACACAAGTGGGGGAACATGGAACTTTTAGTGTTGCTTCTTTGCCAGGTGCCTGTAATTCTTACTGATTTATGAGAAGTAAGAATACAAAGACTGATAGGCAGTGAGATAATACCTTTCTCCTGTAAAAATTTTGCCTCTAAATGGAGCAAGATATTAACAAGAAATCAAGCAAGTAATAGGGAATGGTAACGGAGTTAAAAGAATGGACAGAATGCAGAAGGAAAACCTGGAAGTCCCTATGAACATATAACATGTTTCTGTACACAGACAGACACAGTAGTTTCCTTACTGGATTAAAATATAATATTTGATGTAATATGTGTGCACTCACTAACACAAAACATATACAACCATAAATGAAACACACACAATTGTGAAGAGTCCAGCCTAATAACATTGGATCTGTTTTATATACCGTAGTACTTTGGTGCTGTCCTGAAAATGACTGAGGCAGAGTTTAATATTCCATGTCATTCTTATGTAGCTTGAAATTTGACTTTTAATATGAACTCTATATTGGCCGTATGGTCTGCAAAGTCATGAGTGAACTCTGCTGAAGAGCAGGCTACAGAAGTATCCATGATGGGCTGAATACAAAGATTAACTGATGCATGTTTTCCCTAGAAAAAGGAAAATCTGAAGAGTAATTTGGGGATGGAGGCACTTTTCTTAAATGTATGAAGTGAGAAGGGAACTTTTCCATTTGTGTTTCATCTATGGAAAGCCTTGGAAACTTAAGAGCAACGTCGATCCCTTTACAAACCGCAAAGTGTTCCCTGAATAACTCTTATGATTAAATGACATTGTATGATTAAATGGTAATTCCACAAAGTGCTAATGAGGGGAAGAAAAGGATCTATTAAAAAAAAACGCTTCGAAGAAAATGCCAGATTAGAATGAAATAGATTATTGAGAATCTATTTACAACCATAGTGTAAAACTTCCAAATAATTAGAACAAGGCATTTAGATATAATAATGAGTACAACAACTTTTGTAGGTCTTTAAATTCCCTTTGGAACTGAACAGCAAACTGTAGTCTAATGGGAGAGAGGCATTGGTGGGATTCAACCAGTTCGCACCACTTCGGGAGAACCGGTTGTTAACTTTCTGAGCAGTTTGGTGAACTGGTTATTGGAAGAAATCATTAGGGCAGAGAACCGGTTGTTAAATTATTTGAATCCCACCACTGGAGAGAGGATATAAAAGAACATTGGGCTTCAATCTTTTAAGAGCAGGAATGATTATGTCATCTGTTGAGCGTCCAGGATGATCAATGAGCTTTTAGTTACAGATGGGGCAGAATGCCATGAATTCTTATTTTGATAGAAGCTTGCCAAGTTTGTATCTCCTGAATGAATATATGGATCTGAATGCAGTTATCCTTTAGTATCTACATTTCTCAGAGCTTTGCATTGATATGAAATGCATATTTTAACTGTGCACAAAAATATAAGGAATGGTTTTAAAATACATGAAAAAGCATTACATTTAGGAAACCTGCTTACTAAAAATACAATATTAGACAATGTTGCATACAAAATGTATAGTTTACAGACAAATCTTCTTTAAAAAGCTAGATATAGATGGAGAAGTTTGAATTGATTTATAAGAGGAAAAATTAAAAACTGAAGGAAATTAAATTGATTATCTACCCGTAAGTGAAAAATGAATAAGAGGGTAACAAAATGTTTTCAATAAGCAAACAGAAAGTTAAAGAACAAATATTATAAAACAAATTTTGCATTACAGCTAGTTAAAGATTTGTGTCAAAG
The DNA here is from genome assembly GCA_030761175.1 of Masticophis lateralis. Classification (NCBI taxonomy): domain Eukaryota; kingdom Metazoa; phylum Chordata; class Lepidosauria; order Squamata; family Colubridae; genus Masticophis; species Masticophis lateralis. The sequence continues at coordinate 121,630,453 of JAUDYJ010000002.1, forward strand.
CGCAATATGTTTTAAAGTTAAATTCAATGGAGTTCTTTGCCAATAAATGCACAGCACTGCAGTCATGCTCCATAAATTTTAGTATGACATTTTATTGGTGGCTTGTTTCTGATACCTTTGGTTTACACTGTAGCTATTAATCAAGTGTAAGAATGTGGTGTTTTTTTTTAAGAAACAGCAATAAAGCTTTCTAACATATTAAAAAAGGATACTTCAATCAGGATTCATCCATACTGAGGTGTAATTCTGAATTTTCTTGGATCTGTGGGGGTACTCATGGTGAGCTCCTGTGTTTCAGAATTGTCCATCATGCTGGCTGTACATTTTCTTTTCTATTTTTTAAGGAAAAGAAAGTGGGTTACTTTCCTACATGCTCTAGTGGGGTATGACTCCATATGTCTTCAGTGATTGATACATGTTTCTGAGCCCACAAGACCACATCAACTGTGAACCTTTGACTCTTACCATACCTGATTAGATTAGCATTGATTAATTAGAATATGTTGTGGATTCATTAGGAAGAAATCCAGAGAGATCACATTGCAAAACAACTTTTCTATGTTGATGTCTTAAAATTATGTGACAACCCCATCCCAAATTCCCAGCCTGTTCTGGGAACTGCTGCCCCAACACATTTAAAAGAGTCCAAATTGGAGAAAACTCCTGTAGCATGTATGGTTATTAACTCTAATATCCTTCTTCTCTTAGTTAGGATGAGCTAACTCAGTAGAACTTCCCATCCTAAAATACAGCTTTTATTTGCTTTCTTAGGTATGCGCATCCTGGTCACCCTGCTTTTGGACACACTTCCTATGTTGGGAAATGTCCTCCTTCTCTGTTTCTTTGTCTTCTTCATCTTTGGTATTGTTGGAGTCCAGCTTTGGGCAGGGCTGCTTAGGAACCGCTGCTTTCTACCTGAAAACTTCAGTCTGTAAGTATGAATGAGGTAGGCTTGCACAGGTTCTTTGTATGTGCTGACGGTTTCAATAAATTAAAATAGTAGTTCCCATATGCACTGCAGTATTCATACATAGAGAGTGTGAGTATCTTTGCCTGCAGATGTAACAGAAGTGGAAGTTCTCTAGCTAAGTCATAGGAAACAACCCAAATATCTAAAATCCTCAGTAACATAACACTTTTTTCATAATGTGTCCCGTTGGCATGACTGATAGCTGCTAGCAGCAATGATAGAAATGTCCTCTTTCGAATATGTCCATCAGCAGTCACAATACTCCAAGAAGGGAGAATCAGCTACTAAATTGGAACTCTCAGCAACCAAAGCTCTGACGGCCATTACAAATTAAGGGAGAATTTCTAACCTCCGACTAAATCGAAGAGGTAGAGCTGGAGAACAGCAATTGATGAGATTTGGCTCAGGAAAGAATTTGATTCAATTCAATCCGAGATAACAAGAATGGGGCAGGAAGAAGAATCCAGTCTTATCAGGATTCAGTTCCTCATCCCTGCTGATGGAGTGAAAATAATCCCAGAGAAGTATGGAAGAAATCATTATTACTAATGCTGGCACCATATAATGAAACTCAGCTTTGAAGGAATACAGACCTCCCTCCTGATTTGTGGTTGCATACATTATGGTTGCATTATCTTTTCAATGTAGCTAAAACTGTGTATACACAACAAAATATTTAACGCATATATAGCTATGAATGCAAAATATATTTTTGTAGTATTTTTGGAGAATTCTTCATTCTGATTCAGAAAGATGTGTTGAATTCAGTGCTATTTATGTGTAACCACTAATTGTGCCATTGTTATTGTGCTCATGATTCTTAAGACTGAATGTGAAGTACCTAAAATATAGAGAAGGGGTGTCAAACTCATGGCCCGCAGGCCAGATGCATCACATGTTGGCTATGCTCTCGCCCAGTTTAGCAAAGGGGGGGGGGAAGTCCCAATATGTCATGTGACACTGCCATGTGAGTTTGACACCCCTGATATAGAGTATCTTGTTAATATCTGAACAGTCTAAGCAAGTTTCAACATAGAAACATTAATTTGAAGCTTGTGAAAATTCTTCAAATGCCCTCTAATTCTTGGATTATCAACACAGCTGAAACTTAATCAAAAACTTATCATAAATTTCAAAAGTTTTAAAGAGATTTTTCTTTGGAAGTTGGACATTTTTCCCCCTTTGGGTTTGTTTGCTTTGAAGAGAGAATAGTTAAGTTTCAGTAACATAAAATCCCTCTAAATAAATTGGTAACAACCCAAAACCAAGTTCTGACCAAGTCCAACCCCCCACCCCCACCCCCACTGCCCCAATGCAGCTACTGCTCTGAGTGAAAGATCGGGAGTCTGGCAGCACCTTTTCTGACTAAATAAAATTTAGATAAATTTTATCTAAAGACAGAAACATTTGCAAGCTGCTGCTCAGATGCACAGAGTGACTAAACAGATATGAGATTTCAGTTAGGATGAAACAAAGGGAAGGGAGGGGAAGAAAGTTGATTATGCAATTACAGATGAGTCAGATTACAAGTACCTAATCAATTAACCATTGTGAACATCCATTGTGCTTTGTGAGACCTTTTGAGGTTGTTCTAAAACCTTTTCCTGTATGTGAGTTCAGAAGTCTCAATCATTTTGCTAAAGTCTTGATTTTCTAAAATGGATCCTTTGAGGTCTTCAGTAGAGTGTCCCAATGGATATTATCTGACTGATATTACTTTGTTCTTGTTTTGAGTCCTGACATTCATTAATGGTTTGGATAAATATCTTTTGATTTTTCTTAATTATCTGTTTGGGGCCATAATAGATTAACAGGATAGCCCCCGACCTTCTCTCCTTCTGCCGTGAACTAAAGAGGTGGCTATTCCAGCAATAACCTGATCGTGGGATTGTACAATTTTATAATTTTAATATGGTTTTAATGGGGTTTTTAATTTCATTTTAATTCAACTGTGATTTGTATTGACAATTGCTGTATGTAAGCCGCCATGAGTCCTTCAGGAGAATGGCGGCATATAAATCACAATAATAAATAAACAAACAAACAAACAAACAAACAAACACAGCTTTTCTTGTATGTGGTCTGAGTAAAGGGTGAAAGCAGTGGTGGGATTCAAACAATTTAACAACCGGTTCTCTGTCCTAATGATTTCTTCCAACAACCAGTTTGCCAGACTGCTCAGAAAGTTAACAACCGGTTCTCCGAAAGTGGTGCGAACTGGCTGAATCCCACCACTGGGTGAAAGGCTGAATGGAGGGTGAGGGATGGCTAAGTTTCAAAAGGCATTCAAACCAACAATTCAGGAATGAACCTGGCTAAACCTCGCCTAAATTTTGCTTTCCAAGTTTTTCTATGACCTGAATGCATTAGGAAAGTGGAATGTGCCTTTTTTTCCCCCTAAGAAAAATATGTGTGAAAGTATACTCAAGATGCATTAATTTATTATGGTATAACTTTGGTGGATCACAGCTTGCTTTATATTGGCCATACATTATAGCCCATCAGTTTATATGATAAAAAAACCCTGGAAGCTTAGAGAGCTGCAGAAATGGCCCCTGGGCTGCCAAGCAGTTGGCAAATTGCAAGTTGTCCACCACTGACTTCAAGGCAGTTTATTTAGGGCTATAACTGTTTTCCACTTTTTTTTTCTTATTGACATACTCTAGTAATTATGCAAATAGCAAGGTGGGTGGTTATTAGATTCTGCCTCCCTTTGAAGTGTTTTATATTTTTCATAATCCATAAAGAAATAACAGCAGATATATGGGACTGAAGCTGTACATGTATCCTATCTAGTATTGCATTTTACCTCAGATAACAACCAGTACAAAATATTTGAGGGAAATAGATAACTTGAAGTGATGTATTTATCTGACATCATTTTTAAGCTTCAAAACATCAGTAGTTTAGAGACATTTTAAAAAAGAAAAAAAAATGCTATTCCAGGCAATCAGAATGCTCCCATCTACAATTAATTTCTCTGATTGCTTGCTCTGAACTCAATTATCCTATTGGCCTCTGTAACATCTCTGAGCCATTAGTTCCTTGTACTGCTCTGTTGACTGCATGAACACTACTTTTGCTCTGTTCCATTTTCATACTGTTGCTTTGTAAGAATAACAGTGTGATTTCCCACTTTCTTTTTGCACTGTGAAAAGAACATTCCATCTTTACTTCATCCCTAACTAGTGTGATTTTGGTTCTGTAACCAGCCCTGTGTCTCTTTCTTCCAGGCCTTACACATTGGAGCTGGAATCCTACTATCAGACAGAGAATGAAGATGAAAGCCCTTTTATCTGCTCCCAACCTCGAGAAAATGGGATGCGGGATTGCCGGAGTGTTCCCATACGGAGGGAGGAAGGCCTGGTGTGCACCCTGAACTACTATTCCTACAACGACACCAGCAACACCTCTTGTGTCAACTGGAACCAATATTACACAAACTGTTCTGCTGGGGAGCACAACCCTTTCAAAGGAGCTATCAATTTTGATAACATTGGATATGCATGGATTGCAATATTTCAGGTGAATCAAAAGGACTTAAACCATGATCTCGTGCTGCTGCAGCAACTAGGAAAATGAAGTTTGTGTTTATTTTTGTTCAGAAGTACATTTGTTTTACAAATTTGAACCAAATAATTAAATTGTTGAGAATCTGCAAGTCCTGTTTTTCCTGTAATAAATATAGGTTCTGTGGGCACCAAATGTGCATGTGCTTTATTATTATTATTATTATTATTATTATTATTATTATTATTATTATTATTATTATTATTATTATTATTATTATTATTATTATTCTCCATTGAATTATGTCAATTTACAGTATTGTGTGTGTGTGTTTTAATGCAAAGATTGACTAGGGCAATTGGGAACCCTAGAATCAGTCAGTGCATCCCTTGGTCTTGTTTAAAGTGGTCCTTTACAAATTACCTGTTTAAACCCCTGGTATGAATTTTCTGACCCTTCCCCATAACTTGTACTTTGGGGAAGATTGAAAAGAAGTAAGAAAAAAAATGTGAAAGAATATGAAAGAAAAGGATGATAGATATCACGTCCACCTTAAGCCCTGGCCCATCCTACTACTTGATTTAGGCTTGTCTACCAAGTAGCATCAACCAATTTCTCTGTGAGAATGTGACCCTCAATATGGATAAATTATCTTGTAGGTGACTTCAAAGTTTCATAGCTATTTTGTTAGATGTCTATAGTTCCTTGCACTTCACAACCCTACATTCATCAAGATGAGCTAACCAATGGCTTCCTTTTCTTTTGCCTTATCACAGGTCATCACCCTGGAGGGCTGGGTAGATATCATGTACTTCGTCATGGATGCTCATTCCTTCTACAACTTCATCTATTTCATTCTCCTGATCATTGTGAGTTTTGTCTCCTGTTGTGTCAGTCAGAAGTATTAAACCTAGATTTCCACTGAGGAAAAGCCATATTGGGGTGCATGGAAGGACTGATAAGATAGGATTTATTATTAGAGCCTCCCAAAACATGATAGCTGAATAAAAAAGAAAACTAGATCCCATGTGCTTCTTGCATTTGCAAGGAGGCATTGAAATCACTTAGAAAAACATCTAGTCAGTGATACTGGTTTCCTCACTATTTTCTACTCATGCTTTCTGTTCTGCATTTTTATTTTAATAAGCAAATGTTGAAAAAAGAGAACTAACTTTAAAAGTTAGCATATAACTGGCATTAGATGATGCTTGAATTTGATCTATGGTGACAAAGACAAATGCAAATAATTTGATCTTATATTGACTTTTATGTTAAAGAAACCTGCTGACCATGATATTTTTGTTCTTGTTTTGGTAGCCTCAAATAACCTCTACACTTTTCTTATAATATACATAACAGATTTAATAACAGCTGTCTCTTTCTGCCTTATCCCAATATTTGTCAAGATTATACAAAGCTTGTATGTCAGGGGAAAAATGGGGAACAAAGTTATGGCAAATAGTATTCAGACAGGTAAGATATAGGAGCAAGTTTTAAAAACAAAAACCTCAGATATATTCACATTAACCTACATGGGTAGTAATTATATAGGATCTGTTTAGAATTGTGGTTTTTTAATCCAACAATTATCAGTATCATTCTTACTCTGGGCCACTGCAAATGTAGACAGGGTACAGATTGTTAGATCATCTGTGGTTGTCTAAGACATGGACATAGATTAGAATTTATAGCTGAAGCTGTAAGGCCACAGGTGATCTCTTTCAGCATTTGGAAATCACCAACAATTGTTACTGAGGGTAAAATTATTAAATGCATGATTGCATATAAATTGAATGAAATCACATTTAATCCTGCCCCACCAATTTGCAGTAATACTTCAGCAAAGATGCAGATGCTGTGTAAACGATGGTAGGTAAAAATATAAACTGTAAATAAAACAGAAAAATTAATAATTTCTAGAATGCTGGCTTGAGGACTTTGAGATAATTATTTACAGAGCATTAGAGAACATTGCAACAATTTGTACATTTTAATGAGGAAGAATAAATGTGAAACAGGTGTCAGGAATTTAGACACTCTTTCAGGCCATTAAGGCTTCTTTTCAGAAAGCAGAGTTCAGATAAATCCTCCTAGGGTGGGACTAGATGTACAGGACTAGAGGTAATACTAGACTAAACTTGGGGATCCATAGGTTTAACTCTTTCATGGCTATGTTAAATTTAGAATGAGTGTAATGAGCCACAAGAGTAGGCAGAATCTGTAACATGTAGCATAAGCAAACCAAAATCCTAAAGCCGAAAAAATCCTAAATTTTTTCAGGGTCTGGATCATATTTACCTATTATTTATAAGCAGTATATTCTCCAAGAACCTTCACTCCTATTCTACAAATAAGACATGTAGACGTAAGAATAAAAAGGAGAAGCAAATAGGATAAACCTGTATTTCGGAAAGCTCAAAAATAAAGAAGACTCTGGCCAGAGACCAAAAGACAGTAATGCTTTTGTATCAGGTGAAACATGATATAGAGCAGGGATGTCAAACTCACATCGTCACGGCAGCATCACATGACATATTGGGACTTTTTTCCCCCTTCACTAAACTGGGCGTGGCTGTGGCCAGTGTGTGACATATCCAGTCCGTGGGCCGGGAATTTGACAGCCCTGATGTAGAATGTACCATAACTATAGCTCTACCACTGAGACAAGGTTTTTTGTTTTGTTTTGCTTTTATGGCCATCTTCTGGTTCTCATCTGGCAAAAGCTCCATTGGAGGCCTTCAGCTGAAGCTTTTAAGATACATAAGTTATATATGGAGATAAATGTTATTTCATGCTTCTAGGTCTTAAATCATGAATGCTATAAGGCCAAAGGCAGTACCTGGAATCTAAACATAGAAATGGACTGGAGGCCAGGAGCAGTTTGTTTGTTTGTTTGTTTGTTTGTTTGTTTGTTTGTTTGTTTATTTATTTATTTATTTATTTATTTATTTATTTTATTATTAAAATGTATATGCCGCCCTTCGCCCATAGGACTCGGGGCGGCTCACACAATAAAAACAAGAACAATGATGACGACAATACAATATTAAAATCCAATCCAAAAATTAAAATCCCCAAATTAAAAACCCCATAATCGGTCAGGGAATTTGATGAAAAAGCCATGTCTTAAGGCCGGTGCGGAATGTGCGGAGATCAAGAGCCGTCCAGAGCTCCACCGAGACCACTTCAGTTGGTCTAAGACAGATATCATCATGTCCTGGTTGAGTTAAAAATGTAAAATTTAGATTCTGCACCAACTTCAGTTTCAATACCTTCAATATACTTCTGAGATAAAGTGCACTACAGTCATTTTACCTAGGGTTTACTAGAGTATGAATGAAAGAAGCTGGCCTTATATATGATAGAGTATCCAACTTCAAGCTGGCAGGCCTTTGATAGCTGATTTAATTAAAAGTGATTTTTTTTTTCCCAAACACAAATCTTCCAAAGTTCTCTTTAACAAACTTGATTAAGATGAAAGCAAGAGTGTTCCAAACATTTCAGAAAACTGAATTCTTGAGTTAGGAACCAACGTGTAGTATTTATGTCTGCAAGAAGGTGGAAATATTCTGAATCTTTTTCTCACAGCCTCATAATATACCGGAGAAGAGGTGAGTCCCTTCTCTGATAAAAGGGAAGTCTGCAGTTGTGAATGAGGTATACAATGGTTACTTGAATCCTTTTCAACCCCAAATCCATTTTTATACCAATACTGCCTGGCTATGCAGTCCTAGAAAAAACCTAGGCTCTTCTTCCTTTTTTGCCACCAAAAAGTTTTTGCTTGCTAGTGTGTTTCACATACCACCTAGTTATGTCCATGAGGGGTCCTTGGTGCTCTCTGGGATTGGTTGTTTTCTTGCAGATGTTTCATTATCCAAAATAAGTAATATCATCAGTGCACTCATGTTAACCCTGAGCTACAAATGTTCTCCTTTATTAATTATGTTCATTTACATTGCCTGAGTTTACAAATGTATGTACTCATGCTATAATCACAACAAGGATATTATACCAATAGATTACATCTGCAGTAGGAAATGGGGGTTTTTTTGGGTTTTTTTGGGTTTTTTTTTTTTTTTGGAACATGAGATTTTAACAAAAAAAATGCTGGGCAAAAAGAATAAGAGCTACAGCTTCCATGGATAAGGAATCTCCTAGTTAAGTAAACTGACCAGGGCTTCCATGCAGGGCCAAGAAGTAGCAAATAGCAAAATTAGCATCATGGTGTAAACCGTGTCCCTTTTTTTAAAATCACGCATAGTTTTTTCCATTCTATCAAAACTGGTGGATTCTGTAGATGCTTCTGAAATGCCTCCAAAAAGGAGGAGAAAGATGCCTACCCTGCCCCTTCAGTGGAACACCTCTGAGGTTATCCAGAAAGAAGGCCACAGAATGGTAGATGTCTCAGCAATTTCTGCCTTCTGAGATGGCCTGAGTCAATACTCAATTTGTAGAGTTAAGGTAGCCAAGAGAAAAGAACCAGTTGTAGGCTGCTTTTTGAGATCTTCAGACTGAATAGCCATCAGGAGCTACATAAAATGCAGCCTAATGAAGAGCCTGTTTTGGAGTAAAATTTCAGACTCTTCAACTGCAGGCAGCTGCTGCCTGTTGAGTGCCAGCTAACAAAGGAAAAGATTTCTTCTGAAAACAGCCAGAGACTCCATAAGGGAAGTATCTGCCTTGAAAACACTTCAAGTGAATACATTTAGGGGAGGAAAAAAACCTACTTAATTATGATAATTACAAATACAGACTACCAAGAAATCTTTTCAAGTCAAAACAATCTTTATTGAGCTGCATTGTCACTGATGGGAAAAGGAAGGTTGGGGTGGGGGGTGGGGGTGGGGGCTGAGGTGCGGAAGCCTGAATGTTCTTGATATGAAAGAAAGGAAGAGAAGAAGGGCAGGGAATATCATTGGGTGCCTCTCCCATAGACAGTGATGGCTGTCATCTTGGAGTGAGTTTGCAGGGTTTTTCTCAAGCTGGTTAAAGTCAGTCACTATGGTGATTTTTAGCCATGGATGTGCTCCCCACATGACTCCTGAGCTTGAGAAGTTTATGACAAAGTCAGAATGTATAAAGCCGAGAAGATTGAGGCATCATTACAGCAGTTATTGTAGTCCAGGGGGAAGATTGCTAATTACTGAGTCTCCTCCGCTTGCTGTGTCCCCTTCTTGTCACTGCCAGTTCATCTGTAAATTCTTTGTGGGAGGTCATTAGGAAAGAAATTGAAAATGACATTAATCCCCGTATTGTTATTGCCCAGCCGCAGTTGGACTACTCTGCCTAGTTCTATTCCCTGTGTCTCAGAAAGAAGGAAGAGTTAGAGGAGTTGCAGATAAGGGCAATCAAAATTATCAAGGGGTTGCAGCTAATTCTTTTATGTGAATGGGTTACATCAAGTAGGGGGAAGGATAAGCATATTAAAAAGGCAAATAGATAGAGACACGTATGAAATATGGAGAGTGTAAGATTAGCAGCCAGGTAATTTTTGTCACCCCCTCAAAATATAAGAACCAATGGTCATTCAGTTAAATTAAATGGGGAAAGATTTAGGAGGACATCATCATGCACCACATGGCTAAACTATGGAACTTGCTCTCAGAGGAAGAAATGTAGCGGTATGGTGTCTCTCAATGTTACTGGTTGGAAACAGCTGAGAAAGTGCTGCATGCTCAGGAATCGGCAATTTGACATCCTTCAGGACATTTGGATTTCAGCTCTCTTTACCAGAAGTAACAATCTGTGGAAATGATAGCCTCAAACATCTGGAAATCACCAAATTGCCTACTAATGAAATAGTCCAGTAGTTCCCCACCTTTCCGACTTTGTCGACGGGTGGCAGCAGCGGCAGTAGAGAGGAGATGGTTCAGTGGGGGGCATCTCTATTTGTGCAAGCGGCTCACATAAAGGGAGCTTTGCACACAAGCACGAGTGCCCACTGTTCGTGCAAGTGGAGGCTGTGCTGGTGAGCATGCTTGCCTGCTGCTTGCGTGGCCTGATTCTGAATGGGCCAAGGATTGGGGACCCCTGAAATGGCCTAATCCAGGAGGTCCCTTACTACATTCTTGAAGTTTAGGAGAAAATCTGTCTAGCTTGATGTGGCAAAATGAAGGAATTACAGCCAGAGCCATAGAACTATGTAGATATAAACCAGCGCAATTATTTTTGATCAAAGGCTCCTCTACTGTCATAATAGTAAAATGTCTGTAATATGATATATTTAAGAAACAAAATGCCTTTGCCATATCCCTTTTACAGCTTCTTGTTTTCTATCACATTGCCTAAGCATTTAAAATTCTATAAAAACCCAAGGAACTTTTTCATACCCAGCACATTTGTCCTTATCCTGCTATAACCATCTCTTCTTCATGCAATATTTTATTCTTTTTACATCTCCTTAAATTGTAAAGGTAATTTGTCATGTGGCTCAGAGGAACTGCCGCTTAAGAAATATGAGCCAAAACAATGCTTGCTTGGAAGCATGCAAAACTTGGTTTCCAGACAGATTTTGAAAATATAACTTATAGGATGTGTTTAGACTTCAAAATTGGCATTTGTTGGGGGTTCTGGAAGCAAAATATACATAATCTGTCTTTATGCTTGCTGCAGTCTATGGGAGCTTTTTTCAACCCTAATTGTAGGATAAGTTTAGAGGGGTGATTCATAGCCTCATAGATACTCCTACAAAGTGTTTCATTTCCCCTCTTCCAGTGTGTAAAGCTGTGTGAAAATAGACAATATTGGTCAGGTATCATCATGCACTTCCAAAAATTTGGCCAAGAAAACTGCAGGGACTGGTCCAGACAGTTACCAGGGTCAAGGCTGACTTGAAGGCTTTCCCAGGTCCTGGAGAAGAACTCAACAGGTGGATAGAAATGCCAAATCTAGTCTTAAGATCTGACTGACAGGGCAACCACTCATAATAATATGAAAGCATGTATGGGTATAAGGATTTAGCATTGTGCATCATTAGAGAGAGTGTGCAACACACACATATCCTGCTGCCAGATTTTCTCAGGGAAATGCAACACCTTCAATGGAAAAAAGGCTGCTATTCCTTTTTTAATGGATCTACTTATTTATTTCCACTCCATAAAGTAGATTCTGGTGAACTCAGTGGGACACGCTGGTCACGATGCAAACTTGCATTCATTTTATTAGCCCTACTGAATTCAAGAGGAAGTCTCAAATAAATGGGTAGAATTGCACCATTAGTTTGGAGTTTCTCCACATTTTTATCTCCATAGAGTGATATCAGGTGATCTCCATCCTAATCCTAACCAGACCCAGGACAGTTTAGTAGCTTCAGTGTTTGTTGCATGATAAACCTTCAAACCTTTGTCCCTTGGATGAAATATTAAGGTGTTAGTGCAATGTTCTTTCCCTTCCTTGAGTTTTAAAATAATATGATGTTGGTTTTGAGTCCACAGTTGTTTTGGGGGAAAAATGTTTTTTTTCTCCACTCTACATTCTCTCTCAGTTGGGCTTCTCCATATAAATAGGGCTAATCACAAACTACTTCTCTTTTAGGTGGGCTCTTTCTTCATGATAAATCTCTGCCTTGTGGTCATAGCAACCCAGTTCTCAGAGACCAAGCAGCGAGAGAGCCAGCTAATGAAGGAGCAGCGAATCCGCTACCTCTCCAATGCAAGCACATTGGCTAGCTTTTCAGAGCCAGGAAGCTGTTATGATGAACTTCTCAAATACCTTGTCTATATCCTTCGGAAGGCCGGCAAGCAAGTGATGGAAACTTGTCGGACCACAGGGGTAAAGATGGGCTTCCTCTCCAGCCCAAGCAGTAAGAACAGCGCAGAGAGACAACCGTGCAAACATCGTCCACGGAAAAGGTCATCAGTGCATCACCTCATTCATCATCACCATCACCACCATCACCACTATCACCTAGGCAATGGAAGCCTGCGGGCCCCACGAGCCAGTCCAGAAATTAGTGATGTGGATACCAGCTCCCTTCACAATGGTGCCAATCGGCTGATGCTTCCTTCAGTAGTCAATCCTTCTCACATGGCGCCTGGCAACACAGAATCTGTTCACAGTATCTACCATGCAGACTGCCATTTTGAGCCAATTCATTGCCAATCATCTCTCTCTCAGATTGGTCTCAGTTTGCCGGGACCTGAGGTGCTTCCCAGTACTGTGGTTGGCAGCAAGGTTTACCCAACAGTACACCCAAGTAGCTCCCACGAGCTCCTCAAAGATAAAAGTTTGCCAGAGTCCGCATTGAACCCTGGGGCTAGCACACTGATGAATCTTAACATCCCTCCAGGGCCTTATAGCCCGATGCAGAAGATATTGGAAACACAGAGCACTGGTAAGTATTAAGCTTGGCTGTTGACCATTCAGTCAAGCTTGAATGGGAGGCAGAGTAGTAATCTTTCTGTTCCTCTTTTCTCTATTTTGTCCTTAGCATTTTCACCAAGCTACATCTCAGGGACAACAGGTGTGTTTTGCTTGTAGAGTCCCAGAAAAAGGTTGCAAAAATTCCTGGCTGCCATTTTGGAAAGTTATTGCCAATCAGTGTTTACAGCATGGAATCTGATGGGCAGCATTTTGAAACAGGTTTAATCTAATGACTGAATACACACTTCACATTACTGTACACCGTGGTGTTTTACTCAGATTTATGGGAGCCACTGTGGCTGTAATATTTGAAGCCAGTGAGAAATCAACACAAAAAGCATTAAAGATATATATACTTCCGGCTTGCCCAGTCCATGAAGAACCATTCTTCTGAGAATTTGTCTAAAAGCTGAAAAGGAGTGTGTGTATGAGAGAGGGAGGGAGGGAGGGATGAAGGAAGGAAGGGGGGGGGGGAGAGAGAGAGAGAGAGAGAGAGAGAGAGAGGCTTGTATAGCATAAATATATAAGGTGTTGTTTTTGGATAGCAATATGTTTCTGTTTGACACCATTTTTCCTTCTTGCATTCGTATCCTTTGAAAACAATTGAAAAACATGCCAGTGATTGACCTTTTGGGAGGCTGTGGGCTTCTTTCTGTGCAGGGTTGACTTGGGGGTCACACTGATTCAGTCCGGTGGAATATCAGGGATGATTCTAAGCAAACAGGCACAGGTCCAGCCAGCATCTTCTGTAATTTGTAAGAGGCTCCTGTCTGGAAATGGGGAGTTTCAGTCATCATCCAAACTGCTGCAAATATTTATTCAGGAGCGTGAATGTTCCCCTGTAACAAAACCATTAATGTAATGTAAGGATGGCCTCTGGAGAATCCACATTTCACTTTCCAAGATTTTTCTGTGTGTTTTCAGTGTTTTTTTTTTTTTGTTTGTTTTTTAAATCTCTCTAAGCATGAGAGACTTTCTGGGAATGAGGCAGGGCCAGCTCGCCAAAATCTAACAATTTGTCTCCAAGAGAAGATCAGGCTAGGTGATCCAAGGTTTCCTGCTGACTTTAAAATGAGATAAGAGTTAAAGCTGGATCCAGAATGGGTTTTGAGGACAAACTCCTCACTTCACCATAGCCAACTTTATTAGGGACTCTTCTTCTTGCATCGTCAGCTAGGATTGATTTCAGAATGGTGAGTTGGAAGAAAAGTTGAAATATCAGCAAGCAACAGGAATGTATGGGTTATGGTGGTGTCTCTGCAGCTCCTAATACAGATAGTCCTCAATTTATGACCTCAGTTGAGCCCAACATTAAGTGACACATTTGTTAAGTAAGCTTTGCACCATTTTATGACCGTTCTTGTCGCGGTTGTTAAATGAATCACCACAGTTGTTGAATTAGTAACGAAGTTGTTAAGTGAATCTGACTTCCCCATTGAATTTGCTTGTCAGAAGGTTACAAAAGGTGATGAAATGACCATGGGATATTGCAACCATCATAAATATGAACCGGGGGCCAAGCACCTGAATTTTCATGGCATGACCCATGGGGATGTTACAACCGTTGTAAGTCTGAAAAATGGTCATAACTCACTTTTTTCAGTGCTGTTCTAACTTTGAACTGTCATTAAATGTCAGTTCAGTGTATGTCGTAAGTCGAGGACTACCTGTATTACATGTGCCATAGACTTGATTGCTCTCTGTTTCACCTTAATGGCCAAATGGGTAACGAAGCAGCTGCAAATGCTTGCCCGTGGACAGCATTCATTGGTGAGTTCTAAGGTGTGTGTGTGTGTGTGTGTGTGTGTTGTGTGTGTACACATTTGTTTGGCTCAGCCTTGGATTTGTAAATCTGAATAGATTTCACAATTCAAGGTAGGGAACTAAGCAACCATCAAGCATTTTCCCCCCTGAAAAAAAGTTATTGCTGATATTAAATAAAGAAAAAGAAAAACTGTCATTATTTGAGTAACCTCTGGAAGAATTGTTATTTTCTTTAGCCTGGGATAAAGAGATGGCGTTAAATAATTATTGATGGTCATTTCCCCAAATAAATATTTTGGGTGTGTCCCCCACCCCACCCCCTAATTTGTTGTGGCATACCTTTAATTGGTATAGCACAAAACACAACATTGTGTTGTTTTGAAAGTCTTTTATATTTTCTAACCAGGGATTGTTAGATCTTGCTCAATGGAAAACTCTTTTGCGTAGTTATATACCACTGACGCTTCTGCTTAAATGAAAGGTGGTGTAAATTAAGCTGTGTATTCTTTTAGGCTTTAATATTTTGTGGAGATATTGCAGCTTACATGCCAGTTTCTCTAACAAATGCAAATGTTTCCCAAGAAATGGTTTGAATGAGGTAACTGAAAACCCATGTTTTGTAATATTCAGAGTCACTTAGAAATGTACAGTGTGAATGTGGATGATTCACAGTTTATACTGTTTCAGCAGTTTTTCTAGGGGTGTTCTTGAACGTTTCTTATTATTCTTCTGTAACTTGGCATTTTTCCAGGTAGAATTCAAGGGTGTCTGCAGGGTATGGCCAAAAAATGGTACAATCAAAGTTCTGCCTGTTTTTTATTGTCTTATGTTATTGCGGCCACCATCTTGACTTTTTTTGACACATTCTGTGGTTACTCCTGGTACAATAGATAAGAAAGAGAGAAAGGTTCCTAAGTCATGCCTTGTCTTTCCCAGACAAGAATCTCCTTGACCCACATTACTTAGAGAGAAAGCAGAGAAGGATCCCATTCAGACATTTGCTTAACAACAGATCGATCGGCCAGATCAAGTCAATAAATTTGAGTAACCTTAATTGGTTAACTTTTTACTTAGTAAAATCAGAGACCTCAAATTTCAAAATAATACCTCATTTTCTGAAGGACTTGTACCCTTCAATACTCTTTTCATTAAATCGGGCAGCTCTTTCTGGGAATAGTGCCGCAGAACAAAAAGTATGTTAATGTTTTAAAACAGTCAGCTTTTATAAATCTAATCATGATTCTAGATCTCTTTTGCCTAGCCTTCAGAAATGTTTTGAGTCAGGTTCAGCAGATATTTCTTCCTTTATTATTCAAAGATTACATTTATGTAGTCCAAAACAGCCTTTCTCCTTCATTTTCAGTACAGACCTTACAAGCATAAAATATCAGCACTCTTATTTATTGAAGGGTATTTATAAATTTTTGATCCGGCATTTTCACAGCTAAAACTGTTCCAAAGTGTGAAAAACTTTTAGAATAACATTAAAAAACCTTACAAATGTAAAAGCAGCTAAAGAATAAAAGCACGGTAAAATCTACAGTGGTGGAAAACTCCAAAAGGTAGGATCACCACTTTCAAATAATAAAGGACTGAAAATCAGGGAGGGTAAAATTTCCTTCACGCGGTTCCAGAAAGAATATGGTGGAGATGGCTGATGCTTTCTGGAATTTCAGAGTTCAGATTATGAGCCCCCAAAATTGTTACAGCCACTGTTGTGCTTGATAACAGCCAGTGGTGGGTTTCTACCAGTTCACCCCGGTTTGGGTGAACCAGTAGCGGCGACGGGACGCTCCGCTCACCCACCTGGATGTCATCACAGATGCCCTGTGAATGCGCAGAAGGTTCTGCGCATGCGCAGAAGCGCCACGCACTCACAATTCTGAACCAGTAGCGAAAATAAGTGAAAACTACTACTGATAACATCATCTCTACCAGCACTACCATCACCATCCTCATCTTCATTGCTGCTACCGATATGCTGCTGCTGCTGTTTCTGAAACAAAAAAAAAAGGCTCTGGGTAAAAGCTAAAGGCCATCCATCCCACCACTTTATACAACCAGGGTCCTAGGTTTCAAAAGTAGCTCTTCCCAAAATAAGGTATCCTCGTACAAAATGTAAGTGAACGAATCTATCTGATTTGATCTCAGTTGGTTTCTCATGTTGAAACTCTTCCATTCATTTTCTCCTGTTTTAGTGTCTTTTTCCTTGACTTCAAAAAATATTCATGAACGTTCGCGTTTTCAAGCATATTTCTACCATACGATTTTGTTTTGTACAAATTTAATTTAATGTTAATAGTTAGATTGATATCCAGCCTTTTCTCTCAAGTTGTCCTACATAGCATTGCCCCCCCTCTCTGTTTTTCCCAGAACATAACCCTATGGAGGTGCTTAGAAAAAATAACTGTCCCACAGTTGTCCAATGAGATCCCATGGTTTGATCTGAGCCTCTAAGGCCCAGATCTGACACCTTAATCACTCTATCACACTGGATCTTGCATATAGCTCTGTTTTTTTTTCCTGTACTCTCTTTTTTATATGTACAGATAGTCTTCAACTTAGGACCACAACTCAGCTCAAAATTTCTGTTGCTAAGTGAGACAGTTGTTAAGTTAGTTTTGCCCCATTTTATGACCTTTCTTGACAGAGTTGTTAGGCAAATCGCTGCAGTTGTTAAGTTAGTAACAATAGCAATAGCACTTAGACTTACATACCACTTCATAGTGCTTTTACAACCCTCTCTAAGCTGTTTACAGAGTCAGCCTATTGCCCCCAACAATCTGGGTCCTCATTTTACCCATCTCAGAAGGTTGGAAGACTGAATCAACAACTGATAAATGAATCTGGCTTCCCCATTGACTTTGCCTGACAAAAGATTGCAAAAGGGGATCACTTGACCCCAGGACACTGCAACTGTCATAAATATAAGTTAGTTGCCAAGCATCTGATTTTTGATCAGATAACCATGGGGATGCTGCAATGGTCATAAGTGTGAACAATGGTCATAAGTCACTTTTTGTAGTTCCGTTGTAACTTTGAACAGTCACTGTTGTAAGTTGAAGACTCCCTGTACTGATTGAAGTCAGCAGTAAAAGGAACTGGCCTAAAATTCTTACGATTTTCACACATATACATACACACACACAAAGGCCACATCTGGGTTTTGTCAATATCACATTTTTCATCTGCTCCAAAATGGGACCTCTAAGAAGCCTGATAAACAAAGATGTATTTATTTATTTACTTTTCATTTTAGGTCCCTGTCAAAGTTCCTGCAAAATTTCCAACAAAGGGGGGAAACCTGAGAATATTTGCAGCCCAGAAAGTTGTCCCTATTGCACAAAAACTTTGGCTAATAATCCAGAGCAGAAGGATCACGAGGCCGGAGACTCTGATAGCGATGCAGTATACGAATTCACCCAGGATGCTCACTACAGTGACCAGCGAGATCCTAAGCGCCAGAAAGCTCGGGGAAGAAAAACACGGAAATTTCTAGCCTTCTGGAAGGTGGTTTGTGAGACATTTCGGAAGATTGTGGATAGCAAATACTTTGGCCGTGGCATCATGATTGCTATCTTGATCAATACCCTCAGCATGGGCATTGAATATCACGAGCAGGTAAGCAGAAGCTTATCTCTATTTTAGTCCTTTTGAATTGATTTTCCCTGCAGCCAAACAGCCCAAGAGTCGGACTTGTTAGCTCCATCTTGTTTCTGCTCTTAAGCCCCTGGAGTGAAAATTCATGCCTTTCGGCATTGATTAACGTTGACCCTTTGCTTTGTGCTTTGCACTGTATAGCTAGGTTAATTCTGCTTGTTATTAGATGAAACTGCAACGCATTTTAAGGGCAGCAACAGTGGCAGATCCTCAGTAAACTTCTCTTAGTGTGTTTTGACAAATTGGGAGAGCCGCATCTGAGCAGGGAACTCATTGACCCTTGGGAGTTGGGCAGCATAGAAATGCGACAAAATAAATAAATAAATAAATTGGTTGGTTTGAAAATGAGTAAAGTACAGAGGCTTGAAACTTTATAATTAACAAGGGGGGTTAGTTTGAATGTTGGTAGGTTGGCTGGAAGTTGGCTGATTGGCTGGAGTTTGGAGGTTGGCTGGCTCTGTTGTTAGGATGGTGACAACAATGTTGGACAGCAGAAACTTGGGCAGGGTGTGCGGGGGAGAACCCAGTGGAACAGGGAACTACCCAGCCCACCTGTTACTATCAGATATAGTAGATATCTTCTCCCACTGCCAAATGTTGTCAGGATGGCTTTAGAAGTGTGAGAAAGGGGTGGGAGCAATCTTAGTCCACCCAAGGCAGCAAAAAGGGATTGCTTTAATGGCTGTAATCAATTGGTGGTTGAAGGCATCAGCCTTTGAGATGAGAATGAGAATTGCTAATTACTACACCTTTCTGTACTTTGCAGTAACAGTGAGAGTTCCATGAACTGATCAGTGCTGCAGAAATTATGTGAAATAATGCAGGGGTGAAATGCTCCCAGTTTGGACCAGATCGCCCGATCCGGTAGTGATAGCGGTGGTAGCAAAAATCCCTGCCCCCCTCCCATGCCCAGCTGAGCCGCACAATCATCAGAGGCTTTTTTTTTACTTTTAAAAGCATTTTTTTACAACCTCTTCTGGAAAAAAAATGCTTTTAAAAGTAAAAAAAAAGCCTCTGATGATTGCGCGGCTCAGCTGGGATCATCACAGGCTTTTCAAAGCATTACCTTTGTCAAAACTAATATCAACTTTTTCTTGCAATTGGGATGTTGTTGTCACCTTTTACATAGACATGCTGGTTGCTCAGATCAGCCCTATTAAGGATGTAGGATCTGTACTTAGAGTATGTTTTTAAAAGACTTAATGGGATTAAAAGAACATCACAGCAAGTCCAGTGTTTAGCTGACCTTGGCAGAACACTTAGATCTAGCTAGGACTTGGATGGGAGAGCACCAGAAAATCCCAGGATTGAAAATTTGAAAAAAAAAGAAAAAAAGATCCTGGAAGAAGGCTCTGGTCAGTTAATTCTTATTCGATAAAATAAGATAAAATAACTTGGCATAATGTTTCAATTCTCGGGTCCTGTATCATTTCAGGTCCTGATGATGAATCAGTTAAATCAAGTCTGACCTTCCCTTCTCTTCCCTTCCCTTCCCTCCCTTGCCTATCCCCCCTCCCCTCCCCTTCAAATGCCAAATGTATTGATTGTTTAGAGCTTGCCATATAATAATTATGTTATATTTTGAGAGGCTAATGCAAACATGCATGTTTCTATTGGCCCCAGTATAGAAAATAAACAGAGGTCTATAAGATGACTAGAGGTATTACCAAAATGGTAGCCTCTTTCAGTGGTGAAATCCACTTACCCTTGCTACTGGTTTGGGAACGGGAGCACGCGGGAGCACGAGCACACTATGCACACCTCTTCTGTGCATGCGCAGAGGGTCAAAAACAGGATGCAATGACGCCCCGGCAGGTGTCAGATAGATCCAGCTGGATTTCATTGTTGGCCTCTTCCTAAAGAACTCCTGTGAGTATGTATCCCATTTGCACAAACAATTCAGACACAAGTTAAAAAGAGGTTTTAATCGTAGAACTGATTAAGGAACAATATGTTAATCAGAATGGCCATCTGGCCTCATACCACAATATGTGCTGGTGTCCTCGCTTGACATGCTCAGAAGCATCTTCTGATCTGGAGCTGCCAACTACTGTACCCTGTTCGCTGTTCACAGGAACCACTTGACGAGTCCCCAGATTCCCATGATTTTGTGAGGGAAGAACCTAAAGCATTTCAGATTTCAGTGAATAATAAGCAAGTGGCATTATACCTCACATGGAGGTTCAGACAATTCTGACTTGTAAAGAAACAAGACTGGTTGGGTTAGATATTGGTTGTAAACATGGGTTTTTAGAAAGTATGCCATATATTTAAACTAAACCTAACCTAAGCAAGCAAGAGTGTCAATTTAATGTAGAGATTAAGACATCAGACTAAAAATTGGGAGACTGTGAATTCTAATCCTGGTTTAGGCAAAATCCAGCTAGGTGATTTTGAGCCAGTTATTCTCTCTCAGCCCTAGAAAGAAGCAGGCAATGGCGAATCACTTCTGAAATCTTGCAAAGAAAACTGTAGGGACAGTCATGGCTAGTCCACCCCAACTCAAAAGCTCCCTCCACCAAAGCAAACAATAATGTATGTAGATATATTTTGAAGGTATCTGATTGGAAGATCAATGTGGAGGTGGGTCTAACTCTTTTTGGGTTAATCATTTTTTCCCACTCAATATCTCTCCTCTATTTATCTTTCTTCTGTGGGGAGTAGAAGAGCAGTTTGAGGAAGGGGAGATTAAATAGGAAAAAGGCTGGTTGTGAAAAGGTTATGCATTTTGCCACATGCTCTTCATAGCTAATCTTCCACCCAAATTCACATTTGGTTGGTACTGTATTGTCTCCATTAAAATACGACTATTGGAGCTTCTGCTTTTTAAATCACTCCCTGCTGTATAATTTCCAGATCATTTTCCAGCTGTAAATCTCTGAGCACCTCACTGGGAACAAGAAACACTGAAAATGTCTAGACTACTTTGTATTGAACATAAAGTACATATCTAGCTGTCTTCTCCAACCTGGTGCCCATCAGATATATTGGATGACACCACCCAGCATGAAGTGGAGCAGTTTAGGAAAGGCTGATGTACGGGACCAAACTAGCTTGAAAGCACCACTGTTGCTGCTTTTCTACCTTGGTTTTCTTTCTTTTTGCTGTTGAGCACAAATCCTTTTCTTTTCTTTTCTTTTCTTTTTTTTATTCAGCCCTTGGCAGCAGAATAGCAGCTGCAAATTCAATTCTGCAGCTGTTAATGCAGGTGACAATGTCATCCCAGTGTATTAATATAACAGCAACTATACATTATGGGATCAAGGCCATTTGTATGCTTGATATGTCTCTTCAACAATGTGCTTCTGGAATCTAAACTCACGACTGACCAGTTTTTGTTGTTTGTTATGACCTTAAATAGAATGGCGCTATTCAACTCATCCCAGTTGGATCTATGGCATATTGTTTGACCTCCATTATGTTGCTCTTACTCAAAATATGCCTCCCAAAGAACAATGAATTGGGTGCTTTAGAAATTCAATACAATTCTAAGAGAAACACTAAGCAGATATTTTTTCCCTGAGAAACTAGGGGGAAATGAGGATACTTGAATTAAAGTTCACTTTTGACACCTTTGACCGGCTGAGGTGGCAATGTCATTTCTGCATACAGTATGCTAAATTTGAGATGTGCGGTTCCTTCGATTGCCTTTCCAATTATCCATCCTTCCTTGTTAAAAAGTCTTAATAGGGAGGGACATACAAGGAGAGAATGTAGCAACCAACCTCCTTTTCTTAGACTAATCAGAAAATGTATATCAACATCCAAAGGCTTATCAATATACTTGGTTTCCTTGGGTCAAGAATAGGCAGTGGGCTAGTCACTATGAATAATACTTTTAAACCCCCTTTCCCCTGTGGTTCATTTCTTCATGGATTCATGAAGTTTTGATTTTGAATTAATATTTTTAAGTATGCTTAATTCATGGGAAGAATTTTCGATTTAGAAGATATTTCATTTACAAAGGGATATTTCCAGTTTGCTCATACGATATACTTTACATGTGTTTTAAAGTATATTTTAGGATGAAAATAGCACCAAAATATTCAGGAACTTTTAAAAGCTGGTAGGTAATTCACTTTGGATCTCCCAGGTAACCAGATCAGCACAAGATAAAGAGCTCGTCTAGCTCATCTTCTCATTTCTCATTTCTCAAACCAGTATTCTTTTTATCAACCAGTCACCATAGATGAGGCTAATTATTTTAAAATGTGAGATTATTACTTATGAGTCCTGGGATTCTATTAGGGAACAGGCAGGGATGCGTAAAAGCTCTAAAACTATTCACAGTCATACTGAATAATATATGAATGGCAATACAAGGTTAGTAAGGTAGTCCAGGAGATGTTTTGGTAATATTCCAAGTCAAGGGAAATCTAGTGATTTTTGTACCTCAGACTGAACGTAATTGTGACAATAAAAATAAAACAATACATTGAATAATAGTCAGTTTCCTGGCATTTTACAGAATCCCAAAATTGTATTTAGATATCTTTATCATTCTGGCTAATGGCTGGCCCAATCCTGATATTAATCTGTGTACCCTGAACATCTTGATAGCCAGACAACTTTCCTCCCTGAGAACAAAAAGGAGAATGTTGTACATTTTTAAGAGACTCGTTATATCCTCATGACAACCATCCATTAAATACTTTGGGAAATTTTGCCCATTATTTCTGAATATGTGTCACTAATGAGTCATTCTCATGAACATCATTGTTATAAAAAAATAATAAAATGAGGCAATCTCAGCACATTCCATTTTTTAGGAAGATCAGCTATTTCTTCAAAAGAAGAATCTGTCATAATTATTTAAGGCATCATATGAGCCCCTTAGCTTGCTTTCCATAATAATGAGCAATTGGAATTTTTGTTATTAATAGAACTCAGTGGACTATTCTCTCTATTAATTCAGGTGTGATGCCTTTTGTAATATATATATATATATATATATATATATATATATATATATATATATATATATAGTGAGTTAACTTGCTGAGAAATTTCAAGAAACCTGTTAGCAGAAGAGATATAAATGCTAAAAACCAAGTATATTGAACCATCATGCCCAGGTCTTCTCTGTGAAGAGTAATGCTATTCTCCCTCTCACACATCATCTTGTAAAGAAAATCAGTCTCAATGCTATCCCAATGCTATCACTTTAGCCTGCAAAATGTTAAATTGCCCTGTTTCCCTCAGAGACAAAGGATCGTGACTACACCAATTATTTTGAGTAGAGGGCTTCTTAACTGCTGAAAATCAATTGATCTGAAGACACAATTATCTCAACCACAGCTAAAATTGGCCTCTAAGAGCAGATGAAACATTGGAGAAGAGGAAAGGTTCCCATGTGGTAATGGAAAGAAAAGCAGCAAATAAACCAAGCTCTTCCAAATATATTTCAAATAAGCAAGCAACAAAATAATTAGGACTGCGATGCATTGGCCTGCTGTGGGGTTCCTGTTATAGATGGCCAAGGGGGATAAAAACAACAGTGATCTGATTTTAGGAGGGGAGTTGGAAAATACAAATATCAGGTCTAAAGAAGGCCATGATGTGAGAAGGTATACCATTGGTTTGATAAAATAAACCAAGTAAATAAAGTCTGATTAATTGATAGCAATAGTAATAGAGACAGAGATAGAGATATTCATTTTGTAGGAACCTGAGCACTAGAAATAATTTTTAAAAATTTAGCGCTAAATGCGAAGAAGGAAAGTTACTTTGTCTAAGAGGTAATGGGATAATTTATAAGGGAAAGCAAGAAATAGGGGAAAAAAATCAGAAGTCACAAAGCTTTATTCTTTTACTTGTTAAGCAAATGACAATGGCTCTGTCCTTTTTTTAAAAAATAGCTGTTTTATGTTGCTGAATCTTTAGAAGGAATGGAAATTACATGGATATGGAGAGTTAACTCTTTTCAGTTCACTTTAGAGGCTCATCTGGTTACTGTGTTTGCTATCCATGGTAGATGCATATTTCTCTCAAACAGAAATAACTACAATTCAATCATTGAAAGACATAGTGGTTTGGGTTTCTGTGCTAAGTGCAATGATGGTGGTATAAATATGGAATAAGGAGAGATTACTACCTGATCGGGCCTAATTCATGGGACTTGGATAGAGAATAGCTTAATGCACTTCATTGGATGTTGGAGGTTCAGAATGTTTTCCTTGTGTCTCCTGAGGATTTTCTTGTCATTTTGTCTTTTATCAAAGCCTTGTTTGAGTTCAAGGAAGATGTTACAGTATAGACCAGACAATGTGCCTTCATTGATCCTGCAAGCCAGCTTTGGCTGCATTGAGGCAAACAAATTGTCTGGTTTTCAGAAGAACCAAGAACCAATGGAGTCAACAGAGGTAGCAAAAGCAAATGTGGTAGCCAAATACCAGAAGTAGCTGGTATTTAATGGAAGCCAAGAAGTCAATATGTCTGTATAGAAATATCCAAAACGCAGGGCTAAAACTTTAATTGACTAACACAGACACACACTTCCTGAACCTGACTATGCTAGGAAAGTGTCTGTCTAATAATAATAAGTCAATCTTAGACAACATATTGAAACAAGTAATGGTATCTTTGCTCTAGGGGTTCCAGGCAGTGGTGGGTTTCAAAATTTTTTACTACCGGTTCTGTGGGCGTGGCTTGGTGGGCGTGACTTGGTGGGCATGGCAGGAGAAGGATACTGTAAAATCTCCATTCCCACCCTACTCCAGGGGAAAGTTGCTGCAAAATCCCCATTTCCTCCTGATTAGTTGGGACTCAGGAGGCAGAGAATAGATGGGGGTGGGGCCAGTCAGAATTTTTACTACCAGTTTTCCAAACTACTCAAAATTTCTGCTACCGGTTCTCCAGAACTGGTCAGAACCTGCTGAAACCCACCTCTGGTTCCAGGTCATTGGGGGTTGAATATGTAGGCAGAGGCACATGGAAGATTTTAGGCTGTAATTTCTGGGGAAATCTGTTTTATGATGTGAGCAAATTGTAGATATCCTTGCTACAGCACATTTATTTAATGCAGATAACTTTTGGTGTACCTTAACATTTCTATGTTCACAATAACTCTGGAATACAGTTTTTCTGGAATAGCATTGAGGATTAATTATAACTAGCAACACCATTCTCAACAACTGCTAGCTTATTATTTCTAATATTTATATTGAAACTGGGGTTTACTATTTTAATTGTTTGATTGATTTGTTTCATTTTTTTAAAAATGTAAGTCTTCTAACATACCTACAGACAACTTGGGACAAATCCCATTAATAAAAAATAAATTTGCCAAACATTAATTCATGTGGAACTGTGCTGTCATATAGGTCATTCCATAATTTAGGTTGGAGCTACTGTATATATCAGGATTTATATGTAATAATTCATAGGACATGAGATGATTTAGGATTTCTTTCTGCAAATTTGAATGCATATATACAATTTACAATTTTGTCCTTTCATGAACCTTTATGAGGTTCACAAGGCATGGAGTAATTGGAGTAAATCACATATAAAGAGAACAAACCCCTCTCTCCTCTAGCACTGATGATGTTGCCTAGTTGGGTAATGAAATGTCTACAAGAAAACAACAAAATTCAGAGAGCCTCCCACACATATGAACACTCTTCCTCCAATGATAATTGTAGTCCCTACTTTGTGCATTTCTACAAGGAAGCTTAAGACTAAATTGTTTCAAGGAGTCTTTGGTCCTTTAGTAGTCCAGAATGGGAGCATTCCTCCTCTATATTTAATACTGGGGTTTTAGGATTATGCATTTTTATTTTGTGTACAGTTGTGCATCACCTAAAGTGCTCTGGTTACTGTAGCACATTGTATGAATTGTGAATAAATGAATAAGTTAACAAATTTGTAGCAGGAGACCCAATTTTTAGTATGGAATTTTGTATGGATTTGAGGAAATTGGTTTTGATATAGGCCAACATTCTTCTGCAAATTAATCAAATATTTGGCATTGTTATTGCATCTTCCCTGTCTTCTAAACCGATGGTGGAGTTTATGCGAATTAGGTCAAATAGATAGATTAAACTGCTACAGGAGAGAGGGAACATAGAATCTTCACAACATTTAATTTGTTTGTTGTGTAAACAGAGATTATTCTTATTAAAGAGATGCTATTGGAGCCTAACAGAATTAAATAAGTGTTAATGTAGTAGCTGTGGTAATCATTGCCCATGATGTTGGCTGACTTTCAAAACCCCACTTCCTATTTTGTTTTGGAAAATTAGTTTAATGAATATCAATCTAATGAGGGCATGTCAGCAGCACATTGCAAAAGCGGTTCATCCAGATTAATGACATTTGCAACTTATGATACATAAAGCATGCTTGTAACAGTAAAAGATCAGAGGGGATATCTGTATGGATGACACCAGATTAGAGGGCTTTTCCATTAAGGAAAAGTTGGAATTCATCCATTCAAGTTGGAAAGGAGAATATGTATTCATAACAAAGAATCTGTGATACCAGTAGATGTGACATTAATGGTACAAAGCCACAGCTATCAAAGATCTTGGAAAATGGGATGAAAAATGTATATGTTATGTTATGGTGACATTTTTATCCAAAATATATGTTCTAACTTAGCCTTGTCAAGCTTTAGTTGAAATGACTATCTTCACATTTGGTAGATGTATCTCTGGATAAACATACAAAGTAAGCATTTGTACAGAACAATATAACACAATTCTTGTTACAAATGGCCTGTGTATTGTCCTCTTTTTTGTTGTTCTTCCTCCTAGAGTAGGGAAGGCAATCTCTGGCATTTTGGACTGTAATTTTCATCTGCCCCAAGGGTCAGGTATTATGAAAATTATAGTTCAAATCATCTGATGGCTTCCTCCCAAAAGACCAACAAAGAACCATTTCTGTAGCATAACTTCTGAACCAAGCATTCCAGTTTGATGGCTGTTTCACAAGTCATGGCTTCTTCTTTTTTTTTTTTTTAATTTGATTTATATGCCGCCCTTCTCCGGAGACTCAGGGCGGCTTACAATGCATTAAGCAATAGCCTTCATACTTTTGTATATATTTATACAAAGTCAGCTTATTGCCCCCACAAACTGGGTCCTCAATTTTCCCATCTTAGAAAGGATGAAAGGCTGAGTCAACCTTGAGCCTGGCTAGGATTGAACTCACAGAATTACAGGCAGCTGGATGTTAATTGCTGCCTTTAGTAGGAGGCATTAGCCCCCTATGCTACTCAGGTTCCTGAGCCTTCTTGGCTTATTATCCTTACTTGGGGTTCGTAATTTCTTTTGGCTCGGAGCCTTGTATTTCCAGATCCAATCACCTGCAAAACAAAATATTGGACATATATCTGCTTTTCCAAATTCTTACTCCCACATTTAAGAGATATGTTGCATAAAATTAGCCTCCCTTGGCCTCATAGCTACTTGTGTTGTTACTTCTCATAGATGGATTGGCAGTTTGAGAGGCTGGTGGTCTAATTCTCTCTTGCAAGCAATTTGTCCTGTCTTCTCTTCCCCGCTGTCTGTCATTCCACATTTTCTATTTTGTTCAACAGTTCCCTGTTGGTCTTTTCTAGATAGAAAAAGCACCACGAAACGGATCTTTAAAAGTCCATAATAACTGCACTTCATAGTTAACTTGATGACTGTAGACATATTCTTGCACTGAAATCAGTCAGCATTTAGAGTAGGTTTATAAACATAAGAAGTTCTGTTTCACCAGAATTCACCCAGGAGGGCTACACTGAAAGGGAAATTGGGGGGGGGGGGGAATCCTATTTCATCTCAGATATATTTACAACTAATGAGGATATAAGTCTAATATAGTTTAGATTAACTAGACCCAGATGGCATTAAAGATCAAATGACCAAATGAACATGTACCCTTTTGTTCAGTTTAAGCGATTTCCAGATCTAGGAAGAGAAAAAGGAGTGACGGGTGAGAGCTGGTGGTGCAGTTTTGTTATTATTTTGCTAGGATATTATTTTACCTGACATTGTGAGGAAAGCTCAGGAACTGAAGCTCTTAAATCCTTGCTGCTGCTTTCAAGAGCTGCTGTGATGCAGAATGGCACAGCCCTGGAGAGACAGAACATGTCATCTGCCTTTTAGCAATGGAAATGCCTGCAGTACTTGTGCATATTTATCATCTTATTGTTGCCACAGTTTAAAAAAATAAAACATAACAGGAACTAGACTGATTTTTACTCTGTTTCTGCAGCATGAGAAGCACATAGATAAGCAGTTACCTGAGCTGACATGCTTAACCCAGGAAGACAATTAGATGCCATAGGCATAAATGAAACTTGAAACAAGATTGAAGCATGACCCTGTAAAATAAAACAGACACATTAAAAAGGGAGGAGTGTAAAACTATACCGAAAAAAAGGATGTGCTTGCACAAAAATTCATGAATTGGAACATGGAAGATCTGTTGAGAGTGTTTGGCTAACAATAAAATAGAATGAAACAAAAATAATTGATAGGCATTTACTATAAACCACCAGGACAGGCAGAAGAGATAGATGAGGCTCTTCTGTTTTAGAAGACCAAACTTTCAAAAAACCACAATTGTAACAGTGGGAGATTTTAGTACCCTGTTGGAAATGGAACTCACCCTACCTTCTCTTGCTGACAACTTCATTAGTCTGAAAATAGAAGAAGGATTCGGCTTGAGTGGTGGGATGGGGGTTGTCTGCTGTCCCAGACTTAATCCTTTACAAGAGAGAAGGCTTGGTTGAAGAAGCAAAAGTGACTGGAACCACAGAAGGAAATGACTGTGTTGTCCTTTCTGATGTCAAGATGTAGAATAGAGAATATCACATATCATATTTCTATATTGGTTTTTGGAAAGAAGTGGTAGTCATAGGGGGTTGGATGAAATCAGATGGAAGGTAGAGAAGGTCTAATGACTTAAAATCATGAAGGAAAAAACAAAAACTCTGGGACGGATGGGAAATCCTAAAAAATAAAATACTGAAGGCATGGAAACACCCATGGACAGGTGACAAAAAATCAAGATGGTGAGGATGACTGCAAAATCAAAGCCCCTATCCCTTTATACACTGAGGATGTTGCATGCATATATGAAGAGGTGGGATTTTGTGCAGTCATGCCTGCTACCTTGACCTCTTGCCCCTGCCCTTCTGCCCTGCCACCAGACACCCCTATATAGGCACAACTGCAAACAATTCCTACTCAAAGGAAAAGTGAGAAGCATCTGAAGAGATCAATGTGGAAATGGATCAAAATTGCTTAGATATTGAAAAGAAAAGGAGGTGTGCATATAGGAGATCAAAGGAGGTGTGTATAACCAAAGAAAGATATCAGACAACTGTCAGGATTTTTCAGGATTGCACCAGAAAGGTTAAAGCTCATGCTAAATCTGAGGTTTTCAACAAATGCCCAAAAGAACAACCACAATCTTCTTACAGAAACATCAGAAGCCAAACCACAGCAGCTATAATTCTGTTGCAAAGGAAAAGGAGTGAATTAGTAATGGCTGACGGGTGAAAATACAGAAGCTCCTAAATTATATTTCTGTTGTAACCAGTAGTAGAAGGACTGAACAAGGAGAAAGTAAAAGAGCACATAGGTCGTTTAAATGAATTTATCTCCAGGGCCAAATAAATTACACCTTAGGCTACTGAAGGAGCTACCAGAGGTGATTGTAAAACCCAATAAGAACTTGTGGAGAAACTGTGTTGTCTCAGAAGACTACAGGAGAGCAAATGTTGTCCCTGTCTTCAAAATGGGAAGGAGGACCTAGATGCTATGTATACTGGGAAAAGTCCTCAGGATTATTAAGCTGAATGGGGCAACACTTCCCTATTCAGGATATTGAATTAGTGGGTGAATTGGGAGTGTTGAATTAGAGAGTGTTCTTGGACTCACAACTCTTGCTTCAAAAGCAGGTGGCAATTATGGGCAGAATGACCATCATACCAATTGCATCTGTTTCTAGATACTGGAGAGTCATGCTTCTGAAACCTTACATATAACTACTGCAATGCACTCTATACAGAGCTGCCGTTGGAGACCACGTAGTAGATGAAACTGGTCTAGAATGCAGTGGCAACAGCAGTTATGGGCATGCCATAGAATGGCCATAAAACACTTCTTTTTCATGATCTGTATTTGTGATCTAAATGTCAGGTAGCAATACAGTAGTAAATCTTTATTATATTGCATAAAGCTCTCTACATGAATCTGAACTATTAACGGTCAAAGCAAATTGGCAGTAAATTCAAAGTGGGCTGGACTTAGATCTCTTATGGACACGAAAAGACTCCAAACTGATGATGCTCTTGGCCCTTCCCTTGGTCTCAGCCTGGTCATCTCCAACCAATACATTTACTGGTGCTGGTTCTTACCTATAAAGTCTTTCATGCCTGGTTATCTGAGGGTCCATCTGTCTTCCATTGTTTTTGCCCATTCTGTACCATCAAGCACAGTTGGCATGCTTTTAGACCAGCACAGAGACTCCTCTGCAAGAGTGTGATTTTACTTGCTAAATGTTATCTGAAGAAAGATTGGTATGAGAACAGTCTCCGGATATGTTAAAGGTTATCGTTTAAGGGGGGAAGAGGAGTTGTTCTTTGTGGCCCTAGAAGGCAGGACCAGGACTAGTGAGCTGGAAAAACAAGAAAGTGAGTATTAAGAATAATTTTTTGATGGTTAGAGCTCTCAACCAATGGATTAATTTGCTTCATGTTCCCCTTCACTAGATATTTTGAGGCTGCATATTCCATTGTCCGAAATGCTTTAGCAGATCTTGCATTGTGTATTTGGTATGTATCTCCAACCCTGGAAAATTAAGTGATGCCATGGACATATTATCCCAGTGTCCAGAAGGGATGAGGGTCTGAATGGGGAACAACAGCTGAATTCTGGCAAGACTTCAATGGGTCTGGATTTTGGGGCCCATTGATAACAGGACTATACCATCTTTGGAGCTGTATGAAGTGGTACAGCCCCAGACAGACCAAGTGTGAAATCTGTAGATCCTCCTAAATTTCACAGTTGGCACTCATGGCTAGGAGGACCTTTGCCTGTTGTACCCCTGTTCCTGGATCACCATTGTACCTGTTCCTGGATCAGCAGGCCATGTTTGCAGTCATGTATGTCCTAATCACCTTCACGCTGGACTATTGCAATGTGCTCTACATGGGACTGCCCTTGAAAGTATCTGGAAGCTTCAGCTTGCAGAATGCAGCGTCTTGGCCAGTGATGTATGCTCCTGGAATGGGGCATGTTATACTTCTGCTGTGTGAGCTACACTGGTTGACAGCTGATGTTCAAAATGGATGGGATGGAGCATACAGGGAAACCTGTGATAAGGACATGAACTTTACGTGTCTTGGCTATGACTTTTCTAAAAAAAAAAATGGTAAAGAAGTTAGTCAATTTTGCAAAGGAGAAAAATAGGCATATTTTAAAAATAAGATGAAATGGCAGGTGTATGAAGCACAACTCTTTATCGACACTAACTGTTGTTAACACAACTCGCTGGTAGTGAGTGACATGAGTTTAAGATTCTCTTTTCCTTTCCCATCTGCTCAAGAAGAAACTTGATGGCCCAGTTTAAATGTGGTTGCATCCTCTGGGACTTTAAAAGGAGATATCCAGAGCCTAGCTTGGAAATATTTTATTTCACATAGAGCGGATTATTGTCAAAATATATCGTGTCATTTTCAGAGATTGCATTCTTTAAAAAAGGGTTGAAAAATGAAAGAAATCAGAGGGATCAGTACCAGAGAAAGAAAGAAAATGAAAGAAAAGGCTCTGCTGGAAAACATACCAAATGTATGAATAATTACGTGGGGTTTTTTTTAGAATGGCACCTATATACAATTAAAACTCTCGTGTCTGTAAACTTTACCTGGGCAAAACGATGCATTATAGGGCAACCATTTTTGAGCCAAGGTACTTCAAATGGGCTAATTTTCCAAACGTGTCCAAAATCGAGGACCCATAACACCCATGAGCTTGAAATCTGACAAATGGAGGTCGCTTCAGTGCTGCCACCCTGCCATGCCACCACTTGGAGGTTCAATCAACCAGTCCTGCCCTAGTCCTCCAGAGACTGGAGAGACCAGCTCCTTCTTCAACCACTAGAGATCAGTTAGACCAGTGGTTCCCAACATGGGGCCCATGCCCCACAGGGAGGCAGTTTGATTTTCAATGGGGGCAATTTGAATCTTGTTTAAACCAAGTTAATGGTCTTTTAGGCTTCCTCCGTGTAAGTAGAATTCACTTTCTGAGTAAAGTAAGAATTATATGTCACGGTGGGGGAGGGCATCAGGATTTTAGAGATGCTTAGGTGGGGCATGGCCAAAAAAAGGTTGGGAATCACTGAGTTAGACTGATTCCATCCTAGCCCTCCAGACACTGGGTTCCATCAACAGCTGCCAAAGGGCAGTCACCCATAGTCAAAACTATAGAAAGTTGGAAGCCGCTCCCACTCACACTGCTTTTTTGCCCTTGGTGATTCTGTTTCTGTGTTTAGGTAAGGAAACCTCTCTGAAACGATGACCCAATGGATCATGGGTTGTCTACAGTGGTGGGTTGCTACCAGTTCTCCCCAGTTCGGGACAGCAGTAGTGAAAATCTTGACGTGAGAGCCAACCGGTTTGCTCCGACCATCAGCTGGGCCCTCTCACCTGCCCCCACACTATAGCTACCTTTATTCCTTCGTTTTTAGCCCAGCTGTAAGACACGACAGAGCGTATTGCCATGCCTCAGCTATTTCAAAATTCAATGCATGTGCCCAAACCGAACTGATGATAACACAGGTTAGAACCCACCACTAGTCTAGTCTTTAACTGGTTCTGTTAAAAGGAAAAACAGAACCAGTAGGTTGTCTATGTACTGTAATTCTATAGAGAAAGCCTTTAACTTGCCCCAAGTTGATGCCTTCAACTCTTCTAGAGTTGAGATTTCAACTCCCAGAGTTCTCAGCTAAGACATCTTGAGGATATCAGATTAAGGAAGACAGCAAGAGGCATATTAGTAGAAATCCATTATCCCACACAGAGGGAATTTGGAGAGAGTAAGTATGGGAGCTGTGGATTTGGTTTCTATTTATAACATGGCAAGACTCATTTTATAGTATGTACAATGTTCTATATATTGAAGAAAAGGCAAGTTTTTCTACAAATGCCTGGCCATTTGCCTGTACCTTTTCATAGGAGAGTAAAGAATCCAGTAGAGTTCTCAAATTTTCTGAAGAGGGATGAAATATAGCAGGTATGACAATGCACACAAGTTTGCTGATCATCTGAAGAGAAGGCATATTTAGCAGTTGCTTGGTGGGAGAAAAATAGCTACAGCAAAGGGGCAAATAAAAAAGAATGAAAAAAAATAGATGATAGTATTGATAATCATCATTAGGGCTATCAGACCAACTCCAGAACTTTACAGAAAACCCTGTATTACCTTCTAACAGATGTCCAAATATGTACAGTCCAAATAGTATGTTTTTGATTTTGTGTGTGTGTTACACAACAAATAAAATAGAAGTAAACAATCAATAGCTTCTTCTTTATCCCAGCCTGGTTAGGAAAAAATAATGAAGGAAGAAAATAGTTAAAGTTCAGGTGTAACAACCTGTTATAAACTGAAACTTGCATAGTGGTGAGTGGTAGCTCCTTCTTCCCTTACTCCTAGTGGTCAGATAACTACTCCCGCAGCATAAAACAGTTGCAGTAAGCTATGGCCAGGTCTGATAGCTGGAGATGCAATATTGCTTCCCTCCAACATAATGGCTAGATATGGCTTTTTATAGCACAATCTAGATGAAATTGGATGGGATGGTTAAATTAATACAAGCAATGTAACTGGCATAGCTCTAAGAAGTGACTGAGCAATAGGCTGTCCATCAAGATCCTTTAATGAAATGAGTGTAGATGAGAACAGCTATAGTGTTACTACACCCTGGTGTAGCTTTGCAGTCAAGTGGGAACATTAAGCATGCTTAGTATAGTCAGAAGAGGCCAGATGGACAGCTGCAAATACTGAAGTTTATTCTTTTTAAACTTACAGCTGTAGTTGATATCTTCATAGTAACTTGCCTTTCACATTGCTATAGCCCAAATATTTCTCCCAATCAGGCCATAACAACATGTTACTCCCATCTCCAAGGGCAAGTTCATCTTAACATCCTGCCCTAACACTGAGGAAACATCCAGGTGTCCCACATGGTTGGACACTGAATCTTGTGGTATTTGGGGGGAGGGGGAGATATCATTCCACCAGGCAGCTGCCACAACAAAAAGGCATGTGTCCTAGGTCCCATTAGATGTCCTTGTTTCAAGGAAGGGAACTGGAGCATGCCCATTCTGTTGGCACCATGTTGGATGAGCACAAACTGGGGACAGGGAGTCTCACAAATAGCCTAGTCCTATGCCACAAGAGCCTATATAGGTTATAATCAGCACCTTAAATTACATCTGGAACAGGGGTGGGTTCTACTTAACTTTACTACCGGTTTGCAGCGGGGCCGCGTGCGCACTCGCTTTGCTCACATGCTCTTCTGCGAATGCGCAGAAGCGTTTTGATGACATCGGAGTCGGAGGGCGGAGCCTCCCGCCGGTTTTACTACCGGTTCTATAGAACCAGTGCAAACCGAGGGCAACCACCACTGATCTGGAAGCTCATTGGGAACCAGGGCAGCTCATGAAGGTGAAGTGATATAGGGGCATACTGCGGGGATCCTACATAGCTACCTGTACTGCTGTATTCTGGATCATTGGTAGCATAAGAGCCTCAGTGGTGCAGTGGTTAGAATGCAGTACTGCAGGATACTTCTGCTGACTGCAATTTTGCAATTCAGAACTCACCAGGCTCAAGGTCAAAGACTCAGCTTTCCATCCTTCCAAGTCGGTAAAATGAGAACCCAGATTGTTGGGGGCAATAGGTTGACTCTGTAAACTGCTTAGAGAGGGCTGTAAAAGCACTGTGAAGCAGTATATAAGTCTAAGTGCTATTGCTAAGTGCTATTACTATCCAGGTGATCTTCCAGGACAACCTTATGTAGAGTGCATTGCAATAGTTCAACTGAGAGGTGATTAAGATATTAGTGACCACAAGAAGGGCCTCCCAATACAGATATGAACACAATTGATACTCAGGGAGTTGGCCATCTAGGGTACCTTTCCAGTCCTCTTTTTGAAGCCTTGACCCTATAAAGCTGGGCTGCAATTTTTCTAAGGTCTGAGATTTCTGGTTCTAACTGTGTTAAAAGATTCCTTCGTAATTTATTTCACTAAAGCAAAGCAAAGCGTGGCAAAATAAAAAATAAAACAGAACAGCAACAGCAAATTTCTTGAAGGTCAGGAAGCCCAGTTCTCAATGTGGGGGGAAAATACTTGAGTTATTTTTGGGTTGGGTTTTTTTTTTTTTAATGAGGGTTTGAATTATGTCTGTAGAAGAATGGCTTTTTCCCTTGGCCCATTGTTTAAAAATCAAATCAGGAGTCTCCAGTGCTCTTCCAGACTTGACTCACATACTCCACCAATTCTTCTTGGCGCTCTTACTTAATATTTGCAGGGCTACCTGTCTTCTTTGCTCATCCCACCAGATCCAGCAGAGTGAGCATGCTCCAGAGCTCTTCCATGAAACAATGTCGACTACCAGGCTTCTCTGTTGCTGAACCGCCCCTCCCTCCCAGCAAAGATTCAGATGGCCCCAACCTTATTGGCATTCTCTAAGGCAGGGCTGTCAAACTCCCAGCCCACAGGTCGGATGTGTCACACACTGGCCAGGCCCACGCCCAGTTTAGCGAAGAGGGGGAAAATCTCGATACATTGCGTGATACCGCTTTGACGACGTGAGTTTGACACCCCTTGCTCAGGGGTGGGTTCTAACATTTTTTACTACCAGTTCTGTGGGTGTGGCTTATTTTGTGGGCATGGCTTGATGGTCATGTGACAATTCTTTAGGATTTAGCAGAGGTACTGGTCTACCAGGCTTTTAACTGCTTGCAGAGCTGTACCGATCTACCTATTTATTTTTACAGGCACTGGTCTACACATTTATTTTTGCAGGCACTGGTCTACTCATGTATTTTTACAGGCACTGGTCTACCCATTTATTTTTGCAGGCACTGGTCTACTCATTTATTTTTGCAGGCACCAGTCTACTCATTTGTTTTCTTTTAACACTGATCTGCTGTAGGGCATCCCTTTGAAGCCCCGTGGCAAGAGTTTAAACAGTTTTTTTCCCTCTAGCCATCAGCTGGGACTCAGGAGGCAGCAATAGATTGGGGGTGGGGGCAAATAAAAGGTAAGAATAACGTGGGAAGTGGGGGGGCAGGGGGAGGCAGGGGGAGAACTGGTTCAGCAGAACCGGGCGGAACTGGGAGGAACCCACCACTGCCCTTACTCTCAGGCCTTGAAAATTTGGGTTTTGTTCTGGGCATTGGGCAAGAGTATTGGCTAAGCCCACCCTGCTTATCCATTGAATTGGGATATGTCATGTGGCTTGGCCTCAGTTGTACTACTTAGTATATTTGGTTATTGGATTTTCTGTTTTTAGGTAAGTCACCTGCAGTCATTATTTGTGAGCTGGGCAAGTATAGAAATAATTTATTTTTTTGTTTCAATTGTTTTACTCTATCCAGAAGATTTTCATGGAGTGGCAATAATTCTAGTGGCAGAGAAAGGCAAGACTGTTCTTTCTTTTCTTTATTGGTACTGTTAACTTTTTGGAATTCATTTTTAAATTAAATCTTTAATTGATGAGCCAGTAAATGCTGTTTGGTGACTGCTGAGAAATAGCTAAAGTCACCCTTCTTGCCTTCCCCATTCCTTCTTTCTATATTTTCCCTGGAATCCTTTGTTGCCATGGAAATAGTTTCATATCCAGTTGGGCTTTTTCACTTAAAAAAATTAATTATAACTAGAAAGTTTTGAATGCCAAGTGGGCATTATCATTTGGGTCTCTGGGGCCTTTCTGTCTCATCTCTTTTGGATCATGTTGGGTGTAGTTTTGTTAATGTTAAAGGGATATGAAGCTAAAACATTTGGGATTTTTTCCAGTCTTTGTAGAAGCATGTTTGTTAAAAAGGAAGATCCGGAGCTGTGTGATGACGACAGTTTAGGCTGCCTGATTCCAGGCATTCTCATCTATGTGCTGTGTGAAACAAATATTAAATAGTGAGGGGGTTTATAAATCCTCAGATTCACATTTACTGTGTGACAATTCAGTTCTCAAAAGCATCTGATTTTTTTTTTTTTTAAATACTATCCCAGACAACATCAGAACATCAAGGAGGAGATTTTGGTCACCACATTACAAAAAAAAATGTTGAGACTTTGGAAAGTTTATAAAGTGTATACATCTTTATAAATGTATAAAGTTATCATTTTGATATTTTGATGTCGTTATAATAGTAGTTGCATTTCACTCTGTTTCTGTATATGTAGAGATAGCAATAGCACTTAGACTTATATACCGCTTCATAGTGCTTTTACAGCTCTCTCTAAATGGTTTACAGAGTCAGGATATTGCCCCCCAAAATCTGGGTCCTCATTTTACCGACCTTGGAAGGATGGAAGGCTGAGTCAACCTTGAGCCAGTCAGGATCGAACTCCTGGCAGTGAGCTGAATTAGTCTGCAGTACAGCATTCTAACCACTGCACCACCAAGGCTCATGATGCATATAATGGGGTATAGTGGTTTAAATCAGTTCAATATTCTCTAAAGTAAATATGCTATTGGAGTGACGAGGCTGTCCCTTTATTATTGTGTAGCCTTTTAAATTTATCTGCCAGATACCTGTGGGAATTCCAGGGAATGTCTCAGAGATTCCTGCATGCTCAAATAATGTTGGTGCATGAATTAGGTTCTCCTGCTCTCTAAAGAAAAAAAAAATCAGTTGTTTCAACTGAGGTGCATTTTAGTAGGAGGCTGGGATGTAAGTGTTGGTTTGTGTTTATTGTAGAAAACAGCATTCCACTGAGTGTAATGCAATGCAGACAGACATCTGCAATAGAAGGCAAAATCAGATGCTTATTCTCTCTCTACGCCCCCGCTGTCCAGCTTGCACATGAGTTTCTCTGTATAGCTGCCCATTTCTAATTTTCCTTGGAAAGAAAACAAATAGGATAGAATTGGACATAAAGCATGAAATAATAGCTCACATTAACAGCATGGCTGTATCTTCTCTGCATTTGAAATAGAGCCAAGTGGATTACTGCAGCACCTCAACCATGCACATGTAGCAGAATATGAGTGGGAAGAGCCTCTCTCTCTCTCTCTCTCTCTCTCTCTCTCTCTCTCTCTCTCTCTCTCTCTCTCTCTCAATATCTTCTGGCAATCTCAGTTCTTTTTTTTTGAAAAGTTCCTTCATTTGAGTGACTATGTTGACAAAGAACCCCGGCAATCAAATGCAGCGATTCTTAAAGACATCTGTGCTTTAATCTGTGCCACGAGCCAGAAGCAATGTCTTTATGGATGATCTATGCCATTAGTTTCAATTGAGTGTAATTTAGAAGCCTAGAAGTGGTGGACTTAATGTTATGTTTAATTTAGTCGTCTACTGTGTGGCTGCTAAAAGGAGGTTCTTGAAATGGGGTAATGGGCGAGATCGCAGTGTTGACTGAAATTAGGAAATAAATGGTGCTATTGATCTAATATTATTTCAGATGACCTCATTATTCTGTGTTAAACCCATGGTAGATTGAAGAGGAATGAATTAAAAGAAATATACTGGATATAAATATTGGGGAAGAGAAAAAACGCTAATTCACTCAGAGTGCCAGTCATAATGAAAAGTCTGTTGAACTAATAAAAAACTACAGTACATCAATTTTTTTTAAAAAAAATGGCCTTGATTCTGTGAGGTTTAGCCAATGTTATGAGTTTCCTGTGGTTCGCTGTGTGTTTCAACCAGCAGTTCACCTGCGGTGTGTAAACAGAAGACATCTGAAAATTACTGCAGCGGCTATAAGACATTGTGCTCAGAGGATTCAGAGAAGTAAGAGTTCTTGGAGGAAGATCAGCCCCAAACAAGTCAAACAGTTTAGAGGTGAATGGATACCAACAACTTGGCCCTGGCAAAGGGAGTGGAAAGATCGACATTTGTGTTTTCTCATCCACAGCTCTATTGGCTTCACTGGTTGTTGCATTCATGCCCTATTGAGTTTTTCATTTATGTAATATCAGCATGTCAGCCATCCCAACTTGGTCAGTTAGAAAAGAAAGACTCTTGACTCCATCATTAGTGAAAGTGCACTTTACTAAAGCCAAGTGGTTACAACATAGCAAAGCCGAATCTGATTTTTCGCACTCAAAGCATAGTTAACTTTTCTCCCCACCTTTTCTCTGGATAACTCCCCTTGTCCAATTACATTCAAACAAATTGTTTTGGTAACAGTCCCTGGCTTGGCAGGCTGGAGAGTGTTGCATTCCATGGTATGACTTTGGACCAACGGGCGGCTCTCATGGGATGGCATAATGAGCGGTTCCGATTCCCCTTATCCAAGCACCCTTTGCCTCCCTTAGCTCCCTCCTCCCTGATGTGTATGGCAGACTGGCATCTACTGAAGCATGGCTGGAACAGCAGGTGACAGATTTCACAGTGATGAGAAGAGATACCATAGGGCGGCCTTCAGTCTCCTCCCCCCAGAATACATCGATTTGGTTTAAATAAAAGATCAACACTAAAAAAAATCACAAGAAACTTTTTAATCATCAATGCCATCCCCCACCTGAACCAGAATTATGCACTTTCGCTTTATGTATGTTTTACTTACGGCTCTGAAATTGCTCTTCGGTTTCAGTGCTT
The DNA here is from genome assembly GCA_030761175.1 of Masticophis lateralis. Taxonomy (NCBI): domain Eukaryota; kingdom Metazoa; phylum Chordata; class Lepidosauria; order Squamata; family Colubridae; genus Masticophis; species Masticophis lateralis. The sequence goes on from JAUDYJ010000002.1 coordinate 121,670,492, forward strand.
GAAAGATTGAAACATACTTAGCTTTATTTCTGTTCTCCACATCGTTTGCTCATGGCAACAGACAGAACAGAGACAGGACGAGGTTTCTATGTGTTCAGAACGGAGATGGGCAACCATTATTTTTTGTCCTAGATGGGTGGCTATAACTGAGATCAGAAATTTTTTCAGGGACTTCTGCAATAAGGCTATTATCATCCTTTTGACGATATCAGTAGTTTAAGTGTCTCCCTTATGGCTGAAGATTTAGCCTAGTTTTTGGACTCTGCATATTCATAACATTTTGCTAATGAAATGTTCTGGAAAATGTATGCACTCTTTTGCTTGGTGCTATTAAATGCCTAAAGCAGGATATGCAATTGTAAATAATAAATAAATGCAGCTAGATTCATTTTTGGCACTTAAATTTGAATTACCTGCCAGCGCAGCAGAAACCAGAATCTAATGAATTTTAAGTCAAAGCAAGGCCGTATGAGGGACTGAATTTTGACCAAACAGCTTTCAACCCCAAAGGAGACTTCTATAGACCTCTCATTTTCTCACAGGTCATTTTTCATAGTAAAAGCAAAAGAGGGTAATAATGAATGACCCAAAGGGTCTTTGAAAATGAGTCTTTCTCTTTTTTGGATTTAAGATGAGCAAGGAAAAAATAACGGGTTTCTAATTGTTACTTCTCTTTTAACATGATTGTCATTAAAACTCCTAGCTTGTTTCTGGATTTGAGCCCAGCAAATGTCACTGATGTCTTTCATTTTGAATCTTCAGGCAATATTTATTTATGAATTTGTAAATGCCATTCTGTAAATTATAAGGTCCCATTTGTTCACAAAGGGCCTGGGATCTTAATGGTTGAAAACAACTCGGTTTTTGGAGGAGACAACTAAGAAGCTCTTCCCATAATCTTTATGACATCTAAATGAAGTATAGATCACACCTGTGATAAAGTGATGCAATGTAAATAGCTCCAACTATGATTACTATCAGGTTATTGCATTCTATTTCTCTCCCTCACTCTCCACTCACATCTTTCCAGTTTTCTTTCCCGATGATTTGTTTATTTGTTTTTTAATTTGGTGATCACTGAGCAAGTGGTTCAGCAATATTCTGAGACATCTAAAAGTACCAAGAGAAGATACTACCCACCCACCCACCCCATTCAGGTTCCAACCCAGGTCATTCAAGACAGTGATCAATGCTGTTGCAGTCCCAAACCCAAGATTGAACCTTCACTGAAAATAAATAATCCAAATAATTCAAAGGTGGTACAAGTTGGTATGCCATCAGTGTCTCAACCACCATCCCACCAAGTGGAGGTTGGAAACCTGACAATAATTATCTAAGATCACAAGATCCGGGGATGCTCTTTTAGGATGACAATGCACTATAGTCTCTTTCAAGACATTGTTAAATGCTTGTCCCACCAAGAGGCAGTAACAATCTCCCAAATTCCATGACAGCAAAATCACACGAAATGAGAAAACAATTCTTTCTTAGCATAGAACATTTTTTGTGTTCTTGTTTATGCAAATATCTCAAGTCTGAATACATCCCAGGAATAAGCTATTTATAGAGACTCTTACAAGTCAAGAATTGAGACTGATGCCAATAAGAAAATGCATTGTTCTTTACTATATAGATAGAACATACCTCACAGATAGAATTATTGTAGTGTTTTCATTTCTATGCTGGATTGAAATGGAAATTTCTCCAGGCTGCCTCCCCTCCCTTCCCCCTCACAATATCTCATGCTGTTGCATTACCATAGCACTAATACCTTGATTTCATTATATATATATATATATATATATATATATATATATATATATATATATATATATATATATATATATATATATCAGCTTTTCTAGATAAAAAACCTAACATTTTTGAAACTCTTTTTTGTTACATTCCTTTTCAGTTTCACTTGAACTGCTCAGTTCCTTATAAAAAGTGGCATAAAATATTTTCAAGATAGAAAATCCACATCTCAATTAAGTCAGCTCAGTGATAAAAGGCAAAAGCTCTATTTGGGCTGCGCTGTATTTATGTATGTATGTATGTATGTATGTATGTATGTATTTGACCACTCCAGTCACGAAACCAATTCTAGGCAGCATGCAAAAATGCAATAAAAGCAGATTAAAAATGAATCCAAAGAAGGAGGAGGAGGAGGAGGAGGAGGAGGAGGAGGAGGAGGATATTAACAAATATGCTGAAGAAAACTCAGCAAAAGATTAGTGTAAAGTATCAATAGGTAAAGTGTGGCTTAAGGTTTTTAGCAAAACAAACTAGAGATACTGGGCTGATACAAAGCGACATAGAAAAATAAAGATAATGATGTTCTCAAATGGAGCTCCTTTCCTGGTGTCTTTGGGGAAATGGTACCAGTGACAATAAAAGCAAAACCTGAATGAATAAGAGTTTATTGTTGAATATATGTTTGTAGATAAAATACTCTGAAGTTATATTAGAGACAGAAACTGTTCAATGGCAGAGGATGCAAGAGAGCCTTTCTTAAAATAGTGAAGAAGAACCAGCAGCACAAACAATCTGCGGTGGGTCTCATTTTGTTTCCAAGGTCCTGCTGCGCTAATATTTTTTCCCAGATGCAACTGCTGCTCGGTGGGCACAAGTTAATCAGTTCAACATGAGATATAATGTGTTTACTTGGAAGCAAGGCTGCCTCTGCTTTATTATTTGTGTTTGTAGTGTGAGCATGTCACAAGCCATCTATACAACTGCAGTTGAGGGAGAAATAGAGAGTCACCGCCAATCATTTCAAGCCGCTGGGCTTTCGTTTTGTTCTTTTCAAAAAGTGTGTTGACTACCCAGCACCGTTACTACTTTGTGGGTCACTCTGTGCCAGCAGGTCACTGTGCAATGGATTTCAGTAAGTTTCTAAGTTTTGGATTCCTCTCCATTTTTGTGGCCATTTCAGAATTTTAAAAAAAGCTACCATCGATGTTCTTTACATTAGGGGAAACTGTAATATAGAGGTGGAAATAACATTAGGCATCTTGATGAGTATGTTCTGTTCTCACCCAGGCAAAAGAAAAGAAAAGGGAAAATTAGAAAGGAAGTGAAAGCTTGCCAGCTATCCTTCCACTGGCTGGTAGAATTGAAAAAGAAGGTAGATGGATAACTCATTGATTCAGCCTGGCTCGTGGTTCCTGCTCTGTTGGTACACAGAGGAAGCCAGTTGGCTGGGAGAAGAGATCATCCAGCACTGATGTGCAAATGTGGTCTTTGGGAATGTATAGTAGTTACATTATTGTTCTTGTGATATATATTTTTCTTAGCTCATCAGATTGTATTTGTCAACTTCTGAGCATCCCAGTTGGAGAATATAGGCAACCAGAGAAAGGTAATCACTATGAAAATGAGTTTGGAAACCTAATGGTATGAGTAACAATGGAGTATTTTAAGATGAGAGTGGAGAAAATCATTTTCAAATATCTAAAGAGCTATTATGCTATGTCGTTTCTGAGGGCAGAACTGGAACTGATGGGTAGAAATTGCATTTCAGCTGATCCCTAGGAAGCCTCTGCTAAGAATACGAGGTTTTCAAAAGCAGAACTGGTGGATGGAAGGAATGGTTTTTTTGTTTTTCACTGAAAAAAACTAAAGGAGTTCCTACGAATTTTACTCTGCTAGTCATTGCTAACTATAGAGCAGGGGAGTTCCTATTACAGAGTGGTATTACCTTTCCACCAAAGTGGTACCTATTTATCTACTCACATTTGCATGCTTTTTTTTTTTACTGAAATTATTTAACAAAAAAGACTACAGGCATATTGCAATCATGTCACATATACAGTAATTGACTTTGCATTGGTAGCAGGTTAGACTATTGGGACCACTTCCAAGGACTTTTCCAACATGTTAATATCTTTAGTAGCTGATCGTGTCTAATCTAGAGTCAGAAATCCCTAGATTGCTCAGGGGGGTACATTTATTTAAAACACTTATTAAGTAAGGAGGGTGAGAAGGGATTGAGTGATAGTGGATTTCTAGACACCAAAGGTAACTTGCTGTTCAAATAATTAAAAATTGGTCTGGTTTCCAGTAACACTAGGGCCCTGTGACTGTAAAAGAGTTTTAGAGGACTAGAAGAAAATGAATTTGTCATAAATTGCCCAAAGAATAGCAGTTAACATGGCTTCACTGCTTAAATTTAATTTCCTTGAATTTGTAGCTATCCCAATTAACAAGTTCTGGATTTGACAAAGCGGAAACGATAGTAGACATTTCCAAATGATTACATCTGAAAGTTTCAGATTAAAATTGCTATTTTCTAGAGACTTGTCAGATACATAGGTAACTATACATATATTCATATTTCTTTTTTTCAGAATTATTGAACTGCTCAGGAGGAAGTCTGTTGGTTGGCATGTGTTTCCTAATTTTTGCTGGAGAGTCCGTTCATAAAGTGCTTAAAATTTCAGATGTGAAGTTTTTATTCCTGAGCTTTACCTATTTTTCTTTCCAAACTGAAGTAAAGTAATTATCAGCTTTTAGTAATATTTCACACTTTTCCTGATGTAAGAGCTATCAGCCAGTGAAAAAAGTGCCTTCTGAAGGGGTATGTTCTCTTTCCTAGGAGGTCTTCACACAGAAGCTTTGTCAGGGGTGGATTCTATTTACCTTTACTACCAGTTCGCAATGGGATCTAATCCCTTTTCTCAGATATGGTATGCATCCATCTTAGTTACTTATTTGAAGTACCACTTGAACACTTTTCCACAGAACAAACCTTTTAGCAGACTGCAGTTGCATTAATTGCAGGCAAATGAATGGCTAGAATTGCATAAACTCATTTTCTCAAAGAAACAAATCATTACTTGCTGATTTTAAAGAAATCAGAACCCCAACATTCCACAAGGGGAAATGTGCATGTATAGGAAGAACTCAACAGCAAATAATACTGGGCAAAAGATAATAAAACCTGATATGCAGATAGTGCCTATGGCTACAGCAAAGGTGGACCACCATTTCCATATTATGAGCCAGTTCAAGACAAAGAAATCATTGGGGACAAAATTAAATTCCATTTCCTTTCATTTAAATGTAAATAAATTAAATATGTAGGTACTATAAGGTTCTTGGATATTTAATAATTTCCCCATTAAATTATCCCATTAAAAGCTACAGATTAATTGCCACTTTAGAAGAACTTTGGGATTAAGCTTTGTACATAAACATGCATCTATGTTTTGGGAGTTCCCACAGCTACATAACAGGTGGAGGAAAAGGCTCCGAAAAAATCCTCCCAAATTTCTCAAGTTGTAAAGGAGATGGCATGACATAAAGTAGCAACCCTCTGTTTCCTATCGAATATACCTGGGAAGGCTGACAGATATCTCTACTGTGTGTAGCCTGTGTCATAAATAAATTTATCTCCAAAATACACGTGATTTCAGCATGAAAATGACTTAACATGATGGTGAGCATATAAAAGCAGAAGAAAAGGGTAAAATAAATGTTCACTATGTTGGGAAAATACTGTGCGTGTGCATTTGTAGATGGTTGAATAGGTATTTTAAATATTGTATATCTACCAGATTTAACCCGCTTTATAAAAACATAGATTAATAAATATCTGTAATAAAGATAACAGTTACTGAGTCACCGCCCTGAGTCTTTTGGGAGAAGGGCGGTATACAAATTCAATAAATAATTATAATAATAAATAATAATAATACTGAGAACGAGGCATTTCCACCAACCTAAAGTTTCTTCATTTTTTTTCTTCTAAGCACCTTGAGCAGTCTTCTTCTTCAGCAATCTGGTTGACTTTAAGCACACATTTTCAATTCATGATCACAAAATGAAAATTGAAATTTTAAGATTGTGACAATAAACAAATCATGGTGATCCCAATGATAATTAGCACTTTGGGTACCAACAAATCTTGGATGGCACTTCGAAAATCTGCACATTGACACAATTCCCATCTGTCAAATATATCTGCACTGCTTGGATCTGCACATATATTATGCTGATATGACATCCTAGGTTCCTGGGAAGAACTCAATGTGCATGAAGGCCAACACCAACTAAAATTCACATTGTTTTGACAAATAATAATAATAATAACAACAACAACAACAATAACAAGGGGCCTGGTGGCTCAGCAGACTAAAGCATTGTGATTACCAGCTGTCTGCAATTACTGTAAGTTCAAATCTCACCAGGCTCAAGGTTGACTCAGCCTTCCATCCTTTCTAAGGTAGGTAAAATGAGGACCCCGTTTGTTGGGGCAATAAGCTGACTTTGTATAAATATACAAAAATATGAAGGCTATTGCTTAACACATTGTAAGCCGCCCTGAGTCTCCGGAGAAGGGCGGCATATAAATCAAATTAAAAAACAACAACAACAACAATAATAATAACTTTCGACTCTACAAAAAACCACTTTACTCGGAACAGCTTACATCCTCCGACGATGCCTTAACAGTTTGTTTATTTATTTATTTGTTTATTTATTAGTTCGATTTATATATGCCGCCCTTCTCCGGAGACTCAGGGCATCTTACAATGCGTTAAGCAATAGCCTTCATACTTTTGTATATACCTGCTTAGTAGGGCTTTTTGGCTCTCCCGAGTGGTGTTCTATTTTATACAAAGTCAGCTTATTGCCCCCACAAACCGGGTCCTCATTTTACCTACCTTGAAAGGATGGAAGGCTGAGTCAACCTTGAGCCTGGTGAGAATTGAACTCGCAGTAATTGCAGGCAGCTGGCAGATAAGTACTACTTTAACAGCAGCAGTTTAGTCCACTTTGCCACCAGGCTCTCTAGTTCCTAGGTCCTTGGTTAGGACTCAAGCTGCTGAGCTTTTAACCAGCCTCAAAGGCTGTGAATCTCACTAAAGATTAAATGATGATGATGATGATGATGAAAAGACCTGGTTATGGCTGACCAACGGAACATTGAAGAAAGAGACAGAAGGCTTGATTCTTGCAGCCCAGGAACAAGCCATCAGAACGAATGTAATCAAAGCCAGAATAGAAAAATCTGCTGATGACCCCAAATGCAGACTCTGCAAAGAAGCGGATGAAACCATTGATCATATACTGAGAGTTTGCAAGACAATAGCTCAGACTGACTATAAACAACGTCATAACACAGTCGCTCAGATGGTCCACTAGAACTTGTGTCACAACTACCTTCTGCCTGTAGTAAAGAACTGGTGGGATCATAAGCCTGAAAAAGTGGTCAAAAGTGGTCAAGCATGCAAAACTACTGTGGGACTTCTGAATACAAACTGACAAAGTTTTGGAACACAATACCCCGGATATCACGGGGAGAAGAAAAAAGTATGGATTGTTGACATTGCCATACCTGGTGACAGCAGAATCGATGAGAAACAACTTGAAAAAATCACCAGATATCAGGACTTGAGAATCAAATTGCAGAGACTCTGGCATAAACCAGTGCAGGTGGTTCCAGTGGTACTCGGCACACTGAGTGCTGTGCCTAAAGACCTAGGCAAGCACTTAAAAACAATTGGCGCTGACAAGATCACCATTGGTCAGCTGCAGAAGGCCACCTTACTGGGATCTGCTCGCATAATCCGCCGATACATCACACAGTCCTAAATGCTTGGGAAGTGTTCGACTAGTGGTTTGGGATACGAAATCCAGCATGGTCATCTCGTTTGCTGTGTATACTATCATAATCATAATCATAATCATAATCATAAAAAATAATAATGAGTCAAAGAAAAAGAACTGGAAAAAATAACGAAATATCGCGACCTGGCCATTGAAACTACGCGATTATGGATGAAACATGTAACAGTGATACCCATTGTCATGTCCAAGAATTTTATAAGATACATCAACAAATTGCAGCTTCCTGCAATAACATCAGTGGAACTGAAAAAAACTACGCTACTTGGAACATTGTACATCTTAAGAAGGTACTTCTTTGATACCTAGGACGCTGGCAGCAACCCGTATCAACCATTAGCACCAGTCAATGGTATTTGTGATGCATTTTTGAATGTTCAGTGGACTAGTTTCATGTTTAATAATAATAATAATAATAATAGTAATAATAATGTAAACTATGGATGAAACATATAACAGTGATACCCATTGTCATCGGGGTACTTGGTACCATGTCCAAGAATTTTACAAAGCACATCAAGAAATTGCAGCTTCCTGCAATAACACCAGCAGAACTGCAAAAAACTGCCCCATTCAGAACATCGTATATTTTAAGAAGATAATTGGTTGATACCTAGGATGCTGACAGCAACTCATATCAACCATTAGCACCAGTCAATCATATTTGTAACACATTTTTAAATGTTCAGGTGACTGAGTTTCATGTTTAATGAATAAAAGATAATAATAATGTAAACTACATTGAAAAAAGATTATTAGCTAACTTGTGGGGCAAGAGAAAGAGAGGTGAGATCTTCTGGTGGCATTTGCTTATTTCATAACCAAACTGAAGGCAAAATAGAAAAGAGAATGTTTTGAGTATCATTTTTTCAATAGGAGGGATATAAATGTAATAAATGGAGGGAGTCCTTAAATTATGACCCTTCATATCATAAATGTTCAAAGTTGCATCACTGAAAAAAGTGGCTTATAACCTGTTCTCATGCTTATGACCATTGTGTTGAGGCACAGTCATGTGATCGCCACTTTTGGCCATCCCACAAGCAAAGTCAATGGAGAAGCCAGCAGGGAAGGTTGAAAGTCCTGGTTATGTGACATCTCACTTAATGACTGTACCACTTACAGTAAAAATGACTTTTCCAGTTTCAATTGTGGTTGTATATCAAGGTCTGTATGTGGAATATTCTCTAGCCATCAGTGCAACAATATTCATAGAGAGGATACTGGTTGATATTAGCTGACTGACAAGCTCATTTTCTTTCTCAGTATTTCCTCAGAAATCAAATGTTAGTAATCTGTATAGAAACTATCCCTAGAGAAATAGATATATAGGGGATTGCAGTCTTTGTTAAGAAATCTTAACAAAGATTTCTTAACAAAGATATGAAAGCTGTTGAATCTAAGTACTAATAGAAAACTGTCAGTTTCCAGGATGCTGCAAGTATCACAGCTAGGGTGTTTGCAGGTCGTACAATTTATTTCATTAGTGCCAAAGTGGAGGTTGAACATAAGAGATCTGCAATATGAAATGAGACAGAGCCTAATGGGAGAGGGAGAGAAAGCAAGGCAGTAGACATATAATGGAATGAAAATAATGCTAGACCAAATTTTACCTGGCAGTTGTTTCAGGAAAAAAAGCCACAGTGGCATAATTAGAAGCTCTAAATAAACATGGTCATATTTTTTTAAAAGTATACTCTGTTTTTATTGTTAAATCTAATTTTTTTCCACCTATCCTCCTCAGAGCATTCTTGTTTCATTTCAATACTTAATTACATGCATCTTTTCAATTTTATGAATAGTATAAAACTCAGACTAAATTCCAGGTGGGAAAGCATATTAATAAAGGTGTATAGCTGTTGGATAGAAGAAAATGCATGTTAAATTTCTCTTGGTCCAGGTAGGCCGAATAAAGTCTGGCTCCCAGCAAATCTTGTTGACAAGTTAAATAAAAAATGCTGCCGTGCTTCTCTAGTTTTGATGATACATACAGACAACCATAGAATTACAAAACACACTTTTTCTTAAATATATTCTTATGTAAAGAAGTAAGATGAATGTGAAGCATAGAATTAGATGCAGACTATTGGCAAAATCATTTTTGGACAAACAGAAAGAAAGCTGTCATATAAAGTTTATTGGATGAAGCTTTGTAGCTGGATTAATTGAGGTCAGAATTTAGGTTTTCAACTTGAAATTACCATAGATGGCTTCTGAGTAAAAGAGGGCCCTTTCACCCTTTTCTGGACACCGATAGCTAGAAATAACATCTAATTTTACTTTCAAATTTATGGTGAAAAAAAATATCTGAAGGCTAAACAACTACACCATAAATAAATTTGATTTGCCAGTAGACTTTGGGAGAGGAATAAGTTTTACTGTAAGATTCTTACATACCAAAATAGCTAAAGGAAGAAGAAAAGTCAGAGCATTTCCTTGGATCTGATTATTTTGATTTCTCAGAAGATGTAACTAAATCTATTCCCCTGTGAAAGTATGTGTTAGATTGGGACAGTTGAATTGACCCAACCTGGTAACTCCCAGTAAGGTAACTTGCATGTTGAATTTTGCTGGTTATAGAGCACACTTCTCTTTTTGCTGAAATGAAAAAATTATTATTACCTGGGGATTTTAAATATGTGTGGGTATGCATGCACTTTGAAGTTTTTTCCATTATCCTTTCTGGAGTAGAAGAAAAAGGACAAAACAGTATGATAGCAAATACATTGGCCTAGTTTAGCCTCATTGAATATACTTTTGGATGCAAGTTAGCATAATTTAGTACTTGGAATTATGTAAATTGCAGTTATTCTCTAGTTGCTATAAAGTATTATTTCATCTAGAAGAAGACAAAGCAAACACTGCGGTTGTATGTGGCCCTTTAGTTAATTTTGTTGTGCTGTTTCTTCTGAATATTGAGTTCGGTTTCAAACGCAAGTTGCAGTGAAAATAGGGCAATGAAGAGCACGGTGAAGCAGCAGCAACAGCATTATCACAGCAATTGTTGCTATAATTTATCTCATATCTTTTATAACATTGTACTATTAAAGAGACTCACATAATAGGGAAAGAACAGCAGTGATGGAATATTTGGGCATTTAAGAACCAGGGTTTCCAACAAAGTAACTACAGGCACCAGTATGTCTGTAGACATTCCTTTCTTCCTTTTTAAATTACTTTATTATTATTTTTTAAAAGCAAGCTAGGCTGCTACGTAAATGCATTTCTATGAACCTAATGTCAAGGCTTTCTTTCTCATAATACTTTTGAGCCCTGAGCTTTTGAGTCCTGGGACTGTGGCATAAATATTGTGGAGGACAGCAAGGCGCAAGAAAACGACCAAAGGCAACAGTCGGATAGTCAAAAACGTTTTACCTTTACCTTACTTTTTGTCTGGTGATGTAATGATGCTCTGCCTTTATACAGATAGTCCTTGACCATAATTGAGCCAATAATTATGGCCTAAGGTCATGCCAGTCATTAAGCAGGTCACTATGTGACTGTGCCCAATTTTATGACTAAAGTGAACACCATATTGATAAGGCAAATGTTGCAGTTGTTAAATGAATCCCTTGTCCTTAATAGACTTTTTTTTTTTTTGCTGGAAACTGGAAATAAATGTCAGTTTCCTGCAAAAAAATACCTTCAAAAATTGTAGTCACTGCAGGATACTGCAAAGGAGCCTAAATGCAGGGCAGTTGTTGAGCACACAAAATGCAATCACATGATGGCAGCCATCAGAACATCAAATCTGGGTCTTATCTTGGGCAAGTTAGGTTGTAACTTCAAATGGTCATTAAGTGACCAATTATAAGTCGAGGACTAGCTGAAAACTTGCAGGTGATGCTGTGGCCCAAGTACAGAAGGGCACAGCTCATATTTCATCAGTTTGGCATATTATGGTTAGAAGCTCATGGTCAAAGACGTTCTTAGAAAACAGCTCAGAGTATTCTTATTGCATTGAAGAATTTCCTAGTGGAGCAAAACAAAAATAATATTTAGCACCACCGTTAATCAGATATTATGTCATTCTTAGCATCAATGTAATCACACAACCAAAGAACATATAAACTGACCACATGAATGAAGCTTGACTGGTGCAAAAGTGATTTTGGTCCAAGAATTTGTTTTTTTTTAAAAAAAAAAACAAAGTATATACCAGCCTGAGTGGCATGCAGCTTCGAATGCATAATGCATTAGTGGGATACTAGATTAAAAAGAAGATTTTGCATTTCTATTGTATGAGCTTTCTGTATTTGCTTCAGAAATAATATGGTCTCCAGGATGAAAATAATTACAAGCCAACTCTCTTGGTGCTAGCAAGATTGTAAATAAGATATTTTCTCTTTCAAAGTACATGTTTTAATAAGGCAATTTGAAATGTTGCTACTGTACAGCTCGCCCGCTGTATGAATGTGCAAGAAAAAATAAATATTATGTACTAATAAGGGCTACCTTCCTTCTTACCTCCAAGCCCCAGAGGAGACCATAATCACAGAGAATTGAGCAGGGAGAGGCTTAGAGTCTGTTTCCAAATTGCACTGTCTGCAGTTTTGTAGAAAAGCCATGCAAATAACAAAACCTGGCTTGGCACTTGTGTTAAGTTTTGTTTCTTTCCTAAGCAGCCTTCTGTGTAAAAAAAAATCCCCCCAAAACATTCATGTATCTCTCTCCCGTATATGCATATCTATCTAAGATAAGAGTAAGAATGGTTTGCCAGGAGGCTGGGAAGCCCATGAAGGCATTTGAAGTTGAGAAAAACACGGGAGACAGCCAGGACTGTGGCGTTCAAAAGTGGCCCTCAAAATGGCTTTAGGGAAATGCCTATCACACATATGGTGTTTCCTTTCCAATCTCCCAAGTCTAGGATTGGAACTGGTATTCTGAATGTGAATGAATGAAATATATATTCATTCACAAAACACATCCAGCACCACTCACCTTCCCTTGCTGGAATATTCGATGGGGCTCAGAATTTGAGAAAAACTGTTTAAGATAAGGCTCTACATCCAACTGCAGACAAGTAGCCAGATTCCAGTATATTGAGATAACTTCTGGCTTGGTCTGAACTGGAAGGAGGAAAATAAAATATTAACATTTTCCTCCATGTTGGCATTATATAACTCTGCATAACTTTTGCCCAGATCTTTATTAAAGAGCCAAGAAATCCATGTTTGGAGCTGTAGCCTTTCGCCTTGCTCTAGTTCAGGGCTTCAGTTTTGAAATGCAAAATAAAACAAGAGTCATTTAGGTTCAATATTGAATTAAAATGATCTCTCTCTCTCTCTCTCTCTCTCTCTCTCTCTCTCTCTCTCTCTCTCTCTCTCTCTCTCTCTCAATGGGAAATAACCCTGCACTCAGTCTTGTGGTTTAAACTCGACTGTTTTGGGTAGCATTTAAGCAACCTGACTTAAAGCCCGGAAAAGGATTGCAGCCCTGACATAGATTTACAATGGCTAAGTGCTATTTATCTCTGTATTCCATTCCTGGCATAGGAAATGGTTGCTCACTGATGTGGCAAGTGCATTTCCAGGAGCAGCAAGAGCTGAAACAGCATTACTAGCTCAGCTCTTCAAGGCATGGCAGCTCCATAGGGTTACAGCGATCTTGAAGGTCATCTGCTCTTATACTTCACTTGATGACTAAATTTTCAATATTGTATCAAATCATTCCCAAGAGGAAGAATGGAGGTACCTGAAAAATGCAGGATGATCCTCCAGAATATAGATAAGGTCAGAATATTGATGTAGAAGGAGTCTCATAGTCAGAGTAACCCAGGTTCAAGTGATGCCAGTCCATACAGCAAGGCAACCAAACCCTATTTAAATGAGCTAAGAGGCATAAAGTACTTCGAGAAGATCCTAACTGTGTGTGCAGATGTATCTTTTTCTAGGATGTGATTTGATGTTGCCTTTCCTCCTGTGAATTTTAGGAAGACTTTGCCTCAACAGCCTCTGGCAAATGCCAGCTTAATTCATTGTCAATTACATTCCAGAGATATCAAGAGAACAGATTGGCTGTCTATTTTCTTGTGGTGGAGTGTTGCACTGGAGGCAAACAGGTGAAAAGGCACAGTTTATAGGAACACTTGAAAACCAACCAAGATATTTAGATGTGCACAAAAGGTGCTTTAAAGCTGGACTTGGCTGTCTAATGCTCCCATCCCCCAAAGCGTTTGGTGATTGCAGAAATCTAGAGTGCTGAAATGCCATCAATCAAGTTGACCTAGTTCAGCATTATAAATTATGTTCAAATGAATTCAGTTAGACTCAAGCACACACTAACATATTTTTCTTTTTAAAAAGTGTGTTGGTAAAAGCTTAAATGCAACTGTGAAGCTGCAAATCTGAACCATTTAAACTATAAAATATCAACTGAACCCAAGTGGGACTAGACAGTATGGGGTCTGTTAGTGTTTCATATCTTCTCTGCAGAGTTTTTCCTGGGGACTTCAGACCTCACTACATTATCAATCAGTAAGTTGGGAGCTAAATTCTTTTGCCTTTTATTGCTGAAATGTCAATATTATAATATTTCTAAAATTCAAAGCACCATCTGCATGTTTATAATACTTGTTTCACCTGAACTAGAGGTGAGGTAAACAGAGAAACAGAGATGGGCATATAAAATATGCAGATGGCTAATTGCAAGCCCTTTTATCAGAGCAAGTGATAAAACATTGAACAGGATTATATGCTGTGTCCTTTTTCTGTGTAGAAAAAGGAAAGTTGTGTTTGGTTGCTCTTGCTGTAGCAGCCATTTTGTGGAGCCATTTTGTTCACAAGGTACTATAGAAATGGACCTCTCTGTGTATGTTTTTTTTTTCCTATGCTGCTTGGCAAAACCACCCTTTATTCATACAAAGGCTGTAGGTCTATGAAGATTCTCAGTCATCCAGGTCACGGTTGTCCCAAAGAAGCGAAACACCTTCAAAGAAAAACCAGAAAGTCCACTTGCCTTCTGAAAAAGCATCTTTGGGACAAAAGCTGTATGGTTGATAGTTCTGCAGTTCCTCGGTTGTTATTCCTCAATTGTATGAAGCACAAGAACACGATTGTTTTAGCACAGGGCATTGCATCCTCCAAGCCTTTGTCTGTGCCTTCCCTCTCCTCAGCTAGCACTGATTTTCTGGCAACAGGCTGGTTTAAAAGTTTGCTACAATGAGAAATGGCATTGCTTTAGTACTGCTGATTTGTCATTAAATTGTTAAGGCGATGGGAAGAAAGAGGATGTGATCTAGTAAGCAAATCATATCAACTGTGTGTTGAGCTTTAGAATTAGTTCTGACAATGGTAAAGAAGCTCCCAGCACTGCAAAAACAGGCAACGGATGGCCCAAGAGACTTTTCCCCGTTCTGTTTGGTTGTCTGATATATTTATGAATGTTACAACTTACATGACTAGACATTTCCTGGTATTTCACAGCATACTGTTTATTAATCTTGACAATTTTATTTATCCTTGATTTTTTTTCCCAGCCAGAAGAACTCACCAATGCTCTGGAAATCAGCAATATTGTGTTTACTAGCCTCTTTGCCCTAGAGATGCTTCTGAAGCTTCTTGTGTATGGCCCGTTTGGTTACATCAAAAATCCCTACAATATCTTTGATGGAATCATTGTAGTAATCAGGTAATTAAAACCAAGTTTTCTTAAATACCATAAGTAGTTGCAATCCGTAACATTTAACCCATTTATTTATGCCAATGCCACCTTATTTTAAACTGCTTTCTTCCAACTGGATTGTGCAATAAAACTCTGGGATTTAAAAAAAAAAAATTGATTGAAATATTTTTGAACATATTCAGGTTTTTTACTCATGTGTTGTATGTGGTATGTTCTCTGGAACTGCTGACAATTCTAGGAGTTATAATTCATTTGAAGGATGTCCAGTCAAACTAAACTACTTTATGATGATATGTATGGTTATATTTATCTACAACCACACTAATTGGGTTCTTGTTTTGAGGAGGAGTTATAATGTCTAGTACAGGGGTCCCTAACTCCCAGCATCGGTCCACAGCATGCCAGAAACTGATCCGCACAAACAAGTGGAGCCTCATCTGCAGGATGCAGGCAGCACATGAAACCATGCTTCCGCTAGTCTGTGGAAAAACCCCTCTCAACTGGTCCCTGGAGCCCAAAATGTTGGGGGCCACTGCTCTAGTACAGAGGGGCTACTCAGTGTAATCCACCCACCACTATTGTTTTCTTTGCAGATAGCAATTGCTATAAATAATAGGCCTGGTGACAGTACTTGTTTACTTTTTATATCTAGCTGACCACTTGCACATCACTTTACAAAAAATGAAAGAAAAGATTTGTACCTACCAGTGTAAGAGAAATCATTCAGCATTGAACAATGATTATAATTGATGTAGAAAAAAATATGGTTCTCCAAAATGAAGACTACAATAGTAGTAGCACATAGACTTATATACCGCTTCACAGTGCTTTTACAGCCCTCTCTAAGCAGTTTATAGAGTCAGCCTATTGCCCGCAACAATCTGGGTCCTCATTTTACCCACCTTGGAAGGATGGAAGGCTGAGTCAATCTTGAGTCTGGTGAGATTCAAACTCCTGGAGTAAGCAGAGAGTTAGACTACAGTACTGTATTCTAACCCCTGTGGCACCATGGCTCTTTTTATGTCTGCTCAAGGTGTTGCCCAAATGCTAGCTATTGTTGATGGATACTGTAAGACTGCTGAAAAACAGCAGACCCTAACCTTTTTGATATCAGGGATTAGGTTTCTGGAAGACAATTTTTCCACAGATTGGGGTGGGGGTGAGGAGGAGAAACACGCAAATTAGATCCTGCACATGCATAGTTTCACTTACCCACTGCTCACCTCCAGCTCGATTCCTAACAGGCCACAGACCAGTGCCAGTCCACGTCCCAGGGACTGGGGACCCCTGCTATAAGACTATTGCCTCCTTACAATTCTTTATTTTAAAAGCACATTTGGTTTCTCCAAGTAAGGGCTGCTTCAATGAAGGACTGCACTATACTCTGTAAATCAGGACATATGGATAACTCATTAACATGAATTCCCTGAAGAAAATGCAGGGCAAATTATATGTAGTTTCTATTTGCAGAATTCCAATCGAAGAAATCTATTAACAATGTTCCCCATGCAACATTTATCCTCAGAGCACCTCTGTATCTGCTTTTCTACTTCGGTGCATTTTTAGGGCACATAACAAAATCTGTTTGAGTGCATGCAGGAATTAAAAAATAGCAACAACTATGAATGCCTTTCCCTGGTGGTTGTTTTCAGAAATCCTAAAACCATTCAAAACTTTGTAGTGTATGCAATTCTTGACTGGGAGTGTTATTATGGAAACTTCCTTTGGAAGTTCCTCAGCAATCGTAAGATTCAGATCTTTCTCTCAAAGATTTCCAACTCTTCATCTAAATATTCTCTGTTAAAGAAATATAAGCAGAAAACGCCCTGTCAGTGAGTGAATGGTCATAGACAACAGGGCTGTCAAATTTGCGGCCCATGGACCAGATGTGTCACATGCTGGCCACGCCCACACCCAGTTTAACAAAGGGGAAAAAGTCCCAATACATCACATGACACTGCTGTGACGATGTGAGTTTGACACCCCTGATATACAACATTTTGCTGGGCTCTGTTTCCCTTTGGCAGCTAATTTAATTAAAAAAAAAATGATTGAAACCAATAGAAGATTTTTTTTAAAAAAATTGATTTATATGCTGCCCTTCTCCGGAGACTCAGGGCAGCTTACAATGCGTTAAGCAATAGCCTTCATACTTTTTGTATATTTATACAAAGTCAGCTTATTGCCCCCACAAACTGGGTCCTCATTTTACCTACCT
This sequence comes from Masticophis lateralis, assembly GCA_030761175.1. NCBI lineage: Eukaryota > Metazoa > Chordata > Lepidosauria > Squamata > Colubridae > Masticophis > Masticophis lateralis. The sequence continues at coordinate 121,687,965 of JAUDYJ010000002.1, forward strand.
TAGAAAGGATGGAAGGCTGAGTCAACCTTGAGCCTGGTGAGATTCGAATTTACAGTAATTGCAGACAGCTGGTGTTAATCACAATGCTTTAGTCTGCAGAACGACCAGAGCCTGCAGACATTCATTCATTAATGAATACTATCCAACTAATTATTGATTTGGGAGATAAGCAGAAAAACCTCTGATTTCTGAATTGGAGGATCTACAGCCCTCCCACAGTACTGCTAGCTTTATTCTTTTGTGTCTTACTTCAATGTCAGAGTTCCAAGGTAATAAAGAATTGCCTTCAGATGCTCAGAGAGGGGAATTGCTAGGCTAAATTTCTCCCTCCAAAGAGATATTTAAATTCAGAGGTAACATTTTGAATCTGATGAATCTTATGGTCACTAGGACAAACCTCCAAGGACAACAGACTTGCAATAATAATACAGGTAGCCCTCGACCTATGACCACAACTGAGCCCAACATTTCTGTTGTTGAGTTAAGTCAGTTTTGCCCCATTTTATGACCTTTCTTGCCACAGTTGTTAAGTGAATCACTGCAGTTGATAAGTTGGTAACATGGTTGTTAAATGAATCTGGCTTTCCCCATTAACTTTCCTTGTCAGAAGTTTGGAAAAGGGGATCATATGACCTGGGGGCATAGCAGTGGCTATAAGTGTGAACCAGTTGCCAAGTGTCTGAATCCTGATCACATGGTCATGAGGATGCTGCAAAGGTTGTAACTCTGAAAAAATGGTCATAAGTCACTTTTTTCAGTGCCATTGTAAGTTTGAATGGTCACTAAATGAACTGCTGTAAGTCAAGGGCAACCTGTACTTCCTCTCAAAAGCTAATTTATTACTTTAATATTAAATATATATTCTCTTTTTTTCTTAGTGTGTGGGAGATTGTTGGACAGCAAGGTGGAGGCTTGTCTGTTTTAAGAACCTTCCGTCTTATGCGAGTTCTAAAACTGGTCCGGTTTATGCCTGCTCTTCAACGCCAATTAGTGGTCCTCATGAAAACAATGGACAATGTGGCCACCTTCTGTATGTTACTGATGCTCTTCATCTTTATCTTCAGGTGAGTTTATAATAATAATAAAAAACCTCCTACCTGAGCGTTGGGACTATTGTCAGAGGCCCCGCTCTGAGTGCTTTCACATGCTGCATTTTAGCAGGTGAGAGTAGACATTTTAATGATATTCTCCAATTATGGAGGAATGCCTTCTTTAAAATAGCCTGTCAACTTCTATTTTATTTAGATGCCAGACAAGATATTTAAAAGAAAATAAAATTAAAAGTATCCAGCCTTTTAATTTTCCTGTATTTCTTAGATTATTTTGTTGAACTTAATGTTGCTTAATGCATTGTAAGCCGCCCTGAGTATTTCAAGGAGGGCGCCATATAAATCAAACTAATAAATAAATAAACTTCCTTTTACAATATTTTAATTGGTTATTGTTTCATTATATTTTGCTTGGGATTTATTTGGTTTCTTGTTTTTTACTGAAAACCTTTTCCTATAGGGCAATTAGCACATTTTAGATATGAGTAGATTAAATAATCATTTGTGATTCTAGGTTTCTTATATTGCAACTTCTGTTTTAATATGAAATTATCCAGATTTAAAAGGGGAAGTAATTTCTGCTACAGCTCTGTAAATGTAATTCTGTAGCTATTCTTTTTTTCATCTCTGTAGCTCTATTAGAAGTGGTCAGAATTTGAAAAGAGATAAGCACTTTTAGAAGCATTCAGATCCTAACGATTCTGATTCTTTTGGATATCTTTGTAATGTAGAAAATTTAAAACCCACTGGTTTGGCTTTGTTCCCATATCCTGTGTGTTTTTGTATTTTATATAAGCCATAATACAAGTTGCATATATTTGCCGCATCAAAGTTATTTTCTAACTTATTAAAACTGACCTTCATTTTCTTAAATGAGAGGGAACAGAGTAGTAAGGAACATGCTCCAAATATTCTTTAGTTCCAAAGTCTAACTCTTCAATCTCTCTTTTAACACATTTCTCCTTGTTATTCAGTATCCTTGGGATGCATCTCTTTGGGTGTAAGTTTGCCTCAGAGAGAGATGGAGACACCCTCCCTGATAGGAAGAATTTCGATTCCTTGCTCTGGGCCATTGTTACTGTTTTCCAGGTAATACATCAGTTATGGTCCGTAATTCTTTATTTTTATCTTTAAATGCCTGTCATTGTAAATTGTTTTACAGCTGGGATTTTTGAAAACAATATAGTGAATGTCAATTGCTTCTTCATAGACTGTGTCTATAACACAGGTATAATGAAAAGTGAATAACAGATTTTAGTAATTAAGATATTGAATAATAAAACTCTACTATAAATTGACCTACAAATTGTGCAACCAAATACATTCCCTCTGTAGAAATAAGGATTTATTCTGATTTTATGTTTGTTTTATATAAAGAGCCTGTATTCTTAAATAAAAAATGCTATTTAAAGAAAAGGCATTTAGCAGCACAAGTTAGTGTCTGTTAATTCTAACCCAAAATACTGAACTTCCTTAAATAAAATTATCTGAATTGTGAAAGACTGAGATCTGATTATCCCTTTGGAACAAATTGTTATAGTCAGGAATGTTGGGAGAAAAAACTGATTATTTAAATAAAATATGGAAACATTGATGTATACAGTTAGAAGCACACAGAGAAACATTTATTCCAGGCATTTTCAAATTGCTTCTTTTTGTTTACTGTTTTTGGTGATGCCAGTTAGGCTTGAAAAACTGAGGCAGCCACCAGTTAGAAGAATGTTAGGGAGAATCAGGCACATCTGGCCAGAAGCAGTGAGCATTATGCATTACTCAGTCAGCTGTGAAGTTTCTTAACCACTAAAAAATTCACTACAGTCCACAAGGATAAGGCAATCTGTGCCACAGTTCTGATACTGAGTCACACTGGTGAGACACCTCAAAAGGCAAAGAAGGCATAACAAGTTCTAAGTGCATATTATATTACCGTTTTCAAAAATTACATGTATGCGTGATGCTTACCATTTAGAAATGCAACAGTTTTACTTGGATCATAGGTTGGTAGAAAGGTGACTGCACTTTAAGATTGTCTCGTATCAAATGATTCCTGTTTTCGTTCCAGATTCTGACTCAGGAAGACTGGAATAAAGTCCTCTACAATGGCATGGCTTCTACCTCTTCCTGGGCGGCTCTCTACTTCATAGCCCTCATGACATTTGGAAATTACGTTCTCTTTAATTTGTTGGTTGCTATCTTGGTGGAAGGCTTTCAGACGGAGGTAAAACCTCGAAGGACTTCTTTGATTTCTCTTTGATAAAGAGAGTGTGGAGGGTTCAGAACCCCTGTTTGTAAAATGATTAGAATTTTCAAAAGAAGCAATTGCTTCGGTAAAAAGACAGACCCTTTGGTTGGTATCAAAGACCCAGCTTCAAGTGTTGTGAAAGAGCACACGATCATGCAAACACATTGCCTTTGAACCAAGCTTCGTTGCATTTAACAGCCAAATTCAAAACTCGCTGATAAATATGCATGAGATGAGTCCGCCCATTGTCCCATTTGCTGCTATGTCTTTGTAGACATTTTCCTGCCTCCATAAAAGCAACGCGTTGGCGTCTTTTAATTATTCTATTTTTGCCTGCCCCTTTTGGATTGAAGCTACATCTTTCATTAACTAGAGTCCACCTTTGTCATCATTGCCAGGCAGCTGGGGGGGGGGGGAAACATTTGAACTAAACTTGGGATGGTTTCCACTTTTCAAGGCAGCCTAGAAATATTTTAGATAAATAAGATCAATAAACTTGGCACCTGTAATTTTACTAGCAAGCTAATATGTCTGCATCTTGCAAAGGCTAGGAACAATCAACCACTGGAATGGTTTGCATTTGGAAATTGTGGGTTCCCCAGTGGAGGTTTTCAAGAAGAGACTCGACCGACAGTCAGTCTGAAATGGTATGGGGTCTCCTGCTCAAGCAGGGTGGTTGGACCAGATCAGGGGTGGGCTTCAAAAATTTTAGCAAGGTTGCTGGGTGGGCATGGCAATGGTGGGTGTGGCCTAGTTGGCCTCCTGCACTACAGTGGGGGGGGCGTTTTTGCCCTCTCCGGGTTCTGGAGGGTTTCCTCGAACCTCCAGGAGGGCGAAACTGGCCTACCCAGGCTCCGGAGGCCCTCTGGAGGCCAGAAATGGCCCATTTCCGGCCTTCCCAAACTTCCGGTAGGCCCAAGCCTCAGGGCGCACCATGCACTTACCTGCATCCAAAATGGGCCACATGGGGACTCCTGGGAGGGGTGGGGCAGGGTGGGATGGGTGGGGCCAGCCAGGAGTGGGATTTGGGGGTTCTCCGAACTGCACAGAATCTTAGCTAGAGGTTCTCTCAAACCCCTGCAAACCCCCAACAGCCCACCCCTGGACCAGATGACCTTCAAGTCCCTTCCAACTCTGTCCTATTCTTTCTGCATCCTTTGGGAGGCAGCAAACAAGCCAGCCTTCAAGCAATAAAATCTTAAAATGGGCCACTGTTGTGGGTCTCAAGCTGGCAGTATTCAACGCAACCCCCAGGCATAGGTAGCACGGCTGGGATTATTCAGTAGCATCTAGACATGGGCTTCTAAATCAAAGTGATGTTGATAGTGTGAGTTCGTTGCCTGCTTCTCTTTTTTATCCTATTTATTTGCAGCATAAGGAAAACATTTTATAAAACCTCCAGACTTTTTATTTATTTGCATCCTAACATGGTATAGGAAGATGATTTATGGAAGCCTCTTAGGACAAAGTAACCATGAGTTCTCTGTTTGTTCAATCCTTAAACTTCATCTAAGTTCTTTGTACTTGGTTCTCTGCTTAGACCTCCAGGTCCTAGCTATTTTTTTCTCTGAGATAATATCAGAAGGAAGGGATACTGTGCCAACCCCACTGAGCTGTCAGAGGTTTGTGGAGTCCTTGGTGCTGTCTGAGCTTGGTTGATTGCTTGCTGACATGTCATTAACTGGCTAGTGCTAAAAAAGAGTGGGTTTTGCTCTCTGTTTATATACAGTAGCCTGCCCTGTCTGTTGGTTGGAGGTAATGTTTTTTCCTTGGTTGTTCTTTGATTAGGCTTACTGCTTGATTGCTTGTCTGAGTTGGTAATTCCTTGATTAGGGTATTGTTTTCTGCTTGATTGCTTGTCTGGTGTTGCTCCTAGTGTTAATTCCTACTTTATCTGGATGTTGATAGCTACTGAGGAGGTATTCTGGTTTAATGTTTCTTTTTTAGCTTTTTTGTTGTCTCTTTTGAATGGTTTGTAAATGTTATTTATCTCTATGTGCCTGTTGATGACTGATTCATCTGAGTGCCAAGCTTCCAGGAATTCCTTAGGATTTGAGGATTTAATTTAACCTAAGATGCTGTGGGATATGGTGGCTCAGTGGCTAAGACGTTGATCTTGTCGATCAAAAGGTCAGCAGTTCAGTGGTTCGAATCCCTAGTGCCACATAATGGGGTGAGCTCCCACTACTTGTCCCAGCTTCTGCCAATCTAGTAGTTTAAAAGCACATAAAAAATGCAGGTAGAAAAATAGGGACCACCTTTGGTGGGAAGGTAACAGCGTTCCGTGCACCTTTGGCATTTATTCATTTGGCCACATGACCACGGAGACGTCTTCAGACAGTGCTGGCTCTTTGGCTTTGTAACAGAGATGAGCACTGCCCCCTAGAGTCAGGAATGACTAGCACATATGTGCAAGGGGAACCTTTATTTTTACATTAAGGTGCTGACAGTTCAATCCTTAAATTGAAGTCTGAGTCTAGGATTTCATAGCTTAACCCTTCGCTACATTTATTCTGTTCTATTAGTCATAGGTTTCTTTTAAAGGCCCAGGTACCTTTTGGCTATTATCAGATGATTAATGGGGTGAATTGTAGCATATCTAATTTAAATAACACAATAAATAAAATATCTATCTAACCTGCCTAGTTCTCTTGCTGCCAATGATTACTTTGCTCTGAATGTTTGGACAGTATTATGATTCCCCATCTCTAAACCAGAAAGTCATTGTAGGCAGAATGTCCCCTGATGTGAATTGATACAGCTATGTGACAAGCTAAAGACGAGCTAAAATGTCCCCTAAAACAAATTTAGGATCTGTTGTTATTTTGATTAGTGTTGCATGTCAATCTTTGAAAAAGGACTGAAATCAAATTTGGAGGTTGGATTTATCAGATCTTCAAGATAGACCAGAAATGGCATGGTAGGAATTCCAAAAAAATATTCGGCTGTAATGTAGAATTACAGAATCTTGAAATCCTGTCAGAATTTCTCTGTCCCATCAAAGAAAATCAAGGTGGGGTGAGCTGCTTCTTCATGTCACCCTCTTTCTCCTGGCTGAGTCATCTTTTCTGAAACTTCGCCCACCAGCTCCTCCATTTTTTAATGATTCGCTCATTCCTTCTCAATCCTAAGGCCAGATGTACAGGGCATTCCTTCACAGGATCATATATTCCATATACAATGCACTGCAAAAAAAATAGTAATAATGGTCTTTCCAAAAAGAAAAAATTCTTTTGTCTACCACAGTAATCTTTTAAAAGTCAATGAAATTTTTATTTTCCAAATCCCTTCCTACCCACTTCTCCTCTACAATCTCATTTCAATGCTGGTGACAGTTTTATCTTTGTGCCCTTAAGTGTCTTTTCTTGACTCTGAAAACACTTTTGTTAATTTTAGCATAAGAATGTACTGGACTTTTCTGTTGCTAAGCAGCAGACATGTATACAAAATACTGGGCCTATTCTTAATATGCATGTGCACATGTCTGCAATATACAGCTCTTTAAAACTTGGCTCTAGCTGATGCTTCATGTTACGTGTACGGAGGGCACATCGCTAGCAGCATCTCGGTGGGGCTTTATTTTCATTGGACCTTCTGAATGTTATTCTTTTATATTGCATAAAATAGGCTATGCAAGGGGAGGGCTCAGTTTGATAAAGACTATATAATACAAAAATGACAGAGTGAGCTCTTAGATTTGTGCCCTGGAGACTTTGTCTAAGAAAGAAACATAGGATATCAGCGAGAGGACCTTCTATCAGCAATAAAGCTTTTCTCCTGGGGGACTACATGATAACATTATCTGTGGAACATATTTTTTTTTATTGGCAATCCTTTCATGTTCCCTACAGATTCTGTGCTTGTCTTTGAGAATTCTTAGTTTATCTCCAATTCCTCTTTTGTGTTCCTTTTTTTCTTGTAGCACAAAGCAACTTGTAAGGAATGATGGCAGGTGTCAGCACCCCCAATCTGATACTTTCCATATTATGTTGGACTTCAGCTCATGTTGTCTCCAGCCAGCACCATGCTGGCTATGCATTTATCGGCGCTACAGCCAAACATCTGTCTGGGCAGCACTAAATTAGGGAAAGCCAGCTAAAAGAACAGAATGTCAAAGACGGAAGCAGGAAAATGATTTGCTTGACCTTCACTCCACACTCAGTACATGGGGTTTTTTTTTTTTAGAAAGACCCTGGTCATATCTTGGGCTTCAATGTAGTCCTGACATTTTACTTTTTCTGACACACAAACACATTTCCACACACCAATTAAAAAAGACATGAAATGGATTTCACAGTTCAGACAATCACATTTTAGATTGGCTTCCACTTCTTCATTCCTCCCTTTCTGCAAATTACCAGCCAACTAAAAATCTTCCGTTAACAATAGTTTCCCATTTTGTCATTAACAGAAAAGTAGCCGAGTAAGAAAGAAGTATAGAAGGAAAGTAGTATAGCATATCAGCGGTATTATTATGTCTTTTGAGTGTTGTTGTTGTTGCTCTAAAGTTGTGATTTGTGGATTCCTGATATGGACATTAATATTAATTGAAAAATTCCTACTTTGCTTGTGGACGTATTGAATGGGATGATCAAAAGGGCTATTTGAAAGATGCTTTTATTTCACCATGTAACCTGAGATACGGTTGTCCAAATTATTCTAATAGATCTTATTTTTTGCTGTTTAAGCGCAAAGTTTAGCCAATTGTTCTTTTTCAGTAGTTTTCATCAACAAGGCGTCTTAGGCTTTCTTTGAACCTAGAGCTCATCTTTTTCACCCTTGAATAATAAAAAAAAAAATTGGTCCTCTTGAACTGAATAAAAAGGTAAGAGATAAATTAATTGACTATATAAATAAATAAATAATGGGCAGCAGCACACTAGAATTGAACTCTACTGCCGTGTTCATAGTCAGCCATCTCTGAAAAGAGATAATTGTCTGCGTAACAAAGTAAAAAATGATCGAAACTGTCCATTTGTACAGCAAAATATGGCTGACTTAACAAGTATGGTGCTCACTTTGATCTTCCAAAATGCTTTTTGTCTTCATCTAAGAAATGCAGACTTGAAGTACAGCCAGAATAATTAATCCAATTCCTTAAATCAAAGAGGGGACCGACATTCTTAGTTTCCAGAAACAGATAATGTTTTTATTATGATTAAATATATAGCATTTTTTATGTCTTCTCCCAGGAACTGAAAGCTACTTTCTTTCTTTCCCCAATCAGATTCTGGTTAGAAATTCTATCTCTAACTGCAATCTCACATATCTCAAGAGCATCAAGTTGGACAAGGCTGCTATAGCATTTATTTTTAAAAGTAATTGTCAGATGGATGACTATTAAATAACTGCAAATGCATTTGATTTGTTAAAACTCCGAAAGCATGACATGCTGTATAAAAATGGAGTTCTAGCAGTGGTTCTGCCAAATATAATTGGAGTAAGCTTAAAGTAAAACCCATTTATCATCTTTAATCCACAAGAGTTTGTCTTAATATAGGAGCCATTGTGGTACAATGGTTAGAATGCAATATTGCAGGCTAACTCCGCCTACTGCCAGAAGTTCAATCCTGACGGGGCTCAAGGTTAATTCAGCCTTCCATCCATCCGAGTTCGATAAAATGAGGAGCCAGATTGTTGCGGACAATTTGCTGACTCTATAAACTGCTCAGAGAGTGCTGTAAAGCACTGTAGAGCAGTATATAAGTCTAAATGCTTTTGTCGTTTATAATTTTGAATTATTACTACAATGATTTCAGTTAAAAATCCTTGAAAATTATTGTCCCTTGTTAATAACAAAGCATGTGGAATCTTCGTTTGAATGATCAGTAAGCAGATACTTTGCTCTGTCTATACTTCTGCAAAGTTGGCTAACTTTGCCTGTTTGATCAAAAGCTAAGCAAAACTGCACGAGGTTTGTACTTGAGTGTAAGACAGCAGAAAATCCCAGGGTTGTAGCCAAGGTTTAGAAATTTTAAAAAGTCCCTAAAGATAGTAAAGGCAACCACTCCTGTACTATTACCAAAAAAACAAAAAAAAAAAAAAAAACAAAAAAAAAAACCACCCAAATTTATGTCTGGATAGTTATCAGGTTCTAAGTGTCTTTTAAGGGATCTTTATTATCACAAGGCAAACTGTAAACAAGTAGCAGCAGCTTAAGCTGCATAGGGAAGAACAAACTAGGGTACATGATTGGACATATTTTTAACCAACACTAAGCCATGGAGAAATGTTGTTCAAACTCTGCAACTTTGTAAAGATCCTCTTGTCCCTTTTTGTCATATCCCTTTGGTTGCTGCAGAGAGAAACAACAGATTTCAAACAGACAGATTTCAAGGTTTACTGTTTTAACAGATGTTCACATATAAGCCATAAATATGAACAGAGCTTTTAATTTAAAGATCTGGATTATGTGTCCATAAATGTCTTCTCAAGAGCTTGAATCAGTGGTATTCAGAGCTGAATTTGGCTACATCAGATAACTCAAGAGTAGTGTAACCTCTTCAATTGCTTCTCCATGGTACAAAATTTACTGCAATGGGTACCTTCCTCATCTCTTCCATTCCTATTGTTATTCCTTTTTTTCCCAATATATTTATTACCCTTTTATCCACTCTCTTAATTTTGATGTTAAGATTTATAAAATTTGAAAAATCCGCCTTCCTTCCTGCCTTCCTTGCATCCCCTCACCTTCCTTCCTCATTTTTACTTCAGGAAATCACCAAACGGGAAGCAGCGAGTAGGCAGTTAAGCTGTATTCAGCTGCCTGTCGACTCGTCAGTGGTACGTAAGATCTGGCATGAACACCACAAGCTTTGTCTGATAGTTTTCTCTCCCTCAATCTCTCTCTCTCTCTGCCTGTCTCTCTGTCTCTGTGTTGTGAGCAGTCACATCATTGCCACCGTTCTCATTACGATAGATGTTTGGTTATGAATTTGTTCTCATTGTCAAGTTGATCTTGATTTTAAGTCTCTTCCTTCTTTGAGGGAATTAAGAGGGTATCTCTCCAATGAGCGGAAACCTCTTTTAGACTCTTTAAGAGAGTCCTTTTCATAAACTTTAGACCCCCTGCCGGCATTTCTAAAAGACGAAGATCTTGAACTTCCTACCAACTTAGAAGCTTGCAGTGTGCCCTGACCATTGCCCTTCAGCTCACAGATGGATAGAAATTCTTGCGGCTTGCTTTAACTTTGGTTTTAATTGAACCAAGATAATTGATTGTTACTTACATCTACCTATTAATGTACGCTGATTTTTAATGAATATAGGTTTAGGTTTCTAATTTTTGGAGACAGAGTATTATTGTTTCAGCTGTCTCAGTTGTATTACCAACAACAAAGGAGTATGAATGTAGGCCCAGAGTTCATTCAGGTCAGTGAGAAACTTGCCCATATGCCCAGCATGAATTCTAAGAAAATATAAAGCATATAGTTTCATGCCATGATCTCCCTTATAGAAATGCCTTACAAATTGTCACTTAACCCTTTTGCATGCCAATGCTGACTCTCTTTTTAAAAAAAGAGAGAGAAAAAGGGAGAGAGACAGAGACATTAGGAAAAGGTATCAAAGACAGACGAGACCTAAAATCAAGCATGCTTTGTGGATGTTCATATGTGAGAAGACTCTGTCCTGAAAAAAGCCATTCTAGAATTGAGGCAGCTACTGACAGCATATATAATATATAACCAGAGACCTTGGGGAATTCTTTTTATTGACTGGAGGCTAGAAAAAAAGGGTACATCGGAGAGGTCAGGGGAAAAAATGGAATATAAATCCTTCTTAAAGGATTTACAAAATGTTGGTAGAATATTGTTACAGTTTTTTAAAAATGAATGAAAAAGACAACACATTCGTGTACGCGTCAGATATTGACATCATGCAAATATACTCCTGTGCCTTAGATCTATGAAATCAAGCACATCACAAATTCTGTTATCCTTGCCATTGCCTTGTTCTATTATAAACCTGTCCTTCCCTATTTTCCTCCGTTTCTTCTGGAATTGGAAGTGGGTGCTTCTGTTTAGATCCTTTTTTTGACTGCTCAGATTTCTCCAGCCTGGTGCTTTCCAGAGATATTGAAACTACACCATCCTCTGGCCAACATGATGTACACTTTTGGAGAGCACCAGAGTCAGGACAGCTGTTATAGCCATAGGCTGCCTTCCCTACATACTGGTCAGTTCCTGGCACATCTCATGCTTATCATGAACAAACTATACTTTTTGCTCACCTAATGCCTTTTTCATTCAGAAAGGCAAACTAGGAGTGAAAAAACAGGTAATTTCTTCAGGAACCTAGGTGGGTAAGGCTTGCCTGTGGTAAATTAGTGTGCTTAGCATTTTCAAGTTGCTGTTGGGTTCTATGGCAGGATGATGTAAAAAAAATGGGTTTGGTGCTGAAGGGAGGGAGGATAAAATACACTGGCAACTTGTATTAATTATCACATCAGACAAACTGTCACCTAATAACTAAAAAATCTGTTTGGAACGCAGACTAAAAAAAAATGAAAGGAAAAAAGCATATTGAATTCCATTTTTGCCAATTGCAGTGTTATCGAAACCAAGGCTTTTAATGCAGACTCCCTTCTTATTTTAAAGGATGACTTTACTGATGAGTATCGTTAATGTTTTTTTGAGGTTTTTAACGAGCATTATCTTCAAACATTTGTGAAGATAAATTTTGTGATATGGACCCAGCATCATTTTACATGATTTTTAATATAATATACATATATTTAATTTGCATGTTTAATAAAACTGTAAAGGCACAGGTCTGCACAGGCATTTTTCTCACATTCACACAATCCTTTTTAAGTCAGATTTGAATTGCAGGAAAAGTTTGTTGACACAGTCCTCCATGTGAAAATTCTAAATTCTCCAAGCTTAAAGCCAAACCATTACCCTTTAGATTTTGAAGCATATGAACAGAGATAAAATTTTGGAAATATTTTTTATTTATTTTATTTTTATTTTATTATGAAATTTATTTACTGTCCATCTCGTGTCAAACAACTTTGGGTGGCTTACAACATAAATATTTAATTAAGATTGCAATTTAGCTCAAGTTAATCATTTATTATTGAGAAAATGAGCTCAAATGCACTGTCTCAATAAAGAGAAATGGGCAGCTATGTCATAACCACATTATAAATTCTGAGATTCATTCTCAAGGGACCATTTCCATTATGACTTTTAAGCAACACAAAATAAATAAAGACCATCCCTTACATTGGACTCAATTGTTTTGGTATAAGGGATCAGTTAATCATGAAAGGCTGAAATGCTACACTTAAATTAATATGCATTAGGGCAACCACTAAGGGAAAATTACTTTATCTTTTTTTATACTGTACTTCTTATACTGCTTTATGAAGAAATATGAGTAAGACCTAACAAAATTGCTAATGTATTAATCCATGAGCTGCAGATGTGAATGGATTACTGCTTTTAGCCTTATTTTAGCATTAAAAGAAGCAGATGATTCTAATATGTATATTGAGAAAATATCCAAAGGAAGTGACATCAGCTTAACTCTGGGTCAGAATAGAAATCTAGTCACAAGTTCATCTTAAGTGAATTCTGTATTCTTAAGAAGCATTTTTTTTTAATGGGCCCACCTACCATGAAGTCAGACAATCAAAATTTGCTGAAAATAGTTTTACTTTAACCCTGGAAAACAGGATTCTGTCCTGTTGGAAGGAGCCCAAGGATGTGCATGCTGGCTTCATTGCCTTGATTCTGACCTCTAAGTGTTAGTGGGGAAGATTTGAGTGGAAATTGGTAGAATCATGTTTGAATGAATACAACCCACTAGATGTCAAATGCAAGGAAGAGCCCTGTCAAGTAGGGGATTGTCTTTCAAACCTTCCTGGTCAGCGGCCAAACTTAAATGGACCATCATGGAGGGACCATCATGCAGAACTCATGCTCTTTCACTGTTTTATGTTTTCCAAGGATTAAATGGGGATAAAAAGGTGCAGGGTTTCCTATTTATGAATTCCCTGTGCTTAGATGCAAGACACATCTTTAAAAAGTCCACATCTTGATTGGAGAGAAATGCCTTGCAGATATGTTTATCTACGTAAATACACAAGCATACATTTAACTGGAAAAATAAAGGTCAGTACATTGATGATGTGACCTGGATGCTAATCAGGCAAAATTTTCAATTAATTTCAAAAGTCTGCTATTGAACATTATCCTCCCAACCAAACCCGTTCCACTTCAAGTTTTTCTCCAGCATCAAGTGCCATCATGGTGAGCTAAAGCTTTTTAGTACAGCAGCATGGGTCTTATTGTATTTTGCTGGGTTAATTGCCTTTCTTTCCTGATTTCATAAGGTTTTGTGTGTTTGTGTGTGTATGTGTTATCACCAATTTATTTCTTCTGTGGACTGTCTTTATGAAGCTATCTTGGGTCAGAATTGCCAAAAAAGCAGCCTTCAGTCCTTCTGGGCTATTCTACTTCTGGTTCATATTATAGGTTATCATATTACATTAAGCCACGATTGCTTAATTGTAGTTTCCTTAATAAACCAAAGTTAACTGAGTTCAAATATATTTAGTCATTAACCATGGCTCATAAGCTACGGTGCTTATGCACAAAATACATTAAACCAAAACTAAATGACATGTGGCTTAGTGCAGTGTCTTAATATACCCCTATTATCATTTGATTGCCCCAGAGATGGGCTCCAAAATGGTAATAATGCTTGATTTAAAAATGAGATTTAAAAAAAGGAATGAAGGAGACAAAGACAATTAACATTGGACATTAAAAAAATTCCAGGATAATCCTTTAATAGAAAAAGGTCTTATGAATTGCATTACCATTTGATAAAGGAACCTTGACAGCCATTATTTACAGGCTGTTGATTCTAATTTCACTGTCAGAAGCCAAAAATTATTTTTGAGGGACAGCCCTTCAATTCATCCTAATGATTGAATGAATTAAATCAAAGATAGGCCCATTCCCCTGAATAATATTGCTAAAATAGATAGGCCTACTTCAGATTTCATCTTTCTCAATCAGATCTCTCATTAACCAATTTCAAGGGGTAAAAGTTAGGGTGTTGTACGAAAATACAGTGGTTCTGTGGATTGAAAAAAAAATAGTTGATCCCCGCCTTGTTCCTTTCAACTATTCAGATGAATGGTTCTGTATTTTATAGGAATCGATCTGAAAAGTATATACAGTATATTTTGATTCAAGGCTGCATTCAATTGATTATAATTTCTGCCTTCTCCACCACCTTCATTTAATATAAAAACCAAGACATACTTTCTGCTTAAAACTATTATGATTGGGCTAAATTATTGATTAGAATAGAAAGAGTGATAAATGCTTGGGAATTAAGATGCGTTAGAGGTTCCTTTGAAGACCTTGGAGAAGGGGAAGGGAGTATTAGAAGCCTGACTACGCTTCCAGGCTGGGTGTCTAGCAGAATGAGATTAAACCAATTGTATTTGCCTCTCTCAAGTCTTTAGCTGCTTTAGCTGCCCTTTCCAAAAATGTATTGTGTAATGAAACTGGACTACAGATGTGGAATTAAATATTTGCATGCCCCATGTTGTGGAAGGTGGTGTCCTACTGTGGCAACAGTTCAGTGGAGCAGTGATTCTTGTGTCTGGGGGGAGAAAGAATCCTCTTATTCAGATGGGGAATGGCCAGGTAACTTATCCTATTTTTCCTGCTGGCTAAGGCACTTTGTTTTTCTCTAGGGGGATGCTACTAAGTCCGATTCTGAGGGGGAACTTTTCCCCCATAGTTTGGAAGAAGAATGTGGACTTAAGAAAAATTTTTCAAATCCAGCTTGTAAGTAACAATATGATTACTGTTGTTTTTCCTGCAAATAAATATTTGCTATTTGTTACATGAAACTTCATGTATATTTATTTTCTTGATTATGAAGTATAAAAAAAGCAGAAAAAGTCCCAAAAATAGTTTTTCTCAAGACTATCTATCTCCAACCTGGTCCTTCAAGTCTTCCAGAAATACACCCATAGCCATCATAATTGATTCCATCCATCTTGCTGCTGGTTGTTCTCTTCTTCTCTTTCCTTCCACCTTTCCCATCATTAGAGCCTTTTCCAGAAAGTTCTATCTATATATATTGTCTGAAAGGTGCTTTTTTTCTTCAAAAGGCAACTAGATTGTTTTTTCCTTCAGGAAGAAGAAGAAAATGTTTCACTTCTCACAAGAAACTTCATCAGTTCTGGTGGGGTTGGGATGATGAAGCTTCTTGAATGAGAAGCAAAACGTTTTCTTCTTCTTCCTCAAGGAAAAAATAGTCGAGTTGCATTTTGAATCTTTAAAAAAAGCACCTTTGAGGCAGCTATGACTGGATGACTGAGAATCTCCACAAACATCTTTATATAATGTGTCTGAATTAGTTTCCTTAGGAATATTTAAATCAGGAGTGTCAAACTGACAGCCTGTGGGCCCAATGCATCATGTGCAGGCCACACTTACCCCAGCTCCACAAAGAGGAAAAAATGTCACAAAATGTCACGTGACAGCAATATGATGCCACAAGTTTGACACCCATGATCTAGATGGACTGCAAAAATCTTGATTCATCATTAGATGGCAGCAAAGGGGTTGAGATGCCTCTATATTTGTTAGATAGGGGCAAAATGTACCAGACTTTTGGTAGTACACATACAATAGCTGTTGTAATAATAATAATGTGTGTGTGTGTGTATGAGTGTGTGTGTTTATAGCTTCAGTCAATATGATGTAAGAAATGTCTTCAGAAAGATTCTCTTCACTGGAGGAAGTCAACGAAATGAGAGAGGAGCATGGGATAATGTCAATAATTTTGAATGTGATGTATGGCTCATCATACAGTATAAAGCTGATATTTGGGACAAAAATCTCTCTATGATAAAGAGTAAAGAGAAAATTTTGCTCTGAGTGTACCTTAAGAATGAGAAATCTATGGCCATCATAGGTTAAAACTTGTTAAATCCTGACTTCTGTGATAGAAAAACAATAGGGGTTGCAGTTCAGGGACAAGAAGACAATTTCTAGCACACCTCTGCTAGATGTGATTGCCGTCCATCTTGCATACTACAGAGAGGAAGCTGGGCTTGATAGTATCTTAAAGTAAGTGTAGGAAAACAGAGGAGTGATATGGGTAATTCATTAGCATTCATTCATGGTAAAAGGACCGGAGAACCTGGAAAATGAAAATTTGAGAGTCTTGCATTAGAAGATTCTGAGACACAAGAAAGAGGAATGATCAAGGCACATATGAAAGTTGTCCTGATTTCATGAAATCAAATGTCTCTGACTATATAGGGCATGATATGAATGTTTTGTTTCCTATTTTTTCAGTGATGGCTCTTTGTGACCACCCAGAGCTAAAGAAGAGTTTGACTCCTCCACTTATCATTCACACAGCTGCTACACCCATGTCCATGCCAAAAAGTGCCATCTATGGAGAAGTGGCCCAGGACTATGGTTCCCGAAGAGCTAGTGGCATCTCCATGGATCCTAATACATTTGATCTCAAATCCCCGGTATGTGGTTCACTTTCTACCTTGTATCCTTTGCTTCTCGCCCTTTGCTCCCAGTTTGCCAGCATATTTTAAAATTAATTTATTCCACCAGTTTGATATCTTTTTGGCATTGTTAATGGAGTTATTGCTACTAGCATTCTGTTGATATCCCTTATATTCTCACTTGCATCACTTCAGGTCAGTGCCCGGAGTTCTCCACATAGCCCATGGAGTGCAGGAAGTAGCTGGAACAGCCGCAGGTCGAGCTGGAACAGCATTGGGCGGGCACCTAGCTTGAAACGCCGTACAAACCAGAGCAGTGAGCATAAATCGCTTTTGTCCGGGGATGGGAAGCAGAGTTCGGAGGAAGGGGAAAGCTCGGATGAAGAGCAATCCAGCAGGACTGGGAGCATCAATGGCTCTATACCTCACCGCATGGAGTCACTAGAAACCAAAGGCTCCTTTGACTTCCAAGATACCCTGCAGGTGCCTTCTCTTTACCGGACCAGCAGCATCCATAGTAGCCACAGCTCTGCAGCAGACTACAATGGCAAAGCCACCTCAAGAGTCTTGATTCAGCAGCTTCATTTGGATGATCCACTCCCAGAATGTGATGACTTGGATGATGAAGGCAATTTAGTAAGTGAGAGCCAGCTTACTTGGCACCTTTTTGCTTGTGTCGGGATTGTTTGCTGTAGAAGAGAGTGAAATGTTTTCCTTGATCCTTGCTAATTTGCAGAAGGCTAACAGCATGCCAATATATTCTTATCTATTGGGCACTGACATATTTATTCATTAATAAATAACTGAAGCCTGTAAGATAGAGAAATCACCAGGGTCATAACTTTAACATGCCCATAAGAGATTGTGTCATGTCATCATATCACATATCACAATATATCACAGTATACAATAATATTTCATATTGGCAGAGCTAACACAAATACTTAAACTTAAGGGGACATTTGGCTAAAATATTTAGAAGTTCTATATCAGTGGTATCAAACTCAAGGCCCGTAGGCTGGATCTGGGCCACAGGCTGCTTAGATCTGGCCCATGGGACTGCCCTGGAAACAATGAAGGACCGGCCCATAGTGCTTCTGTCAGCAAAAACAGAGCTCGGGAGGGCCGTTTTCAGTGGCAGAGCACTCGGGCCCTCGACACGAGTGACGTCGAGCTGGCCACACCCTTTGGTCATGCCCTCCCTGCCCTCTAGAGGTCAAACAGAACCATGACGCTGCCCTCAATTAAATTGAGTTTGACACCCCTGTTCTATATGATTCCAACTTCCTATCCTTTTTTCTTTACTCTAGCTCTCCACTCATTATCACATAATCTTCATATGTCACCTTCTTGAATCAATATTTCCCGTGAACTCCAGAACTTTGTCTTTGAGATAGCCTACTATGTAATCACACAAAAAAATTCCAGTTTGGACCTAAATCAATGAGATGCTGGTAATGCCTCTATTTCCACTCTGTCCCCCTCAGTTTTCCTGTGTGCTAGATATTCTGGATTTCAATCACCACAATCTTCAGCCAGCATGGCTAAAATATTATAGACTATTAATTCAACTCACATGCAAGATGCCAACTAGGGAAAAACTGTTGTAGGGGAGAAGAAGATGAGATGGAATAACATTTGGATAATGGCTTTGGGGAACTAGCTATCATAGACATGAATTCTGAAAAGGGCATATGAGAAAAAAAAAGAGGTATCTAATTATACATGTTATATCAGCAGCCAGAATAACTTATGCACAGTACTGGAAAGAGAAAGAGCTACCACCGGAAGAACATGTAATTAGAAAAATATTAGAATGCACCGAGATGAATAAGTTAACATGCGCGATAAATGAAAGAGAAAATTCGGAATATTACACAGTGTGGGAAATGTGGTATAAGTGGATGGAAGAAAGAAGCAAAAGGTAAAATAAGACAGGGTGCAATGATTAATAATAATCAAGTAAATATAGAACACCATGTAAATAATCTGTATATATTTACGAACACCGCTAAACTGAAAAATGTTGAATTGTACCATTATATATTTCAATAAAAACCTAATAATAAAAAAGACATGATATTATGATAGCTAGTCTCCCAAAGCTAGTATCCAAATGTTATGGATAACATTTGGATACTGGCTTTGTGATGAAGAGGAAAGTTATAAATCTTCTGTATCCTATCAATCATCTGGGTAGATTTCATGCCACGTTCATGCCACCTTATGCTAAGGAGCATGGTTGTCATGGAAGGAAACCTGTGCTCAAGATGATCCATGATATATTCAGTTCCAAGCACTGCTGATTTGGAGTGAGGATATTTTAGCATGCACCACCTTATAAATGTTTGTGATGATTCTTCCTAGATATATTTGGCAACTGAGCAAGTAAATAAATAGCTAAATATGCACTAAGGCTTGCAAGAAAGAGGATGATCAGCTGGGTATCTGAGCTTCTTACATACAGATCAATGGTGGGATTTAAAATTTTTTACTACCAGTTCTGTGGGCGTGGCTTGGTGGGCATGGCTTGGCTTGGTGGGCATGGCTTGGGCGTGGCAGAGGAAGGATATTGTAAAATATCCATTCCTTCCCCACTCCAGGGGAAGGTTACTGCAAAATCCCCATTCCCTCCCAATCAGCTGGGACTTGGGAGGCAGAGAATAGATGCGGGCAGGGCCAGTCAGAGGTAGTATTCACCAGTTCTCCGAACTACTCAAAATCTCCACTTCTGGTTCTCCAGAACTGATCAGAACCTGCTGAATGCCACCTCTGATACAGATGTGTACATATACACATCTTTTTAAGTTTCCCTTTTCTGCTTTCATTGGAAAGTAAGGAGAAAGGTACATTGACTAATGCATTGCTGGACACAACCATTCCAGCTGTGAGATTGAAAGAGAAGGTAACCTTGGTCAGGATATAATTTTTATAATCAGAGCTAGCCCTGGTTACAGCTTGGTCTGAGCAAAGGATAAAATAATCCCACTCCAGAAAAGCAACCTATATTAGTTAAATCTTATTTCATCACAGGAGAACATCTTCTACAATAGCTAAAGGTTAAGACTAGCTTAGGGCTACAGATTGGAGCTGAGCTAGCTGTATCACTCTGCTTAGGAGTACAGCTGTGCAACAGAAATCTTGTCTGTTTGGGGTTAGAGAGAATGCTCAGCCTTTTCCCCCAATCTTCTTTTTCATGTCAGAACAAGAAGGAGGAGAGCAAACTCAAGCTCCATTAGCCCAAGAATCTGTGGTTTGTTTGCTAAATGATGTGAGAGGCACCAGCATTAACTTGATTGCCTTCAGCAAGATATTCTTCACACATGCAGAAAGGGGGGGAGGGGGTATTAGCCTTTTTTCCCTCTTCAAAGGGCTATATAATCTCCTTAATTTCAAGCAGGTGATTTCTTCTACCATTAACTGTTATTAAGATTCCTAAGTAAGGGCAAAAATTGGTCTTTTCGTCTCATGGGGCCAAAGGAATCTTGGTATTAACGTCAATATAAAAAGGCAGTAGTCTCATTAATGATAGTTTTTTTTTTTTCCTGAGCCAGTAAGAAGCCATTTAAGAAATGCTAGTTAACATCTGTAAGCATGGTACTAAAAACAAGAGGAAAAAGTCACTGGCAATTTGAAATTGATAAAGCTACATTAGCTTTACTTGACAGCAAAACTCTGCCATTTGTAGTGGAACCCATTAAATTCCAATGCTGCTCAAGACAATAGAAAAACCATCAGAGATGTTATAAAGAAGCAAATTGCAAGACAGAAACCTAAAGCTTAAATGTGAGCAAAGGCAACTAGAGAGATTGTACATGACACCCATTAGGAAGGAACATGGTCTTTGGATACTCAGAAGGTGTGGAATTTAACTATTGAAATAACAGTCTATAGAAACCCTCCCTTGTGTAGCCCTGGCTCTTGGCATGGGCAAGCGAGGACTGCATGACGACATCATGCTAGATAATGATAGTAAATTAATTAGCCTCAAAAACAATTAAGGCTTGATGGAATTGAATCCAATCTGTCAAACTCCAATTCTGCAACATCAGGTTTAAAAACAACAGTGAAATGAGCAGGAATACTAGCAGAGAAAATGAATGGGCTGTAAGACTGTGCAGCCAATGCAATCCCAAATTGCATTAACAGAGGGATACAATCAAAATCAAGTGAGGTACTAATGACACTCTATAAAGCCTTAGTAAGACAACACATAGAATACTGCATCCAGTTTCGGTCACCACACTATAAAAAAAGACGTTGAGACTCTAGAAAAAAGATGTTCTTGAGACTGAGAACCAAACCATTAATTAAGTACTTTCATAATAAATAGCAAAAGCAGTATGCACCAGGAGTGGGTTCTAAAAATTTTTACTACCAGTTCTGTGGGCATAGCTTATTTTGTGGGCATGTCTTATTTTGTGGGTGTGGCTTGATGGTCATGTGACAATTCTTTAGGATTTAGCAGAGGTACTGGTCTACCAGGTTTTTAACTGCTTGCTCTGGTCTACCCATTTATTTTTGCAGGCACTGGTCTACCCATTTATTTTTGCAGGCACCAGTCTACTCATTTGTTTTTGGAGGCACCGGTCTACCACCAAACTACCTTTTACCACTGATCAGCTGTAGGGCGGCCCTTTGAAGCCCCGCAGCAAGAGTTTAAACAATTTTTCCTTATAGCCCATCAGCTGGGACTCAGTGGGCAGCAATAGATTGGGGGTGGGGCCAAATAAAAGGTAAGAATAAAGCGGGGGCAGGGGGCAGGGAGAACCAGTTCGGTGACATCATATTGTCACCACTACCGGCTTGGTGGAACTGGACCGAACCGGGAGGAACCCACCACTGGTATGCAGTGGTATGGACTTTCTAGGAAGAATTCCATTGGTAACTGAAGGTCAGTAAAAAGCACCCTTCAAAGACTATTCAACCTTCCCTTCATTTCCTGTTTATATATTGCAAAGTTAACAAATAAACTGTAATTGTGCCAAATTGTGCCTAGTATGGCCCTGAAATATTCAGTAGCTGATTTTTCAGTCTTGTCATTCTTTTAAATATCTGACTTGTCGTTATCACTTGGTGGAACACCCCTAAAGGACTTGGAAAAGATATTCAAATGCCGCAATGTGTTTGCACCCACAAATATCAGCCTTGTCCAAGCTATAAGGCTGATATTTGCTCCACCAAGTGTTAGTCTATGACACATTTATTGACTGATTATATAGTTGAGCCTAAAAGGCTGAATCTATTCACCACTTCAGTATCTTCATTTTCTGTTCTGTGGGGTGTGGCTCTACTTGTCATTTGTTTGTTTTTAAATTTAGCCCCATTTTTCACTGTGCACCTTGAATTTTATTATTAGGGATTATAGATTCTTTGCATTTTTAGTCATCAGTGTAGTATCATCAGCATAGAAAGGACTATAGATTTTTCTTCTAAATATTTTATAACTACACTAATTTCTTTCAGTCCAGTTTTGCTTAATACACATTTGGCATAATAAAATAAATAAGAGGAGAGTATATGGCCTTGTCTCACTTCTTTGCCAACCTGGAGCCAGACTGTTTCACCATGTTACACCTGCACTGTAGCTCCCCAACCCAAAAAAGTGATTGGTTGGTGGGACTGATGGATGGATGGATGGATGGATGGATTGAATATTCTTGCTCAAAAATCATCATAATGTTGCACATTAGAGTGAAAAAAAATGGAAGAACAAGAAGTTAGTATTTAAATGGTTGAAAACATTAGTACAACAAAACACTAAATTTATAAGGCCAGATTTTAAATTGTCTTGATACCTTTTTTGGAAACAATGAGTGTGAGCTGGAGAGCAATTATAATTTTAAATATACTACAGTGTGAGTGCAATATGGGGAAAAATGAATGGCCCTTACTTATAATTTAATAGCAACATATGGTATTATAAGACAGATAGTCCCTTAATTTGTAATACTGTAAACCATTAAAACTATTAAGATTAAAACCCATATCTTGAGCAGAGCCCAGAAAACAATTAGTAACCAGTTCGGATCTTTCAATATTGATATAATACGATCTCCAAATAATACACTCAGGTGCAATATTTTGTACATCTAACCATCTGCTGTTCAGAGTTAGCCCTTTTAAGTACATGGTAATCATACAGATATGATCAAACTAGGATTTAAAGAAAAATCAGATCAACTTGGTTAAAATTACGCTAGTACACAAATTACGGCTGTTCAAATACACTCCTTTCTCTTTCACTCTCTCAGAAAATCAACATCAGTAAAATATCAAGGACACTCTCAAGCTATGAACCTGATCTTTTAGGATTGCAAATTTCTGGAACAGCTTCACTGCCAAATTTTTATGCCTGCCTTTCTTCTGACCAGAAGCACTACTGCTTTATTTAGTACATTTCTAGTATGGAATGGAAACTCTGAAGGCTTTAAAAAAATCCCTGTCAATAACAGGTGGCCCTCAGATTACCTCCATACATTCAGCAACTGTTTGAACTTTCAATTGGTCCCATAAATTCCAGTATTGCAGCATTCCTACAGACATGCATTTGTAAGCTAGGCACTTAGCACCTGGATCAAAATTTTGACATTTTGCAGTCACATCCCAAAGGTGCTTTTTCAAGAGGCAATTGGACTTTCTGGTTTTTCTTTGAAGATGTTTCGCTTCTCATCCAAGATGCTTCTTCAGTTCTGACTGGATGGTGGGGAAGTCAAAGCTGAAGAGGCTTCTTGGATGAGAAGTGAAATGTCTTCAAAGAAAAACCAGAAAGTCCAGTTGCCTCTTGAAAAAGCACCTTTGGGACAACCATGACCTGGGTGACTAAGAATCTCCATAAACGTGCAGTCACGTGATTGGGACAACTCCCTGCAGCCAATTCACTGCGGCTAACACTCTACAGCCAACTTGCCATGGCCAGCTTGCCACGGTCAACTTGCCATGGAACAACTTGCTGCAGGATAATTCAATTTAATTATTTAAAATAATTAGCCCTACTAAGCAGGTATATACAAAAGTATGAAGGCTATTGCTTAACACATTGTAAGCTGCCCTGAGTCTCTGGAGAAGGGCGGCATATAAATCGAACCAATAAATGAATGAATGAATGAATGAATAAATAAATAAATAAGATTTTAAAAAGTTATTTTAATTTTTGTCATTCACATTTCGCTTTGTCCCTCCTTAGTCATCCTTTCTTTAATGATTCTTTCCCATCATTTCTTTGATATTAGTGTAACTCTTGTCTCACAGCGAGTTGACCATGATGATTTGTCCCGCTGTGTGTTCACCGTGATAAATTGTCCCATGGTGAATTGACTGAGGCAAATTGGCCGTGGCAAGGTTGGCTGAGGCAAGTTGGCCATGGCGAATTGTCATAGACCCCACAGGATACGATTTCTGACGTTCCCTTTCCAACAGGCAAAGTTAATGAGGAAGCTGTCAGAAGTTGTCTTCACAAGAGGTCCTCACTTAATGGCAGCATCTCAGACTGCCATCACTAAGTGGCATAGTTGTGATGTCACACTTTACAACCATGTCACTTAGCAATGACAGTTTCAGTCTCAATTTATTCACTACCTGTCTAAGTAAAATGTGCCTTTAAGTCAGTATTTAATTTCCGCTCGAACAAATTCCTGCAGTTTTCTTGGCAAGGCTTTTTGGAAGAATTTTGCCATTGCCTGTTACTTAAGGCTGAGAGGGAGTGACTGGCCTAGTGGCTTCATGCCTAAGGCAAGACTCAGGGTTTCCTGGTTTCTCACCTGATACCTTAGCCACTATACCAAATTGGCTCCTATATATGTAAAATACGAGTTGACATTTTAAAAAATGAAGCAGGTGCACTATCGGCCAAGCGTTGCTTTTGGGGGTAGATATGTTCAATAAAAAAGGGATGTCGTGGCTCAGTGGCTAAGACGCTGAGTTTGTCGATCAAAAGTTCAGCAGTTCAGCAGTTTGAATCCTTAGTGCTGTGTAACGGGGTGAGCTCCCATTACTTGTCCCAGCTTCTGCCAACCTAGCAGTTTGAAAGCACTTAAAAGTGCAAGTAGAAAAATAGGGACCACCTTTGGTGGGAAGGTAACAGCATTCCGTGCGCTTTTGGCATTTAGTCATGGTGGCCACATGACCACAGAGATGTCTTTGGACAGTGCTGGCTCTTCGGCTCTGAAACAGAGATGAGCACAGCCTCCTAGAATCGGAGGGAACCTTTTTACCTTTTACCTTATGTGCAATCTTGGCTTGGCTTGCATTCCTAAATTTCAGTTTCTCTTCACAATGTTTACCATCTCAAATGTATTTATTGCTGTGTTTTCTTCTCCTACATCTTTATTCATGCTGACCAGGTGTGTCTTCTGAAGTAGATGTGGTTTGAATAAAATAATTGAGCTATCACTTGGAACATAATGTGAACTCTAGAAGCAATCAAGCTGATTGTAAGCAAGCTAGCACTTCTAGTCTTCCCAAGGAGAGAAACTCAAATTACATTGCAGCACTCTTGTTCCACTTGATGTTTCTCAAATATACTGGATGCCAATGTCAATGCCATAATCCTATAATCCTCAACCAACACTGAATATGATAAACAACAATAAACAGCAA
The DNA here is from genome assembly GCA_030761175.1 of Masticophis lateralis. Taxonomy (NCBI): domain Eukaryota; kingdom Metazoa; phylum Chordata; class Lepidosauria; order Squamata; family Colubridae; genus Masticophis; species Masticophis lateralis. Next base: position 121,713,358 of record JAUDYJ010000002.1, read on the forward strand.
GTGATGGAACATGTAGTCCAATACATCCAGAGAACTCCAGGTTGGGAGAACTGAGTCGGAAGAACTTAAAAAAACCATGCAAAATATTGAATCTGCGCATGTACAATATGTTGCCCAGGAGAGTCCAAACATATGTAAACATTTGACTGAATATATTTCCATCATCTCTTATAGACAAAACAAATGAAGATTGATAGATAGAAAATGGGATTGTTCTCCCTCCGCCTTTGTTATTTCATTTAGTCTTTTAATGGCTTGATTAGGAAAAAAATTAAACAAACCCAAACCATCACTGACATGAACATTGGAATATGTGTGTGTGTGTGTCTGTGTATACACACACACACACACACACACACACATGAAAGGATTCTAGACCACTGACTGGTTTTAACTTAACAACAGAGTCTCCTTAATGTAATGCTTTGAATTATATTTTTTTGAAACTCAAAACCAATTGCAAAATAATCAAGACCAAATTACAGTTATTTGTTGATGTCCCCAGGGAAGCTTTCTGGCTAAGACTTCATGTGGCCTCAACAGCTTTCAATAATCCTTCCTAATTAAGTTGATTTGATGGGCATTGGGGAATCGGGTGTTCCACAGTTGATGCAAACCTTTGGGCAGGGTAAAAGTTGAACAGTGCTCTATAGCAACTATGGGTTTAATCACTGAACAAAACACAGCGTATCTTTTGTTATGGAGCAAAGGATCAAAGGGCAAGGATATACTGTATTTTTGCGGTAATGGCGAATATCTAGCTCAGGTGTAGGATGAGGGTGGAGGTTCGTTCTCCAAGCTTGTGGGTTGGTTTCCGAATGTTTCATTACCAGGCTAGATAACACCTTCAATGCAATTTAGAAGAGGTCTATGTCAGTGTTCTTCTACTTATAAAGGCTTTGTGAGGTCAGTAGGTAAGTGTGAAAAGTGTTCTTATACTAGAATACTGTTCATCCCCAAGCAATTTCATCACAATGCTCATTTTTATTTGTTTATTTGTTTATTTATATCCCACCTTTATTGTTTTTATAAACAACTCAAGGCAGTAAACATATTTGATACTTCTACTTCTGCCTATTTACTGCACAACAGCAATGTTGTGAGGTGAATAGGGCTGAGAAATAGTGACTGGCCCAAAGCCAGGAAGCCAGTTTTTATGCCTAAGGTTGGAGTAGAACTCATAGTTTCCTGGTTTCTAGGGAAGCATTATAACTACCAAATCAAACAGGCTTATTGTTCTGTCTACTATCCGGGGCTAATAAGGTACTAAACTGAACTCATAGTATATACTTGTTCAGTTGTATTATACTCATAGATTTTGGATTTATTGCCAAATATCCAAAAGAAACAGTTTTGTTTATTTTTAAGAAATGTTGAGATTCGTTGGGGATGTGGGTGGGGGGGTGGGGCTGCTTTGTTTCTGGTCCTGGTATTTGAAGACAGCATGGTCCATCCCAGGAGCAGATTCCAAATCCCATCACTATCAGTTTGTTCGTGCGCACACTCGTGCATGCACGTGGATCTTCTGTGCATGCACAGAAGCTTCCGGGTGCATGGGTGGAGCCTCCCGCCACCGCCACTGGTGGCGAACCGGTAGCAACCCACCATTGGTCCATTCCCACCTGGTGGCTTTGATTGATATTTGCAATTTCCTGTTATAGAACTCTCTAAATAGTAAAGACTTTGTAAGGAAAAAGAAAGGAATAGGAGTTGATTGATGTGGTAAAATACCACATAAATAAGAGTATTGTTATAAGTTATAACCAACTGACACTGGGATGTAGGTAACATTGCCTTCTTATAGTCTAGCTGCCTTCTCCAATCAGATGCCTTGCATCCATTACACTTCTGAATTATGTTTAAATTTGCCATCACTGAAAGGCACCGGATAGAAAACAACTAATTGTTAAGGGTCAATGTCTAAACTTCTACACAAAAAGGGAGTTCCTATTGCATTAGATGAAATTGATCAACAAATTATTTTTATTAATTTAGCCTACATATCCAAACCTAACAGTTGCCTCAGAGACTTCTGATATTGTCTGGAGATGATTCAAGTATTGATAGAGAATGTATCCTTTAACCTAACATTTAAAGCATTTTAAATGTTTAAAATAATTGCAGAACAGTATACATTTTTGCACTGGGATTTATCCTGCTGTAAGTGAATGAAGTTAATGAAGTCCCTCTAGCATTGATGGCCCTAGAGTAAAATACATGAACTTTAATACTGGAATTGTTTACCATTTGGGTTTATACATCTTACTATTCATATTGTATCCACCTGCCAGGGAAACCTTATGCACATGTTTTGGTCATACAAGTCATTGATTTTGGCTGTTATTGACCATGACACTTTATATTATTGTTTTTCTAGTTGTCTATTTGAAATAGGATCTTCTTTCAGCAGGGAAAGGTCTGTCTGTGCATGATGGGTTTTATTTTATTGCCTCCCAGTAGTGCAAATACCCGACTGAACTACGGAGAAAGGACTGAACCCAAATCATCATGCATTAAATAATTGGAACCATCATGCTTAGAAACCAGATTTCATGTTAAATTCCATGGAGAGCCTGAAGCTTCCTTTTTTAATACACAATCTGTATAACTGAGCAGTTGCTATTCATTTGTTAGAAATGGCAGTTGTGGGTGCAGCAGCAATAAGAACCAAAGATTTATTGCACAGGACTTCTCTTCCAATTTGCCTAATTATCTAACACGAACTACTGCTATCTTAATGCCTGGAACAGGAAACACTCTGGTTTCCCACCATGCAGCTCTGGAGAGATAACATATGATCATGCCATAGGTCTGACTTTAATTGGCAAACTGTTCATAAATTCCCAATGACTAGAAATATATTTAATTTGAAATGTAATCATTTGTTTCAAACAATGCATGCTCACTGAGCTCTGAATAATAAGCAACAAGAGAGCTGTCAGGTTTTTCAGAGCTGAAAGAAAGAATAGTTTTCTAGCTTGTAGCTAATATTTTAATGCTTAGAATTTTATAATTTTAAGTTTACATTTGCCACCTTGGGAACTTCTTTGATTTGTTTTGTCTCACTTGGCATAATTTGCTTTCCAGCAGACAGTGATTTTACATCATAGTGACTTGACCCATATAATAGCATGAGCAAATTCAAGCTTTGTTGAATTTTTTTCCCCCTTATGCTTTTGGGCAATGTCTATCTCTGAGAATATTCCTTTGTAAACTCAATGTTGGAGTTATAACCAGATGACATATTTCGATTCAGCTACATTTGGCTTCTAAAATTCTGCCAGAGGTATTGAATTACTCACATGTCTGAGCCTATACCTGAAAGCTGGACTTCATAATATAAAGAGCTTTTTGAGGTAAAAGAGAACTGAAGTATTTTTCACTTCAGGATATTTTTTGACATTGTTTAATTTTTGCCTACACACACACACAAACACAGGTTCCTTTTTCACTCTAGGATTGGTGTTAGAAATTTTATCCCAATATAACTCTTTCTGTGACAATGCAGGTAGCAGCAGAAACCCTACACTGACCCCATCTAGCCATCCATACCCCTGGAGACAATCTGGCTTGTTTTTTCTTGGTACAAAGCCATACCAAAATGTGTGGCATAGAAACTTAGCTTGTGTTTGTTTGCTTCCTGACAGGGTAATCCTGTTTTTAGAGGATTGATGCCCTCTTAAAGAGGAATAGGCTGCCTTATCTCTGCAGTACTGTGGATGATCGCATTCTAGGACCTTCCAGGAAGCAAATATGAGGGGAGTGGCTTCATTTTATGCGATGGGGAAATTGTTACAGCCATAGCTGGCCACCTGCAATTGCCACACAATTCTGTCATTTTGCCTATAGCTGAGATGTGTAAGATGTTGAGCATGTGTATTTTACATATATTTTCTTCCTTCCCTGTATGGAGTTGAAATGGATACGCATTATTTGCTTCCATTCCACACCACTGTGTTCTAATAACAATACTACAGGTAATTCTCTTGAGCCTGGTGGCACAGCAGACTAATAGCCTGTTATTAACATTCAGCTGCCTGCAATTACTATAAGTTCGAATCTCACCAGGCTCAAAGTTGACTCAGCCTTCCATCCTTTCTAAGGTAGGTCAAATGAGGACCCAGTTTGTGGGGGCAATAAGCTGACTTTGTATAAATATACAAAAGTATGAAGGCTATTGCTTAATGCATTGTAAGCCACCCTGAGTCTCCAGAGAAGGGTGGCATATAAATCAATTTTTTAAAAAAATGACCACAGTTGAGTACAAATTTCTGTTGCTAAGTGAGATATTTGTTAACTGAATTTTGCCCAATTTTATGGCCTTTCTTGCCACAGTTGTTAAGCGATTCACTGCAGTTAAATTAGTGACGCGGTTGTTAAGTGAATCTGGCTTCCCCATTGACTTTGCTTCTCAGAAGGTCGCAAAAGGTGATTGCATGGCCTTGGGACAGTGCAACCGTCATAAATATGAGTCAGTTGTGAATTTTGATTATGTGACCAAGAGGAATTGAGGATGCTGCAATGATTGTAAGTGTGAAAAATTGTCATAAATCAGTTTTTTCAGTGCCATTGTAACTTTGAACGGTCACTAAATGAACTGTTGTAAGTCGAGGACTACCCGTGTAAAGGATTGACAGGTAGCCTGGTTTATTTTAGTTCATAGTTTGCAACCAAGATGTCCCAGTCAGAGATGATCTTCAGCTTGAAGACCAGCAAAATATAGTCAGGACTGGGGGCGGAAGAAATAAGAGCTGTGGTGGCTCAGTGATTAGAGTGCAGTATTGCAGGCTAACTCACTGCTCACTCAAGGAGTTCGATTCTCATCAGCTCAAAGGTGACTCAGCCTTTCATCCTTCTGAGGTGGGTAAAATGAGGACCCAGGTTTTTGGGGGAAATAGGCTGACTTTGTAAATCAATTAGAGAGGGATGTAAAGCACTGTGAAATGGTATCAATGGTGGGTTGCCCCTGGTTCGGATCAGTTCACAAGAACCGGTAGTAAAACCGGCAGGAGGCTCCGCCCACTGACCCAGACATCATCATAGGTGATCTGTGTATATGCAGAAGAGTGCGCGCCGGCACGATGTGAACAGATAGTAAAGGTAAGTAGAACCCACCCCTGAGTGGTATATACCATGGGCCTATTGCTGTTGCCAATTAAAAAATGATATGAACTCTTTACTGGTCTGCTGTCTGGTTTTCAGATCCTGGTTTTCAATGTAGAATGTAGAATGACTGATTTTCCAATGACGTTCTCTCTCTCTCTCTCTCTCTCTCTCTCTCTCTCTCTCTCTCTCTCTCTCTCTCTCTCTCTCTCTCTCTCTCTCTCTCTCTCTCTCAGAGTAAAAAGGATCGCATGAAGGCTTGGATAAGGGCACGCCTCCCTTCCTGGTGCAAGGAGAGAGATTCCTGGTCTGTCTACATCTTTGCTCCTCAATCTAAGTAAGGCAACCCATATTTGATTGCTGGAAATATGTTGGAACATGTTGGGCTTAATGTTTGCTGAGGCTAGCAATCACAATATTCTACAGAACTCTCAGAGGCCAAAATGTTGAAAGAGGCCTTCTTATCTAAAAGATTGGCACCAGTATTCACAGGTGCTATCTGTATCTAATATTTCTGAAAGGGCAATTAATATATGTTGTAATCTGCAAATCATAACAGAGAAGGATTTCGGGGGGAAACTATAATCCAGTGATAAGGTATATGATTTGCATGCCAAAAGTCCTGGAATGTATGATATTTCCATTTTAAGGAAGTATCTAGTATGAAATAATGAAGGAATGATCTTGAAGATCTGCTGCCAATTTAGAGAAAGCACAAAGTTTCCAGAAAATTATGTCATACTATAAAATAGTATATCACAGTAGTAGCAACAATAACTATTAAATTATTTCTAGCTTTGCTCGGCTGTTTTCACCTCACCTACCATCCATGGCTCCTAAAATCCTTGCTTAGTATGCCAACACTACTGATCTGTCCCCCCCCCTTCAGAGACCCACAAAAACACAGCCAGCCGAGGGTTAAGAATCACTTGGCACACTCCACAGTTCTTATCTCAACCTTGGCAGCGATATGCACACCGTCTGCCAAGGACTTTATTAGGTTACACAAACAAGAAAATCACCTACGTAGCTTTGCCGTTCATCTAGCTTCCAAGACTACGAGGTTGCTATGTTTGTTTTGCTTTGTTCGTCACAAACTTCTTGACCCACGGTCCTGTCTTATATAGATAGGCTCTAGGTGTGGTCCAGTGACTCATTGATCCTGTGACTCCAATCCAGTGACTCAGGTCTATTTCCTCATACGCCGCAGCTGCAGTAATCTTTTCTCTCGCCTTCTTTGGCGTGCGTCCAGGAATGACGTCTCTCCCTCACTCTCATCTGAGACACCTGTTTCCCCACTACTTGGCTCTCTTTCAGCTGGCACCTGAGACGGTGCCAGGGTGGGGGGCTGGGAGATCTGGCTGGCTCCTCTTCCTCCTGCTCAGAGCTTCCTTCCTCCAATGGGATAGGCTCAGAGGACGGGGCCACAACAACTACCCTCGTCTTATAAAGCCTTCCCACCAGCAATATGAATATATTATATGAAAGTGATGTAGCATTGCTACACAAATTCAAGCTTTTCTATTACACTTTGGAAGGAAACAGAAACTTTCTGGATCCTGAGGGACTTATCTACTGCTAAAACTTTCCAATTTCAAATAGTAGATACCATTCTTCTAGAACCAGTTATTTGATCCAGATAATTGGGGAAAGGAATGGAGCACAGAATCAATCCCAAACATCTCTAGCTAGTGCTGGAAATTCCTATCCTGAAACCATGCAGAGCAGCAGGCAGTCAACACAAAGTATGCATAACCAAACTTACCGACTCAACTCAAATTTCAATGGGAAAACTCTGAACATCCTAGGACCAAGCTAAATCCAAAACCACTATGGAATTCCTAGAACCTTGGCATTCTGACAAATTAGCCATAATGCTCAGCAAAAACCTAAAAAAGAAACAAAAGAAGAACATCTCCTTCAGCCGCCAATACCCAGATAAGCAGGAATTAACAACAGACAAACAAGCAGAGAACCCCAATCAAGGAACTACCGAGAAGAAAACCACACTCCCATCAAACCAATATACTGTATTACAAGCTACTGTATATAAACAGGGCGCAAGCCCCACTCTTACTGGCACTGATGATGTTACACAGTCAGATAATGAAATGCCTACAAGCAAACAACCAAGTTCAGAGGACACCAAAGATCCACAGTTCAATCCTGAGCTACATATGTTCTTTTCCATTATAACCAAATTTAATATAAGACAGTTTTTAAACTTTTCCTGGGGAACAAATACTTTGCTGAAAATTTCTGCTAGAATCTCACTTTACATTAAATGCAGACACTTTATCTCACTCTCTGTCTCTCTCACACACATATATAGCCATAAAAATTAACACCAAATGGATCCCGAAAATATCTTCATCATAAGCTAATGTCAGAGTAAATTGGGCAAATATTTTGAACAGAGTAGCTTCAGCAATTTTGTGCCCCTGGATCACTGTAAAGTGTTTTTATGTCCTTTGGGCTACATGAGTATGGGAGAGGGACCTTTTCCTGCATCACATGAGGCTTCCATAAATATGCCTCAAAGTAATTATAAATTTAACAAATGTTTGAAATGCTAATTTGCCTTATTTCTTCATAAAATGTCATACTTAAAAGAAATTTAAAGTCCAGCTAAATGAATAATCCATCATTCCCCTCTCCAAGGTTAAAGCAAGTGGACGCGAATTAGGATAAACTACATATACTGAGAGAGTAGAGATATTTTTTAGTTGTAATTTCCTTCCTTCAAGTTGCTTTTTGCTTTGACTGAGAAATTGTTCCTGTGACCTTTACCCCTTTTCTGGTTCTTTTAGATCAACTTTTGCCAAGCTAGTGTCTTCCAGATGTATTGGGAGTACAGCTCCCAGAATTCCAAGTTAGTATGAGTGTCAGCACATCTGGAAGACACCAGCTTGAGCAGGGCTGGTTTAGCTTTAGAGGCTACTAGGAAAAAAAAGAACTTACATCAAAGCTTTAATTTGGCCTTTTCCAACCTACTTCCTTCCCAATATGTTGGGACTCTATTCTCAGAATTCTCATCAAATATTGCTAACAGTTTCAAGAGCGGTTATTCTCAGAACAAGTAAAAATGCTTTTCCTCTAAGGTTCAACTGCCTTCCCTGTATCTTTTTATAAGTGTGATTAATTTAATCTTCTGTAATTCTGAAAGTTAAAGGAAAGACTAGGCAAGATCTTTTCAGAGAGCCCTCATACGCTGTTTTGAGTTCTCAGTCTTCCAGTTCCCTCTTGTTTCCCCTCCTCCTAACCAGTCTTTTCTTCTCCCAGCATATTTTTTACAGGAAGTCTTTGATTTACAACAATTGAGCCCAGCATTGCCATTGCTAAGCAAAACAGTTATTAAGTGAGTTATAGCCCATTTTACCATCATTTTTGCCACACTTGTTAAGTGAATCATGTGATTTTCAGTTTCTTCCCCCATTGACTTTGCTTGTTAGAGGGCATCTAGGAAGATTACAGATGGCGATCACATGACATTGCAGCCATCATAAATACATGCCAGTTGCCAAGAATCCAAATTTTAATCACGTGACTTTTGGATACTGCTATAGTTGTAAGTGTGAAAACCAGTTATAAGTCACTTTTTTCAGTGCCATTGAACTTTAAATGGCCCCTAAATGAATGGTTGTTAGTCAAGGGCTACTTGTATTGCTTCTTTCCCCTTTCCCACTTTTAACCAAAGTATTTTTTCCTCCTTCCTTATTTTCTTCCTTCCTTTATTATCTATTAAAAAAAAAACTATGTTATAGCCAACACCTTTTCATATATATATATATATATATATATATATATAGTAAACAAGTTTTATTAAAATTTTTCTTTTATCATACATATTTTATGAACAGTGTTGACCGGGTCACATCTTATACATATAATCTATTCCTTTCTTCCCATTTTTTCCCTAATCATCTCTTTTGTATAACTCTTTATCACAATTTAATCATTTTTCACCATATCTTGTTATTTCAGCTTCTGCCGTATTGTTCTTTTTTTTAAAAGTCCATTTTCCATGTTCCATACTTTTTCCATACTTCTTTATCTTATCTTAATTTCTTAATACATAATACATAAACAGTATCACTATCCACCCATAATTCCTAATCTCTTACAATAACATCAATTAATTATATTTCTCCATTGCAAAATATATTTCTCAAAATCCTCATCCCACTTTTTAACATTTCAACTTTGTCTCTTAATTTAAGTTGTCTATTAATTTAAGTCTATTTCCTGTTCTGTGCATTGCAGCAAAATTTCTGACTTTTTATTACCCTTTAGTGATTCACACATATTTTTAAACATCTCAATTAGTTCCTCACACATCCAAGACTCCATATTGCCAATTTAAGAAATTGTTGAAACTTTTAAATTATGTCACATTTAATTAAAATTTAAAATCCGTATAGTTTCTTTTTGTTTTCAAATAATATCCAATTCAAGTATTTATCCAATCCATTCCATGTTAAAGATTATCTTCCACAGCCATTGAGAATCGAAACCAAGCAATATAGAAAGACAAATACTCCTTAAAAGTTCTCACAGTTTCCAAATTATCTTTTAGTAGTCAAGGTCACAGCTGTTACTTTCTCTTCTATCTTCCAACAAATATTGCAGTACTCTCTTTCTGGCAGCAGATGTCTCTCTCAAATCCACAATATTCTCAAACCAACTAAATGTCAAAACTGTCAAAAATATTTTAAATCCACATAAAACATACTTTTCCTCAGGTTCTTTCCTTTTATTATTTTATTATTTTTAATTTCTCTCAATCCAATTGTAGATGCAAAAACTTTCTTGGGCTTTAGTATTTTAGCCTGCTCTTTGTTCTTCTCCTTCCATAGAATTTCCCAAATGCCAATTAGCCGCCTTTTAATGTTCCAATTCAAAATTTTCTTTTACCTGTGAGTTGGCCAATCACTCAGCCGGAACTAGCACTCCATTCAAACACCGTTCCTGCACAAAGACTTAGTCTGGTTGCCCCAGTTTCAGAGCCGTCATTTTACAAAGGCCACCACCTCTGCTGCTGGTCTGAAGAGCTGCCTCCGAACTTTCAAGGAACTTGCCTGTTCCTCTTGGTTGTTTGAGATACCTCTCCTTCTTCACTATCCCTACAGGACAGTTCCGGTCTGAAGACCCCCCTGACAGCAGTTTGTCTGGCTGGATTTTTGCAGAGCTTGTTAGAGCCCGCTATTTTTCCAGCCGGTCTCACCGTGACACTTCCAGCTTCTCCACCTTTTCATAATTTTTTGAAGGTCAGGATAGTGATGAATCTGGGGAACGCTTGAGATTGAGGAACTCAAAATCTTTGCCAGTGGTTGAATCTAATGACACTCTTCCTACCCATACCTTTAATTGCCAAATGGCAAGCATGAACCATTGGCTTGTGAAGAACCAGAGCAATATCTGGTAATATCTCCTTTTATAAAGGAGTAATATCTCCTTTATAAAAAGAACTATGTTGCCATCAGGAGTGGGTAAATGGTCTCAGCAAATCCAAGACAGAAATGCAGATGAAACTAATTATCCACCTCCAGTGGAGTCCAACTACAAGGAAGCTAGGCCAGAAGAGTGAATCATGCAGGGAATACTGGGCAGTCTGTTCTCCATATGCCTATTTTAGCTCACAAAAATCATTCATTCATTCATTCATTCCTCATGACATGTGATCGGTATCTCACAATTTGAGAAAGATAGTCCTGTATATCAAGACAGATTTTGGTGATGGTTTTCTTTAGATGATTTGCACGCAGGAAGTAGAAGACGAGGAGAAGGACAAGGACAGATGAGGGTTGTCCCTGTCAAGAAAGGTCTGTTTCCAAAAATTAATTGCAGTTGCAGCTTTTTTACAATAGGAAAGAAAAGGTAACCCAGTATCCATGAAAAGGAAGAGGATTGTTTCTCTGCTTTGCACAGATTTCCAGTGACTTCTCTTCCTCTTCCCTTTAGATTCCGTGTCATATGCAATAAAATCATTTCCCACAAGATGTTTGATCACATCGTCTTGGTTATCATTTTCCTGAACTGTATCACCATTGCAATGGAGCGTCCCAAAATTGAGCCCCACAGTGCTGTGAGTAAACTGTATCATTTCCCAATTAACCTAGCTGCTTTGTTGTGCTGAGTTTATGTGGGGCTATTATCAATATTTGTTCTTTCTATTGGTTTCTTTTATCAACAGAAGGTGGAACTCAGAGGGCATGAGAAGGAATAAATGGAGTGAAATTAAATTACCCTGATGTGTACTAAGAGATAGTCCAGGAAAAAGATTAGAGCAGATGTGTGTGGCAGCTGTCTCAGCATACCTTTTCTGTTTGATTACTATCAAGGCTTGATCATCCTGTCTCCCCAATCCCACTGAACTGCACATTTCTTATAGATCTTAGAAACATGCGATGTCTAGGCCTGTGCTTCTAAAATGATATAATAAGAAGGATTAATGAAAAGCCACTTAAAGGCGTAGTTTGGTTAAGGTAGTGCTTCTCAAACTTTTTTTTTTCATTACCAAAACAAGCGTATCAGAAGATCCTTTTTACTCAGAAAGTCCTTTCATAAGTCTTCAACTTTTTTTTTTTAATTAGATTTATATGCCGCCCTTCTCCGGAGACTCAGGGCGGCTTACAAGGCGTTAAGCAATAGCCTTCATACTTTTGTGTATATATATATATATATGTGTGTGTATATATATGTGTGTGTGTGTACATACATACATACATACATACATACATATATATATATATATACACACACACACACACACACACACACACACACACACACAAAGTCAGCTTATTGCCCCCACAAACTGAGTCCTCAATTTACCTACCTTAGAAAGGATGGAAGGCTGAGTCAACCTTGAGCCTCGAACTGGTGTAATTGCAGACAGCTGGATATTAATAACAGGCTATTCAGCCGGTTGAGCTATCTGAGGCTCCTCAATTTATGACAATTGAGCGTACAATTTCCATTGCTAAGCAAGGCAGTTGTTAAATGACTTTTGCCCCATTTTATGACCTTTCTTGCCGCTGTTGTTGAGTGAACCACTGTAATGACTGGTGATTTAGTAACACGGTTGGTGAAATGAATCTGTCTTCCTCATTGACTTTGCTTGTCAGGAGGTTACAAAAGGTGATTGATCTGTCCCCCCCCTTCAGAGACCCACAAAAACACAGCCAGCCGAGGGTTAAGAATCACTTGGCACACTCCGCAGTTCTTATCTCAACCTTGGCAGCGATATGCACACCGTCTGCCAAGGACTTTATTGGTTTACACAAACAAGAAAATCACCTACGTAGCTTTGCCGTTCATCCAGCTTCCAAGACTACGAGGTTGCTCCGTTTGTTTAGCTTTGTTCGTCACGAACTTCGTGACCCACCGTACTGTCTTATATAGATATGTTTCTGGGTGTGGTCCAGTGAGTCATTGATCCTGTGACTCCAATCCAATGACTCAGGATTTCCTCATACGCCGCAGCTGCAGTACCCTTTTCTCTCGCCTTCTTTGGCGTGCGTCCAGGAATGACGTCTCTCCCTCACTCTCATCTGAGACACCTGTTTCCCCACTACTTGGCTCTCTTTCAGCTGGCACCTGAGCCGGTGCCAGAGGGGGAGGGCTGGGAGATCTGGCTGGCTCCTCTTCCTCCTGCTCAGAGCTGCCTTCCTCCAAAGGGATAGGCTCAGAGGACGGGGCCACAACAGTGATTACATGACCCGGGACATTGCAACCATCATAAATACATGCCAGCTGCAATGATCACTGACCACAGGAATGCTGCAATGGTTGTGAGTGTGAAACATGGTCATGAATCTCCTTTTTCAGTGCTGCTGTAACTTTGAATGGCACAAAGCAAATGGTTGTAAGGCAAGGACTATCTGTATTTAAATGTTCCTGTTGTGTTTGGGTAATGGGTTTTATCCAAAGAAAAGCCACTTTTATCCAGTTTGAGGTAATTTACTCAGGTTTAGAAAGCACTGGGCTAAGGCATCAGGTTAGAAACCAGGAGACCGTGAATTCTGGTCCTACCTTAGGCACAAAGGCAGCTAGGTGACCTTCTGCCAGCCATTTTCTCTAAGCCCTATGAAGCAGGATATGGTAAACCACTTCTGGAAAAACCTTGCCAAGAAAACTGCAGTGTCTTGTCCAGACAGTCACCAGGAGTCAAAAAAAAAATACCTATTTATAGAGAAAAGCATACTCTACATTGTTTTTTCAAACCAAAATGCAACATGCAACTGTTTTCTTGGAAACTGCATAGCAAGAGAAATAGTACTTAAACTTATATACTGCTTCACAGTGCTGTACAGCCCTCTCTAAGCAGTTTACAGAATTAGCATATTGCCCGTCAACAATCTGGGTCCTCATTTTACCCACCTCGGAAGGATGGAAGGCTGAGTCAATCTTGAACCTGGTGAGATTTGAACTGCCAAATTGCAGGCAGCCAGCAGTCAGCAGAAGTAGCCTACAGTACTGCACTCTAACCACTGCACCACCGCAGCTCATAGGATGCATAGTCCCATAGAACTGATAAAGAAATGAATATAAATACCCTTCTTCAGGAGAATAGAGAAGATTAGAGATTTAAACCTGATTTGAATCTGGCCCTTCCCACCCCCCCTTGCAAATACAGAGCTTTGAGCAAGTATTATGGGGTCACGAAAGTGAGCATGCAGGCAATGCTAGTACTATATACAAGCAACATCGGCATCTTGACTTGCTAAGTAGGCTCTCCAACTAAATCCAAGCAATAATGTTCAATTCCGACTGAAAACTGGCTTCAGTCCCCATCCTGATGGAATTTGTTGATCTGCCACCGAGCAACTAGCAACTTAGTTGTGCATCTGTCCATTATGGATGCATAGTTAGCCTCCAAGGGAGACTTAAGTAGAAATTCTATTGCAAGTGCTGCTTTTAGTCCCTGCTGTTAGGCTAGGGGTGTTGGCTACAAATGAAGCTCAGGACTCCTCTGTTTGTAATTGTCTGGTTTGGGGGGTAGGGGGTGTATGGGGAGGGTGGCTTTTAAGTGTACGTTATTAATTCCAGCAAGCAATGTTACTTTCCCAGCAGTGGAAGGAAGGAAAAAGGAAAGGTTTTCACCATTTTTAATTTTGCCCTGGCCAAATTGCCTATATTCTACTTTGCTGTATCCAAGAACAACATGTATAGGTTAAAGACATCAAGATTTCCTCTTTTTTTTGGCAGACAGAAGGGAGAACATCCTTTTTCTCAGAGCAGAAATAGCTTACTTGATCTAATAATGCTGTCCGTCATAATTTTCTTCAATAAATATTCAAAACCTTTTCTTCCTTTCTTTTTTGGTCTAGTGCTGGTTTTGGTTCTTTGTCTGCGCTTGCATTCCAATGTGGCAAGGGAGGAGAAAGAGAGAATTTTGCCATTCTTTTTCTTCACTTGTCTCTATCTCAATACTGATACGAACAAAAGATCTTTGTTTCAGTTCTGTCAGATTTGTTTTGCTAGATTTACATAATTTCTTTTCCAAGCCAGATCTTCCCAAACTGTCAAGGGTCAACCAGATAACCCTCATTAATCTGCTATTCTGTGATTTCATATTAATTTATTATCGCCTGGAAATGCATTGTTTACTTCAACATATGTCCAAAGTTTGGTGAGGCTTGCTTTCCTGTAAGTTTGTTTAGGGGTACCGATTTAGTAATATGCAAAACTCACATAAAGAGAAAATGTATTCATTTCAGACAGCATAAAACATTTGGCTGCTTATGAATAAAGAAAAACTGATGTTAAATGCACATTTGGCAAGTTGAATAAGCAATTATTGTGGCACTCTGGGGTCCTCTGAAATCTGCAAGTGAAACATTTCAGTAAAGCATTTCGGTGTCAACTACTGAAATGCTTTCTATGTTGAGAACCAGCCACTAAAATTTCTGCTTTTTGAGCTTTGGTTGTATAGCTAGTAATAAGAATGTGTAAGTTTCACTGGGATTGGTATTTTTCTGCAAGGATTCAAACCATGAAGAAATAGATATTAGAGATATTAATTATTATTAACATTAACATTTACATGAAAGTACAACCCTGAGCAATGTTTAATTAATCAGATTTTAGTGGTCTTAGTATTTCTAACTATTGCTATTAGGATAATGAAGCTATTTTATTTAAATTTATGTAGGGTCATATTTTAAACAAATATTTATAATTATGACAAGTTATTCAGGGCTATGGTTAAGAAACTTTTATAATCTTGGATATTTTAAAATAATATTGTGATTTTGTTATGGTCGATAGTTTAAATAAGTTGACTTGACTAAGCAAAACCATGCCACATCTTCATGCTCATTCTACTTTGAGGAAAAGTAGCCCTTAATACCAATACATCAAGCTGTTTTTTCCCCAATTGGGAGCAGTGAATTAAAATGGAATTACTTGCAGTCAGTAACTAGAAGCAGATGCAGACTTTTCATTTCAGTGAAATGGGAACAATAACAAGAGAGACACTATTATGAAAATAAAATGTTATGCTTGCTTGCTTAAGAGCAAACCTTTTTGCAATGAATGGGACTTGTTTTTGAATACAGATGTATGCATTCAGAATTTTGAATCTTTTGCTGTTGCCTCGTACTGTTGTCTGTTCTGCTATAGACTATTTCTTGCAGAAAGAATGGTGTTTCATTGATTCCTAAAAACATGCCTTCCTACCCTGGCAACTGAATTTGCCAGGTCTAATAGAATAACAAATTTGGAAGAGACCTTGGAAGTCTTCTAATCCAACCCCCTGATTCCAGACAAATGGCTGAATCGTGTGGCTGGAGAATTCTGGGAGTTGAAAACCACATATTGTCAACCTTGGAGCCATCTTTGAGCATCTTCAGGGTTGCCACAGCGAGGCTGGCTGGAGCTGTGGGAAAGGGAGGGGAATATGTAGCCAAAATAACATTTTTTCTCCTGGGAACCAAGGACACTCTCACCAGCACCTGGAAGGGCGTGGATGGGAGGCATCCAGGATGGGGAGAGAGACCGAATTGGGGCATGTGATGATTGTGTTTGATGGGAGGAAGAGCTTTGGATTTTGAACTGGGTAGGGAAAACCCAGGGGACTTCAGATTGCCAATTTGACATGCCTAATAAATCTATACTTTGAGGAACCCTGCCTTGGAGTTTTGATTTCCTTTGAGCTGTTACTTGGAACCCTGACACATATCTTAAGTTATCAAGTTCAGAAATACTGATCTAAAGGATAATTTCTTTAAGCATTACTCTTAGGAAGCATTGTTTTAGCTCCTCTTTTTTTTGCAAAAAGTTTTTTATTTTTTAAACAAAAACAACATAAAAACGTCATCTTTCCAAACAATTACAGACAGTATTTCAATCGGTTAAAATCATTTCGTGCTCTCAAAATTTTCAAAAATCTCATTATATGACAAATGTTCTTTCCTCTAACAAAAAACAAATGTTTAAACATTTTATCCAAATTTCATTTCATTTCATATATAATATTTCATCTCCATGCTTTATTATCTATCCATTGATAAAATAGATATTTGATATCCATATCAAATAATATTGTTTATCTTCCTGTTCTCTTATTTCAAATGTCAATCTACTCATTTCAGCACAATCCAACATTTTCTTAATAATTTCTTCATCAGTAATTATCTTCTCTCCTTTCCAATTTTTTGCAAATACAATTCCAGCTGCTGTTAAAATATTCACAATTAAATATTGCAATTCTTTATTAAATGTCTCTGGTAAGATCCCTAATAAAAATGTCTCTGGTTTAAAGTCAATATGTCTCTTTGTCATTTTTTCCAACCACGTGTGTATCTTAGTCCAAAATCTCCTTGCTTCTACGCATGTCCACCACATATGGTAATAAGATTCTGGGGTCCGATGACACTTCCAACACTTCTCCAATTTGTTCTTGAACATTCTGGCTATCCTCATCGGGGGTAAATGCCACCTGTAAAACATCTTTTATAAATTCTGCTTATATGCTGTAGACATTGTCATTTTATAATTATGTGACCACAATTTTTGCCATTTCTCTAAATCAATACCATAACCGAAATTTTTCCCTCATACTATCATTGATTCTTTAACTTGTTCTTCTTCCAATTTTACCTCTAGCAAATATCCATATAACTTTTTAATTACATGGTCATTAGAACCCATTAATAGCTTATCTAAAATAGTTAAAACATAAAAACCTTCTTGTTTGAGATCTTCTCGATATCTAGAAAATATTTGCATATATGAAAACCAATCCATCTTAAATCCCTGATCTTCTAAGTCTTGTTTTAATTTAAGTTCACCCTTTTCATCCAATAATTCACTATATCTAACAATTTGTACCCCTTTAAATATATGAAAAAGCTTCAATTGTAGATACCCAGATTGGAATCTTCAAATAATGATATTTTTTAATCCTCTCCTAGTTCAAAAACAAGGTTTCTGATGTCTTCTAAAATACCCCTGTATTTTAGTTCCTTTGTACCATAAAAAGGCATGCCACCCCATCAACAAATCATGTCCTTCCAAATTCAGTAATCTAGTGTTTTTCAAGTTACCCATTCCTTAATCCACATTAAACTAGCTGCTTGGTAGTATAATTCAAAGTTAGGTAGACCAAAACCACCCCTCATTTTAGCATCTTGTAACAACTTAATTTTTATGCTTGCCTTTTTCCCTTGCGAAATATATTTTAATATCATTTTATTCAAATCCTTGTCCAACTTTATTGGAATCGTCTGAAATAAATACAAAATTCTAGGCAAAATATTCATCTTAATAGTTGCAGTTCTCCCAATTAAAGATAGTTGCAAGTTTCCCCATTTTTCAAATCTTGTCCTCTCTGTCGCTTAACCTTATTATAATTATTTTCCTTAAGAGAACTACACCTTGCTGTCAATTGTATCCCCAAATATTTTACCTTATTCGTGACCTGCATATTTGAAATCTCCATCAATAATTCTTTTTGTTTTTTCAACATATTTTTAGTCATTATCTTTGTCTTCTCTTTATTAATTTTCAAACCAGCTACTTCCCCAAACTCTCCAATGCTTTGTAACAATTTATTTATTTGACATTAATGGTTCTTCAATAATAAAGACCAGGTCATCTCCAAAAGCTTGCAATTTATATTCTTCTTTCCGAATTTTCATACCTTTTATCTCTTTTTCTTTGTTTTAGCTCCTTTTGTTTATTTTTGTTGTTAGAGCCATTCAATTTATCCATAATGGTGCGGTCCAGAGGATTATAAAATTATTTTAAAATTTAGCCAATCATTTTGGCTAAAATAGTCAATCTGACACCATTCAGACATCATGGACTACAGTATTCATAAACCCAGCAGGAATTTGTGGGCATTATCATTCAAAATAGTATGAAGACTCCAGATTCCTTATCTCTGGGATGAACTGTGAATTGTCAGGATGTTTTTGGCTTTTTGTTTAAGTAAAATGGGAAGAATAACACGAGACTTCATTATGAAAATAAATTTGATAGATGTATTGCATGTTTATAGTGATGTGTAACATAAAAGTTATATTAACTGGAAGCTCACCACCTGTACAATCAAGCTGTTTCTGGTGCCATGAATAGCTTTTGGCACCGTCTTCCTCCTGAAACACTAAAATCTTGAGTGGAGCTAATCACCCACTAATACTGAGGCAACTAAGAGGGAAATATAAAACTTAGTTCAAGGTAACAGGCAGTTATAGAGAAAGGATGAGGTTTTATTCACTTAAGGTAGATTACTGGAATAAATAAGGATTTGCAGACCTGTTCAGAACTGGCTAACTGGATTTATAATTGTTTTGAAACTCACATTGCATCTGTTTATATTTTTGCTTCAGTTGTATAATTCCCTTGCAGTTTGTAAATTAATGTAGCACTATTGTTCTTTTATTTACTGATGAAAGGAGCAACATTGGCAAGAATTCTCACTACAGTTCTATTTCTGAACCACCCACTGCTTTTAAATAAAGGTAGAAAATACATTTTACTTTAGCTGAAAGAACGGTACTTGTGCATCTTAATTAATGTAAATCTGGAAATTATTATGATCCTTCTTGGCCCACAAAGTACGCACAAGAGACAGCACGGCTCACAATAGCTACAACAAAATAGCTGTTGTACAGGTAGTCCTTGACTTAACAATCATTTGTTTTACAACCATTCAAACTTATGTACTGAAAAAAGTTACTTATGACTAGTCCTCACACTTATGACCATTGCAGAATTCCTAAAGTTATGTGATCAAAATTCAGGGTGCTTTGCAACTGGCTTGTATTTAGAACGGCTGTGGTGTCGTGGAGTCACATGGCCACTATTTACAATCTCTGTTCATTGACAAGCAAAGTCAATGAAGGAAGCCAGATTCACTTAATGACCTCATGATTCATGTAAGAGGCTGTTGTGATATGTTTAACTCTGGAAAAAAGGTTGCAAAATCAGGTGTAACTCACTTAACAACTGCACCGCTTAGCATCAGAAGTTGTGGTCCTGATTGTGGTCATAAATTGAGGACTACCTGTATTGATGACACAGAATTGTGTGTAGACAAAACTCCTGGACGTTCATTTTCAGAGGGGAAGAGCCTGTAGCTCAATGACAGAATAAGTGCTTTGGCCTAGACATATAAGAAGGTGAAACCTAGATATATAGAGCATATAAGGCTTAAATTTTCAAGAGTTGTTTCCACCCATCCTGTAAGATTAAGAAAAAATGATATTGTGTTTATGGCTTCCCCTTTCTCATATGTCCCTCTATGTATGCTGAATTTTGGGGACAACTAGAATGACATCACAATGAATGACATCATGACAGGAGCAAGGCAGAATATTATAAAATTAAGTTCTCTATCTCAGCCCAATATTTGGCAGCTGTCCAGGATGCTAAGAGAGATAAAGGATTAGAAAAGGAAAAGTCTTGTTTTGCATTTATTTGGGTGTTGTTTCTTGAAAAGCTTGGTAAGTAAGACTTTTAAATCCCATCTCTCTCCCTCCCTCCCTCCCTCTCTCTTTCAACAGGAACGGATTTTCCTCACTCTCTCCAACTATATTTTCACAGCAGTGTTCTTGGCTGAAATGACCATAAAGGTAAATAATCCAGCATAATCCAGTTTCTGATCATCAACAATCATCACATTATGTAATTTCACCATCACTGAATTTATCCCATCTACCCACATTGTCTATCAGCATGGACATGAATTTTCCCAGATCCATGTAAAGCTCTGTGTGTAATTGAAACTCATAAGCATCCATGAACCATCATCTTCTTTTAACAACCCCATAGTTCCTTGCGGGATGGAGTCTGGGCAACTGAATGGAGCTAGCAGAATGTTTACTGGCTGGATACCTTTCTAGTCGCCAATGCAGAGTTTTGTTCAGCAGATATATTCTCATTGTGCCCAGAGAGAGAAATATCTGCCTCTACCTAGGATCGAACTCACAGCTGCCTGATCGTGAGGCGAAAGCTCCACCTCTAGGCCACTGTACCACTCCATACTGACCATAAGCATCCATAAGTGCTGGACCCATATTCCTAGGGTTAGCTGCTAGACTCATATTTTTACTGGCAAACTGCTGTTTGTTTTAAAATAAAGTTAATGGCTTTTGTGATTTTAATATTTGCATAGATTGTATATTATTCTGTACAGTGCATATGCAAGAATGCGAATAGAGATTCCGATGAGAAAATGTTTTTTCTTTCACTCAAAGCATATACATTCCTTATTCTTTCCACAATTTAAGCACATGCCTAAACTTAAACTGCTGTTAAAGGTGTTGGACATTATGGAAAGAATATCAAACATATATTCTTTTATAAAGTGCCTCATCATAGTATCGCCAGTTCTACATCCACACCTACTTTGATGCCAACAGGGTACATAATGTTATGGTAGATTTATATAAGAAAATTACTTGACCAGAGAATTTGAATTATATTATTGGTGGCAGGAAAGGAAAGGAGAAGAAATGGGAATGGGAATCTCTGCCTCATGTATCCTATGTCTCATTGCAGCTATATTTGAGCTTTAGTTACAGAGGGACTTGGAGATACAGCAGCTATAGCTATTCAATTAAACCGAAACAATGAGCCCAAGAAAAGTCTGTCTATAAAGAATCACCCAATTTCTGAATTCTGAGTTTGGAGGAGAAATTCTCTCCAAATAAAATAAAACCAATTCTGGATTAACATTGTAATATCAATTATGTTTTCTTGAGACGGCAAATTTCAATGTTCCCACCCTCCCCCCCACCCCCACCCAGTGGTATTTCATTTCCAGAAAGATTTTTTTTAATGGTTTTGGTAACAACTTGTGGGGAGCAGAATATCCATTTCTGATGCAGAGAAATCAGTGAAAGAGGGAGGACTATTGACCGAAGTAGGATGCTAGAGTAGCTATTTCGTTAATACTAGTTGCCATATATTTGCTGGGTTTCCTCCCTTCTTTCTCCTCCCTCTCTATGTCTTCTTATAATATCTTTGTAATCACAACGGCTTTTAATCACAAAGCAGCTTGTTGTGGTTGAACTTATGCAGCAAATGCAAGAAAGTGTTTAAAACTTAAAAAACCTACTAATTTTTAATGGATTAGAATCCATTTCATTCGAAAATGAAGAGCATAAAATGTTATTCTAAATTAGACACATGTTGTGGGAAGGAGTTGTAAGAAGCAAATTTAGAGGGAAATGAAATATAAAAACTAAAGTCTGTGGCATTCATAATAGACTACCACCATCCATGGCATATACTTGTAAATACTGAATTCAGATTCTCCGCAACATATTAGTACGGTGCATGAATTTTATGAAGATTATGCTTATTTCAGGGCTTATTTTCAGTATGTCAGTTTTTATGTACTATGTTCTTTATGCGATACTTCCCATTTAAACTTAGCTTGCTTAAGATGACCAGAGGGTTACATTTTCTAAAGAGCTTTGTTCAGATTTTTTTAATTCCTTGAGAAAGTGTAAAAAAAAAAACCCCCTCATCCTTCTTTCAAGAGACTCTAAGGAGAACAAAAAAGTTTTCAGTAAAGAGCGAACGTGTATGTGTGTCAGTGTTTGTGTGTATATATACACATATACATACATGTTTTCTGAGGTTTTCGCGGGTGTTTGTATGTAGGTCTTTGGTTATTCGGATCTTCTCCCGCGTAAAATTGGAAGTGTCTTGGCCAAGACACTTCCAATTTTATGCGGGAGAAGACCCGAATAACCCAAGATCTATATACATACATGCCTGTACAAAAACAAATGAACTAACAATTTTTTATTGTTTAAGATTTGAGCATATTTGTGACCTCTGTATTCTGAAGTTTCACATCTAGGATAATATACTGTCATTACATCCTTAGTGCTTCCCTCTGTAGTTACTTACAAAAATAATCATGTATGCCATTCTTTTATGAAATTGCCACACTTCATGGTGGATATGGCAGTTAGGTTTTGAATTGCATTTAAAATACTTCAGTGTTAAAGGAACAATCTGGAATGTTTCTTCAGAGTTATTTTTATGAACCTTACACCATAACACTTTGTAGAACCTGCTTAGTTATGTTTCTATAACTGGGAAGTCAATGCATTTGCAGTCACGTATGTGTAAATCGTGCATTATAAACATACTGATGGTGTGGTGACTAAATTAGTCATATTCTGTTGCAATTTGGAATCTTGGCAGGTGGTGGCTCTGGGCTTGTGCTTCGGAGAGAAGGCCTACTTGCAAAGCAGTTGGAATGTGTTGGATGGGGTACTGGTTCTCATCTCTATGGCTGACATCCTGGTTTCAATGGTTTCTGATAGTGGAACAAAAATCCTTGGAATGCTAAGAGTTTTAAGGCTTTTGCGGACTCTTAGGCCGTTAAGGTAAGAAAAAGAATCTGCTGGGTGATGCAGAACTGGCATAAATTAGGAGGGGGGAAACTAACGAACTTTGTAATGAATACAAAACATAAGGCAAGGACATTTTAACCATGTTTTTTTCCACCAACAAATATTAGAGAACATGCCTGAAGGGCTATTCAGTTATTGTTAATCCCCAATATATGTTATCCTAATGTCTTTTATATTCTCACATACTTTCTGTCTCTGTGGCCCCTTTATGCCTAATTCATCAAAAAACATCTGCTGGCCTAGAGAGAAAAAAATGAGAGAGCTGAGAGAGCTGAGTTTTACCCACGGAATCCCCTGCAATCTGAAAATTGCACAACTGAAATGTTGGTGGCTCTCATGTGACGTTGCCAAAAGCAATTTGGTTTTACGAATTAACAAAGCTTCAGAAGATATATAAGGAGAATGAAAGTCATACATATTTTACAGAATAACAGAGTTGGAAGGGACCTTGGAGGTCTTCTAGTCCAACTCCCTGCTCAAATAGGAGATCCTATACCATTCCAGAAAAGTGGTTGTTCAATCTCTTCTTAAAAGCCGCCAGTGATGAAGCACTTGAAGGCAAATATCTATGGAGATTCTTAGTCACCCATGTCATGGTCGTCCCAAAGGTGCTTTTTCAAGAGACAAGTGGACTTTCTGGTTTTTCTTTGAAGACATTTTGCTTCTCATCCAAGAAGAGAGCTGAAGAAGCTTATTGGATGAGAAGCAAAACATCTTCTAAGAAAAACCAGAAAATCCAGTTGCCTCTTGAAAAAGCACCTTTGGGACTTCGGAAAGCAAGCTGTTCCACTGGTTAACTGTCAGGAAATTTCTCCTACTTCTGGGTTGCTTCTCTCCTTGATTAGTCTCCTTTAAAGGCTAGAGCAGGATAGGCCTGAGACCCAGTTCATATAGGCAGCAACCCACAGTGGAAGTTAAATATATGAGCTTTGTAGTTTTCTGCAATAAACCATTTGCAGTAGTAATTTTCCACATAATTCCAGCTGATTTTTGAAATGGCAACCCAGGTGCAGCGGTGGGTTGCTACTGGTTTGCCCTGGGTCGGGCAGCGGTGGTGGGAGGCTCCGCCCACCTGCCCAGGCGCTTCTGCGCATGCACAAAAGCATCATGCATGAGCACACGCGTGCCCACAAGCGAACTGGTAGTGACGGGTTTTGAAACCTGCCCCTGTTCAGGTGCTCTTATCAGATCAAGGAGTCACTGATTGAATAGCTGCTAGCTGGAGATTTAGGAGCATCTATCCACATGTATACACTGCCCATGTCTATTGCTTCATATAAAAAATATGCCTAGACCAGGAAAAAGTTTCATTCAAGAGAAACTTTGATTGGAACAGTGTCTTCTCCAAAACATCTTATCCCCAGATAGCCAATCATCCTTCACTTTTACTGGACTTCCAAAGGGCTGTAAAGATGGAAATTTTAGCAAGGCATTCAGAGAGGCAGGGACTAGCTTACCCCATTGGTTGCCTTTCATGGTTAGTCCTTAATAAGTGGGACGATTTTAACTCCTTCTGTTGGTATTCTGTAAGCTGCTCAAAACCTGTGGGAACTTAGTGACGTAGGAGCCTAAAGAAGGAAAGAACTAAATACAGAATATGTGATCATTGTAGAACAGTGTTAATGTATTACTGCAAATACTTGTATTACATTTTTTTAGAATTTTCTTGCAGAGGGGTTTAAAGCAGCTGCCATCAGAAAGAGTGTAACAGCAATCCACATCATTAAAATCATAAAATATGCAATGCAATTATTACTTTGAACAGCATAAGGGGAAAAGGTTTAAAAGAGAATCTCCATTTGCCATCAGTTACACAAATGGTCTGAAAAACATGCCTCTCTTTCTATATATAAATACGAATTTTATCAGCAACAGTCCCAATGGGGGACTATTTAAACTACTTGAATTGCATATATTAGTTTATACAAGTTTATTGTTAAATAAACTTGCATAATTTAACGATATGACTCATGATAACTATAAATGTAAATCTAGTTCTGATTTTATAAGAGGTACGGCTTTATGGAACTTTTTTCTACCTCCTTCTGTCATATTTTCCTTTCTTTGTGCACATAGTTTTTAAGAAAGACTCAACCATTTAAGTACCAGTAAGGTCCAAAGCTTTCTATAAGGGTAAAAGAACAGGTAACTGAAATGAACACAGACAAATTCATGATTGCAAATTGTTGTTCAGATCTTTCAGAAAGAATATTGGTTGCAAACTGAAAGATGCACAGGGGGGAGAGAGAGAGTTATTTTTCCTCTTTCTCAGTGAGCACTTATTCCAGAACAGTGAGCCTACTGGGGACATTAACTATTAGTGGCCATAGCATTTTGGAAAGCACTATGTTTCTATAGGCTCCCTGTATTGCAATATTTCCTGCAAAACCATTCTTTTAGCAGCAGTTACAATGCTTGGTAAGCTACCTTCACACACATAACCATCCCTGTCAAGAAATGCCCTCTCTGTTGCTGTCAGTCTGGCCAGGTAGTCCATAGAGGAAGCATGACTAGATGGATTAATTCTGCTTTCATTATATAGGCTTACGTTAACAGAATGTTGCAAGTCTGAAAATACAGTTCTCGTGAATTCATCAAAGCCTGGCACTTCACAAGCAATTTCATCAACAGACACGTTGACCTACAACCAGCCTACAAACCTCTCAGAATCCAAATCAACCACACAGCCAACTAGAGACAGTACCAACCCTCAATCAAGCCACACAACCCCCCCCCCAGCAGTTCATCTCCCAATAACCCTGACCTGATGTAACCTCCTTATCACAAGACCAATCACAAGACTCACTGATGATTCACAGCTGACCTATCACAAGACCCTCACTTGACATACCCACACCTGAAGCCCCTTATAAACAGAAGAACATTGACATTCACAGCCCCTAAACTCTGCTGAAGATGTTACCTAACCTGGTAATGAAACGTTCAGAAACCAAACTACAAGCTCGGAGGAAGAACCTTCACCCTCACCCTATACCCAATATTTGCCACTATTGCAAAAATACAGCTCTTCCGCCATCACCATTACTGCCCAAGAAACTAAGGAGTGTCGCGTTTATTTATTTATTTATTTATTTATTTATTTATTTATTTATTTCATTGATTGATTGATTGATTTGATTTGTTTAGACTTATATGCCTCCCTTTCTCCGAGAGGATTCAGGGCGCCTCACAACAATAAAACAGAAAAATAAAACAACAACTCCAGGTTAAAAGTTACACATAAAATCCCTAAATTCAATTAAAATCCATTTTAAAAACCCCATCAGTCCAGGCCGGCCAGGCGAAATACCCACGTCTTTAGTTCGCGGCAGAAAGAGCGAGGGTCAGGGGCCATCCGGAGCTTCTTCTATTGACTCAGTTGCCTCTTATCCAACTGTTTCCCTGACTATGCCTCTTCCCTATGTTTCCCAAGATCATTCCCACAAACCATTATAGCTGCTATTCTACAAGATTGCCTAGTTTTCCTGGCCATTAATTGTCTTTCATTGTCCCAGAAGATTTATTTTTTCTTCCTAGCCTTTTCCCACCAGTGCAGGGTCTGGATTTTTTCCCCCACATCAATTGAGTGTTGATCTATTGGTTGCAAAGGAATTGACTGACTGGCTTGTTGTTCATCCAAGCCTGAAGCTGTTGGCTGAGACAGTGACTGGCTCAGTCACCCAGCTGGCTTTCATGCCTAAGGCAGAGCTAGAACTCACAGTCTCTTGATTTCTAGATTGTCTTAAACACTAGACCAAACTGGCTCTCCCATTGTTCCAGAAGAATGCCGTGGATATTTTCCTACCTAAGTCAGTGTAAGATTATAGGTACAATCAGATACAAAATACAGGTTTTGTTCCAGTCTTCCAATTCTGTCTCTTCAATCCCAAAGTATAAAATGGCATATTCTTAACTTGTTTTAACTAATCTCTATGCCATATTATCCAAATGAATCCCCTTTTCTAGAGATTTACAATAACAGAAAAGGAGACAAAGGAGGAAAAAACTTGAATATTTAAGTATAGGTTCCATAAAGATGAAATGGGTTTTGGTTTTGGTTTGGTTTGGTTTGATTTTATTGAATTTATATATCGACATATATACAAAATTTAAGAACAGAATAAAATTGAATTAAACAATTTAGCACCAACAAATTTAAAACACCCCAATAATTTAAAAAATTAAAATTTACATTATAAAAGAAGAAGGGGAAAAAGATTAGGCCAGGCCAGCTTGATGAAATAAAAAGGTCTTGAGAGCACGGTGGAAGGTGCGCAAATCCGGGATCCTCCGTATCTCTGGGGGGAGCTTGTTTCAGATAGTAGGTGCCCCCGCAGAGAAGGCCCTCCCCCTGGGGGCCACCAGCCGACATTGTTTTGCCGATGGCACCCTGAGGAGGCCCTCTCTATGAGAGCGTACTGGTCGGTGGGAGGCTATTGGTGGTAGCAGGCGGTCCCATAAATAACCAGGTCCTAAGCCATGGAGCGCTGTAAAGGTGGTAACCAAAACCTTGAAGCGCACCCGGATGACCACCGGGAGCCAGTGCAGCTCGCACAGGAGAGGTTTTACTAGGGAGCGCCATGTCGCTCCCATAACCACCTATGCGGCCTCACTCTGCGCCACTTGGAGCCTCCGGGTGCTCCTCAAGGGGAGCTCCATGTACAGAGCATTGCAATAGTCCAGGCAGGAAGTGACGAGGGCATGAGTGACTGTGTGTAAGGAGTCCCGATCCAGAAAGGGATGCAATTGGCGAATCAGGCAAACCTGATGAAAAGCCCTCCCGGCCACGGCCGTCAGGTGCTCTTCTAAAGACAGCCATGAATCCAGGCGAACACCCAAGTTGCGAGCCCCCTCCGTGGGGGCCAGCAACTCGCCCCCGATAGTCAATGATGGCATCAACTGACTATATTGGGACATCGGTTTTTCAGCCAAAGTTTTCATCCATGATATTATTCCTTCTTTAATTGATAAAAGTTTTATGGTTGAGCAGAGCAGGGTTATGCGAAATATAGGAACAGTACTCCCATTTCTACTGTTCCTCTTATTCAGAGAAAAAGTTTTTTTTTAAATTATTATTTAAAAAATTATTATTTTATTAGTTTTAAAAGTAAAACAATGGACATTGCTCAATGTCTCCGGTTTCTAATATTTACGTCAATATGATGTAGGAGATATGTAAATTTGTATATAGAGCAAGGAATAGATTATTTATTAACTTGATTTTGACAGAGAAAAAGTTTTTGAGGATAAATCACTTATCTAGGCTGCCCTTATGAAACTGATATACTTTATTCTGGAGACATAAGAGTTGATGAGGGGTTTCGTTATTAAGGCTTATGGTATATGAACCCACTCTGAAAAGTCCTTTAAGAAGAAGGGAAGGGAAGGATAATGACTATTTATCAAAAACTCCCTGATGTATAGTAGTATTTGTAGGTTCCTTGTATGTATGAATTGATCACAAAGTATTTCTACCTAAAGCATCCAAACCACAGTTTCTGAGATCATATGCAAGACAAATTTATGTAGAATAATTTTGGTAAGTTGAGTGGCCTGACTTTGGCTTCCAATATGTATGAATTATTCAGCTTTCATTAACACGAGGATACAAAAATCATTTTGTAGCTCTTTTCTTTCATATTCTTACTACGCTCCTCTTCTCTCTCTTTCTGGCAAATGGAAATGGCTCCCATGGATAAGATATGGTAATTTGCTTGTCCGAGTTACTATTAAGATGCTGAAAATACGATGTCTTCATTGCTGATGGTCCTACACAAACATGATCCAGCAATGCTCTGCATCTGAGAAAACTGCATCGATCAATGATGCCTGGAGCCCACAAATAAAATCATGCTGCCATCTTTCAGTGATTCGGAATTCGTCGTTTTCTGCAAAAAGTCCTTACATTTTTATTTCCTGGAGACATAAGAACTGTATTATCACTGAAGCCAGTGAAATGGTATAGAGGTTTTAAGGCCAAACAGTACTTTGCACGAAAGAAATCTAAATGTGGGTTTCAGTGTTCAGAATAAATGATGCAAGTTGCATAATGCATCTTGTAACCATTTGCAGATGATTATTTTTCATGATACAGTTTGCTTCAAGGAATCTATTATCCTCCCTCTTTCTCCACCCTCCCCCAGAAACCATAGAAGGTCAGGTTTCTGGAGGAAGGGTGCAGGAGACAGGGAAAAAAGGTCATGAGAAAGAGACAAAGAATTCATGCTGAAGACCACTGGAAATCCTATCTAGCTCATACAAAGCTTTCATCAAAACCTGCCTGCTTATTTCCAAAACTGTTTCTCCAGCCCATGGCTCCCCCCCGCCCCTTTTTGGTAGGAGACAGCTTAAACAAAAACGTGTCTTTTTTTAGCTCAAAGGGCGCCATTTCATACATGCACCCTGTGATGTGGTAGCCACAGAGGATGCAAACCAGATGGGCATTGCTCCACATGGTATGCCGTCTGTGTGAAGTCTTGGCCTTTTGATCCAAGCCAGCTTTAACCACACCATTAAAACCCTCGCTTTCGTAGAAGTTGTGCAAGCATCATTAATAGTGGCCAGAGCCATGTGGTTGCTACTTTTACTCAAGGCTTCCTGTCTAAGGCAGGTGACATGATGACTACCACGTATCTTACCTTCTATCTGAATTAAATGTGTGCATTGCATAGCTGATGAAAATAAACATGATCCATCTGCTTCCTGTTTTTTTTAAAGAAGAGACTCCAATGTCCTATTATTAACATGAAATGATTCCCCCCCCCCCTCTATCTATCTATATTTACTATAATTGCTCAGGAAAAGTAATTGAGATGAGAAAGTGCTATATTTCTATTATAGCTGGGGACTATGTTGGATTTTTTTTTTACTTCAAGACAGCAGAAGAGTGATAATATTGAAAATATAATTAGTTTATTTCTATCACTTAGGGACAGCTTTTAAAAGCTCTACTGCTTTTAACTGTTTGGTGAAATACTGCAAGGCTGGGCTTAGCATGGTTAATTTAATCAGAAATACTCAGATGCTTGAAAATTAATTTTTTACCAGTCTTAGCCAAAACAGTTCCTCTTTGATAAACAGTTGGCATTCCAGCCCATCTGGAAATTGCCAGACCAAGAAAGGCTGCATTGTACATTTATTATATCTGTACAAAGGGATGAGCTGCCCCTTGTGTCCCACTAAAATTTGCCCTAATAAAGGAAGGCTAGTAAGGATGAGGGAGCTTTCCCTGAGGAAATACAACTGTAGCCACTGGAACACTTAACACTCAAGACAAGGAGAAACTGGCCACTATTCAAACAGGAAGGGAGTTTAAGGGAAGGAAATTCAGAATGAAGGGAGAAAGTCTCTTGAGTTGAATTAAGGATGACTGTCTTTTTAAATACTTAAAGCTGGAGGGATGGGGTGGGATTGGAGACAACTATGTTGATCTGCATAATCCTGCAGTTTTGTAGTTAACTACAACTGGCCAAAGATAAGGTGGAAGAAAGAATGCTACCAGAACACTGCCAGTCCCAATCCTCAACAAAGGATCAAACGTGAAGTAGCAAGCGGGTTTGAGGAGGGAGCAATGTGCAATGCAAGCAAAATCTTTCAGGAGTGTTTACTATTTTCAAAGTGAAAAGCATTCTCATTAAGAATGCCAGGCTGGGAGAAACTAATGTAGACAGTATTGAGCAACCAATGTTCTAACTCAGTATTAGAGCAATTTCATATGTTTGTAATTTCAAGGAATGTTTAGAGGCTACCTCCATATTATTAGCTGCCTTTTCCTCTTCTTCTTCTTCTTCTTCTTTCTTTTTTTTTCCCCTTCCACGTCATATTTCTTTTGGTCTGTGCTGAGACACAAGTTGAAAATGAATAGACAGACAAAATTCACAAATCAGGTAGAAAAAGCATTTCCTGTGTCGGATGAGGAGAGAACATCTTTCTTCTTCTGTCCTGGTCACTTTTTACAGAGGCACAATTGAGAGTGTTTTAACAAACTGCATCACTGTTTGATTTGGTGGCAACAGTGCCTCAGATAGAAAGTCCATTCAGAGAGTGATAAGGACAGCCGAGATTATAGGAAGCTCACTTCCCGTTATTCAGGATACTGCTTATGTGCTATGTGCTTAGAGCTTGAAGCATTGTTAGAGACCCCATATACCTACTTTATGGTCTGTTTCTGTTGCTCCCCTCTGGGCTCGGGAGGTTTCAAAGTATCTATAGCAGGACTACTAGATTCTGTAACTGTCTGTTTTGAAAACTCACAGGATTTTCTCGTTTTTTCACCATGTATATGTATACATTCGAACTTGACTGTGATGTTTCTCTGTGTCATATATGTGTGAGTATGAGGGTATATGCATAATGGTTATCTTTTGAGCTGAATGCAACAAAATGTTGTTTTAATGTATGCTGATTAGTGTACATTTAAAGTGGCAATAAAGTTTTTCTATTCTGTCCTGTCCTGCCCTGCCCTGCCCTGTCCTATTCCATTTCTTTAGAGCAATTTCCCACAATGCTGCCCCATCAATTACTGTATCTAGAATGTGGGATTTTACATGCATCTCTCTCTGTATATAAAAATGGTTTAGTTACAATGAAAGCAAAATACCTTACTAGTTAGAAGCAGCCCATATTGAAGAAACAAGAACTTACAAGTTGTCTACTACATAAATTGTACACCTGAGGCTGTTTGATAACCAAATGTACGATCTGGATTCTCAAAAAAATCCTTTCTTTTCCAGAACAAAACTTTTCCTTCCTCTAAGCAATTCCCCAAATAATGCTGTTTTCTGCCCTCACTATCTCAAAACATCCTTCCTTTCAACAGGATGTAGGCCTGGTGTGATACAGTTCACCAGTCAAGTTATAACTTGTCTTGTAAGCCTTAATTTGTCACTTATCATTATTTAATTCGTGTCAATATTAACTGTTACAGGGACTGCATAGGGGTTAATAGCAGCCAATGTCCCATTAATCCCCTGCATATTTTATCCTTAAGATAATGTCTGGTTATGTGGTTGATTGTTTTGGGGGAGGGTATTCTATTAACTTGGTCTTTTATCTTTTATAATGCCATGATGGTGATCAAGGCAATTATCTAGGGGAGGAGTAGAAATAACAGCTATCATCTTCCTAGGATTGTATTCCTTACATTTCTGCAAATGCCTAAAAGTTTGTTAGTATTTATAAACAGTTGTATCAAATCCACAACCTTATCTTTTTACACATTTAATATATTGGTTTAAATAAGTTTAGTTATGATTTCCTTAAGTTCTGTAATATTGTATTAGTTTATTATGGGTGCAAACATCTCTACTGTAAATATTAATGTAGTAGTGGCTCATATACTGTCCAATTGTAGGAATGTGAGTAGTACTTGACTTATGTAGTCCTTGACTTATGACCACAATTGAGCCCAACATTTCTGTTGTTAAGCAAAACAGTTGTTAAGTGAATTTTGTCCGATTATATGACATATCTTGCCACAGTTAAGTGAATCACTGAAATTGTTAAGTTAGTAATATGGTTGTTGAGTGAATCTGGCTTCTCCAGAGATTTTGCTTATCAGAAGGTCACAAAAGGAGATCACATGAACCCGGGATACTGCAGCCGTCATAAATATGAGTCAATTACCAAGCAACTGAATTTTGGTCATATGGGGATTTTGCAATGGCCATAAATGTGAAAAATGGTCATAAATCACTTTTTTCAGTACCTCTTGTAACTTTAAAAGTTCACTAAAAGAACTGTTGTAAGTCAAGGACTAACTGTAATTATTAAATCTATGTTGTTGTTGTTTTCTAATCTGGTACCCTCATAATACCAAATGCTTGAGAGTTATAGTCCTAACATAGGAATATGACAGGTAGTAGAAGGGTGGTTCAGGGAGGGGGGCCACTATCACAGAGCAAGTCACTATTAACGTTAATTGTTCATGTGCTTCTTCTTGACTTTAGGAAGCCTTAATGTAGTCATTTCAGCTGCTTGGTTTTCTTGTACACCTCTACCTTCCCTATTGACTGCAATATTGACACTACCCAACTGTAAGGCTGTAATCCACAGTTATGACATTTCTTCACCTATTCATTAGGGTGCTCCATGATTCAAGGTCCTGCAAAAATGTAGCACAGTGAGCTAGTAAAAGGAGAGTTTAGAAAGGTATAACTCAGATCAAAGGTTAAGATCAAATCAAATAAAAGGGAGGGGAGAGTTGTGAGGAATTGAGGAATTTCTGGAGATTGACTTGTAAAATGTACTGTATAAAATTAGAATTCATCTGTATTCGTCCCCATGGAGAGTGCAAAATATGACTTTTGGTAGACTTATAGAAAGATAGAAGGTGGAATCTGAATTTCTGTGATATTGATCTCTGCTGTTTCTGAGTAGAAGGCTTCAGCTTTGCCTGGAAAATGGCCCAGATTCAGGAAATGTCTAAGGAAATGAATGATCTAGTGGTTAAGGCACCAGGCTAGAAAGCTAGAGATAGTGAGTTCAAGTCCCACCTTAGCCACGTAAACCAGTTTTGGGCCAGGCACTCTATTTTAGCCCAATCTCCCTCACAGGGTTGTTGTTGTGAGGGAAAAGATGAGGAGGAAGGTGTGATGGATATGTTCACCACTTTGAGTTATTTATAAAAATAATAAAATTGGGATGTAAATAAATAAATAAATAAATACTTTGAGAGGAAGTGACATAGCAACCATCTCATATTTAAATCATTCTAAGCTATCAGTCTGGAACGTGGACTTTCTGTTTTTCCATATGGCTACAAAAAAGACTTCAAAACAATTTGGCTCTCAATTACATTAAACACAGATTTTTCATGTCCATCAACTATACTTAGTAGCCATCTGTTAGTTCGAGTAATAGAACAAACTTCAAATATATAGAAAGGAAGTGAAATGTTCCAAGCATATTGGTGCATAAAGAAAGAAGGACAAAATATCCTATTGCATATTTAATAATTATAGATATTTGTAATTTTGCTTGGGAAAAAATGACCGGATTGGTTGCCCAATTATGTTCCTACAAATCTGTTTGACTCAGAAATCTTGAAATAATAATTCCAAAGGACATTTAGCCAATTTTAAAGGCTAATACAGCAGGTAATGGATCAGCCAAAATAAAATCAGAATTAACAAATGGCACCGAAAATATAAATCTGATTGATTAATGCTGCTACATATTTAGGTGAAATAATGTCACACCACAACTATGCGAGAATTAAAGCATTTGAGATCAATTAAATTAAGAAAGTCCTTCTAGTGAGATCAGCCAAGTCTGTTTTCCTAGGAATACAAATAATGATGAGAAAAGGATGACAAACAATACTATATTAATTTCAGCTTTTAATGAAAAATTAAATGTAGAAAAAATATGCATTATTAGAGCTTTGGAAAAGGAGCAAAATAAGCGATGGAAAGAGATTTCTCTTAATGGGCAGCAATGCTCAGAAATCCCAATTAGGAAATAGTGTCACTAGTGATAGTAGTTAGATTATAATCATTAATTTTGACTTTTGACAGAAATAAACCTTTATACACAGGAAAGAAGGGACTTGACTGTTGAATTGTGCTGTGTAATATGAATATGAAGCTAAACTGTGTATTGTCCATGTTGACAAACAGATTACTGTTTAACTTGCCAATGAGGGAACTAGTAAAACTATGGTTGTGATAGTTTCATTTGTTTATTCAGTTTTGCTCATTATAAGAGAAGAGATGTGATAGTCCATGTTACAGGAAACTGAGCTGAAGTATATAGACTGTCAGCACTTCAAGGTTGTTCAGATATGAAATGTCTATGGAAATTCTCAGTCATCCAGGTCATGGTTGTCCCAAAGGTGCTTTTTCAAAAGGCAACTGGACTTTCAGGTTTTTCTTTGAAGATGTTTTGCTTCTCATCCAAGAAGTGAAACATCTACAAAAAAAAAACCCAGAAAGTCCAGTTGCCTCTTGAAAAAAGCATCTTTGGGGCAACCAGACTGGAAACCCAAACCATGAGTAACAGATTGTAGTAACAGAATCTTGAATGTCTGAAAGTGTTTCCCTCACCTCCCTTGCCTTTACTTCCCAGAAAACTAGGGAGGGGACTAGTTTACTTACCAGAAAACTAGGGACTCCCTTCTGAGTCACTTTTTCCAGCCCTTTCCTTTCTTTGGACTCAGATTTCTCTTACCACATCATTGTCTAGGATGTGGCTCTTCCTTCTGTCTCCCAAGGTTATTCCCACATCCCATTACAGAGACACATCAAAAATAAAATAAATCTAAGGAGGTTCTCCACTGTGTGAAATATATTAGGCTACTGCTGCAATTTTTGTCCTTTGATATAGAATTTTCCTCATATTTTGACATTTTTGTTGGCAGTAGCCTTAAGGGGAAAGAATATAAGTTGCATGTGCTGCTCTTAACAATCTCTAGATTCTATTGTTTTAAAATGCCTGTGGGCAAAATGTCTTTTTTTAGGTCAGCATCTGGCAAAATCTGTAAATTCAACTGTTCAGAAATGTCTACAGCTGCAAAGTTATTATATTTCCCTGCAATCCAGTTACTTTGGATGTATCTGCTCTTCAAAGTGGAGCTAAGGAATCAGATAGACAGACAGACTTATATCCTGCCTTTCCTCCAGTTGTTCAATGAGGACAGTATTCCCTCCTCCAATTTTAACTCGCAACAGCCCTGTGGGGTAGCTTCAGCTGATTGCTGTTGGTTAGTCAGTGTCACCCTGTTGGTTTTCATAGCTGAAGATGGGTTTCTCTAGTCCAGCATCTCAACTACTACTTTACATGAGCTGCTTTTCCTAAAAATTGTCTCAAGGCTATAACCCGAGAAGTCAGGTGTTCTGCAATATGCATTCCATTTATGTTAGCAAATCCTTTTATGAAAGTGTTTTTCAAATTTGACCACCTTAAGATGTATAGACTTCAACTCCTAGAATCCCCAGCCAGCAAGTCATTTTTTGGAACAGACTCCTACAGGAATTATTGTAATTCAATAAAACAAAGTTTTTGTGGCATAGAGGAAAAGTAAAAAAAAAACAACATACACAGATATTAAGAAGAAATACAGCCTTTCTAAGCTATTGTAAAGTGATAACATCACACTTAGCCTCCTGTAGTCATTATCATTGTTGAATAAATGTATTACCTAATATAGAAAGAGTTTTCCTCTCTTGGGCCTGACTGAAGTCTATTGAACAGAATAGGTGTCAGTCAATGGAACTGTCTTATTGGCACAATGACAATTCCATGTTTCCTCTTCTATGTATTGATTAGTCCTTTGTGAACAGTTTGAAGGCTCTCTTCCAAGTGGTTTGCTAGTCTCATGTCGTAGGATTCTGTTAATAAGCCATTTTTGCCTTTCAGGGTCATCAGTCGAGCACAAGGGCTGAAGTTGGTTGTGGAAACCCTGATGTCCTCCCTGAAACCCATTGGAAACATTGTTGTGATTTGCTGTGCTTTTTTCATCATTTTTGGCATCTTGGGAGTCCAGGTAGGTTCTGGGTAGAGTTTCCTGAGAACTTTACTTTACTCATTCAGTACAGAGGGTTTGAGAATTTCATACACATTAATCTTTTCTAATATTGATGTCTCTCATGAGAGATGGAGCCTACAAGTGCCAATGCAACTAAGAAAGAAGGAAAGAAGTCCATACTTCAGGGTTCTAGAGCTGCTTCATACAGAATGCTTTTTAGAGATCAGTATAAAACACTGGATCACAATAGTAGACATATATAATGCATGGAAAGCAGAGGGGCATTTGTGACATTCATATATGAAGTCTGTAGAGCCCCCAAATTAAAACATGTTTAGAATGGGCAACATTTCAAGAGATCACCAACTCTTAGGAGGTTTCTAGATCCTCCCATGAAATCTTGAAAGATTTCAGGAAAGTGTGTGCAAGATTTCAGCATGCTCATGAGTTTATATTCTTCATGTTGAGATTATCAAAATCTTAAAAGATTTTACAAAATTATAAGATTTTGGCCCTGTGCATGCCTGTGGCAAGAGTGACTTATGTTACTCTGCATGATCGTGCAATGGTTCTCATTGATGCCAATTTCTTCCCTTCCCTTCCCTTCCCTTCCCTTCCCTTCTTCTTCATCAGCTTCTTCTCTTTATTTACATACATACATACATGCATACATACATACATATATACAGACACACACAATGCACAGTTGTAGAGGGCATTGGAATCCTCATTGGTGTCAGCTAGATTTGACATACTAGGTTAACAAGAAAGATATTGTGCAGGGATTTCATTTTTTTTTCTATCTACTTTTTTGCAAGTTAAGTTCAGAACTCTCCTCCTTTTAGATAAATACATGATCTCTATAGAAAAAAAATCCATAGGATTATTAAATATAATAATATGAATGAGATTTTTGTAAGCCCATCAAAACCTGGAATGAAAACAACTGAAATTGAAGCTCATTCCACATTTTTTTATAATGCCAGTGGTTTGTTTTTTAATTGATTGCAAGATTCATAGTAACTTAATAATATGCCCATCTGTTCTCTTCATATATTATTTATGGAGAAATGTGCTGATACATAATTGGTTATATCTGTTTTATCCTTGTAAGTAAACCAGAGCTCATGTTCAGCATTTGTAAGCCTTATATTTATCCATATTTAGTGCCATTTCTTCCTTCCCAAGTCCTGCTATGCTGCCTCATGGTGGGGATGGAAGCTCCTGGGAGGGATGAGTAAAGACTGCAGAGAATATATACCAAGTGTGTTGGTTTGTTTTCGACCTTTATTATTTTTATAAATAACTCAAGGTGGCAAACATATCCAAAACTCTTTCCTCCTCTTATTTTCCACACAACAGCCACCCTATGAGGTGAATAGGGCTGAGAGACAGTGACTGGCTTTCATGTCATGTACTCCCCCACAGCGTCACTCAAGATATCAAGGTCACACTGGCTGACCAGTTAAAGCTTGCCTGTGAAGGGAAGCAGCAATATGGGAACATGTTGAATGATCACTTTAACAACAATGGCAAAAGGCATTATTTCAAACAGTGCAGGGAAAGGTAAAGCTGTCCTATATTTTACCAAGAAAACAACACAGATAGATCATATAAAATGATTGATAATATAGTGCCAGATGGTATACCCATCAGGTCAGATGATACTCAACTTGTTATTTAGGAAGACTTGAGGATCCTTTGAAGTAACAATGATATATATGACACGTCCAGATTATAAAGCCTTCTGGATATTTAATTGCTGATGCAATGGGGAAAAAATGAGCTGCAAAGAGAGAATTACAGTGGAAACATAGAATATTTCATAGCATGAACATGGAATAACTCAGCATAGTAAAAGACAAAAAGTTCTACCTATTGACATTTTAGGCATTAGCAGATTGAAGTGGGCTAGCATTGAACATTTCAATCACAAGATCAAACCAATGACATCGTACAACAACCAACCGTAAAATTGATAATAACATGGACATTTGATTAACTGCCATCCAACTGGTGTCAACTTTTAGTGATCTCATAGATTTTCTACAGGAGAATTGGTCTTAAGCCTGGTCCTTCAAGTCTTCTGATAATATACTATGAAAGCAAAAATTGGACTTTAAAAACACAAGATAGAAAGAATATTAATGCTTTTGAACTCTGGTGTTGAAGAAGACTTTGGAGATTGATTGATTGATTGATTTTATTGTATTTTTATATCGCCCTTCTCCTGAAGGACTCAGGGTGGTGCACAGCCATACTAAAACAATAACAGGATCTTAAAGAGTCGGCACAATCTTTATAGCATGTAATCAGTCAATCAATCAATCAATCAGTCCCACTTCCCAAACACAAGAATTGTCTATTGGTTATTCTATTCCTTGCTTGGAACTCTTTCCAAATATGTTGATTCCTGGGTTCTGTCTTATCTTCCATTGCTGTAGACTAAACAACAGCAAATTATTGTCAAGGACACTGTGATAAGAATCTGGTTAGCTTGGTTTGTTTTGAAGGAGTTTGCTATTGTTTAGTTTGGTTCGAAGGAGTTTAATTAAGAAAGTAGAATTAGTGCCCAACTATGATTAAGCTAGGAGAAATCACTCACTGTTGATGCTTTCTATCCTGCTACCACCCAGTTAGTTCACCTAGGTAAAATGAAATAAAATGCCCCCTTATGTGAGATTTGTCACTCTGTGTGCTGATCCCTATTATTTGGACTGCTCACAGGTTTGACATTTATTCTAGAGTTCAGATAAAGAGGTGATATTTTAAAAGCCGGGGAGAATAGTGCCTTGCCACAGGGAAACAAGGCATGACCATGCTAGGGCCTGCTGTCACTCAAAAAAAAAAAAAGTGAAGGCATCTCAGTTTAGGCTCAGTACAGGCCACTCTGTTCCATCTATCGTAATAGCTGTCATGCTCTGCCACTTCATGTTTGCCATTGAATATGTGACACAATTAATCCCCTGGGATTTTTATAGTTTTCTCCTGGTTGATAATCACATCTGACGTTGTTGAAATCAAGTCTTAAGGGTTGTTTGGTTTGTTTCAATACAAAGTGATGTCGGTGCCTTCCCTGCTATCTGTATGAAGAATTTCAGCTGAGGTCTCTGCTCAAGTACGAGAAGCAGCACTTTTCAAAACTCTCCCTTCTGTGTCACTTTTTCAGATGTGCACTCTTGTCTCTTATTTAACCTAGCAGCCGGTACATCATGTTTATTTAAGTAGGATTAAACTCCAGTTAAAAAAGGAAGCCACTCTCTTTATACATGGTTGTTGTTCAGCTAGCTTGCCTTGCATCGCTTCTCTCCTGGTAGCAGTCAGAACAACAGCTATGCAAATCACAGCTTCATCAGTAATATGGTTGAAGCTTTAATCTCTCCTTTTGGAAGTGGCGCATCAGTTCTTCCCCTTGCTGAAATTTTGGGAGAAAAAAGAATCTTAAGTTCCATTTGTCTGAACAGGTTTTGATAGCTGAACTCATGAATTTAATTTCCACTTTGATCTCCTTGCGGTTCTTAGAGAATTAATGTCTACATTTTTTAAAGGACGTACAGCGTAGCTGTCTTAAAGGTTTTATTAAGTGCTTTGTAATATACCATAAATCTAAGAAGAGGCAAAATGTAAATATTTTCACTTAAAAAAAAGTAAATTCCAGGATTTTTCTGAAAATAGTTGAAATGAAGTCCCCCTAAAAAATTGGGGGAGGGGGGTTGACCTTGAATATATCATTTATCTGTTATATTCATTTACTATAGTTTCTATGCCACTCAGTTTGTATTATTTCTGAGCAGTTTACATTAAGCAACAACAAGATTAAAACCATTATAATCTAACAAATATGTTTGCTAACTGTGCCATCTAAGGTTGATAGATAAATCTCCATCGTCCTTAATGATTCCCTGAAGAGCCTTATCTTTGCACTTTGGAAGTCCAACAGGGTGGGGATGGCCCAAACCCAGATGACTTTTTCTAACAGTTTCATGTTTCCTACTAAAGAGTAGGAGAGGGCTGAGCTCTCTGGGAACCCACATGGAGTAGCTGAGAATTCAACCTGTCCCCTCACCGTCACTAAATAAAATAAAACACTTCGAGGGGAAAGCGGGGGACTACTTCAACACAGTGTCTCCCACTCCTAGTCATCTCAGTTAGTCCAGAAGGATAGCATATTTGAAGGCAATGAAAGCTACCAAGGGATTCAGAAAAGGTCTAGCCACACTCTCCATCCCAGTCCTGCTGAAGATCATCCAACAGGGCGAACATTCTGATTTCCATCCCAGAGTCAGGCGTGAATCCTGATTAACCAAGGTCTAAATAATCTATAGCTTTATGCTGACCATCTTTCAAAACCTTCCCTAGAGTGTACTGTCTAAAAATATAAAGAGCCAGGGAATAGGTGTATAAAATAGCTGGGTCAGGACATATTCTTAAGAAGGAGGCACACCATTGCCTCTTTCAAGTTGAGAGATAAATGCTTCTCCCTCAAGAATGTGCACACCACCATCTATAAACCTAGTCTCTTATTACTTCCCTGGTGGCCTTCACAGCTATACTAATAAGTCCATTGACATACAGTTTCTACCATTCTTACAGACCAAAGAAGAGATAATAAACTTTTTAGCTGCTACTAATCATGAAAGCTATGTTTTAGAACCAGTTTTTAAGACAATACCAATTGCTAAGAGGCAAGGGCAGGAGACTGCTAGTGCCCTCATGTCTTGCTTGGCAGCTCCCAGGGTAGATAATTGACCACTGGAAAAATATAATCATTAAAAAGGGGGAGGGGTACCCAAGTCTTTAAGAACCATCGTACCCACTGCCTATAGCCAACTATTGATTGTCTATGCTTATTTGTGTTAAAGTATCCATTAAGGCTGAACTGCAAATTTCACCTGGAACTTAAATTAGCATAGAGCCGTGATGGCGAACCTATGGCACGAGTGCCAGAGGTGGCACGCAGCACCCTCTCTGTGGGCATGCAAGCCATCGCTCCAGTTTAGCTCTGCTGCACATGCGCGCAGACCTCCCACCAACCAGCTGGTCTTCAGGTCTTTACCACGCATATGCAGGGAGCTTGGGGAGGCGCATGCATGAGGCGGGGGGAGTGCAGGCGGTGTACGCACATGCACAGGGGGCAGGGGGCATGCAGGGACGTGTGCACATTCATGGGGGTGGGGCGCATGCGTGGGTCTGCACACGCATTGCATTTTGGGGGTTCAGGCGCGTACACTTTGAGCGCTTGGTCCAGAAAAGGTTAGCCATCACTGGCATAGAGGGTAATTTCAAGGCAAGAAATGGGATAAATACTTGTAATAAGTAAGATGAAAGTATATGTATCCTAGCATTGTGTCACACTCAGATGGTTATTTAACAGAATTCCAAAGCTTGATTGGCAAAGGGATAATATTCTTGAAAAACTTTATAGAATACCAAACTTTGCATTGATTGGAGTTTTCAGATAATGCCTGGTTTTCAAATATATTTGTCACATTTCAATCTGAAAACCTTACCCTACAAGAGCATTGTAAAACTTATTTTGTAAAGCCATGCAGACTGTGCAAGAACTAAGATTCGGTCATTTTTAAGGGGATTCCAAGCTGAGAAAGGTTCAGCCATGACCTCTTTACTGAAAAATTTGCTTTGTTCATTTATTGTAAGTATTTTAATGCTGCCTTTTAGTGAAATAGGATGGGCTCATACTAAATCATTACTATGTTTTTGAAAACCAGCAAAGTATAAAATGTATAATGCTGTAATTATACAGCAAAACCTGTATAAATCAAGAATAGCAGCAGCTTAAAAACAGCAATGCTACAGTATTCCTTCCATAAAATTGGATGGCTAAAAGCTTCGGGCTAATGCCAAGAGCTCAAGTGAGATGCAGATGGGCCTCTGTAGGAAGAGCTTAAAAATCAGACATTTGCAAATGGTACACTGTGGAAGCCTACGGAAAAAGACCTCCCAGTATTATTTCAGTGACCGAGTATTCTCTCCTTTTTCACAGCTGTTCAAGGGGAAGTTTTTTGTCTGCCAAGGGGAAGACACAAGGAACATTACCAACAAGTCAGACTGTGCAGAAGCCAACTATAAATGGATCCGGCACAAGTATAATTTTGATAATCTTGGCCAGGTACTGATGGAACGGTAATCTGCTGCAGTGCTTTCTTATTTGCTTTGATTCAAAGCAGATGTGAAATAATCTTGTATATATTGCAGCCACCATAGCAAATCATCTACAGCACTTCCTAGTCGTACTGTCTACATTTAAAGATCCTCACTTGGTATACATTCCTATCACAGTTAAGACCAGCCCACACTCTTTAGACATTTAATGACTGTACAATAGTGTAATCAAACTCATGTATCATGAAGAAAAGCTTGTCTCAGGAGACTGAAACCATAAACCCCGCACATCTACTATCTCAGTCCCATCTTGACAATTGCAATACCATCGACATGGGGCTGCTCTTGAAAAGCATCCAGAAGCACCAATTGGTTCAAAATGCAATGACCCACATGGTTTTGTGCAGGCTCAGGTGTGCACGTATGTCACCTCTCCTGTGGGAGCTACATTGGCTGCTGATTTGCTTCCAGGTGCAATTCAAGAAGTTGATTGTCACCTTTAAAGTCCTTCTTGGCTTGGGACCCAATTATTTAAGGCAGGGGTCTCCAACCTTGGCAACTTTAAGATTTATGGACTTCAACTCACAGAATTCCTCAGCCAGCAAAGGAAGTTGAAGTCCAAAGCTGGCTGAGGAATTCTGGGAGTTGACGTCCACAAGTCTTAAAGTTGCCAAGGTTGGAGACCCCTGATCTAAGGGACCATCTCCACCCAACCCACTAGAATGGGGAGGCATGTGGCTGGTCCCATCTCCTAAGGAGGTACAACTGGCAGGACCCAGAAGAAGGGTGTTCTCTGTGGTAGCTCCCTCCCTTTGGAATAATATCCCTGAAGAGATTAGACTGTTCCATCCATCCCCGTCCCATCCCACCCCCCACCCACCCCCGCCAGCATACTTTCATAAGGCTGGTTTTGCCAATGACCTGAAGAATTCAGCGTGGGATGGAGCCCATCAAGTGGCTTGTCTGATTGTGTATTGTCACCAGGGAGTTTTTATTCTTTTATATTGGGTTTTTATTCTTTGTAAGCCACCCAGAATCACTGAAAATGATAGGGGAGGCCATAGAAATCTTCTAAATAAATCAATTTACTATTACCCCAGGAAATCATGTTTCAGCAGTATGATAAGGGTTAGGTAAAAATGGATGAAGGTTAAAGGTAAGGCTATTCCTGTTTGTTGGAATAACCGTTCTTGTGAGTACTTGATACTTTTTTTTCCTGGTAAGAAGCTTTGGCTTATTATTATCAATTAGGTTGAAAAACAAAAAAAGTACAAATTCAAACATGAGTCAAGTGGCAGATAGAATACAATATATTGTCTTCCCTCTAAGCTAAAATGCTTTGTTTCCTTTTGTTTTTCTAGGCTTTAATGTCTTTATTTGTTCTGGCATCTAAAGACGGGTGGGTGGACATCATGTATGATGGATTGGATGCTGTAGGAGTAGACCAACAGGTAGGTGTTTTGGTACAACATTGCCAGAAGCCCAAGGAATAGGTGTGTTTGCTTTGGAGATTACTCTTTCAAATATTGTGAAATACAAATATTTGGCATTCCTAAATTTATCATGGACAGTGTTAAATTCTAATCCTGATAGAGTGCAATGGCTTCTCCCTTTATTTTATAGCCAGTCATGAACTATAACCCTTGGATGCTCCTCTACTTTATCTCCTTCCTGCTGATCGTTGCCTTCTTTGTGCTCAACATGTTTGTGGGGGTCGTGGTGGAGAATTTCCATAAATGTCGTCAGCATCAGGAAGAAGAAGAAGCCAAGAGACGGGAAGAGAAGAGGCTCAAACGCCTGGAGAAAAAGAGAAGGAGTAAGGAGAAACAGATGGCTGGTCGGTAGTCTTTCCTCATCTTTCTGAGCCCTGCTTGACCTTTGACAGTCTCCCTTATTCCCTGCCTAGCATTGAAAGCTAGATCCCCCTCACAAGCATGTCCAGCTACAAAATTTGCATGAAGAAATATAACGCTGGTACAGGCTAAGCAAAAACCAATAGAAATACATCAACGGCTGCATGATTTGCAATTATTTTAATATGCTGGGCAGTTTAAAACGCACTACAGTAATTTAAATATAATTTTTCCATTGCATAAAAGCGTAGCTTTATCCAAATAGTGTTGAATGCAAAGACTAACAGTTCCAGAATGGGCCAAT
Organism: Masticophis lateralis; assembly: GCA_030761175.1. NCBI lineage: Eukaryota > Metazoa > Chordata > Lepidosauria > Squamata > Colubridae > Masticophis > Masticophis lateralis. The sequence continues at coordinate 121,758,091 of JAUDYJ010000002.1, forward strand.
TATTTTAGGCGTGTTCTGCACTGTTACTGATAATTAGTTTCACTATTTGGTTTATTACAGCCTTGTAATGTCAAAATGAAATCACTTTTGCTATTTTTTTTATTTTTATTTTTTTGGCTAATATGGACTGACAAAATACAGAATTTTCAAGGATGTAATAATAAAGCCATTTTGTATTAGAATTGCTTGGAAATATAATGCATTTACTTGAGAAATACAGATTCTTTTTCTTTTAAAAAAATGTCAAAATAAGAAATTAACCAAGTGAAATTAACCAATTTGGAGTAAATCTACTGAAACCCAAACTTATTAAACTATTTACTGTAGAATAAAGCTTAGAACTTTTGATGACCGCATTAGACTTACATGAAATCTGAGAAACTTCACATGTTGTCTTTCTTACTTCAGTTTTTATTTAATTGGAAAAGCAGGAGGTAATGATCAGGTCAGAGGTCACAGGTCAGAGGAACTCTCCTTCATTTTGCATGTTTTCTATTGTTCCTGGCATCTATTGTCATGTTACCTTTCCATGTGTCCATTCATGGTGTTTCGTGTTACAGTCATCTTAATATGTTCTGAAAAGTTTTTCTCATTTTTATTTTTATTATATCCTTTTTAGAGAAGCATCAATATATCTATGGGAATTTCTCTTTGGTTTTAATACAGTTGTTTAACCTCCTATTTCTGCTTTACTTTGCTTTCTATCTGCTTGTTTCAATTAATAAGGCCATAAACAAATTAATCACATCTAATTCTTCTTTATCATATGATAAAGCCCTTCTAAACCTTGAATTTTAACTCTCTTTATTCAAATATAAGGATTCCAGACTGAACGTTCAAAGCTAAGTCATACCAGCACTCTGGTTCCTTATGTTGAGTTTTATGAAACTTCATGTCTTAAAAGAAGAGAGATCTGTTGTACACTAAGATGCTATGAGGTGCTCCAGATATCTTTTCACAACTAACAGGACACAAATATGTTGACCTATGTATCAAGAAATGTATATACCTAACCTAAGGGTTATCAATTTCTTTAATATTAAAGCCATACATTACTTCCTCTGCTAAAATCCTTGGGATTTGGGTTTAGAATGCATGTATTATGCAAAAGTGAAAAGGCTAGTTGCAGACTGTCTTAATCGGGTGAAATCCAACAGGTTCTGGTAGATTCTGGAGAACCGGTAGCAGAATTTTTGAGCAGTTCGGAGAACCGGCAAATACCACATCTGGCTGGCCCCAGAGTGGGATAAGAATGGAGATTTTACAATATCCTTCCCCCAGGAGTGGGGAGGGAATGGGGATTTTGCAGTATCCTTCCCCTAAAGTGGGGTGGGAATGAAGATTTTTCAGTATCCTTCTCCTGTGATGCCCACCAAGCCACGCCCACCAGGCCACACCACACCCACCACACCACACCCACAGAACCGGTAGTAAAAAAAATTGGATTTTACCACTGGTCTTAATCATATTTATTATTTATTTATTTATTTATTTGTTTATTTATTTATTTATTATATTTCTATATCGCCTTTCTCCCGCAGGACTCAAGGCGGTGTACAGTCAAGAAAAAATAAAAGATACATAAACATCATAAAATTGATAATTAAAATTATAACATAGTTTAGCCCAAATTAAATAAAACTCAGAATTAGATAATATTTTAATCATTCCCAGTTAACATGTTTAGCCCTGCCTGATTGAACATCAGGGTCTTGAGGGCACAGAGGAAAGCACGGAGATTAGGGATGTTTCGTATATCAGGAGGCAGTTCATTCCAAAGGGTTGGAGCCCCTACAGAGAAGGCCCTCCCCCTGGGAGTCGCAGTCGGCACAATTTGACTGACGGTACCCTGAGTAGTCCCTCCATGTGAGAACGAACTGGTCGGTGGGAGGCTATTGGTGGCAAAAGACGGTCTCGTAAGTACCCAGGTCCTAAGCCATGGAACGCTTTAAAGGTGATAACTAACATCTTGAATCTCACCCAGAAGACCACCAGGAGCCAGTGCAGCTTGCGTAGGAGAGGTGTTACATGGGCGCAATGAGATGCGCCCATAATCACCCACACAACTACATTCTGGACCAGTTGGAGCCTTCGGGTGCTTTTCAAGGGGAGCCCCATGTAGAGAGCATTGCAGTAGTCCATACGGGAGGTGACTAGGGCATGAGTGACTGTGCGCAAGGCATTCCGATCCAGAAAGGGATGCAACTGGCGGATCAGGCGAACCTGATAAAAGGCCCCCCTGGCCACGGCCGTCAAATGGTCTTCTAAAGATAGCCGTGAGTCCAGGAGGATACCCAAATTGCGGACCATCTCTGTGGGGAGCAAGGTCTCATCCCCAATATATCATGTCAGTAAAAAAAACACCTTGAAACTGCGTTTCTGTTTTCATAATTCTGCACATCTTAATTTCTATTTACAGTATAAATGTGGTAGAGGGTGGTGGTATATACCAAATTTCTGGAATTTTTTTTAAAAAAAAATTTTATTATTTTATTTATTTATTGCATATAGAAAACATAGTCTACTTCCTTATGTTATCCAACTCTACCAGCAATCACTTTGTTTTCCCAGAGGCAAGTTTTTGCTATTTTTTTTTTAAACGGCCATTTTAAGAATTGTTGAATTTTCTGGGGGGGGGGGGAATCCTATGAGGAATGAAAGTTCTGAATACTTTTTAAATATTCCACAGAACTGTTCCTCTGGCAGGTTTTGGCATAAAAAAGGGTGTATCTGGCATGCCATTTTGTTCTGCATTGTTGAAGACCTACTTTTTCCTCCACCCTTATAATCTGCCTTTAGTTTCTCAGTGAATCCTTATTTAAAATTCGATATATTGCCTCACTGTACAATGTATTGTACATTACCTTAGCTTCCCTTACCTCAGTGCAATCTCGGCAACTTTAAAATGTATGGACTCCAACTCCCAGAACTCCCCAGCCAGCATTTGTCCGCTTTAGCTTTAGTTGCCTTCTTGAGTTGAAGTCAACACATCTTCAAGCTGCCCAGGTTGAGAAACACTGCCATGCCTTACCTGCCTTTTTTTCTGCCAGAAAAGTCATTTTCCTGTTAATTGCTTATTGTGTAACCTTCCTCTAAATTGCTTTGGCCTGCCTAAGCTCAGGCCTCCAACCATGCTCTTGTTCCTCAGAAGGCAGAAATATACAAAATGCATGAGTGGTATAACCTTGCTGTTCCCCTGAAAACCCAGAATTAAAGTTTCAGGAATTACATGGAAGTATCTAAGGACAAAAATACAAGCAGTCCAAAAATAACTTTTATAAATCATAATAATTAACTCTAGGGTGTTAGCCCACATTGAAAAATGCAACTAGAGCTAAAGCAGACAAATGAATTACAGATTTAAGAATGATTACTCCATTATTGAGAGAATTATTTACAGTTCTTATTTTTATAATACTATAATAATTTCTGCAGTCTCATATGTTCAGTAATATTTAACAGTAGTTCTACTTATAGACTTAATAATACAGGACATTAAATGATCTAACTACATATTATTGTAAATAAACTCTTGATAAGCTAAATTGGAAGAATAAAGCTATACTTAAAGGTAATAAATATAATGGTGGATTCATATATAATGCTTAGCTACAACATGGTTTGTTACCTTTTGCCTCAACATGATTTGCTACCCCACTTATTATGAGTGATATGCTGTATGCAAACTAGGTCATTATAGGTTAAGAAATCATAGTTTTTGAAAAATCTTGGTTTACTGTTCACATAGTATTAATGTGTGAACAGAATCAATATTACATAGTTCAATTTAATCAGTGAAGGAATTTAATATAAGCGGTAACAAAACTACAGTCCCCATTTGTAAACCTAACAATTATGATTCTCACTAATGAGTCTCATTAGAAAAAGCTATCACAAATGTGGTGAACATATAATTGCTTTTCCCCCAACACAGCCTTATTGAAAGCTTTTTGAATCATATGGCTTTTCATTATCCATTAATAATTTTTTTAAAAAAAATAATTTAACATCAAGAGGAATAATTCATTTTAAGGAAAACTCTTTCACAATCTAATGACATTTTGCAAAATAAACAAAATGGTAATATACCTTACATTTTAACATCATACAAAAATCAGTGAGGCACATTTTCTTCTTTCTTAATAAAGTCATAGACTTCTTTTATCAACAGCAAAATAGACACTGTCCAAATCATGGCTTACTCTAAGAATGACCACCATTTAATAGTCGAGGGTCACATAACCTTTAACAGGGGCCAAAGGTTCCAAATTCACAAAGCTCACATCACACACGTGTCACATGGGGATATTTCAGTTTACATTAGCTGTGACATATCTATTATACTGTATAGCTTACTCATCTTTTTTGTGTGCTGCCCACTTCTGTATGGGAAGTTTTAAGCTTTCTTGGTCAGAAAAGGCTCTGAGGGATGCCAGAAGGGAATTTAAGGGCCACACATGGTTTACCCTAATATAGTTCTTTTGGGAATCTAGCCAGTAATTCTGTAGGGAACTTCCATATAAACACTACCAAATAAAATGCTATTCCTATTTATGTAAACCTCTTCTTCTCTGATTTACAGATTCCTAAAAAATTCTATTAGTTTGTGAAAGATTTTTTCCCCTAACTGTAGTTGCTAACCATTATCTCACAGCGGAGAAAATTATTTTTGTCCTATGCCACGTATTATTAATTCCAAGGCTCATAATGCAGAAATTCTGCAAAGATAGCGGTATTCTGTGTTTCCACGGCTTGTATTACTGGAATGAAAGCACCTCATATGAACACCCAATTAAAAAGATATACCATCCCCAAGTATCACTCAAAATAGACAAATTATTAAATTTCTTTATGTTCATAATCCTATTTTTCCATCCATAACTTTATCTGGTCTCTTTTCTGAATTTGTTTGCAATGAAGGATGCATAAAATTTGCATATGCAAAAGTTTCACATGCATTTTTGTACATATCTCAATGTACAAAATATTAGGAAATAATGATCTTTAATATAATGATTTTAGGTGCACACCTTTTCCTAATATCTGGATTTTTGCACAGATCTCTCTTGCTTTCTCTCTTGAGTTGTCAAGTGCTTCACAAAATTTGGAAAAATTATGTATACTGAAGTATAAATTTCCAGTGATTTGGATGTAAATTCAGGAACCGGATAAAAATTTACATTCTGCTAACTGATAGAAAGAGGGAATATCTGCTTCAGAAAAGAAAAATAATTTTCAAGTTGCATTACTTTAAATAATTTCTAAAGCCCTATTTTTATCCTTAATGTCTAACAGAATTAATATGATTAATTCATACACACTCACAAAAGCAATCTTGAAGATTTTAATCTGAGTAGCAAGGTAGCCAGTAGTAATGAGGTTGCAGTGATGTGGGGGCAGGAATGGAGAAAGAGAAGGATGCATCCTGACCATCTAATATAGGCCTCCTGAGGTGGGCATCTTCCAGAAGAGTCTGCACAGACTGAATGAGGCCAACTGAGGCACCATATAAAGGATAGTCCATAATATGTTCAGTTTATAAACTGTAGTGGGTCATTGAACAGAAAAAAATATCTTGCTGTTTCCATGAGGTAGAATTGTGTTCCAGCATTTGCACAATGCTTTCTTCTAAACTCTATTAGATATATCATAGGAAGTGCCTTAGCCATTGGGGTCTTGGTTTACTTTGCCATAATAGTGCTGAATGCTGGAAGTGGGATGAAGGGTTTGCCTCCTGTCCTCTCAGGTGATTTAATGACCTTTCGTTCTTCTAGATCTAATGCTGGATGATGTATTAATGGACAGCTCAGCCAGTGCAGTGCCAGGTACTGGGATGTCCTTGCCGTCTTTGTCTCACGTGACTTTTCATGCTGTGTGACTTAACGGCTGGCCATGGGTTCTTTGAGCCATCTCGCTAGACTGTGTGTAGTGGAAGGTCTTTCTTTGCTCACTCTCTACTCTGCATGCTTTGTTTTGGTGTAAACATCTGCAGGCTTGACCTATCACTGACACAATTAATTTGGGATGTTTATATGTTGTCTTGGTTTTCAGATAATTTTATTTCTCATCGTAAACATTGTCCTCTTTTGCTGCTTTCAGAAAGAGATTTTTGGATGCTGTCTGGGTCATCTACTTTAGAGCTATTCTACATGTGCCACTCAGCTTTGTAATGTTCTATCTTTAAACAGCTTGGTCCTTTATACAAAAACTATGGATCCGGCAGGCTCTGCCTCTCCTAAATAATTATTGTTTCTAGCTTGCAGTATCCATGCTTTTCCTTCAGGTTCTCTGCATGTTCCTCTTTTTTTCTGCTGGACTTTGGAGAAAAGCAGAGAGAGAAAAAGAAAAAGAAATACAGTTCTCATCTCCCCCTCTTGTCAAAATTTAAGGAAATTTAAATGATTCCTTCTCCTAAAGAATCGAGAAGAGAATCCCATTGCCCATAAGAAAGGCTATCACCAGGCTGACCACTGGAGCAGAGGGGGTTTCAGCAGGTTTTGACCAGTTCTGGAGAACAGGTAGCGGAAATTTTGAGTAGTTCGGAGAACCAGTACTAAAAATTCTGACTGGCCCTGCCCCCATCTATTCTCTGCCAACCAAGTCCCAGCTGATCAGGAGGAATTGGGGATTTTGCAGTAACCTTCCCCTGGATTGGGGAGAGAATGGAGATTTTACAGTATCCTTCCTCTGGAGTGGGGTGGGAATGGAGATATTGCAGTATCCTTCCCCTGCCATGCCCACCAAGCCATGCCACGCCCACCAAGCCACGCCCACAAAACTGGTAGTAAAAATTTTGAAACTCACCACTGCACTGGATACTCCTTTTTTTCATTCCTAAACTCAGTGTTCTTCCACATTACAAGAAAGCAGTTTATATTTGCTTAAATTCTTCTAGCATAGCAATAGAATAAATCCAGTATAGAAGGGGTTAATGTAATCACTCTATTTCTAATTGCATCAGGTCTAACTGCCTTTTCCTATAGATATTTTGGGTATACCTTATATTCAAATTAAGTAAATTTGATTTACCTTGTGACCATTAGTCCTCTTCATTATCTCTGAGGCTGCAAGGATCATATCTGTACGTGGAATATGTGTAAGGCATGGGAAGAAAGACTGCGGAAGCTGTATGATATTACCAAAGCCACATGTATCATAGTTATAATAAAAAGCTTCATACTCTTATTGCATAATATGACATCTTATATAGAGGAAGGATCCATAGACTGCTTGCTGACTAATTTCTCAGTTCCAGTCCATGTACTGAAATAAAGATGGGAAGTCGGACTACGGTCTGGATGTCTAAGCAGGGATGCTAACTGGGGTGGCCATACTTATGAGGTAAATTTCTTCCCACTGGCAATGGAGGGAGAGAGCAACTGGAGCCCTGCCCTGCCTTCTAGCCCCAGTTGTCCCCTACCCAACACATTTGGAGAATTCAGACAGGGAGAGTGTAAAAGGATCCCATTCGTTAGCAATGGAAGGAGGGTGACGGTGGAGTGGTTGCAATCTCCACACTTTAGAAAGTAAATTCTGTTAAATCTCCAGGGGCAGCAACTCCTAAATGGGTGGGTTCTTAAAGCCAAAGCCCATCTCTTAATCATGATAAAATTGCTTGCTCTGTAATATAGTTTGAAATTTAGAAGAGAAGTATCCTCTATCTTTTGAATCTTGTAATTTTTTTAAATTTAATATTTTCCATACAAGTTTACTAACAATTTCTTGCCATTTTTGTTGCAAAAAAAGTTCTCAAATCAGAATTTGGTGTCAATGGAAAGATACAACGCCCGCCCCCCACCCCTTAAAAATAAAGCAAATCCCCAAATTTCTTAAGAGGATTTTACAAGTGCCGAAACAGCAACCACATGCTCTGCTGTGGAGTTGACCTTAATGGCTACTTTGGTTATGTGAAAAGGTGTGGCAGAAATAGATAATAATGCAGTTGAGTATCAAGGAAGAAAAGTAGTCAGTGGCACTATTGAAATTTACTAGCTTGAGCACTCTGCTGCCTTGAGCAGAACATAGGAAAGAATTTATCTTCCTGGTCCATTTTTGAGGCCTTGTGTTAGAATCCAGTTGATATAGCGAGTGTTAGTCTTATGAAGTAATCCGGACAAAGGACAACCATGAGTAGTAATTTATTATTTTGATGTACTACAGTTCCCCATTCCAAAAGAAATTGGGTGGCTTACAACATCTAATATGCAATTTAAAACAATTAAAACAATAACAAACAAACGACAGCAAAGCAAATAACAGCTCAGATACACATAACAACAAAATAAATATGGCAAGGCCTTCTTTATCATAGCTGAACATCTTGTCAGCTCTAAATGAGAAGACACTCTCAGGATTTACACATTTGGAAAGCCAAGACTTATGACATGAATTTGACAAACGAGTTGAGCAGCTTAGAACCAATTAGCAGGGAACCTTTTTCAGGTTGGTCAATTACTTGATGATGCTCGCAGCTAAATGGGCACAGTGTCTCTTCAAGTCCCATATCACTGTACCTGATATGCCAAGTTCATCTGAAATGCAGCTCTAAGAGAACACATAAAATTGTGTTTAAAAATAAAACAATGAAAAAGAATAAGCAAGAAGATACTTATCCACGTTTTGACTTAATTAAAATTGACCCAGTTTGTTTTACTGAATCCTAAATCTCCTTAACGTTACCATTTCCTACATTTCATTTCAGTGTGTTTGTGTACCTATATTCTCTAAATGGGCTAATCTTGGGTCTCCTTTTGGACAGATATTGGGATATTGGGAGAACATTTCATAGATGTGCAATTTCAGTGTGGTTAAATAATCATTGTTATTTTTAGGTATATATTTGAGTGTTTCATTATGTTTCGAATGTGTTGGGTTCAAACAGGGCCATTCTTCACGGCAGGCTCAGAAATAATCTCATAATTCTTGGCTTTTGTATGTATTATTTTCAAAGCGGTACTTGGTGTTTTCTTTGCTGGTATTAGTGTTATCATACGTAATCTGCAGTGCTTATTACTGTGAATAGACAGCATCTAAACATGTGTGTGTTGCAAGGAAACAAGGAATGCTACATCACCTTGTGCAAACTTTCCATACTCAAATGAATAATTTGTACGTGAAAATGCAGGTTGGCTATTTTTGCTTTTGCATTTTACAAGTTGTATCCTGTGGGAAAGTATGTTTTATATTTGCATAATCTCTTTGTGTTGATTGCTGGTTTGGAGTGGATATTTCATTTTTGGGAAGATGCTGCATCTTATAACTAAAAAATCTCAATGGGAATAATTTAACCATTTTCCACTTTGCTTTTTTTTTAAATGTCATTCACTAAACAGACTAATAAATCTACTTCTTTAAATGTCAACATTCCTTCCATGCACATCACCTTCCACTTAATATTCCCTGGACAGTTTGTAAATCCAGCTGCTTAGTGATATTGCTTCCCTGTGACCTCTCCTCCATTCTATGAAAGCTTGAGGGAGCATTCAACTCCCTGCCTGTGAAACATTAAGCAACCAGCCACTTCAGGTGCCATTCAAAATGATACATAAATGCCAATGCTATTAGACAGCTGGTTACAGCTGCCACACCAGATCTCTTCACAGCATCATTGTAGAAAATTTGTGGGGAAGAAAAAGAAGAAGAGTAAGTTTTTCTGGCTTCAGGCTATATAATGAATAAAAGAGTGCTTTCCCACTGGTGCTATGTGTGAGTTGGATGGCCATATAAATTTGTTTAATTCATAAATATTCCAGTCACAAGGAAGCTAAGGTAGTAGTAGCACGGACATATATCATTGATAATACAATCACATTTTAACATTTCTCTCTGGTGTGAACATTAAATAAAAAATAATAAGTATTGAGAAAGAGGTGGGAATTGAGATATGGTTCTCCACATGATTTGAGCGGGTAAATTACCTGCTAGTAACATGAATAGATATCTGAAAACCAACTGCAGGTAAATGATTACATGGCGGATACTTTGCTATTTATAGAAAAAGCAACTTTGTTCTGATTCTATATTTTGATGGAATCAGGATGAGTTTAAATCAATGCATGTCCACTCCCTTTCCTCTGGGCCATAATATAGCAGCTTGATTTAAAACCTGTTTTGATCATTTGCCAATATATGGTGTTTACTGTGGGCTTTTTGGCGGATATCTCCTAGTTGATGCATGTTCTTACTCAATCATTTTATGTTCCTTCCTCCTTTTTCTCTCCTTTACCCACACACATATAAATACACACGTACCCCACTGGTTTCTCAGTGACAGGATGCTATCTCAATTTTTCTAGAATCTTCCAGACTAATTGCAGCATCCTGTCATCCTTAATCCCAATGTATTGTAGCAGTATTTGTGATATTGTGTTATTTGGTGTGATTCGTCATTTGAACAGGTGTCTGTATTTCCCAAGATATATATGTACAGGTACAAACAATGCTGTTTTGAAAGGGGGGCATGGATTTAAGGTATCTAAAAGGTGTCTAAGTACCAATATTTACAAATAACCATAAATCTGGCTTCTTTATATCTCCTAAAAAGAAATAATATTGGTATTTGGAAATAAGGTTCCCTGCCCACCTAAAATCAGGAGCTATTAATTTAAAACCCACAAGAAGCATGGTGTTACTATGTGTGGTTCTTTGCAAGGTAAAAGGTATAATTTCTACTAATATGCATGATTGGAATGCGAAATATGACAAAGCTAATGGTTAGCAAGATTTAGAAGCAGGGCTGACTAAATACCATACTAATAACATTATTGGCAGATCCAGAAGCCTTAATAAGCTACGGCTTTGCAAATTTATCAAAATAATTTTAATTGTAACCTTTTAAAAACAGATAATAATGAATGCCCTTGAATCACAGGGTAGGATATTAGTTACAAATACACGGTGAAGACAGACTAAACAAAGTGCTGAAGGAGAAGGGGACTGTTGGAATATGCAGGCGGGCTTTTTTATCATTTAAAAGTACTTTTTTTCCCCTTCCAAATCTGGAGAATTGATACCCCAATCTTCCTTGGGTATCAAAGGAAAAACGCAAAGCTGGCAAGATCAGTCTTAATTGCCAGTGCCTAAACTATCATTGATATACATTGTTCAGAATTGTTTTGCAAGTGTTTCTAAACTTTTTCCTTTTTTTTAATGCATAAAAAGAGAATGGAAAAACAGATTAAAAGACAGGGTGAAGGAGAAAGAAAAGAAAACAAAGGGAATTTGTCACCTGAGGAGGCATATGGGAGAGGCAAGGCTGATACTGATCTGGGATTCAGCATATAATATAGATAGATAGATAGATAGATAGATAGATAGATAGATAGATAGATAGATAGATAGATAGATAGATAGATAGATAGATATGTATTGAATCCCAAGTCTGTGTGTATGTGTGTTGTGTAACCTGTGAACTGAATTCACACTGCAGGTGAATAACCTCCCTGTGCTTTTATTTAAATACAATGTCTGTCTTCACCCACAGCATAAGGAATGGGAAATGAGCAACCCTGCTTATAAGATTATGCTACCACATGCTTTGTTGCTATGCAGGTAACATTTGCAATCTCGGTATAAATCCCTGCTATATATTAACAGCCTCTTTTGTTATTGTTTGGAATTAATCTGCCAGTCATAGCTGAACCCTTGGATGCCAGTGCAATTATTCATAAATAAATTGTCCCAAAGAAAAGACAGAAATTGTGACATTTTTTCCCCTGCCTGACTGTGAATTATGGATAAGCATTGAACAATAAGAGATCAGCAAATTAGAATAGGGCTTCCCTTTGAAATTATAACTTGGTTCATAGCCAGGACCCAGTTCATAACTTAATTTTATTCAGACATTTTAGTTAATTTCCTCTTCAGAGTTTTGCATAATGCCATTGAGATATCTCCGCTTTTATGGATATTTATGCAGAATGTTACAGTTCTGATGGAAGTTGTGATTTAGGCAACTACCAACCTGTCTAAATTTTTTGTTGTTCTTTTTAGAAATGTATTGAGCATTCAAATTCAACTTAATATGTCTCAATTTCCATATTATAACGTGGCATTCAGGATCAGACAGCATATAGACTAGCAGCAAGTTGTCTCTGCTGTGTCTTATTTTGAAAAACTGGTGCAAATGTTTAGGGTCATTTGAAGAAAACTCACAGAGTACAGTGCAACACTTTTCTTCTCGTCAGTTCCAAATAAGTAGAGTCTCAAGAAGATTTTTTTTTCTCTTCAGCAAGTAAGAGAAATGTCATTCCTGTCTGCAAAAATAACCCTATACTCAACCCCTTACGTATCTAAACAATCATTTTACTCAGGAAAAAAAGTTTTGTGCTTTCATTCCTGACATAATGTGATGATTCCTGACAACTTCACAAGTATCATGCACATTCTTTCATATCAGATAAGGTGGAAAGGTAACACAAATCATTTATTTATGTGGAGGGATCTTTATATGTGGAGCTATGATTTATTTGAGGTTTACAGGCAGAAACACGACCATCCTTCTACCATGCAAAAGGACCACTGAGTCCCATCAGTCCCTAAGATGGAATCAGAACATCAACATTTCAGTACCTAGGAGACAAGCTAGATGACCTCTACATGCAAAACTGCTAACTCCTGAATTTAGCTTTTCTTTATAATCAAAAATACCATACTTCCCCACACCCCAAATGAATTCTTACATTTGCTCAGTGTTGCTAAATACCATACCATTCAATTCCCTTGGCTCAGTCACGTTCATAGCCAGTTGATCGTTTAATCGCAGGCGTAATGTTATCGCTGACATCTTCAAGACAGTCCTTTTCATTTAATGTTGCATTATAATGCCACTTTGAAAATTGCCCTGAATTATAAACTTGACATTTCCTCATTAGAGATTAGATGTATAATGAGTTTATCTGTTGGAACATTCAGGGTCTAAAGAAAAAGTGTCATCCCTGATGCAGCCAAACAGCAGAGATTAACTGGAACGGCTGCATTTTAGCAATCATACTTAAACAGAAGATCATTTAATTCTAAGCATCCACACACATTTTTTTTTCATAAACTGAATTTTTTTCTGAAATCAAGAACAAGGCGTTTCCACTTTTTTTCTCTACTCCTTAAGCATGTACTTTGAAATGCTCTGTGAGGTGTTTTTTTTTATTATTATTTTCAGATATTTCACAAATGTATATCTCTTACCCCTTTTAAGCTTCAGTATTTTCCTGTAAAATGCAACCCCACACAGTATCCTTTTATCTGTTCACTGTCTTAAGTGCACTAAGTTCTTGGCTATACTGTAAAGCACAAGCTTGACAAGGTTCCAGGTTATCTCGACATTGTAGAACAGAAGATGTACGTCACAGCATTTCTACTCTAAATATGTCATGAATGAACTCTACATGCAAGATTACTATCCTCTACTATTGTCAAAAGGCTTCATGTATTGTCTCCAAATTGCCCCAAACTCTGATCCCAGGAATTTTCCCAAGATTTTTACCGTTTTCAATATCGCATGCTAGTATGCTTCAAGCTGCTATTATTATGTATAATAGATAGGTCACATGCTTCCAAGTCTGGTAGATTTTTTTTCCCCTTCTACGGCAATTAAAAAGAAAATGTAATCTTTTTCTAAAATTATTTTGAAACCTGAAATGAATCTATTCTTCACTCACTTTATATCTAATCACAGAAGCCTGGCTGTTGTGCATGTGTTATTGGAATTGCTCAAACAAGTATATGAATGTACTGGCTTGCTGTGCATTAATTACAGTAGTTTGTAAGCACATTTACCCTATTCCTCTCCTGGGAGGGGGAAATCTTACTTGAATGAATCTGAAAGCCAGTGCTGAACCTGGCCTTGAGAAAAAGGGATTGTTTTCTGAACTGCTTCTTTACTTTTTTCCTTTTCAGAAGCGCAGTGTAAACCGTATTACTCTGATTATTCTCGCTTCCGACTTCTGATTCACCAAATGTGCACCACCCATTATCTGGATTTATTCATCACAGGTGTGATTGGCCTCAATGTCATCACCATGGCCATGGAGCATTACCACCAGCCCAAGGTAGGATAGAAGAGTATTGGTCAATGGTGGATATTAGCATCATTGCTAGAAGGAATTAGAATTGCACCTCTGTTAATTAAAATAGAGCAATTGGTAGTGAATTCACTACCACACTAAGTTGATGGGGAGATCTTTACTTTCTTCATTTGGATGGCAATGGGGATAAGACACTCAGTTCCTTAGTTCTTATTTAAGTACATACTATCCATGGAATCTTAGTCAAATATGATTGACCTTAATACATACTTTCACAAAGCTTACATTCTCTGCCTCTGCCTCTGCCTCTCTCTCTCTCTCTCACACACACACACACACAGACACGCACGCACACACACACACATACACACAATGATATCTGCACTTTTAAATATATTTTGATATTTTTTCCAAGAGTTATATCATACAGTATTTGCAGACGACATCAATACATAGCCAAATCCATGAAAATCAAATAAGCTGCATTCCTATGGGGTCAGGGAAACATCTAGGGAGCATGGTTTCTCTGGGTTGGGGACATGCAATATGTTTCGTATATTACAAACTAAATGAAAGAATGAGTTACAGTAGCTACAAGGGTTGCTTTCCACAAAGGGCTTTCATTATGTATAAAATAATCCTGAAAGTTGAACGTTCTGTGTAATTTCTTTCAGTCCCAAAGCTTTTCAGTATTAACAGCCTTCTTTCCATTAACTGCTCAGGTTTTCAGATATCTAAATCAGGGGTCACCAACCTTTCGGTCCTCAGGGACCACTAAATCCATAATTTTAAATCCCACAGACCACTAATATAATCTGCTTAATGATCAGATGGCAAGGTGGTCATGTGACTGGGCATGGCCAACTCGATGTCATTCATGTTGAGGGGCACCTTGCCAGCCTCTACTCACTACTCCTTGCCTGCCCACCCAAGCTCCTTAGGGCCCCAACAGGAAGCAGTTGCTGGAGCTAAGCAGCCACCATGAGAAAGAGTTGGCAAAACAGCTCAGTTCAAATTGGATCTGGCCGAGAAGGAGGCTTAGCAGAAGCATCTCATTGAGGACAAGGAGCATAGGCTTTCCAAGCAGAGGGAAGACCTGTGGGAGTGCAAGGCCAGGTACCAGTGCCTGGAGGCTCAGCAGGTTGAGATGGTCAGCCAGTTCCAGGCCATGATGCAGTCCCACTGGAACAAGGCTCTCTGGCTCCTTGCCACCAGCGTTACTTTCCTCCAGCCTTCGCCCAAACCTCACACCAGGAGGCTGAAGCAGACCCCAAGTCAGAATTTCTCTCCCCCCTCAAACCCACACAAAAAGACCCCAAAGGGGGAGACTCTCTGCAGCAACACAAACATTCATTGCACGTATCCAGCCCAGGGGTCGTAGTTTGAGGACCCCTGGTTTAGTGCAATATAAAAAATGCAAATAATTTTTCTGGGGACCACCAAAATTTTCTTGTGGACCACCAGTGGTCCACGGACCACCGGTTGGTGACCACTGATCTAAATAATCTTTTAAAAGATTGAAGAAATATGCTGAAAAATTAAACAAAGATTTAAAACTCAGGTAATAAACCTTCTTGGGTTTACATCTCAAATCTCCTTGATGGAAAAATCTCAGTGGGAAATTCTAAAGGTCTCCTTTTGTGAGCTTATGGGAGTTGGAAGGTACCGTTTAGGTCACTGAGTCCACTCTCTTTCTCTGAACAGGAATCCAGATTAAACATCCAGCCAGATGGCTATCACAGCTCCAATGACCAGGATGGGGGCCGGTTTCTGTATTACTGGCTCCTTTGCTGAATCACAGAATTTATTCCTTTGATTTTAATTGCTGCTAAGATAGAAGCAGTCAAGATTCTGAACATTGGTTGTGCCAAACATAGTGCTTGAGACAAATGTTTCCCAAGGAAGCAGTACATTTGGGTACTTTTTGCACATTCAGAATGCTGTTTCCTCTCAAGACACTCATCAAGTAAAGCCAGTTTTCTGCTGCTTAATCACATGATATCTGGTAGCTTTAGCACTTATATGTCTGAATGCTATGTCATTATGGAGAACTACCTACAGAAGGATGCATCCAATTCTTTTGAAGTTTTTGTCCACATTGTGAAATTTAAGGCAAAATATGTGTTAATCTACTTAGTTCTGTAGGGGTTTAGGGCTCTCTAAGCTTATTTTTCTTCTTAAGAGATGACTCATTATCAGACCAGGTAACATGTTAATGTGATGCCTGCAAGGAAAAAACAAAAAACACCAAGGGCAGACAACATCAAGAACCAGGCAAACTCCGAAATACATACAGTATATTCTTCACTATTGCAACTATCTATTTTTGTCTGAAGATGACTAACACTGCCAAATTTTTATCTTCTTGTATTTAATTTATGGCTGTCTATATGTGAAAAGAATTTTCAATTTTAGAATATAGAAAATGGCCACAACAAGCCTCAACTTCTTCTCTTCTCAATTTAGACTATCAGACTTAGCCTGATAATGAATCTTTCACTGGAAAACTGGAAGAAGCCAGTTTTTCAGAGATTTTGACCTTTCCATCATACACAACTCAGTTCCAAATCCACTATAAATGTAATACATGTAATCACACAAATAAACCAGTGGGATTAAATGGAATAAAATGTGTAAAAAAAAAAGACTTGTAACACTCATGATAACCTCTCGACACTTTTGCACCAACACATTTCCTTCACCCAGTCTCACATCAGACCCTCAGATCTCAGGTCACCAGAACCTTTGCCATAATCATTAGCAATGCCAGGCAGCCTCTTCCCCTCCAACTAGCTGAGAAATTACCAAAAGTGGCTTGAGCTCTGTCTTTGCATTGCCACACTTTTTGGGGATGAAAGAAAAACAAAAAACTTAACATAATAAGCCCATCCCAAACACAATACGAGGACACTAGGACAGCTAGTGAGATGAAAGAATGGGGAAAAGGGGAGGTTGGGAGATTGGAAGGAGGTTGGGGAAACCAATCCTCTCCCCTAAGGAGCTCAGCCTCTCAAATTTCAAAATTCTTCTGCCGTTTTGAAAATTTTGGAGCTCCAGCCAGAAGTTAATTTAGTTTGGCTTTGAAGCAGAAATGCAAATGAGCTATCACAGGAGCCCTGGAACCATGTGCATAGGTGTGGGTGTGGATGTGTGTACATCCTACCTAAACATACACATATGCAACAGTATATATTGCAGATCTTCTGTTCTTGGATGCAGAAATAGAGACTAAGTAAGAAAGGACAGAGCCAACAGAGTGTAGAAGCTAAAATGCTGGAGTATGACTGTACTGTGTTAAGAGAATACGCCATTCTGCCCTAAGGATTTTGGTGGTGGTGGGAATTAATAATATCCAAGGCTGTTTCTGGAATATGATTGGACTAATATAAGCAAAGTATAAATGTTGATTTCATTGTTAACCTTCAGAATCCTGAAATCTTTAACCTCACTTAACTCCACGACTGCACATAATAACAGTCCAACCTGTTCTTGTAGTTTCAACAATTTATTTTTCAGCAGGACAGAAAACTAAGGGCCTCTCTTCCTTCCTGCTGAGATGATTCAGCTTTTTGGCTGAGCAGCTACTCTCTGCTCCATTAGCAGAAGCGCTCTTTCATTTAAAATTGTACATTCAAATTATAAGAACAACTGCTTCCAAATCACTTACTTATGACAGTTAGATGGAAATGGCTGCCAATTTGTGTACCAGAGTTATTTTTATTTCCTATCACTTTGAGGAGGAACAAATGCCATAGGTAAACAAAGGTGAAGTAGGGATGGGAACTCAACAGTACTTAAAAGTCTAATATGATGAGAAAATACGGGAATGTGCAATCTCTGTGGCTGGTCTTGTACAAGCAGCTGGTTGCTTGTACTATGATCCACACTTATATTTCATGCTAAAGTAGATTGTTAATTGTGTCTTATCAATGACTGGCTTTGTACGATTAAGAAACACAGAAGGATGCAGCCATTATTATGTTTTTTTACACAAATGTTTAGCTAATTCTGTCAGCCAATGTTGGCATCTAGATATGATTTTTTTTTTAAAATGATTTATATGCCGCCCTTCTCCGGAGACTCAGGGCGGTTTACAATGTGTTAAGCAATATAGCCTTCATACTTTTGTATATTTTATACAAAGTCAGCTTATTGCCCCCACAAACTGGGTCCTCATTTTACTTACCTTAGAAAGGATGAAAGGCTGAGTCAACCTTGAGCCTGGGGAGATTCGAATTTACAGTAATTGCAGACAGCTGGAGTTAATCACAATGCACAGTGCATTAGTCTGCTGAGCTATCTAGGCTCATAACAGTAGTCTCATACTGATACAATGAGCCAAGTAAGTTTGATGTAAATTGAACTGCATGTACAGGGAGGGAGGGAGGGAGGGAGGGAGGGAGGGAGGGAGGGAGGGAGGGAGGGAGGAAGGAAGGAAGGAAGGAAGGAAGGAAGGAAGGAAGGAAGGAAGGAAGGAAGGAAGGAAGGAAGGAAGGAAGAGGCTTTCAAGTTTCTCTACAGCATTATAAGTATAAATTTACCTCTTGCTCTGTGGTTACAGCATGACTCATTTTTAATAACCTTATTTTCTAATCATCAAAAAGATATAAGTTCATTTTATTTATTGTTTATTTATTTATTGGTTCAATTTATATGCCGCCTTTCTCCGGAGACACAGGGTGGCTTACAATGCATTCTATTTCATGCAAAAAAAAATCTATGAAGGGTTTCCAGTCAGCAATACATATTGACAATGTATTTTCTCTGATCAAAG
The DNA here is from genome assembly GCA_030761175.1 of Masticophis lateralis. Lineage (NCBI taxonomy): Eukaryota > Metazoa > Chordata > Lepidosauria > Squamata > Colubridae > Masticophis > Masticophis lateralis. The sequence continues at coordinate 121,776,886 of JAUDYJ010000002.1, forward strand.
ATATCAGTCTGCCCATCTCAGCAAGTTCCATCCTCTTCACCATAGATACCTCTATAGTAGGTAATGTTGAAATTTTCCATTTCCGTGCATATAAAAATTCACTGCCATTATCATATATAAAAACAAAGTCCCATGCCTTTCCACCCCCCCAACAGTCTGTAAACTTTATCTCTGCCTCTGTGTCTTCCTCTCCTCAATATTTGTCAAAACTTGTATAATTTTTTCTCTAATATTTTCATCAGAATTCTGAATTTCTAAATTTCTTGTGGGGTGCCCCAGGAGTTGGTTCTCTCGCCCCTTCTGTTCAACATTTATATGAAACCACTAGGGGAGATCATCCGTGGTTTTGGGGTGAGGTATCATCCGTACGCTGATGATACTCAGCTTTTCATATCCACCCCAAACCAACCCAGTGATGCCCTCGACGTGATGGCCCGGTGCCTGGAAGTGGTACAGATCTGGATGGGTAGAAACAGACTTCAACTCAACCCGGCCAAGACTGAGTGGCTGTGGGTACTGGCATCTCTGTTCATAGGAGAGATTCCATCGTTGGCTATAGGGGGTGAAGTTTTACCCCCTGTAGACAGGGTACGCAACTTGGGTGTCCTCCTGGATTCACGGTTGAATCTAGAAGATCATATAACAACATGACCAGGGGGGCATTCGCCCAGATACATCTGGTGTGCCAGTTGTGTCCCTACCTGGACCGAGATGCCCTACGCACAGTTACTCATGCGCTAGTCACCTCATGTATTGACTACTGTAACGCTCTCTACATGGGGCTGCCCTTGAGGGCCACTCGGAGGCTTCAGCTGGTGCAAAATGCAGCTGCGCAGGTTGTGATGAGAGAGTCCCGATACTCCCATGTTACACCCCTCCTGCACAGCTTGCATTGGTTACCGGTTGCCCTCCGGGTGAGATTCAAGTTGCTGGTGATGACCTATAAAGCCCTACATAGCTTAGGCCCAGGATATTTGGCGAACCACCTGCTGCCAGAAACAACACCCCATCGCCCGGTTCACGCCCATAGAGAGGCCTGCTCAGGATGCTGTCGGCTAGAGAGTGTCAGCTGGTGACCCCCAGGGGCAGACCCTTCTCTGTAGGTGTGCCCACCCTCTGGAATCAACTACCCTTGGAGCTCCAGTTGGCGCCTGACCTTCGCACCTTCCCCCATGAATTGAAAACTTGGTTCTTCAATTTCCCCGATCTGGACTGATGGGGTTTTAAGGGTTTTAAATTTTAAATTTTTATTAGGTTTTAGATTTAATTTTGTATTGTGGCATGTGTATTTTATCACTGTGAGCCGCCCTGAGTCCATTGGAGATAGGGCAGCATATAAGCCAAATAAAATAAAATAAAATAAAATAATAAAATAATAAAATAAAATAAAATAAAATAATAAAATAAAATAATAAAATAAAATAAAATAAAATAAAATAAAATAAAATAAAATAAATAAAATAAAATATAAAATAAAATAAAATAAAATAAAATAAAATAAAATAATAAAATAAAATAAAATAAATAAAATAAATAAAATAAAATAATAAAATAAAATAAAATAAAATAAAATAAAATAAAATAATAAAATAAAATAAAATAAAATAAAATAAAATAAAATAAAATAAAATAAAATAAATTTCAGACAAAATTATTTCTCTCTGAATTCTAATGGAGCCAAATTATACAGTTCTCTCTTCAATTTTGTCAATAACTTTTGTCATGATCCATAATTTCTACTCTATCATAACTTGTTTTATATTTCCAGATACTTACTTTATATATGTTTCCTTCTTTTTAACTTATTCTTCATCTCCTATTTCATCTTTACAAATCTTTTATCCATTCTTTTTCTCCAAAGTTGTAACTTTAGTCTCAAGTAATTCAGTCAATTTACTGCCAACTTCATCAATTTTTTTTTTAATTGCTTTCTCTTCAGGCTGTTCTAATGATGCTCTTCTTCTCTCTCTACCTTCTTTTTGAGTTCTCATGTTGCAATCCAAAAGTGAAAGTATCACAAGGGAAGGAAGGAAGGAAGGCAAACTCTCCCTCCTTTTCTTCTTCTTTTATCTTCCTGTGCCTTTAATGTTATACTTGCAGTCAAACATCAACATCTTTATGGTAACAATCATGCACAGAGTCTACTCATGTTACATTTATTCTCTGATTTGTAATTTCCACAAACTCTCTGCAGTCTTAAGAAAAATGCAGGAATAAGTAAAAAAAAAATCCCATGGAAGTTCTGGTTCAGTTGCCTAATTCACTTACAGTTATTCCAATACACTTTCATAAAATAATTTATTTTTTTAATTATAACTATTCCATTTGTCCATTTTAAACTTTGTTAAATCTTCTCTTGTTAAGATTTTTTGCCAAATATTTTTTAACCTTTAACGTTTTTAGTTTTGTAAATAAAAAAAAAGAAAAGTAACTCACCAAGAGGAATCTTATCCTGCCATAAAAGAAAATCTCTTAATCTGTAGAATGATTAATTCCAAAAGTTTTAGAATTGAGATTTGGCTAGGCCTCCATAAAGGCTACATCCTGGCTGTAAATTTAGATGGAATCCCACACTTTTCAGCCACTCTGCTCACAAGCAAACTGCAAAATCTTCAATCATTCCAAATATCCTCTCCTTAAAATAAGCATCATGACTGCAACGAAGATTAAAAACTTGAATTGGGACATTTACCTCTTATTTCCATGATGCTTTATTTTTTTCTATATTTTATCTACAGATAATCCTGATGGCTTAATGCTATGAAAGGCTTCCACTGCGCTGCAGCTCAGCAACTTCTTGCAGTCTTTGAGCCATATCATGCCAAGAAGCCTTTGAATCACAACATGGCAAGCAGCCCCTATGGCATGGCTTGCTGCCCCATAAGATAGGGTGCAGAATGGTCAAAAGAGCAGAGATAGGGGGGTAGATAGGTATGTGGGAAAGTTGAATTGGAGGCAGTCCTTATGCTATCGAGGCTTGAGGCTAGAAGAGTGCCAAGCCTGGAATGGCTTGGCTTGGGGTGGGTCCTCAGCTAATGATCAGTGGAAGTCAGTTAATGATAGTAACAAGGAGTGCCAAGAATGCCATTGCTCAGTTGTGTTGTCACATGATATTGTGCTTTATAATCATATTACTTAACGACAGAAATTCCAGCTCTAATTATGGCCATAAATCAATGACTTCCTGTACAGATCTTTTCCCTCTAATGACTACATGGTATTTTCTTCCCATAATAACTTACCTTTTCTGTCTAAATTTGGAATCAGGATTAAATATTCATGAAATTCTTTCATTCGACAATTAGGATTTTATCTCCCAAAAGTCTCTCCTCACCAATACATTCTTGGTAGCAATATTTTATAAAAGGCAGCACTGATATATTAGTAATAGATTCTTCTTTTGGAGAACTAAGGTGAAGGGAATTGTTATTGGTCCAGTCTAAATTGTTTGTTTACTTGCTTATACTTGGATTTATATGCCAATCTAATCCACAAAAACAGACCATAAGACCTTCTCCAGTAAGGCAATTAATAAGAGTATATCAGAATGACAAAAGAAAGGGCAAGATAAACAACAACTGACAATTGCAATACACTTTGTTCCAAAGGGATAAACTTACATGGACAAATCTTGTAGCAGAGGGCCTCTCTCTGCCCAACAGTTCCTCACTATTTCTGGAATAGTCAGGTCTTAATAGTTTTCTGGACTATTAACAAGGAAGGATCTGGTCTAATTTGGAGGGAAGGGGAAAGGATGCCATTTGGACTCTTTTCTTATCCTTTATTTAAGAATATGTCACCTGCAGAGATCCCAGAGAGCAGCCTGCTCAGAAGAATCCCCACTTCTTTAGAGTGCACAGAGGGAATAAGTGGGGATGCTGTTCTCTGGGATCCCTACAAGTGACATTCTCTTAAATAAAGGATGGGAAGAGAGTCCACTCTTCCAGTTATTTTGCATGGGCAAAACCCAACAGATGTAGGCAGTCCTGATGATATTTAGGTCCCGAGCTTGTTGCTGTTGTCAACTTTCCAATAAAGCATTGAGGGTTAGACTTTTGCTCTTATCCTCTCTCTACCTGGAATGACAGCAGCATTTCAAAAGCTCACACTATCCAGGAGTCTGACAGGTTTACATTTACAGGCTTCTCTTCATTTAGCAGTTCACTCTTTTTCCTATAAGGCAGGGGATAGAATGGATTCAGCTGAAAATGAAATTTGCCAGTATCCTCCTTACCGTATGCAGTAATCTACCATTTGTCTCTCTGTTTTCAGATTCTTGAGGAAGCTCTGAAGATCTGCAATTACATTTTCACAATCATCTTTGTCATGGAATCAGTTTTCAAGCTCGTTGCGTTTGGGTTTCGTCGGTTCTTTCAAGATAGGTAATAATGATTCAGGATAACATTGCAAGGTGTTTTGTGTGTGTGTGTGTGCATGCGTGCGTGTGTGTGTGTGTGTGTTTCCTTCAAAAAGTGCCATTCCTAATGTTTCCAGATACAGCTCTTTCTGTTGTCTAAATATGTGGATGAAGATGAGTTATTGGGCCAATCTTAATGCTAATATGCTAATTAATAGAAAAAAATAGTTAAATTTATAAATAGTGTCTTTTCTTGTGACAGCTAAAAAAAAGAGAAAACCTTCTGGAAAAATAGGAACACTCACATAGTAATTTTCTGCCTTTTTAATTGTACCTCAAAATCTTTCTAAAGTGGATCCTCATCATATTAAGAATCAGTCTTGGTTTATATATTAGAAAGTTTAATTTTACCTATCTATTTACCATGTTTGGTAAATAGATTTATTTCCCTATTTTTTATTAAGTCATTAGCAGTTAAAGCACTAATCACTTAATAAAAAATAGGAAAATAAATGGGCAAAACTCAGAAAGATGCCAGGTTTATTTCCTATTGAAACTAGCTGAGTTAGCTGTGATGTATAGAAGTATTTCCAGCTCCTTGTATGGATATTTCATCTCAATTTAAATTATACAGAAGTATGTAAGAACATAGATGCCCATTTTTTTAAATTTCTGCTTCCCCCCTATGAAGGAGTGTTTTGGTAAACTCTTTTATGGTAAAATCATATAATGCAGTAGTTGTGCCTAAACTCATATCTTATTGGTGGATTCTGCTCCACCACATCTTCACACCACATTTGCAATAGCTGTAACTCTCTTACTACAGGTAGTCCTCAATCTTACAAACATTTGTTTAACAATGGTTTGAAGTTACAACATTGAAAAAGTGATGACTAATCCTTGCACTTATGACTATCACAGTGTCCCAGTAGTCCCTGGTCAAAATTTGGACACTTGGCAACTGGCATGTATTTACAATGGTTACAGCATCTGGGGGTCATGTGATCACCATTTGCAGCCTTCCCAGGAGCTTCAAACAAGCAACGTCATTGCGAAAAACCAGATTTGCTTAACGACTGCATGAATCACTTAATGACTGCATTGATTTGCTTAAGGACCCCAGCAAAAAAAAAAGTCATAAAATCAGGTGCGACTCGCTTAATGACCATATTGAAGTTCCGATACCAATGGTGGTCATAAGTCAAGGACTACCTATAATGTGAACCAATCTTCTTCCCATCACACTGATAACTTAGGTCGTCACTGTAGCCCACATAAGCACCAGAAAACATGCTGGCTCCTCCCTTGTTGCTTCCTATAGTTTGTACCTTTATTCTTTTATGTTTTTAAAATGAGAAGTTAGCATGCTGCAATACAAAATGCCAGCCTCAGACACAATCTTTATTTCCAAAAATGCACTTATCCTTGAGGCATTCTTTTTAAAGAAATGAAAGGAGACTACAGCTTGGCATGCCTACCTATTTAGTAAAATGTCAAAGGCAAACTGAGGTGACAGCTATTATATGGGGAGATTACAGGGGACGGTGAAGAGCAAATTCAGGAAAGATGGTCATGTTTGCCATGGTAGCCATTTTGTGCTCCTAACCTGGTCTCATGATTCTAAATGTGCCCATGTGTGTCAAATGGGGATCTTGGATCTAATTTGCTCATGAGCATGCAGAACAGTCAGTGCCACTGTCATATCTCCTCATATGTTCAGCAGTCCCAAATAATGCATTTACTTATAGAGCAGTAGCAGCAGTGCTAGTTATTTGTCATTATTTTAGTGAGCCGATTAAATTGTGAAGAACTCTATCAGACCCAGACACACATAGATAGACACAAAAAGTGAGTATACTGAATAAACTTGGATCATATAGAATTAATGTGATACTTCTTCATCAAGAGCATTGTGTTCTTCATTTGTACCTCAACCACATCTTTGCCATATAACCTTGAAAATCTTCCTTACATAGCCCCTACCCTCCCACAATAGCAATTAAACAAAGGGTAAATCTTTTTTAAAAATATTTTGGAAAAACTAAATTCAGTTGAACAAAATGTTTATTGAAATGTATGGTAGTTTGAGTAAAGCATTTAAAGGAAAGGAAGTCAACATTTATCTTTTTATCCTTTCTGTTACCCTGCAGATTAATTCATTTTTGCCTTCTCTGTTCCAGGTAGGGGTGTATTCAGACTTTACTAAATTTGTATCCTAATAAGACAACTTTTGTTTAATTTGTTTCATCTCACAAACTGCTAAAGGTGGAGTGTCAGTTCATGAATGCATAAATGCCTGAAATGATTGGAATTCTTTGTCATATAACCCCCTCCTTTGCTAACAAATAATTTAGCATTTTTTCCCATTTAATTTTTGTCTCATCTTCAGATGGAATCAATTAGACCTAGCAATTGTTCTCTTGTCCATCATGGGGATCACGCTGGAAGAGATTGAGGTGAATGCATCACTGCCCATCAACCCCACCATTATCCGCATTATGAGGGTCCTCAGGATTGCTCGAGGTCAGTCCCCCCCCCCCATTGTTTCTGGGGCTCTGCACCCATAAATCTTTTGGCCAAATAGAACTGTTCATTTCTGGCATACTAGAGTCTTCTACATAGCATATATGTTATGCTTTGTATATGCTTAAATGTCCACTACAAAGCTAATGCTAACCTTGCTGTATTATTTTGCCTTATTAGTCGGGTTAATAGCTAAGAGCCATGGTGGTAAGGTGGTTAGAATGCAGTACTGCAGGCTAATTCTGCTGACTGACAACTGCCAGCAGTTTGGCAGTTCAAGTCTCACCAGCTCAAGGTTGACTCAGCCTTCCATCCTTCCAAGGTCAGTAAAATGAGGACCCAGATTGTTGGGGCAATATGCTGACTCTATGAACTTCTTAGAGAGGGCTGTGAAGCACTATATATAAGTCTAAGTGTTACTGCTATTGCTAATAGCTCCATTATAGCCAACCAATTGTCTAGTAATAAATACTTATTTTGCATGGAAAAGGTGTCAGTTTGGTCTCTTGCGTCCCTGGAACTAGATGAATCAGTGATTTCTCTCAACAGAAAGAGCTTCCTCCATTTCTGTGTTCTCAAGCTGTCACCCAAAGTTCTCCCTTTCCCCCATTTTATGCACATAGTTAAACTGACCAACCCAAGATCACTGACCTTCATTGCTGAGCAGGGATTTGCATCAGGGTCTTTCTAATCCTAGAGTAGCATATCTCCTCAAAAACAGGTTTACTGTTATAGTTGTAAAATCTTGATTGGGTGTCAAATATTACAAATAGTAATGAGTTTAAAAAGTAGTCCCAACTACTCTGATTAATTTCTGCCACTGTATTTCAATGGTATTATTTATTAATTATACATTGTGTTGTTTGCTCTAGGCAACAAAGTATTAAAGGAGTTTATTATGGAACAAGTGGAGCCTGGTGACATTAGGCTATAAAGTCCTTAGCTTGGAAGATCACAAGCTCACTATTGCTGTGTCCTAGATTTGGAATCAAAGAGTACAAACAACTTTGATTTCTTTCTCAGTCTTGGTGCCATTTAAATCAGTGAGCATGTACTTGGCCTCTTAGCTCTTCAGATCAAAGATGAATTTTCAGAAACTGCAGATTAGATAAATTTCTGACCTTTGAAAACTGGTTTGCTTTGCTCAGTAGTTGCCAGGAGCGGGGAGGAAAGGCTCCCTTTCAATTCCTGTTATAATGTTGACATCGCCTCAATTAGTAAGTGAAAGAATTGGAACTTCCTTCTTGGGACCTCTGTGTAGGACATAGTTTTTATACATTTTAGGCACCATGTTTTGATAATAGGATATCTCACTGAACAGCTTTCCCAATGCAAAGTTTGGGAACTGAAGTCCAACCCACTCAAAGTTTTCTGGGCTGAAGAAGACTCCATAAAACATTATCTTGCACATTAACTTTTAGTGGAGGAAGTTAGGACACGATTCTTTGGGTAATTATTGTGAATATTGAAATTTGCATTTCCTTTCCATGCATCATTATTTTGGCAATGACATCACAAACCTTTCATTTTTCTGTAGTGTTAAAATTGCTGAAGATGGCTGTAGGGATGAGAGCTCTTCTGGATACAGTCATGCAAGCACTGCCTCAGGTAACCTTTCAGTCTAATCGTTCAAGCTTCTGTTAAGTTTCCTTCACTGTCTAATTATCTTAGGAATTTAGATAATTCTGTACAAGTTTTCTATATTGGTGTCTTTTTGAAAGCTAGAACTTTATTGGCTGAAATCAACTGCTTTTCCCCGAATTCTTCAGCTACTATTCTTTTTCTAGTATGTTTTTCAGTGTAGTTTGCCTCCTGCTCGGTTTTGTTATCCATTTGCTAATCATCACAGATTTGGCCTTTTCAAGAAAATTGTATCAGATATAAGTATTCATTTGTGAAGGAGAAGGAGTAGCGGAAGTTGTGGGTAGAGTTAAAAGAGGGATCAGCTTAGAATCCCTATGAAGTTAAATCTGCTTGTGGCTAAATAGGGATTCTGGGCTGATCCCTCTTTTAACTCTGCCTCCCCCCCCACAGGGTCTGCCGTTTTTTCTCCTACAATTTGTACCCATACATACATACCCCAGAGTAAATCAGTAACTTGATGCAGTGAGAAAAAAGAAGAGCAAGGAAGTTAGGATTGTGCCAATTCAGAAACCATTTATCTGTTTAAAATAAGTTAAGAAAAAGTAAGAAGCAACTGGCATTAATGAAATAGAGGAGATAGGATGGAGGAGGAAAATTGTATAGTGTTTGTCCATCCATGAGCAAGAGGCATTGTGTGTAAGTTAGCGCCAATTCAAAAGAGAATGTTGCTTTCTCATGAAAAGATTCCAATCTCTAAAGCTAATTAGTTGAGGTCTCATGACAACACTTGCTGTATGAGTACAATTCACACACATTTAATGGTGTGAATTAAACCTGTTTTGAAATTTAAAAACTTGCATAGAAATGAAAGTCTAAAAATGTAAGCAGTCCACTACTTTTTCTTTTCCTGATTTTTTTTCCTGATCTTCAGAACAAAGATCAATTCCACAGCTCAGAAATGCTAATTTTCCAGACCCTGAACAAGTCTCTTCATCCTGGTTCCCTTCAGATGTATTAATTCTCATAATTCCCAGGCAGTGTGGCCATTGGTGTCATAGTCCAAAGCATCTGAAAAGCACCAGGTGTAGAAGACCAGATTTCTTGTTAGTGCTATATCATGGGCCAGGGGGTAATCGGATCAGTGTGCACAACATCCCAAAGCTACAACTCTTGATGGAGCAGAAACATGCTCAGCTTTTAAACTTTCAAATATTTTACTTTCTTTCTTTCTTTTACTGGAGCAAGTTGTAGTCAGTGGACTAGTCGCTTGACATTTAAAACTGGTTTATTTATTCAGCTGGGCATTTGAGGATCAGGAAAAGCTTTCAGAATCCTTTTTCTCAATGAAAGTTGTTCTCTCATGACCAACACTATGGACATCTAAATTTAAAGTATGTGTATTTGTTCACACGCATAAGAAATCATAGCATTAGACTAGTAACCAGATGAGATTTAGTAAAGCTAAAGAAGGAAAGGAGATATATTCAGGTGCAGGAACTTAATAATGTCCAAATATTGATGAATTACAATCCCGGGCCTCCCTCATTATGGGCCATGTTTACTGACAAAACTAATTCAGCAGTATCTGGAAAGTGGCATGTCCCCATCTTTGGGAGACTAATATAGCATGTACATTTCTCATTGTGAGAGTTACTTGGGTGATGTATAACTTCAATGAGTATTTTTCCCCTTTGTTTCTTATCTCTTTGCAGGTGGGGAATCTAGGTCTCCTCTTCATGTTGTTGTTTTTCATATTTGCAGCTCTTGGAGTGGAGCTGTTTGGGGATCTTGGTAAGTTCTCTGCACACCTGAACTATAGAATTGTTTGTGGTAACAAAAAAGAAAACCTTTATGACTAAATCGTCTTTATATATGCTTTTTTTTTATTGCACACATAGAATGTGATGACACTCATCCCTGCGAGGGTTTAGGGAGGCATGCAACATTTCGCAACTTTGGAATGGCTTTCCTCACACTCTTCCGTGTATCCACAGGAGACAATTGGAATGGGATAATGAAGGTAAAATTGCCATCAGAAAAAAAAAATGAGTAGAAAAACACAACATACATTTTCAGGCTCTTGAAAGACCGATACAACTACTGTTCTGAATATTTTCATTCTCTGAATTTTAAATATGTTAGATACTGCGGCAGTATTCAGGATATACAAGTAAATAACAAATTATGTATACTTATCCAAATTGTTTCTTCTAATTTTTGCAGCAATAGGATTCGTTCCTCCCACACCGCACCCCCAATTCTTGATTAAGCTTTGCCTTTTTCTGCATTATTCATGAATAGACCTTAGCCAATCAGGGATCACATTGTGATTTTGACATCATCAAGAGAGGCAACCCACAGAACCATGTAGTCCTCACTGACATTTGCAGCTTTCAGAATCATTTTGTAATTTACAACTGAGGTTTGGCATCATGGCTTGTATGTATTGAAACTTTTTAAAGCACCTAATTTTAAAAGACTCCTGGCTATTCACAATGTCGTTTTGTACCAACCTTTTTTATTTCAGTTAAAATAAGGACACCAAAAAGTTATCCAGAACTAATCGACAGGCTTAATATGAGTAAAATCAGAGTAATTAGTTTCTATGTTAGGTAAATGTTTTCAAACAATGCCAAAATGACCAAACTCAGCACATTATTGATGTTATTGGCATTTCCCAGGCTCTAATCACCCCTACCAATGCTCTGGTGGATTATGCCTATTCTATTGGAATCATGAAATCTTTCTGTCTTGGCCAAAGCAAGAAAGCAGCCATTGCAAATACACTGAATTATCTATGGATATCAGAACATTATGCAGTTCTGAATGTATTGTGCCTGTATGTGGGAGGGTAGCTTTTTCAAAGATTTCATCCAGTGTATCAAAAATAAGACATTCTAGAAGAGTAGAAGGATTTTTCAGTGGTCAAGTTCCTAAAATTTTATAGAACCTGATTGACATAGAGGACACTTATTCGTCATCTTCCACATGGGGTCTGGCCATATAGGCTTGAAGCTAGAATCTGAGTGGCATAAACTGCCAATCCCAACAAGTTAGTTGCCTGAAGTTCTCAGCCACACCCATTTCCACTTCACTTCCCTCTGTTCCCTCCCAGGACACATTGCGGGACTGCGATGAGGAATCCACCTGTTACAACACCGTCATCTCGCCTATCTACTTCGTCTCTTTTGTGCTGACAGCCCAGTTTGTCCTGGTGAATGTGGTGATTGCTGTCCTGATGAAGCACCTGGAGGAGAGCAACAAGGAAGCTAAAGAAGAAGCAGAATTGGAGCTGGAGTTGGAAATGGAAATGAAGACAATCACACCGGGTGTGCAGCCACCTTCTGACTCTTTCATATGGACAAGCGGCAACACAGGAGACTGGCCTGAGAGTCCTGGGGGATACACCAATCCCATGCAAATCAAAGTGAATTCTCAGCTGTCCGTGGTTCATCCTATGGTGAGAACCTCAGGTGGTGGGTGAAGTGAGGAGGGGCCTTCACTTGTCTCCAGCAACATACTGTATACACTCAAATCTAAGTTTGAGTGGTTCCAGTGATTTATCAGAGAGTTGTATTCCTTTTTCTCTGCAAAATTCCCAAGTGTCTAGAAAAAAGCCTTATGCAACAAAAACAGGCCAAACATATTAGAAGTCCATGCAAAGTTATTAATCGGTTGCAAAGAGTGTTCTGCAGCCCCTTAACAAGCTCATTTATAACAGAGGCTCTGAGATCTCAGACACAGCTTTCATTACTGGCAGTGCTGGAGGAAGAGGCCACTAAGGTTTTTCTCAAAGATGCCTTTGCAATTCAAAAGCTGCTTAATGGAATCATGCATCTATGTAGTAGGTGAGAGCAGCCGCCTGTATAGAAGGGTGCCTGCTCACTGTTGCATCTGTATGTCTGGTATGCAGTTTCATTATTCAAGTAGGTGTCTGATTTTTAGCATTACAGAGCAATATTCAGTTTCATTTTTTAAAACTTCCAGCCACTGTTCACATGAACGTAGCACCAACAAGTCCATATCAGTAGAGTGGGGGAATCTCCTATTTCATATATGGAAATTGCCTTTTCTCCTCATTAATCAATCATAAATTCATTACCTGCAGAAATATTGCTCATTGCAAACGGCTGTAATATTTTTTGTTCATTATTTAAATAGGCTATTAGCTGTGTCTGATCAAAACTAGAAGGTTAGAATTTCTCAAAACTCTCCAAAACTTCCAGTTCTTTTTCCTGATAAAAGCCTATCATAGAAGGAAAGGTGTCTCATAGTAATATTTGCCTGTATTACTATGCCGATGATATCTTTAAACTCCCGAGTCTCATTTCAATAGCTAATGAAAGTACTCTTTCTCCTTGCCAATGTCCCTTTAATTAAAATCTCTGCATTCCAAGAAATGGTTGGTGAAAGAGGAATACAGTTCCTATATTATAACCCTGCAGAGTCATGTAATCAGCATGCTTCCTTGCTTGCATGTTCCATAAACTATATGCATTGTTGTATTAGGTTATAGCTGTGGGAACTCATGGCATCATACACATTGGCTGTTTCCTGCATAGAAAGTAGTCCTGCGGCTAAGTTATTACACCTCTCGTTACTTCAGAAGCTTTACACTGTATATTAATCTCAACATCTCAGACATTTCTGAAATTAGGAGCCTGGCAAATGGAAATTAAGAATCATATTTTTTTTGAGAATTCTTTGGCTTTCAGAATCCTGTGCACAATACAAATATTTTAAGGTTTCATTTATTAGAAAATAAATCTCTCTGAATAAATCTTTGTCATGGAAAGTGAAAGGGATCTCAGCGATGCTGTGTATATAATTTAAACCGGAGCATTTGGATTTCAGATGGATTAGACTTTTTGACTTTGACAGCTCACTAGATGGTGACATAAAGCTCTGCCATTTGAGAGACCTTCAGTTCTGATTGTAGCATGTGCTTTGTGGCAGGAACTACCTCAAAACCATTCAAAAGGCAGCCATTGTTCTTACGCCATCTTAATTATGAGACACATGAAGATAATTTTAAGGCTGAGTTCAGATGGTACTGTATATCCACTTCTACAAAACGATTGTAAAACATTACTGTATTTAACAGTCCATATTCGGAGCTTCCACAGGTAGCTAAACTGAAGTTCTCATGAGCCCTCTCTGTAGTACAGGTAATCCTCGATTTACAACAGTTCATTTAGTGACTGTTCAAAGTTACAACAGCACTGAAAAAAGTAACTTGTGACCATTTTTTACACTTACGACCATTGCAGCATCCCCATGGTCACATGATTTACATTTGGATGCTTGACAACTGATTCACATTTATGATGGTTGCAGTGTCCCAGAGTCATATAATCCTCTTTTGAAACTTCTGACCCTTTGCGACCTTCTGACAAGCAAAGTCAATGGGGAAACCTGATTCACTTAACAACTATGTTACTAATTTAAGAATTGCAGTGATTCACTTAACAAAAGTGGCAAGAAAAGTTGTAAAATGGGGCAAAACTCACTTAACAAATTCTTCACTTAACAAAATAAAATTTGGATTCAATTGTGCTCGTAAGTTGAGGACGACCTGTATTATGTGACTGTAGTAAATAGGACTCTTCCCACTGGGATATATCACAATACTTCCAAGTAGTTTTTCTCCCTCTTTAAAAAGAAATGAACCAATGAAATGTAGTTCTGATAACTAATGCTAATATTCCCTATTTGTATTTCGTCTTTCTAAAATTTCCTCCCACCTCTTCTGGACTAGAAGCCATATAAACTCCCCAATCCCTTGTTTTTCTCAGCATCCCCACACAATAGTTACACAAAGATGATTCATTTGGCTGCATTTTGAGCAGGAAGTCCTGTTACCAGTGACTTTTTAGGTCTTTTATTTGAAAATTCCTCCCATGGCCCCAGTTCCTAGTATAATGTCGAACTCCAAATGCTTTGGAATTATTGTACCAGATGAGGTGAAAAGAAAAGTCTATACAGAGTTCTTGTAAACCACCCTTTACTTGTAACTAAATGAACAGAGATTGCCACCAAACCAGAAAACATCTGTAATTTAGATTTTGAAACCAACTTGGTGTCTCTTTTTGCATTCTGCATTACTCAAATGTCAGCCAGATTCAGGTAAATTCTGCCCATATCTACATCTGGGTATGGAATTAAGAGCAGGATTTCTCTGGCCGTATAGGAGATTTATTTGCCAGTATTTCAAGATAATTATTCCTGGTTCAGGCAGGACATAGGCAAGAATAGTTCACTGTTGCAACAACTGAGTATATAGTACTTATTTTCCAAGAGGAAGCATTTACATGCCTGCACCAGCAGATAGTGGTTCTGGAAAACCAGTGTTTGTTCAGTCTCTTCCTGTTTTCAAAAGTTTGCCTTGCATTCATTCTTTAGAGGCTAAGTCAAGGGTCTGATTTTTAGAGATTGAGAGCACTTAGATCTCAGATACGGCAAGCCACCAGCACCTCTGAAAACCATGTTACTCTCAAGTGGTTACGGTGATGCTATTGCGTGATGCCAATGCTTCGTGCTGGCTTCCATTCTCACCTCCATTTGAAATTGTGCACATTTGTTGTTTACTTCTGCTGCACTTGTCCCTTGTCATGTTGGTATGATAGCCCTGCAAAACAGCCATACTTCTGCCAATCGGTAAATAGCTGCCAGTCACTGCTCTGGATGAATGTAATGTGTCCCACTGGCCTTACTATGTGTTTAGTTTCAGTCTTGTGTGTAGCAATGTCTTAGAAAAGTTTTGACTATGGTATTATTGCACTGTTGTTTTTCCCTTCTCTGTCCCTGTCTTTTCTTCCTGGCCATTCCAACAACTACTGTTCTGTCTGAAAACATTTTTTTCTGTCTCTCTTTTCTTTCTCCTTCTGTCTTCTACATGGTCTCTCTCTTTCTCTATCCTCCCCCAACCCTCCTTTTCTCTCCCCCCCCCCCCTCCATTCCTCTCTCTTTGGCCTGGCCTATTCTTCTGCATGCTATTTGGCACTCCTCCCAGGAAAGACACTTGTTTGATACCATATCACTGCTGATCCAGGAATCTCTGGAAGGAGAGTTGAAGCTGATGGACAACCTGTCAGGCTCTGTATGCCATCATTATGCCCTTCCAACTACTGACACTTACAACCCTGAGAAACAGGTTAATATTATTAATTTCCAAAAGGGTTTCTTATTTGATATCAAATAGACTTAGCTAAGAATGCCATCTGGTATGCATGCACCTATAAGTTTCTCCCATTCAATTCAGTATTGCTTATTTCTGAGTAAACCTTCTAAGGATTGCACTGTCAAATAAAAGCTGTGGGCAAATGGACTTCTTCTTGCTGAAAATAGGCGTTATTTTCAACCTGGTCTTATTAGTGTTCAGTCAGAAGCCTTGCTGAATTCAGGAGGATTTAATTCCATTACTATGGAGGTGAAACCATAACTAAACTCAAGCCAAGGATTTAGTAAATGAAAAACCATGCCACAGCTTTCTTTCTGCATGTCTTGGATCCTTTATTCCATGCAAAGTGCAAAAATAAAAAGTGCCACGCATGGCTTTTTCTCTCTTTTTGCAGAGAGCAAAACAATTTCGGCATAACAGTCCAGAAGGGGAAGATGGTATCATCTTACTGGTACTTTGGAGGGGTAGATTCTTCAGTTTAATTGCAGTTATTTAAAAAAAATGCATGTACATATAGGACCAGTGAATTCTCCATTTGTTTCTATCTTTAGAAAATGGTCATAGGACAAAACTATGGAATTTAAACTTAATAGGCAGATCCTTCTTCCTCCTCTCTCCCTAAAAAAAATTGGAAAGGAATTTCACATATAGCTCTGAAATGATTTCTTTGTTCCCCTTTACATTTTCCCTCCTATTTTCATGAACAGGGCAATTTAAAAGGGAAAAAGCAGCACTCTCATACGCTGTCTGGAGGTTAGAATCCAATGAAAAGCAATTTCCTGTAAAATAAACTAGTCTGGAATTGACCTGGACAGCTTCTCTATAACTGTAGAGATAAGGTGTTGATTTTTCAATTCATCTGCATGGAATCTAAGCGGAAAGTTGTGGGCTGTGTTACATGTCAACAAATGAAGAACTGGCCTGCTTGTAACAGGAGATCCAGATAAGTAGGGATGGCCAAGAAAATGTATAAAGATTCTTGGCACTTTGTTCAGTACATTCACTGGGACAAAAGGGCTGATGTAACTTAACATTTCAAATATTAAATTAATATTTAATTTCGGTATCAAAAGGAAGCTTCTTTTCTTTCTTCTTTCAAATCCAATTCTGACTGAGCTAAAATAATCTAATTACAGTAAAGCAATAACATCCTGTTAAAATACAGTGAAGCAAATACATCCAAAATACATAGAGACTCTGTGTTACTATAATACTGAGAGTTTACAAAATTGCTGTAAACTTTGTTTCTTCATTCAACAAACTTTGGGGACGCCTTGTAGCAATATATTAGAATCTGATAAGATTCAATGTCCTTGTCCGAAGTGCTCCACCTGTAACCTTTTCCCACTGTTTTTCCCACTAACCCAGTTTCTTGATTACAGTTTTTGAAACTCAATATTTGCAACAATTCTTTGCAAACCCAATTGTCCTGATAAACATATTATTTTTAAAAAACATTCTTATTTCATATGCATTTATATCTGTTGTGTTATGTAAGACCACCAACAAAGTTTCTCTCAGGGGCGGGGACAGGCATATGATACTTAAATTTTCTTTCTGGTAGCCCTTAGAAATCTCCTTGATCATAAATGTTGAAAACAGGTAGCACAGATTCCAATCATTTCCGATCATTTTTTAGATTTTTTTTTAAAAGTCATTAAAACTCTGAAATAAAATGATCACATTTAAATGCCATCCCTCTCATAATTTCTCCCCACCTTCCATGTATGAGCTACCAGCTAAGAACATGTATTTATTTTATTCATATCATTTATTCCTGTAAAGGGATTTAGTTTGCTTAATGAAGCATCAATCTGCCAGTAAGATTTTCTAGTAGTTCTGATTAAAGATACCTTAGTATATTAATTATAGTTTGATTGATCATTGAATTAAATTTGCAGATGGATAAGGATAAAACTCCTGAAGCAAGTCTTAGATTTTCCCTTAAATGATGCATACAGATATCCTAAAAGGTATAATCACAGAAGAGTACTTCTTTCCTAGGTGAGAAAAAAAGCTTTTTTATCAACTCCCAGTTACTGAAATCAACTAATTTAAATGATTAAATTAAACATGAGTTAAAATTTCTTTTCTTCTCATTCAATCATGTCCAATTTTCAGAGACTGCTTAGACAAGTTCCTGCAGTTTTCTTGGCAATGTTTTTCAAAAGTGATTCCTTCAGCTGCCATCCAAGGGATGAGAAAAAATAAGTAACCCAAGATCACCTAGCTGGCTTTGTGCCTAAGGCAGCAGTACAAGTTACAATCTCCATGTTTCTAGCCTGGTGCCTTAATCCTACACCAAACTGGCTCTCTAAAGTTCCTACTATTAGCCTTTTCAACGTTTGTCAGCTCACTAAATAACAGAACATTTGTCAGGAGGGGACAACCAGACCCACATGTGAAAGTGCCTATTTAACAGCAATCTTCCCAGACTGTTAGTTTGCACCTGGGCCAGACTAGATAAGGTTCAGTGGCTTTCAAGCAGGAGTAAAACTTGCCCTCTTATGCCTCGGTAAAGATTCCAGACTAAATCCTCACTTGACTCCTCCCCCTGGCTGGGCCACTCCCTCTCCAAAAAAATTATAACATTTTTTGATCCTGATGATAAGGCAAAGCAATTTACAACGTAGTGGAGACTATATGATCCCAGCTCCATATATCTGTGCTAGTAGATTGGCCTTCACTGTAGAGAAAAAATATAATAGTTCAAGGGAGATTTTCTGTGAAATATACTCACAAAATCAACTTTCATTTTTATCAGCTGAAGTAACAAGTACTAATATCAGTCTAGAAGCTTCATTTCCAAGAATAATTTAAGATAATGTCAGCCACCCAAACAGAGCAGAGAGGAAACATAACAAGATAAAGTAACTCTACTTTATTGTAAGGCTATGTTAACAGAACCTTATGAGTCCAAATGTACAGCTGTCCCACCATTACTTTTTACTTCCTGATAAATTAGGCAAATCCTTTCTTCTTTTTTTCTGCCTTTTATTCAGCTGCAACCCCCACCCTCTTTATGTGATTGTTCTCTAGGCAGCATCTCTTTCCCTCATCTCCCAAGGTCATTCTCATATACCATTATATCTAGCTACTTTCCATGGGCCAGAGGGGAGTTGAGAGGAAATTTTCAAGGTAGCTTCTATACTGTCCATTTCCAAAATGTTTGTCCTAAGTGACAGTAAAGAATTATTATTTTAATTTTTATTGATGATAGCATGATAATCTGTCTTCTTCAAATTGATGTAGTATTTAGTTCTCAGTCTCAGGTCCGTTCACTACCAAATCAGAATTTGTAGGAAATCCTTTATAAACTATAGTACTTTTGAGTTAACAATTCTATTCATAGACTCCAAATCCTCCTTACAGCAATTATCATTGAGTGAAATTCAGCAACTTTCTTACATATTTCAGGGAAATGAGAAATTAACAGGAAACAAAGATTTTCTTCTGTTCGGTCAATCCAGTCAACCAGTTTACATCTGTATTAATATAGAGAACCAAAATTGCTACCTGGAACAGTACAAGACATGCAGAATTCATACTATAGATATTTTTCAAACAGGGATACAGACAATCTTAGAGAAGGATATTATTGTATCTGCAGTTCAGAATCGTGGATGACATGGCATAAAGTATAACTTGTAAAAAAGCTATTGTGTACTGAACATACAAAATATTAGTAAAGCAATTAACTACCTTAAACAATCTCCTGCACAGACGGTGCTTATAATAGTACAGTGCTAGAATTCTATGCCTCTGTAGATTAGTTTCAAGTGCACCGAGCTTATTTTTGATGTCATTCTGCTCTATCTTTGTTGAATTAAAAAAAAATGAAGTGAAAAGCCATGGTAATTTAAATCTATAACTATATTTTTCCAAGGGGAAATGAACTTGCCCATAAGAATTAAGGGTGTATAAGAGTCTTCTGTGCAATTTACTTTCAGCCAATATTTTAGCTGATAAGTTCTCATACATGCCTCTATATCAGAAACCAAATTGCAATCTGGGAAAGCATTGGGATGCAGCAATGGACGTGAAACATCACTGTTATAAATTTAGCCTGGACTGTTTCTAATGCTGTGTGTGCACCATAAAGCATCAGGCTTAGTACCTTTGCCTTAAAGGCTTTTACTGCTTCGGGGACAAAATTATTGCCTTTGCTGCTGGCAAATTGAGGGTTTTTTTGCACATGTTCATTTGGTTCTTCCTCAAGAGGGTTTGCAAGATAACTTCTACATGTTTAAAATCTTTCACTTGCTCAATGGTGAGGTTATTTATCTTCAAATTATATAATTATCTGCTACGTGTCTTGGTAAAAATTACCAAGAATCTTTTGTTTTGGTGTAATAGTTATTTAACTTTTCTTTGTTATAGTACATTGTTAATTGCAAACTCTACTTTAGGTCCAATTGGGATAAGGATAAAGTCACTGCATTGTCTGTTATATAGCCACAGGCTAATTCACCAATAATGGAAGATATTACTCATTTTTATTCAACTTGAGTAATAGAATTAATATAAAGATTAAGTAATGGGAACAAGTATATATCTTTGCTTGCTTCCTTCTTGAAAACTAGGATTGGAGATACAATTTGGAGAGGTGCATCAGACTTTCATATAGATATTTTCTTATAGTGTAATAATCTACAGTAGAAGAAACTAATTTAGCTTATAGTTTCTGGCTTAATATTGAATCAAATGGTGCTTCAAATCAAACACTTTGAAACTTAAATATGTGCCTCAATTTTTTGATAAAACAAATTAAGAGTCTGGCCAATCTAATCTTGAAACAATCTATCTTGAAACATTATTTTTTTCAAACAATTATTGGGAGGCATTTTTTTTTATATCAATGGGAGTAAAATTTAAGAGATATAAGATATAGAGAAAGCCAGTTTGGTTTAATGGTTAAGGCACCAGGCTAGAAACTGGGAGACTGTGAGTTCTAGCCCTGCCTTAGCCATATAAATCAGCTGGCTGACCTTGGGCCAATCACTCTCAGACCAATTTACCTCACAAGGTTCTTGTTGTGGGAAAAATAGAAGGAGGAAGGTGTATTAGATGTGTTCACTACCTTGAATTGTTTATAAAAAATAATAAAGATGAGATATAAATAATGAACAAGTAAATTTAAGACATAGGTTTATTAGATATGCACGAAATAATTGAAGAATGTTCACTCAGACCTTCAAGGTAGATCAGGGCAGGAAACATAAACTGGAGCACTTTATTGATATAGGCTATACGGCAGTGGTGGGATTCATCCAGTTCGCAACACTTCGGGAGAACCGGTTGTTAACTTTCTGAACAATTTGGTGAACTAGTTATTGGAAGAAATCATTAGGGCAGAGAACCAGTTGTTAAATTATTTGAATCCCACCACTGATATATGGTAGTAACAATCTTGAAAGCCTAACAGTATTTCCCTTCCTTCCCTCTTATGCTGAAGAGAATCAAGGCAGAATCACTTCAAGTTTCTTTCTAACCCTTTCTTCGTTTTCTAGGTTCATGTTTCACTGACTTCTACATTCCTTCTCCAAGGTCATTTCTCTATGTGTCCTGCCTTTAACCATGCTGTTGGTGTGATTAAAGGGGTGTGTAATCTATCTCCCCTTGACCTTGAGATTTGGAATGGAGAGTTCATCTTTATTTTTGTTTGTTTGTTTGTTTGTTTCTTGAAATTACCTGTCTCCTGGCAAAAATGGGCTTGAAAAAAAGATTACTCTTCATTAAAAACACAGTGCTCGGTATATGAATTCCAGTTTTGAGTATTAATTTCACCTACCCGTTGTATATAAAATTAAAGAATCAATGAAATCATAATTGCTAAGTCATTTTAGATCTCCTATCTGATGTTTAGCTTTTGTGACATAAAATTTTTAAAAAGATTACATTGAACACTTGACACTTAAATACAGAGGCTAGGTCCAGTGTGTTGTGGTAAGAGTTCTTATGCTACATTACAATGGTCCTACTGAACCTGGGACAGTAAAGCTTTCAGAAGGCAAGAATTGGCAACTCTTTCAGATTCCAGAGACTTGATTTTGTGCGATGCCAGTGCTTCTTCTCCAACAAAGAAAAAGCCAAAATCTCATGAGATTGCTAATTTTAAGAGTTGTGCAACTTTTAAATTCAAATTGCTTCAATGCTGCTTCAAAATCATTTTAACTAGAGTGAGTTGCACAATCTGGGGAATAGTAGTTATGCTGGCACCCAAAGGCTCTGTGTTGCCAAGCCCTGTGATAAAATCCAGGATTCTTTCTGTTCAAAAAATGGGGGATTGTAGCCTTTTTAGGTGCAATCAGATTTAATTGTATAGTTCCTTATTCCTCAGTTTGATAAATTCTTTATAACAAAAAAAACCCTGAAAACATCCGTGACTACCAGAAAGACAGTTTTGCCCTGGTATTTTGAAATTCAGAGCTATGGAATTATATTTCTGAAAGTAATGTATCATTTAAATGTAATTAGGATGGTTTTTAAACATTCCGGAGATGCTGGCCTTTTGATCCCTCAACAACAGTATTATCGATGCAGTTTGTGGTTTCCATTTTGCTTATTTGTAAACCTGGTTAAAAGAATTAGAAAAAAAGGGGAAGAAGGGAAGGAAAAAGTTTAGTTGCTTTTCCTGGTGATCCTAGCTACACAATAATGAGCATGGCATAAATGCACTTAATAGCAGGGGAAGCACTTCCATGTTTAAAGGATAATGATTGTGAGAATAGTTTTCTTTTTCTCAAAAGACATGTATATGTGTCCTGGTTTCTTATGTTTGATCATCTCTCCCTTGTTTAGATCCCTCTAGCTGAGATGGAGGCTTTGTCTCTGACGTCAGATATTCTCTCTGAAAATTCCTGGTCCTTAGCTATGACGGATGACTCTTTACCTGATGATAATAACACACTCTTACTTAATGCCCTGGAGAGCAATGTACATACACTGGTTGCTGTATTTTATGATGTTTACAGGGTTCTAAATACTGTTATCAAGAGGGTAATAACAGCTATGGCATTTTCAGATGAGCAGTTCTTAACCTTTTATTAGCTTAGAGAAATTTGTTCCATTGGGATTACCCTCAATACTACCTCTGAGGTGTATTTGTACTCTTTATTATGGGTATCAGCCTCTAAGAAATTCAGATTCTCTTGAAAAGTATATCAAGCAACATTAAAGTGATTGCATTGCTTACAGATATGTGGAAAATGTCATGATATAACGATCCCATTTTTGAATCCAAACTGTGCTACAAACAGGTGTCTAGGAAGTTTGGCAGGCAATGCCTTTTACAGTTTTCTCAACTTACACTCTTAAGTTTTTAATCAAGAATGACTTTTTAAAACATTGTGAGATATGGTTTACCAGTATTTTGAGCCCTGCTTTAACCATCTTCTCCTGAAACATTAGATATTATTAGCTGCTTAATAGCAATCAAATGCTTTATTTCTGCTGTACATCAGGCATAACTCCTTCCCAACATTAAGTGGATCCATTCTTATTTTACTCTTGTTCACATATCTACCTTTAAGCTCTGTGTTGTGTTGATGAATTCTCTTATCATTCTAGTAGATTGCCATAACAGTTATTACTTATGTGGGACACATCTCTTTTAAACCGTGACAATATTTCCCATCATGCTTCATGGCATCATTTGCAAAAGACTTAGAAGGCTTCGGTGAGAGTTTTCGAATGGTGAATTTCCATTCAAAATCAGATACTAAATGAAGGGGAGCATTTTACTGTCTATCAAGATAAATCATAAAGTAGGATTATGGCTCTGGAAAACTCTAAAGTCCCGTAGATTACTTGCATCAAATTAAAAGTCAATCCATTCACTTGGCAAAAATATCATGGCCTCTTACTTCAGACAAACTGTAGAAGCTTATAAACAAATGTAAATATTATTTAAGAATGCATACTTTCAATATTAATAATTCAAATTGCTTTAATTGGAATTTCTTTTATGTTGTTACATAATGTAAAAAAAAACTTTGAGCACTATCATACAATTGAGAAAAGCTACATTTTTAAAATGTGGCCCTTTAATTTTTAAAATATTTTGAAAGAATTCAGCATATTACAAAATTCATCTTTTTTTTAAAAGCCAGTTTCAGATATATCACAAATATAAAACGGGTTTTATTTCTTCATCGGGAACCATGGGTATAACTGCACCAACTGTGTTTCACAGTTTATTAAATTAGCAAATGTTATGGGTGGTTTATAATATTTAGACTTAATCTGACTCCTTATCCCACTGGGTTTTCTCAGTATGATTTAGTCGTAAAAAAGTGAGTTCTTCATAAAACTGCTACTAATTAAGATCAGAGTTTAAATACAACAAAACATTCTGTATTGCTTTTCATCTTAACTATCAGGTCATTCTTACTCCAACAAGACCCAAGAGCTTGTTGTATTTATTATTAACGGTTTATTTATATTGACTAATTTACTAATCTCCGTGGAAACTTTCACTCTTGTTTCAAATTGTACGGTATCCAATTATTTTACAGTTCTATAATTTGGCAAAATTAAATATCTAAGAACATGTGATGCTTTCTTTTCTTTTCTTTTTTTAATTAGATTTATATGCCGCCCTTCTCCAGAGACTCAGGGCAGCTTACAATGCGTTAAGCAATAGCCTTCATACTTTTGTATATTTATACAAAGTCACCTTATTGCCCCCTCAATTTACCTACCTTAGAAAGGATGGAAGGCTGAGTCAACCTTGAGCCTCGAACTCGCATAATTGCAGATAGCTGGGTGATAATAACAGGCTATCTAGCCCGTCGAGCTATCTGAGGCTCTTTTTCTTTTTTTTGAAAAATCAATAAGTTCTAAAAGCTTGGGTTGGATCCAGACTAAATCATATCATGACTTATTGAAATTAATGGGTCTTAAGTTAGTAATGAGTAGTAGATCTATTCTTAGGTATCTTAAAGGTTTTTCACAAAGAACATTCTAGATGCCAAACTGAATGACAACCTGCAACTATTCCATCTATCCTATCTTAATAGATTTTAACAGATTTCTATTTCTGCTAAGAGAAAGGAAACCATGGGGAAAGTAGGAATGGTTCTGTAAGGCAGAGTGATAAAAGACCTATTTGGAATTAAACCTGTGTCTGCTCAAAATGACAGTATTGTTAGAAGAGCAAATGTATGCAGAAAAGCAAAGATAATAAAAGTTTTTTTTAAAAAAAATACTATATGTAGACAACAGACGGAGCAGCTGGTATAATATATCCAAACCATAATGAATGTCAATTTTATCTTGTCAAATGAATTTCCACAAACTGCACATATATTCATTGAAGCTGTCTGGGCATAGGCCACTTTTTGCCATGAAATGAAATATATCACTGCAGTAAGGAGGGAAAGATAATTGATATAGCGATTCAACTGATTTTAATTGAATTAGGATATCATCTAATTTAAGAAATTAAAAAAGACTTGGTAGTAGTGTACAATGCATTTAACTGTGTTTATCTGAAT
This sequence comes from Masticophis lateralis, assembly GCA_030761175.1. Taxonomy (NCBI): domain Eukaryota; kingdom Metazoa; phylum Chordata; class Lepidosauria; order Squamata; family Colubridae; genus Masticophis; species Masticophis lateralis. The sequence continues at coordinate 121,802,027 of JAUDYJ010000002.1, forward strand.
CATTAGCTATAGATGAATCTAATATCTAAATCCTTAATTGAAACCAGAGTTAAATTAGTTCTATGTATTAGAGAAATTAAAAACTATTGGTTAAATCTACTGCATAATATGTACGCTATTTATATTTTGTTTCACTATGAATTAGATTAGAAAATCTTTACAAGATTTTCTAACAGATCAGTTTTCAGCTATTATGAAAACTGGAATGAGACCAGAGACTTTTGCAACGGTACATTTTTATTATTTAGATTTTTTTTTTAATTTTAAAATGTATTTTCCTTATTGTTGAAAATACATTATCAGTGCTCCTGTGTAATTCTGCTTGTATATGCAGGCATTTTTTTACCAATACAAAATCAAGGTCACAAACAGAATATGCATTCTATAGACAAACATAGCTCCCTGTTTTGTTAAGAAAATTAACTAGAATTACGAACGGATTCCTGCAAAAGCTTCCTTTGAGCAGGAAGAGATTGAAAAGATTTGTATTACACATTGAAAGGACTAAAGTTTTGCAAAGCATGCAGTTGTTAACCAAGCCTTGAGGCATGATGCTTGTTCAATTAATCCCGAAATAGTCATGGTTTACTGTTGTAATGTTGTTTCTCTGTTCCCCTGTATTGTATATTTTGTTCTTAATGTGGTTCATTCTATGTGTGGTGCTTTAGTAATAGTAAAAATGTAGGATTATTGCTTCCTGGTCAACTCATTTGTGCAATTTCATTTGGTTATACTAGAAGTTGTACAGCCTAATAAATTGCATGCTCACCACATCTCATGTCTGTTGCAGTGGTTGTCACCACAGTTCCAATAAGCACATGATTTTTTTTCAACTTCTGTGACATTCTCTTTCTCTCTTTTTCTTTTTTTAGACTGATCTTCCTTCCATTAATGACCCCCTGATTCTCTCATCAAACCAGGATCTGCTGAGAGTAGGGAAGACTTCTGTGGGCCGCACCCACTCTCTGCCGAATGACAGTTATATGTTTCAGGCTCCAGATGCTGGCCGCTATGATGCTTCCTTGGGAGAAAAAAACTCACCTCATCAAAAATCTCAATCAGGTACAAAGCATTTGCCTGGAAAAAAATTAAAACAAAAAACAAAAAAAATGGATATGTGGTTTTCCAGCTAGAGCTTTATGGAAGTGTTAGTTTATTTGCTTTTGTTAGCCTTGGATATAATTTGCAAGATGTATGGAAGAGTCTAGTGCTAAAACTGAAGTTCTGGATGAGAAACTAACAGCTAACTCCCTTTGTCGAATTAAATGGGCACTGCGCATAAATCCACACAAATCCTGACTGACTTGAAATGGAAACGGATGATGAGGACAAGAAGCAGGCTGGGCTGGCAGGAATGCTTAATTTCTTGCTACTTCTCTGCTAAAATCTTTTCTACAAAATTCTATTTGAAATAGCATGGCAACTATTTAGACCAGGGAAGAATGAAAAACCACCTGTCTCATGCTATTTTACCACTCCAAATTGGCCCACCTGAAACAGCTTTTTCCTTGAATCATACACCCATGTAACATAGAGAAAGGCCCTTATTTTTTGAAAGAACCTAATCTTTTTTAGGGATGGCTCCTTGCTCAAAATCTTTTGACTGTTAAACTTGTCCTTCACTGCTGTAAGTATAATCATCAAGTAATTTCATGTCATCACTTGTTTTTTCCATTTTGAAATATCTTAGGTATACACTCTTTTTAAGACGTGAAAATTGGAACTCAAACTTGCTAGATTAATTTACAGCAGATGCTAGGACATCACCAAAAAAAACCTAAGGTTCCCATATAACATTGCCACCGCTTCTTCCTAACACAATGAAAGCTGTGAATGTCGCTGTGGCACTGCTGCAAATTCTGCCTGACCCAGCACAGAGCGGTGGAATAGGTGGAGAAGAAAAATATACAACAGCAAACAGATTGCATCTCAAACAATAGTACAGGATGAGAACAGGGAATGATGCCTGTTATTGTGTGTGGCAGCTCTTCACTGGCCACTCTCACTTGTTTCAGACTGAGTACTGTTCTCCCTTAGCAGCAGTGGTGGGATTCAAATAATTTAACAACCAGTTCTCTGCCCTAATGACCGGCTGGGTGGGTGTGGCCAGGGTGGGTGTGGCCAGAGGTGTGACAGGCAGCACTCGGCCTCCTGCACCCCCCTGGGAGCAAAAATGGGCCACAGGGAGGACGCACCCTCTGTGCCCCGTTTTGGGTCTAGTAGGCCTTCCTGCAGCCTCCTGGGAGCAAAAATGGGCCGTAGGGGGGCCGTGCCACACCCCCCTGCACCCCATTTTGGGTCTAGGAGGCCTCCCTGCACTTACCTGAGAGCCAAAATGGGGCATGTGGGGACTCCTGGAAGGAGTGGGGAAGGGAGGAGCCAGCCAGCAATTTAACTACCAGTTCGCCCAAACCGGCCTGAACCAACTTGATAGGACAACATCTGTACAGTATTTGTTTTTCTAAGGTGTTGAAATTGCACAATCACCTCTCTGCTCTCTGCAATGAAAAGCAATCTTATTAAAGTCTCAGAAAGAAGAACTAAGACTTTCTTCACCAAAATCCTAGTGGGTGGTCTGAGACTAGTTTCTCTCCTCAACCGTTTCTCAAAAAACCCGTTTCAGGATCAAGGAGAATTTATTGCCAAGTGCCATCAGCCAGCACTTGAGAATACTGTTCAGAATGGTACAATAAATGAAGAGGTTAGTGGAAGGGATATTAACATTTGTATATTAATGAGAACGTTTGCTGTTTAGCAGCAGGAATAAAAATGCTGAAACTATAGATATTAAGCAAAGAAAACGTACCTTGACACTTTAAACTTAATGTAAAATCACATGCAGTATTCAACATAGCATAACTTTAAGAGTTCATAAAATGATCCATGCGTAGAATGTCAAAATCAAGGAATCAAGCCTGATTTCAGGGAAGCACAACAAAAACAAAATCTAAATATCAGCCTAGTTCGTAATTCAATAGAAAAGTGAAATTTTATAATGAAGATGAACTAACATGTAGACATAGCATTTTAAAAAAATACTAGAGTATCCATAATTTATATTTGCATATGAATATAAATGATATTTATAAACCAACCATGAATCACAGTTCCCTAGGCAGTGTATAAATTTCTTGGCAATACAGGACAAAATAAAAAAGTAGCAACGTATTTCATGTAATAATAAAAACCATAATAAATACAGCAGCTATAGTCCCAGGAGAACCAACATCAAAACAATATTCTGTTTTCCCATAATACTTGGGACATGATACGCCGAACTCTAAAATACTGTCCTCAAATTCCTGGAAAAATAAAAATTTCCAAGAATCAATGTGAAGACTCTCGGCAAAAAAGAGATCCCTCCTACCCATGGCATCATTTGCCTCTTAATTGCTTCCAAAACAAAATACAGGGAGTCCTCAACTTACAACATTTCATTTAGTGAACGTTCCAAGTTACAGTGGCACTGAAAATAGTGATTTATGACCATTTTTCACATTTATGACCATTGCAGCATCCCCATAGTCATGTGATTTACATTCGCAGGCTTGACAACTTGTTCATACTTATGACCGTTGCAGTGTCCTAAGGTCATGTGATCCCCCTTTGTGACCTTCTGACAAGCAAAGTCAATAGGGAAGCCAGATTCACTTAACAACCATGTTACTAATTTAGCAACTGCAGTGATTCTTTTAACAAATATGGCAAGAGAATTGGTAAAATGGGCAAAACTCACTTAACAAATTTCTCACTTAGCAACATAAACCCTGGGCTTAATTGTGGTCATAAATTGAGGACTATCTGTTGGTCTTTTTCATTCAGCATTCGCCAAAAAATAGTTGCTACCCCTGAAATTCAGTGAAAGATGGGTTTCTTCCAGAAGAAAGTGCTTTAAATACCTTTCAGTATTTTAAAAGCAAGTCAGAGTTTACATATTCTCTGTTTATTTGTTTTCAGAAGCGCCCATTTTGTTTATGTCACTAAAGATTTGTAATGATGGTGGAATGCAAGAGCAAGTAGCCATAAAAACTGAAATAATTTCCTTCTCATCCCATTCATTGCTAGATTATATACGGAAGGATAAGATCTGCTATAGTTGCCTAATCTCAAAATTATATTGGCAAATTAATCTCAAAATGATAGCGGCAAATTGGAGACCCCTGCCTGATGCTCAGTCTATCCATCTCCTCATAGCATGGGATGTTTTCTACCATTATTTGGCTCATTTTTCCAAGCAGAAGGGGCACTTCTAAACAAAGTCTATATTTGACTTAATCTGTAAAACCATATTTATTCCTTAAGAATGTCTGTGGAAACTTCTTAGACTAGAGACTGCCATCTTTATTGTGCATCCTTCTCAACCCAAACTCCAGAAAGCCAACTTCAGAGTCGAGAAAGTCTCTGGAAAGTAATAGAAATGGTGCCGGGGAAGTTCTGCATGTTCTTAAGATGCCTCAGATCATCATCACACGTACTTCCTGTGGTAGAGAAAAATGTCTCAGGGGACCAGGGAAGCAATGTTATGGGTTCGTTAAACACAGAGCCAAAATACTTGAGTAAGACACTGTGTATGCACACACACAGTGTCTTACTCAAGTAAGGCGCACACCTTCAGACTGCCTGGACTTCTGGCAAGGTTTTTCAGAATTGGTTTGCCCTTGCCTTCTTCTTTTAAGGGCTGGTAGAGAGATCGGCCCAAGGTATTCCATATGGCTTTATGCCTAAAACCAAACTAGGCCTCACAATCTCCTAGTTTATACAGTGGTGGGATGCTGCCGGTTTAACAACCAGTTTGGTGGTCACTGTGCACGCATGCACAGTTTTACAAATACTAACCTTCTGTGTTACCACTTGGGAATAACACAGTTGAGGCGCAGCAATCCGCTCTGCCACAACAATCAGCTGAGGAGATAACGGTAAGTAAAGCGCAAAGGCGGGTGGGTCGGCTGTCCTGATCGTTGGAGCGAACCGATTCACTCCCAGCTGATCATTGGAGCTACCGGTTTGCCTGAACCGGTAGAATACCATCCCTGCGTTTATAGCCTGGTGCCTTAACTACTACACCAAGCTGGCTTTCTAAGATTAGTGTATATGAAAAGAATGGTGAAGATGGACACACTTGTGTGTATATGCCTATTGGCAAAAGAGGGAGCACTCAATTTTGAGAATCCACGCCTGCAATAGAAAGCAGTTCAGATATGAATGACCACCGAGAATAGGCAGGGGGAAAAATGAGATGAGATTGTTCACTTGGAATCAAATCTATATAGTGTAAAATGGGGGGAGGGGGGGATCCATGAATGTAAGCTTCTAACTAGACTGTGCAGTCTTTCTTTGTGAATATTTTTCTCCAGACTTCTTTCCTCTCTGTTTATGAAGGCAATTGCAAGCCTTTGGCAATTGCCAAAATGAAAACATATATATGTATTTCATAACCCAGAAATGGATTAGGGGCTCTTTGTGTTACTTCCTCAAGTAGGAAATCGAAGCATATGAATCAGAAATCAGGCTGTTTCATGATTACAAAAGATAATGTTTTGTTGTAGTATCTTTACACATCTGCAAGATGCAAAAACTCTTTCTATAGTTCCATTCAAGGTGTAGATCTGTAGTTTGCAGAACATTCAAGAAATTTAGAAATGAAAAAAGAAACTGACTGAAAGTTATGTGGGGAAGGATTACACTTCTTTGTCATTCGTTAGCCTAATACAGTATAGTTTATTAGGCTAACAAATAAAGAGACGGGGGGACCCAGAACCCTCACACTAATATCACATGGGCATCTAACCTAATTTCACAGATGTTCTGCCAGACATGAAGCCTGACTTCTGACCAAAACAGAGCCACCTCTGGTTTGACACTCAGCATCTATGAAAAAAATGACTTTCAGGACTGAATGCAGTGACCTCTGTTTATTAATATGCAATTCTCTAAAGTGCTATGCGGTTACTTAAGGTCATATATCACCAATTACGTTAATAAGATTAACATGAGATTTCAAGTTGGAAAAGAACATTAAGTAAACTTGGCTTTTGCAAAAGTTATTTGTTTCAATAATTCTGCATAATAGGGAAGATATTCTGGGAAACAGTCCAGGACAAATGAGGTTCTTTCTGTGGGAGATGGTCCAGATAAAATGAATTATTTTTTTCTAATTGCTTTTTTTTCGCAAAAATATCATGTTGGATCTTGTAGGGGAAAGTATTATAAGGTTCCATGTGCTGCAAACATTTCAATCCTAGATCTGGAAATAAGAAATTAGCTGGATAATGTAGTAGAAGCATCCACAGGAAACCTGTATTCACCCTGCATGTCCATCTTTTCTCTGTAAAACAGAAACTGAGCAAGAGAATATGAGATTGTCCCACATCATAGCTCTTTCTGTAATATATTACTTATTGGAGGTGGCAAGGTGACTTCACTTGCAACCTAAAGACCTTAGCAGTTCATGTGACTGTTTTGAACTTTACATGAACGCACAAAAGCCAGAGGCATAATTCAATTGGGAATTTAGAAAAAAACTGCACTGCTCTGTTTTAGAAAAGTCCTGGTTTGGAAGAATATGGAATATTTGAAAATGAAACTCTGATCTGTAGAGGAAAAGCTCTGATTTGGAACAAAATGTCAGAAAAGAAAGGATTTGTTTCTCTACAACAAACAATGAAATCTGTGCCCTATTGGCTATTGCTTCTCCGTTGATCATTCCTTTCCAATTTCTACTTATTTCTATACTTGGCACTGATATGTTGGAAATCCAGGGACATCTTCAATGAGGGAAGGCAATGGCAATGCATCTCTGCTGCCTGTTTTCTGAAAGACAGGGTTTCCTGGGGAACTATGATCACTCCTCATCCCATTTTTTGAGGCTGCCATCTACACTGTGCCAGGTGGTTAACTGGCATAATTGTATATCTAATCATCCTCTGGGTTCATTTTCTGTGTTTGAACTCTGTCTAATTTCGGATAGCAATATAGACTCAAATATATTAAAATATATTTTAATCAAAATATAGCCAGGACAATTATTTGTTTTCCCTTTGTGAGAGTGTGTTAGCAGAAACAAAGTTTAGAATGTTGTTACAGTTCCTTCGTAATGCCACATCACTGTTGATTAAATGGTGATTTTTTTTACCTCTTATCAAAAACAAGATTCTAAGAGAGAGAGAATGTATTACTAGATTATAGGCGTGAATTCCCAGAGTAGAATTACTTCTTTTCATATGCATTCATAAACCAAAACAAAAGCTTAATCTGAAAGGTCTTCCCATCTCTTCCAAGGAAATGCATAGGAAGTACAGGTAGTCCTCAATTTACAACCACAATTGAGCCCAAAATTTCTGTTGTTAAGTGGATTTTGCCCCATTTTACAACCTTTCTTGCCACCATTGTTAAGTGAATCACTGCAATTGTTAAGTTAGTAACATGGATAATAAGTGAATCTGGCTCCCCCATTAACTTTGCTTGTCAGAAGGTCGAAAAAAGTTGATCACACAGTGCCAGGACATTGCAGCCATCATAAATACGAACCAATTGTCAAGCATCTGAATGTTGATTGTGTGACTATGGGGATGCTGCAAAGGTCATGTCACTTTTTTTCAGTGCCGTTGTAACTTTGAACGGTCACTAAAGGAACTGTTGTAAGTCAAAGACTACCAGTGTATGCCAGGAATGAATAACAAGTACACCGCATACATGAAGTAGCTGTAGAGATGAGATCTCTAATCAGTTGTGGGTGTGTTCTCTTTAGACCATTTCTTAGCTGCTTCTTATTCCAGAATTTCCAGATTTTCTAGAATCTGAAGCCTGCCTGCGTAGTTCCTTTACTGCTGATACAACCAGCCATCACTGCTCTTGTCTTGAATTAGCCATTTCAGTAGGTCCCCAAATAGAGGCTTACTGATTAAGTCTTTTTGTGTATAGCAGGGGTCGGCAACCTTAAACACTCAAAGAGCCATTTGGACCCATTTCCCACAGAAAAGAAAACCCCAGGAGCCACAAAACCAGTGATGGGATAAAGCCAGTTCACACCACTTTGGGAGAACTGGTTGTTAACTCTCTGAGCAGTCTGGCAAACTGGTTATTGGAACAAATCATTAGGGCAGAGAGCCAGTTGTTAAATTACTTGAATCCCACCACTGCACAAACCCTTTTGACATCTAAAATGAAGATAACACTGCATATATCGTTTTTTACCTTTATGCTATGTATGAAAACACTTATTTATCCATGGTTGGCCTACTGGGCATCAAAAAGCTCAATAAATTGTGTGCCGGGGGTGTCGCACATTGGCGGTTGTGCCACATATTTTGGGTGACAGGGAGCCGCAGCAGAGGGATGAAGGAGCCACATGCGGCTTCAGAGTCGCGGGTTGCTAACCCCTGGTGTATGGCATAGTAGGTCACATGTATAGCTTCACGACTTACTGACTTACTTACTCTTCACTACTTTAGAGGATTCGCTCCTTTAGAGGGAATCTAAATGTGGTTTAATTAGAAATGAAAATAAGGAACAGAAGCTGTTAGATGCAAGCTCTCAAGTATCCTATCCTTCCCTCAGGGTCAACCACGTCAGTGCAGTCTCAGCCTGCAAGCACTGATGCTGCTCTGCACATTGCAAGAAATCGATTCCACCGTCTCAAGCCCCAATACAATCTTGACTGGGAAAGCAAGTCCAACGTTGCTCCACCTTTGCGTTCCCCATGTGCAGAACGCTTACTTCGCAGACAGGTAAGCTGGGCTAGCGAGGTAGTCCTCTCCTCTCACTGGTTTTCACCCAACATGCAGGCTAGTGGGCCATAGGCTTTATCTGATGGAATTGCAAAATGATATAAGAAGCAGGGAAAAAAAATAGAAAGGTTGAAATAATGGGTCCAGGCCAGGGGTGAAATCCAGCAGGTTTTGACAGGTTCTGGAGAACTGATAGCAGAAATTTTGAGCAGTTCAGAGAACTGGCAAATACCACCCCTGGCTGGCTCCAGAGTAGAGGTGGAATGGCAGTTTTGCAATATCCTTCCCCCAGGAGTGGGGAGGGAATGGGAATTTTGCAGTGTCCTTTTCCTGCCATGCCCAGGAGAACCGGTAGTAAAAAAATTTGGATTTCACCACTGGTCCAGGTTTCACTCTCTCTGATGAGTAAGACGTATATCTACCAGGTCCATAGTAATAGCTGTGTTGGCCAATGTGGGCTATGCAAGTCATACATATGACTTCATGAAGAAAGCATTAATATCTACAAGAAGTGATCTCTTTGTCCTGATCCAGTCCTTGTTTTTGAGTCTTGCTGGCAGACAGAGGAGGGTGATCATGAGAGGCCATAGTTGTAGAAAAAATGCTTTTAAAAGTAAAAAAAAAAGCCTCTCATGATTGTGCGGCTTAGCTGGGCATGGGGGGGGGGATTTTTGCTACCGGTTCTCCGAACCACTCACCTCCATCACTACCGGATTGGGCGATCTGGTCCGAACCGGGAGCATTTCATCCCTGGGTCATACCACATCAATAGGAGCCTCCCTCTGTCATTTTGGCCAGTTCATTTCTTCTATGCACCATTGTTTTAAACCAGGGGAGGGCACTCTTGCCCTCAGCATTGTAGAAGCATATGATTGAGACCTGAGGGAGAAAGTTAATTTTATTTATTCTTATCGTTCATGAATAATATTTACTATGAATTCATTTCATGTCTGCTGTTTTTCCGCCCCCCCCCCCCCACCATTCTAACTGATTTTTTTTTCCAAACCCAAGTTTTAAATACAGACCCTGATAGGGTCACATAAATTTAAATGTAATTCTCAAGATAGAAAATGTGATTACAAGCAACAAAGGCATATTCATGCCAAAAACAAACATCCACCAATACTTTCATTTAAATATACATGTAGCCAAGCAACAGGCCTTTGAAATTGTGGTGAATTTTGTTCCTGAAATGGGTCTTCTCAATATGTCTCTTGACTATTTAAATTTAATTACTGATTTTAGTATTTCCAAGTTATTTGGCTAGCCTTTTTTTGTTTTTTGTAAATATTATTTCACTTACTTCAGAGTATTCCAATTAGGATAATTATATATGAAGTATTGGTGATACAAGTATTCGCCAAAGAGGTTGTAGAAAAAATGGTTTTAAAAGTAAAAAAAAAATTGGCCATGCCCACCCAGTCACATTACCCCACCACCACCAAGCCATGCCCACAGAACCGGTAGTAACAAATTTTAGATTTCACCACTGGGAGACCCTATACCATTTCAGGCAAGTGACTGTCCAGTCTCTTCTTAAAAACTTCCAATGATGAAACACCCACCACTTCTGACGTTCTGACACAGCTTTTATAGCTCCAGAATCTCCTGCCATTCAACTTCCCTTTCTTTTCTTGGGGCTGCCCTGGCAATTAGTGATGAATTCCTTGGTGAAAGTCAATCTGCTGATTTTCAAGAACAGAAAAGCCTTGCACGGAGAGTTGTTCCCTGCCAGCGCGCTGCAAAAGTGTTTTTCTTCTAATGAATACTGTGTCAGCCCAATGTGGATATTTACACCTCCTGCATCCTTCGTCTTAAAAACTACTGAAAATGTTAGGCACTAACCCAATTGCAGACACCCTGATTCCAAGTCCTTGTCCTGTCCTAGCTCCAAAATTGACAAGGGGCAGATTGCCCAGGTTTAGCACTATGGGAACTAGAAGCCCTGCAAGCAGCCATCTCTCCTCTACAAGCAGTGGGAATCCCACCACCTCAGTATCTTCCTTAAGACCTAAAGACTCCCTTGTATTTCTCTTGCTTTTCTGGGGGAAGACAGGTTACTTCTAAATATAATTTGCAGGGGTAGAAACAAGAGCTTTCTAAGAATATTGACAAATCTTCTGTGAATATAGAAGACCTTTGTAGTAAAACTAATAACTGTTATTTGCTCACCTTAACAGCAGTCTCCGATGACACGTAATAGTGCCATTTCAACAAATAAAAATATTATGCAGCATTTTTAGTTTCATAACCTATAGCAACGTGCTTTAATTTATCTGAAAGCATTATCGAGCCAAAAATTGTTCTTTCCCTATTAAGCAATACTAATAAACATGTAAAAGCTTTAATTAAAAATGCTGATTTTTTTTTTAAAGAAGTAAATGTAACAACAACCCCTTACCCTCATGAATGTATTTCTATCTTCTTCCCTGAACTGGGCCATGTTTGTATAAAAGCTTTCCTAGGCTTGATTTTGTGCCTTGAAAAACTTATATCTTGCCTGCAGAGCTGCCCTGGAAACAGTGAAGGACCAGCCTGCAGTGCCTCTGCCAGCAAAAATGGAGCTCCATTTTCGGCTGCGATGGACTCCTGCAGCCCTCTGCCAATGAAAACGGAGCACGGCCCTCCCGGGCTCCATTTTCACTGGCAGAGAGAGCTGCAGGACATCGAGCTGGCCATGCCCACCTCAGCCACGCCTACTCAGCCCCCAAGGTCAAACACAACCCTGATGCGGCCCTCAATGAAATTGAGTTTGACATCCCTGCTCTACTATACTAGGCAAATCTATTGTAATATACTACACTGAGCACTGATTTACGTGTTTTATTCAGCATCAGTGCTACTTAAGCTCCTGAACGCCTAAAAGAGGAATTTCCAAGAGTAAAACTCTTGCTTAGGTTCTGTTCATAATCAGTTGTTCCCTAAGGTCGTCTGCAGGCACCTCTTGGCTTTGAGCCAAATGTGCCATATAGACTATTCTGAAGGCAGTTGCATCATAGTGTTTGTGAGCATAAGGGAAAGGGAATTTCGGCTGAGCACATCTAAAAAATAGCAAGAGTTTCCAGCTAATCCCAAAGCAGAATGTCATGAATTGGAGAGTGTACAACATGTGCAAAATAGATAATGTGACTGCAGGGCATTATGAGAGCAGCTGGTAAAGAAAGCTTGAAACCGGAGCTTGCTGGAGTTTTCAATCCATCACACACAAAGCTAAAATTCAGTTGTCATCTTTAATATGCCGTTTATATCTTGCACCTTGCCTGTACTAATACTACTTCTATGTGTTTCTCCCCATCTGATTCTTTGATACCTCCCGCACAGATGGCCATACGGAATGACTCTTCGGATACTCATAGTTCAGAAAGCAGAGAGAACCTCCACGCTGAGGTGAGTGAGCTCTCTGATTCCAATTTGTCAGCCCCGTCAACCGAGGACCTTTCTATCACTTTGACATCCTCAGAAGCAAGAGAGCCTGCCAGCTGGGTCCGATCAAGTGTTCACACTCAGCAACATTCCCGCAATCAATATAACATCGCCAAGCATGTTCCAGATTTGTGTGCCTGTACAGACTCTCTTCAGGAACTACCTGGGGATCCGATGGACCAAGAAGTATCAGAAATAAACAGCTGTTTTACTTCAGGAACTTGTTCAGCCATGAGTGCCTCATCAGTGGTCCAGCCTGAGACCCCTAAGAGAAATGTAGGCAACAGTGGCAATGTTCCTTTGAAGGACCTGAAGAAATGCTACAGTGTAGATACACAAGGTCTTCTTAAAAAACCGTCATCGTGGTTAGACGATCAAAGGAGACATTCCATAGAAATTTGTTCCATGGAAAACAGCCCCCAGCATCATTCCACATCTAGTTCTTCTGGCTTCATCAGTCAGGTCTTCAGTGAAATGGAAGGCTTGCAAGGAACACGGCCAAAGAAAAAAATGAGCCCCCCGTGTATATCCATAGACCCTCCTGAGGAACAGAGGTTGCTACTAAGGAGGTCTTGCACTGCGTCCCCTTCCAGTGCAGATGTTTGCCTGAGAAGACGTGCGCCATCTTGGGACTCCAAGGACTCTGTGGATGCAGGGGACTCCACCCTCCCAGACAGTCTGTCAATAACTCCAACTCCAAAGAAAGACTTGTTGACACTCCCTAGTTTTTCCTTTGATCAACCAGATGTCGACCCTTGAAATGGTTTCTTTTTTGTTACTGGTGCCAAAAGTTTTTTTTTTCCCTCTCCCTCATGTAATAAATTAAACCTCTCTATTCTAAAACGGCACTGACTTTTTTAAAAATCCAAAGTTTAAAAAAGAGCTAGCTGGTAGAAGAATGGTTAAGCTATATCACGCTTACTTAAGCATAAGTTCTGCTTGGGTAAAAGCAATACATTGTTCAGAGTCTATATGTATAGTCTATTTTATTAAATTAATTGAACCTAGTATTGCAGTATGTAGTACATTTTGTGGCTTAAAAACCTGGTTTATTTTCTCTTGTTTTATGTACCTCAGAATATTCCTGAGACTATGTTGGTATTTTTTTTAAAAAATGAATATTTTGACCTTTAAAATTATATATTTAACCCTCCCTCTTTTTTTCTTTATTCTTTCTTTTATTTTCTTTTGCAAAGCACAAGATGTAGCCATTAGTGCATTACAGAGAACATGTGCCCCATAATAGACCATAAATAAGAATTGTTGCAATTAAAATGCATTTCAAGTTCTGAACCATCCACTATTTTCTGCAGAGATTAGCCATATCTATTTCCAAATTGGAGTCTATTACAGCGCAAAGCAAAAGGAAATACAGAAATTAAACAAGAAACAGAGTATAAAGACAGATTTGCAAAAATGTCCATTTTTGGACATTTGCCAACTGCCTTCCAGTAATATGCATACATATATATTGTCATGGCTTTCCATAATAATCTCCAAAATCTTATGGAGCGGGAATACTTAGGATGAGAAATATTCTCTGGGCCCAACACTGGTAGGTTGGAAGAGAAGGAAAAAAATGATACTCCAGCTATTTCCTACCCCTAAAAGTTTTTTTTCACTCTCTCTTTGGAAGAAGCTAACCTGAGAGTCAAGAGCAGCTGCTTACAAATTCATCTCAATTGTAACATTTCACGCTCATTTATCCAAGTAGAATGGACATTTCCTTACATATGAGCAAATTCAGTCCTTAACTATCATTTTTGTTTATCTTTATGAAGTGCAACCATTGCTCTATGGAAAAGGCTATACTCCCCTGAAAATCAGTCTCCGTAGTGGCAGATATTCGGTGTCTAACAACAGTAATACATCCTTTGACTTGGGACACATAGTATAAATGTGTACATTCTGTTTATTTCAATGGCACCCATTGCTATGAAAGGGATAGAAGATCGGAGACATACACCTGAAATGAGTGAATCGTACGGAGAGAAATCAAATTTGCCACAGATACAGCAGGTGAAGTTTCCTACTATTTATTCACATCCCTACAGATATGAGATGTGCTGAAAGGGGATGTGTATCCTGATCAATGTGTAGTTCAACTGCTCTAGTTCCCACTGGAGAGACTGAGAATACTGTTGTCATTCAGTGTATCCTGTTGGAGCCTCATAATTCAGCATTCTGAGTTGAATGCTGAGGATTTTTCAAAATAGTTTCACATTTTGCAGTAGAAGAATTATGTGAAGGAACTTTAAGTTACATTAACTTCTAATCAATCAAATGTAGAGGCAGCCCAGAGTGATTTCATTAATTGGCAATTTAATGATCAGACATCTAGAATGATTACTTTTCCTCCTCTTCCTCCTCATTACCATCCTCATCATCAAACAAATTGTAGAAATTAAATGAGGCTTTTTCCCCCCATATAGGGGGCATCGTATAGCAAAACCAGACTGGCAGTTACAAAATTAAATGCTTTTTATTTTTACTTAAATTGATGCTGATTTGCAATATTGCAATCCCCCCACCACCACACACACACACTTTTTCTACCAACCTTGCTTACGAGAGAGACATCCCAATTGTATTTTGATATTCAAATAATTCTCAAAGAAAAATCCTAGAAAGGTTCAGTTCTTTTCTTTTTCCCACTTAAGTCAAGATGTTTTATTTAGCAGATTATAGTCCTGGAGACTAGAGAATCTCTAATGATGCTGACTTATTACCACTTATAAACTGACATGCCATTTCTTCCATGCAAGTTAATTCCAGTTGGCATTAACCTCACTTGGCTTTAACCATTAACCATGCCAAGTTCTAGACATCTTTTCTCCATTTTAGTGGAGTGCCAGGACTCAATTTTCAGTGCCAGAGCTTAACCTTGGAAGAGAAGAACAAACAGATTAAAAATGCCCCAAGCATTTCCTTTTTTCTAATTCTAAATAAGCAGCAAAAATTCCCCATTGGGGTAAGGCTTTTTAAGTCAAAAGCCTTTTTTCTAGAATGCTATGACCCACAGAATTATTTTCCAAGAAATTAAACATTGGGGGTAACCATCTGACTTCCAGAGATGCCACCATGGAAACATCAGATCTTGCACAATAGTAGTATGGTGTTTTGCATTAGGTGCTTTTACAGCATTTTTTTTTTATTTCTGCCCTAATAGAAAAGATGACCTCAAAATGCTGCTCTTCTATTTATACAAGTAGTTCTTGATTTACGATCAATTGTTTAATGATCTTTCGAAATTATGACAGGATTGAAAAAGTGACTTACTATTGGTCCTTGCACTTGTGATCACTGCAGTGTCCCCACAAAATTTGGACATTTAGCAACCGGCATGCATTTGTGACAGTTGCAGCATCCCAGGGCTCACATGGTCCTGGAAATCTCCCCAAGGTGCTTCCAACAAGCAAAATAAGGGGGCGGGGCAGAGCTGGAGTTGCTTAATGTCCAAAGCAAAAAGTTCGTAAAATCTGGTGCAACTCACTCAATGACTCCCTTGTTTAGCATTGGAAATTCTGGTTCCAAATTGGTCAAAAGTAGAGGACCATCTGTATACCTTTTATCAGATAATTTGAGACAGACTCATTTCTTCAGACCTTCTCAAAAGCTTCTCAACTTAGTTACAAGCATACTTGGGCTCCATCTGTTTAAAATTAACCCTTTCACTGGAAACTCTTACTAGAAGATCTAGTTAGAACACTCTGAATATCTTACAGTCTCCAGCTCTCTCTTGTACTCACCTAACTTGGCAAATATAAGATGCAGCAGAAAGTTAGTTTTTGCACATACCTTTGATTTCTTGTGTCCAAGAAAAAGCATGATTCTTCAGATAAAACAGTATTGTGCATATCCAAGGATCCTCAGATTTGTGCTGGCACAATTTGGGGAACCTTTTTAGAGTCCAAATGTGAATTTGTCAGTATTGATGTGACCAAATTGCTCTTTTCTAGGGATCACATTGTCCCTTTATTCATTCTTAAAAGTAATAATAATAGGATAAAATGACCTTGCTTTTCAAGCCACATGAATATTTTTGCTAAAATAATTGATTTCAGCTTAATCTCTCTGTTAAATGTATTTACCATTGCAGTCTTAATAAAAGTTTTAAACCCAGAATATCTTTAATAGATATTCTAGGTCATGTGCTCATATAGACCACATTTTGTTAAATATAGAAACTAAACCAAACATAAACGTTGATTGAAAACTATCCCTAATCATATTTTAAAACCCAGTTTGAATATGAGGATATAATCTTAAACCCTGAAATGTGTATCTTTATGTTTATAAAATCAACCCACATTGGACACTCCTAAAAACACATTCCAAATGAATTTTGACAACTGGCAATTGTTTAAATCACTCTGAAGTATAGGGGTGTTGTATATCAAAGTCTTCAAAATGCTCCTACCAATAGACTCTTACTTTAGTGCCACCCTGCTTGTGGAAAATTATAAACATACAATTTATAACACTGTCATTATTCCAATCCGTTGAGTAGGAAATTAAATCTAACCAGATCACCAACTTAAATTAGACTACTCTTCTTGAACCTATTAATCATTTTAATATATAGGCAACTAGTGCAATCCTTACAAATTAGTTTGTTGTGATCTTCTCATGTAAAATGTAGGATAAAGCACAATATGATGACCTAAATGATTTCAGTCCTTTGTTTTTGGCTTAATTACTTGGTTTCTCTACATTGAAGCCAGCTGCAGATAATCAACCTTATGTATAGTGAAGGAATTGTGTCCCTTGTTTTGTCACTCTCCCTCATGTAACCATGCTCCTCTGAACATCTGCCCATTCATCCATCATGTTTATCCCCAAGGTCTGTATACCTACAGCATCCAGTATGGCTTTCCCAAAATGGAACTCAGATCAATTTGACATGCGAAGACAATAAAGTTAATGAGACAGAGCAATGCAAAAGCATCAGAATTAGGCAATACAGTCCTGTGGGACAACTCACCACAGCCAACTTGCCATGGACAACTCTCCATGGTCAACTCGCCACTGACAACTCACAGCAAGACAACTCAATACAAAATACAACACAAATAAGTGTGACCAATGATAATAAAATAAAGACAATCCAGAAATACAAAAGTTACAATAATTTGATAATGAAAACATGGTCACCAGTAATAAAAGTAACTGAATGAGACAATATAGCATTCAATTGTCCCACAATGAGTTGGTCATGGTGAATTGGCTGGGGTGAGTTGTCCTAGACCCCTCTTCTAGTACAACTTTTGCGTAGTCACAAATATGTGAATCAGCTCTTCGACTAACAGCCTAATTTGCTAAGACAACCTAATGGCCTGCAGTATCTACAGTGGTTAAAATGTGCACTAGTTGTCTAGTAATGTGAAATCAATTGTGCCCTACACCTTCAATACCTAATCTCTGGGTAAGGTAAAGTGCAATATATTAGGAAGAAACTAAAATGCAAAATGTAGCCTGCTTTGAAATGAGAGGAACTATCACAACTCAAATTAAAAAGGATTAAAATTAATATATTTTCGGTGCTTGGGAAGCATTGTTGGAATGTTAATAAAACTAAGGAGTTGCTTCATGGAATTATATTCAATAAAGACCAATCAATACGTAACTTACTGTAAGCTAATGCATTCAGGAAAATAAAAGCATGCATACTTTGTGATACAAATATTTTCTACTTGCCCTTTTGAAAAATATAATTGAAGTACTATCGTGTGTGCAATAATCTTCATGGAATTTTAAATAACTTTGGGTTGGGCCTTTTTTAAATAACATTAGACTTTTTTATAAAAAGCAAAACAATGGTTCTGAAGAGATGTACACCGATTCTGTAGAAGGGTTCTATTCATAGTTTTTATATTTTTTTTTTGTAGAAATCGCGAGAGCAGTGTCTATTCCTGCTAAGCATCTTAGTAATAGATGTGAACTGAGGTCTTACCTTTTAATATGAAGACTTAGGAGAAAGATTGGTTGCATGTTAAGGTTTTGGTTTGGTTTTTTCCTGCTTTCCCAAACGTAGATTAAAATGTATTGCCCAGTTCTAAACACATTTTGAGGAGGTGGGGCAGATGAGTAGTTGCTCACAGATGCAATCCTTAAGTCCCTTGTTCTTGGTCAGTTGTCTCTCTCTTTATGGAAGACATTTTTCCAAAGGAAAGTGGCTGGGGGAGAAAAAAAAATTGGCTAGTACCTCCAGTCGAAAGGGTCTTGCACCCATGGCACGAATGGAATTCTGGAATTAATATAGCTGTGTATTAGTCCGTCTTTGATCATGATAAGCCGTACTATAAACTTCAGTTTGTCAATGTGATTTAAAAAGTAAGCTACAAACTTAACATACACTTTCTATGATACGAGTGAGATGTCTGTTCTATGTTGTATAGCTTAAAATAGTTGATCCCAGCTGCATTGTGTAGCTTTATGCACATATTTAGTACATATATGCTAAATTAAGAACGAAGACGACATGTAGGAAAAGGGCTCTACAGATGAGACAGGTTTAAGGTCTGAACTCTGCTAATATTAATAAATTAGTATATTGGAAAGCTTGATTACAGGGAAAAAAAGCAACTGAATAATCTTGAAAGAGATGTTACAGCTTTTATTATTGTTATTGAAAGGAATATTTTGTTATGCTAACAGCTTTGGTAATAGGCTAATTTATGAATGTTTAAGACACTGACTTTTGGATTTAAAAGTCCATTTTTTAGCAAATAAAAATCTTAAATAAATCAACATCCCTACTGAGATGTAATGTATGCTACAAATAAGTAGACTAACTCAATGTTGTAATCATTATAGAAGGTTAAAAAAAACTTTATGTGATTTGATCATCATTTACAGGAATATGATATATATTTTGTTCATTAAGACTTTGGTGCATCTGAGTGTGTTTAGAACTGGATTTCTCTCTAGCTCTCTCTAATGCTGCAGCTCGACATTATTTTTTAAAATGTATTAATCGAAAAGTTTATTTCTGTTCCTAAACCCCCATGGCAAGTTCTATCCAGTTTGTTTCAAAGCACACCGGCACTTTAATACTATGGACTTAGTGTCTGCTGGTAAGAAGAGACAATTCTGTTTTTGCCAGGTTATAGTAATTTATGAGGGTAAAGATTTGCTACCACATCAAAGGGGGAAAAAAGACAATGTAAATTCCGTATTTGCAAACATTGCACATAGTATTTCTATAACTTTTAGAAAGATTACAGGTTATTTAAACTGTAGATAATTTGGAAGAAGAAAAACAATAAATACCTTTTTTTGGCTTCTGTAGATTGTACTCAATTGAAAAAGAAAATAAGTTTTATGGGCTAACAATGCCCCCTTCTTTCCTTCTGTGCCCCCTGACTATAATAACCCATGTAGAATCTTTCACAAAAATTACTAGAGTAGCCACAGTACCAATGTCCATAAACAATCTAGTAACTATTTTAGAACTTCGTATTTAGTAATCAACTTATTGCTATATCATATCGGGTACAGAGATTGAAAACTGGGTATGTGGTCAGGGCAACAAAAGGTGAAATGAATGGGGAGTATTGGATTAAAATGTCTCTTTTTTTTAATGAGTGTAAAACTTTACAAATGACAAAGAGAAATGTGTACTATTAAACGATTTTGAAAGTAAAAGATACACAGCTTCATTATTTTATTCCTAAAATCTCTATTAACTATATATCTAACAAAACAGATATCCTAAACATTGGTTTATTTATTAAAGGTTTCCTTAATGCATTGGGAATATAATTCTGCAAAATTTCCAGCCTCCAGGGCTATTAGCTATAGTTGGAATAAATTCCAATTCCTAAAGATTTGATTTGATTTATATCATTCTACGAATTATAAGTAATGTATGGGAACATAGGCATTCACTTCACAAAACTACAACTCAGAAAGACAACTCAAAAGAAATTCTCATTGACATGTAGGAATGTATTGAGTATTCAATGCATAAACTGCTGTAGACAGACAAAACAGTTTAATTCCTGTCATCCCCAATAAGAAATTATACTAAGATATTAAGAAGAGACAAAACCTTCAGTTCCTCATACTTGATTGTCCAATTTAGTTTGATGTCTATTAGTGAAAATGACTCCACCAGGAATTACCCATGCTTGTCTCTACCTTTTCTTGTTTTAAGACTCTGATGGGAAAACCTGTTTGCTTCCAGATATTGTTGAACAGCCACTCCCAGCCTCCTGTAGTAGGCTGATTTGGGCTGTTGGGAGTTGCAAAATAGCAAAATATGGAGAGCCACTAGTTTCTCAGACTTGAGCTGAGTAGAGTAACTGAATCCCTGGAGTGAAGTTGGTAGTAATGATTGTCCATAGGTTCAAATCAAGCTGAATCCTATTTGCTTTACCCCAGAGCAATTGGCAGACAGGGTTCTGCTCTTCATTTTTGTTTTTAAGCAAAATCATGCATCATTGGTAATTTACTTATGCAGCAAGAAAGCACATCTCAAAACTGCTACCTATTAAACATAGTTATTCTGTATTTTTACTGTTCTGTAGAAGTGAATATGATTTAATAGCAACAGCACTTAGACTTATGTACCGTTTCACAGTGCGTTACAGTCCTCTCTAAGCAATTTACTTAGAGTCAGCCTTTTACCCCCAACAATCTGGGTCCTCATTTTACTGACCTCAGAAGGATGGAAGGCTGAGTCAGCCTTGAGCATGGTGAGAATCAAACTGCTGAACTGCTGGCAGCTAGCAGTCAGCAGAAGTAGCCTGCAGTACTGCATTTTAACCACTGTGCCACCACAGCTCTTAAGCCCTTTTTGCTCTTACTTTTATACCAGGTTGGGGGGTGGGGTGTTACTGTATTTATCCAAATGAAAAAAAAAATTCCAATTTTTTTTTTTTTTGTTAAAATAGAAAATTTCCACAACAACAGCATTTTCCAGTTCCACTCTGAAAGAAACCTGCAATTGATTTCATTCCTGCTGACCTCAAAACTTAGAGAAGACCCAGAAAATGCTGAGTCAATAGACCTTGTCTTTCCCTCCAGCTAATTGGAGCATGCAAAGAAAAGCCTCCCTCCAGATCTGAACAACTACTTGTTCTGGAGTTTTTAAAAAATCCTTTCGCTTCCCTCTACACAAGAATGAAATAAATTGTTAGGCCCTCTATTGTTCGTATTTTTCAGTGCATGGTATTCTGGTGTACTTTTCAGTGCTCTGCAAAACAATCTGAGAGACTGCTATGAAGGGAGGCTATTTGATGGGAGGTCAGTTAAATATACTAAGTAATGCATTGAAATAATCTAATGACACCATGACGGCCTTGCTACTATTCCTCAATTGCACTTACAACCTCCCGTGAGTTAAGAAAATGAAAAAATACCACGCTGGCAATTCAATAACCAGGTGCTTTTCTTAGTAGCTACAATTGTGGTTGCATGTTGAGATGGTGGCTCAGTTGGAATTGGAGAAGATGATTTCTAAAAACATAGAAAGAGAAGTTCTAGAAACAATATATTTAGGGATGGGGCAGGGATGAGCAACGGCTGGCTTAGCCAGGAACTAGGAAGTGGGATGAACTATGGGAAATTGCCCAACAAGTTCTGCAGACCCACAGCGATCCAAAGGAAAATAACAGCTTTGCTGTGGTTTCAGCCAAACTAGATCAAAGTCAGAAAACAAATGAAATTGTATAATTAATCAAGTTTAGTGCCGAATGTTAGCGTGAACGATTCTTGACAGTATGATAGTGGGAAACAAAAAAAGGGGGGTTGTTTTTTATTTTGCAGATGGGGGCCTATCTGAAATTCACGGATAATTTGCTTTGCAGCAAAGAAAATGATCCCCACAGCAATAGCAAACAGAATGAACAGTGTATTTTCAATTTTTTCAATTTCAATTTAAGTCAATTTATATGCCGCTCCTCTCCGAAGACTCAGGGTGGCTCACAATGCATTTAAAATCCTAATAAAAACATTTTAAAATTAAAAACATTAAAACTCATTCATACCAGTCATGGCCGGATCTCGCCAAATCGCAAGAGTGAGATCAACGACCCCAGGCCTGCTGGAAAAGCCAGGTCTTCACCACTTTTTGGAAGCCCAATAGGGTGGGGATGGTCCGGACCTCAGTAGGTAACTGGTTCCAGAGAGCTGGGGCAGCCATAGAGAAGGCCCTCCCCCATGGGTCCGCCAGCCAGCATTGTTTAGCTGATGGGACCCGGAGGAAACCAACTCTGTGGGATCTTACCGGTCACTGGGAGCTATGTGGTAGAAGGCGGTCTCAAAGATAACCTGGCACTGAGCCATGTAGGGCTTTAAAGGTAATAACCAACACCTTGAATTGTGCCCAGAGACCAATAGGGAGCCACTGCAGCTCACGGAGAATTGGTGTAATGTGGATGTACCTAGGTGCACCCACGACAGCTTGTGCGGCTGCGTTCTGGATCAACTGTAGTCTCCAAACACTTTACAAGGGTAGCCCCATGTAGAGCTTGTTACAATAATCTAACTGTGAGGTGACAAGGGCATGAGGGACCATGAGGAGAGCCTCCCAATCCAAGTAGGGTTGCAATTGGTGCACCAGGCGAACCTGTGCAAAGGTCCCCCTAGCTACAGTTGTCAGATGTTGCTCTTATCTTAGCTGTGAGTCTAGGAGGAGACCCAAATTGCGAGCCTGTTCTGAGGGGGACAATTTCTCTCCCCCCCCCTCAGAAACAAGGATGGACAGTTAGCATAGTCTTTAGGAGGCAATACCCACAGCCACTCAGTCTTGTCTGGGTTAAGTCTGAGCCTGTTGACTCCCATCCAGACCCTCACAGCCTCCAGACACTGGCACATCACATCCACTGCATCATTGAATTGACGCGAGGTAGAGATATACAGCTGGGTATCATCAGCGTATTGCTGATACCTCACCCCATATCATCAGATGATCTCACCCAGTGGCTTCATGTAGATGTTAAACAGGAGGGGAGAGAGGACCGAGCCCTGAGGCACCCTGCAAATAAGGGGCCTAGGGGTCGACCTCTGTCCTCCTACCAACACTGACTGTGACTGACCAGAGAGATAGGAGAACCACCGTAACATAGTGCCTCCCACTCCCAGCTCCCTTAGTTGTCCCAGAAGGATACCATGGTCAATGGTATCAAAAGCCGCTGAGAGGTCAAGTAGCCCCCAGATGGAGAAATGATCCCCATCTCGGGCTCGCCAGAGATCATCCATCAGTGTGACCAAAGCAGTTTCCATGCTGTAGCCAGGCCTGAAGCCAGACTGAAAAGGGTCTAGATAATCCGTTTCCTCCAATGACCGCAGGAGCTGAAGTGCCACCACTTTCTCTACAACCTTTCCCACAAAGGGTAGGTTGGAGACTGGACGAAAGTTCTTTAATTCTGCTGGACCCAGAGAAGGCTTCTTGAGGAGGGTCCTTACAACCGCTTCTTTTAATGGTTGTGGGAAGGCCCCTTCCCTTAAGGATACATAAACTAAAGCCTGGAGCCAGCCTCGTGTCACCTCCCTGCTGACCGAAACCAGCCAGGAGGGGCACGGGTCCAAAAAACTAGTGGATGAACTCATCGCTCCTACAGCCTTGTCCACTTCCTCAGGAGTGACAGGCTCAAACTCATCCCACACAATAGAACATCTCAGTCGGAATTGACCAATCAGAGTCCAGGTCCATCCGAATCTGAGCGACTTTATCCGACAGAAACTGCACAAACTCCTCAGCTCTACCCTGCAAGGGTTCCTCCACTCCCCCTACATTAAGGAGGGAGCGAGTCACCCTAAATAGGGCGGCTGGGCGTGAATCCACGGATGCAATAAGTGGGGAAAAATGCAAACATTTTGCTGCCCATATCACTACTAAATAAGTCCTAATAAAGGCTCTTAAGACTTTTTGGTCAGATTCGGAGTTACTGGTCCTCCGCATCACTCTAGATGTCTCTTCTGGCGCTTCATCTCCCAGAGCTCCTCGGTAAACCAGGGAGCTTTCCTGGATCCACCTCCATGGAGAGGTCGCAAAGGTGCAATCCGGTCCAGTGCCCCAGATGCCGCCCTATTCCAGGCAGCCGCCAGGGACTTAGCCGGACTGTGGACAAGGGAGTCAGATATCTTCCCAAGCTCCTTCTGGAACCTTTCAGGATCCATTAGGTGCCTGGGGTGGAACCATTTAATCAGTTCCACCTCCCTGCGATGGAGGAGTAGCATCCTGAAGTCTAACCTCAGCAGGAAATGATCTGACCACGACAAGAGAGAAGCATCTATACCCCTTAATTCCAGATCATATCTCCACTGCCCTGAGAGAAACACCAAGTCAAGTGTGTGTCCTCCCCCCTATGAGTCAGACCCTGAACTACTTGGGTCAGGTCCACGGTTGTCATGGAAGCCATGAACGCCTGAGCTGCATCTGAGGATTTGCCAAGTGACGGCAAATTGAAGTCCCCCAGTACCATAAGCCTGGGGAACTCCATCGCCAGCCCAGCTACCACCTCTAGCAGCACAAGCAGGGCTGTTATAATGCAGCTAGGAGGCAGGTACATCAGCAACAAGCCCAACTGGACCCCTGAGTCCAAACTCAAAAGGAGAGGCTCATACCCAACAATCTCAGGGGCAGGGATCATGCGAGGGCAAAGACTCTTCCGGACAATAGCTGCCACTCCTCCACCCCTACCCTGGAATCATGGCTGATGCAATATCTGGAACCCGTCTGAGCACATCTCTGAGAGGGGCACATACCCCTCCTGGCCCAGCCAGGTCTCAGTTATGCATGCCAGTCTACTAACTTTAAAATTTCTTAAAACATTATTTTTGCAGCAGGTTTGAGGACTTCATGGAAATAGGAAATGCACAAGATGGCTATATTGTGAGCAGGATTTTGGTCTGTTTCATTTGAGCTTTTTTTCTCTGCATTCTCACCAGCTTCAGAGTATATATATTAGTGGTGGAGAACCTATGGCATGCGTGCCAGAGGTAGCACACAGCGCCCTCCTTGTGGGCACATGAGCCATCCCCTCAGCTGTGCCACGCATGCGCGCATGCCTCCCACTAGCCAGCTGGTCTTCGGGTGTCTGCCGTGCATGCACGGGGGTGGGGTGCATGTGTGGGGCCATGTGCATATGCATGGGACATATGGGGCCATGCACGCACACAGGGGTGCATGCAGGGGTGCACGCGCTTACGTGGGAAGTGGGACGCATGCAGGGGGGCCATGCGTGCATACACAGTGGGTGGGCACATGTGGGAGGGCGCATGCATATTGCGTTTTGGGAGTTCACACACTTTGGGCACTCGGTCCAGAAAAGGTTAGTCATCACTGATGCAGTACAGATTCCTTGAAAATGAATGGTATACAAGTGCATTAAATACGTTTGGATTCTTGGGCCTTTGACCCACTTTTGAGATCTGTTAGAACAGCAGCCGCCAACTTTTGGGCACCAGGGATCAGTTCCAGGGAGAGAGGTTTTTCCGTGGACAGGAAGGAGCGTGGTTTCATGTGCTGCCTGCATCCTGCAGATGGGGCTTCACTTGTTTGTGCGGATCAGTTTCTGGCATGCCATGGCCAAATGCTGATCCACGGATCATGGGTTGGGGACCCCTGTGTTAGATTACTTACATTTATTCATTTAGCACAACTCCAGCAATTGTTTTACAATTACCAAGAAAGAGCACCACAATAATGTTGCATGTAATACCTAATGTAATGTGCTTCCACATAATGAAAATACTTTATGGAATCTTTATTCAAATAAATCCAGTTCAACAAAGTTTTGTAAAGTCTGTTCTTTTGTTATTTACTGTTCTGCATTGCTAAGGCAATTTCTAGGAAACGGTTGTTCCTGTTTCACAATGTTTTTACAAGTTCATATAATTTTAATCTACACTCTTTTTTACAGTAAGACCAAATGCATTATAATGAATGAAGGCGAATGTAGAGGTCCCAGGATAATGTTATAGGATCCAATTTGGGTCAGACACCAGAGGTTTTGTCTTCCAAGCTTTTGGACTCGTGCTGGAGCCCATCTTACTATATATATTACACTATAATATATTATGGTATATTTTGCACTATAGATAT
Source organism: Masticophis lateralis (assembly GCA_030761175.1). Taxonomy (NCBI): domain Eukaryota; kingdom Metazoa; phylum Chordata; class Lepidosauria; order Squamata; family Colubridae; genus Masticophis; species Masticophis lateralis. The sequence continues at coordinate 121,828,229 of JAUDYJ010000002.1, forward strand.
TTGACTATTGCCTTAATGGCATAATTCCACTGAAACGCACACCCAACTTTCTTCCCAAGCCCTTTAAACCTGCAGAAGTCATGGATTTGGGTCAATACTAGGTACGTTCTGCTCCATCCCTGACTCAAAAGGCCTGCTATTCTGAACCCAGAATGGCTAGCTTATATGGACCACTTGAAATGTCCTGGATATATTATTTGTGATGTCAATAAGCCCAATTTATACCGATACTCAAATGAAGTAAAGGAGGGCAAGATGGTAAAGATATCATTATTTGATATCGCCTAATCATGGATCAAGAAAGCACTGGGATATCTTGTTGAAGTCAATGGCTTAATAACTATACATTTTCAGAGTCTGTTTTATAAACCCAAGGAATTCTAAAAGGTCCAACTTTGAAGAATTTTAAATTTTACCCCTCCAATACGTTCTGAAGATCATTTGTGTGGAATGGGCAGAGTCAAAGAAAAGGAAAAATCATTTATTTTTATTGATTTATTTGTCAAGAACGTATTAGGGAATATCTATAAGTATAAGCATGAATTGAATACACAAAATAGATACATGTAGAGGAAACATTATCATATGATTATTTGCACCTCTAATTTATCTAGGCTTTGTCAAATACAAAGAGCATAACTATGAGGTCCTTCTGGGCTGCTTTTGCCATTGGATCTTCCCCTTGTAGTTTAGGAGCTACAACAGATTAGCAGCAGGTTGTTTTGTTCACTGAAAGTAGCTATTTAGAGGGTCCAGTTTCTTTCTCAAAGCCTCTGTGGAAATGTCTCCCGTCATATCTCCCTGGTGCAAAATTTGACAAGCTAGCAGCCTCAATAAGGCGTTTTTTTTGTTTCACTCCTGCCTTTCTAACATTCAAATACAGGTAGTTGTATATGGCTCTGGACTGGCCATACATCTCGATAAAGTCTCAAAACATTAGTAAATGAGAACAACTCTTCCTGGTTTTATGCAAAAAAAAAAAATCTCCCAGCCACAGTCATCAGCAAACACACATGGATCGCAGGAGGAGGACTTCGTTGTGGTCCTGCCTTTCTTGTACGTCTCCTGCCCTCTTCCTGCAGTCTCTGAACACTGCTGCTGTGTAACTAGACCCTGCCTGCTTCAAACTGGGCAAGCAACTGCCTGTGAGCATCCCAGTCTGCATGCAATCCTTGTAAATAGCGTAGACAATGGCAAGCACACCTTGAACAAAGGGGTGGCCCCTTCATGCATAGCAGAGGTGGTATTCAGCAGGTTCTGACCATTTCTGGAGAACCGGTAGCGGGAAATTTTGAGTACTTTGGAGAACCAGTAAATACCATCTCTGACTGGCCCCGCCCCCATCTATTCTCTGCCTCTCAAGTCCCAACTGATCAAGAGGAAATGGGGATTTTGCAGTATCCTTCCCCTGCCATGCCCAACAAGCCATGCCACGCCCACCAAGCCACGCCCACAGAACCCGTAGTAAAAAAAATTGAATCCCACCCCGATGCATAGGCTGAATGCAACAATCATCTGAAATAGGCTTTCAAGGAAGGAGAATCTTGATTCACTATTATCTTCTGCCTCTTTACACAGAGGATTGCCTAAGGGTTCCCTTCATCATCCCTGGTACACTTCTACGGTGTGACAGCACAAACTGAGCAATCCCATGGGACCTTCCTATCCTCAGGTCCATTAGCTGGTTGGCCACGGGCCAAAACATTGCAATATTATATAGTCATGTCTCCTTTCCCTCTGAGAATATAGGCTGCACTACTACCATCCAGAGGCTTTCACTATACCATAGTAAAAATGGGGAAAGGATTCCTTTCAGGGGAAGTGATAAAACCAACTACTGCCATTCTGTTGGTATGGAAAGAGTACAGATAATGTACATCACTTCATTCTGTGAGTTGCCAGTACAAATCCTGCATCCCTGTTCCCTTTCACTGTATCGGTGAATGTGGTGTTTCTGCACATTCCTGGTTCAGTTTTAGAAGTTAGAATGCTGACTTGTTTGTAGTCCCAAATGGATGTAATCCTATTCCCGCCTCTCCCTCCTATACCGATGAATAAGTGAATGTGATTTGTACCATTTATAATGTTGTGTCTTTCGTATTAGATTAACCCAGAATAAAAGGATACTACTGCCTTGTTTGTTTTGCATACACCCTTCCGGAGCAATCACCCGGATTTTGTAGAGAGGGAATCACCAAAGAGGGACACAGAAATTAAAAGACGGGGAAATGGATATTTCATCTTTCCATCCAGTTATTCTATTTCCTTGCTATGATGGGTCAGCTGGAAGGAGCGTTGATTGGCTCATGACAGTCAATAGCGAAGATGAAGGCAAGTCAACTTCGAATTGTTTCTGAGGAACTGAAAATTGAAAATGATGGTGGTGGCATAGAAGCATCAAAGTAAATGGATGAGAATTTTGGTAAAATAAACATATCATATTTAGGACTAATATGGCAGATAAAGTAAAAGTGTCTCCTCTTGCAACATCCAGAGAAGATACACATTAACACATGAAAGTGATATCCTCATTCAATGTACTAGCTCTTTCTCCATCCTCTGATCAGAATAAGGACATTTTCTAGCATCTCTTGTAAAATCTAGGAGGCAGCAAGGGCTCTACTTGATGGACCATGTCAAGATTTTTAAAAAATCCAGAGTCCAATTCATGGCTTCTGAAAAATGCCCTTTCCCTTGTTTCCACATCCATCTTGCTTATACAGTTAATATTCTGCCTTATCCTGGGGGCCGGGGGGGGGGGTCGAGGGTGTGTTAGAAAATAAGGGAGGTTATTTCCCTCTCACTCCATTCATGTAACTAATTGACAAGATGCAGTAATTGTTCATTTAGAGAGCAAAATGTATCTTGCCCTTTTTATCTTGCCCAGTTGGTCTTTTTCAGATTCACCTCCAGCCCATCTCTGGTGCCATCTGCTGGCTAATCACAGCTCTTTGGGTAAAGTGGAGTGCTACACAAATGCAAAATTAGGGGTTGCACTATTCTAATTGCAATTTGTTGATGAGTGAGGTAAATGTAATTACTGCTTGCACATAAGCAGAGCCTTTCAGTTGGCATCTCCTTCCTGTTGCCTGAAACAGGCAGCCACATCAATGCATTGTAATATATTCACTCTTAGCTTGCTGGAAAACCTATCTAGAATCCTCTCCATTTGGTATACTTTCATATCTCGTCTGTTCACTTGTTTAGAACTGGTGCCTCTTCAGTTTTCACTTTGTGCTTTCTACGGATACTGTATTTGCACAAGACTTCTTAACACCCAGATGATCCAAGCCTTTCAGGTGAGAGGAACATGAGAAGTAGACCAATGTCTAGCTGCACTGGAAGGGAGTGAGATCACTGAGGTTTAATAACTTAGATGCTCTTCTGTTATTAATCCCAGACAATATAAACTATAGGTGGCAGGTAGGGTGGGCAATGTACTTTCAGAATTGCAAGATTGATCAGCCTGCAAGATAGTTCAGACAGGAAGCATGCCCAGATGATCTAATTCTACTGTTTTGTAAGTTTACTTTAATAGGATCTTGCAAGGGAGAGGAGAGGAGAGGAGAGGAGAGGAGAGGAGAGGAGAGGAGAGGAGAGGAGAGAGAAGGGGAGGGGAGGGGAAAGAGAAGAGAGGAGACAGGAAAGGAAAGGAAAGGAAAGGAAAGGAAAGGAAAGGAAAGGAAAGGAAAGGAAAGGAAAGGAAAGGAAAGGAAAGGAAAGGAAAGGAAAGGAAGCGTCAGTATTTCACTGGTTCTGTGGGGTCCTTGGTGCTCTCTGAATTTGGTTGTTTCCTTGCATATGTTACATTACCACATTAGATAACATCATCAATGCTAGTAGGGTGGGGAGTTTTCATTTTCTATCCTAGTGGCTTGCTCTATTGGTGTTGGTGGGAGTGATCTTGGTGGTTCCTTGATTAGGCTCTTGTTTTCTTTTAGATTGCTTGTCTGAATTAGGGGTTCCTTGATTGGGGCATTGTTTACCTCTTGATTGTTGGTCTAGTATTAATATTGATGTTAATCTTTGCTCATCTGAATGTTAATTGCTGGTGAAGAGATGTTTTGGTCTTTTTGTTTCCTTTGTGGCTTTTTGAATACCTCTTTTGAATGGCATATAGATGTGGTTTATCTCTATGTGCCTGTTGATGGCTGTTCCAGGCTTCTAGGAACTCTCTAGGATTTTTGGGGTTGGCTTAGTTTAGGATGCTCACAATTTCCCAGTCAAAACTATGGTTTCATTAGTCCATGTGTTGTGAAATTAAGGCATTTACATCATGTCTTCTGACTGCTAGTTGGTGTTTCACTCTGCTAATTTTCTGCCTGTTTCACTGGTTCACCAATGGACTTATGTACTGGGGGAAAAAAGGCTAGCGGAAAAGTGAGTAACCCAGGAAAATAAAGAAAAAGGGTACTATTAGGATTCAAACCAGCAATGCTCTAATAACTCAAGAAAAAATGCTAACCATTGTGCTACTTGAATACTACTGCTAACAGTAATTGCAAAAGAAGTTAACTACTGAGATTTACAGAGCAAATCTAAGGAAATGCAGTAAAGGATTTATTTTTTTCTTACTTGGACTGCAACAATGGGTGACAAGGGAGTCAGGTGAGGAGTAGCAAATGAATGTGCAGAAATTCACCTAGAAGAGCATAAAAGTGCAGCAAGCAGACCAAATTTCATAATAATCATCCTTGTCTCCTTGTAAATTTTTATATACACTTTTATATTTCCAATTTTCATTGTACACGCAGAGTCCCTTTCCACAGTTCAAAAATGTGAAAAATAAATTGCACATTGAGTTGTCGTAAACCAGAAATCTCCCATCATGAAATGGGAAAATATGGCTAGTGCAGGGGTGAAATTCACTTACCTTCCCTACTAGTTCACAAATGTACATACACCGCAATGTCTGTGCATGCGCAGAGGCTGAAAATCATTGCAAAAAAGGCACGTCATGATGTCCACATGGGTGGGCGGGGCTTCACGTAGTTGGCCCTACCGAATCGCACGATCCTGATAGAACCAGCTGAATTTTACCCCTGGGCTAATGGCCATGTTTGCAATAGGCTGAGGGCAAGTAGAGGCCGATGTTGCCCATACAGTATTTGCATGGCTGGAATGTTCTTGGGATTCACAACTTGGCAGTGTGGAAATGTTCCCACAGCTGGAGTTTCCTTCAAAAAGCAATCTTTTTGCTGAGTAATGGCTTTGCAAGAAAGAAGTGGGGGAATCAGAAGCCTCAGGCAGGATCCCTCCTAACAATTTATAGCATCTTCTAGAATCATCCAACCATCATTGTGCTGACGTATAATAATAATGAGAACAGGTTTTATATTGCTCCAGTGATAGATGGATGACATTAAGAGATGCTGTAGGATGCTGGTGGGGAAATGTTTCCCTTCCGAAACAGCTGACCTGATCAGAGACTCCTTGTCTAAAGAGGCCCCTTCACACGCAGGTTAAGGACAATGTTGAAGAGAAGAGCCCTGTCTTCAGATTTTACATCCAGACAGTGATACTTGAGCGCCTGAATTCACAGTTTCTCTTCAGCCCTTAAATGCAGCTTCCAGCAGCCATCAATGCTTCTTGACAGCACACTTTTAGCAAAATGGGAAAAGAAAGCCTGTGTAAAAGATAGGCATTTCCATTTGTTCATCATAATTGGATTTACTACTTCATTCCCATTAAAGTTTTGGTCTTTCCACGAAGGCCAATTTAAAAGGAAGATTGACAAAGTCTCATTGTTCACTTGATGCTTTGCTTTTTAATGCACATTCATGCATTATGACTCTATGGCTGTTTTCAGGTCCTTGGAAAATCAACTTGACACGCTCATTACGAGCAAGCTGTAAAACAGTGAAAATTTGCCCGATTTGTCTTTTGATGTGCCACTAAGTTTGGCACGCTAAACATAACTGGCTCTCCACTCTGAGGATGTTTTAAGATAATGAAGCACATTTTCTTTGAGGGCGGAAAAAATAGGGAATCTCTTAAATGCAAACATAAGGTTTCCAATCCACCCCCAAGTCTTCTGGCACGCTCTCTCTTGAAATGATTGAGAATTGTACTGAATATAAATCTTCTTTTTTTCTTTACTGACAAATCTTTTTCTTTCTGCTACCTCGGCCCTTGGCAACATATCTCAATGTCTGTGGAACAAATGATTTGCTGCAAGGATAAACTAGGCCAAATAGAACCAAATGCAGCTTTCCCTACATGGAATACAGGTCCAAGAACAGAGCTAAAGATGTGGTGTGGAGTAGTGATGTATACTCTCCTCCTATCGTTCAAAACCAACCCTTCAGAGATCAGGAAACATCTGCTAGTTCAACAGAGAAATGACCAAAAGAACTAGTGGAGCTTATCCTGGCCTTATAAATCATCCAGCTCTTGCAATTAAGGTTTCCTGTTTCTCAGACCAATTTTGCTTTTGGGAATCCCATTGGCAGTACTAAATAGGCTTATAAAGCAACTTGGTTTATTATACTTGGAGTGTGTGTGTGTGTTTGTGTGTGAGAGAGAGAGGGAGAGAGAGAGAGAGAGAGAGACATACATACAGAGAGAGGGAGAGAGAGAGAGAGACACACACACAGAGGGAGAGAGACAGAGAGGGAGAGAGGGAGAGGGAGAAAGACACACACAGAGAGGGAGAGAGACAGAGAGGGAGAGGGAGAGAGAAAGAGAGAGGAGGGAGAGGGAGACACACACAGAGAGGGAGAGAGAGAGAGACAAAGAGGGAGAGAGAAGGACAGAGGGAGAGAAAGGGAGAGAGACGGAGAGAGAAAGAGAAAGAGAAAGAGATCTTTGTGCCAAAGCAAAACATAAATCCTTTAAGTGCTCATAGCCTAATATATATTTTCTGGGCTGTTTAAAACAGCACCTGCTTCCTTCCCTTCAGTGCCTAGACAAGTGATAAAGCCAATGGGGAAAGGATGCAATTTTGCTGAAGAAGATGTTGATCGCTAGAGGGCAATACAGTAATGAACTAAAGGGAGGCTTTTGATGGAATCGTACTTCTGCTTTCCTAGATCTACCTAAATAGATTATGCTTCCACTGATTCCCTCAGCCCTTTATTTAAACATTCTGACCATCAAATGCTCTGATATTTGAGCTTGATGGTACTATCTAAGTCCCTTTTGCGCTTGATAAAATGTGGACAATCCGGTCTTTTTGGATGCATACAAAGCAAATTAAATTATATAAAACAACAGTTCCACAGCAATTTTACTGCCTTATTGCCAAAGTCAATGTACACTGTAATTTGCAACCATTCAGAGGGTAGGAGTAGAATACATTTTGTTAACTAACTCCATACGTTGTATAATACAATAAAAAAATCCCCCTGGAGCTACAGTAAAAGAATGCAGGGTTTTAAAAGGGGGCTGTATAATTAGTTAGCGTGTTTTCAATTGCTTTGTGCCGCTATAATACAGAGAGGTTTTTTAAAAAAGATTTTCTACAGGATACTGAGAAGTGTTAATATTACCTAAATAATATCACAATACATTATTGAATCATATCAGAATACATTATTGCAATGAACAGGGAAAAATGTCTGTGCATTTTAAGGTGAACATCATGGCATCTGTTTTGGACCTAGCTCTTTAAGCTATTCTTCCACAGTAAATTGCTCTAGAAAGAAAGATTTTCTACAGATCTGCTGGCCAATGAATCTAGAAATCACTAGATTGAGGAAAGCAAACAGATATATCCGAAATCATCATCTACACACGCTTATTTTAGTTGCATGCCTGACTTCTTCCAATTGAATCTTCATGTGCAGGGATCAGCATAGGGATAAATACTGACATCACAACTCGAGATGCTTTGTTTAGACAATAAGATCTGGAACAGAGGACTGAATCTCTAAAGGTAAGGATAACACTATCGGTCCTACAGCTTTAACAAATTATTTTGATTCCTCTGTTCTTCTGCTCTCTCTCTCTGTTGAACAGCCAGGTGAGTCTACCTTTATGCCTATTGTATTGTTTAAGAATGATTTGCATTTCTCAGGAATTCCATTCCATTTATTTACAAAGTTTTACATCCCTCCTTTCCTCCAGAAGCTCCAAGTAAAATAAATAGAACTTCAAAATACTATAGCTTTGCTATTTTGAAATTGGCCTTTCACCCTTTTTCTTCCTCTTTTTTTCAGAATTCGTAGCACCATGGAAAGAATATTTTTCTATTTATAATAAGTACAGAGATAGGCAATTTAGATATCTTGTTCGAGATGAAACTGGCCACTACCCAGGGCCCCTCCAGGATCAATGGATTGATTAAGACAGCATGCCCCAGGTAACTTATGGACCAATGGTGAAATCCAAATTTTTTTACTATGGGTTCTGTGGGCGTGGCTTGGTGGGCATGGTGTTGCTTGGTGGGCTTAGCTTGGTGGGTGTGGCAGGGGAAGGATACTGCAAAATCTCCATTCCCTCCCCACTCCTGGGGAAAGGATATTTCAAAATCTCCATTCCCACCCCACTCTGGGACCAGCCAGAAGTGGTATGTGCTGGTTCTCCAAACTACTCAAAACTTCTGCTACCAGTTCTCCAGAACCTGCTGGATTTCACCCCTGTTATAGACCCAGATAAATATCAGCAGGCACTTAGGGAATTTCCCAACAATCTGGTAAGGAGATCTGTTGAGTGCCTGATTGGCCACTGGCAGCAGGTGGCAACTCAAGCACTTGAGGGAACCACTCCGCAGTAAATGTCTATGGAGATTCTCAGTCATCCAAGTCCCGGTTGTCCAATTTTGAAAAAGGCACTTTTTTCAAAAAGCAACAGGGGTTTCTTTGTTTTCCTTGAAGAAGTTTTGCTTCTCATCCAAGAAGCTTCTTTAGTTCTATCCTGAAGGAACTTCTTGGATGAGAAGCCTCTTTCTCAACAAAGTCTTGGTGAAGTGAGATGAAGCAGCAGAAATGATGCCTAGAGCACCATGGAGGAGGATCAAAAGCACACCTACCCAAATACAAGTACAAGCTCAAGTTCTGGCCTACATCATGAGGGATGTAAGGGAGGAAAATCGTAAGTACATTTCCTCCCTTACACTGTTGGCCAGCAGACTTGTTTCGGATTCTAAACTCCTATGGAAACTTGTGTATAGAGATGAATAAATAGACATGACCAGGTTGCCACAAAGATGCTCAGGTATCCCTTATCTTTGACTCAACATGGGGAGAATTTAATATGCTGAGTAAAATGATGTTTTGCAATGTTAATTGGGACTGCTTTTGGCCTGTGGACTCCAATGAGGTGGATAGGCTGCTCTATAGGATGTCCTCTCCCAGTTGTGGGCTTGACCTGTGTCCCATCTGGCTTCTTCAGGGGAAGATAGGGATGTGACAAGCTAGACCTGGGAGGGGATGCTTCCTGAAGCCTGAAGGAAACTGCCATGCACACTGTTAAAAGTCTCCAACCTGCCAGTTCAGGGAAGATTTTGAGAAGGTAATGGGGAGACAACTACAGAGCAACTTAGGAGAAACGGGTCATTTGGATCCTTTTAAATCAGTGTTGCACATGAGATGCACTGGTTACACTGGTTGATTACTTTTATCCATACTTAGATTTAAGGGTACCCACTTCCTTGTCCTGTGAGATGTCTTAGCATCCTCCTTAACTTTGATATCCGTCTTGACCATGTGGGAGAGCTAGGGAGAGATAGTGGGACAGTACTATTCTGCAACAGCTCCATTCCTTCTTTAAACGACAGTATCAGTTGATAGTTATAGGGAAGAGAGTTTGGCCTGGCGGCCACTTCCATGTTGCAGATTCAATCCTCTCTCTTTCGTTTTTTAATATATTCATGAAGCCACTGAAAGAAGTCATGAACCAGATCAGGGTTTGATATGCTGAAGACAACCAGCTTTGCAGTGAACTGGTGATGCTGTGAAAATCTTGTCCCAGGGTCTAGAAGCTGTGAGGATAGAACAAACTGAAGATGAAAGAGGGTGAGATGGGATTGCTATCTATTCATTGAAGTTCCTGGTTGTCTTTCATAAGGTAAGCACTACTCCCCAGTGTAAAAGATCTGTGACTTGGGGTTCTCCTGGATGGGCAGACAGACATTGTAGCCAGAAGGGCCTTTGCCCAGCTTGTAGCCTTACAGTAAGTTTTGCGCTTATCATCATGGTCACAGATATTGCAATGCCCTCTTCACAATGCTCCCTCTGGAAGTCATTCATAAGCTACCACTAGTACAGGATAATGCAGCCTGATTGCTGGCTGACTAGTATTCATTGCCAGGATTCAAGTATGTAAGACGTGTCCAGGTTGCCAATATGTTTACAAGTGCAAATCAAGTTTCTGGTTTGATCTATAAAGCCCACTGTAGCTTAGCACTAAGATACCTTCAGGATCATGTCCTGCAACCAGAACATGTCCATCATCATGGAAAATACTCCTAATCATTGTAGGCATCTCAGATAGATGATGGACAAGGAGATGGTGATCTTTTTCCGTACAGCACTGATGTTGTGGAACAGCTCCTCTCCCCTGAGAAATGGATATTACTTTTGTCCTTTGCAGTGATGGTCACCCAGACAGCAATTAGAACATCATATTACTGCCGTGATATTAAATGTTAGTTTGTACCATCATATGATTATTATAATATGACATATTCATCTATGATAGCTGGATTGGGATGTGATCATTGTTGCTGCAACGTTTTGCATTTGCTTAAAAGTTTATATTTATTGGATGTTTAATTTATGTCCATGGTGGATGCTTTAACTACTGTCATTGTAAAGAGATTGGCAGAATAAAAGTGATAAATACATTTAAAAGCAATCCATCGGAAGCTATGTAACCTCATCATCATCTGTGTTCAGCAAATCTTGCTGAGATTCTCGCTCAATCCCACAAGCTTTAGCCGCCGTCTTTCTTAAAAGCACTTTGTAGCATGCATCTTCTTTTCCTTTGGTAACGGTAGGAAATGTTGGAGCTCCAGGTATAGCAATTGCAGAAGGTGGTGGCTATTTCTTGCAGCTTCCAGTCACCTGTCAACTTCAAAATATTTAATAGAGATTTTTCCTGGTAGTGTGGAAGTACCCTGAGGAGTTCAAGAGGTATGTAAAACAATTCACACTCTTTCCAACACAGTCTGATTGTTGTTCTCCAGAGATGCTAATCTGCACATTAATCTGCAGTCTTTCTCTCCCCATGAATACTATTAAAAGATTAATTATAAGTAATGACTCTTTTCTTTGTTACCAAACACAAGAATATAGATATTATGATAGGAGAAGGGAATTATGGCTTCCTTTTTTTTCTCTCTCAAGGCAAAGGCATTCAAGAGATGCATGAATTATCTGAACTGTTCCTCAGTACAATATCTGGTACTTTCTGGAGAGGAAACAAAACAGAGTATGTCGGGAGAGAGACCAAATTGATTGAGTAGGATATGTATCAAGGAGGTCCAAATTCATATTCTTACATAATTTGGAGATCTTGGCCTCAAAATGATGTGGCATAGTGCCAGATTTGTTTACAATAAGGTTTGACAGGGGACAAAGCAACAGAGCTACCAAAACCTGGCTATCTTCTATTACTCCATTGCTATGGTCAGATCATGCCCTGATCCAGTTGAGAATAAGAGCCACTCATAGCATCTGCAGGGTGGTGGGGCTGATTACTTGGAATCATTAAACCCCCAATGCGCAGACTCTGTAAGCATGACTGGAACAATATATTTGCCTGCTATCTGGACATCTTTTGGGCCTGTAAGCTTTGAGGAAGTGGATAATACGTTGTCTAGACTATTCTCTGCCAGGTATAGATTGGATCTCTATTTATCCTGGCTGATGTGAGGAGTGGGTGGAGGAATGACCACATGGATCCATGAAACTGTCAATAGCTCCTTTTATAGAGGCAGCTCCTGGCAACTGCTGAAGAGGCTATCTCTTCATCCTGTGGTCTTAGATGATTACCAATTGGCCTCCCATCTTCACTTTTTGTGAAAGATTGTTGAGACAGTGGCAACAATGGTAACAGATCAGTGACACAGCATCCCATAGGAAGCCAATTATCTGTATCCTTTTCATTCTGGCTTCAGGCCTGGACATAGGACTAGGGGAGCAAAGATCACCCTCCTGAAAGTTTGGAAAAGGATGGGGACAATGCACCTCTTCTTGCCCTTTTGGACCTCCCAGCAACTTTTGAGCCATGGTATCCCTTCTGGATTATCTGCAGACAGTGGGGTCTGAAAGCATTTGATTTGCAGTGGTTCTATTCCTTCCTCTATAGATGCTTTCAGTGGGAAGAAGAAGCCAGTTTAGAGCCTTCTCATTTTGAGAGGTTCTGCAGGGGTCAGTTCTTGCCCCATTCCTTTTTAACAGGTGTGAAAACAGTGAAGGAAGTCATCCAACAATCCGATACAGTATCATCTGTGTCTGATTGCACCCAACTACTGTATATGTTGCAACCCCCGTTTGTGGGGAGATCTTGTTGATGTTGAGATTGTGGTAGGATAAAAACAATAAATTACTTATTTATTGTTTTTATCCTGCCACAATCTCAACATCAACAAGATGTTTGCCCTCCTGTGTGAAGACTAGAAGATGGTTGCATGCCACTGAAGTGATTGTTGTGCTGCATTTCAGGAAAAAATAGGAAAGCAATTATATTCTGCAAAAAGGGAGTTGAGCCTCATGCTATCCAAGTGATGTTCCTAGATATTCCTATCTCCCTTCTGAAATCCTGGAAAAACATCAGAAACCTTGGAAAGAACTTCAACTACCATGTTTCCCCAAAAATAAGACCCTGTCTTATGTTTCTTTGAACTCTGAAGTAAGCGTTTGGCCTTATTGCCAGGCACTCAAAAGCCCGATTGGGCTTATTATCAGGGAATGTCTTATTTTGGGGAAAACAGTGTAGCTGTCACCCATGACGCTGAAGTTTGTTACTTAATCCTACTTTTTTTGTGCTGTAAAGCAGGCAGGAGCGCCTTCTCACTTTGAGTCACAAGAAGCTTCCTCCCAGCTGGTCCAAAATCTGTCATGTTTTAAATTTAACATAAACAACAAAATCAAGATTTCACTTCCTTTTTAATAAAGGAAACAGCTGCACTTGAATTATCCTGGTCTTCTCTATGGAGACTGAATGCCTGAATTCTGCCACTGGCTACTGAGGAAGGGACTGTTATTTCGAGAAACGTCTCCCGAATAGTTTAATAATTTACTTCTCAGCCAGGTCATTCTTTTAGCTAACCTTCTGAGACATGAGTCAGAAACTAAAAAGGACTTTCAAGACCTTTAAGTGCCATTCCTTTTGGCTTGCTTGCTAAAGTTAGTGCATCTGAAAAGTTTAGTGGAAGGCTTGATGGTATCTTTCTCTAGATGAACATTTTGTAGGAACAGGAACTAGGGCAAGGGTGTCGTGGCGTCGTCACATGACCTATGGAGAATTTTCCCCACTTCGCTAAACTGGGTGTGGGCGTGGCCAGCACATGACGCATCCGGCCTGCAGGCCACAAGTTTGACAACCCCGAACTAAGGGTTTAGTAGAAGACTAACTACATCTTTCCATGTAAAAGAAAAACAAAGTCCTATAGAGAGAGTTCTCAACTTGTGATCCATTAGCAACTGTTCCAAGTTACAACAGCACTAAAAAAAAATCCTTAAACTTATTGATCAGTGCAGTGTCCCTGCAGTCAGGTGCTTGCAATTCAGCTCACAATAACCGGCTTGCATTTACAACAGTTGCAGTGTCGTATGATCGCCATTTGTGACCTTCCCAGGTTGCAAGTTGCAGGCTTATGATGTCTCACTTAACAACTGTGGTGATTTGCTTAATGACCACAGCAAAAAAAATGGGGGGCATAAAATCATGTGCAATCACATGATGCCTGACTTAATGACTACCATGCTTAACATGGTAGCTGTGGTTGTGAACCAATGGCTACTTGGAGCAGCCTTATGGGAACTTTATGCTCTACCACTGCACTGAGGAGAGGGGAGAAAAGAGTCCAATGGGAGGGGCAGTGGGAGCCCTCTGATTTAACCCAGGAGGTCAAGAGAAGAAAGTTTACAATTTAAACAGAAATGCGGATAGGCAAATAAGCAAGCCCTGAAAGCTTTGCATTACAGTGGGCAATAATCCACTATTGTTTTGAAAACTTCAATGTTGTCTGCAGTAAAATTCTTACACAGCTAAATTATCTTTGGGAGACATCTGCCACATCAAGCCAAGTACTGAAGAGATTAAGAATGAGGAGAACTGTAATTTACTGCTGAGCCTTGTTGTGAAGTCTAGCCTCAATTGTACCAATGCAGATTTTCCCCCTCAAAAATTGGAGGGTTGGGGGCATTTAAAAGACAGGGTACTTTTATGGTGGGTGGGAGGACTTAGGAAATGACTATTCCCCGCCCCCCCCCCCCCAACACACACACACACCCAGTTAACTGGGTCACTATTAATCAGGTTGCTGGATTCTCCTGGTGAGTCAGTTAACGGAGAGAATCAGCTGTGATCTGCAAATAGACTCACTGAGTTCTTCCATCAGTCTAAGCAGGTGGGCATCTGCAGGAATTTATTTTGATTTATGGAGGGGAGAACTTGCAACACAGGATGTTACGGTAATTACATATTTGAGATACACTGTTGCCACACAGCTGCCTATTTTTCTTGGATGCTTTATAGTTTCTATACTGTGACAGAATTACAATGTAGCAGTCTTGGAGATATATATTGGATACTTTTGGACAACTTCTCATAAATGGGATAATTTACATTGTGATGTATTCTGCAAATACATAAAAAGGAGCCTGGACAGCTCAGCAGACTAATGCATTGTAATTTAACTCCAGCTGTCTGCAATTAATAAGTTTGAATCTCACCAGGCTCCAGGTTGACTCAGCCTTCCATCCTTTCTAAGGTAGGTAAATTGAGGACCCAGTTTGTGGGGGCAATAAGCTGACTTTGTATAAATATACAAAAATATGAAGGCTATTGCTTAACGCATTGTAAGCCGCCCTGAGTCTCCGGAGAAGGACGGCATATAAATCAATTTTTTTTTTAAAAAAATGGTCTAATGCTCCCATATAGGGATACGGGAAGCTTCTTATATTAAGTTTATATTACATTTAGTTTTTGTTGTTTTGTTGTGGGATAGCACTGCAGTTTTCTATTGTACTACAGGTAGTCTTGACCTACAGCCATAATTGGGCCCAAAATTTATGCTGCTAAGCAAGTTAAATGAGCTTTGCCCCATTTTACGTCCTTTCGTGCCACTGTTGTTAAATGAATCACTGCAGTCGTTAAGTTAGTAACACGGTTGTTAAGTGAATCTGGCTTCCCCACTGACTTTGTTTGTCAAAAGGTCACAATAGGTGATCAAATGACCCCGGGACACTGCAACCATCATAAATATGAACCGGTTGTCAAGCATCCAAATTGTGATCACATGACCATGGGGAATGCTGCAATGGTCGTAAGTGTGAAAAACAATCATAAATCGCTTTTTTCAGTGAAGTTGTAACTTTGGTCACTAAATGAAATGGTTGTAACCCTGTATTAGGCTGCTAATGAAATCAATTCTGGCCAGGCAGCTGGGCAAACAAAAATCAAACCTGCCCTTCTAGGTTGGTGTAACTGAGATGCCTTTCACAGATGCAATGAAGGAAGCCTTTCAAACATGCAAAAGGGATCTGCTCTATTGGCTTACAATTGCTCGCTCATCCAATTAATCTCCTTTCCCAGAAGCAAGAACCACTACAGACCCAAGGTATGCTATACTTGCTGTGAGTTTAATTAACCTCTTACGACAGTTGCAACAAAAAAGCAATTAATCTATCAAGCGACAGTGAGACTGGCAATTCCTTATTCAAGGATTTGGTCAGGTTTTCTCATTGCAGATGGTGCTTAAGTCTCTTTGGAAGCAGCTGCTTAAACCAGAGCCCAATTAGTGAGGGTTTTTAAAATTATTATTTACCGATGCTCCGATAGGAAGTTTAAATGGAGATAGGCTTTTGGAAACCTCAAACACCAAAGATGCACATTGGAATGTGTTCCTATGCTTGGAACATTTTTAAGAGTCTAAGAGGTTTGGCAGTTCAATAGTTATCTGAGCCTTCCAATTTTTTCATACATCAGATGTGAAATGCATGCATAAAACAACAGTCCTCATTTCTGCCTGAAAGTTTACTTCTTCCGGGGCTTGCATTACTGAAGACCACCTCTAAAATTGCTCGGCACAATAAGGCTATTATTTCCAACTGTCAAGCACAGATATAGCCTTCCCACAGGTTAAACAAGTCCATTGCCAAACTTATGTGTTCAAAAATGGCTTTTTCTAAGCTGACGCTCACCGAACTGTCATTCTCATTCATTCTTGAATCTCCAGACATCCTTGGAGTTTTTTTCTGAACATTTGGGTTTTGTTCCTGCTCTTCCATTTTAAATTATGCCCATTCATAAAACGGCTCTATTATCTCGAGTGGTGAATTCAAAAAATTTAGCAAGGGGTTCTCTACCCAGTTGCTGGATGGGCATGGCCTAGTCAGCCTCCTGCACCACGGCAGGGGAGGGGGCATTTTTGCCTTTTCCTGGCTCCGGACGCTTTCCAGGAAGGTGAAAATGGCCTCCCCAGGCTCCGGAGGCCCTCTTCCCAAACTTCCCAAATTTTCAGTAGGTATGTTTTTCGCCTACCCCAAGTCTCCATCCATGCCCTGTGTTATGTCCTTATAAGGACACCCGCCTGGGATTCGTCAAAGATCCTTTCGGCGGGAGATTTGAATCCCTGTCAGTGGGCGGTGCGTCTGCCGGAGCAAATATAAGGAGAGCTCCGGCAGCGCAGCGCCAGTTCAGTTCTCGTTAATAAACGTTGTTACTTGAACTCTGCTGGTCACTTCTTCTTTCCTGCGCCGATCTAACACTGGCGACGAAGGACTAGAGAAGAACCACCGCGTGGCACGATCGCCATAACGAGCTGAAGTCACTTGACGCGGACTGAGAGATGGCAACGCCGCAAGCGCCGTTCGCCTCGCTAGCTCCTTTCAACCCCAGCCAGGAGAAATGGAGCTCCTATATGATCCGTTTCTGCCAATTCCTCCGGGGAAACGGATACAACAATTTAGACGACGAGAGGAAGAGGGCTCTCTTCCTCGCTCACTGCGGCACCGACGTCTTGGAGCTCGCCGTCAACCTCGTCGCACCCAGAGACATTGAAGTCATGTCCTGGGTGGATCTGCAGACTGCCCTGCAAGACCACTATGCACCAACGGGCACCCCCATATCGAATCGGTTCACCTTCCGACAACATAACCAGAAGGAAGGCGAATCCCTCAAAGACTTTGTGGCGGCATTGCGTCAAATCGCAGCAAACTGCGAGTTTGAGAACGTTGACAATGCCTTACGCGACGGGATCGTCTTCGGGATGAGAGATGCCAACCTCCAAAAAAAGTTCCTGAGCAGAAAAAGACTGTCCCTGAAGGACGTTCTTGAGGAGGCTACGGCTGCTGAAACATCCGAGACAGCCGCCGCTGTGATGCGCCAGTCCCGAGGGATCCACAAGATCCGCAAGTCGTCATCAGAATCGTCTGATGACTCTGCCACCCGAAAATGCCCTGCCGAACTGTTAATGGGCAGGCGCCTTCGGTCACCCCTGGACAGACTGCACCCTCAATACACCTCTGAGGTGCCCGCCTCTGCCAGTCGCCAACTCCGCCAGTTTTCCGTTGGCGACGCCATCTTCGCTCTCAATTTCCACGGCTCGCCAAAATGGCTTAAAGCTACAGTACACAGCACAACCGGTCCCAAATCCTATCGCGTTGAGCTGGAAGATGGACAGATCGTGAGACGTCACCTCGACCAGCTCCGCAAAAGGTGGAGGGAAGCGATCGAAGACCACCCAGACGAGGTAGGCCTAAACCACCCCGACGAGGTAGGCCTACACCACCCTGGCGAGGTAGGCCTAAACCACCCCGGCGAGGTAGGCCTAAACCACCCCGGCGAGGTAGGCCTAAACCACCCTGACGAGGCAGGCCTGAACCACCCCGGTGCGGTAGGACCAAACCACCCAGACGAGGGAGGCCGGCGACACTCGAGAGGAGCAGGCACCCCAGCACCTAGCCTGACTCAAACTCCGACAGGACTAGTAGACCGGGGACAAGATAAACCGGGTACCCCGAAGCACTGCGGGGCGGATGGCAGTCAACATCCCGAGACCCGAGATCTCCAGGCAAGCAACGAAAGCCAAGTAGACCGGGGACAACCCAGCAGGGGAAGCCAACATCAACCCTGCGAAGTAGGCAACTGATGCTCCAGGGATGGGGATCTCCATCCAACTCTCCAGAAGACCCTACAACGACCGGCCGACCACGCGGAAGACCAACCCTGCAAGGAAGGCCACCACCACTCCTGCAGGGTAGGCCGACACCAACCCGACATGTTCGCGCACCCCATCGACCAGAGGAAGCGGCGACCATCACCACCACGCCAGCCGTGCAGAGAGGGCCTACACCACCCCTGCGAGGTAGGCCTACACCACCCCAACAGAGCCGACCTGTCACCAACCCCTTCCGCCTGCCGCCCTGGGAGTAAGTCGGACTCAACCGGAGAGCCCGGGGGCCTAACCCAACCACCACCGCCGAACTCGCACCCTGACCCAGACCGACGCGACTCTATCCCGGAGGGGACCCGAGGGAGACCCAGGGACCTACCGTGGCTCAGGAGTTCCGGACCGGTCGAAAGCAGGGATCCACACCGGCGGCACCACGATCCGTGCAGGAACGAGGCAGACCAGCATCGCCTGCAGGCGGAGGTCCTCGACCCGGCCGGAGGTTCGGGAACAGTGCCCGCGTCCTCGATGGCCAGATCCAGCCCGGCACCGGGGAGGAATCCCCGAGCCGAGGAAGCACCCTCCGGCATGGAAGGCAACCATCCTGGAAATGGACTGCGCAGGTCAGCGCGATTACGTCGACGTCCTGTATATTTAAGTGACTATTTCCCTTGAACGACTGACTAAGAACTAGGGGGGAGGAGTGTTATGTCCTTATAAGGACACCCGCCTGGGATTGGTCAAAGATCCTTTCGGCGGGAGATTTGAATCCCTGTCAGTGGGCGGTGCGTCTGCCGGAGCAAATATAAGGAGAGCTCCGGCAGCGCAGCGCCAGTTCAGTTCTCGTTAATAAACGTTGTTACTTGAACTCTGCTGGTCACTTCTTCTTTCCTGCGCCGATCTAACACCCTGTATTTACCTGCATCTAAAACAGGCCACGTGGGGACTCCTGGGAGGGGACAGCTACTCTTTTCACTGCTTTGAGGCTACTGTCAGCCTGTAGGCCGGACAGACCAAATTATCTAATTCTGCTTTAAAGTAAGGCTACACTAACAGAATCTTGCAAGTCTGAAAGGACAGTTTTCTCCTCACCACCACCACCACTCCACCTCCTATAGAGCCTGAGAAACTAGGGAGGGTCTCTTCTGAGCATCTTGCCCCCACCCACTAGCTAGCTGCAGGCTGTACTGTCTTTTATCTGACTGTTCCTAGGCAAATCTCTTTTGTCCTGTCTCCAAGGATTTTCCTGCATATCATCACAGCTACAAACTGTTTGCAACAAGCAGCTCAGCCCTATAGGGAAAAGTACTACTCCTCTGTGCTTGAAAGTGGCTGGCACAAGAACTCAGGAACCAGGGTTGTTCAAATAAGTACAAGTTTATTCCATACCAACTCTAAACAAAAATCTGACCTAGTAAAGGTCAAGGCAAATTGGCAACAGGTAAGAGTCAATAGAATTGGGAGGGAGGGGCTGGACATAGATACTATTTGGGCATGAAAATTTCCAAATTGATGAAGTGCTTGGCCCCCTCCTTTGGGCTCAGTCTGGTCATCTCTTACATCTGCCAAGCACACAAAAAGAAATGTCCTGAGAACTCACTTTTTTTTTCTTCTTTTTTTTCCGTACAGCAAACTTCTGACAGCAATAAGGAGGATATGACTAAGACTGTACAAACAGCTCTTCCTTATTGTTAGTAACATAGTAACAGAAGCTGTCTTACATAACCTGTGACATCTTTTTGGCTAAAAAAAGGGAAGAAGCCTAAAAAATCCTACCTAACACTATCAACTGTCTTGGCAATCTTTGTTACATCAGAAAAAAAAACTCCAACCAAAACAGACAATGAACTATTTATTTTCCCCATGATTAAAGCTTTCCACTCCAACCTTTCTCTATGCTTTAATCCAGCATGTCCAACCTTGGCAACTTTAAGACTTGTGGATTTCATCTCCCATAGTTGGCTGGGAATTCTGGGAGCTGAAATTCCACAGGTCTTAAAGTTGCCAAGGTTGGACCTCCCTGCTTTAATCTTTCTCATCCTTAAAAATCTTTTCTTTCATTAGTGTAAAGTAAGAATTAGAAATATTAGAAACTGATCCTGCCAATCAAGTCTCCAATCAATCATATTTTTAGCTAAGTAGAAACAATTGCCAGAGCCTTTTTAGAGAAAAGTATTTATTGGCTAGAACTAAACAGCCTGATTTTTCTTTACTGCACTTCAGCTCACTGTGTTCATATTGCCTATGCAGTATGTCCTAGGTGGAGGTATTGAATCTTATAGCAGGATGCCAGTGTCCCAGCAACAAGGGGAATAATTAGGAAGCTGCTGCCCTTTGTTGTGCCGTTGATAACCTGCTGTTGAAAGGAGAAGCTACTCTTACCTTAGCAAAAGCACAATTTTGAAACTTAGCAAAGCAAGCGGTGCCAGGAACAGATCTCTGATCAGCTCTGAAGAAGGTAATTAACATTGCCCCTCCTCTGTTAATCGTTGTAAACTGCAAACATTGTTTAAGGGATAAAGGCAAACAAATAGTCACCAAATAAGATCTGTGCTAAAGGTTTAAATTTCCCTATTTAAAACAAAAGGGAGGGATGAATTATATTGTATATACATGTGTGTACAGACACATCCTTTGTTCCACACTTCCCCTTTTTTCAGCATTGAATGCCAAAGAGAAGGAGTCATCTTGAGATACTTATCATTTCCAGTATTAAAGACTTATCAGGTTCTCATGAAATAAAGCCTTTCACCTTAGAGTAATAATTTACAGGACTTGCCTTTCACTGGCAGGCACTAATTGTGCTAAAAAATCTTTGTGTTTCCCCTTTTCTCTAGAAAAAGAAAGAAAATATACTGTTCCCTTTCTTCTTTCTGTATAACAACTTACAAATGATTCCCAAACAGTAAAAATTTGGTTTTGGTTTTCTTATTTGCTAAATTTCCCAAGGAAGATATAAAAATGACCCTCAACTAGGGGTGCTATTCAGCAAGTTTCTGACAGGTTCTGGAGAACCAGTAGCAAAAATTTTGAGTGGTTTGGAGAACAGGCAAAAAGCACCTCTGGCTGGCCCCAGAGTGGGGTGGGAATGGAGATTTTGAAATATCCTTCCCCTGCCACGCCCACAAAGCCACGCCCACAGAACCGGTAGTAAAAAAAATTGAATTCCACCACTGCCCTCAACATAGAAATCTCCCTTTTTCATACAGAAAAAACTGTGGCAACCAACACCTCTCCTCGTTCTCTCTCTCATTTCTTCTTATTCAGAGAAAAACTAGGATCCTTGCTTCCTTTAGGCTCTCTCTCTCTTATTTTTATCCAGAAGAGAAGATATTCTTGTTCAAATGAGCACCTCTTCTCTCTCCCTCACTTCTACAATCCCACAGAAGCTACTTCAGATTCCGTTCAAACCAAACCAACAGCCAAGGACAGGTAAGCTCCTTTCCCCCCCTTTCCAAAATGATCTAGAAACTAAGTAATTGCCTCTCTGTATACATTCTTTTCTTGAATTTTCTGTTATGAACTGAACAATATCCATTTCCTTCTTTGAAAGCTTATTTTGTGCACTTGCCTTGCTATTTTCAATCAGTTTAATGCAAGTAATCATTGTTGCTTAATCTCTCTATTAATCTCTATTACCAAGATTTCTACCTTAGCCTTGAAACCACTAGCTCAAGTTTCTGGGTTAGACTGCAAAATATTAACTCAAACCATTCAATAAGTGATAATTTGATTGCCTTGTACAGCCTTAAACTGTATTGATCGGTTATTAATTATACCTTTATTTTTGGACTTCTTAATCTGTACCTTTGTTTAATTACCATTGTTAGCAGTAGGGAAATCCAACTTTTTTTACTACTGGTTCTGTGGGCGTGGCTTGGTGGACATGGCAGGGGAAGGATACTGCAAAATCTCCATTCCCACCCTATTCCTGGGGGAAGGATATTGCAAAATCTCCATTCCCACCCCACTCTGGGGCCAGCCAGAGGTGGTATTTGCTGGTTCTCCGAACTGCTCAAAATTTCCGCTACTGGTTCTCCAGAACCTGCTGGATTTCACCCGATTGTCAGTCCTTTCAGGTAGGCTACATCAGGAAATACACCAGAACTACTTGAACTTTATTTTATGTGTAGAGTACAAGGTTACCTTGAAAGCCGTCCTGAGTTTCCCTGTTACACTTTACAGGATCCAGGAGGGGTTACCTTATCTTTCAACTGCAAACACCTCCTGCATATCATTGCCAGCCTTATCTCTGTTTTTCTGTATATTTATAGTGCTAAGGTCCCAAAAGTACTGATTCTGTGGGGAACATCAGTGCATTGCACTACCATCATGTCTACCCAAAATAAAACAGGTGACACAAGTACATATTATTCAACCTACATTTTAGTCCTTCCTTATTTCCTAGAATTTATAACTCTTCGGGGGGGAGGGGTTGCCTATGTTCCACAACTCCATTCCAAAAGATCAGGCCAGCCTCATTCAGATCTTTTGCATCTCTCTTCTTTTTAGTTTCTCAGCCATAAATATTTTTATCTCATTTCATCCATTTTTGTCTCTGGCATTCCAAACTACACACTTTTTCCACCAGATGGACCTTTAAATATTGACCTGTCTGTCTGTCCCCCTCTATTACTGTTATTCTCTATTATGGCTAATTTAATTACTTATTTTACTTTGTGTAAAATTTCAAATTTGTTTGTTTCAATTTCTCATGAAGAATGGCAAACAAATATTAAGTATATAAATAAAATTCCATATTAATGCTACCCTTTTTATTAAACTTACACCCATATATGCAAATCAGCATAGAAACATTTCATGCAACTTTCTCTTTAGAGTCCTTGGTGCTTTCTAAACTTGGCAGTTTGCTTGCAGACATTTCAGTATGTGATGATTTACCTACTTGGGTAATGAAACATCTGCAAATCAACCACAAAGCACAGAGAGCACCGAGATCTCCACAGTTCAACCTTGAGCTACAGATATTTTCTTCCATTGGAATCTTCTCTGTCTTGGAAAGATATATAGAGCATCTGCCTTGTTCTTTAAATGGCTGTGGAGAATTCTGGAACATTTATAGCCAAGAGTCTGATTGTGCTTCTTCTCAAGAAAATGTTCAATGGAAGCCTGATTTGACAAGGGTTTCAGCAAGACGCTGTAATCAAAAGTACAGAAGAGCAGGCAGAATGTTCAAGAAAATAATGTGCAGTAAGCCTTGATGTACATTTATACATGAAATGGCACCAGGCATCTTATGCAACATGAGATCCCATCAGGAAGCCTGAAGCCTGCTTTCTTCTTATTAATCACTTTTTTAGGATTTGGCAGGACTGTTGACCAACCCAACATGATTGTCACATTGTCCCAAATGTGCTTTTTCAGGAAGCAACTGAATTTTCTTGTTTTTTCTTTGAAGACAATTTGCTTGTCATCCAAGAAGCTTCTTCAGCTCTGGCAGGATAGTGGGGAATAGAAGGATTTATATTCCTTGCAAACAGCTGGTCATTTGTATCCTTTTAGAGGGTTGTTGAAACACTTGGAGGTATTGGTGTCCTCAGGGTCACTTGAGTAGTGCTCCTGGTTCCTGTAGTCTGCAATTTTTCTCTGGAAATCCATTCCTATTCCCACACCACTCAAAGGGTGTTCAACCCAAATTGTATAGCTAAAAGTCTTCAAAGAAGAAAAAAAAAGAAAGTCCAGTTGCCTCCTGAAAAAGCACCTTTGGGAGAACCATGACCTGGATGACTGAGAATCTCTGCAGACTTTGAGTGTCACACTTCTTTCCTGCTATGTCTTGATCTTTTTGCAACTTTCCTAGAGGGCAGAACAGGACCCTGATTCATTGAGGGATTCCTGCCCAAGAGACAAGACATATGGCCAACACAAGGCACTCTTGGACATCCCATAAAGGTTCACTGAGCGCTGACTCCTTTACTGCATAATTTTAGCAGCTACCTGCAAGGCAGAAGTTTAAGAGATGCCATCCCAGCTGTAGCTGCACTGAAGTCAGCTCCTGAAGTTTCCTCTCACTGAAGTCACCCAGGGAAATATGCTTCAGTCTGAGCCACATGGAAGGCTGCTGCCAGCCTGGAACACCTGGCCTCATTAACCTAACAGGAGAAAAAGAATAAAAGATCAACCAGAGCAACTAGAAACTGCTCACCAGCACAGTTGACACAGCAAAACAGACACTCCATTCAACTGCCTTTTATTTTATTTAATTATTAATCAAATTTACACACTCTTCTCAATGAAGCAACTTTGGTGGTACACAACAATAGACCTTTTCATGACAGCTGGCATCTGGAACAGGATATGCAATCTACTTGCAATGGTGAAGCCATTAATACAAACAAACTCTTTACTAAATATTGAGGAACAGAATAGTGACTAGATCTGATACCTCATAGTACAAATTCTGATAACACCACGCAGAGGGAGATATTTGCTCTCCACACATTTGGGACTTCTGCCAATTTCACCTGTTCATTGGCAAGGGATAGTGGGTACCAGTGGTGTATTAACCATTGAGCAGATTAAGCATGTGCTTAGGGCACCAGGCCCAAAGGGGGCACCACAAAGTTGAGAAAGAAAAAAAACAACAATGAAGATTTGTTTTTTTTTAAAAAAAAAACCCAGTATGTACAAAGGAGGGGACACCAAGATTTGTCAATGCTTAGGGCACCAGTGAGCCTTAATCTGCTACCAGTGGGTATTGTGGTCCATAACTTCTGGAGAGGCTTACAAATTCATAATACTGTATGAACACTTGTGAATGTTGTTCAGAGTTTAACGTTCACCAGCTACAAAATCACCACACTTCTCTAAGACAACGGGTAGGAATTGCTTGGACTGCCAAAAACATTAACTTTGACCTACTACCTTCATTTCAGCTTCCTACTTCTGCAGCAAGATTGTTCATATTTACTACATTTACAAGTAGTGCAAAGTCTGATAGCCAGACTGACTTGGGATTTGAACTAGAACTTAGAATTTTTAGAAGGCACGAAAGAGAGAAAGCTGTTTTTGTGAGATATTATATGAAAAGAAAAATACATCAGCTTCTGGTATTCTTTGGGGCAGGGGACTGAGGAGACCATGAAACCAGAGTGTTTGATTATTCTTTAAACAAACTTTATTTTACTCTTCTTGAAGCAAAGCATCCAAGGTAAAAATTACACTCAGATTGATTGGCTACATAAGATACATCTCTATTTTTCAGGTTAATAATAAAACAGCCACACAGAGCTGTCCAAACAGTAGTTTCAGCAAACATTTACATCAAGATAATTCTGTTTCACCTTTACCTCAAAAAACTTAAGTATGCAATGTGTATCACCAGGTGTTTTCTGGGCATGGACATTCTAAGCAAGTGCTGAAAGATGGAATCACTTTTGAACTACAGTTCTCTCAGGGAATACATAGTTGGTTTTAAGGTACCCCAAGGTTCTGTTTTAGGCCCATTACTCTTCAATATCTTCATCAATGATTTGGATGAGGGGATAGGTGGGAAACTCATCAAATTTGCAGATGACACTAAGCTGGCAGGAATAGCCAACACTCCAGTAGATAGGCTTAAGATACAGAAAGCTCTTGACAGACTTGAACATTGGGCACTATCTAACAAAATGAAATTCAATGGTGAAAAAAGTAAGATTCTACATTTAGGCAAGAAAAACCAAATGCACAGGTACAGTATACGTGGTAGCTGACTCAATAGTAGTAACTGTGAGAGGGACTTTGCAGTCACTTAAATATCAGCCAGCAATGGGCTGCAGCTGCCAAAAAAGCCAACACAGTTCTAGGCTGCATTAATTAATATGCCTTGGTAAGACCACACTTGGGTTGTTGCTGTGGAAAAATAGGAGGCAGAGAAAGAAGCATTAGGTATCTTCATGTTCTTGATATTTTATTTTATATTATGTCATATTATTTTATTTTATATTATATTATTTTCATTTTCATTTTATTTTTTATTTTATTTTTATTAAATTTATTTGCCATCTATCTCACCACAAGGTGACCAGAAATAATAAAGACAGATAAAAAAATATTTTTAAAAAGGCTTCTGGAGATTTGTATGTCATAGATGCAGCATTCAGAACCAACTTGTTATGAAAATGAAAGATGTGGTGGAATATAGTCCAGTTGCAGGCGGGAGGGCCTATTTTTCAGAGGGCAAAGACACAGTGGAGCTTGGAAAATGTGGCAGGCAGGAAAAGGAAAAGGCGCAACCACCTTAGCAATTCACAGAGTGTTTCTAATTGTTACGCAGATAGTTGCTTTCGTCTGGCAAGGTTCTGTTTATAAGATAACATTTTTTAAAAAAACTACTGAAAAGTAACTCCACATATTGTTCTTGATTCTTTGGGCCTGACATTAGTTTTTAATGGCTTTTTCTCAAGTAACATGTTTAGTTTTTCAGAACAGTGACAGTTTTTCAGAAGAGTGAAATTAATTTCTATAAAATGCTACATTGGTTGCTAGCTTGCTAGATGCAAGTTTTATGCAATTGTTTCAAAACTATATGTACCGGTACTCTCAGATGGTATTTCTCATTCTAGTTAGTCCTGATTTACAGCAGGTGGCACCACCTAGCTAATCTTGGCCCATCCTGAAGTAAATTCAGGGTCACTGAATTAAGCATTTGAATGGGAGGCCACTAGAAAATCCAAGGGCTCTAGTTCAAGGGTCTCCAACCTTGGCAACTTTAAACCTGGAGGACTTCAACTCCCAGAATTGAAGTCTTCCAGGCTTAAAGTTGCCAAGGTTGGGGACTCCTGCAAGCTAAACTGAGACATCTCCCCTTTCTCCCAAGGGGCCTGGAAAAAGACATTGGCAACCACCTTCCATGTTCTTAAGAGGAAAGATGGCTGGGAATTTTTAATAAAAACATGATTCTTCAGGTAATTCCAGCCTGATATTTTACACAGACTTTTGTTTTGGAATGTATCCCTGCAGGAACTTGCCTTATGTTTTTTCACAATGAATTAAGTGTATTTTCCATTTAGGTACACACTACAAAAATGTGTATTAAATCCCTCCAATGTTAGGTCCCTAATCTACTCATCAAATCATACAACAGAACCTATATACAAATTTCAGAGGCAGAAATAAAAGATAAATACTAGAGTAATTTGAGAGAGCAAAGTGGCTGCATATATACAATCCTATTTGCAATATTTTTTATGTTCTTGAACTCTTGAACTGATTTCATTGGAATTTTCCTGCTGTATCTATACATGAGTAATTTTTCTAAAGAAATGTCTTTAAATATCTTTAGAGAGAAAGAATATCTCTAAAGCTATAATCTTATGTAGTATCTCTGAAGATACAGTCTAGACATGTTCCAGAAACCTGCCCTGCAGCTAATGCCTCTTATTAGTTGGGTTCATATGTTTTCCTTATAGAGAAAATATTCTGGTCTGCAATCAGGCTACTTAGCTAACAGTAGTTTTTAAAGCACTCTCAAGCCAGAAATATACAAAACATGACTTGATAACTTTAAAATGCATGTACTATTAATTAGAAGTCTGTTATATTCTGGGGAAAAAACATTGATTTTATCTATTATGTCACAGAGTTTAACATGAGCTGAGTCTAGAATTGCCTTTCTCTAAATATAAAAGTATTACACCTTCTTGATCTTAATCAAAAGGCTAAGAAACCAAAATTATTGCAATCTGGTGAATCTTGTATTGGAAGTCATTTTCATTCTTCTTCCTTTCCCCTGTAGCCCTCATAGTGAAGTCATGTTGCACTAAATGGGAAAAACAGGGAGAAAGGTTGACGTATATTTAAAAGTGGCTTGTCATTTAGAAAATGCAAAATTAAAACAGGTATTCCTATTATGACTCAGGAGATTTGGAATATGGACTCTGGTTAGAGGTAAACCACTTTTTAAATTTAATTTAATTTAATTTTAATTTTAATTAAATTTAGCTTCACAATTACATTAAATTTAATTTGCTTTATTTTATTTTTAATGATGAAATTTCTAAAACCCACATCACAAACAAAAGAAAGAATAGCAATTATGCAGTGGAGGAAAAAACTCTAGATACTTTATAATTAATAAAAGTGACAAAAGAAAAAAGCTAAGAGAAAAAGGATACCTATAATTATAGATAATTTAACAATATAAGGTTAATTTAGTTCTTATGTTTATCATTAAATCTAGAACATGTAGGAACATATTGCATCAATTTACCGTTTTGTCGGTAAAACACTGAGACTTTTTCAAAAATAGATATTCACATCCTACAGTCAATCCTTAAAATCAAAGAAATAAATTTATTTCCATTTACATAAAAGTATCCTTTGTTATGAAAATGAAAACATGAAAAACATTTTAGGATTATCTACATACTTCCTCCAGTAACATAAGGGAGCTGCTAGATATCATGTTACAGTACAGTAGCATCATACATTTCATTACATTTGAATTTATTCAATGAATGTGTATCGTTGTTGGCTTTCAATATTCACATTTGACTTTATAATAAATAGGTACTAACAGGACAATGGGTTCAACAGGAAATGGAACAGATAACTGCATTCAAAAATACATACTTTATCTTAGTTGGAATTTGTATTAGTCCTATGCTAGTTTAGAAGCTTCAACAATGTCATTCTTTTATTTCAAGTAAAAGACCTCTATTTTTCCAGTCTTTCTGTAAGAATATCAAATGAAAAAACTCATAAACTTTCCCAGCTAAATCCCAGCTGTT
Organism: Masticophis lateralis; assembly: GCA_030761175.1. Taxonomy (NCBI): domain Eukaryota; kingdom Metazoa; phylum Chordata; class Lepidosauria; order Squamata; family Colubridae; genus Masticophis; species Masticophis lateralis. The sequence continues at coordinate 121,857,245 of JAUDYJ010000002.1, forward strand.
CATATAATTTGGTTGTGTTCATGTCAAGGCATCAATTGCTTAACCAAGGTTTACTGAACAAATCGCAGCTGGTTTCAATATTTTAAAATTTATAAACCATAATTTACAAACACACCAACTAAATTCTTACTACATGCTAAATTCAAATTAGCAAATTTTATTTTATTTTAGCACATTCTGTGAACCCATCAATAGAATCTTGTCTGCAACTGTCCCTAAATTTAATGCTTCCAGTTATTCACAAAACTATGGGAGTGAGATACAACAACAGCCAAAGCCACTCAACTAAATTTTACACTGGGATGTTATGCAACCTTCACTATTTGGCTACTTGGTTCACTGTATTGCGAAAACTGTAAACATAGTTAATTCTGGAATGGGATTAGGCATACTGTGTGAACACAGCAACAAAGGACTGTACTCTTTTACCAAGGAATAATTCAATCATGGTTTATTCAACTAACCCAATATTCTGGGTTCACAAGAAACAATTAATTATGTACTAACCACACAATGCTGTACTCAATCAGTTTTTTTCCCCCAAACCTGATGGGAAATTTTATTTGAACACAATTGTTTTTCTTTCATTAGAGTCTCTGGATCTGGGGACCTTGGATTGTTGTTGTTGTTTTTTTTAAGTAACAGGTTCCAGGGCTTGAAAATATTGGGAAATCCTGTAGTTTTCAATTGGGGGCCATAGGATATTTCAAGGAGACGAGGTGAAAATATATTGATGAAATGGCTGACAATTTTGAAAAACAGTCTCCCAGTTAAATAATTTGCTCTGCAAATGGATGAAACATAATTACCAGATAATGCAACCATGTTGATGGCTTTTGTTAGTAATGGTTTTGTTAATAATAAACTCTATTAACTCTTTTAAGTTTAGAGAAGAAATGCTTTTCACTCAAAAGTTTAAAACAGATCCTAAAGGCGAAATTATTTTTGAAGTAGTAAAGTTATTTCAGCGAGAATCTCTCAAAAACATTATAGCTTGTACTACCAGTGGTGCTGTTTCCATGACAGGTGGATACAGAGGATTTATTTTTGAAAGGTGCTGTGTGCCATTAGTGTTTTGTGTTTACTGCATGGTTCACTAGCAACATTTGATTTTAAAACAAATTGGCAGGATGCTTGCATGAGTCTCTAAGTGTTGCAATAAAAGTAGTCAACTGTATAAAATTGAATCCACTTCAAGATCATGCTTTGACAGCTTTGCAAATGAGGAAGACTTTTAAACTCTCCTTATTCCATGCAAAAGTCTGTTGGTTATCAAAGGGGAACTGCCTTTGTGGTCTTGTTGCTTTGTGGGAGACTGTTGTGCCCCCCCCCTTGTAAACAAAAAGTAGATTACCTCAACTAAAAGTGTCATTTTTACCTCTGGACTACTGTCAAGACGTTTGTTAGATAAACAATTGAAGGGAAGAAAGAATAACCTTTTATCATGTAAAGAGATTATTATGGGATTTCTCAGAAAGCAGAAGCTGTATGCAAACAGTGTTGGGAATTTGCCCACTTTTCTTTTTTGGCAGCAACTAAATCTTGAACTGAAAGATGACAGCCTTGTATATGTGGACCATCTGAAGCAGTTGCATAATTATACAGAAGTTTGCTTCTGTGACCTGTGAGATATACCGGTAGATATTGCAGCCTGGATTCATTCCAGGTGAATGCTGCTGATATTGCCACTACATGGGGGGGGGGGGGGGGGGGGGACGACACTAGTTGAGTTACAGTGATTCAGAAACCCAAACAAGTTTTAAGAGACCAGTTGGGGGGCAAACAAGAGTAATTTCCAAAAAGTTTCCATAGTTTTGGAAGAAGAGAAGACTGTTTTTCATGGCATTTCTCACATTATACTTGGTGGAATCAGGTGAGTTGTTAACACCAGTGTGCAACTGCTTGGACATAGCGAACAGAAGTTTTCACTTACCATTTACTGCAGTGAAATCTGACATATTTTTTGTGTGACTTGTGGTTTTGATGATTAGAAAGTCATGGAAAGATTAGGATTAAATTAGAGAAAGCGGCTTGATTAAAACTGTGTATATAACCGCCTAGAGAGATATCGGAAGCATTTCTTTATATACTCATGCTTTATCTTTTTTTATCTTTTTCTTATATTCTTTTCTACTCTTTTTTTGTATGTCTTTACACATTTAACAAAAATGTATATAAAATTACATTAAAAACAAAATTGTGTCTATAATCGCAAATTGCGTTAGTACCAATATTATAAGCAGAAAAAAAAACATATATTCCATTTACAAGCCAAGCGTGGGTAAATGGATTCCCCCCCGCCCCAACAGTAATGGGACCCGAAGGAGCCTTAAATAAAGCAGTGGAGGCAGCAGAGGCCTCTCTCGCAAAGACGCTCCTCCCGCTTCCTCTTGTGGCGCTTAGCCAGGCAAAACAAAACCAGCCGGGGGGTGCCGCTGGCTGCCGCCCTTTCAAGACAAGAGGGAAAAGCCGGGACGATGTGCGCTTCTTCGTAGAAGGTGGCCGAGAAGAGCCGGTATCGGAAAAAGGCCCGCAGCATCTAGGAGGGGCCAGGCCAACTCTCAACGACCGGGCACCGCTCACCCAGCCCCTCCACACAGGAAATCGTGGCCTATGCAAAGCACGACCTCAGGTTTTCCCGGTGGCGGCAAACGCGGGCGCCGCCTGGGCAAAGCCATTCCCGCCCACCTTCCCGCGTGAAGCGAACATCCGCCCACCCGTGACGAAAGGAAAGCGGTGGCATCAGGGATTCCGGGCGAGTCCGGAGACAAGCGGCTCGGGAAAAGGAGAGAGAGAGGGGTCGCTGAGCGGCTCAACCCGGCGCGATTATGGAGACTTTCTGCGGCTCCAGCTTTTGGGTAAGGGAGGCTTTCTTCAAGGAAAAGCGCTTTTTCCTCGTCCCGGATATTTAGACGTTTCGGGCGCGCCTTGGAGGCGAGCGCGTGCTGAAGTGCGGGTTCCCCCGGTGTGGGAAGGGAGTTTCCGGAATGCCCCAACGAGGAAAGCACGGCTCCTTCGAGGGGGAGGAATTGCTAAACAGCCGGATCGCGTCTCCCAGCCCGAGCCGGGTGGCAACACGCCGCCGTTGGAATTGAGTTTAAAAGGGGAGGAATGGGGTGGAATGGAAAGGAGTCCGGGTTTCAAACGTCTGCTAAACTCTCCTTTAAACAAGCTTTGGATGAGCTGCACTCCGATTGTTGGGGATGGAGAAAGAGAAGCGTGTAGCTCGGAGGTTGGCAACCCGGTCTGCTCCAGGTGTTGCGTGGTATTTTTGCTAGAGTTCTGTGGCACCTTTCTTCCTAGAGTTCAAGGGGTTTCGCCTGGGATCTCTCCTCGTTTTATCTCCAGAACAGCAACGGGGAGAGTTCCCTGGGGCTGAGAGGAAATAACTGACCCGAAGTCGGTCCTTGAGCTTTCTTTCCTGGTTGAAGGTGGCCTCACACCTTTTATTTCCCTGGTGGTAGTTTAACTGCTTAATAGTTACCCCATCCTGGCGCTCATCTCACACAATTCCTAGTTGTTGGCCATGTTGTCTAGGGTAGATGGGAACTGAAGTCTGAAACTCTTCTATATTGCTACCTCTGGATACATGCCAGGCATACAGACCTTTCCGCTGGAGGAAGGAGGGCAGGGCTGAGGTGCCTCCAATGTGGTGGTGTAGAGCTGCTTAAAAGTAAAGTTGAAGGTACATCTGGAGAATTCTTGTGATGCATTGATTTCAGCCTTCTTACTGTAACCCCACAATAATCCTGTGAAGTAGGTGTGCGTGCTCAACCCAAAGTCACCAGCTAAGCTTCAGTGAGAGGTTGGGTGTCCCTGGTCCTTCTCAAGTATCCTGCACTTCTCTAGTTGGAGGCTAAACGGTGCAGTAAAATAATCTTTCAGCTACCAATAGGATAGAATAGAATTCTTTATTGGCCAAGTGTGATTGGACACACAAGGAATTTGTCTTTGGTGCATATGCTCTCAGTGTACATAAAAAGAAAAGATAACACTCATCAAGAATCACAAGGCACAACACCCAGTGACAGTCATACGGTACAATATGGTACATGAAAAATGAGACATTGTACTGTTAGTGTGTCTTGTATTACAGAAGTGAAATGTGATGGGGAAATAATACATTCTTGTTCTTTGTTCTTTGAATAATAAGTTTCAACACAGGTATTGTAGTACTGGGAAGGGTGTTAGAAGATTAAGAAGACGTATCTATCCAACATTTGTAACACTTCTCACAGATATGTATATGTCTCTCTTCCAACTGATGTAACAAAGCACGGGCAAACCTATTCAGATTCCAGAAACATCAAACTGCATTTTAAGATGAATAGAAACATGACTCTTTTACCTGTTGATTGTCTTTATAAAGGCAAATGAGGTTACTCCCTAGCGCTGCAGATTAACTATAGGATACCTGACTAAACAGGTATTTTTACTCTCGTTACTACAATTCTATTTTATTGTGGTGCTATATAGAACCAATACAAGTTTGAACAAGAGACTTGGCATCTATTCACCGATGATTACAAATGTCTCATTGTTATTATTGGAATTTCACTCAGTCCTACATTGGATGGATAGACACAGGTGGTCCTTGATTTATGACTGTAATGGAGCCTACCTAAGATACAAGTCATAACAGTTGTAAAGAAGGTCACCCACATGACTGCCCTGATTTTATGACCTTTTTCCAGTCATAAAGCAAACACTGCAATCTTAAAGTGAACTTATTGTTCACTACGGGCCAGTTTTTTCCAAAAACTGGAAGTAAATGTTGGTTTTCAGCAAAACCATCATAAAACGCAGTCATGTAAGAATAGGAGTCAGCAAATAGCCCTAAATGTCAGCTGGGTGCCAGGTGTCTGACATGCAGTCACACAAAGATGGTTGGTGTGTGTGTGTGTGTGTGAAAACCTCAGAACCGGATCGTTGGTACCCCCCAGGGAGGTCCATCATAACTTTGAATGGTCACTAAGCAACTGGTTGTAAGTCAGGGACTGCCTGTACATTTTGCCCGCCAAAGTTGGACTGGCTTGTTTGTGTGTGCACGGTAACAATACATCCTTGAGAGAATTGGTTCTTGACAACAGTCCATGCAGTTTTCTAGCCAGTAGTTTTGGAAGTGTTTGCCATCCTTGCTTTTTCAGAGCTGAAGAGGGGAGTAACTGGCCCAAAGTCTCACCCAGCTGGCTTTTGTAAATAAGGCAAGATGAAACTCATGTTTGGTGGCAATAATGGGGTTGACTCTTTAATAAACAGACAGCTGCATTCTATTACCAGTTGAACTCAACAAAACCATTAATAACCAGAGGGTTCCAAGAAAAACTGAAATGGTACATATGATGAGACTGGCCAAAAGTCTTCCTGGCCGCAGCCTCTACCTGTTCTACTAGTGGGAGCCATGAGATCAGTTCTATTCCCAGATGATGAGCCTACATCAGACCTAGGCAGTCTGGCTCACAGCATCAGCGGCATTGGTGGTGGAGGGCAGGAGGTTGGCAGTGGGGGTTATGGAGCATCATTGGAGGGGGTGGGATACTGGGGTAGGGTGGCAGTGACTGAGGGCAGGTGGTGGGATGATGACAGGAAGGGCAGGGTGACCAGTGGCAGGATAGAGACAGAGTGAGTGACAGCGGCAGCCTTCTGCAAGAGTCCCAGTTTTTCATGTCATCCCTTGGGAGAAATTAATTACCCACCCTTGGCCTATACTTTTATTCTAGGAGCACAACCCCATATGAGCTAAAATTGAAAACATCTCATAACTATTGAGCTTCTGAAGCCATAGCTACTCCATTCTACTTGGACTAAACTTGATCTTGATTTTCCTATCTAGATCCCAACACTATTGCTTTGCTTCTAATAGGCTTCCAGGTACAATTCAAGTCTTGGGTATTCCCTTTCATGAAACAAGGCTAGGATCACCTGTCTCCAATTGTTTGTTTCTACTTACCTCACAAAATTTGGCAAAGCGTGCATTGAGTCTCAAATAAGAGGCATCATCATCTAAGGAACCCAGAAGTTGTGCCATCTCCGTCTTGCTACCTGCCCTATGGAACAATGTTCCCTCTGAGAGGCAAGTAACCTTAATCCTGCCACATCATCCATGAGCATAGACAGTTTGGTTTCCATCTCATATATATTCATTTGTCTGAAATGGATCTTAGGTAATCTATTTTCTCCTTTTTAATTGCTACAACACCTCTACTACCACAGTCATGTCAGGAGTGCCGAAGCTCTTACAGGTTGAAAGGATTGAATGGTGACATTACTGTTGCCCAGGGGATGCTCATTTGGGGGCTCTTCATGTCCCCGTTAAGTTGCCCACCAAAGTGGTACCCATTTATCTACTTGCAGTTGCCTACATTTGAACTGTTGGGTCAGCTGGAGCGCATGGCGAGAGCTCTCCCTGTCCCATGGCAGCACCAGGTCTCAAATGTGAGCCTGTTGATCGTCAGCCCAGCATCCTAACCTTGTGAGCCACACGCTCCACAAATCACTTCTACTAAAAAGGGAACAGTGTAGGGGTGAAATCTACTTACCTTCCTTACTGGTTTGGAAGCACACGTGCCGCGTGCGTGCAGACCTTCTGTACATGCACAAAACCTTCTGCGCATGCGCAGAAGGTAAAAACCACAGTACTTTGCATGGGCAGAGCTATGCTCCACCGTCACTATCAGATCCCCAAACCACCAGCCAAGATCGCTACCGGATTGGGCGATCTGGTCTGATCCGGGAGCATTTCACCCCTGGAACAGTGAAGACTGAGCACTTGTCATCTAATACAATGAGATTCAAGGATGCCTTCATGAGCAAGGGGCATACTGGTGAGTCTTTGGAATAAAGCTCACATGTGGCAGAGGTGGACTCACAAGGAATACTATCCACTTCCTTAAGCTCCACTGGCTCTGTCACTTTTAGCAGATTAACAGAGTTGGAAAGGACCTTGTAGATCATCTAATCCAACCATCCTGCCCAAGCAGGAGCCCCCACACCATTTCTGACAGATAGCCGTCCAGTCTCTTCTTGAAAGCCTCCAGTGATGGAGCTCCCACAGCTTCTGAAGGCAAGCTGTTCCATTGGTTGATTGCTCTCACTGTCAGAAAATTTCTCCTTATTTCCAGGTTGAATCTCTCCTTGATCAGTTTCCATCCATTATTCCTTGTCTGGCCTTCGGGTGTTTTGGAAAATAGCTTGACTCTTTCCTCTCTGTGGCAGCCCCTCAAGTATTGGAACACTGATATCATGTCTCCCCTGGTCCTTCTCTTCACTAGACTATAGTATCATCCAATGTCACCCCTATTACCTATTCAGAGTAAGTTTCCACCTCTCAGCAAATATGAGTGATTTTATCTGCAAAGTGTCCTGCTGACTCATCATAGTGCTCTGCTATAGAGTCTTCCAGCGCATCATTCACAATAGGGGGAAAAGTACCACCAGATGGCAATATGTGGTAAATGCAGCAAGGGCTTCAAACTTGAGTTTAGGCAGTGTCTGTATCCAGTAATATACTTTTTTTCTTCTTCTTCTGCCAATGTGTTATAAATCACTCCATTTCATGCAGCTCTTTAGGATATTAACTTAACTTCCAAGAGTTGGTAAGCAGGAAAAGCCCACTCAAGAGAAAACCTAACTTTCATGAGTTAAAATAGGTGCTCAATAGAGTTTTCCACCAGATCATTAGGAAAATTTATACAAATGTCTTTGAAAGCCCATAAGTAAATATTTAGCAGCCTGTGGTAGGCCATCTTTATAAGTCCATTCTTCCAGCTGAGACTGAGGTGTCAGTTAACTCCACAGATAAGAGAAAGTGATGAGGGGCTGATACAAATCTCTCCTGCCCCAACAGCTTATGTTGGCAGATTATTAATCATGAGCTCAGCACCATATAGGTTAAAAGTTGCTATTGGGCTGTACATAAGGATGAGGTTCACTTTTTCTCCTATCACGCTAAGCCAGAAATTCCCAAACATTCTTGGTTCATGACACCCTTAGAGTCTTTTATGATAATCTTTTCTGGTACCCTAGGCCAAAAGACCTAGGGCACCAGAAACTTAGTTTAAACTAAGTTTAACAACAAAAATTTAAAATATTCTGTAGCACCCTTATGAATTTATTACAGGGCATGGCACACAGTCTGAAAACCACGGGACTAAACTTCAACTTGATTTGGTTGTCACTTTGCATGATATGTGAACTGTCCCAAGGAAGAATTATGGTGTCTAAATCAAAGAGAATAGATTCAAATATGCTGAGTAAAAATAAACAAGCCATGATATTAGCATAAGGGTGTATAATCAGAGGCCCCCTGAAGCTCTTGCTGCTTTGGATGCAGCTGCCCAGAGCTTTTCTAAATGTAACTACTATATACCTACCCATTATGCTGTTTCCTTTCAGGACTACACCTGAAAGGAGTAACCCAAAGAAATTAAAGGCTTGATATGAGAAAAGGAAATAGCCAAAACTTGTTTACCATTTGCTAAACCATATATTTCAGTGCTTACAAACCACCCTTGTTTTTACTTCATTCACCTGGTACCTTTACTTGTTTTAACTTCTCATGTCTTGATGATTTCATCAAATCCATCCATTCACATCCTACCCCGAATATGTTCACACTATTCCATCAAGCTAGGATTCCTTGCTAGGTTATCTTGGAAACTGATCATTTACCAGTTAGTGGATATATGTAGTGCACCAAGGGGCTTTTAAACTGATGCTTACTAAAATCTAATGGAAGCAGTGCTAAATTAATAAAATCTAAAATATTTGTAGGAGTGAAATATTCTGTTAGATGAACGAATTTGTTCCAATGTAAAATGACCGACACTCGAAATTTTAGTCACCTATTCAATAACTTATGAAACAACCCAATTCCTTTTGATCAGATTTTTGGGCTCCCAATCCCTCCATCATCTCCATTTTGATGTTGATTTATCAGTGAAAATTAATAAGCAGATATATGGCAGAGACAAATAGAAAAATGGATTGGAGATAACACCTTAATGGATATTAAGCCTTCCTAAGTCTGATAAATAGATATCGGGCAGGGGTATCAAACTCATCATGACATGTTGTCATCATATGATGTATTGCAGCTTTTTTCCCCTTCGCTAAAAGAGGGGTGGGGGTGACCAGCATTTGACGCATCTAGTCCGCGGGCCGCAAGTTTGACACCCCTGATGTAGGGGTTTAGTTTTTGTCCTTTGCTTTGTTTTGACTAAGCATTTATTTATTTGAAAGGAAACAAGTTTTAGATTTCTGGCAGAATTTGATGAAATATGTAATTTAGTTGGTACTGCTGTGGAGGTTACAGCCATCATGTTTCAGATGCATGTCTTTAATGCAATGTGTTGGAATTTACGTCCCAAACAATGTACCACAACATGTGTTTGAACATAATTATGAAAGATCAGCAACATGGCTCTATAAACCCTGCAAGTTTTCCCAAAGGATAGTAGCACTGGTCTGACATGAGTCTTTACATTTGGGGGTGGGGGGATGATTCTGCACTCATCTGTATGTATATTTTGCAATTTGTATTAAAATAATATGCCTCAGGGCAGTGTTTCTCAACCTCAACAATTTTAAAATGTGTGGGTTTCAATTCCCAGCATACTGGCTGAGGAATTCTGGGAATTGAAGTCTATGCTTCTTGAACTTGCTGTGGTTGAGAAACACTGGATTAAAAGCATATGTAGGTGGCAAGGACCTTTGACCAAATAAAGGCAGATGCAGAAGAACTTGATTATCCAGATTTTTCAAGCGAATACTCCAAAGTTAAGTGTTTTAGATCCCACAGGCTTCAATCAACCTTTATAGCTGTTTGTGGTCCTGGGACTGGTTCTATTAATTATTTCTGGATCATTTAAAACTGTGACTTAGAGTGTGGATCTGTGCAGAAGACTTCCTTGTGCATCTCCACTGACTCAAAGTTTGTCATGCCATCTTTCATAGAGCTGTGATGTTATATCAGGACAAGTGATAGCTGCAACCATTGCTTCATGATTAAGCATTTCTCTCACACTATATTCCCCATTCATCCAGTTTGTCTTCCTTACTCAACTATTGTAAAACTGAAAGGAGGTTATTACTAGTGCAATCAACAGTTGGTTGCAGGCAATTTTATTATACTGGTATGTTTAGATTCTGATGACTCAAAGAAGATATGCATCTATCTTGTGGTGCCTATTTGGTTTAAACCAAGGGCTGCATCACTCTTTTGGCCAATAGTGATTATTTATTGTTTTGTATCAGCTCTATGAAAATATAGTACTGTGTTTGTTTATTTATGTAGGCTACTTACATAGCTGAGCGCTTGGCATGAAAGTGAACATAGCTAAAACAACAAATAAGACTACAAAATAGAACAACTATATAAAATACAATGGGACATAATCTTGCCAGAGGCAGGATTAACACCAAAGACAATTAATCTGGATAAACTCAGAAGATCACCTAAGCCTCTGCCTTGGGGCAAAAATCAGAGGTTCAAAGCCCTCAGGAAAGGTAGGCAGGATCAGGGCCAACCAGATCTTGGAAAAAATGCAAATTCACTAGGCAAATACAACAACAGAGAAAACACTCTTTTGAGTGCTTAAGTGATAGAACTATTTTGCTCTGTTGTTAAAAGATGATAATGCTTAAGTGCTGGGACCAGAGCATGGTGACTCTGTCAGAACTTATTAGACATCAGAGATAATGAGAAATAGGTGGTAATTTTTAGTTGGTTCTGCAAATAACCAGGACAAAGGTGATATCCAGCACCTTAAGGTACAGCAGGGAGCCCTCTGGCGAGCTTCTGAAATATTAGTCTTAGACGGATGTAATTAGTGGGTGTACCCCTGAGTGTATCTTCTATCAGTACATTCTAGACAGTTGTAATGCCTGAATTTTCTTCAAGGGCAGCTCCATGTGGAATACATTACTATAGTCCAGATAAGTGATAACCAAGGTGTGGGTGATTGTAAGCAAAACCTCCCAATTCAAGAATGGACTAAACACAAAAAATAGATTCATGCTTTGAGCTGCAGCAGCTACTTGCTCTTCATGCAGCAGCTGTGAAAATCTAGGAAGATCCCCATTTATGCTCAGGCAGTCCTTGTTCAGCAATCACTTGTTCAACAACCATTTCAAGTTACAGTGCCACTGAGCGAGGGGACTTCCAACTGTTCCTTGTAGTTGTGACTGTTGTATGCTCCCTTAGTCACATGGTTATGGTTCTAGTGCTTGGCAATGGGTTTGCAGTTACAATGGTCACAGCATCCTGGGGTCATTTATTTGCCATTTGCAACCTTCACTGCCAACTTCAGAGAAACAATGCGTAATAAGAAAGCTGCCAGGAGGCTGCAAATCCAAGGAGTTTCTTCAGCTCTGATTCCATTACCCACCATCTAGTCAGAGCTGAAGAAGCTCTTGAATGAGAAGCAAAATGTCTTCCAAGAAAAATGAGAAAGTCCAGTTGCCTCTTGAAAAAGCACCTTTGGGACTGGCAGCTTAAAGTTCACTTCATCACTCTCCCTACAGCACAATGTGAAGGAAACAAAATGACCCCTGTGCTGGCTGATGCACTCCATAGAAGCCACCAGACTCCGACAAGCGTCTTAACTCAGCCAGTATCTAACTAACCGTGCTCTCCACCAGCACTGAGGCATCTAGGTCACCACTACCATTAAGCATTCAGGAGAAGGGATTGTTGCCACTTATAAACACAAAAAAACCACTGCCACTTCTGTAGCAAAATGTCAATCAGTTGATTGGCGGCATGCCCACTACAAGCATGTAGTAGATTGCCAGGGTTGCTGTTTCTGTCGTTGAGTAGCTGATCTCCATCTCCAGTATTTTTTTCAGCCCATGACACCATTTTGATGATATCAGACACGGCCAGAGGTCATAGGGCCTCTGTGAGCCATCCTCTGCAGAATAACTGATTGTTATTCTGTGGTTTTGAGAACTTTCTACTAAAATTCTCAAAAACCACTGAAAGATCCAACAATACCAGAAGAGTTTCTGCACTGTCCCTTGGCCTTGTAGTGTTGTCTGCTATGCAATTTCAGGGAAACTTAGAGCTTTGTAAGAGAAATGAATGCTGAAGCCTGTTGTTGTTAGCCCAACTCCAATAGATTCTGAGCAGTGTACTATCCCCTTCCCCAAAATCCTAAAGCAGGTAAACTTAAAACCATGTAGAAAGCCCCAACTAAAGCAGTCTAAAAGCAACATGCATACAACAAAACAAAACATTGTATTTATTAAAAAGAGTTTATGCTGTGTGAGAACTACTATACCTGGACTGAAAATCTGGATGACTATCATATGTAGTACAGAAAATTCTAACCCTTTGCTGTCACTTAACAAATATCTAGAATTTTGCAGCCCAGATTGTTACCTGGTGCTAAGCTTGGTTGTTTGCTTGTAGATGTTCTCATTACCTGACTATGTTATATCTTCAGTGTTAGAAGGACGTGGAGTTTGCTCTCTATTTATATGCAGTAGCTTGCCTTGTCAGTATGGATGGTGGTATTGCTTTCTCCATGATAGTTCCTTGATTAGGCTGTTGTTTACTGTTTGATTGTTGTCTGAGTTGGTAGTTCCATGATTAGAGTATTGTTTACTGCTTGATTATCTAATACTATTTTAGCTACTACATATAAAGAGAGAGCAAACCCCACTCCCTTCTAGCACTGAAGGTGTAACGAAAATGTAAGCAAACAATCAAGCTCAGAGAACACTTATGAATCAATCATGGATGTGTTTACACAGCATGCTAAGTCAAAAATCAATCTGTCTGTGAACCACCTGGTCCCAGGGCATTTTCAATTCTACACAAATTAGTTTAGCTTTCCCCCTACTGTGACCTCCAAGTTGTGGCATGTATGGAGAACTACTAGCTTGAGTGAAACTGAAGGACATGCATACACTGTCCAGTGAATAAGAGTTTCAAAATATTCTTTTGGACAAAAAGAGTTTTTGTTGAAAGCAGTAAATCACAGTAAACCAGCTTGTGTGACAAGAACATTGACAGTGTGAGTTATAAAACAAAAGAGGAATAACGTGTAAGGTGTATTAAAACTGAGTATGGAATATAGTATTCTATATTACCATTTATCTATAATATTCTATATATGACTAAAAGTATCATTGCCATAACCTTTAACTGGATGGAATGATGCATCATAAGTCAAAATTTTTTAACCAAGGTATCTCAATATGAGCTAACTTATAGAATGGGTCCAAAATCTGGGACCCAGAACTCCTGTATAATTGAAACATTTTATGACAGAAAATGATCATAAAATAATTTATGACATAATGCAAAATGTCATAAAACGTTTCATGTGCTGATACCTGGCTGTGCCATATAGTTCAATATGGGCTACCTTTAAGGCACATACATTTCTGATTGTACCTCAGCTTTTCCAGTGAAGGCAGTACATTAGAAGCTCTTTCATTTTGTTGAATGCATTGAGGAATCTGACAAGGATGACCCAAGAGGTCACAGTTTGTCTACTAAATCATAAAGCTAAATCATTAGATATTTACTCTGCGACTATGTTTTTCTAATTTTTGTGGAAGCTTAAAGAAGAAACTCTTGGCACTGGAAAAGTTGAAAGAAATTTTGATTTCGCAGAGCATGCTGTAAATTTGCTAGGATCCTTTAGTGATCAAGCCTAGCTGAACAACCTCAGTTGTGCTTTTTACTACAGAATGTCATTCCGCATTGTGTACTTTGTGGTTCTATACAGAATATCACACCATTTATTTTTATTTGCCGACATTCAATATGCTGAGAAACTTGACCTTTTTTTTTATTTGTTTGTTTTAAAAAAGAAATAGGATAGAAAACAGCATAGACCTAAAACCGAAAAGCTTGTCATTATTTTCATGCCTGTGAGAAATAAAGTTTATGAAATAAAGAAATGGAACCAATGAAAAATAACCTGAACTCCAAAATTTACAAAAACAATATCCAATACTCAGGTTTTCATGATATAAAATCAGGGTTATATTGAAGTTGGTTTTCTGTTTCTGTTTTGCAACATCCTGGTAGCAATTTGCTAACAAATTGAACTAGACGCTAATGTTGGAGCTGATTTTGTTCCCTTCCAATATCTTTTTGAGATTTAGTACACAATTTGTTTAACAACAGCATTTGGTGCTGAACTGAAAAAGCCAAAATGGCCATTTGATCACTAACAATTCCCTGCATTTTTGGATACAGTGTTGACAGATATAGACAATATCTAGTGGTTGAACTGTTGGCAAGACAAAAGCAGTTCACCTGGTTTGATCAATTATCTGCCAAATAGATTGAAGATCAAAGTTGTGTTTTGGTTGCTGGCAAATTATCCGGGTGGGACAATTGAATGAAATTTTAGGACCATTATTTGGGGACCCAGATTGTTGGGAGCAATATGCTGACTCTGTAAACAGAGAGGGCTGTAAAAGCACTATGAAACGGTATATAAGTCTAAGTGCTATTGCTATTAGGAATATCTGGATTACTGGAGAGAGTGAAGTGAACAGGTTAACCTTGCCATCTATGATTCTGCTTTCTTCTATCAAAGGGTCAGTTCTTTTTTTAAAAAAAATACACCTTCTATAATATTTCTTTTAAACAATACAGCATAAACTCAACAAGGAAGCTCTGTGAACAAAAGCAGCCTTTCATATTTGTCATCAGCACAATTAGAAATGAATTCTGAAAATACTTCTATACACACTACTCATCCAAAATCTACTGAATTGCCCAGATGTGTCTTTTTATTTTAATGGAGATGCACACTGACTTTGGAGTTCTCATTCATTATACACTCTCATATTCCATTCTTGCTCAAATTCACAGTATCATATCGACCTAAAAATAAGATAAAATCAATTTTGAGAAGAATTTCTCATTTGACAGCATAGAAACCAAGATGTTTAGATGTGATAGAACCCTTCTTAAAAACCCTTTAATCGCCACAGTGATTCAATCGGGGAAATAACGAAAACCCCGACTGTCGAGCTGCTACCGACATGTCTGCAGACCGAACCTGTCCTGTAGGGACAGGGGAAAGAGAGGGACACCTTGGACAGCCGAGAGGAACAGGCAAGTTCCTCGGAGGCCGGAGGAAACCCTCTGAGCCAGCAGCAGGGGTACAGCAGCCATGGCTGCTGCCTCAAAGCTGGGGCAAACCGGAGAAGCACTGTGCAGGAGGAAGAAAGAGGAAAAGAGCGAAGCGTTTGGAAGCCGGGTGAGTCGAGTGACACCAACCCAGGCAGGAACAGTGTTAGAATATGGACTTTTACAAGTAAGTCCCTGGCCTTAAATAGCAGCTAAGGATCAGAGGGGCAAGAAAATCTAGTAAAATAACTTGCAGGAGGAAAAGACCTATTAAGGAGTTTACTTTATTGCTGATTGATTTGGAATAATTGCTTATTGGAACAAGTTAGAAAATTGAGAAACCTTTTAAAAATTGGAACTATCCTTGGAGAAAGAAAAAAGAAAAAAGTGATAAATAGAAATTTGACAGCCTTAAAAACTAAAAGAACAGAGACAAGCGGATGATTATATAATTGGCAAAACGGAGAATTGCTGAGACTAAGTGAAAGTGTTTTGTGGATTGCTTTCAGCTTGAAAGAGAAACAATGTGTCTTGCTACTTAAATTGGATTTAAATTGGACTACTTTGAAAACAACCAAGAGTGTTTGACTTTGGAGATTCCCAATGTGTCTATGGGTGGTTTATTGGTAGAAAGAAAGAAGAAATACAATGGAACTTTTAAAATTGAAACAAGTGGGCACAGGAACAAAAGAAAATGGCGTGGCAACAAAAGAGGGGAAGCTGATGGACTTTACACGGAACAGATGTTACAAAATAATTTTTTAAAATATATATATTTGGTTGAGAAATAAAAATATAAAATACTCTGATTAAAAATGAAAATATAATGTTTAAATGCTTAAATGAATTTTGAATGTTAACAGGAGATTTTATAGAGTGATAAATAAAGAAAACTGATACTAAGGTGGATAAAAATGATATTTTTACAAAAAAATAAGAATATGTGTGTGTATAAATTTAAGAAAAATTTATAGACTAGGAGAGAACACATGGAGAATAATATGCTTAATGTAACATGTCTCTATTCTAAATTGATTTGAGACATGGAGGAGAATACGCTGAAAAGCAGCTTATGCAATATGCTGTGAATTAGCCAAAACAATAAAAATGGAGTGGAGGAGAATATTCTGGAAAACAGCCAAAACAAGAAATACTGGAAATCAGCCAATAATAGTTGGAGGAGCAGAGGAAATTATGCTGGAAAACAGCCAAAATAAAATAAAAATGCTGTGAATCAGCCAAACAATAGATTTAGGAGTGGAGGAGAATATGCTGGTAATCAGTGGGAGGAATGGAGGAGATTATGCTGGAAAACAGCCAAAATTAAAATGCTGTGAATCAGCCAAACAATAGATTTAGGAGTGGAGGAGAATATGCTGGTAATCAGTGGGAGGAATGGAGGAGATTACTCTGGAAAACAGTCAAATCAAGAAATGCTGGAAATCAGCCAAATAATAGATGGAGACAGGGAGGAGAATACGCTGAAAATAGCCTAAAGATAAGAATGTTGGAAATTAGCTAGGGTGAAAAAGAAGATGATGGATGATAATTAAATAATGTGAATTGAGTATGAAATGATTTTATGTAAAATGAGAAACGTAATTGATGATAAGCCTATGAAAATTAGATGTAAATTAATAGAGGTTAAGATAGAGATTTGATGAAATGGGTCTTAAAATTAAGGAATATATATGGAATTTTGATTTATAAAATGATATAAAAATTAGAATTGTGTCTATTTGGAAATTAAGAATTGCATATAAAAAGGAGCTGTGTTTATTTGAGAACTAAGATTTATGGTGATACAATAAAATACTAAATGTCTAGATTAAGATGTTAGAATTTGTGACAAAAATTTGTGGTTTGACTTTTATTTTAAAAGATGTAAACGGATGAATTTGGAATTGAGCTTGTTAAAGAAGTGTGAGCAATTGTACCTATTCATGACCGGACCAAATTCTCGCTCTCAAAGATGTATTTTATGTTTAATATGTTGAAAAAAAATAAAATAAATATTTTTCAAAAAAACAAACAAAATCTATTGAATTGCCCAGATGTGTCTTTTTATTTTAATGTAGATGCGCACTGCCTCTGGAATTCTCATTCATTATATACTCTCTTATTCCATTCTTGCTCGAATTCACGGTATCATATCGACCTAAAAATAAGATAAAATCAATTTTAGTGAGAAGAATTTCTCATTTGACAACATAGAAACCAAGCTGTTTAGATGTGATAGAACCCTTCTTAAAAACCCAAACTTGGTAATATTGAGGAAGGGGACTTAGATATCCAGCTGACCATATTAGAATCCTTTGTTCAGTTTAAATTGTTTGTTGTATCCGTTTCTGTCATTGGCATAACTACCCATAGTGGGATGTATGAGAAGTTAAAATTAATGGGAAACTTTCCGCTTCTGCCAGCCTGTAAACATAATACATTATTCCTCTTCTGTACCAATTTCCAGAGTATATCTGGACCCAGTTGGGTTTCTCAGGGCACATCTCCCTCTCTATCATTTTAAAAATAATTTTAAATTATAATAAAGCTCTCTTAATCAAGACTAAATTGCAATATGTGTCAGCTTTGAGAGGAAATTGCTCTGTACAATTTATGTTCATTGGTTTTTTGAGACTGCCACCTTAACAAAACGGAGCAGCCTTTGTGAAATAAATTGGTCCGCTGTATATGGAGAGGTGTTTTTCTTTGTCCGTTTATGATTTAGAAACAAAATATTTTCCCAAGGCTGTTGGGAACAGAATCTCTTCAGCTGGGCCTCTGGAGAAGATTAGTTTCCTTCCACAAATATGGTCACTATGCACAATAAATTGGATATTTGATGTTATTACTTAACACTGACCTTTCTACCCATATATGAAAGTACTTTGAAATATTTGAATCTTTTGCTATATTCCAAACAGTTACAAGCCATATCAAGGACACTTATTTTTTTTAAAAAAAGTTAAGTACTGACAAATATTTTTAAGTTCCTCTATTTTATACTTTGACCGCTAGTAGACCTGCATTCACAGCTGGCCCTATGGCAGATTTATAGCCGCACATTTCCTTTTCATTCTTGTTTGTTTCCCTAGCTTTATTTTACCTCGCAATAACTTTTATGGACAGAGCCAATAAAGGCTTACCACAGGTGCCAAATGGTTTCTTTTGGGTGCAGAAACTGGAAAGTGAGATATTACAAACATGAAAAGCAAAAAACAAAAACTATAATATTAGACCCAGTTGAAATGAATTTCCTATGTGCTGCTAAAATTTTAAAAAAGTGAAAACTTTTTGCCAGACCATCCAAAATACCGTGAAGTATTCTGTGACATTTGCAAATGAAGGCAATGAAAATGGCTTTGAGATAGCTGACTTTCCCGTGAGCTTTATTTTGCCCTCAAATAACTCTTACATGGAACTTGCAGTAGAAAGAGACTATGAGCGAAACTGACAGATCTACTCATGCCGTTTAATAATAATAAGGTTCTTATTAAGCTGCAGAGCCTTATCAGCTGTATGTTAGTGCCTTTATTTGTATTTTGGTACTACAGTAGTGTATTCTGAAGATATGGAAAGGCAGAAAATAGATTAGATTACAAGGTAGTCCTTGATTTGTTATCAGTTGCTTAGCAACCATTCAAAGTTACAACAGACACCTCCCACCCAAATGTACTTACAACCTCATTCTGATGGTTGCACAATCACACACACATGTGATCCCATTGTGGGAGTTTGGCAACTGGCTCATCTTTACTGAAGACTGCAGTGTTCTGCAACAATTTTCAATGTCTTTTTCCAGTTTCCAGCATTTACTTCTGGTTTCTGGCAAAAGGCACCTATTGGATAAAACAGATTTGCTTAACAACCATCATGTTTTTTAATGGCTGCCACTTTCGCTTAACAGCTGCCACAAAAAAGGTCTTAAATCAGGCGCTGTCATATGGTGATCCACTTAATGACCAGTTCAGACTCAATAATGTCCTAAGTTGAGAACTACCTATATTGTACTTTATTGCACAAATGTGCATCCTCTGATGAGGTCTTGCATTATGTATAATTTTCATTAAAAATTTGAAGAACAATAATAAAAAATATAACAAACTAAATCAGAAAAAGTAGAAGAGAGAGAAATAACATAAAAGGCTAAAAATGCAATAAGAAAGAGAAATAAAAGAAAACAGAAAAGAGCAAGAGCAAAATATAAAGACATAAAGAAGTGGCTTCCAATATTTTTCACAACAGGTATAAGTAAAGTTATAAAGTAAAGTTAACTCTCTAATGTTACATCATGACTTTCTTCTTTCTATAATCTGTAATGTCTCTTGTCTAACCATCAGAACCAAAAATCACAAATTCATTGTTTCTTTGTTTTTACTCAAAAAGTCCACAAGGACATTCCAATAAATATACTGAGGTCTTGCATGAGGATCAAAGGGGTAGCAAACAGAAATTGGTGGGTTTTGTGTCCTTTTAAAAATATATAACAGCGCATCCAAGTCTTTGATGATTTGTGTGAAAATTTTGGAGCAGTCCATATTTCCCAAGTTATTTATTAACACTTTTCTACTTATGTTTTTCCTCCACAGGATTCAAATCTTACACTGTACGCTGAAAATCCAGACTTAACATTGTGTTTCCAGAACACTATCTTGGCTTGGATCCCATGCATCTATCTTGGGTGCATCTTGCCATTTTACCTCCTTTATCTAAAATACAATAACCGAGGCTACATTGTATTGTCTATGCTGAACAGGTTCAAAACGGTAAGATCTTTACTTCCCCAAGGCGCTATATAGACAGTGGCAGATGTGGCAATCTTTAAAAAGCAATTAACTTACAAGAATAGGTAAAGTACTGTGCCAAATGAGTTAAGATGAACAGAATCCAATTGTATCTTCTATTTTGAAGCTTATGATTCAGCATGACAGCGATTGAGCAAGTAGGTGAACTGGGAAACACTGAAATAGAGCTTGATTTTATTAAACAGTATTTCAAAATGGCTGCCATGTTTTTAATACTCCTGACACTAATGAGTCAGACAGTTTCTGAAGAATGAAAGACCTTAGAATTCTTTTGCACGCTGCATAATGAATTGGACATGCATGACCGCACATGATCGTGACTTGCAATTTTATTTCCACGATCTCCATTAACTCTGTTTGTTGGAAGCTGGTTGGGAAGCATGCAAATGGTGATTGCATGACCGTGAGGACTTGCAATAATCATAAATGGGTGCCAGTTATGAGCAAATGGTGATCACATGACTAAGAGACACTGTAACAGATGTAAATATGAGAATTGGTTGCAAAACCGTTTTTTTAAAAAAAAAACTTCATTGTAATTTTCAATAATTCTTAAATGAGGTAGTCCATAAGGTACAGGTTGTCCTCCATTAATGATGGTAATTGGGATGAGAATTTCTGTTGCTAAACAAGGCAAAGCACAGTGTCACATGGCCATATCACTTAACAATGACAATCCTGGCAGTCCCGGTTGCTGCTACAGTATTAATCAAATCCCACCCAGTCATTATTTAAGATCTACCCTGATCTACGCATCTCCTAACTTGGTCTCTCGCAGCCTCAAACCTTGGTAAGGTAAGGACTGCCTCCTCCAACTCCCTCTGCTCACCTGTCTCCCCCCTTCCATCTGTGCTCTTTTAACCATTCTGCACTCCACTGGCCCTGTTTGCATTCTAATGTGTGACACAATTGTGGAGGTGGTTGTTGTTGTTTTCACCATGATGTCATAGGACACATTTTGTCATTTGGTTCTCCTTACCCACTCCTCACAGGTGTTTATGTTCTCCTTTACCTCCATGGCTAGTCATAAAAAGCCACCTTACAAGTACTTTAGGACAATTCTGAGTGTTTAATGTAAATGTTCCCTTTAGCTATCAAATTTGTTGTTGTTAGTTGCGAAGTTGTATCCGACCCATCGCGACCCCATGGACAATGTTCCTTCAGGCTTTCCTGTCCTCTACCATCCTCTGGAGTCCATTTAAGCTCACACCTACTGCTTCAGTGACTCCATCCAGCCACCTCATTCTCTGTCGCCCCATTATTCTTTTGCCCTCAATCGTTCTCAGCATTAGGCTGTTCTCCAGTGAGTCCTTCCTTCTCATTAGGTGGCCAAAGTATTTGAGTTTCATCTTCAGGATCTGGCCTTCTAAAGAGCAGTCAGGATTGATCTCCTCTAGGACTGACCGGTTTGATCGCCTTGCGGTCCAAGGGACTCGCAGGAGTCTCCTCCAGCACCATAGTTCAAAGGCCTCAATTCTTTGGTGCTCAGCCTTTCTTATGGTCCAACTTTCACAGCCATACATTGCAACTGAGAAAACCATCAAATATATCAAATATCAAATATAAGTGGCTAAACATTCCTTATCTCTATTCACAGATTAAGGAACTGAATTTTGAATTAGACTTTGGTCTTGCCTGCCCTCTTTCCTTGCTCTCTTTCTGTGACATTCTTAGGAATTAAGAATCTCTCAGGTAGTTGTTTATATTTCTAAAAGCTTATTAGGATTCATCCAGGACAGTAGTCAAAAAAAAAGGGGAAGCTTAACTCCCGCTCATAGGGTTTTTTGTGATAATTTTGTGATATTTTTTGTAATATTTCTGTACTGCAATATCCAAACAGTTTTTTTAATCACTTCAGTAATTATCAAAGAAGTGAGCACAACTCCAATGTTTTACAGCAGTAATCTAAATGTATTCACCATCTAATACAGAAGCTTATGGTGATATTTTCAACCCATTGAAGTAAGAAACTACATTTGCATTAAAAAAACAGAAGCTTATTGAGACTATTTCCTTTGAGTTCATGTACTTTTCTTGAAAGCAAGTGTGTTCAGTGGTTTGCGATGAGTAGCCTTTTCCAGCCCAAAGTGTGTTTTCCAGTCTTACCTATAGTTGTGGTTTTGTGGTTTATTCTTAGTACCATAGTCTCCCACTAGCTCCACTATTGCTAGGTACTCCAAAGTCTGCTAGATACTGGGCTGCTCCATATGAATCATGAGCAAAAATTCTGATCTTGGGCCTTTGGGCTCTAAATGATAATGATAACATTCAAACCCACCCATTGCTAAGCAGATCAAGACCAGAGTTTTCTGCTCATTTACAAATTAGAACTAACTTTTCCTCACAGCTCTTTTCTCTCTCATTCTTTAAAACACTGTTATGGAATGATGTAAAGCTCTAATCTTTGTGCTGAGCAGGTTTAAAGTGGAGTCCAATATAACTAAGCCTCCTCCGTGCCATTTGTACAGCTTGATTGGTAGTTCACGGATCCTGAGAATGCTTTTTCAGGCTTGTTTGCTTATGTACATAGGTATGCATGTATGTATCTAACAAATTTATAAGGCTGCCCAACTTGTGCATGTTGATTCCAGGCAGCTTACAGTGTTAAAATATCACAGTGTAAAAAACACATGGATAAGTAGGAACCTCTGAATATGTTAGCCCTGATTTACCAGTTTATTTGATTTGGGTGAGTTCACCAAGGAGGTATGGTGAATGGCATCAAAACAGTATCCCATTGTAGAAAGATTTTGGTTTTCCATAGGTAGCTATTAAACAGTGAAACAGTTTGTGTTTGTCATGAGTATATCTGATTACCTTAAGGGTTGATTTGCTGAATGATAAAGGTTCGGGACTCCCTTAGGTTAACTGCAAGCGTCTTCCTTCCTAATGATGATCACAGGAAGGTTGCTAGAAAGAAAAAGAGGAATCTTCACCCTCAAGTACATTATATTATATGGGTTCTCACTAGAAAATAGTGTAACCTCAACCCCTCCATCTCAGTAAACGCTGCTAAGGATAATTTTGTGATAATCATGCTTGGAAAGAATCACTTCCTCTTTTTAGACAGCTGCCAAAGAGCCTGATGATCCATCTGTGGCTTGTTCAGGATTTGTTTCATGGTTCCTGCGCTATTCGACAGCAGTGTAACTTTGTCTCCAATTTCGTGTGTGTGTGTGTGTGTGTGTGTGTGTGTGTGTGTGTGTGTGTGTGTAGAGAGAGAGGAAGGGAAGGGGAGAGAGAGAGAATATTATTCTTTTACAAGAGAATTGCATAACAAAACAAGAAATCCAGAATTTGAAAGAAAATTGTGTCCAGATAAACATGGTGGTTCAGGGACTATAAATTAATTCTATTCATTTAAATCTGCAGACTAAATGAAATTGCCTAACAGCTCCCACATGCACACAAATTGTGATGTTTGCTTGTTATTGCTTATACTGTAATTGATAATGAGGGACCAAGCTCCTCTTGCAGATTTATGCCACTACATCTGCATTTTAAAATTTAGGAGATGTGTCTATCCTTCTCAGTCTATTTTAGCATCAGAGGACTTGCATATTGATTGTTGATAGTAACATCAATAACATTAATTCTTCCAGCGTGTTATTTTGCCCTCTTCTTTTATTTAAGCAATTATTTACTTTCTGTGACCATCTGCTGAGATACTTTTTCTCACATTAGAAGGCACACATGAGCAGCAATACAGTTTCCTTAATAAGGTATACCGACTAGATGCTGTAGCACTACCCTCAAATGTGCAAGAATATTGCAGGAAATTTTCAATAAAATTACCAAATTATTCTCACTGCTCCTTTGACACCACAAGAAGTATCATTATTTTTAAACAGAGGTGTCAAACTTGCAAAGTCACGTGACACATCGTGACTTTTTCTACCTTCGTTAAACTGGCCAGCACATGACCCATCCGGCCCACGGGCCGTGAGTTTGACACCCCTGTTTTAAGATAAGCTAAGTAGGAGATCAACTTTATTGGGACCCTTAGCTGGCAAAAGATAAGCTAGGAATGGCAAGTGAGTATAAGCTCTGGATTGCCAGCAAAGAAGGACTTTTAACTAAAATAAAATGTGTGTTAAGGGCTACTGGTGCTGTAAATATTTGCAAATATGCTGAAATATAACTACTTTTGATACGTTTTGTGCTTTTGGAGCCTTAACTGTGATTGTCTTTCTCTCTCCTTATTACAGGCGTTTGCTTTTGTGCTTTGGGGGGTCTGCTGGTCCAATCTTTTCTATGCCTTCCATGAAATCACTCAGAACAGAACTCCATCACCTGTGTATTTTGTAACGCCTTTAATTGCTGGCATCACAATGGTAGGTGTGCCTTTCTCTTTTTACTGTTATTACTTGCATGTTGAAAAGAAATGTGATGATGGGAAATATTTTGCGTAGCTCAATTACTGCAGAACCACAGAAAACCAGAGGATAGTTCCATTTTCACAGCCCATTCATTTCCTTAGTAGCAGAAGTGTTTGTGCTGCTGTTCAGTGATATCAGCAAAAAGGGAAGCATTCTGGAGCGTAGAACAAAGAAGGTTTTGGATCTGGTAACCCCCTTCCATCTTTCAAACAGGAAGCTGGACTGGGCAGGTGGTGGGGGGAAGAGCAGTGAAAGCACTTGAAAGAGATAGATTGCAAAGTTTGATGGCATGAGCAAAGGATCTTTCTGTAGCTTATTAAAGCATCTGCAACTTTTGGAACACTGAGGAAGGTGTTTTGAAGGCTGTCCCCAGTTGTCTGCACATATAAGTGCCCATATAGCCATTGTATTTCATTGGCAGTTTCAGTGAAAATGTATTATGTGTTTGCACACATATGGTAAACACATGTGGGAAAGCCAACAAGCTTTTGCAAACTGTATTGTTAGTACAGCTCTAATGCACAGAGAATAAATTCTCAATCCTTGGAGCTTGTCTTCTTTTCCCCAGTTGGATTTGGGATTTGATCGTTCTCTACCATAAAGTGGGATAATGAATTACATCTTCTACTGTCCAATAAAAAGAAGGCGGGATATTGAAGATCTGTCTTGTGTGTGCATGCTTTAATTTAAAAGAGAAAAGACAAATAGATCTTGGCGAGAGTGGAAGATGTGAGATGCAAACTGCTGATTGGTCCTCATTTGCTTTTTGTCTGCAGCTCTGAGATTCTCTTAAGGTGTACCACTTAAAAAAGAAAAAAAAATAAGTTTCTTGGATCTGTAGATCAACATCTGCAGTACTGAAATATTATTTTAGTTCTGTAGAGAAGGAAGAAATTTGGCTATATATTTAAGTGGAATTAAATTAAAAATATTATGATTTCTGCTTTGGGTAAGCCAAAATGTTGAATAACATAACTGTTCCTTCATCCTTTAGTATTGTCTATTCTTCTGCCTAAAAACCATGTGAATGTGGGGGGAAATCTTTTCTTTCCTTGGGCTCTAGAGAATGTTTTCACTGCTTTATTCTCTGAAAATTCAAATAATTTTTGAGAAAAAATATTAAAAATCCAATACTAATATAATAAAGATTGAGTTAAGCATAAGAATTTGATATATGAATACCAGGACAGAAAAAGAAAAGCAATGTTCTTATTTGCACAAATGAAGATAACATTCACCATCACTGGGCCAAATTGTTTTTCATAAAGGAGACAAAAACAGTGGCTACCTAGTCCTAGCAAAAAAATAATAACACCTCACACCATATAAAAACAGACTATTTCAGCTAACTGCTCTTCTATTTTTTGTCGATAACATGAGATGGAGGTATCCATCAGGTCACTAGGAATTAATCTTGGGGAAAAAAACTTTAGGGAATTTAATCCAATTTTTATCATTCCATTTCACTGGATCTCCACTGACTTTCTTTTGCAGCTGGCAGCCATGTTGCTCATCCAGTATGAAAGACTTCATGGTGTCCAGTCCTCAGGGATCCTAATCATCTTCTGGTTCTTGTGTGTGTTGTGTGCTGTTGGTCCTTTGAGATCCAAAATCCTTGTTTCTCAAGCTCAGGTAAATTAGGTGTGCTTGTGTTGAAGCATGCCATTTTTCCACAGAGTTAATGTTGGAAGGAAGATGCTTGACGATCCATTTGTGGGATTTATGAGTGAAGGGATACTGATTATAGACTGAGTATATGGCAGATGAATAATTTATCCAAGTACCTAGATTAGAAGGTGGTGTTTCAGACTGAGATAAGGACACACTAATAGATTTTGATTGTGGCAGTGATACGGGAATAACAAGAGATTCTTCTTCCTAGGATCATGAAGGAAAAGTCATTTTGAAGCTTAAATACCTAGAAATCTTTGAGAACTATTAAACCACGGAGAGAGAGGTAGCTCATGGTAGGCTTTTCAAAACATTGCACTAAAGTAACAGTGCTGTAAGGGAAAGCTTCTGGCCAAGTGCTTGAAAAAAATAAAACTCTGGTTCCTAAGAGTTTTCCTTGGAAAGGGCATTTCCGCGCAGAATGGGTGCTGTGATGCAGCTGCCTACTGTATCTGATATAACAGTAACAGTGGGTATAATGTTCAAGGGTAGGACATGGAAGTCACCTTTGTAATGGGAGCGCCTCTAGCAATATTTAATTATTCATCCTAAGTTTTCTTATTTAATACACAATCTTCTATTACCTGTAGTGTATTAACTAGATGAGACTTGAAAGTACATAAAGGTTACAATGGTAATTGAGACCAGAATTTCCATTGCTAACCAATGTGGTCATGAAACATGACATCATGTGACCATGTCACTCAGCCACAGCAATCCTGGCATTCTCTGTTGCCATCGTTAACCAAATCCTGTCAGTTGCTAGGTAAAGACCCACCCTGATCCAAGCCACACCCAGCTTGCTCTCTCACAGCCTTGGTAAGGCAAGGGACTGCCTCCTGTTCAACTTCCCTCCCCTCCATCCCTCTCAACTCTACCCTTTTGGCTGGCTTGCACTCCTCTGCCTCTTCCAGCCTTGTCACCCTGCCCTCTGCTGGCCCTGCCATTCTGCCAGCCTTGCCACCTTGTGCTTGCTGGCCCTGTAGGCCCTGCTGACCCCAGTTGTCTTTAACCTCTACCTCCCTCTGCTGAGGAGTTGCACCTGGTCCGGCCCTATGCAAGGCAATTGTTGGCTGTGCTGGCTCAGCCTTCTTCCCCGGGCTGAGCCTGCCATTCTCCTAAATGCAAAGGCTGTTCTCATGATGCTTTGAAAGGACTCTGAAGGTTTCTGAAAACTTTCCAAAGCATTGCAAGAAGGGCCCGTGCACTTCGGGAGAATGGCAAGTTTGGCCTTCTCACAAGGCTTTAGAAGCCTCAGAAGTCTTTCAAAGCATCATGAGAATGGCCCGTGAAGTTTAAAAAAACCGTGCAAGCAGCTTCGAGAAGGCCTGGCATGGCCAGCAGCTGACTCACATAAAGCCAAGCCAGGCATGCCTCTTAAACAGCAGGAAAAATACAGCGAAGGTCAGCTAGAGCTTGCAGGGCCAGCAACAGAAGGCGCTAGGGTTGCAGGGTTTGTAGTCACATAGCCAGAGGAATGTAGGGCGATGGTGACAGCTGGGCCTTTGAACTGTAGCTCTGAGGTGGCACTTCTCGGTGGCACCAGCAGCACCAGGGATGAAGTAGAGCATCAGGGGTGGTGGTAACCGGCTGAGATTGCTAAAACCCTGGGCCACTACTTCATCCTCATCATCCCACCCATGGTGCCAAGGAATACAGCAATGTAGGACAGCCAAAAGGACAGAACTGTGGAGAGTGGGACGGGGAGATAAGCAGGTGTAAGGAACTGAAGGACCCGAAATTATAAGTGAGGGTGACTGCCAAGACTCTGAATTTTGATCATGTGACCATGAGGGTGCTGTAATGACCATAACTTTTGGACCAGGCATAAGTACTATTTGTTCAGCAGCACTATAACCTCAAATGGTGACTGAACAAATGTTGTAACTCAAGGGACTGCCTGTAATCCAAAAGGCAGAATCCTCCTTTCTGTCTTGCAAATCTCTTTATTGATTATATAAGATGTTAATATGTCAAATCAGAATAGTCATGTTTTACCTTTCATGGTGTTATTTACCATCTTAATGAAATTCATCTATTAATTATTTTAGGATAACATTCTATTGTTCTAGTTCATTCTCATTGTTGCCTCAAATGTACAATTTTCATATGCATTGAGAAAGCAACATTATATTAGTTTGTTATCTTACTTTTCCCTTGCCGACTGCCACTGTCTCTTTTTAGGACCAAATGGAAGGCAGATTTAGGATGATCATGTTTTATATCTACTTTGCACTGATCCTTATTGAATTTATTCTTTCGTGTTTCAAAGAAAAGCCTCCATTCTTTTCTCCTGTGAATTTAGATCCGGTAAGTAAATTTTTAGGTTTTTTCCCCCATAAAGTTTCATGATTGATGAATAGTTGGTTTGTTCATGCCAGTTTTGTTTTCCTGAGATGCTCGTCAAAACCCATCTTCCCTCCCAACTTTGTGTAGGCTGCAATTTATAATAATTGGGAGATGGTAGCCTATGATCCTGGCCCCACTTCTTGCTTTCGAAATCTTAGTTTTGCAGCTGCTTGAGCCCCCAGGCAGATTTGCTAAAACTCAGTGCCACAGTTTCCTGCTATTTTTAATTGAAAAATACAATGAAATTTGTGTAAACTCTAGAATGAATTGAAATAGTTTTATAAAAACAAAGAACTCCTACCAAATGTCCTCCAAACAGAAAAGTGGGGGGGGGGGGGACAGCATGAGAGGGTTCCATGCATTTTACACCCTCCCCTTCAGTGTAAGTCATTGCCTGCTAATATGATTTCTTGAAAACTCTGAAATGTAGCTTCTGGCTGCCAAAAGATCACACAGCCAAGTCATAGTTTATTGCTCTGTTTCTAGCCAGTGTTAGAGTGAAGTTTGCTTCTCAGCGATTACTAATATGAACCCCCCTGTAATAATAAAACTCACAATATTTATTGTCCTTTGACTACCAATAACCCATTGCCCATTCAGATGCAGGAAAGGAATGAGGAGTGAAGCTGAGACTAGTTGCCAGCTCATTCTGAGACAGAAGGCAGGTTGTAGAGACTGACTATCTTCATTTTTATGAGCTTTTTGTGAAGATAGGTCTGCATCTAATTAAAGATGGATTAATTTCACAGAAACGCTCCCTGTAAAAGGAGGGGGGGGACCCACACCCAACCACAGGGAAACTGGAGCAGGAGTTTGCATAGTTGATCTAGGAGTGAACATGTTTAGTTTCTGCAGAAAGGGTAATTAGCAAGGAAAATCAGTAAATAGAAGAGCATCTGTGCAGTTTGTTTACAGAAATGCTTATTCTTGTTTAATGAGATTCACTGCAAACCACATAAAATCCCCAAGGCAGAATGTTGACTTGGAGAACAAAGAGCTGATCCATTTTGGTTCCAGAGGACTTCTACTCACCCACAAGGAATTCCCTTTCCCTTTCTCCTTATTTTATGTTCTTACATTTTCCTCCCAAGAAATTTTCCATTTCTCGGGAGCAGGTTTTGAAAACACAGGGACTCACAGAGAACAGAGAATCTGATCCATCCCCGGTGTCCATTCTGCTAGTAGTTAGACTTCATGAGATATCATTTAGAAAGCAGCAATAAATCGGGTATATTTTATAGCTCCTCTTTGAACGGTGTATGGGTGTGTGGAAAATATTGGGCTAATCAAAGATTATTTCCATATTCCCTAAAAAGCAAAGACTAACAGCAGAGTGTTTTCTTTTATTCTGTCCCACCTGGGCTTAATAAAGTCTTCTGGAAGCTGGTCAGAGAAGTTCCTTATCCTCAGATAAAAGACTCTTCTGTGTTTCCTAAGACAGACATAGCAGAACTAGACTTCCACTCTCTGTTTTGGGTGGTTGATAACAGAAGTTGTGATTTGGAACCTAACCCCTGCATTCAACTGCTGCTCAGGATTCAGGGGGAGGAAACTGGAAGTTGGAGGTGAATCCTTCATTTCATACAAAGATTCATTTCATACATATTTACATTCAAATTATTTTGAATGTGTAATGTGATCTTTCACGGCAAGTTTAGCTAAAAAATAACATTGACTTTTTGTTCTTGTTTTGTTTTCCTCTTAATCTCTCCAAAATTTGTCATAGAATCCCTGCCCAGAATTAAATTCTGGTTTTCTTTCAAGGATAACATTTTGGTGGTTCACAAGGTAAGCATGGCTTTTCACATTTTATTATGCTCCTTTGATATTACTGGAGAAGTGCCAGTTGAAAAGCTATACTTTGTGTTCTTGGTGATCCAGCTACATTCCTATATAGAAGTACTGTTTTGCATGCCATTCATGTACATTTCATGCCCTTTCCTCCTTTTGCTAGAAGTTATATGTTGGTAGGGTAGAGGTGAGAGCCAGTTTAGTATTGTAGCCAACGTACCAGGCTAGAAACTGGGAGAGTGCGAATAATAATGTGCCTTAGACATTATTATTTAATAATGTGCCTTAGACGTTATTAACATTGGCAACCTTTAAAACAGTTTTTCAGTTTCAAACACAATGGTGCAACCTGGATTAATTTTACAAGCCCCCAAAAGACTCTAATTTATAGAAAATCATACAGAAAGAACAAAACATGCAAAGTAAGTGATAGACAAAAACAAAGTGGCTTTGGTATGGAGATGAAGGTATTAGGATTACGATAAGGGAGACATAAATTCAGGTTTTCCACAAAAATTTCCCAAGTGAATTCAGCCTCCCCAGCTCACTCGCTCTCCCGCTCCCTCTCATCAACCTATTTTCAGGAATTGCTATTATAGGGATAAAATGAAGGGGAATCCCATTCTTTTGAAGGAATGTGAAAATTAGAAAACATCTAATTTTTAAAAAGTGTTTGAAGCACTGTATTTGGGAGATGAGACAGGAGGCTGGGTTTTTTTTAGAGAGTGCTTTGTATATTACCACTGTGCAAAGCAAACTACAATGCATGAGGGGGTGACTCTTCTGGATCTTGAGGCCAGGAAACAGCTGCTTGAATAAGACTCAGCATGGCTGCTTTAACTGGTGAATTTCTCACCAGTTCTCCCAGTAGAGGTCTGTTCTAGGCATGCCCAGGTTTACCCAGGAGACTTCAGGGGAGTCTTGAAACAGCTTCAATGAGCCTTTTTTGGTCAGGGAGTAGATTTAGAATGACACCACATTGGCGAGTGAAATATTTCATGGGATGACTTGCAGAGCCCTATCAAATATTTTTACTGCTGTGGAAGAAGAGAAATGGGCAAATTTGTTATGCTGGACAAAGAAATGGGCAAATTTGTTATGCTGGACAAAGCCCTGAGCTTTCTCTTTGAATATGCCAACTTTGATGGTCTTCCTGTAGTTACAACCAATCATGTTTTATTTGGCTACATGCTTGGTTATGTACCTGAACACCCTTGCAAACCATTAGTACATTGAGAGGTAATCCTCGTCCCTCTTAAATTTACAACATAGTTGATTTGCACTGTGAACTGACCAATGTTCTGCATATTCTTTCCCCATATACTAGAAGCAAATGATATTGCCCAAGGGCAAGAAAATACGCAGCAGATGGATACATTATTAGAACCATGCAAAACATTTGAAAAATGAATTTTGCAATGCTTTTACAACTTTTGAAAGCAGCCGCGTCACCTACAGAGCTCACATATGGCCCATGGGACCTTCTCATTACAGTATTGTGCACACAGAGACAACTAAGATAACTCTGTGAACCTTGCAAATGATAAACTGCTTTGGCATTTTGAAGAGAAGGGGCTTTGTTGCTTGTTAACATGCATTGTGGAATAGTTCTTTCGAATGCTTTGCATGCTCTGTAGGTTTGCCCTTGGAGTAGTGGAGAGAGAAATTAAGATAAATGCCTGCCGTCAGTGGAGGTATTTGCCAGTTAATGTACAAAAAGGTTGTTTGTCCAGACTGACTCAGAGTTATTAATGTGCTTTTGTTACTGTTGTCTAGTTTGGCAATACAAGGCTATAAGAAGCCTCTTGAAGATAAAGATTTATGGTCTTTGAATGCTGATGATAAATCCGACGTGATAGTCCAAAACCTCCAGAAAGAGTGGGACAAACAAAAACAACGTGGGAAATTGTAAGTTGGCTTTGTTTTGGTTTGTTTGGTTTTTTTAAAAAGTCATTTCTGTATTTCGGTTTTTATGAATAAAATACAGGGCATTTCTGTATGGTAGCCTAAGCCACTAGTCGCTTGTGGCTCCCAATGTGCTGTGGGTTGATAGCAGGATTGGGCTGCTGCTCAGTTCATACTCAGGCCAATGCAGGACCTAATAGGTCATTCCCCTGTTTTTGATCCTTCCCATCTATCTTTTCTTCTTCTTGTGCCATATCCGTCATCAGACGCTGGCAATCATGTTGGCGATCCTATTTTTATCAACAGCTGCACGAAAAAGTGCTGCTGAGTTTTGTCCAAACCAGTCCCTTAGATTTTAAAGCCATGATGTCCTTCTTTTGCCTGGATCTTGTTTGTCTTTAATCTTTCCCTGGAGGATTAAGTGAAGTGTGGTGTATTTTTCCAGGTCACATGCCCAAAATATTCTTTTGCTTTTTAATGGTTTTGATGATTTCCCTTGGCTTTCCCAGGTGGCTTATCATCTCCTCATTATCATCATCTCCTCATTCCCATCTATGCAGGGAAATTATTAGATGCTCATGGAATGTAAGGGACTAGAGGCTAAAACATATGAAGAACGGTTGCAGGAACTCGGTATGTCTAGTTTAATGAAAAGAAGGACTAGGAGTGTTCCAATATCTCGGGGGCTGCCACAAAGAAGAGGGAGTCAAGCTATTCTGCAAAGCACCCAAGGGCAGAAAAAGAAGCAGTGGGTGGAAACTAATCAAGGAGAAAAGCAATCTAGAACTAAGAAATTTCCTGACAAAACAATTAATCAGTGGAACAACTTGCCTCCAGAAGTTGTGAATGCTCCAACACTGAAAGTTTTTAAGATGTTGGATAACCATTTGTCTGAAGTGGTGTAGGGTTTCCTACCTAGGCAGGGTGTTGGACTAGAACAGGAGTGGGCAAATATGGCCCCTTTACGACCTGTGAACTTCAACTCCCAGAATTCTTGAGCCAGCTTGGCTGTCTCAGGAATTCTGGGAGTTGAAGTCCACAGGTTGTAAAAGGGCCACATTTGCCCACCCCTGGACTAGAAGACCCCCAAGGTCCCTTCCAACTCTGTTATTCTGTACAAGCCTCCCTGTGCTTGCCTTTTTCATTTAGGGTTTGGTACCATGTCTCCCTGAAAATAAGACTGGGTCTTACATTAATTTTTGGTCAAAAAGGCGCATTAGGGCTTATTTTCCAGTTGGGTCTTATTTTCAGGAAAAGATGGTAGTCCCTAGTGTTTGCTTTCTTTCATGGATATCCTTCCCCATCTTCCTGCATTTGCCTGCCTTAATTTTATGCACTCCACTTATTTTACCTTTTTATTTAATTTTTAAAAAATTTAATGACTCGTTCCATTGAAGAATAGAATAGAATAGAATAGAATAGATTTTTTTTATTGGCCAAGTGTGATTGGACACACAAAGAATTTGTCTTGGTGCATATGCTCTCAGTGTACATAAAAGAAAAGATACATTCGTCAAGAATCATAAGGTACAACACTTAATGATAGTCATAGGGTACAAATAAGCAATCAAATCATATTAGGAAACAGTCAGTATAAATTGTAAGGATACAAGCAACAAAGTTACAATCATACAGTCATTAGTGGAAGGAGATGGGTGATGGGAATGATGAGAAGATTAATAGCAGTGCAGACTTAGTAAATAGTTTGACTGTTGAGGGAATTTGTTTAGCAGAGTGATGGCATTCTTGTGTCTAGTTGTTCTGGTGTGCAGTGCTCTATAGTGTTGTTTTGAGGGTAGGAGTTGAAACAGTTTATGTCCAGGATGTGAGGAGTCTGTAAATATTTTCACAGCCCTCTTTTTGACTTGTGCAGTATACAGGTCCTCAGTGGAAGGCAGGTTGGTAGCAATTGTTTTTTCTGCAATTCTAATTATCTGTTGAAGTTGGTGTCTGTCTTGTTGGCTTGCAGAACCAAACCAAACAGTTATAGAGGTGTAGATGACAGACTCAATAATTCCTCTGTAGAACTGTATCAGCAGCTCCTTGGGCAGTTTGAGTTTTCTGAGTTGGCGCAGAAAGAACATTCTTTGCTTTTTTGAAGAAACTATTATTGTACTTTCTGGAGTGTTTCCTTTTTTCAATTTCCTCAGAGGTAGCAGTTCTTTGATGAGGAATTCAATACAATTTGGTAAAAGAATGTCTTTATAAACCACAGAACCAAGGGGGAAATTCTGTACACAGCATAAGAACTTCTTTAAAGGGCAGATTGTATACCATCATAATCCATATTCTTTGTTAAGAAAATACAGACTCTGAATCCTGAAAGTACTGTGCAGATTAATTTACTAGGCGTGTTTGTTTTTCTGCATAATGTACATCACCTTTTCTAGTTGTAGGAGATGCACGGAATTGCATACTTTTAAAAATTTACTTCTAGAACTTCTTATCCAACAGCATTGTACTTTATCAGATTTTATCTTTTATTAAAGATTCTATCTTCTACTACTCTCAGACTTTGTCTTTTGTGTGGCAAATTGGAGAGAAAATGGATTTTCTCAGCAAAATCATTGAAACAGAACATTCATAGAATGGTTTGAGAATACCAAACGCAATTATGTATTAAGCTAAATTAAGCATGCTGGCTGAGGAATTTTGGGAGGGTTCACACATCTTAAAGTTACCAAATTTGAAAAACACTGAACTAAATGAACAAAATCTGAATTTTCAGGCTGGCTACTTTTTTTGTTCGTTTTGCATTTATGAAGGTTTGGGAAGTTTAAGGGTCAAATTGGTGTCTTAAACCAAATACTATTTCATCCCTTACATTTCCGCCAATGTAATCCCAAAAAGTGACTCTCAGGATAATTGTGCCATAGCCTCTATGATAGCCCCCAGGCTGAATTATTCTCCTGCCCTGCAGTCTGTGAAAGCATCTCAACATCACATCTTGTCAAAAAGAAAGTTAGAAAATCAGGGAATTATCATCTAAATTTCCACAGAGATGAGGAATCTCCCCACAATCAGCAATAACACATAAAAAAAACCTTTTTTTCAGCCTCTAGGGGACTAGAGAGGTTTGATGCCATCACCACAGGAGCAGCCTTAGCATTTTTGCTTCTTTTGGAGAAGTTTAAATTGGATGGTACTAAAATCAATGTATTAAGGTTACTGAGTTCATAAAACGCCTATTTACACTTTTTTTGTATCAAGAAAATTTTAAAAAATTTCCATTATAAACTGTGATTTGAATTTCAGAAGAAATTAAGCATTATAGCCATGGGGCTTTAATGCTTAATAAAGAAGAGGAATTACACTGCAGCTCATCAAGTTAGCACCTGGAACTGTCTCTGAGTAAGCTTTGGAAAGTTAATTCAATATAGAAAAAAAACCCCAAGGATACAGTTGGTACTGAGATTGAGGCTTCTGGATTGGTTGGACATGGACTAGATACCTGGCTGTTTCCTTTTTCTTATCACCCGATTAAAAGGAACTTTTAAAATATGGTTCAGGCTCTTTTCAACCAAATTCCCTTTCCCCTTTCCTTCCCTTCCCTTCCCTTTTTGATAGTCAACTTTTCTGACCTTCTTCAAGAGATTGGCATTTTGGAATCCAAGCCTATGTTATGCTTTTGCGTTCCCATTTTATTGATGGGGTTTTAAAAAAAAACCCCAAGGTTAAATTCTGTGCTTATTAAAATGAAACAAAGACTCTGAGGAATAGAAGCCACTATCTGGATGAAGTTTGCAAAGAGGCTGCAAGAGAGATGACTTTTAATGTTTCCAAGAAGAAGGCCACTGTTTGGCAAGCATACAGACCTTGATTAACCAAGTCTGAGAATAAAATGGCCTATCTGTGAAGGCTTGTAATGCAGCAAATCTTCACATCCAGAATCTCACCCTGATGTCATAATAATGAATGTGCTTTGCTTTAAAAATTCCATGAGACTTCTGAAGGTATAAAATTTAAGCTAGCCGGGCTTATTTTGTGGCATTTTTTTCTGTTTCACAAAACAAAAACACTTTTGCGACCATGCCTCTTCCAATAACTTTGGAATAACATTATTAAAGTGAAACTGTTTTGAACACAATCGGTTGCTCTATTTTTATTTTATGTTTTTTTTAGGAGCAAACACCTTTTCATTTCTGGACAGTATTATGCCATAATAATGATCTTACTAGTGCTGTTCCAAAGCTACATTTGCAGATTCCAAATGCTTGTCCTGCTGTTCAAGTTTCTTATTTGTAACAGGACTCTTCTTTTCAATTGACTGAAACAATGTCTTTCTTTGTCTTAGGAAACACGATGTATCTTATACAAAGGACTCTAATAAGGAGATGAATCACATGGATGAAAGTCCAGGAGAAACAGAACTCATGTTAGACATTCCCACTAAGGAGAAAGAACCTTCCTTTTTCAAAGCCTTACTCAGAACTTTTGGCCCTTATTTTTTAATTGGCTCCTTCTTTAAAGTAATCCAAGATCTGTTGTCTTTTGTCAATCCCCAGTTGTTAAGGTGAGCTCCATTTTCAACCTTCAATCTCACAGGCAAGAGAATTTCTGCACTCTTTTTAGATTATATATTAGTACAGCCTTCTGCAGTCATTTGGGAAATCTGGGAACATGATCCCCAAGACATGGGGGGAAGGAGGCCAAATTGGAAAAGATTACTTGTGAATAAAAATGATAGATTGAATGGAATATATGGAGGTATCCCCTCTAGGCCTGCTAATAGCATGAGTAAGTGACATAATATTCCCCTTATCCCATGTTTCTCTCCAATTCACTGTTAGACTTGCTCATATTCAAAATGCATTTTCTAAGAGGAAATCAATTCTGTTTGGAATTGCTGTTCAGATTCCCAAGAGTAAGTTGTCAAGTGTAAAAATTACACATGTGCATACTTCCCTGCAGTTGTGATTTTGTGAAGCTGTAATTTGGTTCAGTTCTCAGCATCCGCATCCTCCATATTAATCCAATGAAGCATTATACTTTTGTTATTTTCATATGCTGAAATGGACAAGCTGTGGCCCTCCAGACAGTGCCAAATTACAGATTCCTGCAACTCCGGCCAGCACAGCGGAGAAGCAAGGGATTTTGAAGATTGAATATTTTGGCAACTGAACAATATTTCGAGAATCTTAGCTTGGCAATCTCTGCTTTATGAATGCATGTCTTTTTCACTTTAAATGCTTTAATGGAAAACAAAATCAACATTACAAAATAAATAAAGCGTTTGAAATTATATTTTGGCCATAATTGGACACATGAATAAAGTTTGGTTCTTTCGTAAAGTTTGTTTGTTTGGGGGCTACTGTACTAGCAGGCTAAAAGGAAGTGATGTCTTGCTCTGCCCCATTAATCTTTTTATTTTCTCCTCCCTGTGTTGTCTGTTTATTTCAATCTTCTTTTTAAACAGCATGTTAATTAGCTTTGTGAAGGATAAAGATGCTCCCTTATGGTGGGGATACCTGATTGCGGCGTTGATGTTTTTCTGTGCTGTGCTGCAGACAATAATCCTTCACCACCATTTTCAGTACTGCTTCGTTACTGGAATGAGGCTGAGAACTGGCATCGTAGGGATGGTTTATAGAAAGGTGAGAGCAAGTGTGTATCCTAACATATCAGGAGAGGTTGCAGACAGTCTAGAGCCCTGAGACCTTTGGGTTGTGTTTTCTCTCAAAATAAGAATGACTAACACTAGAACTGTTGGCTGTAGATCAAATATTTATCTCTGTGTGTATATAGGCTCTTGAAGTGGTTTAATATTTAGTTGACTTTCCTGACGCAAGTACAGTCAACAAATGGCAAATGAGTGTTGGGTAACTGTGCATATTAAGTACATCCTGATAGACTTTTGCTGCTTTTTGATAAATTAATAAGTCAGCCCTAGAGCTAGTTTGCCAAATTATAGCAATTTTTGGATTTTTAAACTGTGTGTCCTATTCAGCTGTCTATTACTGCAGCTTTGTTCTGTGTCAAAATACTCTTCCATCTACCAGCTGCTGCTTAGTACAGATTTCATCTTATTTTCTCAATGTTTCTGTTCTAACAACTCCTGATAAGCTAACTACTTTTCTTTATGTACTGTTTCTTTCCTATAAAATTTCAGCACAGCTTCTTGTGCTGAAATCAAGAAAGGCTTTTCAAGGCACCGTCTGGGTTTATATCTGTTCCATATTCTCAGTATGGTACTTCCAATACAATGATTCTTAAAATTACATTGACTTTAACTTTATCATAATATAGAAAACCATGCTATCCAAACCTCAGATTGTGCTCTTTTAATTCTAAAATTTTATTATTTCCTCAGGAAAACCCACTCTTTCATTCAGACTGACCACACTTTCATCCATTCTTATTACCATTCACACACACATACGCATCTATCTATCTATCAGCTAGCTAGCTAGTTAGCTAGCTAGCTATCATCTAGCTAGCTAGGTAGCTATCTCAAATTGTATCTAGAAGTTACATAATTTTTTGGCAACTGAAAATCACTCTTGAATGATTTGTCAGACCCTCATGAATAAGTGGGCAATGCATGTTTGTAATGAGATTTAACATCAACACATATTGTAAACTATGTTCATATATGCATGAAGTTCTTAGTAGCCTTCACAGCTGCTTCTGAAAGCTTCATAAATGACTCTCCTTTCAGTAAAACCATTTTATTATTCAGATGTTTTGCATGCTTCCGATTCAATTATTCAGATATTTTGAATGTCCCCCATTCAATTATTCAGATATTTTGCATGTTCTCCAAACTATTTATGTAACTAAGATTGTATTTTAGATATGTGGGCTTATGTTTGTATATACAAATGAATGGCTAATGCAGGAAAGAAGCTGGGGTTTTTTTCATGATTATTCTAGAGAACAACTGCCAGATATATCTTAAGCCATGATACTGACTAGAGTTAATAGGCTTATGTTTATGCATTCAAATAAATAACTGAGAAATCTTACTGCAAACAATATTTGCCCGGTAGTTTATAAGCCACAGATCAGTGGATATTGGATGTGTTTGGAATATTGTATTATGGGGATCAATAAGTAGTGTGATAAATATTTTATTATTGCTTTATTTTTACCTATTTTATATCCACCTTTATTATTTTTATATATAATTCAAGACAGCAAACATATCTAATGTTCCTTGCTCCTCCTATTTTCCCCATAACAATAAAAAGTGATTGGGTCAAAAGAGAGTAACTGGCTCAAAGTCACCTAGATGGCTTTCATTACTCTACAACTTACAGTCTCCCAGTTTCTAACCTGGTACCTTAACCCACTAGACCAAATGACTGCCTTACTTTGAAAGTTGTTACATTACCCGCCAATAAGAAAATGATGCGTTTCAAATATTATCTTTATCATATTAGATTTATATCCTCTCTTTTTTTGTCACGTGCTCAAGGCAGCATGTATGTTACTGCTTGCTGCAATTTTACTGCCTAATTTCATCATGGGAAATAATGTGAGAGGTGACCAGACCAAATGAGCTTTAATAACTAAAGGCAGACTGAGCGAAATCTCTCTGTCCTAAAGACACATTGTCTTTCATAGTTCTATACTGTATCTCAGAAGTTCATGCAACAACCTACATGGCAGACACTTATAGTTGGGGAGATGGAGGGAATTATTTCACCAGATGTAGGTAACTAAGAGATGAGAAATACATATGCAAGTCAGTGAAAAAAAAATATCTACCAATATCCCCTCAAGCCATGATGTAGAAAATGTGCTTCGTGTGTGAGAGTAAAAACATATAGTTAAAATATTTTCCTAAATCATTTGTATTATAGAATACTTTGTCTAAAATATTTGTCACTGTTTCTAAAAGGCAGAATAGCATTTCAAAAGCATGCAAATGCGAGTAGATAAATAGATACCACTTTGGTGGGAAGATAACAGCATTCTGTGAGTCTTAGCCTATAATCATGCTGTCAACATGACCACGGAAGTGTCTTCGGACAATGATGGATCCTTGGCTAAGAAACAAAGATGAGTAGAGTCTCCCTGCCGTTAGACACAACTGGACAGGGAAAAACTTTACCATTTTTTATAGATAAAACAGAATTTATCAATACCTTAGTGATTGTTAACCATGTTGGCCAATTGCTCCTAAAAGAAATTTTCTGTTTTCTTTCTGATCCTGTTAATTCAAAAGCTAAGTCACCCAACAACATTCCAAAACCAGTAACTGGAATAGGGCAAAGAGGAAGGAAGAATTGGGAGGAAAGGATCAAAAAAGATAAATTGGGTTTGGTTTACATTTAATGATAAATAATAATTAATTATTATTTATTAATTAATTAATAATAAATAAATAATTTAGGCAATAAATATAATAATTTCCCCCAAATATAATAATCTTTCCCATTGTAACATTAAAAATTACAATATGTTAAAAGAATTTTGAAATACTCTGAGGACCACATCCAAGTTTTGAGGGGATTGCTTTGGATTAACATAGTGGAAGATTTTGCTGATGGTTGCAGAACATAGTTGAAAACATACTGAACCACTGTCCCTATCCGTTGACAGGCAAATTATATGAAAGACATATAAAGTTAGAATGGGCGGTGCTATAATAATTAATGACATGAGGTTCAGTCTGCTGCAGTCTGTTGGAGGGTCAACATAGAGAGAAAGCCAGATTCAACGCCCTACATGACCATGAAGTTCACTGGATAAGCCGGGACCAATCATTATTTCTCAGGATTAAACAGTGAAGAAGAGGAACATTTCCACCATCATGAGTCTTTTGGAAGAAGAAGAGAATGCATAATGGAATTCTTCTCCCTGTCTTCTTAGTCTTTAGTCATCACCAACTCAGCAAAGCGCTCTTCCACCGTTGGAGAAATTGTCAACCTGATGTCAGTGGATGCCCAGAGATTCATGGACCTGACTACCTTCCTCAACATGCTGTGGTCTGCACCACTTCAAATCTGCCTTGCTTTATACTTTCTCTGGCAGGTATAGAAGTTTCCCTTGGATTTCTTGCTATATAAAGCTATTATATTAAATCTGACCTTGTACTAGAGAAACTCTAGTGGAGGAAGTCGTCTTAAAGACAACTGGTTGTTTCCGGTATAATGCAAAGCATGTGATTTTTGCAACTTTCTTAATAATCAAGTGACTAACTGAAGATACAATAGCCTATGGAGATTTAGTAGCAATAGATTTAGATTTCAAGAGTTGCAACTGGAATATGGAAGATATGGTTGTAATGCTGGTAAAAGAGA
This sequence comes from Masticophis lateralis, assembly GCA_030761175.1. Lineage (NCBI taxonomy): Eukaryota > Metazoa > Chordata > Lepidosauria > Squamata > Colubridae > Masticophis > Masticophis lateralis. The sequence goes on from JAUDYJ010000002.1 coordinate 121,898,490, forward strand.
AATGGTTTTAGGGATGGGGGGGATTCTTACCTCATTCTTCCCATTCAATAAAATATTTATACTTTGCTAGTGGTCGACATCCTATCTGTTTTGTAATAATATTATAAAAGTCCCATGCAAATAAAAAGATTCCATTGAAAAGCTACTAGTGGTGTCTGGAAAAAGCAGGATAAAAAATTACGAATTCTACACAACAGCTAAAAATACACCATTGTTTTGGCACATTCTTGGCACCATTATAATAATCTCTGATTTATTCACTACTGTGAAAGTTATCTCAAACAGGAAAACAGCTTTGTGGGCACATGTTTGTTGTGCTGTCATCTCTGTACAGTACCATGCCTGCCACCAAAGGGTATATTTGTTTGCCGTTATATTTTTAAAAGTGAAAACAACAACATGTTTCTGTCTAGAGTGCCAATGAAAAGCAGCCAAGGACCCGTTTTGAAAAAGCAAAACAAAAACACCAAGTTTTAATATTTCTATGTATCCTACATTATAGAGAAAAATTGAAAATCCTTTGTGAGAAGGCAAGAGTGTTCATGACCAACTACATCCCTTGTTGAAGATTTCCTGATGGTTTTAAGCCTACATGTTTTTCTGAAGAGTAGCGAATGTTGTAAATTCAAGCGACCAGAATAATAATGGGTGTATTTTACATTTTTTTAAGGCTTTAGGGCCTTCTGTGATGGCAGGAGTGGCTGTGATGGTTCTACTCATCCCACTGAATGGTGTGATTGCTATGAAAACCAGAGCATTCCAGGTAGGTATATGTCCATAGTGATCATTCCTAATGAATCTCATTTTTTAAAAAAATGGCAGGACAATTGTTTTGGCAGGACAAATGGCAGGACAATTGTTTGAAGAGCAACATGCCTTCATTATGAAGAGCTTGTCCATGCATCTTTTCATGGTTTTTAGATCTGGGCTTTTCCTTGACTTCAGTCTGTTAGTGGCTCTTCGCTAGTCTGATAACAAATTAAGCTGTACTTAAGTATGAACTTGTTTATTTTCTGCACTGTATATAGTTGGTTTGCCATATCTTTCTTCCCAGTCTAGACTATAATCCTAGGATTTCCTGGTGATTTGCATAATTTTTCAAGATCAGATGAAATACAGTCTTAAAGCAATAAAACCAATATAATATTTCTATGTAAAAGCTCTTATCTTCTTTTCAAGGTTTATTGGATTAAAAAAATGGTTAGCATACATCTGAAAAGGAGAATGAATCAAGCAAGCTTCTCCACTAAGACCATTTCGTAAACTAGAATTGTTAAAGTAGTCAGAGCTAAACAATTATATAACCCAGTCCACCTATTCTGTGAACCCAATTGGATGCACAGTGATAACTAATTGGGTGCATAATTTGTATACAATGTTTCGGGTCAAAAATGGAGAAGTGATCTTACAAATAAAAAATATATAAAAGCGAATTTTTTAATTAAATTGAATTTCAATTTTAAAAATAAATTTCAATTTTAAATCTTAAATTTTTCTTACATGGTAATTTGATCATGATAAGTAAGTTCATGTTTATGTGCAAATCTGTAAACAGAATCCATACCTTTGGCAGTTATAGTGTATTAAAAAGTTATCTATGCCAGGGAGGATACAATTTGATCATATCTCCAATATTAATATTTATAGTCTATAATATATAACTTGTCATTTGCACTACTTTCTGGCAGATACTTGAAACTATAGTGACAAACTTCATTCAGATCATTGACTGAAATTATCTTTTTTTTCCCCCTTGTTAATTCACATCTGAGATTTAAATTGTTTCGATTTAAGTCAGTCTATCCTGCCAGCAGATATTTTGTCACCAAGATGTCCATTTAGCATGTCAATAAAAAGAAATATTAAACTATTGTAGAGTATAGAATTTGTACTGAAAAAATTGAATGACTTACTGTTCCTGATCTATGAAGCTGTGGTACTCTCCTATGAAAAGTACAGTTTTTACTTCCTTTCCCTCTATAAAAATGTTTATTTTTCTGGTAACCAATACAGCTGTTTCCAACACTAGGCAAAAATGCCATGCTTGCACAAAACTAGTGGTGATATTTTTAAAGTACCAGTTTCCTTTTCAAGATTCTTTTCCATCTGATTTTATGGAAATCTCTCTGTAAGAAGCACAGAACAAAAAGGTATAAAAGGCACTGGGTAATGATATTCTTTATATTTGCTTAGGTAGAACAGATGAAGTACAAAGATGCCCGCATTAAGCTAATGAATGAAATTCTAAATGGCATAAAAGTACTCAAGCTCTATGCTTGGGAACCATCCTTTGCAGAAAAAGTACTGGAGATTCGGAAGAATGAACTTAGGGTTTTGAAGAAATCTGCCTATTTAAATTCTATATCAACCTTTGCATGGATCAGTGCACCATTTCTGGTAGGTCTTGTATGAACAACTATTCTTGTGACTTCCTGAATACATGGAAGGTCATTATAGAAAGGGTTGCTTAGATATATCTTAGACAACTTGCCATGGCCAACTCATTGCAGGATAACTCGCCATGGCCAATCTGCTTCTGAATAACTCTTTGTAGGACAGTTCAACACTGTATTAATCATTTCATTCAGTTACTTTTATTATTGGTGACCATGTTTTCAAAAAAATTATTGTAACTCTTGTATTTCTGGATTGACTTTATTATTATTGGCCACGGTTCCATTGAAATTAATTTAACTTTTATATTTGTTGAATTGTCCTGCGGCGAGTTGTCCCATGGTGAGTTGACCACAATGAGTTGTCCCGTGGCAAGTTAGCCATGGCAAGTTGACTCATCCATCCTTAGATACTCTTCATGGAAGGCAGGGAATATTTGAAGATTGATTCCATCTTTGAAGGGACTACAAGAAGAAAATTCTGAGCTACCTAAAAATAATTGCACTTGGACAGAAACAGAAGATGGCTGGACTTAAGTAGGTCTCTTAGCAGAGCAATCTATCATTATAGATAATTTTTTGTTAGAACTGAAATATAATCTCTGTCTCATGAGGGATAAACATTGTCTGGCTAGCCTTTTTCTTCTGCCAAATTCTGACACTATTTATAAGATAATCAAAATAGAATAGCATTGCTAATAGACCCCAGATAAATTGTTTGAAAATCCTGGGAAGCTCACAAACAAAGAATACACATTAATCCTGAAGAAATTTAGATTTGGAAGTGAAATACATGAATTAGCAGTAGCCATAATCTACCTCTTGCAATGGCCAGCCAAATGCTCCCCCAAAACCATACAGGACATGTACTGTCTTGTTTGCCCAGTTTTCTTCTCTTGAAGATCCTGGTCAGAAAGAAATGTATGTTTGTTTTAAGCAAACTGCTGAAAAGTTAACTAAATGCTAAAACATTTCTAAAATTCAATGTTAATTTAAGTTTATTCATCGGTTTTATATTTAAACTAGCAAAAACAAATTTTCAGTTCTTTTTTTGTCTTTACTATGGTATGGTTTCATGATACTGCTGGTGTCTTTACTGCTGTATAGTTTCATGATACTGCTGGTGGCTAAAGTTGGTGGGAAGCTGGTTAGCTTCCCACCAACTTTAGCCACCAGCAGTATCATGAAAATTTAGGTGTCGAATGAGAAAGAATCTTCAGGGATTGTACCCAGCCTTTAAGAAGGCATCAGCTTACTTAACAGATATACGTAGAAACTGTAAACTAGGATGTCTGTTGTTGCATTCATTTGATGGAATAAAAAAGTTACACCAATATAATTCAATGCCAAGCCTCTATTTTGTGTGAGCTGATCAACCCAATTGCCTATTTTAAGGTTTATTTATCTAGTGAAGAAATTGTAACAGGGAAAACCTTCCTAGATAAATCATAACAATCCTGACTCACCTTACATTCTCCAGCTTTTGGAGAAGCTCTCTTAAATTTTTTTGAAGTGGCCCCATCTTTCTTCCTTTATAATAAAGCAACATAAGACAGGTGGTTAATTTTCATTCTTAAATTTCCAGTCTTAAGAAGTAAAAAAATTCAAAGCCAGGAGTTGCTGATTGGCTGTTAAACCAGTCTGTGCTTTCTGGTTTCCAGGTTGCCTTGACCACCTTTGCTGTCTATGTCAGTGTGGATGAGAAGAATGTTCTTGATGCAGAGAAAGCCTTTGTGTCACTCTCCCTATTTAATCTCTTAAGGTTCCCACTCAACATGCTTCCTCAGGTCATTAGTAATATTGTACAGGTAAGAATGGATTTTATCTTTTCTTTGAAAAATTGCACTGAATGCAAAGAGGACTAATTATCTCATCCCCTATAAATAAGACCAATGGCTGGCTTATGTATAACACCACTATCACATATGGGCTATAACAGTGGTCTGCAATCTTAAACACTCAAAGAGCCATTTGGACCCGTTTCCCACAGAAAAGAAAACACTGGGAGCCACAAAACCCTTCCCGTACCTAACTATTTCTTAAGCGGCCACAAAACTAGCCTATGTAGTTGAATTAAATGTTCTGTTTTCTTCTGAAACTTTTCTTTTCTTGGATTTATCCATGGTTGGGCTATCGGGGGTTGAAAAGCTCAATACATCGCATGCTGGTGGGTGTTGCACATCGGCGGTTGCGATGCATCTTTTGAGTGACAGGGAGCCGCAGCAGAGGGGTGAAAGGGCCACATGTGGCTCCAGAGCTGCAGGTTGCTGACCCCTGGGCTATAACAATATATGTCTTGAACATACCCAAATTTAACTCCGGTTACAGTTCTTACTTTCTACACAACTTCTTCTAGGAACTATTTTTTTTAAAAAAATTCAGGCAATGTGCTCACTGATTGATAACTGGACTGGGTTACTTGGAGAATATTAGCTCAGTTTTACTGATAATGCAACCACTGAGCTGCTTTCTGGATCTAACTCAAGAGTGCTAATTTTAACTTAGAAAGGCCATCACTTTTCAGTAGCTAACTTGTTACCTTAAGAACTTCTCAGAGATTCTGAAGCATGACTGACTCCCACTAGTATATGACAGGCAGCGGCCTGTAACAAGATCTTTACATCCATGGCCCAAATGTTTTAAACTTCCTCAGAATATCTCATTTTCTCTTTTGGTAGGTTGGTATTGAAGTATTGTTGTGGGAAACTGAAATCTATGGGGAAACTGGTGTGGAGGGTTATTATTCTTGATGTTCATGATTTTTGTGGGAAAATATGGAGGGGATTATTTTGCTGATATTGAAATTTATATATTCTATATTTCATTGTCTTTTAGCCAGCTAATATTTAATGGGAAGTTGAAAGCAAATGTTAATACGCAAATGTAAAATAGGGATAAAGAATCCAATTTTATACCAATAGTCTAGTAGTAAGAAAATTCGCCCCTCTGCTTTCTTTATTTGTGCGTTATTCCCCTTTCTAATCTCAATTATGTTCACTTGTGTTGTTGCAATTCTAGCTGAAAAGAAAAGGACTGTGGGAGGGATCCAAACTCTGATGGACGAATTTGCAAATGGTTATAAAATCAGCAAATTGTTATAAAACATATATCAAACTCCTGTCAAATGAATCTGCCACTGTAGTGTGTCTCCTTTAGCTTGGATCTAGTCTGGATCAATCACAGATATATTCTGCTGAATTGAGATAAATTATGACAAACATTGCAGCAGCAAATTTCACATGTTAAATTTATAATCTGCCCATCTTTTCAGTTTTTTAAAATATATTTATATACCTCCAAATGTATAAGTTGTTTCTCTCTCCAATTCCCTCCTCAATTTTGATGGTGGCTGGTTCAGAGTCCTCCAGTAAGTCATCCCATGAGCTTCCATGGCTGATGTTCGCCTTGAACGTGGGTCTCTCCAGGCCTAGTCTAATATCTTCAACAACCTAACAGTTTGAGACATAGACTAAGAACCATTGTGACCATGAGCTGCTGTTTCCCCTGGGAGGATTCTCAGAATATCCCATCTCATATTAAACCAGTCAGTTTTCCCATGTATTTCCCAGACAAATGTTTCACTGCAAAGGATTCAACACTTCTTGTCACATGATGAACTTGATCCAAACTGTGTGGAAACCAAGTCAATTACTCCAGGTAACACTCTACTTTGGTTGATATAGAAGCATGGAAGGTGAAATTGGGATTGTTTACATGGGAGGGGCGAGGGCTAGTTTGTAACTTCTACACAGAGAACCCTTACCATAAATTGACAGGTGCATTAGGATTGCAATTCCCATAATTTGCAAGCAATTCTGGCATGGGAATTCTCATCCTATCCAAAGAGTACCAGGTTGAGGAGGCTTTCATAAATGTTTTCCTGATAAAATGTGCAGAGTTTCTAAGATACGCTTCATAAGTGCATGGAAAGGTGGCAGCACCTAGTGAGAATTCATGTTAGTTCATCTATCATATTCTCAATAGAATCTGCAGTCTGCACACGCATATATTTTTAGTGAAATCAGTTGACATTTTCAGCTTTAAACACTGCTCCTTGGGCAGTTTAAAAATATAATTAGATAAATTCACAGTTTAGGCCTTGTGCATAGATGCTTCTCACTTTGAGATATGGTAATGTATAAAATAGATAATCTGGTTCATTTTGCTTGCCAAATGATATCTTTAAACTTTTACATATTCCTTCTGTAAACTGCAAAACTGATTATATCACCTAAGTCATTTCTAATAGAATAAGAATAATTATTCTTAATTAATAATTATTCAGAATAAGGATTATCCTTATTCTGAATAATTATTAATTAAGAATAATTATTCTGCAATCTTTTCTCATATGACATATGGGTTTCCATACTAACTAATACTATTGTTGGATAGTTTATATGTGTGAGGTTAATATGGAGCTTAACAACAGTATTTTTTTATGTGTCTGAAATCTTAATTGATTCATCTTTATTGCACTTTGATATCACAAGCCATAATTTTGTGTGACAGGAAGGATGTCTTCTGGGCTCATCATTCACTCCTTCCTCCTCCAGTTCTGCTGGTAGAAGTAGATGGGATTTTGGTTTGTGTGAATGTAATCATAGTTTAAAGCTGATTTGTTTCAAACACACTATAGTTCAGATTAATCACTTTTTCCCAGTCTTGGATGAGATGACAAACCCAGAGATTAATAAAAATGAGGTTTCTGGGAGAGAGGGTAGAAAGCTGGGAGTAAACTGAGGGCTGAGGAAGTCCAAGGGCATTTGATAAACCTTGGCTTTGCTGTGATATCCAAACACAGACTGAAAGGCAGGTGGTGGCTGTCCCAGGTTCTTTTCTGCCCAGGGTGTTTTTAATTTGAAGGATTGAAAAAGAAGCCAAAACGAGAAAGAAGGTTTCAAGTGGCTCACTGGATTGCTTGTAGCTCTATGGAAAAGCCTCCAGGCCCAATTAGATGTGCAGGCAGATTCTAGGTTGCTTCCCTTTTGTGATATTTAGCTTCCATGGCATGTGTCTGAATAAAAGAAGCAGAAGTGAATAAAGGCTTACTGTATTGCATGCAGCTCCACAGACGAAGCCTGCATCTTTCCCTCTGTTCAACTTGAAAGCTTATCAGAATTTCCACTGATGCCTTGCCACCCTGATGATTCTCCTTAGTCTTCATTTTTGAAAGACTTTTCCATTTGCAGGAAGAGGAAAGGTGGTGGTGGTGGGAGGAAGTATTGAGCATAGTCTTTAGGGAGCAACTATAACTGGCTGATAAACAAGCCTGAGTTTTAGTCATTGCTAGTGGATAAATATTTAAGCTAAGGTTGCTTATTATAAAAGTATTTATCCGTATCTCATAAACAGTGTGGCTTCAGAGAGCAACTTGGAAGAGGCTGCAAAAGCTTCTGACATTCTATAACATTTTAGAGAATGACCCTCAACTTTCCAAAATCTGCTTTCTGTTGATCTGACCTTGTAATCATGACTTGTGATTACTCATGTAACAAGACATTGCTTAAAGAATTGGGGGAAATAAGAGTAAACTTTTCATGGTAGTTCCTCAAATCTCTTTAGCAAACTCATCCAATCAGTCTACTACTTCTTTGGCATTAAACATCTATATCCTTTCCAGTATAATTCTGTGCATGTCTATTCTGAAATAAATCATACTGCCTTTGACCAGGATGCATGCATAGGACTCTTCCCAGCTGTTGCTCTCCAAATGATCTGGACTTGCTGGCTTTGGGTGAAGTTACATTTCAACATACCTGGAAGGCTCCATATTGGGAAAAGTTGATGGATAGAACTGCAGCTTCATTTTGGTCCTTTATGTTTTGTTGTGTTTATAGGATATGCAGTTACCATAAGGCATGGAACATTCAGCTGGGCAAAGGATCTTGACCCAGCTCTGAAGGAGTAAGGAAACTTTTTTCAATTATATTTGTTGACATTTTCTGGCATCTTATCTCTCTGGGAGTGAGCAGCTTTTGCAGTTTTTAAATGTTATTTGAAAGCCTCCCCCTCCCTCCCAATTTATATTTTTTGATTTGGAACTGATGGCTTATGTAAGTGAAAATTAGTCCTTTCAAACTTTGCAGAGTTTCTGCTGTTTTTCAATCTCAGCTAATTCTTGAATGGTTACTGAGGTAAGAGCAAGATCTTTAAATGTCACTAAACAGCTTGCTATTTTCCTTGCACAACATGTGACATAATTCTCAGTGAACTGCAGTTGGGATTTTGCAAAATAGAAATGTCTTGAAGGCTGTTGCTGTGTCGTCTCCCATTGCTTATTAAGAGAATGCAGACTTTACAATGTTGGCTCTACCATTTCAGTAGATTATCTCAGGCCAGAATGGATTCTGCAGTTTTACATCCCTTTCATAAATGGCACAGTGGTTTTGTATATTCATCAGTTGTGTAGAACAATTCTAGATGCTCACTGTGAACAACAGTAATATTAGGAACCAATCTGCAACTTACTTCTTCAGTATAATCCCATGCCTTGATGGATGGCAATCCTTAAGTAGCAAACTGCTATCAGTTCTTAAGGCTTTCTTGCTCAATTCATATCTAGGATCAAGCCGACTTATCTTCATGGGGCAGTCAGAAGATTCAGGCATGTACATTCTTTACAAAGCCCTTATACGCTCAGAGATCTGTTTCATGTATTAATTCTGACTCTGTAGGCATCAACAAATATACGCAGTCCACTAAAGAGATTTTACTTCTGACAAAAGCTGCATGCATTCAATATATTACAATAATGCAGCGGCAAATAAACTAAACAAATCCAGCTCTGCTAAGCTTTTCTTCTGACATGAACAAAACTGTGAAAGCAAAGGCATGAGGGTAAATGATTAGGAAGATGCAAAGCTAGCCTAATCACTGCCCGTGAGATGTTTTCCTATGCAACTGAGATGAAGAACACCAGCAAACAGGGAGTGGAGAATGTAAGACCAAGTTTAATAAGGTCTTCTCCCCTGTGTCTGGGCTTTAGGGTTCTTTTATGTTCTAGGTCTAAGTTCTTTCTTTAAATCTTTCCTTTCTGATTGATTCAAGTCTAAAGAATCTGATTTTGGGCTTTCAAATATCCTTTTCCTTCTCTCAGGATTTCAAATGTCCTTGATAACTGTCTCGCCCAGCAGTATAAAATTACTTCAAATATCTCTCCTTTTCTGGTGTTCTGTGGCCCAGAGCAACTCTGATTTATTGGCCGTGCCTCCTTAAATAGCCTGCTTTTGCAATTAAATAGGCCAGTCCCTCAGTATATCCTTTTTTAAAAACCTTCATATTCCAGTATATAGTGATTATAACAGTTATCCCATTATATCTACTATAATATTCTTAATCAAAATGTAATTTCTTAGCAGTATTTCAATATACAGAGCATATTCACTGATGACTTGTAAGGGCAGAAGAAAAATTCTTGAGGATTAAAAAAACAAATAACATTGGACTAGCTCACAGGATGTTCCAAATGATGCTGGACACAGTAGGGGTGCAATGATCTTCCAGATCATTCTCGTAAAAGAACAGAAGTCCCCATGAGCAGCAGAAGAGTTGGGACTTACCCTGATCAACTCATGACAAATCTACTTATTTTTGTTCCCCTTTCTTGTGATCAACGGCGTGTCCTCTCTGTCTTCATCACCCTCCAAGGTGACTTGGGTCCCTCAGAACTTCCTGGCAGGTTGAATTTGGCGCGATTCCAAGGAGCCCCGTGGAGATGTGTCATATCACTGTGACATCAGCCCCACGATGGCAGCCCCTCCCTCAGTTCTCCTTCCTATACAGCTTATAGGAGACATGTAGAGATGGGGTTCTGGTGATCACTTAAAAAAAACGTACCATGTTTGCTTCTGAGGAATCTAAAACCCACAAAGGTGAGATATAAAAGATTCCACAGTTGAAACTCTGCCACCTGATTCAAGTGGAAATGATCCATCACCAGTCACTAAGAGACAGAAAAAGAAGGTTGTGATACTACATAATACTCTTTTCTCTTGGATGGTACAGTGGATTCCCATTTTATTGTCCAGATTTTTTACATCAATATAGATGCTATTTCCCAGCTGCCCAAAATCCAAGATGTGAAAAAAAAGACTGAAAATTCTCATTAGACCTGCCAATCATAGGCCCTTCCTACTCATCCCTGTTAGCACAAATTACTTCAAGGAATATTTTGAGTGATTTTTCAAATCTATATTAATCCTTAAATTTTACTCATCTTCTATAGCAGGGGTCTCCAAACTTGGCAACTTTAAGACTTGAGGACTTCAACTCCCAGAATTCCTCAGCCAGCAAAGCAAAACTGGCTGAGGAACTCTAGGAGTTAAAGTCCACAAGTCTTAAAGTTGCCAAGTTTGGAGACCCCTGTTCTATACGGTTCTTTTTTAACACTTCCAAAATAGCTTTTTATTTCCTTAAAAACTAGTCTGCATTTTCTCTTTCTCTTTTAATTCTAACCATTCCTTCCTCTCTTTGACACTGTTCTTTGTAACTAGAAGCTTTTCTTTTTATAGCCCTTTTACAGTGCTTTTTTCCCCAAAAATCATTCTATCAGTTACCTTTCCACCCTCATTCTCAGGCTCTTTCACTTCTTCATTCTATCAAGCTTTTTTTTGTGGGGGGGGAGGTTCCCATCAATGTAAATTCACTTATTTTGATGGCGCTCTGTAACTTCAGAGATCTTCTTTTCACTCTGTTGTACGCAGCTTCCACAACTTATTCCTTATATCTACTTATTCATTCCTGGAGGTGATTAATCTGGCTTTTAATACCTTTTCGTGCAGAATTTGTACTTTTCTTCCTGCAGTCATTCTACTTTTACTCTTATTTATTTTATTCCTTTTTTCCATATTCCTTTTTTTTTCTCAATATCCACTCTTGACCAAAAAATGGTCTCTCCCAAAGTCATATCCTCCCGTTACATTGCTTGCCAGTAGCTTCCAGGTACAATTCAAGGTGAAAGATCATAAAGCCCTTCATGACACAGAGCCTAGTTATTTGATAGGCCACCATGTCCAGTACTTTCTGCCAGCCTAGTAAGATCAGGCAGTGTGGATACATTCCATGTCCCTTCCATTAAATAATTCTATCTATCAGAATCAAGGAAGTCTACCTTCTCTGTCATAATGTCTGCTATCTGAACCATTTTTCCCCAGAGTTCTATATGATTCCTACACTAATGAAATTCCAAACATCACGGAAAACCTGGCTGTTCTCGTAGGCCTGGGGGAAAAATGGTTGTTGTCCCCTTGTCAATTTTTCTTTGGTGTGCTGCATTTGTTTTTCTGGACATGCATAATCTTTATTGTATTGTTCTTTGATTTTTGAGGTATCGGCCATCTAGAACAAGGGTCTCCAACCGTGGCAACTTTAAGACTTGTGGACTTCAACACCCAGAGTTCCTCAGCCAGCTTTGCTTTGGGAGTTCTGGGAGTTGAAATCCACAAGTCTTAAAATTGCCAAGATTGGAGACCCCTGATCTAGAACCCTGATCTAAGACCCCTGATCTAGAACCACACTGGGCTGTGACGGACTTCTGAGCTATCAACCCCATTCTGTTTAGCATGACCTTAAGAGTGAATGCTGAGAGAGAAAACAGCTGGTTGTATTTGTACTTTCTGTCCCTTAATTTCTTAAGGTGGTGCTTGAGTTCATGATGACATCAAAATATCTTTTGTGCCTTCTTCTTCTGCAGTCATTAATTCTGCAGCTCGTATTCTTCATTCTTTCTCAGATTACTGAAACATGAATGAGGTCAAAGTTGATTAAATAAAGGCTCCTGTTAGATAGAATTTTGCACTGTACTTTCACATAAAGAAAAAATAGGCAGGCTAGGTATTTTTATTATGACGGATTCCAGAAAACATGTCTTGGTCTGTTTCAGCAACAGCAGTCTATTTTCACTTTCAGCCTCTGATAAATTAAGCTGTAATCCACTCAAGCTGATGTCACAAAATATCTGTTAGCTTTTAAGGATCCTTCTTTGTTGTTTGTTGAGTTGTTTGTTGATTTTGTTCTATTATTCTTACACTTTAAATCAGTTCTACTTCTGAGCAAATGATCTCTCTTGATTTTGCCTTTGTCCTCTCCTCCAGTATAAATTGGCTAGTCCCCAGTGGTTCTTTGGTAGCCATAGTGGGTCAAGTTGGCTGTGGGAAGTCTTCCTTGGTGTCAGCTCTTCTTGGTGAAATGGAGAAATTCAGTGGAGATGTGGCTGTAAAGGTTGGTTTTCAGCAGTCTGAAAAATATTCTGACTATCTGAATGTTTGAAATATCTGTGTAGCTTCTAATCAGATCTGTCTTATATTACTGCTTTTAGGGTTCAATTGCTTATGTACCCCAGCTACCTTGGATTCAGAATGCTACTTTGAAAGATAATATTTTGTTTGGCCACCCTCTTAACGAGCTGAAATATCAGACTGTGTTAGAGGCATGTGCCTTGAAACAAGATCTTGAGATGCTTCCTGGAGGAGATCAAACAGAAATAGGTGAGAAGGTAAGACCTTTAGCAAGACATGCAATAGCTGCCTCTCTGAGTCCTCTCCACTATCTTCACAGCAAGGCTTTTGGGGTGAATACAGTTTGACCATGCCAGGGACACTCCCAAAAATGTCCATCTGATTATTCATGCCACCCATGAAATAAATAATTTGGGAGTGAGCATGGCCATCAGTACTCTCTTCTCAAAATACAAATGGGTCAGACAAAAAGCAAAGCAAAGGTGGAGACTCTGTTCCAGAACCTAAATCAAACATAGGTGAATCCTAGTTTCTGTCACCATACCTTTTGCATAATGAGATTCGGAAGCCAGTAATGTGATCCAGAAAGAAGTACAGGTCAGGTGTCAAATCTAAGTCAAATTAAGTAATTTCATCCATAAAACGTAACAGTTACCCCTTTCACAGGAGTTAAGGATAAATAAGATTAGATAGAATAAGGACAATCAACTCTTTATGTATAGTGAGAATGAAAGAAAGATATATATTTTCTCCTCGCTTAGCAACTGCAGTTCACTCCAACAAAATGGTTACTAAGCAAACCATGAATCAGAGAGAGAGAGAGAGAAAGAGAGAGAGAGAGAGGAGTTGATGCCATCTAATTTAGATAAAATTCCCTCATGCAGCAACACCAGCCTCATTGTAGTGTGCATTGTTATGTAGGTGCAGAAATTTGGTCTTACGTACATGAATTGATTGAAAAATGTTTTTTTTTACTAGTGTTTACTACTACTTCTTACCATCGTATTTGCAAATGGTCACTTAATAAAGCAATCCGCTAAATGAGGAGTGGCTGTAATGAGGTTGAGTTTTTTATATTGATTTATTCTGCAAATTTAATTTAAGCTAGGGAAGAAAGCACAGTGGGGGGAAAAGCAACGTGGTGGAGCATGCCAGGCTCTGAAAGTATGCTGAGCAGAGGACTAATTAAGGTAGAAATGAGGTGTGTATATAAAGTCAGAGTTGAGGAAAAGATAGGATGAAGGAGAAGAGCAAATGGGAAGCAGTGACATTTGAATAATGTAGTGGATTTAAAGCTTTCCACTCATCATTTTGAAAAAGATTGTGGGATTTTCCAAACAATTACCTTTTATTTAAATTCAAATTACTAAAGCAGTACGTGCATGTATGAATGGTTGATTGATCAATTCAGAGGAAGACTCATAGTATTTTCTTATTACCAGTCTAAAAAGATAAGAGAGGTCCTGAAAATGGAACAGTGATCCCAATTTCTCAGCATTTTTAAGCTCTTTAACTTTTCCCAGAGAAGAGCCCCTCAGGCTTTATTGGAACAAGGATTTACCTAGTCCAGGATCCATTTTCCACACTACTTTTCCAATGCCTTGGAGAAGCCAGAAGTACAACATGTATTCAGCAAGTCTCTCCTGGGCACATTAATTAAATGTTGGTCTAAGGCCGTGATGGCGAACTTATGGCATGCGTGCCACAGGTGGCACTCGGAGCCATATTGGTGGGCACGTAAACGTTGCCCTAGCTCAGCTCTGGCATGCATGCATGCACTGGCCAGCTCATTTTCAGGCCTTCTGGGCCCACCAGAAGTTGGCAAATGGGCTGTTTCCAGCCTCCGGGGGAGTCCGGGGGGTGGGGAAGGCCTGTTTTCAACCTCCCCAGGCTCCTAGAAAGGCTCATGCCAAAAGCAGGGGGAGTATGGGGGGGGGGGGGTCGCACACAAATGCGCGGGGGACTGCAATGAATTGTGGGTGTGGGCACATGTGTGCGACTGCCCCCGCACTCCCCCCGCTTTTGGCACGCAATGGCAAAAAGGTTAGCCATCACTGGTCTAAGGCAATACAGGGACCACCATTTAGTTTGTATATTTAGTTTGTTTGTTGGGAAATATATACATTTTCCAATTATAAAATTTCAGTAGAGCAATAAAGAATGTTATACCTTTCCCTTCCACAAATTTGTCTACTCCTTGAAAGTCAATTCAAGTTGATTCCTTTGAAAGTTATTCAAGTTGATATAGGCAGTATTAGAGATCTTATATCAGAGAATTTCCATCATGCAACATCAGTGAATTAATTTAGGGATAAAAAGAGGGGGGGGGATTCTAACTTCATAACTTTCCAGCTGCATTATGGTGATCCATTTTCCTGCAATTCAGCCTTTCCTCAACCAGCTCCTGATCACATTGGTTGCCCTTTTCTGCACTTTCTCAAGTCTCCTTTTTGAAATGCATCATCCAGAGGTGTCGCCCCCTTAGAAAGAAGGAGTCCTTTATCTTGGCCATTTTCCCATTGTCCTGCCAGCCCCAAGACCATATCAATTTGGGGTTTTTTTGTCTTGTAACCAGTGACCTCTATAACTCCCATTAGCCAACTAGCAGAAAGATTATGTGTCAAGGCTGAAGCTGCATATCAATCTAGGTGTAATGAATTGACAATGGAATAGCAACAATGGAATAGACTCCCTCTGTCAGGATATACAGTAAGCAGGAATCTGAATTGCACCTTAACTTTCCAATGTTTGAGCTCTCCCTGCAGATATGGTGGGTTTTGGTAGAACTGGTACCGTTGCCTGTTGCATTTGAAAGGTATGATACATTTTTCCCTCTTTTCTCCTCTTTTCACCACACAGGGCATCAATCTTTCAGGGGGCCAGCGACAACGAGTGAGCCTTGCCCGTGCTGTGTTCAGCAACACTGATGTTTATTTGTTAGATGATCCTCTTTCAGCAGTAGATTCTCATGTGGCAAAACACATCTTTGACAATGTTATTGGACCAGAAGGAGCACTTAAAGGAAAGGTGAACCCAAAGAGATCTAAAATCTGCATATTTATAGGCACATACCCCTTTTGAAAGAGAGATTCTCATTGCTAGTCCTAAAATTTATGATTTTTATTTTTTTAAAAAAAGTCTAATAAGTCAAACTTTCTTATTGTGTTGCGTACCTGATCCAATGGATTACAATGATGCCAGTCGAGGAATGGCTGTTCTTGGTACAGCTATAAGCTATGCAATACAATGGAATTTGTAGTCCATTACTGCTCATCCATTCCATCCTAGAATTCAAATTCTGTTTTTCTTGAATCATTCAATCATTTGATATACATCATACTTCTTTTCTTAAAGTTCAAGGTGGCATAGTCCCTCCTCCTATTTTACACTCAGAACAACAACCCTTTTGAACCTGGACTAGAAGATAGTGGCTGGCTCAAAGCCACCCAATGAACTTCTATGGTTAAAGATTGATTTGACCCTGGATTTCCTACCTCCTGGCCCAAGGCTCTAACCTTTACATTACATTAGTCCTCAGTTACTGTTGGTTGACTTTTGATATTTTTCTGGTAGATTTTCCCACTATGTTTAATCATCTTTGGGCAGAAAGCAGAAACCCACACCCTTCCAGATATTGCTGAATCACCACTCCTATCATTCTTCACCGATCCATCATGTTGGCTGGGATGGCTGCAGATTGTCATTGAGCACCATCTGGAGGGTTGCAAATTCCCTACACCTGTCTTGAAATAAGATTTTTTCTTTTAAATGTTATCTTTATTGCCCCTAGACATCATCTATTGTGTACAGGAAATTATACAAAATACATGTGATGTTTTCTTTGGTTAGGACTCTTTTCTTTCACCTTTTAATATGCTGTATTATTTTATTTAAAATAACAGCATTTCACAAAAGAAACAACATATTCTTCTTCTGTACTGATAGTCCTCAACATACAACTCTTCAAAGTTACAACGGCATTGAAAAAAGAGATTTATAATGGTTTTTCACGTTATGACCATTGCAGCATCCCTATAGTCCCATGTTCAAAATTCAGGTGCTTGGCAGTTGGTTCTTATTTATGATGGTTGCTCCCTCCTGGATTTATTGGATCAGCTTTGGGACCTTTTGACAAGCAAAGTCAATGGGGAAGCCAGATTCACTAAAAAACCAAGTTATTAACAATTGCAATAATTCATTTAGCAACTGTGGCAAGAAGAGTCATAAAATGGGGCAAAACTCACTTAACAAATGTCTCACTTGGCAATATAAATTTTGGACTCATTTGTGGTCATAAGTCAAGGACTACCTGTATCTTCTCTCTCTGATCAGTTCTAAATGATGCTTGAAAGTCAGATTGACAAGATGCCTATGCCATTGTTCATTGTGAGGCCAGCTGGTAATATGTGAGGTGTTGTTCATATCTTGAAGTTTCCAGTAGTGTTCATTTCATAAGATGTTACCAAGCTTGTCTTAATTGTAATTATTAAAATTAAATACAATATGTATTTTTAAGAATGTTTTAATTTTAGCAAGACGGTACTCCTGACCTCTGTACTATTTCTGTTTTCAGACTCGAATTTTGGTGACCCATGGCATTCATTTTTTGCCTCAAGTGGACTACATTGTAGTTATTGTGGATGGTAGAATCTCTGAAATGGGATCCTATCAAGAGCTTTTGCAACAAAATGGGTCTTTTGCAGAATTCCTCCGCAATTATGCACCTGATGAAGATATAGAAGAAGATGAGCCAACAAGTGATAACACTTTTATTGTTGCTGTTTTAGTTGTTTTCCTCTGTCATGCTCAGTCTATTAGATTATGCAGGAATTTCTCTCTCTCCCTCTCTCTCTCTCCCTCCCTCCCTCTCTCTCTCTCTCTCTCTCCCTCCCTCTCTCTCCCTCTCTCCCTCCCCCTCTCTCTCTCCCTCTCTCTCTCTCTCTCTCCCTCCCTCCCTCTCTCTCCCTCTCTCTTTGAAAAACATCAGAATGTGCACTGATGAAGACAGGGTATCACAACTACCTAACATTTCATATATGTGCAAAACTGAGTAGGCCTAAATGCTTGGATATTGATCTAAACAATTTCACCAATTTATTAAAATAAATAAGATAAAAATAGGAACCTATGGAGATTCTCAGTCATCCAGGTCATGGTTGTCCCAAAGGTTCTTTTTCCAGAGGCAACTGGACTTTCTGGGTTGTTGTTGTTTTTTTTTTTTGAAGATGTTTCACTTCTCATCCAAGAAGCTTCTTTAGTTCTGAAGAATCATGTAAGATTCAATCAGAGTTGAAGAAGCTTCTCAGATGAGAAGTAAAACATCTTCAAAGAAAAAAACCCCTAGAAAGTCCAGTTGCCTCTGGAAAAAGCACCTTTGGGATAAAGATAGGAAGTTTTTCCATTAGATATATTCCACTCTTTTTTTCCACTTCTTTTTCTTATCTCTTCCACCATCACTACCACCTCAAAAATTAGAAAAGGACACAGTACAGTAAGAAACTCCCAGAAATAATTGCTCTACAGTGCAGCCAAAGATCTCAATGTTTGTGGTTTCCTGCTTTTGTTTAGCGTAGGCTCACTCAAATGTGGCAGAGCCAGTATCTCAAACCCCCGCCCCCCCAATATACTTGGTGATGAAATTGGAATGATGCGTTAAAAAGCCAAATACATTGAAATCCTTTGTGCAATCACACAGGTAGTCCTCAATTTACAACAGTTCATTTAGTGATCGTTTGAAGTTATAGGGGCACTGAAAAAAGTGACTTATGACTGTTTTTCATATTGACGACCATTGCAGCATCCCCATGGTCAGGTGATCAAAATTCAGATGCTTGGCAACTGGCATGTATTGATGACAGTTGCAGTGTCCTGGGGTCATGTGATTCTCTTTTGCGGTCTTCTGACAAGCAAAGTCAATGGGGAAGCCAGATTCACTTAACAGCTGTGTTACTAACTCAACAACTGCAGTGTTTCACTTAACAACTGTGGGAAGAAAGGTTGTAAAATGAGGCAAAATTCATCAACATTAACAACTCTTTAGTTGTTAATGTTGATGACATAAATTTTAATGTTAGCGACATAAATTTTGTGCTCCAATACAGTCCTAAGTCAAGGACTACCTGTAGCTGAGTTTCATTATTGCTCCTTATTCTTTGTGACTTAGAAAGCGTTAAACTCAGACTTTCTAGAAGATATTCTTTTAGGAAACTCAAATAATTAAATATTTGTCCCTCTGTAGTAATGGAGGATGAAGAGGTTCTGCTTGCTGAAGATACTCTCAGCAACCACACAGATCTGGCAGATAATGAACCAGTCACAAATGAAGTCCGCAAACAGTTCCTAAGGTAAACCTGGAAGTGCTTTTTAAGTGACTGGGCTGACCATTGAAATCAAGCATGTGTACTTCATAATAACGGATCTTTCTGTTCTTTTTTCTGGGAAAAAAAATCAGGCAACTCAGTATAATATCTTCAGATGGTGAATTATCTAGTAAAAAGTCTACCAAACGAAAGGTGTGTGACAAAAAGTCCATGGAGCCTCCTCTAAAAGGCACTTCTGAGAAACTCATCCAGGCAGAAACTGCTGAAACCGGCACAGTAAGGAACCTTTGCTTAGCATAAACTCTCTTTTTTGTGGTTGAATTACTGTCTAATTAACTATGTGGGATCTGTCCAAAGGTGGGTTTCAGCAGGTTCTGACCAGTTCTGGAGAATGGATAGCAGACATTTTGAGTAGTTCGAAGAACCGGTAAATTTCACCTCTGACTGGCCCCGCCCCCATCTATTCTCTGCCTCCTGAGGCCCAGCTGATCGGGAGGAAATGGGGATTTTGCAGCATCCTTCCCCTGGAGTGGGGAGGGAATGGAGATTTTGTAGTATCCTTCCCCTGCCACGCCCACCAAGCCACACCCACAGAACCAGTAGTTAAAAAAAATTGAAACCCACCACTGGATCTATCCCAAAGGTGTTTTTTTTCAAGAGGCAACTGGACTTTCTGGTTTTTCTTTGAAGGTGTTTCGCTTCTCATCTAAGAAGCTTCTTTAGAGCTGAAGAAACTGAAGAAGCTTCTTGGATGAGAAGCGAAACGTCTTCAAAGAAAAACCAGAAAGTCCAGTTGGCTCTTGAAAAAAAGCACCTTTGAGACAACCATGACCTGGATGACTTAAGAATTTCCATAGACTTATGTGGGATCTAGAATATGAGCAGACAAAAGAAAAGAGCTATCAGAGAGGTTTAGCAGCTTAGAAGAAGACCTCAAAACCTACACTTTTAAAGGCATTTCTTGCCAAAACGTTTGGTGGGGGTTTTCTAAATAAACTTTTTAAAGCCTTCTACCACATTGTTCATGTTTTGTTGCCAAGATGATAGAAACTACCACTTCCCTTACTGATTTTCATAATTAGTGTTCAAAGAGATTCTGCAGGCTGTAAAAGTGATCTAGAGATTTTAAATTGATAAGATTGCCCACAGCTGTTTTGTGATGAGAAAAAAGAATAATTCAACTTTTGCAACATACAGAGAATCAAGCCAGGGTTGCAGGTTTTTTAAGCATATCCTGGAAAGTGGATTCATAGCAGAGTTCATGCAGGGATATTCTGAGACAATAGGCTAGAGTTTGCTTTAGCATTATATTGTACTACTGCTGAATTTAAAAAGCTGCTTGGGCCAGTTTGAAAATAGATATACGCTGCAGTGTTTGTCTTTGCTCTTGATATGGAACGTAGATACAGAAAATCTCTTTAATGCATTAATTCGGTAATTTCATAAATATTATAGAAGCTTACTTTATCTAGATTTGTAACAAGTGTATTTTCCTGACCAAATCTTTGATCCACTTTTATTCAGGAATTTCCTTTGTTTCAGCTATGGTTTTTTTTTTCTCAAAATAATCTGCATGTAAAGTATTCTAATTTCCAATTTTCCAATTCTTCTTGTGAGTTGCTATTATTAGTATAAAGATTTTGCATCTACAGTATGTAAATATTTATTTTCCATAAATTTACAGGTCAAATTTACTGTTTTCTGGCAATACATGAAGGCTGTTGGTCCTCTCATATCTTTGTTGATATGTTTCCTGTATGCCTGTCAAAATGGTGCTGCAATTGGGGCCAATGTATGGCTCAGTGTATGGACCAATGATCAAGTGATAAATGGGACTCAACAGAAAGTGAAAATGCGAATTGGAGTCTACGCTGCCCTGGGTATCTTGCAAGGTAATTGTATTACATGTTTCTGCCCATCTATACAGGGCAATTACTCAAATTCCTGGTTAAGAGTGTTGATATAACTATTTTAAAATAGTGATAATTGTGGCTTCTAGCATTCTTTAATCCTTACTCCAAAGTATTACTCCATTGGACAGACAATGAACAAAATATTAAACAGTTATGTTGCTACAGCAATCCTTTTATTGCATTGTGGCAGCACCCCATTTTGACCTGCAGGCTTTTTATATCCTTCCTTTACCCCAAGCAACGGTGTTGTCCCCATTCAATTCTTTCAACCCAGAGGTATTTTGGTGCTCCTGATATGCATATAGTGGTAGTAATAGATACAAAGAGAGAAGATATTGTGGTCGGCAAAAAACAAAGGAGACACTAATAAAGGAGAATATTTGTATTTCAGGGTTGAAATCGGGGGTCCTCGGTGCTCTCTAAGCTTGCTTGTTTTCTTGCAGATTTTTCATTACCCAAAGAGAGCACCAAAGACCCCTCACAAAGAAGATGGACTAACAATGTAGTGAAGTTGCATAAAACAGAATTTCTAAGGATTCTAGAATACAATGCGATTAACATCTCCTTCCTATTGTCTTCTCTTTTGCAACAGGGCTGTTTGTTCTGATCTCCTCCTTTTCCCTAGCCATGGCTGGCATCAAGGCAGCCCGTATTCTGCATGCAGCGCTGCTAGAAAATAAGCTTCACACTCCACAGTCTTTCTACGATACAACTCCAACAGGCCGAATCATTAACCGCTTTTCTAAGGACATCTATGTGATTGATGAAGTGATACCACCAACCATACTGATGTTTCTTGGAACCTTCTTTAATTCTGTATCCACAATGATTGTGATCATAGCAAGCACTCCGCTATTTGCTGTGGTTATAATACCTTTAGCAGTTTTGTATTATTTTGCACAGGTAATGCACGTCACTTTTTTTTTCTTTTGTTACCTCATTATTTACATGATTATTTTTGAAGTACCAGAAACCTGGGTAGATAATAGACTCTTTCAATCTAAAAGAATTAATCTGTTTTAATACTTACATAACTGCATACTTTCCTGGCTGCAGTTCCTTTGAAACACAGAAGCCAGCTCTTCTGTCTGAAGGAAATCTCAGTTAGGTTTACAAGACTGAATAACTTATTCACAATTATTTACTTACTTCCCTATTCTAAGTATTTTTGCTATTGTGATCTTTCTTAAAATATTTATAGCCTGCCCTTTGTTTATAAGCTGCTCCAGCAACAGTAGAAAATGCTTACCAGTAGAAACCAAAACAATAAAAAATATTAAAAAACATTAAACATCATCGAAGTAAAAACAGTTGCTAGCATTTTAAAAAAAAACATTTAACAAACCAGAAACAGTACAGAAGAAAAATAGAAGATAATTTTAATCTCTACTGGTATAGATCAATTTAGCACTATTTTGGCATGGTTTTTTATAATGCAGTGGTGATTTGACATTAATAGTGGAAAAAGAATCTTACTATAAAAAGTTCTTCTTTCCCTCCTGAATTCAGTAATTGGAAGGCCTGTGTTCAAAATCACTATTCTTACAGTGATATTGATGCAGCTAATATACTAGGATGAAGTTTGAAATTTGAAATCTCCTTCCAGAAAATAGATTATACCCTCATAATCAAGGTTAGACTAGCTTTTCCTCAAAAGTTGTTTTTCAGTCTATAAGCCATTTTCATACTTAGAGCATTCAGGCAGGTAAACATCACCTGAAGCTAAAATAGCACAGCTCAGAAAAAGCTTTACTATTGATTCTGATGTCTCAAAGGCTAAATCCCAAAAAAATTAGATACAACTTCTTTTTCCAAAGCCTTTCTCATTTGGGAACTGTATTGTTATCTATGTTTTCACAATCTTAATATCTGAGTTCAAATATGTAAAATGTTTTAAGAGGTTTTGTTCTGGTTTTTTTCCCCCCCAATATAATGCTTTTGAACTGGCAATGGCAGCGGTTCTATGTAGCTACCTCTCGTCAATTAAAGCGACTGGAATCCGTTAGCAGATCCCCCATATATTCACATTTTTCGGAAACAGTCACAGGAGCCAGTATCATCCGAGCATACAAAAGAGAGAAGTCTTTCATTTACACCAATGACACAAAGGTGAATGACAATCAGAAAAGTTACTATCCTGGAATTGTAGCCAACAGGTAAAGTTGTTTTTAAAGTTGTTTTTAATGTCAGCCTCTTATTTGAAAAGACAAATAATTCCACATGAAGTGCGTATTCGGTTCTAAAAATGTCTTCTCATTTACTAGGTGGCTAGGAGTTAGAGTTGAATTTGTGGGAAACTGCGTAGTATTCTTTGCAGCCCTTTTTGCCGTACTAAATAAAAACAATTTGAGTGCTGGCCTCGTTGGACTTTCTGTATCTTACGCACTTCAGGTGTGTATAATACATTGCTTATATTAAAGTGGAAGTGAACTCTCATTATAATGTGATCTTTTCATTTGGTATTCTGGTTTTAATTGCATATTGTCACATCAATCTCTCTCTCCCTCCCTCCCTCCCTCCCCCTTTTTTATGGCAAAGTAAGAATATAAGAAGATATGGAATGAACAGCAGTGGGTTGCCTCTTATGTCTAGGGTTGTGCTGATTTAGGAAGCAGTAATGAGCAGGACAGTGATGCCAAGGGAGTATGACTACATCATGTACATTAGAGGCATGTTAACCAAAGATTGAACAGTTGGGAAAATAAAATGTTTGCTTGGTACCCAAGAAACATTAACCCAGGTAACAAGTAACTGTGCATCTTGTGGAGGGAATTCTCCATGTGGATGATAATATAGTGAAAAATGTCTCTCCTCTGCCATCTTCTGGACATGTTGTCCCATTTTGGAGATGTAGCTACAATTGTGGTTCTTACTATGCCATTGTTTGAGAATGCATTCTTGCCATCAGCATGCATGTCCAGCCTTGTTGCTAACCATGTTTCCTGGGCTTAGAAATCAGACTCTTTGTCCAGCCTCAGTCTGAATAGTTTAGTCCAACAGAAAAGATAATCATAAAAAGAAGTAGTCTAGGGTTGCTTCTGGGAAGAGAAAGCCAATGGCAATATTAGAAACAATTGCAGGGTGAAATATTGTGAGGAGGCTGGGAACGGAAGGGAAGAAAGATCAGACATCAGCAGCCAAGAGATAATGGGTGAGTCATTTGACCGCTTATCTTATAAGCAACAATTTGGTCCAGATGGAAAGAAATCTGGGGTGAAAAAACATTTCACAATATTCCTTGACTCTGGGTTGTCCTTGTTTCTTTGATCTTGCCCAGCTGTGTCGGCTTCACATGCAAGTTAGTAGGAAGTGGGAATGATTGCTGCAGACCAAGATGGCAACCAGTGGTGGTAAATAAACCAGAATGCATAGGGGAGGGGACTTTTCCTCCTTTAACTGGGCCTGTCAAAGGTTGTGTTCTGCTTGTATTTGAGGAGAAACCATGTTAAGATTTACTGTTTGCTTCCATATCTTTTCTAACAAAAGGCCTTTAGTTAACAACAGCATATTACGAAAGCTATCAGACTGCACAATCTGTCAGGGATTTAACTTGACTTTCAGTGTGAAAGCGGGGGGGGGAGAGACATCTGTTTGGCTAAGAGCAGGGTGGATTATGTGGCCCTGAAATTGAAAAGCAAAAGATTGGGCTTCACTTTAAAACGTGCACTGCATTGACAAAGTGCATTCAGAAACAGCAATCTGCAGTAGTGAAATTCCTTATGAAATTTGGGACTTACAGCATCTGTGAAGATCAAAGGATTTGAATTGGGCCTCCCAGCCTTAAAAGCTATTAAAGTTGAGATTATGGCAAGAGGAAGCAGATCGATTGAATCTCTATCCCAGGTAACAATAAGGTCACACATTCAGATTGGCAAAGCAATTAATTCTACCCTTGTGTATTTTTAAATGGAATGTAAGAAACAATACAAGCCTTAGGTAGTTTCAGTATAATTAAAGATACAGTAGTAAAGATACCGTGGTTTAGAGAAAGTTTCCATCCTTATTTCCTTATTTAATTTTCATTTTTATTCTGCACTTAAGCCAGAGTACCACACAAATTCAAAACAGACACAAACACAGAGAGAGAAAAAAAGCAAACTCGGATATCAGTTCTTAATCTCTGATTGATTGAAAAAAAGCTCCTAAGGATTAATCCCTCAACTTTGCTGTCATATAACTGGAAGCTACTTGGTCTTCCAATCTGAAGTTTCAGCTTTGGTCCTCTTGTGACATTGCCCTCCCTACAGATAATGTTGATATCAATGGGGCCTTTCCAAGCAAAGAGGTCTCTTTCTCTACAAAGAAGATAGATTATAAGTATTGGGAATGTTGAACAGCGCATAACATCTGGATTTCCGGCCTTACCTTTTAAAGATATGCTATGGAAAAATACTGCTTAATTATATTTTAGAAATATCTCTGCCAATGATAACTACAGTATCTGGGTTACTTTTTGTAGCCATGATTACCTTCTGACACAAGTAATACTTTTTTAATCATTGTGTAGGTGACAATGTCTCTGAACTGGATGGTACGAATGACATCTGATCTGGAAAGCAACATTGTGGCTGTAGAAAGAGTGAAAGAATATTCTGAAAATGAAACTGAGGTGAGTTCCTCAGTGGGGGAAATTTACTTCTCAAAAAGCAAGCTGAAATGTAAATATATAACTCCTCTATTGACTGGGATTAATTTAGCGCTACATATTTCAGGTTCCTCAGACTGAACTCAGCATAATCTACTCAGACATTTGACCCAAAATAGCTAGATAAGACTCTAGATCCATGATGGCGAACCTATGGCACGCATGCCACAAGTGGCACGCAGAGCCATATCAGTGGGCACGTGAGTTCAGCTTATTTTCAGACCTTCTGGAAAGTAGGGAAATAGGCTGTTTCCGGCCTCCGGAGGACCTTGGAAGGGGGAGAGGCATGTTTTTTGCTCTCCCCAGACTCCAGAGCCTTTCTAGGAGCCTGGGGAAGCCGAAAACAGCCTTTCGGTCCCACCAGACGTCAGCAACGGATGTTTCCGGCCTCCAGAGGGCCTCGGGGTGGGGGAATGGGGAAGGCCATTTTCACCCTCCCCAGGCTCCTAGAAAGGCTCTGGAGCTTGGGGAGGGCGAAAAATGGGCCCACCATGCCATTGCATGCCAAAAGCAGGGCGAGTGCAGGGGCATCGTGCGTGAGGGAGCGGTGTGCATAGAATTATGGGTGTGGGCACGTGTGCGCACAACAGCCTCCCGTGCTCCTCCCGCTTTTGGCACACAATGGCAAAAAGGTTAGCCATCACTGCTCTAGATTCTATACTAGAATGAAGTTCCATTAAGAGACTGTTACCCTCTTATCAACATGAAGTTTAATCGGTTATATATCTCTTTTTTTAAAAAAAAACACATAATCCAGTTTGCTTTCATTTCAGAAATAACACAGTATTGGAAAATACATTAAATATTTTAAAAACATAGATTGCTCCTAAACTAAGGAAGACCATTTATCCTATCGACCCGTGATGGCGAACCTATGGCACGTGTGCGGTGGACACGCGAGCATTGCCCTAGCCCAGCTCCAGTGCACATCCATGTACTGGCCAGCTGATTTTCAGACCTTCCGGTCCCACCAGAAGTCAGAAAATGGACCATTTCCAGCCTCCGAAGGGCCTCAGGCAGTGGGGAGGCTGTTTTCGCCCTCCCCAGGCTCCAAGAAAGCCTCTGGAGCCTGGAGAGGGCAAAAAACAGGCTTATGGGTATGGGCACGCATGCGCGTAACCCCCCCCCCACTTTTGACACGTGACGGCAAAAAGATTAGCCATCACTGATATAGACTATTCCATACATAATATAGAGTGGCTTCAGCCTGCTCCATAACTAGTGTTGTTTTGCTCTCACTGAGTTGCAACAATGAAAGATACAACAGTATATGGCAATATGTTTTCCTTGGTAAAAATTAGTACCATCATTGTTATTCAGTGTCACTTATTGTTACTATATTATTCAATATAGTACATAACATGCAAGTTTGCCATCCCCATTAACCTTTTAATGTTATTGAATTATAATTCCTCCCAGTATTCTTTGCCATTGGCTACAGTAACTAGGTTGCTAGGAGTTCTGTTATTCCAAAGAAGGTTAAAAATTGTTGTAAATACAATTGATTTTACCCACCTTACCCACAGAATGTAATGTATCTCTAGATATTAGACATTAATCTCTCAGTGCTGGAACTGTTAACTATTTGAAGTTCAACTATTTTCAGTGAGGCATTTTCAAATGTTTAACTTTCTAGTTGATAGAAGTTTTTGAGTGTTTATATTTGGCATCCTTGTGATCATGCTGTTATGGCACTGAGATCGTACAAAGCCATGTGTGTGGGTGACCAATCTACTCCAAAAATAATCTAAGTAAAATGTTATATTCCATTTTGCCTGACAAAGAGATGTAACTTGAATGTTTGCATGTTTTCATGCAACAGATAATTTATGTGATCAACGCATGTGTTCAACAGATATTAACATATAATTTATATGATAAAAGATCTAGTGCTATGCACATCTGTAATATTTAAGAAAAACGAGGACATCTGGGTCAGCTTTACAAGGTATACCAGATAGGAAACACAACCAGATGAGCTAATTCTATTTTGTTGTAAGGTTATATTAATACAATCTTGCAAGTCTGAAAGTAGATCCCTTTTTCCACCCCATCCCCCTGCTCTTTACACTCAAGAAACTAGGCAGGGTCTTTTCTGAGCCACTTGTCCTGCTCACAGTCCTGCTGTGGGCTAAGCTGCCTTTTATCTGGATGTTCTCTTGGCTGTGTCTCATTGCCCTATCTCCCAGTGTCATTCCCAGCTACTATTACAGTAAGTGTAGCATGCTCTGAAAGTTTGTATATTTTATGCTTATTCAAGCCAAGAGTCAGTTTGGTGCAGTGATTAAAGGCACTCAGAAGGAGAAAACAGGAAACTGAGTTCTAGTCCTACCTTAGGCACAAACCCAACTGAATGACTTTGATCCAGTCACTGTCTCTGAGCCCTAGGAAGTAGGCAGTGGCAAACAACTTCTGAAAATACTACCAAAAATTTTTTAAAAAGGAGATAGTTGCTAGGAATCAAGGCTGGCTTAAAGGCACAAAAAAAGAGTCTAAAGCTAGAAAAAGAAGAAATATGGCTGCACATCGCAGGAAGCTATTGTGTAGTTAATGAGATCTACCAGACATATTCATTAGGAAAGTAGCATATATTTCTGCCTTTGTGAGTCTTATCCTTAATGAAATTGTGTACAAAATGCTTTGTATTCAAGAAAGGTTTATCTATTTGTTTATATATTGATTCATTAAATTTACAGCTGGCCTTTTCCTGTTAGAGCTCATGGCACCTTACACATTTGTTTTATCCCCACAATCAATTTGGGTGACTAAGAGGCAGATATACTGGCCTCCCTTACATGCATCGGAAAAGTTTATGCCCAGATATAGAGGTTGAAATTGTTTCACATGTGTTTCTAAAATGCCAATTGTATACACAGTGGCAAATTAATCTTGTACTACTTATTGTTAGAAAGCTTGGTTCCTTTTATAACTATGAGGCTATCATTCTCCTCCTTTGTGACCGATTTTCAGATACCTCCAAGAAATTTGCAAAAAAAATTTTTTTATTAATTGCTATGACTTATAGAATCCTTCTGATGCCCTCTTTATGTACTAATTGTTTCAGGCCGATCCCATACCCTTCACGTGTGTGCATGTGTATGTGTATTTAGTGTATTTGATGTATTTTTAATGATTGGTCTGCAACTAAATAAACCAACTTGCTTCCCAACAATTTTGGGAAGAAGAAGAGGCCGAACTAGAGTCCCAGAGTCACCAAGGCATTCCATGAATAAGAATGGACATGAAACCCAGTCCAACACCCTACCACCCTACCAACTCTTTTAGATGATTAAGCAAACAAGCCACTTGATGTTAATATTTAGTGGAAGACTAAATACTACTGTACTCGTGGAGCTTTTAGTACAATATATTTCGTCAGAGTTGAAAGCATGGTTCGAGTGCTAACACAGTATCCTGTAACTTCTTCCACATTCAGGCTCCATGGATCATTGAGGATAAAAGACCTCCAGAGGAATGGCCCACCCAGGGAGAAGTGGTCTTTACAAAGTATTCTGTCAGGTATAGGAAAGGGTTGGATTTGGTGTTGAAAGACCTCAGCTTGGGTGTAAAAGGTGGAGAAAAGGTATGTTTCTAACATAGCAGTGAATCAACTTGTATTTTCCGTGGACTGCATTTAAAAACGAAGAGTTCAGTTTTACTTAGCTGATAGAAGAAATAGTGTGTTCAAAATTATCAGTGAAACATGTCTTTGTCATCATATAATAAATAGTTGTGTTCAGCCCTAGCTGCATTTCTATCCAGAAAGTTCTTCAATTGTCTGATAAAACAGACCCCAGTTCCATTATCAAATTAATAAGAGGGTATAAAGGGCAACCTTCATGAGTTCTGTGAGACACCTCGATAGGTAAGAAAGTAATTTCATGTGTTATAAGTTGGCCACAGGATAAATTAGAAGGTTTTTAGCCAATAAAGGCTAAAGGATAGAGGATATCCTTAAGGATATCCTTAAAAAAGGATATCTATATTTGCCCAAAAATTATTTCAAAATTTTGGCCTCAACACTTAACAGGAAAAATGGGCAGTAACTTATCCAATCAGCAGAACTTTCATCATGCTTCAGCATCAATTATATAAACTTCATTAAAGGAAGTTTAGAAAAGCTTTGTGTGTGTGTGCGCGCACACATACCCCTCCAATAATACAGGGTGGAAAAACCAAAACACCCCATTTTGAACCAAGGTACCTCAAATGGGCTAATTTATAGAACGCATCTAAAAGCCATGAAATTGAAATTTGGCAAATTTTATAAAACATTTTAGGACATAAACTTTGTCATGAAGCAGTTTATGACATAATACAAAATGTCATAAAAAGTTTCCTGTGCTAATGTTTAACATGCTGATGACTCAACATGGGCTATTTTCAAGGCAGATACATCTCTGAATGTATCCTTGAATTTTTTATGAACTTTTCAAGTGCATTACAAGCTCTCCTGTTGTTGAAGGCATTCATTGAGGAATTTGGTAGGGAAATATCTATGAAACATTGACCCAATAAATCACGGGCTTTCTAATTTCTTCATTTGTAACTTTTGACTTAATATGATAGTTGAGTATTTTTTTAAAAAAATGCTGTCCCAAATAAAATTAAATCAGAGTCATTACATACTTTGTCCTAAAATCCTTAATAGTAGAACCGATACTTTGTTGTTGTTATTTCAATGGGGCAGCCAAAAAACTGTCCATTCTTTCTTCTTTTTCTTAGAATCTTTGCTATTATGAAATTAATTAATTAATTTTATGTAATTTAAATATCAAATGTACAAAGGAATTAAGTTCCTGTGTAAAAGACAAATATTTGATACAGCTCTCATAAAGGTTATTGTATGAATGTATGTACCAGAGGTGGGTTTCAGCAGATTCTGACCAGTTCTGGAGAACCGATAGTGGAAAGTTTGAGTGGTTCAGAGAACCGGTAGTAAAAATTCTGACTGGCCCCATCCTCATCTATTCTCTGCCTCCCAAGTCCCAGCTAATCGAGAGGAAATGGGGATTTTGCAATAACCTTCCCCTGGACTGGGGAGGGAATGGAGATTTTATAGTATCCTTCCCCTGGCACGCCCACCAAGCCACACCCACAGAACTGATAGTAAAAAATTTTGAAAGCCACCACTGGTATGTACCGGTATATGTGTGTGTGTGTATTCCCTTAACTTTATTTCCCAAATTTTCTTATATTTCTGACTATTCTTTTTTTTCCATGAAAAATAGCAATAATGTGATCCTAGATAAGTGTCTTGTAAGTGTAACATAAAGAAGAAAAAGAACACCATAAGCCATAACCTGTACAAGTTTCATGCCATCTTTCAGTGGGACCATCATTTTAATCATTGCTGATTCTTCAAACCTGTGAATTAGGTTGGGATTGTTGGACGAACTGGAGCTGGCAAATCCTCAATGACCCTCTGCCTCTTCAGGATACTAGAAGCCACAAAGGGAGAGATTACCATTGATGGGGTGAAAATTGCAGATATTGGCCTTCATGACTTGCGATCCAAGCTAACTATAATTCCCCAAGTAAGCCTACTTTTATGCATTAAACCATTCTAGTGGGGATTATTTGTTTTTTATATTTATTGGCTGCCCAATTCCAATGGATTTTGGATTGCAAATGTATACCCAACAGTAACAATTGCAGATTTTTGTGTTAAAATAATGCCTTATGTCCCAGGGCAGATGTAAATTGGGAACCAAACACCATAGTGCAAATGAGATGTAAAAATGGAATGACAATGATCTTTGCACATAGAATCAATGTATCTTGTCCATTTATTTTGCAAAAGGGTTTTTAAGGATACCTAAAAACAAGATATCCTATTTCTATATCATTTTGATGTAAAGCTTTCTATCTGAAAAGATTTTGATGAATAATAGAGTTGTATCATTTCTTATGCCAGAAAATAGTTGTTCTTGCAAGATGAAGCTTTATTGATTATTAAATTTTACTTTACTACCCATCTCATACATATGACTCAGTGCAGCTTACAAACAATTGAAACAAATATAAAACAGCAATACAAACAATACAACAAGTGAAAAACGTGATCTGTATAAAACACGGCTGCATGGATGGTATCAGATATTCAGCATATGTAACACCACTACTCTGTGAGCTACAGAGAGACACCTTATCAGGGAGATGTGTGGCATATAAATGTAATAAATAAATCCCTGTGTTTCTCCAGGTATAATTCAATGTGTTGGTGATCACCTTTAAAGCCCTTCATGGTTTGGGGCTGGGTCACCTATGGGACCATTTTCTCCTAGTGTTTTCTGCCTTACAATTTGATCCAGCAGGTTGGATATACTACAGGTATGGCTGCTCGCTCTCGAAGAGTGCAGATTATAGACCCAACCTTGTTTCAATATCAGTTTGAGTTAGAATTTACTTCAGAAACATCCTAATACATATTTCCATATGGCTAGGTAATTCATCTTTCTTTAGAATTGCATTCTAAATCCAGTCTGATCATTTTCTTAAGGACCCTGTTCTTTTTTCTGGAACACTTCGAATGAATTTGGATCCATTTAATAAATATTCTGAGGAGGAAATATGGAAAGCTCTTGAACTGTCTCATCTGAAGAGGTTTGTCAGCAGTCAGCCTGCTATGCTCGAATTTGAATGTTCAGAAGGAGGAGAAAATCTGAGGTAATTACAGTTCTAATTTGAAAGTATAACAAGGAGGCATTTCAAGAAAAACGTTGAAATATCTCTCTTATGAGTTCCAGCAACTGCATTTCTATCCCCTTTCTCCTGGCAATTCACTATCTATGCTCAGTTCTCATTAGATTTTTTTATGTTTAGATCCATCAACTCCTGCCCTAACCTTTGTTGCAAACTGTGTACGTGTATACATGCACATGAATACTTTCTATCTATTAACACAGTATCTGGGGGCAGTTCTCACTTCTATCCCTGGAAATAATTTAAAATGGCTGTCATCTTGAACCGGAAGTAACCTATCTAGTCTATCAGTTATTTCTATTTTTTTTATCCCAATCTTTTCTATTGTCTTTCCCCAATCTGATTCTCTCCCATTTTCCTTTCTTCTTTCCCCAGACATTTCATAATTTTCATTTTTCCCCCGGGCACCCCATTTTATCAGTCTTATCATCTAGTTTGTTTCCCCTTGGGTCTCGCAACATTTCACACTATTGAATTATTTTGTTTTGTTTAAGAAAGACAACAATTTCCGTTGTTTATAAAAAGCTTTTCAATACGGACAAGCTGTGGAATGTGCTTTGAAAAATAGGAACCACAGAACATCTCATTGTCCTCATGTGAAACCTATAGACAGGTCAGGAAGCCATAAATCTGGACAGAACATGACAGGTAGAAGGAAAAAGAAGAAGAAGAAAACCAGCAGCAAGATGAATGATTCTATTGCAGCAAGATGGGTGTACTGTTGGAAAACCTGAAATACCCAGCTGGAAAGCAGATTCTCCTGGAGAAAATCTAATGTGATTTCTAAGAGTCAGCACCAATTTCATGCTAACTTCATGGGTGCGCATAATCAATAAATCAATTGAGGGAAACAATATAAAATGTGACATTAGAATATACTGCAGGGTTGGGGCTGTTTGTGTTTAGTCCTCCTCTTTGCCTGTATCTCTAAATTATTGGAAGAGACTTCTCTTTCTTCTCTTGCTCTCCTTGAATGCACAAAAGAAATGTCTGTGGCCCCATGCACTTTCTTGAGGTACTGCTTCATGACACAGGTCTTGGTGCTAATCACAACCAAAACATGGTAGAGGCAAGGTGGAGAGGAAATGAAATAGCTTATCAGAATCTCACATTTGTTTTGTTTTTTGGGGGGGCAGGGTGTTCCATTAAGAAAAATATAAAGGGCAGTATTTTGTTTTTTACGGACCTATATTTTTTCCATTTTTAAGTGTTACCTAAGATCCTACCTGCTAGAAGAGGAAGAACAAGAGTTACAGGAAAATAAGGAATGTTTTGAATAAGATTTCTTACTAAAATATTTCTGTTTGAACTGGGATTAGATGAGAGAGAGGGAGACAGACAGAGAGGGAGAGGGAGAGAGAGAGAGGCTGAGATTTGTGCTTCAATGACAAGAATTGCCAGTCCCTAACTTTCTTGCAGAGACAAGTTAGAGAACTGTTGGTGAAATCTGGAACCCGCAACTTTCCTCTCACTAATTTTTATAGGGTATTGTATTCTGTGTTTTCAAACTCCTGTTCCATTTTTGAGACTGTCGCCTAAACCAGGAAAAAACATGTGGAATAAAAATTGTACCATGCCATGTTTCCTCTTTTTCAAGAGTTTCCATGGGTTATACAGTAACAACAGCCAGACACCACTGCTTAACAATTGTTTCTGCCCTGAATCATTCTTTGGCACAGCATTAGGTTTTCTTAATGCCACATCCTTCACATGCCCATTGATTAAAAGAAAACTTTCACCTGCTTTTTTCCAGTGTTGGCCAAAGGCAGCTTGTTTGCTTGGCAAGAGCTCTCCTTCGCAAAACAAGGATACTTATTCTGGATGAA
Organism: Masticophis lateralis; assembly: GCA_030761175.1. Taxonomy (NCBI): domain Eukaryota; kingdom Metazoa; phylum Chordata; class Lepidosauria; order Squamata; family Colubridae; genus Masticophis; species Masticophis lateralis. The sequence continues at coordinate 121,932,530 of JAUDYJ010000002.1, forward strand.
GCCACAGCAGCAATTGACCTTGAGACAGATGATCTCATTCAGATGACAATAAGAACGCAGTTTGAAGACTGTACTGTACTAACAATTGCTCATAGACTGAATACAATTATGGATTACACCAGGTAATTTAAGTATGACCAATACATAACACTAATATGGGGGTCGGGGAGAGGGAGTTGTCCTTTTTCCAAGCTTCCTCTCCAGTTGAGTACCACTCTTGAAAGTATGTACCTTTTATTGGGCAATTGGGATAGATTGAGGATTTGGTTAGTGTTGGCAAACTCTGCTGCCCATCAGTCTCCCTGCTTGGGCAGATAGACATGATAACCTCCTGGGCAGGCTGTCAGAGTTGAGATATGGGATCGATGTACTACACAGTTTGGGAGTGTTCCCAGATTCACCTTTTATAACTTAAAAGACAGTTAAATGTTTTTCACGTTACCTCCAACTGCTAGTTTAAAAAGTCTTTGTTGGACTCTCTGTTCTGATATATTCCTGTACTCTTCAAAAAACAAAAATTTGTACTAAAGCAGACCCGATTATTTTGCACATTTGGTTTTTCCTTTCTCGTGTCATTTTTTTGCTCATGTGATTTAGCAATAATGTTTCAGAGCCTTTGTAGAACTGAAAAGGATTATGTTGGATTCCCCAATTAGGAATGGAATGGTTTTATGGCCACCAGCTCTCTTCAGCAATCAATTTTTTCTTTGCTTGTTTGCTTTACAGAGTCCTAGTTCTGGACAGAGGAAGAATTGCAGAGTTTGACTCTCCTTCAAATCTTATTGCATCCAGAGGGATTTTTTATGGTATGGCTAAAGATGCCGGATTGGCATAACAGCAAGCTACTCTGCTCCATTGAAGGAGTGACTATTGGGCTGTTATTTTCACTCCAAAATAGCAACCTGAATGAACTGTGCTTTTCAGAGCAGGCCTCTCTATCAGATTTAGCGATAGAGAAGCAAAACTATTTCATAGGACTGAGAAACAGAAAATGTCATTTTCTATTTTAAAATATATTTTCTACATACTGAGATATTTTTAATTGAGAAACATCTTAAGTAATTGGATACAAGTACATATGCATACCTGTACTCTATTTCATTTCTAATAAATTACATTTGATGATATAAAAATACTAAAGTCTTCCTATTAGTTCTAGTGGACATGTATTTTAAAGGTGGCACCTGAAAAAATACTTCTTGAACTCAGAAATAACTAACTGGGGCCACAATTATTTAATTAGCTGGAACTTCTAATTAATAATCACTGCAACTCTGTTTTTGTTTCTTTATAAATTTCTTCATGGTTAACTTCAGTCAAAAAGCTGTGCATTTGATCAACTGGTTCTCAAGGCATGGCATGAAAAAAATAATAAAATAAAAAAATAATGAATTTTTAAGGTAAAAATGTTAATTCAAAATTGAACTCTTTGCTGGGATTGTTAATCTTCCACAACAAAACTAGCATACAATTATTCAAATTAAAGATAAAAGTGAACCAATCATTTATGATGAAAAAAGCAACTCACTCATTTTATAGGCAATAACATTTTATTAACTATAAAAAGGATACAACCCAAAAGGAATAATATTAAACCTAAAACATGTAGGTAATTCTTTATTATAATCAGGTTATTTATGTAACAATGCAGGAAGTCCTGATTTCCTTATATCCGGTGATGTCAAGAAAGGATTACTTAATAGATTAGATTAATATATTTGGTTAGCAAAGCTAATAAAATCATCTGTTATAAATTGCAGAAGTTACACAATATAAAAATATTTCTCAGAGTGCATAGAAAGATGTCAGCAATTGTGCATTATGTTCAAGTGACTTGTACTGTATTTACTAAAACAATGATTATTCAACAACATACTGGATCTATGTTGATACCTGCTTATAAATGAATAGCCTAATACATTTCCAACACTTTTCCAACACATAATAGAGCATACTTAAATCTATGCTGGGTTGTGGCCTCTCTCTTTCCATTACTTCTTCCTAAAAGATGTTGAAATGTGTAAAGAATCTTTTATCTGAAACAGCACATTTTTCTTCCCAGACTTTAAATTGCAGCCCTTAATGAATTCCGATTTTAATTGGGCATCTACATGCTTTACACCTTCAAGGATTAAGTCGTAGGTCTTTTAAATAGCAACAGAGTCAGGTAAAACTAGTTTCTTTAAATTCTAATTAATATGCCCTAGGCAAACTTGATCAATGGCAGTCGGTATCCTTTCATTTATCTGTGATTTAGTAGGTCTAAATACTTGCAATCTAGTGATAGAATATGGCTTAATCTCCCACATTTAGGCTATGTCACAAAATGGCTCTATTGCCCTCAATTATTTCACTGATGTAACACATTTTGTGTTTTAAGAGAATGGCAGGGGCTCTAAACTCAATTGGTATTGAATATGTCAGTGTATTAGGTTCTAAATTAGGTAGATGGATATTTAAGCTGACAAACTATCTAAAGAGACATCTTTGTTTATTGAATCAAGACTCAGGAACACTTACATGAGAAGCCGTAACCTTGCAACAACACTGCTCTAGGCAAACATGAACTGAAGGATATTTCAGCTATGCACCTTTGGTGGCTGTCACTGATTGTCATAAATCAATTGGTTTTCTCTATGGAGCTGCAAACTCCAGTTCCTAGGAGAAACAAAGACCCTGCAAGTGTTTAAATTACAATCTATTCCAGAGTTAAATATGGATCTCTTTCAATCAGGCTTCTCTCTGAAGCATGTAGAAATTCAGATCATTCCAGAACTTTTATTATTTATTGAATATATGTGCCACCTATCTCACTTATCCAGAAATTACTCTGGGTGGCTTACAAACATTAAAACTAGTATATATTAAAATAATAAAACAATAAATAACAAAAAATAAATACCATTAAAAGACGGGGAGGAAAGGAATACTTAGTATTCAGGGAGAGATGGGGGAGGTCCTTCCTAATCCAATAGCTATCTCCAGAATGCCCCCCCCCTTGGGGCCCCAGGCCAATTAGCAGAGCTAGGACTTCAGGCCCTTAAAGGAGGTTAAAAGGGTAGATACGGATGTCAACCCTGAAGGTACGATTTCTAAAGGGCAAGAGCTATGGAAGAAAAAGCTCTTCTCCTGGACCCCATCAGGTGTGACCAATGTTGTTTCTGACCCATAATTGGGCTTGAATCCTGATTGGAAGGGGTACAGATAATTAATTTCATGCAGGATTTTCTGAAGCCAAGCAACCACCTTCTCTAAAGAGGGAAGATTGGAAACTGGATGAAAATTGTCCAGGCAGGTGGGATCAAAAGATATTTTTAGAAGAGGGCAAATCAGGACCTCCAGAATTGGCCCCAGGAATGTCCCCTTCTGCAGTGAAGAATTAATCACTGCCTGAACCCACCCGGCATTCACCATCCTGGAGGCTTTCCACAACCAAGAAGTACGTGGATCTAATTGACTGGCAGTTGCACTGACAGCATTGAGGATCCTGTCCACTTCACCAGGTCCAACAAGACTGAATCTGTTCCCAGATAACTGCTTCCCAAACATCTAGTGCAATGCATGGATTCTACCTGAAAATGAATCTGAGCAACTTTGTAAAGTGTTGAACAGATTCCTCTGTGTGACCCTTAAGATGAATATTCAAGTTCCCTTGTCCCAGGAGGAACTGGGTGATCTTGAGCAGGGCCATTGGGCAATGCTCATAAGAGCAGGGAAATGTTTTGCAACTTTTACTGCCATGAGAAAGGCCTCAATGGCAGCTATAAGTAGTGGTCACAGTCATCCCTTGCCTTCCTTCAGCAGAATCCTAGGTATCTCTTAATTCTTTTCAAAACCTGCAGCCCCTCCAATGAAACACAGGAAGCAATGGGAGTGAAGGGTTAAAAGAGAGTACACAGGCACGATGTGATTTAAAGCCTTGGCTGTCCTTTGATTCCAGAACATTACCAGAGCTTCGGCAGGACTGTGCAGCAAAGCCCCTGAGATATCCACCAGATATTTCTGGAATCCATTCAGGTCCATCAGTCGCAGGGGGAGGACCGCTTGAATGGATTCACCCTCCCTTCGGAGGGAGGGTGGCATAAGAGAATCTCAGGAACATCAAGACATGGTTAGACCATGACAAGGGGGGGAAAAGATAGGTTTCCCCACCAAATCATGCTGTCAATGCCCCAACTTGAAAATCATATCCGGAGATGATCTGGGATAGGCCCATGGGTACCATGGTAGTCATGAACTCCTGGGCCGCTTCTCAGACCAAAACCAGGGATAATAGATTAAAGTTCTCCAGGACCATAAGTCTGGGGAACTCCATTGCCAACCCCAAGATGGCCTCCAGCTCAAGCAGGAAGGTTGCTATGCAACAGGGAGACTGGTACAGTAGCAACACTCCCAACTGATCTTGTGAGCTCAACTTATGGTACTCGGTCTCACAGCCAGAAACCTGGGGAGCAAGGCTCCTGAAGTCCAAGACAGATTCTCAGATGATCACTATCACCTCACCTTCCCTGTCCTGGGGTCTTAGCTGGGGCAAAACCCTAAACCCTATTTAAATGGCTTAGCTGTTAAACATTTTAATTAAAAAATGTTTTACCTATGTATCAATATATATCAAACTGGCATTCCAAATATTGTTAATTACCTTTAATTTAAGCAAACCATATCTTCCTACTTTCTCACATACACTTCCATTATTAGAGCAATCCCAAAGGGAGTTTGTTATTTAAAATCAAAAACTGTTTAATAGACTGATTGCTTATCATCTTTAAGCTACCTTCGTAAAAGACCTGTCAGCTCTTAAAGATAAAATTAATCATCAAATTTTATCAATCATTGTGATTCATGCCATTTTGAAGTTCCACTTTGAGATGGGCAATATTTGGGAAAGCTGAAAATTCTGCATCCCCCACTTAGGATTTTGTCCAGCTTTTTAAGGGTTTGGGGGCAGTCTTAAGAATGAAAATGGGCTTCTTTATCTCATTCATATTTTGAAGGAAGAAAAAAACTTTGAAACTGAAGTGTGATCAGTTTGCTAAGAAGGCAATGGGATCTCAGTGATGGGGAAAGGAACCCTCATCCTATGGATTACCTATCCTTTTAGGCCCAATGTTAAACAGATCACGTGACCAATATGGGTCATTGAAGATAAATGATACTTTTTCATCAATATGTTTGTCAAAAGCATGAGAGGAGGGGATGAAAATGCAAAAATCAGCAATGCAATTCAACTTCTCTTAAAAACTCTTGCCCAGGATAGGGAAAAGTCTTAAGCTACTACTAGACAAACTACCTTTCTCCCCTAGCAAATCAAGCTGAATAATAAAGAGCCTCTTCATAATGAAGTGGCAAATAGAGAATCATAGGGCTGGAAGGGACTTCAGAGGTCCTTCTACCATCCTGGTCAAATGGCTATACAGTCTAATTTTGGAAACCTCCAGTGATGGAGCACCCATACAGTATATAAATGAGCTGTTTGAGAAAACGTTGTACCTTAGGACAAATAAGAGCTCTCCTTTCCCAGATTGTCCTTATAGGATCCAAAGGGAAAAAAGTGACACAGATCACATTTTGACACTGCAGGTTCCAAGAACTGATTCTATAAAATATATTCAATCAGTTTTACCAGCAGGTTAAATTCAGGCAGAGGTAAACAAAAGCAATGACCGTAGAACAGAGGGCTAGACCATCCAGCTCTCCACTTAATGGAAAAAAAACCTAGATCCTCAAATTTCTGGCTCTACTTCCCAAAATCAATCTTGGGGGCGGGGGGTGGGGGGGAGAATAGACAAGATCTAAGAATCTCTACCTTCTCCCCTCCAAGGCACTATTCTTCCCCACACCTTTTTTAAGGTAACATGGAGAAGATAGAAACTGGAAAACTCAGCATGAGGAGACGACCAAATTTAATCCTGCAAAGCATACAGTGTAACTCTTCCTACTATGAAGACGTGGACTGAATTATGGTAGTTTTCCAAATTCATTATTTAAAGCCTGGCAAATATAATCACAACTCAGGACTTGGGTTGGCAATTCTGACTTTTTTTTTCACTGGGTATTCTAAAAATGTTATACAGGTTACTTCTTTCAGGTCTGTCTTAATTCTCTAGTACTGAGTCAGTCTTTTTTTTTTTCCAGACACTAATGGCTTAAATTTAAGTTCACAGCACTTGTGCACACATTCCTGAATCTGTAGACAAGGAACACTGATATCTGGCAACTGAAATTAGCAACTAAATACACCTGTTAAATTCTAACTGCCCAGGTAGCTATATAATCCATCTATATTATAGCATGTAGTCACTGGACTACAAATAAATGAATTGATATAAATCCACCAGCTACACAGAATCCTAAAACTAGGTTAATAATTTATTCTCAATTGTAGTACTGTGTCCCATGCTTTTTCATACTGTTCTTTTTTTCTGGGATTTGGCATCAAAATATTACTACAGAACTTGAACTAGCAAGATGATGAAAAGTTTAGACATGCTTATATGAAATGCAAGCAACACTGTCAAAAATGCATAGAAATTCCAAGATGTATTATTTATCTTGATATTAAAATATTTCTGCTATCTAAGATGCTACAAGCTTTCCTTTAAATAAGTAACAGTTTTAAAGAACCTGAGGATAAATAGGACAAAAATTAGAGGCAGAAGGAACTTGTGCTAATTTCATCTTGGAACCAGGCTACCAAGTACACATTCTGATTGTTCCTCAGGAAAACATTCAAGGTTAAATAGACAAAAGAAAAGCTAAGAAAAAAAATCAGTCCAAACATTCTGCATTATTTACTGCTAAGCAGTTCTTGGTTATACTCACGTACACAGAGTTTTGGTTAACACTATTTTTAAAGTCTGGATTAATACAGTAAAGTATATATTCTAATATTTTATCTGAGCACCATTTCAAAGAAATCACAGCTGATTTAGCTACTTGGCTAGATTTTTAAACCAGTCAATGTGCTTCTTTCTGAAATACAGATTTTCCTAAGAACATTGGCAGCATCCCTTGTTGTACTGTATCAACAAGTGGAAGGAACCACTTCCTTAATTTCTAAATTGTACAGCCTCTGTCTCTTACAGAAGCTCTTCGATGTTTACCCCAAGCAGGATCAGTAAAGGTAGCAAAATAGGTTTTTCTCTGGGATCACAAAATTAGCTGCTCCTCTTGCCATCAGCAATGGCAAGACACACCTCACTCACGGTATATATTTGCAAGGCGCTGCTGCCAAAAATATGTAAATGTGCATTAGTGAGATTACTGTAAAATTAATCTCAATTCAATAGGCCATTGTCCAAAAGTCCACTTCTTTCCTTGCTCCTTCCTGTAAAAATTCTCTGTTTCTCAAGTTGCACATTCAGATCTACTTAGATAACTAACTGCATTTGAAATATCTTGTTACCAGCATTAAATGTGTTACATATTCAGTCTTTCAATGTACTGTGCCTCCTTTTTACAAGTAGCAATTATTAGAACAATTAATTTATTTCCCTGAGAAACTTTTATTTTGTTGTACTCCAAGAAGAAACAATTTCCTTTCAAGAAAGGTCATTCGTGGGTTAGGGTATTCCACTTGTCAGTTTATGAAATGCAAGTATATCATCACCTTTAGCATATTAAATTAAAAACACGTCCAATTGTTTCAACTGAGCTTGTTTTCAAAGATATATGCTCAGTCGTTTAATTATACTTTCCACGGTACAGTAGAAGTTAATGATATAGCCCTTAGAGCGTTCTAGGTTTTAATAGTTAAATACTAGAATGAAACTTTTAATTCAATATTTAGTAAGTTAGTTTTGATGCTTTCTTGTTATAACAAGGCCTTTCGGTCAGTGCTGGTGCTGCATTTTTAAACATAAAGTCATTATCACTCATCATTAGGACAAGCTCCAGTTCTTGGAAATCTTGAAGCCTTGAGATGTCTTTGTCCTTAAAGAAATAAACAGAGAAAATTAGAAGCAATGCCTAGAGTCACCACAAGGCACACAGTACCAAAACATTTGACCATTTTTTTCATGAACTGCTTGGCTGGAACAGACGTTTTGCCCCTCTTTAAACTCTTCTAATTCCGCAGTTGTTTTTAATTAGATTTTTAATTATACTTCTGTGTATAATTAAAGAGGTTTAAATTTTATTTTAATTGGAAAATTATAAATCTCTGGGAGTCTTGTTGGAGTGTAGCAATCTAGAACAGTGGTTATCAATCTTTGCTTCAACAACTCCCTTTAAATACCTTTGGTGGTCAAGGATCATGGCCACGGACCCCCAAGATTTAAGATTTAAATCATACATTTCTTCAGGCCTTCGCAGACCTCCTGTGACAACATTGCAGCCCCCCCAGAGCTCCACGGACCACAGGTAACAACTGATCTAGAACAATATTAAATAATTAGAAAAACATTGTTTGTTGCTTTCTTCTTTCTGTCCCCTTCTCCTTTTGCAAGACTGTGAACTAGATTTTTCCAATTGTTAGTATATATGCAGTTTTTGTGATAAGTTTTAGGTTCTTTATAAATACAAAGATCAAGTCTTTAGGAATTTACACAGATCAATATGAAAAACTTAGTTGTGATTAAATGAATTTCTGTGAAGTTTTCAGCGAAATTAATTTGGAGTCAAACAAATGGCAAATTTAACCTATGGTATAAGCTTAATAGGAGTTCGAAAGAAATAAGTTAAGCAAGATTTTGGTGGTAAAGCATTAGAACGTAACCAAAAAAGGATAGTTATGCAGATATGCACTAGTTATCGTGAATGCCTTTGGGGCTCAGTTTCAACTCTTTGATATGTTGTTCTTACAAGTTACGAGCTTTATCTGGAAGTAGATGCTTGCAAAATCTAAAAAGAGCCCTGTAGTGTAAGTACAACAACTCCAGATACTACTGAAGGACATTTCTTTAAAAGGTGGGTGCATTGTATACAGCTTAGTCTGCACTGAGTAATGGACAACACAGAACAAACATTATTATTATCACATGACAATATTTCTCCCATGTCTGCGAATTTTTCAGCATTTGCACATGTCAGTCTGCGAATAATTGCTCAGAATTTTCATGCCCACAGGTTGCAGCATTTCGCATATCCACAAATCCCTTACAGAGTTCACTGAAAATAAAACCGAGCTTGAGCAGAGCAAAAGAATGTAATATTGATGCTTAACAAATCCTCTCATAAAAAAAAGGAATGTTTACTGAGACTGCATCCCAATCTTTCAGCTTTTAGTCACTTTTATGGGAGAATTCCATTTCTAGACTCTATAAACTGAGGTTCTATGTATATTACAGTCTTTTGGACAGTGACATTTGGCATTATCACCAAACGTTATGACCTCCAAAGTGGCCAGTGATCACTAAAGAAGAAATTAGGTTCATGAGTAATCCATTACATTGGTATTTAATTAATCCATTTCTGTGTAGGAAATGCCTCACTACATACAATTAATTAGGCAATCTTTGAAATACTGATTTGTTTGCCATAGCAGCAACTATCAATAAAATTCAACTTTAGACTCCTTGTAATGACAAAGTGCAGTGTTATCTATTGTGAGACTGACAAAAAGACCAATAGAGCAGTCCTATACAAGTAGTTCATGACTTACAACCAGTTGTTTAATGACCATTTACAATCATACCAGCTTCAGAACAAGTGGCTTTCCGTCCATAAAAGCATTCAGAATGGGTGCTCCACAGCTTGTAATAGTTCTAGCCATTGCAAAATGTCACACCGGGCCCTCCTTTCTGTCACAATACCGTATTTTGGGTGTTCAGCAACCTATTCACATTTAGGACCAGTTGTCAAGTGGCCTGCAATCATGTGATTGTCATTTGCAATCTTCTCTGCCAGCTTCCCCAGAAAAACAATGGGGAAGCCGGCAGGGAAAGTTGTGAGCATAAGGAACAGTGGATTTAAGGTTCATTCTCCCAGAACGCCAAAGGATTAACATGTCTCTCTGTGCAGGGACGTGATATACTCTCATGCACTGGACAAACAGAGCTCAGATCTGGTGAAAATGCTAGCTAATGCCATTATTCTGGAAGACTCAGATTGCTGGGGTTCACTAGCATTTTCTCTTCTGGAGGTGCAGAGGTGAGAGCATTCATCAAAGCACTAACTTCCAGAACAATGGCATTTCACCAGCATTTTTGTCAGATTTGAGGTCCATTCCTCCAGCAGACCGCAATTTCCTCACCCTTCATCCCAATAAAAGAACTGATCTTAAATCTGTCAAAAATGTTAGTGAATGTGTTTCACTCCAAAGGCTCAGAATTCTGGCATTCACCAGAAGGCAAAATGTTAGCAAATGCTATAGTTTGAAAAGCTCAGAAAACTAACATTTCCTAGCATCTGAGCAAATGCCATCGTCTTCACCCTCATGAACTTCTCATGATCCGTGGTGATTCAGTGGTTAGAATGCAGTACTTCAGGCTACTTCTACTGACTGCTGGCTGATTGCAATTTGGCAGTTCGAATCTCACCAGGCTCAAGGTTGACTCATCCTTCCGGGGTCAGTAAAATGAGGATCCAGATTGTTGGGGGCAATATGCTGACTCTGTAAACCACTTAGAGAGGGCTGTAAAGCACTGTGAAGCGATATATAAGTCTAAGTGTAAGCTATTGTTATGATCATTCCCCTGTGAGCAAGGAGAGCCCAGATCTCTCAGGTGTGATTGGAGGCCTAGGTCCTCTCCCTCTTTACCATGCCGGGGAGGCTGGGGCTCTCTCCTGCGCACTCTGTTTAACAATCTGCATGGACACTTAATGACTGCAACTGGGAGAATCAAGATTGTGGTTGCTGAGCAAAGTGATCATGTAGCATCCTATTTATCAACCACTTCACTCAACAATCAAATTCTGGGCCCAACTGTGGTCGTAAGTGGAGGTCTACTTGCACTTATATTACTGAAAAGAAAGAAAGAAAAAGAAAGAAAGAAAGAAAGAAAGAAAGAAAGAAAGAAAGAAAGAAAGAAAGAAAGAAAGAAAGAAAAATAAACAAACAAACAAACAAACAAATAATTCAGAGAGATTTCCCCTCATATAAAGGAGGAATCAAATCGCTGTACCAATTCATACATTCAGACTCACATATATATTTAATGTAGCCCTTAAATATATAACAAAGGCTGCCAAATGAGATTCACTAAGTGAAATGTAGCCCCCCCAGCTAGACGTTTTGGCTAGACTAGCCAAATGCTTCTAGGTTTGTGCAATCCTCTTGAAATTTCTAAAGCAAGGCAGTTGTGAAACACTAAACAGAACAAAATGCGTATCTGCTGGACTGGACTGCATTTGACTTAGAAAGTCATAAATTCTCCAAACCACTCATAAATAACTGAAATAAAATCAAGTACCTTTCTTAACACTGTATTTGGAAGCTTCCTGATTTTCTCCACATGTTCGGGGTTAACACCCAATTCACAGCAGCTCACCCTAAGCAGTTCTTTGTACGTCAATTCTTGTCGATCCAATTCAATTTCAATGAAGTCATTCTCCTTCAGGGTACGATTTTGAATTCTGACCTTAAGTACCAGTTCTAATTAAAATACACAAATAGAAAGACTGTCGTTAGTATCTAGTAGTTAGTAGTAATTAGACATGTAGCAGTTTTCTAACTCTGTTCTTAGTTTTAAAAAAAGGTTGCACTTCAGAAATGTGACTCAAATTTAAACAACAGTAATAAAGACTTGTGAGCTTTGCTCTTTGGAGAAACGGAAAATCACTGCAATGAATCATTGGCACCTTGACAGTCTTCAATTTAGAAGTTGGCCATAAATGTTTTATTAAAAGCCCTGAAAATTGAGTTCCTACAAAGGATGATAGCTATCTTAAATGAACAGCATTTAATACCAACATCTTATCTATCAAATACACAATAGTACAAGTGGTTTATCTTCGATAACAAAAATCATGTCACATTTGTGCTCAGACTTTAGAATGGACGTCCCAAAGAGATTGAATTTTAACTTAAACTTTTTTCAGTACTAGCTTTTTATGAGATTGTATTGCTTGTATAATTTTTGTAAAGAAACCTGGATTTTAATATTACATTTTTAAATGTTTTAAATTATTGTAAATCTTGTAGCACAATAAAAAAAGTAGGCTAAAATATTTTCTATTTCTCCCCTTTGTCCCTGGCTACCTGTCGGGAACAGATTTTAGATTAAGTATATTTAAAAGCAGTAAGATAGATTCCTTTTTTTCTTTTCTGCTATGGGATCCAATTCATAAATAAGTTGCTGTGGGGCAGCAGTTAAAGGATCTGATTGTGACTGGGAAGGCCCAGGTTCAAATCACCCCTAGTGATGTATATTTAATGAATGACTTGGAAGTTAATCATTCTCTCTCAGTCCAAACTGCCTTCCAGAATTGCTATTATAGGAATAAAATAAAGGGAGCTCCTCATAGTAGCTGCTATGACCTTTTGTAGCAGGTAAATTGAAAAAATAAACTTTAAATAAATATAACCAAATTTATTTCCACCTTCTATCAGGAAATCACCTAGCAAAAATCACTGCTGCCATTTTTTAAAAGTATGGTTTATTTTTTTGACCAAAAACCAGGGGCATGCATTGAAATGACAAAAGCAATAAAATAAGAGTAAATAGCACACCATAAATAGACTCTGATTAATTTGGGAGGTCCATAACCAATTCTGATATGAAGCTGAAGAATGACATCTCATCCTAAAAGATTACATTAAAGTGCTAGGCAAAGTGTTTGAAAAAAATATTTCGCAACACTAAGCAGCTGGTTTCCTGTGCACCAACCATATATACATTTCAAAGCAACCAGGCTAGCCTTGCAAAAACAATACAGATCCTCCTTGAAGAGAAGTACTTGTTAATACTTACATGTGCTATGCAGCATTTCTTTTAAATGTTTCCCACAGCCCTCTTATATAGAGCTGCTGATCTAACAAAAGAGTCGTTCTGTAAATCTAAAGTAGCCATATCACTCCGTGGACACACATACACACACCTGAGCTAGTAGTATCCCAGGAAAAAGATGTTCTGAGGTGGAGCCTGTGATCGATTCCCATGTGCATTTAATATAACCCCTGAAAAAAATCTGAATGACAGATTCTGCTCACGTTGGCCTGTTCAGCAGGTTCCCAATCATGCAAACAGAGCTCACGTACATAAGGTTTTTTTACTTTCTAAGCTCTTTCAAGCATCATGCTGAATAGATGCAAAAATCAGAATTAGAAGCTGTGCACATCACAATCTTCTTGCCTGTCACGCACATTCAGATCAGTGTATGAATATATGAATCAGGGGTGGGTTTTAAAATTTTTTACTACCGGTTCTGTGGGCTGGTTTATTTTGTGGGCGTGGTTTGATGGTCATGTGACAAGTTATTTAGGATTTAGCAGAGGTACTGGTCTACCAAGCTTTTAACTGCTTGCAGAGCTGTACCGATCTATCCATTTATTTTTTGCAGGCACTGGTCTACCCATTTATTTTTGCAGGCACTGATCTACTCATGTATTTTTTCAGGCACCAGTCTACCAATTTATTTTTGCAGGCACTGGTCTACTCATTTGTTTTCTTTTAACACTGATCAGCTGTAGGGCGGCTCTTTGAAGCCCCGTGGCAAGAGTTTAAACAGTTTTTTTTCCCTCTAGCCATCAGCTGGGACTCAGGAGGCAGCAATAGATTGGGGGTGGGGCCAAATAAAAGGTAAGAATAACACAGGGGGTGGGGGGGGCGCGGGGACGTGGGGAGGCAGAACTGGTTCGGTGACGTCATATTGTCACAGCTACTGGCTCGGGAGAACTGGGCCGAACCGGGAGGAAACCACCACTGATATTAATGATTTCAAAGTGAATGTTTTCTCAGCGTGTCACAAAAAAAAAAAAAAAGGAACCAGAAACTCTACTGGATTTTACTCACAAGTTACCTAAAAGATCTTACCCTGACTACAACAGCAGACAAAAAGCAACAAAAGTTCCAAATGAAAAAAGATTTTTTTTGTACAGTTTTGTGAAATTGTGATAAAGATGCCAGTACTTAAATTGTCTGGAAACCGTACAAATTTTTCTACATAAGTGTTACCTTGCATATTACTGAAGGGAATTGCTCCAGTAAAAAAGAAGGGCTGAAATGTTGGGACAGCTCCTGTGTAAGGGCCACTAGGTTGCTGGGTTTCTGGTTGTATAGATCCAGCTGGAGAACAGTGTGTCCTGCTTGGAGGAACAGAGAGCTGATGAGCATGGCCATTCTGAACAACGGGCTCTAGGCATTCTATAGCAATTGCCTTTGTCACGTCTCCATCACATCCTACAGAAGCCTTTCCATGTTGCAATACTGCTGTGCCAGATTTTTGTACTGGAGACAAAGATATTGGACTGTCCATGTTGTGTTTTTGTAAAGGAGGAGAAAGTCTTCCATTCAAAGAGGAAGTTGAAGTGCTGGTAGTGCTGTTACTCATGGAGTTATACACATAAGGAAAAGGCGGGTTAGATAAATAATTTGGGATAATTGGTAAGTCTTTCTTCACATCCAAAAGCTCATCATCATCTTCCACTACAGAAGGGGGGAAAAAAAGGTTTGGTTACAATATGTACATAAAAATATATGTAGTTATTTATGTTTAGCAACAAAGGTTACAATATAATCAAATCCTTTTGAGAAAATAGGTATTAAATATACAGCACATATAGTATGTAATATATTTGTATGTAATACAGGCCTTCATTTTCAGCAAATTATAGTATGTAATATATTTGTATGTAATACAGGCCTTCATTTTCAGCAAATTAAAACTCAGCAGTCTGATTCTTTTATTAAACATTTGAAAGGTTCAAATATTGGAAGTCCTTGACTTACAACCCCAACTGAGCCCAAAATTTCCATTGCTAAGCAAGACAGTTAAGTGAATTCTGCCCCATTTTACAACCTTTCTTGCCACAATTACGTGAACTGCAGTGAACGCCACTGTTGTTAAGTGAATCTGGCTTCCTTGTTGACTTTGCTTATCAGAAATACGTATCAGTTGCCGAACATCCAAATTTTTATCTTGTGGTAGTGGGGAAGCTACAATGGTCACAAGTTATTTTTTCCCATCCCATTGTAACTTACAAGAATCAGTAAATGAATGATTGAGGACTAATTCAAGATCACAAAATAAAAAGATCCCAAGAGACCACTTAGGGTTTCAATAGAGATTCAAATCATCGCCTTAGCATTCTAATTTTCTATAATATATTAGACCTGTCAAATTATATTTTACCTCCCAGCATCTTCCTAATTTCCCTTTTGGATGTTAACTGGAGCGCTTTTTCTTCTTTAACAGTGAGAATGTCTTTATCTGCGCCAGCCTCTAGAAGGTATGCCGCGACCCGGGCATGGTTTCTTTTACAGGCCCAGTGCAAACAAGTCCTGTACAAGAAAAAAATACAGACTTATTGAGAAGTTTTATTAAGGGAAAAGGGAAGGACCATCACTTCCCTTCCACTAAGCAATTGTGTCACAATTTAGATATCCTTATATTGACATCTACTGGACAACTCTCAGAAAACAAAAAGACAGTGCTAGAAATGTCATGCTTTCAGCTTAGGTCTTCAAGTAGCAAGAATAATATATTTTACGTTTTCCAATATCTGAGGCACACTCCTCATTTTCATCCTATCCCAAATGAAGATTAAAAGTACACTTCACCCCAGAAGGTTTGTTTTTATCTTGACCAATCAAAAAGTTACAGTATTTCTGTTCACAATGTGAAACTTTCCCTTGTAAGGTTATATTTTGCCAATAAAACTCACTCATTAAGATGCAATTTGTTTTTAGAATAGATATTTTCCTCACAGCAAATCAATCATTCTCAGTTCAAGAATGTCACATTACATTGGATAGCAAAATGTTATACTGCTGGGGAAATTCCCTTTGCCAATTTAAATCCTCAATGTTTGATCTAACTGTTAATACATATGTTGCTCTTATATCAAAATATTTTAAAGTAAAATGACTTTCTTTCAGCATTCTCTTTCCTTAATCTTTTTTCTAAAAGTATTTGGATTTAGAGGTTCTTCCATGAAAACCAGTACCTTACTGGTATACACAGATGCTACTTCAGTTAGACAATAGTTTGGAAACAAAAGGATTAAAGATAATTACAATTTCTGTCAATCTGATGCAACAATCCCTCCAGCAACTTTGCTCCCTTTCAATCAGCCTCCACCAAAGACAAATAATTCTAATGGAAGAAAACATCTGTGGCTCAGAATTGGATTGTGGGGTTCTTGGTGCTCTCTGAGCTTAGTTGTTTGCTTGCAGACATTTCGTTACCCAACCAGGTAATATCATCAGTGCTAGTGACTGTGAGTTTTGCATCCTGTTGATACCCAGTACAGATAGTAGTTTGCCTTGTTGTTCTAATACTATTTTGATTGTTTCTGATCTGCTCTTGATGTATTGTAGTGTTATCCTTTTCATAGTTGGTGTTAATTGCACTATAGCAGGTTGAGTGGTCAGGCACTTTTTGATAAAAGTTGTTTGGGTATCCATTTTGTTGGAAGATTTGTTCGGGGTCTGTTTCCTTTTTTTGATGTTCTATAGTACACTTGTACTAATTTAAATAATGTTCTTACACAGCTCCTCCTGTAGGAAATTTGGCTGTTACTTTTGTAATGGAGCATTTAGTGAGTGTGGATTGTTTTACTGATAGCCTTGCATTTCTGATTTGCCCCTTTTACTCTGCTAATGACAATGTCCAGAAAGGGCAGAGTATTATTGTTTTCTTCTTCCCTTCTGAATTTTATTCCTCTGAAGATGTTTCATGTGTCTTCTCTAGCTGTTCCTTTATAATATGACAAAGGTGTTGTCTACATAACAAATCCATACTTTTGGTTGTTAAGTGTGAGAGTGCTAGAGTTTCTAGATGCTGAATTACAGTCCCGGCTATAAATCCTGAGAGTGGTGATTCCATGGGTGTTCGTCTGATTTATAATTCCCTCAACACTGTCAAACTATTTACTAAGTCTGCACTATTATTAATCTTCCCATTGTTCCCATCACCCTTCTCCTTCCACTTATGACTGTATGATTGTAACTTTGTTGCTTGTATTTATATTGATACAATTTATATTGATATTATTTCCTGATTGCTTACTTGTACCCTACGCTATCATTAAGTGTTGTACCTTATGATTCTTGATGAATGTATCTTTTCTTTTATGTACTCCAAGAGCGTATTTACCAAGACAAATTCCTTGTGTGTCCAATCACACTTGGCCAATAAAAAATTCTATTCTATTCTATTCTGTTTGTTGTTATATTTGTCTATCAAACTGAAATTTAAGTAGTGAGGTCCATGATTCTAGGTATTTAAATCTTATTGTATTTGGCTAGATCAGGTGTGCTGTATAGTAGTGCTGCCAGGGATATTTTCCCTAATTCTGGATCTATGGGTGTAAAGAGTGCTATGACATAAAAAATATAATTTCAACTTCTATTTTTAAGTTTTTTGTTTCCTGGAGGCACTTTAGTGAGGAATTAATAGAATATCTGTTCCCCATTGTAGGATATCTAAGCTCTTTAGTAAGTTCTTTGGCTATGGTGTATGTTGGGGAGCCTTGTAACAATACACCTGGGCAAAGAGATATATCAGGCTTGTGTATTTTTGTGTGTACATAGACGAGTGAGCGGAGAGGTCCATTGCTTTTCTTCTGCTACTGTTTTTCATTTGACAGGTAGCCTTTGAGGAAACTGTGGGCATCCTACATCAAGCTAAATCCAAAACAAAACAACCATATTTACACATCATTCAAAAGAAACAATAAAATGGCGAAGAAAAAAACTAACACACCCTCTTCAGCAGCCAACGCCTACATAAGCAGAAATTAACACCAAACAAGCAAGCAGAAAATAATACTGTGATCAAAGAACTACCAAACAGAAAATCACACCCCCACCAAAACTGGCAGAGCAAACTACTGCATATAAACAGAGAGCAAACCCACACACTCAGTTGCACAGATGATGTTATCTAGTTGGTTGATGAAAGCTCTGCACACATACAACCAAGCTCAGAGACCACAAGTAATTATGCTATATCTGGCTGATGTATCTGGTGGAATGGAATCACTGAGCTGAGACACAACAGAATGTCTTCTCTAATATTACCACCTTGTTATCCTAAAAAATTATTCATTTCTATATCATGTCTACCTTTTGTCTCTCTGGAAGCTATACCACATATATTCAGTTCAATCAAATTAAGATAATAGTGCTAAATGACAGCCAGGAAGTGAACTTGCTAGACAAACAGGTACCGTATTTGAATGCAATTATGTCTGATCAAAACTTAACCCTCTTTCTTGTTTACCATTACTGTATTTAAAGGGTTTTTTGCTATTCAGCAAGAAAATGGTAAAATATAACCTAAGAGCACTGTATATAAAAAGTTACAAATATGTTTCATAGCAATAGGATTTTCTTTGAGATTACCAAAAATTTACATCAACTTTCATAAAACACAAGATAAAACCACAAATGTCTAACTAATTCTATGTTTTGTAAAGAATTTGCAGTGTTATCCTTATTGTTAAATTATTAACAATTTCATATCAGAACTATTGTGCAAGGATCTCATTTTAAGGAACTCTAGGTAATAATGATATAAATGAATATGATTAGCAGCAAGATGGATGAACTTGATTGCAGTGGCAGGTTGGAACATTTAAAGGGCCAAGTTGGGAACAGATCGTACTGGAAGAATATCAATTCAGTTGCTAAAAGTTGATTTGATAGCACATAATCAATTTATAAAGAATTACTTAATCTATCATAAAGTTTTCCAACACTTGATATGATCAAAATTATCTCAGAATATTTTGTAACATATATAAATCTCCTTGTTATTTGTTCCTTCCTTTTCCACAATTATTTGGCAATATATTACTAACACAGAACATTCTGAAATCAGCTCTCCATATTACATTACAAAACTGTCACAATAAATGCAATGTATTATATAAAAAACACACTGACATGCTGATACAGCAAAAATAGAATATATTATCTTCACATTTTCTAGCATGAAGATATTATTAAAATCAACGGAATATCAGATTCAGCCACAAAATCCAACAATAGAAATCCTGACAGATTTATCTTTTAAAGTTAAGATTTGTTTTGTAAATCTAGATCTGAAACATATCAGGCACTTCTAAAAAACTTGAAAATAATTTTAAGAGCAATAAAATAAACCTGAAAATATATTTTAAAATTTCTAACAATTACTTCATAGTTTTCCATAACAATGAAAATATATAAATGATTGGATCTTACATATAACTCTTAAATAATAATAATAACAACAACAACAACTACTACAACCTATTATCAGCAACAATCTATTATTCTTATATGGTAATATAGGATTACAACCAAATGTAAGAAACTAATTTAAATAGAATAAATTAAAACAATACTTAAATATAACATGCCAAGTTTATAAACCAGCAAAAGGCTTAATCTTTTTTTTCAACAAGTTATGCATGTTTAATATGGCAAAGCTGAGCAATAATAAAAATAATTAATTTACTTTTAACAACTGAAACGAATTGGATGAAAATACTTCCAAAATGTGTTTTTTGAAGCAAGGTTACCATAAAATAATGTTTTAAAAGACATGAACGGGAAACTTGTCAGGTAATTACTGGTCAAATACTTACCAGCCGTTGACTTCATTCTGAGAGTTCACATTCGCTCCAAAATCCACCAATCGCCTAACTTCCTCAATATCCCCCAAAGCAGCAGCTTCTCTCAGTCTCTCTTGTAGCTCTTTTTCCTCTATTGCAGAAGTCATGTTATGAAATTCTCTCCCCAGTCAACTTTAGGATTATCAACTGCCCGCCTACCTGCCTACTTAACTACTGTAGATGATGGATCATTTTATCGCGCTAGTCAATCAGAGGCCGGTTGAATCCGTCAGTCCCCCCCAAAAAAGACTCGGGTTTTATTCTTTTAATTATAAACGCGTCGGTAATTCTTTTCTATCTACTGCTCATAAATCAGCCTGACACTTCTGAAGGCCATTTTCCCTAATTGCATAGTTAGACTAAATTTCGGTCGTTTCTGCTTCCGTTTTCTCTGGGGGACTCTATTAAATGAGACAACAGCGACCTGCACATTTCGTTCCCACCAGTCGTCCGACGCGTAGACCGTCGACACACAGCAAAAAGGAAAAGGGGAAAAAAAAGGAAATAGTTTCATTCTCCGTTGGAAAAACCGAATGATTGTTTAAAATATATCCACTTTGCCACAATACGCTGTATATTATTGGCAAAGGAGCTTTTGCAGTTATGCATTTGTGCTTTTACTGAGACAGTGAATTGCTCAGCAGCTTCCATTTGATCTTTCACAAACTGCTTCGAGCAGTCTTAAATTGATATCGGGCAGGCCGAAATGCAAAACAGACTGGATAAATTAACAGAAAGACATCTCTTTTGAAACAGTGTGGTAACCTTAAAAATACGTTTCCACCGACCTAGATACTGTAGTGAATCTTTCCGGGATTGTTTCCAATGCAATCAATAGAAGGAAGGAAGCTGCAGCTGACAAAAATTTATCCTTTTGTTAGTCTAAAAGAGTGCACCCTGTTCCTTTGGACTTTTGCAAGCCGAACAATTTAGAATTCCCCTCTTTATATAGATCTCTTAATATTTTTGTTAATTGTAGAGATTCCAGTCTAATTTTAAATAGGTATCTCCACAATTAGCATTTTGTGCATTCAGTTTTCTGTTTTTCAGAAAAAGATCACCCAGTTTTATTGCCATTATAAACCCAAAGCAGAGTAGGTAATTTTAGTGTGTTAATAATGTTTTCAAGAAGTCCCAGGAGTACAAGTGACTGACATATAATGATTAATTTTAGTCTTCTGGTACAACATTTAACACAGTGTTTCCCAAACCTGGGTAAATTACCCAAAATTGTGATAAATTATTCAAAATAAATTACCCAAAGTTCACAATTTTGGGATATTTACCCAGGTTTGGGAAACACTGTGTTAAATGTTGTACCAGAAGACTAAAAGTAATCATTATATGTCAGTCACTTGTACTCCTGAGATTTCTTTCCCATAATTTCTTGAAAAGGTTATTAACACACTAAAATTACCTTTAAAATTTTTTCTTTGGATTATAACACATAGCCAATTACCCAATCACAACTCAGGAATTTAAATAATGACTTTGTGATAAGTGGTTTTGGGTAATGAAGGAAAATTTGAGAAGCACTAATCTAATATTTATTGTATAGTAAAGGTGCAGTTTTTATACCATTCCTGAGCAATATAGGGACAGGCAAGGAAACATTTTCTTGGCCAAGTAGAGGGATGGGTATTAAAACCTACTTGAAAAGCGTTTTCCCTATTATAGGAAATTAAGTACTTATTACCATGTTTACTCAAAAGTAAATTCTATCGAATTCAGTGACACTAACATCCGTAATGTACTTCTCTGAGACAGTTTCTAGCAGTTCCAAACAAAAAACAAATTGCAAGTTTTATTTTCTTCTTAATAAGGGAAAACACAAGACAAAGGCCTCAAAAATGGAAGACAATGAAATCTATACCACCGTAAAGAATCATGAACAAGACAGGGCAATTACACACTTCTGTAAAAGCAAGGGTCATTCGTTTTATGATTTTAAAAAGCTGAATGTAAGTTAATAGTTAATAAACGTTCAGATTCTGACATACAGTTCTTTTCAAACTTTTGCTTTACTATTTATGGGGTGGTGATGCTAATTATCTATATGCCTCTCTTATTTTGAACTCTTCTGGACTGAACCTTGGTGATCTCATGGAGCAAATTATTTCTTGAGTTTTATGTGAATCAATGTAGGATTTTTCTATAAAGATTTGAAGAACGTGCGATACAAAAGGACGAAAGCTACACTGTATTTTTCAAGATCCTGGTAAACGGGATCCAAGATCTGGATCCATTCCAGTCAGGCTTCAGACCAGGGTACAGCACAGAAACGGCATTGGTCGCATTGGTGGATGATCTTTGGAGGGCCTGGGACAGGGGCTGCTCCTCTGTCCCGGTCCTATTGGACCTCTCAGCGGCTTTTGATACCATCGACCCTGGTATCATGCTGTGCCGGTTGGAGGGGTTAGGTATAGGGGGCACCGTGCTGCGATGGTTCTCCTCCGTCTCTGACCATACGCAGTCTGTGTTGGCAGGGGGTCAGAGGTCAACCTCAAGGCGCCTTGTTTGTGGGGTGCCGCAAGGGTCAGCCCTCTCACCCCTTCTGTTCAACATTTATGTGAAGCCGCTGGGTGAGATCATCCGTGGTTTCAGGGTGAAGTTTCATCAGTACGCTGATGATACTCAGCTGTACATCTCCACCCTGGACCATCCCAATGATGCACTTGACGTGATGTGCCGGTGTCTGGAGGGCGTGAGGATCTGGATGGGGAAAAACAGGCTCAGACTCAACCCCTCCAAGACTGAGTGGCTGTGGTTCCCGGCGTCCCGGTATAGCCAGCTGGCTCCAACCCTGACTATTGTGGGTGAGACATTGATCCCCACAGAGAGGGCCACAGCCATCACATGCTCACAACTTGGGCGTCCTCCTGGATGCACGGCTGTCGCTTGAAGAGCATGTGACGGCTGTGGCCAGGGGGGTTTTTATCAGGTTCGCCTTATTCACCAGTTGCGCCCCTTTCTGGGCCAGGACTCCTTATGCATGATCACTCATGCCCTCGTCACTTCTCTACATGGGGCTCCCCTTGAAGAGCACTTGGAAGCTCCAACTGGTCCAGAATGTGCCGTGCGGGCGATTATGGGAGCGACTCGGCGTACCCATGTAACACCCTGCCTGCGCAAGCTGCACTGGCTCCTTGTGGTCTTCCGGGTGCGATTCAAGGTGGTGGTGACCATCTTTAAAGCGCTCCATGGCTTAGGACCCGGATACTTACAAGACCGCTTTCTGCTGCCGATAGCCTCCCACCGGCCAGTACGCTCTCAGAGAGGGATTCCTCAGGGTGCTGTCGGTCAAACAGTTTCAACTGGTGGCCCCCAGGGGAAGAGCTTTCTCTGTGGGGGCATCTGCCCTCTGGAACAAATTGCCCCCCGAGATACGGATGATCCCTGACCTACACACTTTTCACCGTGCCCTCAAGACGCTATTGTTCCAACAAGCGGGGCTGGCCTAGATATGATTTTTAACTGGGGTTTATTTTTTAATGATTAGGGCCAAATTGTTTAATATGTATTTTAAAATGCTTTTAAATTTTGTGTTTGGTTTGTTTTACAGTTGGCTGTGCACCGCCCTGAGTCCTTTGGGAGAAGGGCGATATAGAAACTAATTAAATAAACAAATAAACAAACAAACAAGTAAAGTTTTGAAATGGAAGATTTGATTTTTCTAAAAAAGCCCAAATCTACAAATATAGTGTAGGCGGAAGGGTATGACTAATCAGCATTAAAATCTTGTTTGCAATATTTAAACTTCTTGCTGGGCAATCTGCGTTGCAAGACTCCGCAGAGAACTTGTTTGGGCAAATCTGTGATATGGTAAACAGCTGCCGGTTTCTTCTTGCCCTGCAGATGAGAAGAGAAAGTAACAGAAGACCGACCGCGCCTCTTCCATAGCGACGCGGACAACCTTACAGACGCCTCGCGAGCCCTTGACGACAAGCCCCGGGGGCCGATTATGCGAGGGAAGCGCAGTGTATTGTGGGAAACGCCCGGGCTCGACGGTGCCGCCATTTTGTCTCTGTCACTCTCCAGGCGGCGAGGCTGCAGCGTTTTGTAAGGGAGTGGAAGCAGTCGAGGCGGTAATAATTGGGTCGGCGGCGGACAGGGCACCATGATTTCGGCAGCCCAGCTTTTGGACGAGCTTATGGGCCGGGATAGAAACCTCGCCCCAGATGAAAAGCGCAGTAACGTGCGGTGGGACCATGAAAGCGTGAGTGTTGCTGAGCTTGGGCCTCCCTCTGTCCTCTCAGGTCTCGTTTTTCCCAGCCGTTTTCGGGGGTTGGGGGGTAGGAAGAAGAAAACGCGGCATAGTCCGAAGTTCTCCTGGGCGAACCTAAGCTAGGAGGCACGAGGAGCCGGACCCTGGGAAGCGTAGCGTGGAAGAAAGCGATTGCGCGACTTGGAAGGCGTTAGGCCTTTCGAAGGGAGAAAAGAGGTAAAGAGGGTGGGAAAACTCGAAAGGGGGCTGTGCAAGGCGACGTGGACTTGAAGATGGAGGACAAGCCAGGCCACAAGGCCCGTCGCGCCCCGTATATTGAATCGCTGTATATTGAATTATTGTACTTTATGTCTGGAAATGTGGCGCCTAAGAACGTGGGGGTGGAGAGAGAGGGGGGGGAGGGAGGGAGGGAGGGAGGTGCGCGCGGAAAGGGAGCGAAGGTTTTGAAGTGTGCGAGTCAAGAGTTTTCAACCCTAACCGTTTTCTATGGAGGAGCGGATGTTATTTCACAGTCGTAAATCTTTTTTTTTTAATCATTCTGCGTGAATTTGTACCACATTTCTAGTTCAGAGCAGAACTATACGGTTCTCAGAGAGTACGAAGGACATAGAATTATAAAGCATTGAATAGGGTTCAAGCGGAGTGGTGGGGAGTGGGAGACACTATTAAGGCTAAATTTAAAAAAAAATAAGAAAGATAAAATAAGTGAGTAATCAAACAAGACCAGAATTTCGTAGACTCACATTAAAGAGGAGCACAGCATTTTCTCCTATCCATTATGCCACTGTGAGGTTACCTCAGAAAATTCTCAGATGAATAAAATGTTTCTGAATTAGAGATGTTCATAAGGTTATAGGCTGCCATGGATTAAATATATTGTAGTTTCTTAAGATAATAGAAAAAAGATACCTTGTTTCACTTCAGAAATAATAACCCATGCATTTATTTTGGCGTATATTGAAAAAATGAGGTATCTTGCCTTGGAGTGATATATAATTCTAAACATATCTATTCAAAGATAAATTCTATTGAGTTCATTGGGACCTATTTCCAAGCAAGTGTATGGAATCCTAACCTGCATTGTCTCAAATGAACCCAATTTGAAATATGACAGCATTTGCCTTTATTTGTTGCTCAAGAAAGTAGAAATCTTAATAGGCAGTGAAATACTGACATAAACTCTTGTAAGAGCACTTCTCTGATTAAGAGTGTTGATTAAATTAGACTAAAGTTAAATTAGTTAAGTTATCTAAACCGAGTAGTTTTGAAGAAAATTTATATGGTTTTAACTCTCCGCTTTAGGCTTAAAACACTACTTTAGACTGGATGAAGGGATGGGTTTTGCTTTTTTTTAAATCAGTACCTGGAAGTAGTTCTACTAATGCACATTAATTTTTTTTAAAAGTCACATTCGCTTGTAACTGCTTTATTGTACTACCTGTCTACCTGTCCCGTTATCTTTTCCATCAAGTAAGAGGAAATGCTGTGGTGCCTGTTTATTTTAAATCTTAAATGCTAAATGTGTCATTTTATAAGCTTTTGACTTTAAAACTATGCTATTCAAGTTTATTAGTATATCAAATAATCAAAACCTTTCAAAATATGGAAATATTACAGCTTGTTCACAGAAGTATAGAGTTGGAGGGAACTTTAAGCCATCTCTGGGAATCTAGATAGAGATGAACAAACTTCAGTTCAACTGTAGCAATATGGAGTAACTTTGATTCTTCCTTGGATTCATGGCTCCTGTTCAAAGTGCTGGGGGGCTTTACATACTATATACCCGTGATGACAAACCTATGGCATGGGTGGCACGCGGAGCCATATTGGTGGGCATGCAAATGTTGCCCTAGCTCAGCTCCAGCACACATGCGCGCACTGGCCAACTGATTTTCAGGCCTTCCAGTCCCACCGGAAGTTGGAAAAGTGGCTGTTTCCGGCCTCCAGAAGACCTCCGGGAGGATGGGGAAGGCTGCTTTTGCCCTCCCCAGGCTCCTAGAAAGCCTCTGGAGCCTGGGGAGAGGGAAAAACGGGCCTATTGGGCCCACCGTGCCAAAAGCAGGGGGAAGTGTGGGGGGGGGTCACATGCACATGTGCTGGAGGGCGGGGCGCATTGAATTATGGATGTGGGCACACAAACCCGTGACCCCCCACGCAACTCCCGCTTTTGGCACATGACATCAAAAAGGTTAGCCATCACTGCTATATACCTTCATGTGGTGTACCAATTTTTGCCCTTTCCTGGATCAGGAGGTACTGTGCTCAGTAAGGTTTGGTCACCACCTGAGTGGGTTATTATAATGCATTCTACATGGGGCTGCCCCCAAAGAACATCCAAAAGCTTGTGTTAGTCCAGAATGCAATAGCATAGGCAATTGTATGTCTTCATTTTTTCCACTTTCTACGTTTGCTTCTCAAGCTGCACTGGCTTCCAGTTTGCTTCTGGGTGCAATTTGAGGTGCTGGCTATTACCCCAAAAGCCCTAATAGCATAGTACCAGGGTATTTGAGAGAATTGCCTCGTTTCCATCATTTGTACCCTTCCCATTAGGTTGGGAAGGCTCTGGGTCCCATCTACTAGGGATTCTCACAGGATCCAGAAAGCAATACTTTTCCGTAGTGGAACACCACACTGCTCAGAATTCATCTGACCCTGACACAGCTCACCTTCTTAAAATCCTTGACAATCTTGGCTGCTTTCACAGGCATGGGAACCAGGAGAGTGATTGATTCCATGCTACTAGTATGTTCCAGAGGTACTTTGTATTAGTCATCCGGGAACTCTATGAGAGTTTTTTTTTTAAAAATTAAATGTTCTTATAGTGTACAAGTATTTTCCCCTTGAGCATTTGTTTACCAGACATTCAAAGATTCAGGTAGTCCTCGGCTTACTATCATAATTGAGCCTAGAATTTAGGTTGTAAATTGTGATCATTAAGGAAAATGCTCACCAATGACTGCAATTTCAGTTCTCCTTATTGCAGTTGTTAAGTGGCTGTGAATTATTAATCAGACAACAAAACTGACAGTCAAAGATGAGCAGAATGGAACTCCAGTGCTGGATTGGAGTTCCCCTTCCTTCTGTGTACAGAAAGGAACTCCATCCCAAAATCTAAGTGAGAGTCTCAGCCAAGCAACGCTGAGCAACGCTGTCAAGGAGGTTGAGTGAAACAGTTCTTCCTGAAATCTAAGTAGAATTTCCTGCTTCTATTTCATAATGAACCTTTTTCATCCAGCTTCCAGAAACAAAAGGGAGTCCTTTGAGCAGGCTATAGCAGTTTGTGATCCCCTACTGGCGTCCCCATTGACTTTCTGGAAAAGCCAGCAGGGAGATTGCACATGGCAATCACATGATTACAGGGCTCTCCACTAAAGTACATAAAGTTGCCAAGTACCCAGATCACAATCACACAACTGCAGGACTGCTGCAATAATAAGTTCAGGCATGGGTTGTAAGTCCATTCAGCACTCTTGCAACTTTGAATAGTCACTAAACAAATGTTTGTTAATCAAGGACCAGTGTGATAGCACTGAATAGTCCCTAAAGTTACAGCGCGCACATGGTCACATGATCAAAATTCAGGCATCTGGCAGCCCACCCACATTTAAGACTGCAGATGGACTTCAGCTCCTCTCCCCTCTCTTTTTGGTGCCTGCACAGCTGCACTCTTTAGCAGCAGTGGGACTGAAGTAGAGGCTTGGGCCTTCAGCAGTTTCAGCCAGCCACTACTGTCCCTGAGCCTTTACTTTAGCCCCAGTGCTACCGCCTGTTCTCTTAATGCATTGGCTTTTTTAGCAGCTGTCCTGCACTGTGTGCTCCTATTAAACTTGTGATTGATAAACACACCCAGATTCCTTTCTCAGCTGCTACTTCTCAGCCAGCTCTCCCTTATCTAATATTTAGGCTTTACATTCCTATCCAATACTTAGGCCTTATATTAGTTCTAAGTTTTTGATGGTCTATCTATTTACTTAACATGATTACCTGTCTTTTATACCACTAGTCATACTTGACTCTGGGTGGTTTAATGACCTAACAGTAATAAACTTAAAACAATGTAAAATACCCTTTATAACACCAGTAATGTTGTGAGGCTGTTTGGTATAATGAGCTGGGCTCGAACTGCCAGAGAGCAACCATTTCTGGCTGGCAATTCCAGCATTATTAAGCCACTGCGGCACCAGATCCCCTGAATCCATGGTGACTTTGAGCCAGTCACACTCTCCCAGCACAGCTCATCTCACAGGGTTGTGTTTTGGAGGAAAATGGACAGTAATTACATATTAAAAAGGAGGAATAAAATAATTACCTTGGGTGCAATTCCAATATATCTGGAGCACCAGTTGAACATGATCTGTGTTGACAAAATCACCAGTCAATTGCAAAAGGCAGCTTTACTTGGAACAGTATATATCCTGCGACATGTTTAACACCCATCAAACAACATCTGCCTATTTCTGGTCTTTCAAAGGACTCAGCAGGTGAATAAAAATGCCAAGTTCCGTCTAAACCTTTGGCTGACTGTGCCACCACTCATACTAATAAGAACAAATGCATATAATCCAGAATTGAGGACAGCAATAGATAGCAAATACTGCCTTTGCAAAAAAGCTAAAGAAACAGTGGACTATTTAATTAGCTGCTGCAAAAATATTGTATCCACTGACTACAAACAACATGACAAAGTAGCAACAATGCTGCACATTGCAATATCTGCAAGAGATACCATTTGCCTACAAGCAAAAACTGCTAGGACAACAAAATAGCCAAGTAATAGAAAATAAAACTAAAGTTCCCTGGGACTTTAAAATTCAAACGGACAAGCACTTCTAACATAACATCCATAACATAACATAGCTATTGTTGATTTTTAAAAAAAGACAAAAATGTCTCGATGGTGAATGTGGCAGTACCTAGAAGAAAAGAGAAAGAACGGGGGGAAATCACAAAATACAAAGATCTACAAATAGTAGTACAGCTTTGGCAAAAGAAAGCAAAGATGATGCCAATAGTGATAGGTGCCTTGGGTGCAGTTCCAAAACAAGTGATGCACTACTTGAACTCAATTGACATTGACAAATCATCATCAGTCAATTTCCAAGGACAGCTTTACTTGGAACAGCTTGCACCCTGCAACAATACTTCAACACCATCAAACAACAGTAACTTTGGGAAGGATTCAATAGTGTAGAAAAATGCCAAATCTAGTCTAAACATCTATATGACTGAGTATGTGACAAACCATAATGATGAAATCCAGTCATTGGCAAACAGTATAAGAATTATTAGCACAGATATAGTAATGGAAGTTGGCCTAGAGAAAGGAACTACAGTTGCAATAAACCAGGGTAAAATCACAAACAGCAATGGAATTAAAATGCTGAATGGCCAAATTATCGGAAATCATCAGGATGAAGTTTATAAATATCTGGGCATTTTATAATTAGATAACATAAAGCATGGACAAGTTTAAAATGTGTGTAGTAAAGAATACATCTAAAGAATGAGAAAATTGTTAAAATAATTTATTTATTTATGGGTGCAAGGAGTTGCACCCATGTAACATCTCTCCTGCGCAAGCTGCACTGGCTCCCAGTGGTCTTCCAGGTGCAATTCAAGGTGTTGGTTACCACCTTCAAAGCGCTCCATGGCTCAGGAAATGGGTACCTACGAGACCGCCTTCTGCCACCAATAACCTCCCATCGACCAGTTCGCTCCCACAGAGCGAACTGTGGGTGCCGTCGGCCAAATTATGTCGGATAGCGACACCCAGGAGGAGAGCCTTCTCTGGGAGCCCCTGTCCTTTGGAACAAACTGCCCCTGGAAATATGCACGATCTCTGACCTCCTGTGTTTTTCACTGTGCCCTCAAGACCCTGCTCTTCCGACAGGCAGGGCTATCTTTGTAATTGAATTTTAAATTTGGGGTTTTTAAATTTCTGGGTTTTTAACGAATTTCGGCTGCAAATGTAATAATTTTAATTATTTTTAAATTTAAATTATGATGTTTGTATTGTGTTTTTACCTGGCTGTGCACAGCCCTGAGTCCTTCGGGAGAGGGGCGGTATAGAAATATCCTTATCCTTATTTATTTTGTCATACTTACGTAATGTGTATTGGAGGTAGTGACCTTTTGAGAGCTGTATGCAACAAAATTTCATTTTAATGTATGCCAATTAGTGTACATTTAAAGTGACAATACAGTTATTCTAAGTATTCTGATAGTGTCTTCTTAGAAAATGAGAGCAGCTGTCAGTGCAAAAGGGGAGGGGTGTGGCACTGTTACATTTTTATATTTTTATTTGATTAAATTTAATATTGGCAAAAAATAATTATAATCTTGTTCTTACGTTTCAGGTTTGTAAATACTACCTTTGTGGATTTTGTCCAGCTGAATTATTCACAAATACTCGTTCTGATTTAGGTGAGTGTTCCCTTTATACAGTAATTGGTTTAAAATTTAATGATAGGTATAACTTCTCTATCTCTTTAGAATATTTTAAATGTTACTTTAAAATTGATTAAAATCTAATTATGCAAATGTTCTTAATAGATTATATTCTAAGATTTTTGTTTATTTTTAACATGCATATCAGGTTTCAAAACAAAAAAATGTACTTTCTTTAGTTTTGCAAATACCATTTAGCATTAGCTTTTCAATCTCTTTCATAGCCTTTCTCCATGTACACTATGTTCTGATAGATTGCCCTATTCTTTGAATCATGCTTTAGATCTAACAGCCACAAAATTATATCCCAGTTTTAAGATGTTATTCATTAGTATAGTAATTCATAATATGGGGATGCACACAGCTGTTTTAATAAATAAATTGGTTGAATAATTTATTTAAGAAGCTGTTTATTAATTATATAATTAAAATAAAATATTAATTATAAAATATAATAAATGACTCAGTATAATAATTAGAATCAAGACATTGAAAAATACCTATTTCTGTATACATTCACAACTATAGCTTTATATCATTCACTTAATGTTGCAAGAGACTTTATTATAGTAGTCCTCAATTTGCAACAGTTCCTTTATTGACCATCCGAAGTTACAGTAGCACTGAAAAAAGAGTCTTAAGATCATTTTTAACTCTTACAGTGCTTGCAGCATCTCCATGGGCACATAATCAAAATTCATATACTTGGCAGCTGATTCATATTTATGAGGCTTGCAGTGTCCCGGGGTCATGTGATTGCCTTTTGTGACCTGACAAAGTCAGTGGGAAAATCATATTCACTTAACTGTGGCAAGAAAGGTTGTAAAATGGAGCAAATTCACTTAACTGTCTTGCTTAGCAACAGAAATCTTGGGCTCAATTGTGGTCGTAAGTTGAGGACTACCTGTATTGTTTAAACATTGTGCTACCAAAAATGTAACATTGCTTAAGGAAGAATTCTTTGAAATTTTGTTGGTTTTGTTTTGCACAGTATTAACACTTTCCTGTTATTAATAATAATATTTTTTCAGGTCCATGTGAAAAAATTCATGATGAAAACCTAAGAAAACAGTAAGTATATGTGTAATTTTGCTTAAAAAGTTTCTAATAGGTATAGCTAAAAAGAATAATTTCAATACAAAAGACCCATCCAATATTAATTGAAATTGAATAGCTCGTAGTTTCTTTATGTATCTGCCATGTATTTTGGTTAAACATACACTGTCTTTATTATTAACCTTCAGATACATTTTGGACATTGATAGGTATGAGAAGAGTTCTCGATTCATGAAAGTAGGCTATGAAAGAGAGTTCCTTCGCTATTTACAGAGCTTGCTTGCTGAAGTTGAACGTCGAATTAGAAGAGGCCATGCCCGTTTAGCATTATCTCAAACCCAGCAGTCCTCTGGTGTAAGTATAAAAATAATTGCATTTTTAATTCACATTTTTTCACAAGTTTAAAGTAGCATTATGTTACGTTCAATACAGTACATATAGACTTGCTTGAGGCTATAGCATAATTATGAAAAATAATTTAATTTATTTTGAAAAGTCCATTTTACTTACTTACTTTACTTACCTTCTAATAGTGTTGAATTTAACAGAAACAGATTAATATGAAAGTTTCAATTAAAATACTTACGCTCATCTAGAATCATTATCCCCAGCACTTCTCATTTCTGAATAGATATAAATAAATCTATTTTTGTTCTTTTCAATTTATGGCAGCTTTGTATTGCAATAGACATAAGAATCAATAAAGCAAGGTACTCTTTTATTTGGATAATGATTACTTTTTTATATTTAGCAGGCAGCAGGACCTACTGGCAAAAATGAAGAAAAGATTCAAGTCTTAACTGATAAAATTGATGTACTTCTGCAACAGGTAGAATGATCTTAACTATATATTTAATATAAAAGTAATATGTAGGAACCTAAAGTAAAACTTAAAAGCGTTTTTGCTTTTTAATAGATTGAAGAACTAGGTTCTGAGGGAAAAGTAGAAGAGGCTCAAGGCATGATGAAACTTGTTGAACAGTTAAAAGAGGAGAGAGAACTGCTCAGATCTACAACTTCAGTAAGTAAGACTCACAAAAAACTCTTTTGCTTTAAGGTTAAAAACCATTATCAGATGAAATCAAATCTTAGCTATTTGGTAAAAAAGTTTTTTTCCTGCGTTTTCATAAAATGTTTATGTGTACGTTTCATATAAATATTTTTATTCTTCGCAAATCAGACTGTGTATGTATTCTGTAGTGGGTGGGCATGGAAAGACCATATAAAAGTAATTTAAATTCTGTGACAAGTAATAATTCATAGAATAAACAAAAATGGAATCATTTTCAAGATATAGTATTTCAAATTCAAGATTTAGTATTTCAAATCTGAACTACTCACATTAGTGACAACATTTCCTTCCAAAATATTCTGGAATTTTTTTCCGAATTCAAATCGCTTCTTTTTTTACTTGGTTTTCTTCTCAGACTTAGCCAAGCCATGTTATTTTTGTTTTTAATATGAAAAGGTAGTCCTCAATTTACAATAGAGCCCAAATTTATGTTGCTGAGCCAGACAGTTGGTAAGTGAATTTTGCCCCATTTTATGATGTTTCTTGCATCATAACATGATTGTGAAGTGAATCTCTCTTCCTTGTTGACATTGCTTATCAGAAGGTTGCAATAGGAGATCACATGAACCCAGAACACTGTCATAAACATGAATCAGTTTGTTGTTCTAGTTATTAAATTTTCAAATTTGGAAGAAGGCCAATGAAGTAGAATTCTTGTAGATTGCAAGTATAGCATGTCAGGTTTTTCATAGCACTAGTACACAAAGCCTATTTCCCTTTCAATTATTGTCTCATAATTGAATTTTCTGTGGCATCTTTGCAGGAGTCTAGCCCAGTTTGCTATGATTGGAATTGGATTGTCTCAAATCCTAGTGCTTTTCACAAAAATCCTGACTCCAAGAGATCCAATCTCTTTCAGTGCTATTATTGCTGTGTTTATTTTCCTTCCAAGTCTCTCAACAGTCTGCTAATTGTTCACCCTCTTTATTGCTGATCTTGAATTTAGCTGGTACAGGTCCTTACAATTTCCTTTTGTGGGAGGGCATTTTAAGCATATGGGAAAACTAATGCCTAGCCTTTGGTTACCACATTTTGAAATACATGAATTTTAAACTGATACAATATATACTTATATTGTGGAAATTGATTCTTGAATGAAGAGTCAAGTACCTACTGATATTGTGTGGCTCTTGAAATTAATGCCTGGGTGTTTCTGATTTCATGAGACTAAAAATAATATATATTCTATATTGAGCTAAGAACTGATTTTGAATTCAAATATCGGTTCATAAATAGGACACCCGTTTTGTTGTAATTTTAGAGCAATTGAGAATTTTAGAGCACAGAAATGAAAAAAACAATTCTATGCGTGAAATAATTAGAAATGTCTTTGCATTTATTTTTTTAAAAAAAATCTTTATTTTCCAGACCATTGAAAGTTTTGCAGCCCAGGAAAAGCAAATGGAAGTTTGTGAAGTTTGTGGAGCCTTTTTAATTGTAGGAGATGCACAGTCCAGAGTTGATGATCACTTGATGGGGAAACAACATATGGGTTATGCTAAAATTAAAGCTACAGTAGAAGAATTAAAAGTATGTTGTGCTATTTTTTCATAGATATACAAAACAGAATGAATATATGAAACAATGTGGTGTTCAGTGAAAATTCTGTTTGGACTAATCACTATTGGTGTATCTAGTATTTCCAATATATTCAGGTAATCCTCAATACCAGTTGGGACTAGAATTTCTATTATTAAGTGATGCATTCGTAAAATGCACCACTTAGTGATGATAATCTCTGCAGGCCCAGTTGCCTTTGTTAATTGAAACCCACTGTTGTTAGGCAAGGAACTTCCTGTCAGTTCCCACTACCAGAGTCGGTGAGGAAGCCAGTAGGAAGCTCCCAAGTTCCATTCCCACAAGCAGCTAATCAGCTTCTACTGGGTGGAGGGGAGAGCATGGGGATGCAGAGGAGGGCCAGGGAGTGTAAGGGTGTTTGGCCAGCACTTCACGAGTGCAGAGGGGTGTGGGAGACATAACCTGAGTAGGAGCGTGAGTAGCGTAGGGGAGTAATGCCTCCTACAAAGGCAGCATTTAAGATCCAGCTGCTGCAATTACTTGCGAATTCAATCCCAGGCAGGCTCAAGGTCGACTCAGCCTTCCATCCTTTATAAGGTAGGTAAATGAAGACCCAGTTTGTTGGGGGCAATAAGCTGACTTTGTATAAATATAAATATACAAAAGTATGAAGGCTATTGCTTAACGCACTGTAAGCCGCCCTGAGTCTCCGGAGAAGGGCGGCATATAAATCAAATTTAAAAAACAAAAACAAAAAAAAACCGAGCAACCTGCAACCTTCCCTGCCAGCATCCCTATTGGCTTTCTTGGGAACCCAACAGGGAAGGTTGTAAATTATGATCATGCTTTTGGCAACCAGTCATAAGTGCAAATGGATTGCCAAGCACTCAGATCGCTAATCAAATAGTTTTAGTATACGCTATTTTGAATATTGAACCTCAGGTCCTTGTAATAGATGAATTAGTGTTTCTATATACTGTACTATACATAGAAAAACTTGTTATTTCTATTTTAATCATATTCTACAAAAGCTGAAATATCCAGTATTGGAACTGTTTTGAAATTTTGAAAATAAAAATAAATTGTACCCTGCATAAGTTGTGAAAATCAGTCCAATAGAAATAACTGGGCAGATAAATATTTTTGTTCTCAGGAGTTACTAAACTAACAATAAAAGTTCACACTATTTTATGAATTTGAGCCTATTCAGTTCAGATTATTTCATATGAAATTATGTTTTATCTCAGGACTGTGTGTGTGTGTGTGTGTGTGTGTGTGTGTGTGTGAGAGAGAGAGAGAGAGAGAGAGAGAGAGAGCGCATGAGTACCGTATTTTTCGGAGTATAAGATGCACCTTAGGAAAATAAGAAAAAAGCTGATTGCCAGGTGGATTGACCTCCTGAAATACCCCCAATCAGCTGTTCCCAGAGGTGAATTTTAGCAACAGGTTCCTTGGTGTGAGCTCTGTGCCTTGCTTTTTTTTCTGCCTCTGAAAACCTCTGAAACAGCTTCAGAAAAAAAGCCTCTGAAGCTCTTTTCTGGGGGCTTCTTTTCTGAAACTTCATTTCTGATGCTTTTTTCAGCTTCTGAAAGCTCCGTTTGAGAAGCTGGGCAGGGCTACATTAGGCGTATAAGATGCACACAGATTTTCACCCTCTTTTTGGGAGGAAAAAAGGTGCGTCTTAAACTCTGAAAAATACGGTATGTGTGAGAGAGTGATTTTGGACATCTTGCATATGTAAGTTCCACATAATGACTTTTTCACATAAAAGGATTATGTGATTAGTTAACAGGATTCCAACTTCTTATTTGGTTGACTGACTGCTATATGTAGAGTTTGTAAATAAAACACAATCAGGAACAAAAAATCGTATTTTTTGGACTATAAGATGCTCCGGACTATAAGATATACAATAGCTTTAGAGGAGAAAAACCGGCGGGGGGGGGGGGGGAATCTGCCTCTCCCAGCATCCATCGGATATTCATCTGGTCAATTCGCCTTTGCCGCCTGTTCACCACTGAACAGATAGCGAATGGGGAGATGGGGATCCTCACTGCCTAGAACAGCTAATTGGCACCACATCACCACCCCTTCCCTGTACATCAATAAGACGCATAGGCATTTGCACCCACTTTTTGGGGGGAAGTGCGTCTTATAGTCTGAAAAATACAGTAATTTCTTAAGACTTTGATTATTAAATCTAATATAAATCTTAACTGTATTATTAGAGTTGCAAATCTGATAGTGGAATATTTTGGGTTTGTATTTCATAACCAATCTTGCATAGTGCTAATAATGGTGATTCTCTGCAAAATAGAAAGGTTTTCCTTGTTACATTTAAATTGAAAATTTTTAGCTTTGTAAGCAATGTTACATCAACCTATATTTTACCATTCTTCGTATTAGTTTCATTTAAAACTAAGCCATGCCCTTTTCAGCTTCTTTAAAGTTAAAGATAAATATATTATCTTCAATATATTGTAGTAAAATTTAGTTCTGATAACATTTTGGGAAAAATTCTTTTTCAAGGAAAAATTAAGAAAAAGAACTGAAGAGCCTGAACGCGATGATCGATTAAAAAAAGAGAAATTAGAACGAGAAGAGCGAGAGAGGGAACGTGAAAGGGAAGAAAAAGAAAGGAAGCGACGACGTGAGGAAGAAGAAAAGGAAAAAGAGAGAGCTCGTGACAGAGAAAGACGAAAAAGAAGTAGATCACGAAGCAGACATTCAAGCAGAACTTCTGACAGGAGAGGTAGTCGGTCAAGGGACCATAAACGGTCAAGAAGCAAGGAGAGAAGACGAAGCAGGTAAAGCTCTAGGAAGTGGCTAAAAACATTGCAACGATAGAAATGAGGACATTACTGATGCCAAATGTTTGGATGAAAACTGGCCTAAGAAATAGGATCCAGTTTTCTGAGAACTTTCTAAACCCTCTTGAGATGTCAAGTTTTTTAATTCTTGTGATAGATATTTATATACTATTACGTTTTTTATTATTAGAAGTCGGGATCGACGCAGAAGCAGAAGCCATGATAGGTCAGATAGAAAACACAGATCACGCAGCAGAGATAGAAGACGGTCAAAAAGTCGGGATCGTAAATCATACAAGCACAGAAGCAAAAGCAGAGAGCGAGAACAAGAAAGGAAATCCAAGGAAAAAGGTTAGTTCACCCCGGTGCTATTAGAATTGGCTGCAGAACTATGCCGTCTCCAGGTGGACAGATTCTCATTTTCTCATAACTTTCTGAACTGTTGTAGTAAACTCGTAAAACAATTTTAGCCTTATTCCTATCACTGCCACATATTACAGATTGCAAGTAGATAAAATTAAGTTATAGTGTCATATGTTGTAGCCTCTTAGCTAGCCATCAGCTAGCTTTTACAACCTCCCTCAACTTTTATATTCATCAGTATGTATACCTATTTTGATGAATCTTGTGTTACTATTTGTCCTCTATACAAATGTTAATAATACTGAAATCTTGAGGTATGGGATTTGTTTTTGGTTTTGGTTGTTTTTTTTTTAAAAAAAACCTTTTGTATTGGCAAGGAACATCTATTGTTTACCTTTTCACACGGATTTATTTTTTTCCAACACCTCTCTTTTTCCATTCTAGTCCATGGCATTCTAAATAAAACCTACAATAGACTAATTGAAGAACCTCTTGTTGAATCTTTATAAAAATTAACAAACATGGTAGCTTTCCTTATGGTGAAGACAATATTCCATTCATTTCTTGAAGGCACACTGTTTATACTTTTTCCAAACAAAAATTAACATTAATTCTTGATTTCTCAGAATATAGTATATTTTTTTAAAAAAAAGTATGACTACTTTTTTTTAAAAAAAGAGGTACTTTCCTTCAACAATGAACTTGTTACTTTTTCTTCCCCAAGGTAGTTCTCTCAGTCTTGAGATTAAGTGTGCTTACAATTTGCAAGTTTTAATTTTTTCAAAGTAATTTAGAAATAACCTCCTGCTTTGCCATACCTTGATTATATATTCACCCTATTTTGTTCACTAGTCTGTCTTGGTCATTTGCAATGCAATTCTGCAAATATCTACTAATAAGTAGACCCCACTGAATAAAATTGGGTAGACTTCAACTTTATTGATTACAACCTTTAGTTGTGAGCAGTATTGTTTACTCATTATGTAAATTGCTTTGTAATTATTACATTAAAAGTCTGTGAATTTTGGTTCTTTTCCTGTCATGTGGAATTTTCATCTTCAGTGGGTTTTTTTCCCTTCCGATTGGGTAATAGTTAACAGAAATTTAGCAGGTTACTTCACTGGATATAATTTTGGCTTTGCATTGCCTTCTGGTTCTGATACTAATTAGCCCAAAAAATTAACTTGTGACAATAATATTTTAATAATGGCTATAATTTGATAAAATTGTCCACTATTGGTCTCAAGAATCACTGTTGGAAATTGGAGTTGCCTGTTTCTTTGTATTAATCACAGTCTTCCAAAGAAATCAATAGCAACATTCTCAAATCTATAATGAACCAAAGCACCAGCCACATATTTATTTGACAGTAGAGTATTATCTGCAGGAATACTAGAAGACTTGTTCTAGAAGACATCCTAGTACCAATACAGTTTGTAAAATTTGTAGCAATTGATTCCCTTACTAAAGATACTGGTGAATTGAAGCAATAAATGAGACTTACGAGAAAGGCTACTAGTTCTACTTACCGTAGAAATATTTTTGACTGCTTCATTCCCTGTCAAAGGTGAATTTTTGTTCAGAATTTGCAAGGACTGTCAAGTACTTGAATTCGAACTATTTCACACTTAACAAAGCAGTTCACAGTATTAATTGAACAAAACATTAGGTATTTAAATAAACTACTAATAGAGTTAAGTATTTTGATTATTTTCTTTGTTACAGTCACTAATTAGCTTCCTATTAAATATGAATAGTGTGACCAACTGTTCTGCATATATGCAACTACTTCTTACCCCTGTTTTTCCACACATACCCTTTTTTCCAGCTTGCTATTGTGGGGAAATTTCCTAATTGACTACCTTCCATGTTTTATTAAAGCACTTGTTAATCATTGCTATGCTAAGCTGTTTGAACGTATGTCCTTATTGCACTTACTATGCATGCGCGCGCGCGCACACACACACACACACACACACACACACACTGGGGCAAAAAAGTATTTAGTCAGCCACCAATTGTGCAAGTTCTCCCACTTAAAAAGATGAGAAAGGCTTGTAATTGACATCATAGGTAGACTTCAACTATGAGAGACAAAATGAGAAAACAAATCCAGACAATCACATTGTCTGATTTGGAAAGAATTTATTTGCAAATTATGGTGGAAAATAAGTATTTGGTCAATATCAAAAGTTCATCTCAATACTTCGTTATATATCCTTTGTTGGCAATGACAGAGGTCAAACGTTTTCTGTAAGTCTTCACAAGGTTGGCACACACTGTTGCTGGTATGTTGGTCCATTCCTCCATGCAGATCTCCTCTAGAGCAGTGATGTTTTGGGGCTGTCGCTGGGTAACATGGACTGTCATGGGGTTGAGATCTGGAGATTGGCTAGGCCACTCCAGGACCTTGAAATGCTTCTTATGAACCACTCCTTTGTTTCCCTGGGCGGTGTGTTTGGGATCATTGTCATGCTGAAAGACCCAGCCACGTTTCATCTTCAATGCCCTTGCTGATGGAAGGAGGTTTGCACTCAAAATCTCACAATACATGGCCCCATTCATTCTTTCCTATACACGGATCAGTCGTCCTGGTCCCTTTGGAGAGAAACAGGACCAATCATGATGTTGCCATCCCTACGCTTCACAGTAGGTATGGTGTTCTTTGGATGCAACTCAGCATTCTCTCTCTCCTCCAAACACAATGAGTTGTGTTTCTACCAAACAGTTCTATTTTGGTTTCATCTGACGATATGACATTCTCCCAATCCTCTTCTGGATCATCAAATGCTCTCTAGCAAACTTCAGACAGGCCTGGACATGTACTGGCTTAAGCAGGGGGACACGTCTGGCACTGCAGGATCTGAGTCCCTGGCGGCGTAGTATGTTACTGATGGTAGCCTTTGTTACGTTGATCCCAGCTCTCTGCAGGTCATTCACTAGGTCCCCCCGTGTGGTTCTGGGATTTTTGCTCACCGTTCTTGTGATCATTTTGACCCCACAGGGTGAGATCTTGCGTGGAGCCCCAGATCGAGGGAGATTATCAATGGTCTTGTATGTCTTCCATTTTCTAATTATTGCTCCCCCAGTTGATTTCTTCACACCAAGCTGCTTGCCTTTTGCAGATTCAGTCTTCTCAGCCTGGTGCACGTTTACAATTTTGTTTCTGGTGTCCTTCAACAGCTCTTTGGTCTTCACCATTGTGGAGTTTGGAGTGTGACTGTTTGAGGTTGTGGACAGGTGTCTTTTATACTGATAACAAGTTCAAACAGGTTCCATTAATACAGGTAATGAGTGGAGGACAGAGGAGCCTCTTGAAGAAGTTACAGGTCTGTGGGAGCCAGAAATCTTGCTTGTTTGTAGGTGACCAAATACTTATTTTCCACCATAATTTGCAAATAAATTCTTTCCAAATCAGACAATCTGATTGTCTGGATTTGTTTTCTCATTTTGTCTCTCATAGTTGAGGTCTACTATGACGTAAATTACAGGCCTCTCTCATCTTTTTAAGTGGGAGAACTTGCACAATTGGTGGCTGACTAAATAATTTTTTGCCCCACTCTCTCTCTCTCTCTGTGTGTGTGTGTGTGTGTGTGTGTGTGTGTGTATCAGTAGATTTTAGTAAACATTGTATGCCGCTTTCTGTGGAAATTTTTTTAACAAAGATAAAAGAACACAGAAATATTCCATTAGTTTTGAGTAGAAGAACTAAAACACTAAACAAAATTCTCTCTATTGGCTTATCTAAAAATGTAACTATCATTGTTCCCCACCACCATCCCTGCAATTTGAAATTCTCCTTTACTAGAAAAGCTAGTAGAAGCAGAAAAATAAAGTCACATGTTGATAAATATGCATGTTTATCTATTACTAAAACTGTGATGTCTAAATCTTGGTAAAATAGTGCATCATAGGACAAAACCTTCTGAACCAAGATAATCTCAAATGCGTAAATTTAGAGATGTTTTCCAACATCCAGGACCAATGACTCCCATGGAATTGAAATTTTATAAAACATTTTATGACATAAAATTATCATAATGCAAAATGTCCCAAAACATTTCCTGTGATCAACTCTTGATGTTTAACTGTGGTATACAGTTTAACATGGGTTTCTTTCAAAACATATATATCTGTGAATATGTCCCTGAACTTTTAAGAACTTTTCAAGCATTTAGAAGCTCTTCCATTGTTGAAAGGATTGAAGAATCTGGTAAGGAAATATCTCTGAAACGATGGCCCAAGAGATCATGTGTTGTCTAGTATGTGTATATGAATGTGAATTTTTTTTAGTTTGATTAATTTGATAGCAGGATTTTCTTTCCTGTCCCTCAATTTGAATACTACCAATGAAA
Source organism: Masticophis lateralis (assembly GCA_030761175.1). Lineage (NCBI taxonomy): Eukaryota > Metazoa > Chordata > Lepidosauria > Squamata > Colubridae > Masticophis > Masticophis lateralis. The sequence goes on from JAUDYJ010000002.1 coordinate 121,974,078, forward strand.
TATGATACTGGCATTTCGTTTACTTCATCAGAGAGCTTTAGAACATATATGTTCTCATAAATTTGTTTTTAAGGAATAATGTAAAAGACACCTAGTCCTTGTGACTGTTTGAGAAAAGTCATTTAGTCAATGGTCTGGAATTCTAAACATCTATGGTAGAGATTTTAAAAGCACAGTTTCTTACTCTAGATTTATCTTCAACCCTGATGTTATTAACTCTTATATTAACCAAAGGATACTTCTCCACTTGTCCAAACTCAAAGCAACCCTAAAACAGCTCTAGGAGGCTTGTTCTACCCATGTTTGAATGGCTATTGAACACTATATAATCTACATATGATAGAAGATAGGATTATTGAACTGGCTGGACAAGACTGCTTTTCCTTAGTGGATCTACATTTGATTGCTAATAAAGCAAAAATGGATCCATTAATAAACCAAAAATGGACCCATTTGTAGGATCCACTACAAAACAGACTAGTTTTTTAAAAAGTTTCAATAATAACTGGACTTTTAAGGCTGTTTTTCTTCAGGTTTCCATTCCTCTTAGAAAAAGTTTCATATACATTTTTCTTAAGTTTTTTGAAAGTTTCCTATGTAATGAGGTTGTTTTAAGGTTTTTTTAGCAACAGGAATTGAAGTCATCTTAAGGTTAGTTTTTTTGTTGTTGTTGTTGTTCCTTTGTGAAACCAGATTGTTCAGTTTTTCTAGAAGCTTCACTCAAAGAATAGTTTTTATTTGTCTCCATATCTTTATTAATAAATCATTCCAAACAACTGTATATTCCATTTGGCCATTACAAAACTTTTGTGTGTGTCATGCTTACTAGAAAAGGTTGATTAAATAAATTGCAGTGTGGTCCAGATATGCCAAATGCATTCTTACAGAAATATTACTTTAATGGGATAAATAATTGAGTAATAATTTCTCATCTGAAAACTTTCTTGGGAGTGTATTGAGCATAATAAGAATGCAGTTTATAATAAGAAAGAGAGTTAAATTTTATTACAATTGTTTAGCAAGTGGTACATACTTGCTTCTGGCTTTACTAATTTTACTGATGACTTGACAACATTCTGTTGCAAGAGTGCCTCCTATTAGTCCCTGACATTTTGACAACTGCTTGCAATTATTTTTTAAGGACCCTATTGAGTTCGTATCTCAGTTCAAATACGTCTGCTGAGCCCTAACTTGTACTTGTTTTGCATGTGAAAATTAGGTACAAATTTGCAAATAAGATGAAAATAGCAAACCTACTTCTGCTTTGAAGGTTACTTTTTTTGCTCCCCACAGTCATGGATTATTAAAATATCAGCCTGATGGTGCATCCACACAGACTACTTTCTCTCTTCCTGGCAATGGTGCACATAGGGAGATACTCCCCAGCTGTTGGTGAGGTGATGGGGCATAGCAGGCAAATAAAGGTAAAACAGATGGGCTGGGCTGTGGAAGATAGTGCAGAGGAAGCAATCATTACCAGTTGGGGGTTATACATGAACCTATGGCTACTTCTGGGAAAGCTTATCACCAAAATTACTGATTATTAAAACAATTAGCATGCATATCTACTTGTTACTGCTGTATAAAAAATAATGTTAAGCCTAAAACAGTGATATGCATGGCTGATTTAAATAGCCAGATTGAAAACTTACATCTGTATGTTCCTAAAGGACAGGAAGATTTATCTACATGTTAAGTTTTGCCAAACTGTTTTTGGCATTTCTAACATTTTAGGATTTCTAAACATTTTAGAAATATGGTCATTCTGTTCACAGATTATTGGTGGTGTTTCATAGAAATAAATCTCAGATAATACTTTGGTCTGAACTAGACATAAGCAATTTAAGTGTGGTAAGATTTGGTTCATATATATTTTTATGCTAACTATCTTGAAAGTTGACAGTTTGGATTAGATAGTATATCTGTAAACCCATGACTTTGATACAAACTAACAAACAAATCACTGCTTCCTGCAGTGTAACTTAAGCAGTACTATCTCACCTCCTTGCTTTTATCCTGTCCACTTTTCCTGAGCTCAGCATTTGTTCTTTCTGAAGGAATGACACTTAACATTTGCACTAAATTTTTACAGCTAGCTGATATCACAGCATGTACTTTTGCAACTATAGTTGATGTCTCAGCATATACTTTCACACCAAAAGAAATGTGTGTGATTACTGTGAAGTCCATGGTCAATGTCTTCTTTCATGGCAGAAAAGAGGGGATCTGATGATAAAAAAAGTAGTGTGAAGTCCAGTAGTCGAGAAAAACAGAGTGAAGACACAAGCATGGACTCCAAGGAAGGCGATGCTAAGAATGAGGTCAATGGGACCAGTGAAGACATTAAATCTGAAGGTGACACTCAGTCCAATTAAAACTGATCTGATATGACCTCAGATCAGACAGAGGTAAGTGAATTATTTCAAACTTTGATTAGGGCTTTTTGTTACTGTTTAACAGTGCAGCGTAAGTATGTACAGATGAAGATGGATCTAAGACAAGTAAGAAGAGATACTAAAGCAACCTCTGAAGGAAAACACAGTGTAGTCCTGCAAAATCTTTTGAGGTACATTGTTTTGTATCGGCTATTTTGTAGCAGATTCATATCCCCTTTAGTGTGCCTCTTGGGAACCTATTTGTAATTATAGTCACCATAGAATTTAATTATCCTATTTTTATTTTTAGGGGATTTGTTATCTTTTTTAACACTTGATCTGATTTTGTAATTAAGTCCATATTGTGTTCGTGCATCAGAAACATTTGCTTTAATACTTAATATTTGAGGCACATATTGGACTATTTTGTTTTTATATAAACTGCTAGTATTTCTTTGTCAAGGATGTTTCTAGTTTTTTTGCTTTGCCTTGCATTCTAATGCAGTTTGTTCTGTAACTCGAGAGCCAGTAGCATTGGATTGATGGAAGTGTAGGGTTTATGAATAATTGCAGCTGACTACCATACCTCACACAGCGTTGGTGTTGTGAGCGGCCCATGAAAAGCCAAATTAAAAATCAAGGATTCAGTCAAACTAAGCAGGTACTCATGCCAGGTACTCCTTTCTCTACCCACATCCATGTTTGAATGCTGTTGCCTGTAATCTTTACGCTTACTGTTGTGTGTTTTATTTACAAAAAGTGAAAAGGAATCTTTGTGAATATTTTGTGAAAATTGTTAACCTGATATTAACTTGATTGGCATTTTCTTTCAACTGTGTGTAGGGATGCACTGCTGCCCAGAATTAGGTATCTTTAAAGAGTATTAAATGCAATAAATACTACCTTATAACCGCCTTGTTACATTCAATGCATTTCAAGTCTTTAAGAGGTATGTGTTTATAATTTCCTACTGCGTAGGAGAACTGCCAGGCAGCCATGGCACACAGCAATATATTATTGGCTGATACCAGACTTGGGAGGCAAATGAAATAAAGGCCAATGTCAGGAACACTCAATAGGAATATATAACTGGCAAGAATATTCACTCTGCTTTGTTAAATGGAACTCAATTTAAAATATAAATGATCTATTTTCGATTTAGGATTTTTCAGGGTCTTTCCTTTTAAAGAATAGACCCAAATAAAAGAAGAAGCCAAACATTCACTTCCCTTACAACATAGCTTCAACACATCTAAGAACTGCTAATCAATTACAAAGCGGGCCTATGCATGTTTACACAGAAGTAAATTCCATTGTGTTTTATGGGCCTTACTCCTAAATAAGCATGCATAGGTTTATAAACTTAAGAGGTATAGTCCTCCAAGCATTGACGTTCAGTCTCTAATTATACTTGTACCTGAACCTCCATGGAATTAGATGAAGCTTCCCAACAGCATTGATTGGTGAATTATGCTATCATTCTGTCCTTCTCTGTCACCTAGGGGCATTAAGTGTATTAGTTATGAGATTTTTGAAGGTAGAGAGGGCAGCAAACAGGCAGTAGGAGTGGCAAAACAAAAGTCACCTCTGTTCACATGATCTGACTCTCTCTTCCCAACATTTTTGCATTATAGGACAGCCATGTGACAAGCCTGCGAAGAATCCTGAAGACTGCTTAATATGAAGATCTGCTTTAAAATGAGGTGAAAGAAAGCTGTAGTGGCATAGAAAAAAATTAAAGTTCTGTTAGATTGTTTTTTTTTAATTAAAAAAATAATAATTCAGGACTGTTATGACATCTCAAAATACAAAGAAGTTAATAAGCAAGCTACTGAAAATTTAAGTCTTTTTATCATTTTTTTCCTATAAGACTTTTAAGATGATAAAGCAACATAACCTGAACAAAAAGCTTGCTCAGTGTTTAATTGTGAGTTTTCATTCTTGAACTACGAAATACAAAAGTAAATGTTTAGTATTTGTGTGACTGAGATTAAAACAAATCCCATTTTTACAGGCAAGCTATATATAGCTTCTTGATATATTCTAATGGAAATAAAGTATCTGAATTTCTGTTACACATTTGATTGTCATTGAGTGTTTAATATTAAATAGATTTCTTTCCACATAAGTGTGTTCTAGTTTATTCTTCTCTGTTCCCTATCCTCTCATTAGAAGTTAAATATTTTCTCAGAGTTATTCAAAGGAATATTTTTTAAAGATCTTACATAAAATCACTGAATAAAAATTACAATTAGCAGTCATTGATTAAAAATGGAGAAGTAAAATTATATACCAATGAAGGAGAATATTTGTAGCCCAGGGCTGAAATGTGGGATCCTTGGTGTTTCTGAGCTTGATTATTTTCTTGCAGACATTTCATTACCCAAATTAGGTAACCTCATCAGTGCAAATGATGATGAATGAAATGTCTGCAACAAAACAACCAAGCTCAGAGAGCACCAAGGACACCTCAGTATTTTATACACACTTTCTAGAGTAGTCCTTAGCCTATAAAGGTGTGGCTTCAGGGTTCTTTTTCTTAAATAAGCAGAACAATTACTAATGGACCATGAGTAGGTTTCTCTAACTAATCTTCCTTAACACCCATCTTGGTGGAAGGCAATATTTATAATGTAGGTTCTAAGTTGTTAGAGACTTTGTGAATACATGTTAGTACATTAAATAGGAAATTATGCAATAGATTGACCTGTGTTTTGTGGGTGAAAGAAAGTTCAACAAAAAGAGAAGGTTACATGTGGAAGCATATTTCTTAAAACTATTCTAAAGACTACATGCTTTTCGTACACAAGAATAACATGTCAATAATGCCTATGAACACATCCAATAACATTCAGAACACATTGTTGAATGTTTGTGTGTTTTATCTTGTAATCTGCTTAGAGTCACCTTGAATTGCAAGATGGGTGACAAATTAATTTGATAAAAGAAAATTCACACAAATTATAGCTGCTCCAGCATCACTAGCTTCAGACTGTATTTCTCAGCAATCTGTAGGTTGTATGACACAGGAGAAGATAAGGGGTGTACCCCTCCTTTCCCACTTCCCTCTGACCCCTGCGCCCATTTGGCTGGTAGCAAAGGCACAATAGGTGAACAGCATTGGCTGCTGTGGAACCAAGGCCACTTACGTTCTCGATCCATGCTCCTCCTGACTAGACCTCCCAGAAGGTAACTTGGTTGGATCCAACCAGTGTTTAATGCCTGTGCAGGAGGGGATGGTAGTGCCTGCCCTGAAGAAGACAGTGGTCCCCTTCTCAAGTGGCCATCTTTGGAACCCACAATATTGGGCAACTTTCATCTAGTCTCCAATCTTAACTTTTTACAGGTTTTTGAGAGGGTATTAGCACATAACCACAGAGGACCTTGGATGAAGTGGATTATCTGGACTCTTTTCAGTCTGGATTCAGGCCAGGGCACAACACCAACCACATTGGTCACTCTTGATGACCTTTGGAGGACTCAAAATGGAGGTGGTAGTAGTATAACTATTCCGGGCTTCCTGAACCTGTCAGGCTTTTGATACCATTGACTCTCCTGTTTTCCCCAAAATAAGACATCCCCTGATAATAAGTCCAATCGGGCTTTTGAGCACATGGCAATAAGGCCAAGCACTTATTTCATAGTTCAAAAAAATATAAGACAGGGTCTTATTTTCGGGGAAACAGTATGATATTAATTTGGACTGACTTTGGGGGTTGGTTGTAGGAGGCACTGGTTTACAGTGGTTCTTATCTGCAATGTGGGATGCCTCAGCTCAGTCCTCTCATTGCTCCTTTTTAGGGGTGACAAACTCAAGGCCCATGGGCTGGATTCAGCCCGTGATGTGGTCTGCAGAGCCACCCTGGAAACAGCAAAGGATTGTCCTGTGGTGCCTTGGACTGGCCCAGGTCAACCAGGTGCTGATCTAGAACCCAGTGGTAACCAGGCCAGAACACAGTCAGCCTTAGATCCGTGGGGCCTCTGGAGCCAGTGAGGGGCCGATCCACTCCCTAGGTGCACAGACAGGAGGCAGTGAGTGTGTGTGGGACCTGGTGTCCCTGGCGACCGTTTTCTCCTACAGGCTGACTGCATTTTGAGTGCCTCCCTTTCACCCAGGACACCAGCCCATGTGTGCTCACTGCCTCCTATGTGAATGCATGGGGCAGAGCCAAGGCAGCTGGGCGGTCCCTCGCTGGCTCCAGAGCATTTTAAAAAGTTCTATACGCAGCAAATTTTAGTGGGCAGAGAGCATAGCTGCCACAGCAGCGGTGGAAAGGAGTTGGGAGGGACAGGAGACGGGCACTGTAAACACTTTTCGTGCTGAGAATGAAAGTTTCTGGGTCCCTGATTCTCTGCAAAAGATGGGTGCCTGGACCCACATGATATGGCACCCAAGAGTGTCCGTTCTCAGCTCAAAAAGCATTTCCAAGCCAACTATTCTCCCTCCCTCAAAGGCAAAGAAACTGGCAGAAAAGACAGATCTTTGCAAGATAAGTGAATCCGGTGTGGCAGGAAGGGAGGGAGAAGGATGAGGTATCTGCCTGTCCATCACTACCCCTCCCCACCTTCCCCATCCTGAGATACCTCATGTGCACTGAATAAAAGGTGCATTAGATTTGCATTTGTATGTACATTGGTATTCTTGAATTGTGAGCTCTTAGGAAAGTATCCCCTCCTTGTAAGTTGCAAACAGCCATTTCCAGTGAGGAAAACAGGACAAAGCAGAGTAGGAGGAAAAGGTTTTCCTTTGCTATATTTCCAGTCTGAATTAGACCATGGCAGAGTGTGTTGAAGGATTATGTATTAATAGAAAAGCAACTACCTTACCTCTGTTCCTAAATGCTAAAGCTGTTGCACATAAAAAACAGGAACTCTGAGCAACTATAACAGCCACAATTTTGACAGTTTTGCTGTACTGTTGTCTATGGACTAAATCAAGCATGGGATAAACAGCCTGGTTCTCAGTTCTATTAAGTGACCACAAACTACTAGCAAAAGTGGCATTTGATCGTAAGGCAAGGAAGCATCAAGAAATGTTTCTCCTTTTGCATTTGAGCACCCAAGAAGGGACAGGAAAGGGAAAGAAAGACAAAAAAGGAAAGGGGAAAGGAAAAAAGAAGAAAGGGGGAAAAGGAGGGAGATTATAATGAGAGAGTGGGCGGGTCTGAGGAAAGTTCTGCCTTAGCACTTGGCCACCAGCAACCCTGCTGCCCTTTCCCCTTGTCCCCTCCTCCTGACCTCTCCTGGTGGTCTCCCATCCTATCACTGAGGATGCATTGATTACAAAACTGGGTCTCTTTGAAGGAGAGGGAGTGGGCCTCCCTCTGACCCACACATTTTGCCTCCCATAAACCATGAGCAACCTGGCCAACGAGCGAGCACAGCAGCAGTAGCCTTTAAGAGGTAAATGCAGCCAGGCCCCCCTTGGGGAAGCTGGGCTGGGCTGGGCTGGAGTGTGGGGTCCCAGTGCCCTGGGAGCTTGAAGGCTGATTGGGCGCTTACCCTCTGCTGCCAGGGCTCTGGACAGCCCGCATAGCCCTCTAGGGGTCCTCCACATGGCCTGAGGGGGACGGCAAGGCTCCTCTGGTGTACAAGGGTTTGATGCTCACCTAGTCTCACTTTTCCTCCACTGGGGACAATGATCCCCCACCCACCCCCATCTCTGCCCAGGCCACCATAGGTATCCCCTGACACACAATGTCAACCTGGCCATGCCCCCCAGCCTCCCCCATCCCCCCGAGGTCAACCACGACTCTGATGCAGCCCTCAATGAAATCGAGTTTGACACCCCTGATCTACATGAAACCACTAGGGGAGGTCATTTATTGGTATGGACCAGGGGTCGGCGTCCCGCGGCTCCCTGTCCCCTCACCCCTCTTATTTTTTGGACTCCAGCCCGAAACAGCAGGAAGAGAAGGCTGCCTTGCGTGCAAATGTGGCATGAGGGCAGGTACAGGCCTCTTCGCTCCTGCACTCTCCCCCCTCCTCCTCATGACCTCCTGGCCATCTGTGGCTGATCCAGGAGCGTGTGCACATGCAGGGAGACCCTCCCTAAGCAAGCCTTTCCTGAGCTTTGGTGCTTGAGAAGGGGCTCCCCGTGCGTGCACACACTCCTGGCTTAACCACAGCTGGCTAGAGGAGAGGGGAGGAGGAGGACGGTCACCTGAAGGGAGGGGGGGAGACACACACACACACACACACATACTGAGAGAGAGAAAGAAACAGACACACACAGTGATACATAGAGGGAGAGAGATACAGAGGGAGAGAGACGGGGGGGGAAGGGGAAGATAGGGAGAGAGAATGGTTTTGTGGCTGGGTAGGCATGGCTAGCGGTCATGTGACTGGGTGGGAGTGAGTAGGCCACGCCCATCCAGGTTTTGTGGCTTCCTGTGTGTTTTTTTTTTCTGTAGTGGCTCTTCCAAGTGTTTGAGGTTGCCGACCCCTGGTATGGACTATGTATCATTGGTATGCTGATAATTACATATTTCTACCCCAGACAAATAAGTGATGCGACTACAACGCTGGCTGAGTGCCTGAAGGCTGTAAGGTCTGCGTGGGAAGGAATCGCCTTTGGCTCATCCCTGGCAAGTTTGGTGATTTGGCATTTATAGTGCCCCCTGAACTAGATGATTCTTTTATCTTTCACTGCCTTGGTCACCTTCCACCTGAATTACTGCAATGTGTTCTATACCCTTCAAGACCACCCAGAAATCTCATGTAGTCCAGAATGCAGCAATGCATACGGTAAAGGGGGTCCTGAGAGTCATCAATGTAACACCTATTGTACAAGCTGCACTGGCTTCCTGTTTCTTTTTGGGGGGGCAGTTCAAGATGCTGGTCTTTAAAGCCCTTTTTTGCCCAGGACCAGGCTACCTGTGGAATCACCTATCTGTATTACTAGATCAGATAGGATAGGAACTCTTAGGACCTTGTCCCAAGTATTGTCATTTGAAGGGGAATACGAAGCGTGACTTTTCCATGGCATCTCCTGCCCTATTGCCTCATGACGTTTGGCAGGCCTCTACATTCTTATCCCTCCATCAGGCTTTAAAGACCTGCCTTCCCCAAGAGTTGGGAGATTAGATGATTTATTCTCTTTCTACAGCCGCCTATCTCAATTGCTCTGGGTGTTTGTTTATTTGTATTCTGTATTATTTTTACAAATAAGGTAGCAAATACATCAAACACACTTTCCTCCACAACAGCCACCCTGTGAGATGGGTAGGGCTGAGAGAGTGTGACTGGCCAAGGTCACCCAGTTGGCTTTTATGGCTAAAGTAGGACCTTTCTAGCTTGATGGCTTGACCACTAATCCAAATATACACATACTAGCTGGATACCCGTGCTTCGCTACGAAACTATGTGATCGGGCTTGATAAATTGACGCAGCTTGAAAATTAATGAATAGTTACGATCGGCCTCTCCCCTCCCCTTCTCTCCTTGAGGCTTGCCGCACAGAACCCTTCCCTATCCTAGCCCCTTCTCTCCCTCAGCCTTGTCCCTCGGAAGCCTCTCCTGTCCTATCCCCTTCTCTCCTTCAGGCTTGCCTTACAGAAGCCTCCCCTATCCTATCCCAGTTGCTGCTATGAAAGTAAAACTGAAAGTGAAACTCCTTTCCTCTGCTTGTATTTTGCATTTGGAATAGATTTTTCAGGTGGGGAGGGGGAGTAAAACTCCTTAGCATAAGAGCATGGAACAGATTTCTTTTCCGGTGGGGAGGGGCAATAGAACTCCTTAGCATCAGAGGGCTGTTTGGAAAGTGAAACAGTATTTGCTGTGTGAGCAAGGAGCCTGGCTGTGGTTTAGCTCAAGTGTTCTGTATTAAAGCTGCTTCCTGCTGTGAAAGTAAAACTGAAAGTTAAACTCCTCTCCTCTGCTTGTGTTTTGCATTTGGAACAGATTTCTTTTCAGGTGGGGAGAACTCCTTAGCATCAGAGCGTGTTAATCATAATATAGGAAATATTAATGCTCTGATGGTCATTTCGAAAAATCCTTTCTTAGCAAGCACCTAGACGCCTAGAAGCCAAGAGGAACCTACATGGCAAATTTCAAGTTTGTAGGCTTTCTGGAGATTTCATGATTACGGCATGAGTGGTTTTCACTTATATATATATAGATGTAAATATACACATATACACAGTACAATTAAAATATGTTAAAATAATAAAAACATCCAAAATAAATACAGCAGCTGAGTTATTTGGCCAGTAGAGCCAGAAAATGGGGCTTTTAACATCTTCAGCACCCTAGGTTCGAGAGCCCTGTCAGGTTTTTAGAGCTTTATTAAAGGCTAACAGGGTTGGGGGCCATTGTAATCTCCAAAGGGAAGATATTCCATAAAGCAGGGACTACTGCAGAAAAGGCCCATGATGAAAAGTTAGTGCTAACCTGCATGATGAGCTGGTGGCAGTTTTTTCTTTAAGTTTTAATTAAGTTTTAATCTTTTTACATTTTTATAAGTCTTTAATTTTTGATTGGGAGTCACCCAGAGTTGGTTGAAGGATGGGCTAGAATTATTTTTAACACCAGGGTATATATTGTTAATTAAAAAAAAGAAGATCAATAATGGCAAGAACACAAATATTTTCTATGGATCTTTTCCTTGGTACAGTCATACCTTGGTACTTGACTGCTTTGAAACTTGTTGAATTTGGTACTCGGTGCATTTTGGTGCAAAAATTTTGTCCTGGTATTTCTTTGGTATTGGGTGCACAAACTATAACTTGTTGGTGTTGGCTGCTTCATGACTCACTATTTCCAGCCGAAACAAAGGATGACACGTTAGTCACATGGTTTATTTGATACTTATTTGTACTCTTCACACCTCCTGGAACCAAATAATGATGAGTACTGGAGTATACTGGAGTATAACAGATTCAATTTATGCCAACAGGATCAGAGTAATTGTCTAAAGGAACAAGAACCTGCTAATGAAATAGCTGTGATCATTTTAGTCAGGATTTTTTGGTTTGCATATGGAGAAGTAGTTAGGACAGATTTCTGGTGTGTTTACACTGATTAGGAATTTAGTGTTAACTCCACCAATATTAAGTACAAACACAAAATACTGCATCTTAACTGAAAATATATAAAACTTTAAAAATTAGCTTTAATAGCTTAAAATAGAATATTGACTATCCTTCCTGTAAATCCTAAACTTCAATATATCAGGTTGGCTGCTTTGATATTGTAGCAAGTTTTTTCTATCAGTGTTGTTACTGCAGCATTTCTGAGAGAAGATGTGCTGCTTCTCGCTAAAACTAGCTCCAGCTCTTGAAAATTCTGAAGCCTGGCCACATCTTCATCCTTGGAGGAGAAAGGAAGTAGTATTTTTTAAAATAATTAAAGCAGCTTCAAACTGTGAAACCTAATAATAAAACAGACTGCATTAAGATGATGGATTACTTTAATACCACCTTAAGAATCTCAGTTAATGAAAAATGTTCTTTTAAGCTTCAGGAATTGTTCAAGCATTCCATATTTATTATACTAATCCATATTACAGACTAAACCCAAAGAACTTTTAGCCCCCTTCCCACCACGTCCCTGGAACTAGTATATATTTAGTGTGAAGAGGGATGCAAAATGCTCTCATCTGACTATACTTAAGCTCAATGAAATATCCCAATTACCAGTGCTATTCTTAGAGCATGGAGTCTGTCTAGACTTGTCATTGCTTTACTTACACCTTGTCAATTGATGCAAGTTCTTCATTAGAAATGAAACATTAAAGGCTAAGAATAATATGTGCTACCCTTTATATAAATTATTGAAGCACCAAACTTGCACGCTGCAGTGATAAATTATGCAGTTTGCTCAGTTTTGAGATTAGCATCCAGGTAGGAACTAGATTATTCTGGCTCAGAGACCAAAGTTGTAATAGGTTTTGTCAATCTTTCTGCCCTCAGGTATGACCAGAGTGGGAAAACTCTCCCTCTAAATCGCCCAAATTTTGTGAAAGTCTCACAAGAAATTTCCAAATCCTTATATGAGTGGCATTTGAGCATTTTCACATAAAAATCTCACAAGATTTGTTTCATAATAAGTTTCAGACTTATTGGGGGTGACATGCCGGCAACTCATAAATTATGACCTGGAGTGCTAGATGAACCTAGATAATTGAATCAGTGCTGCTTAAGCAAATCAGCTCAATGCAGAAACAGCCAATTACTAGTATTAAAACAAGGAATAAGAAATCCTGTTTGAGAAGTTTGCTTGCATACAGCTCTATTTTTACCGAGTCTGAAAATCCTGGGAAGAGGAGATAAAATCTTGCAAAAAGATAGATCAGCTCCTTGGCTTATGATATGAGTTAAAGTTTAAATACTGTATAAAAAGTAACCAAAAATATTTAGGTATACATATTATATACATATAAGAAGTGAGCCAGCCAATTTTATTTTGGATGTGCCTGTGCACATAAACAGATGCAATCCTGTAAATATGAGAAGGTTGCAGATCTATCAGATTAAGGAGATCAAACAGTGCTTCAACAGTAAAAAGGGCAAAGGGTATTGTAAGATCAGACAAATAATCTATATCATCCTGGTGCAAAGGTCCTTTTACTTCCTGATCAGGCAGATAATAAGGATAGAGGAAGGAACCGCCAACCATTTTCCATGCTTCCCTTATTTTACTCTGCTAAAACAAGCCTAGCAGTTTCTGTTTGATTTTTCCATCCTGTCCTCTATATTGCTCTATTGGCTATAGTTATAAAGCTCTACATAGTTAAAGCACTACTCTGAACACTGTTTCTGAGAGCTGAAGTGTGACTGAGGATGAAACATGGGATAGTATAATTGGAAGAGTATTGGCAGAATCTCAGAATGAGAAAGAAGACCGAGACCAATGGGGTTTGCTCATCTAAAACTCTTTACTGCATGATTAAAACTTGGCTGGGTACGCTTTTTAAATTGGATGAGCAAAATATTTTCCAACATGGATTTCAAGTTACTAATTAAACCCATAATGCTAAAAACAATGAAACAATTGTTCAGAAATGATTGTTTTTGCAAGAATCAGTAACTGAATCTTACCTCAACTCCTGCTTGTACATACGAAATAGAAGGTCTGTGAACAGCAGATGCCATACAGGCCTTCCCCCTCTTTGGCATGAAAAAATAATTGTTGGTTTGTTTGTTTTTTTATCCCTGGCCCTTGCTAATACACATCAGCCAATTGCTTTAGATAAATGCTGATTATGCTCCTAGCAACTAACTGGTGGAACACTCTGAGGTGCTTGTTTGGGTTTAAAAACCTGTACTCCACATTATGCTAACAGCAAGAAACATTTGGTACAATTCTTATCAAAAACTATTGATTCATTACATGCTTCAATCCTCTATAGAAACTTTACATACAGTAATAATAGCATCAGGGAGAAAAAAAACCACAGCATTCAGGGCAGTGAACTGCAACAAGTGCTTAAATCTTAAAGCCCTGACCATTTAAATGTTGTAAACCAACATTTAAATGGTCAGCTCTTCCTTCTGTCCCAATGGAGCACCATCCAGGTTCTCCATGGTATGGAACTCTTAACTGGCCTGTCTCTGGACTGACACTCCAGCCAGAATTGTGCTAAATGAATTGCATTAATTTTAAGCTACAATTTATGCTCACTTCCTGAAAGTAAACTGTTCTTCTCTACTGAGAAGTCTGAAGGCTTTCATGCTGAAAACCAGAGGCTGAAGGAACACTCAAAATATTTTTTTGCTGATTCACAAACATGCTCATGCATGCTCATGCTCTAACTGTTTGAATGATTTCTTCTTGTATTATTATCTTGCCAAGGAATATTCTTGCACGCAGTAGTTGTTGGCATGCATGAGAAATTCTGAACTATCCTAAAGCCTTTTTAGACAGCAACACATTAAAATGTAGGATGTTAATTCTTTCTGCACTACCTAATTAATTAAAAAAATCAACTGTACGTTACAATAATAACAACTGCTAGTTCCATGTCTCTTATGTACTATTTTGGATAGTGAGCAATTTTCAACACAATGTCACCAAATAAATGTTTAAAAGAAAATCTTTGTGTTTTACCTTTCTCAATAATGTATTAGGTAATTTTCTAATTTTCTCCACTTGTTCAGAATTAATTCCCAGCTCACAGCAACACACATTGAGCAGATCTTGGTAAGTCAGTTGTTTTCTGTCCAGTTCAATTTCAATGAAGTCATATTCTTTAGGATTTTGAACTCTTACTTTAAGCACCAATTCTGTGTCTTTATATGGGGGGGAAAACATATATATTCACATGAAATAAATAAGCTCATTAACAAGTACAGGAACTAAAGTGATAAATTCTCTGTAATCCCCAAATCATTTTCTTTAAACTATGTCCTTAACAGAAGAGAGAAATGGCTCCAGAAAATTATGATTAACAGAAGAGATTAACTGCAGTTTAAATTAGGAAACTAGAGATACTGAGGGCAGGGCTTCCCTGAAGAAGGAAATGTCAAATACACTGCTGTATAGTGGCCATATCCATCATTGGGGGTCAAACTTGACTTGAGACAGACTTTACCTTAGCATGTAATGGGAAAATGAAGACCGAAATATAGTACTGATTGTTAGGCAAATAAGATTGCGGACAAAGGAAAAAGGGATTCACCATCAATATAGGTAGTCCTCATATTACAATTACAATTGAGCCCAAAATTTCTATTACTAAGCAAGACAGTTGTTCAGTGAGTTTTGCCCCATTTTATGATCTTTCTTGCCACCGTTGTTAAGCGAATCACTACAGTTAAGCAACTAACACAGTTAAGTGAATCTGGCTTCCCCATTGATTTTGCTTATCAGAAGGTTGCAAAAGGTGATCACGACCCCAGGACACTGAAACTATCATTAGATACAGGCCAGTTGCCAAGTATCTGAATTCTGATCACGTGACTGTGGGGATGCTGCAACAGTCATGAAAAACAGTCCCAAATGTGAAAAACGATGGTAAGTCACTGTTGTCAGTGCAGTTGTTAACTTCAAATGGTCGTTAAATGAATGGTTGTTAAGTCAAAGACTACTTTGAACTCCCAAGGCGCCCTGGGCTCCTAGAATTATTGCTGCCTCTCCTAGTGCCCATCCAACCCCCTCTGATTTATCATGGTTGCTTGCCCATTGGAGGAAGAGCAAACCTGCTAAACAACCTATGAAGAAGAATAAAGAAACATTACTTGAAAAGTTTTCAGTACCATGCATATTGCATGGAAAAGTTCCATTGAAAAACAGTGGCTGTAACGCTGACTCTGCCTCCACTGTGGTACCATTTTTTTGGTTAGGCATATGTTCTGTAGATGGACATGAAGTCAAGTGATCTCTGTTGTGATGTGTAGATGAAGAAAATGAGGGACAAGAGCTTTGAACTCTAGACTTTATATCTTCGGATGCTTCTGCAACCACGGATGAAATGAGCTCCTCAACCCAAAAGTGTTTCCCAGGGAGTTCGGTTTCTTTCTGCAAAGAAATGGCCATGCTATTGTTTTCTGCCTGAACTGTTGATAAACAAAGACTAGTATCACCAGCAGATGAATGAGGTACGGCAGCATTGTTTTCTTTGGGTAGAGCAGCCATAGGAGTGGCATCATCCCCTTTTTGATTGTAAGTCCCTGGAAATGATTCATTGGTGAGACAGTTTGCCATACTCAGCAGTTTTAAGCTATTCATTTCTTGATTATTATCACCACCTTCCATTTCAGGAGCTATTGGGAGAAAATAAAATAAAATATATTTTAAACCACTATCTCCTATGAGAATAGTTACTCCCATGCATTCCAGAAGAACTAACTATACCTCAACTTTGAGTGACACATTTTAACTGCAAAGGAACAGCAGGCAGTTTAAATGCGAGAGAAATACAGGTAGTCCTCAAGTTACGGCCGCAATTGAGCCCAACATTTATGTGGCTAAGTGAAACATTTGTTAAGTGAGTTTGCCCCACTTTATGACTTTTTTTGCCACAATTGTTAAGTGAAGCATTGCACTTAAGTTAGTAATGTGATTAAGTTAATTCCGTTTCCCCCACTGACTTTGCTTGTCAGAAGGTCGCAAAAAAGGATCATGTGACTCTGGGACACTGCAACCGTCATAAATATGAGTCAGCTGCCAAGTATCTGAATTTTGAACACATGATTATGGGGATGCTGCAGAGGCCGTAACTGGGAAAAATGGTCATAAGTCACTTTTTCCAGTCCCGTTGTAACTTTGAACGGTCACTAAATGAACTGTTGTAAGTCGAAGACTATCTGTACAGGACCCAGACATGGAGCTACAGTGGCAAATGCTTGGTTAAGAATAGGAGTCTTGCACTGGTGTATTTTAATTGGAAGCAGAGGATAAAACAGAGAAATATGCCCATGTATATACCATCCAAATGTCCAGTGGCACAGAACTGTACCTAAAGTGTCACAGAATGCAATCCAGGAAGCATGCCTTTAGTGTCAGAATGCCTGGCTTATGGAACACCATCCCTCCCTGAGATTCAGAGGCGCTGCTGATTTTGCTGGTGTTCAAAAACACTTGGGTCATTCCCTCTGGCATTGTGCTGAGACATTAAATGAACCAATTGTACCACTGACGCATGTTACACTGAAAACCTCTCATCATTATATTAATGTTGTTGTTGATTATTTTTATCCTTCAGGAGAAAGTGTTGATTATTATGGCTTTAATTAACGTTTTCCACCCAGAATCACAGAAGTGAGACAGGGAGCCATATACAAATCACTGAAATAAATAAACGGAAAGATGAAATCACTTTCCAAGGTAGGTTAACTTCCAAAGTAATATGTAGATTAAGGATCCAAACTTGCACAAAATGCCAAAAGCATATTGGAGTACTGGGCTTTGGTTGCACCTGTGGCATAATAAGGGCCAAACATGCCAGGCTGATAATCTAGCCTACAACTTTTCTATTTTACTGAGAAGAGGAACTCATGGGGGGGGGGGGGGGAAGAATCATAGGGATGAGATTAAACCAATATCTTAATGAAGTTTAACAATAACATCAGTGAACTCTTTTAAATTACTTAAGACATAAAGCATGAATAAATCTTTTCTCCTTATCTTCCTCCTTCATTATGAACTTCACTGATACCTCAGAATGCAAGCATTATGCTCCAAAGACAGACAGATCCATTGAATATTTTTAGAAAGACAAATTCAAGTTATCAAGCACACCTCCAAGAAGTTTTCTGATTTCTTTTTTTGAAGTCAGATGTACTGCCAGATCTCTATTCTTTGTAAAAATCCCCTTGTCGGCTCCATGGTCTAGTAGGTACTTAACTATATGAATTTGGTTACGCTTGCATGCCCAATGCAAGCACGTCCTATATAAGAGAAAAGTGAATTATCAAGCATTTATATCACTGTGACAGAGCATATATTACCAAACTACAGCTCCCAGCAATTCTGGCAATGGACAGGAATTCTGTGAATTGCATCTCTGTCTGGCTCCCTTACAGTCATCCAAGAAAGGCTTTCTTGCCTCAACTCATCATTTTCCTATGGAATCAATGGGGATGCCAGCAGGAAGTCAGAAGTCAGAGTCACATTACATTTCACTTTATAACCATGTTGTTTAGCAACTAAGTTGCTGGTGCCAATAGTGGTTGGTAAGTTAAGGACTATGAGTAGTCCTCAGATTACAACAGCAATTTGAATCAGGATGTCTGTCATTTAGTGCAATGTGACTTGATCTTATCACTTAATAATGGCAATCCTGGCAGCCCCTACCACTATGCAAGTTCCCATGGGTTAAGTGAGCAGTGGTGGGAAGAGGCAGGAATCCAGGCTAGCAGGCCAGCGGACGAGAGCTATAGGCAGGCAGAAGCCACAGGTGGGTGCTATGGAATGTGGGCAGGTGCCAAAGGGATGTGCTGCATAGGGCAAATGCTATGGAGTACAGATGGACATGCCAGAAAACAGCTGGAATGAGATGATTTTGACTTCCCTTCAGTTTCCTTATTGACTTTGCTTATGCCAGCAGGGAAGATAGCAAACGATGATCATTGCAATCATAATTTTGAGCCATGGTCATGTGGACTGTTGCGATAGCCACAACACCAGGGACCATATCTAAGCCGCTCTAATTCAGTTTAATGAATGGTCATTAAACAAGTAGTTGTAATCTGAGGACTACCTCTTATTATGATAATGATATAATCTTGGCAATATTGGGGAATTTATTATAGTGATCCACATTGGAGCCATAAAGCGCTCTTAAATAAGACAGAATGGTGTTATTCTTAAGAATGGTTGGATGGGTGGCTACCATATAGATGTGGTTAGGGTGAGTAACCACTATACAGGTAGTCCTTGACTTACAGCCACAACGGAACCCAAACTTTGTTGTTAAGTGAGACTAAGTGAATGAATTTCGCTCCATTTTACGACCTTTGTTGCCAGTTGTTAAATGAATCACTGCAATTATGTTAGTATCATGGTTAAGTGAATCTGGCTTCCCCACTAACTCTGCTTATCAGAAGGTTGCAAAAGGTGTCCACATGATCCCAGAACACTGCAACCGTCATAAATACATGCCAGTTGCCAAGTGTTTCAATGTTGATGCTGCAACCGTCGTAAGTGTGAAAAATGGTCATGTTACTTTTTTTTAGTGCCAGTTGTAACTTTGGACGTCACTGCTTTATGTCAAGGTGACCTGTAAGATATGCAATGCAAATTATCTTCCAGGTGTCCCTAAAATCAAACTTTTTAAGAGTTTCATCCTTGCTTAAGATCCCAGAAACACATTGTGAGCCCAAAAAATTAAGTGAGAATTCTGCAGCTGGTTTGCTGATTTTGGTAATCCAGGTGGTTGTTTCCCATTTCATCTCCGGGTGGGAAGTGGGGGACCATAATTAAGCAACCTAGTCTAAGGGAGAAAAAAAACCTCTTACTAGTCTCGCCTATTTTTAAGGGAAGGCCGGTAAAGCCAAGAGAAGAAAAATAGCGAGGGTGCTTAGAGGAAGCCACTCTCCATCCATTTGCACGCAATTCGTTGGCGTTCCAGGGAGAATAAAGGCGAGCAACGTGCATGTTGCTGCACCGTGGAACGTGGGGAGAGGGGAGCCCTTAGCTGTTTGCCCCCCGTTTGGAGAAACGAAGGCGCCCGGCCCAGAGGCAGAGGGAGAAAGGAAGAGGGGCCCCTTACCAGCCATTGACCTCATTCTGAGCATTCAACGCCACCCCGTTACGGACCAGCATCCGCACCTCCTCGAGATTGCCTAAAGCAGCAGCTTCCCGCAGCCTCTCTTCCAAGTAGCTGCTCATCCTCCCTGTCTCTTTCCACCCCAGCCCTCCGACCCTTAGCGCTTCCCCCGGCAGGCCCAGGAATGCCCCATCCGCAGGCGTCCCCTTGCGGGGAGACGGAGGAAGAGACGGGGCGAAAAGAGAAGCTGCTGCTCCCCTCGCAGCTCTCTCTCTCTCTCTCTCGTCCGCCCGGGACGCGCGAGACTGTCCCGCCGGCTGGAGAGGCGGAGCTCGGGGCCCACAGCAAATTTCGTTCAGGCAGCGAGGCCAACGAAGAGAAAGTGAGAGCGAAGGGGGGGGGCAGATCGCAGGGGAAATTCGAGAGAAGGGATTCGATGTTCCGTTTCCAGGACAACCAGGGCGGCCCTTAAACGCTTGTAGAACCCGAGCCGAACAACCAGCGGCGGCGGTTGCTTCAGTGAAAACGTTGAAGCTTCGCGCAGGGCAAACGTGACTGTGTCTCTGTGTTTGATTTACAGATTTCCAGGACTGTGTACACCATCTCTAAAAATCTGGATTGAATAGCTGAAAAGCCAACTAAAATTTTGTCCTCCATTTAATATATAAAGTCTATATGTGTATGTGTGAGTGCATGTATGTATCGCTCTCCGGAACTTAACATTTTAAAATTAAAATTTTATTTTACTAAGCTTTCGTCAGCCATCTGCTGACATCGTCAGAGTATTACTAGACCTCATCTTTACTGATATATTTTTAGAATAGTTTATATATACATACATACATACATACATACATACATACATACATACATACATACATACATACATATATATATATATATATATATATATATATATATATATGTTTGCTGCCAGAGTGAAAAGATGGAGAAAGAACCCACAATGTAGTGAATGTGATTTTGCTTAATTGTGGTTCCAGAAAAAAACCTTGGCTATGTAGGAAAAATCTGGCTTAAAGGAAAAGCAGTGTTCTCCAAAATTACAATTTAAAATAAAAAGTTTAACAGCAATCTTGTCCTTAAACAAATCCAAAAGATATATAAGATTCCATTTTTATGCTTTGAATTTCATTTAAAAAAGTTAAATGGCTGAGCTTTAGTGTAAATCTGAAGATCAGTAGTTTTAATAATTTCAAATGCTGCAATATCACTTCATTTGTTTTGAGTGTATTTTTCTTGCAGTGCAAAAATAATTTTGAGAGGCATATGTTAAGCAGCAGTACACTGAAATGGAAAAATTCAAACGTTACCCATCACCATTGCCTTTAAAAAGCCTATTAAATTTTTCTTTTGTTGTTTTGCTTTTTTTAAAGTCATACCAAATGCCACTTATCAGTGCAAATGGTGTCTTATTCCAAATCCGACTGGGGATCAATTACATTTATTTCCAAGTAAATGACTAGGGCTATAAGCTAAAATACAATGGCCACAATAGAAAGATGGGCTATGGAAGCTTTAAATATTTTGTCCAATGGTGGAATTTTCCAAATGAACACTGAATGCCAAATAAAAACTGCTACAACAGTTTTCCATAATATTCACATTTGAAGTTTTTACTGTTTTCTACACAGTATACAGTTCTCCGTTTAAGAGGGCCAAAATCAAAAGTATTATTGACCTATCGGTTTAATCTCTGATTGAGAGCAGCTGAGGAAAGAAAAATATGGAGGACGCTTAATTTATGCCTTTGTGTTCTCACTTGTGAACAATGCAGGGTATTTTTGCTCTCCAGTTACACATACCAACACACTGCCGTATCCACTAAATGCAGTTCCATACCAGCTGCAATAATTTAGGAGTATTTTTCACCTTTACCTAGAGAAGCAGAACACTGAATCTCAGATTTTTTTTAATTGGACTATGATGATAGTGGGCACAGTGGTTAAGATGTACCAGGAACTAGAGAAGAAACCATGGTTTAAAGCTGGTCTCAACCCTTGAAATTCACTGACTGACTTTGGGCCAGTCATTCTCTGCAGATTGTGAAACATTCTGGAGACGTCCACAAACTTTGGTTGTGGAAGGAGAATTATTTGTGCTCTTGGAGGGTGAAAAAGTATTTAAAATGTAACAACTAAATACTATATATGCATTATTCTTTAAAAATGAAGCATAGGTTGCATTTTTTCCTTCTGAAAATAGAAAATCATAAAGGCAACAGTTATGTACATCTTTAGCAAAGATATGCATCAATGACACAGAATGCCATAAACTAGGTAAAAACTATGATGAAAGTCAGTGTGGTAGTGGTTAAGATGTCAGACTAAGATGTCAGGTTGCAAAGAAACTTATGGTTCTAGTCTGGAGGTGTCCAACCTTGGCAATTTTAAGACTTGTGGACTTCAAGCCCCAGAATTCCCTAGCCAGTCATGCTCCCTGGGGAGTCCTGGGACTTGAAGTCCACAAATATCCTTGTTAAACTGCAGTATAAACTATAGAGTTGCTATCAAAACACAACAGGAGCCAAAATGATGCTGTGGAAGAGGCATGTATAAATTGTTTTCTACATCTGGCAGAATTGCAAAGCTTGGTGTCATGCCACTAGAGGTCACAGTAGAACAATGAAAAGTGTGTTTATAATATGGTAGTTTCTGCTAAAATTGTATGTTATGTTTGTTTATGCCTTTTTTTGAGGTAAACTTGTGCTGCAAACACTTTGCAAATGTAATCATTATGGTGTTATATATTATAAAACTGATGTCAAGATGATTAGAGCTTTACAGAGAACTCAAATAGGCTTCGATGAGGACTGAGGTAGGCTGGGAATAGCCAGGACTTCATGGCTTCCTGAATGTTAGCAGGTTGAGAGCCATGATCCACACATCTTTTTGTTCTCAATTTTTTCTTTTAGTTAAAATTGGTTGCAATTGTGCCTTTGGGACTTCATTTAGCTGGACTCTTTTCTCCATCAGAATTTCAAATTGTTGGATCTGAAATACTGTGGTTGGTTTCATCAAAATTTATTTTGAAATGCAATATACAACTCTGACTCCCCCATTTTCCTCTTTCCTTAACCTAATTAATTCAATGGTGTGATGGGTTCCAAACACCTTTACTTCTTCAACCAAGATCCTGAATTAAATCCAAGATAGCAGATCTCCCTTGTTCTGTCTTCCAACTTCTGACATAAAATTGTCAGCAAGAGAAGTCAGAAAGGAGTTTGGAAGAGTTAAATTCCCAACAGATATCAAAGTAATTGAAATCTCCCATTTTCAGATTGTGTGTGTCATTGAAATTTTAGTCATCTAATGGAGAAAGCACTTATCCATGCCTTCTGTCTATAAAGGCAATTTAAAATAAACTCCCCCAGCAATATCACATTTGTTTCATTGTCCTCTTATTCTTACCAGAACTCTCGTAACAACATTTCTATGTTTTCTTCATTAATACTGTAACATTTCCTCCCTTTCTGTAGATTCTATTTCTTTTAAATAACTTGTGATCTTCCAGGGTTATGTTCCAATTGTGTATTGCCACTCCAAATTTCAGTAACTCCTTTGCTATATAATATTTGCTCTCCTGTGTTAGGATTTCAGGTTCTGTTTGCTTCCCACACTGGTGTAGATATATCTGGGATTGTGAGTGGCACCTCTTACTAGCTTCACTGTTGTAATGTTATGCTGATCTCTAATTCCCTTTCAGTCTACAGGCTCCATCCTTTGTCTCCTGCATTTTTGGCTTCGGTCCTTGACAGCATATTTTATTTTGGACAGTCCCCCTTTTAGTGTAGTTTAATAGTCTCTTGATAAGCCCTGCAGAACACTTCCAAGACTATGTGAGTCTGTTTTTTTGGCAGGACTTCTTCATGTAGATAATGCAGTCCATGGCTGAGAAATCAAAATCTTCTCACCATATACAGAACTAGTTCATTCCCAGGAGCCTGTTTTCTGTTCTTATGCTATAATGCTCAACTGGAAGAAGGATCAATTAAGACACTACTTATGTTCCCAATTTCTTTACATCCTAAGGGGGTGGGGAGGGGTGGGGTGGGGGGTTATTGTTTCAGTGATCCATTCATATTCTCTTCTGGCATTCAATCCCATATGAATCAGTAAAAACAGATTGTAGTTATTGGTGGATTTGGAGAATCTGTTCATTGCATCCTGTGTATGGGCAGTTGAAAGGCAATACATTGCTCATAATATCTTATTAGGTCTTCATGCTATGGCCTCTGTTCCTGTTAGTAGGGGACTACCCATCACCACAATGCAATACACCCTTAATGAGTTGCTATAGTATTCACATTAGTGCTATGCAGAAATGTCTTTTCAATGGAGGAATGGATGATTTGGAGTATGCAAATGATACACACACACACACACACACACACACACACACCATATTTATCAATAACTTCATGTAGCAGTGTGATGTAAGATGCCAAAAGTTTAACCCCCATGTCCATGTGGCTCCAAATCACCTCTCCCCCTGTGAATGAAGATCTCTGCACAGCCTTCAAATATATACCTTGCTGGGCTAAGTGCAGGTAAAAGGAGACCAACACCCTGGAGGGACACTTAACCACATTGGTTAATTTTCCCTTGTCCTTTTTTTAGACAATGATTTGCCACTCATGTGACAGAATAATGGAAGATTTACTTAATTTCAGGCACCCGCCTGCTACTCTTATTTTTCTGGCTGTGATCCTCTGAATGACACTATATTCCCCAAAATTTAGAACTCACAGTACATTCAAAAGTAAACAAACTATAGCACACTGTTTATTTCTTTTTTCAAGTGTTCTATCCCTCACCCTTTCTATTTTCTTCTCAGTGTACAGTCAAGTCCACAGTTCTATTCTCTATTTATTTCCCTGATATCTGTACTTCTGAGTGTGGTTTAACCCAATGAAAACAAATAATATAACCTCTTTACTTTGAATATAGAACCCAATTTGCTTTTTTTTTCCAATTTAGACTAAAAACATCAGCAATGTAAAATTTATTCTTTGAAAGACATATATCAAAATAAAACCTAACAACGACTGACTATAAAAGAAGGAAAATTGCTGGACTTCAATCTAGTCCATTTCTATTATTTCCAGTATCATCATCATCATCATCATCATCATCATCATCAAATACCAAAAAAAAAAAAAGATACTATAAAATGCCCTCTTAATCTAAATCAGACAAGCAGTTGTATTGGTGTTTAGTTTTAAATTTGCTTATGAAGCTCTAAAGAGCAAAATAGTCAAAAAATTTAATCATTCTTGGAGAGTTTGATTTAGGTCCAGGTGACCTTGGCCCATTTCCCTATTCAGCCATGAAACTGACCTTCAATCATTCATTATGTCTGAACCTAATCTAATCTCTAAAGATAACTGTCAAGATAATCAGGAGACTGTATGTTCCTTTTAACTCCATGGAGTAAAAATCAGACAGACTTCATGGCAGCTTAGTTAATGAACTCTTTCTCTGCAGACTATTTTCCTATTAAAAGCCTCCTCGGCTGCTCTAAGAACCTCCTCAGCTTCTGCCTAAGACAGAAAAAGTGAGATACTATTATTGTTTTTCCCAAGGGGCAAAAAGCAACATCTAAAATATTTTGCCAAAAAAAAAACCCTTGGAAAGAGGCACCCATATCCTTTTTCCACCACGTGAGCTGCTACAGGTTGCAACTGTTCTGAGTGAGGAAATAAACTCAGGGAAAATATTGACCTAAAAGAAAGAGAGAGAGAGAGAGAGAGAGAGAGAGAGAGAGAGAGAGAGAGAGAGAGAGAGAGAGAGAGAGAGAGAGAGAGAGTTTATGTAGCATACAGCACACAATGTCAGGGAAATCTACACATGCTAGATACAATGCAGTCCTGACAGTCTAAATCATGTTCATTCAGTTTAGTGCTTGCGTCCCTATTCCTGGTGCACTGCAGAGTGTGAACTAGCTTTACACCAGTTTACTACCCATGCTCGGGTTACCAGCTTTTTTGCACACAAAGGTTATTTTTCCCCACTGAAGTGGTACCCATTTATCTACTCACAATATTGCATGCTTTCAAACTGCTGGGTGGGCAGAAGCTAGAGATCAAGTGACAGGAGCTCACTCAGTCTCAGGGAGCCAGGCTCAAACTGACAGAGTTCCAGTGTCATTAAGCCATTTCCAAAAGATTATTAATGTGGTTTTGATCCCAAATCTAAAAGTGGAAAAGCTGAGAATAAAACAAATTACTGTTGAAATATGTTGATGCATATCCGCTATTTTTCAGCCAACAATCTCATTGGAAATGAAATTATCCTCATGTCCTCTACATAGAACAGACCTATGGACAAGCCTCTGTACTGACAGGGTTTTATCAGTATGCCAAGCAAGAGCTTAATCAAACTTAAGATGGCAAACATAAACACTTCTACATCAGATTCTTTAGTACTGCAACTGTGCTGCCTTTTTTTTTTTTAGTTCAAAACAGAATTAAATGAAGGTTATCTATATAAGGATTACCATATCTAGGCTGCAAAGATCCAAACTTCCTTTGGATCAGTGTTTTTCAAACTTGGCAACCTTGTGTGGGCTGGTTGGGAAATTGTGGGGGTTGAAGTCCACTGTGAACTTCACAGTATACTACAAATGAGTCCACTGACCTAGATGACAAACAAGAGAAACTCTTGCTGTCATCTAGTGATTGTCTGAATTACTGCAGTCTTCCAGCATTTACTTAGTATAGCATTTTGTCATCCAGCGCTGTCCTTCCCAATAGCTGAGGTCCTCCTACAATGTGTATGTACTCATAATATTTCCCATTCGGCAAAGTTTTTCCAGTGGAATGAACTTTTGTATTTGCAAATTCATCTGGTATTATTGTTTCCAGATTAATAAGTATGGGAGAATAAAAATCAATTGCTTGAATACCCTCCCTTAATTGTTCCAGTGTCCTTATTTTTTTTCCTAAAGGGAAATAGCAATAACTCAGAAAGAAAGATGTATCTTCTATATGACCCACGTTTTGCTTCTGGTAGCTGAACGAGATACCTGGGGATCAAGAAAAATGTGTAGTAGCTCTAACACATAAGTCTAGGTACTCAATTTCATTGATAAAGGATTCCTCTTCCTGGAAGTCTCCAATTCTACATGTCCCTTTTTTAAATAGATATTTTATAGAATTTATCCACTACACCTTGACTTTTACTATAAAAAATTCTGTCTGGAGATCTCATGGGTTGTATCAACAACTGACCTATTTTCCAACAAATCTACAGGCATCAAATGTATTTCTAAGAAATCCTTTGATTAAGCATTTTAATTATTTACTACCGAATCAGATTTTGAGCAATAAGCATAGGGCCAAGGCATGGTTCAGAAAGATGTGTGCAATGACTGAGAACAGTCGCTTTGGCTTGGATGTCTCTGTCCTTTACTTGTAGTCCCTGGGTCTGATGACTCAGTTCTCTGACCAAAAACTGCATTACATGATGCAGGAGGCCCTAAAGAAACATGGCCACAGCTGGGAGTTCCGCAGCCAGCTATTAATATAACGAGGACACAAACACAACCTCTCACAGGGGCCCCCTGGCATTTGGTACCGAGAGGCCTGTTTCCCCCTTTCTGTTTTGTAGCCCTTATAATTGTTTTGGCAGCAACCTGACAAGCCATTATAAAATCTCAGCCTTTAATTAAATCTCGTCTATACAAGCTATACAAAATAGCTTTGTATCACTTAGAAATGTGTATATCTGAATACTAAAAGATGATCCTTTCTCCCTGTGCTCCTAAAAGTAGATTGTATGTTAATCAGGGTACATTTTTTTCAAAATAAACATTTTCAAAGGTCAACAGGTAAAAATAAGACATCTGTTATCAAGAGGCACCTAGTACGTTCAGAAAATTATTTTAACTACTTTGAGTATGGTGGGTTAAGTCTGTTGGAAATCTAAGTTGCCTATTTCTCTTTGTTGCCAATCTTAAAATAGCACCTAAAATCAAGCAGTTGAAATTCAGCAGTTTGATAATTGTGACATGGGGAACCTGTAGAAATGGGAGTGTGTGTGTGTGTGTGTGGGCGGGTGGAATCATTCTTTGCACTTCAGTCAATGGACTAATACAGAATTGAGGATGGGAAAAGTCTGTATTGTCAGAGAATATGTTACACTGCTGGTCAATAAACCATCTGCAGAATTCAATTCTTTTTATAACAATACTGTAGAACCAGGCAACTCTTAGCAGTAGTGTACAATTTCAGTTTCAGCGTCCTTACCTTTGTCTTTCTGGAAAAGATTCTTCAGGCAAATCACCATTTGTATTTCATTGTCTACTAAAAAGAAACTAGCAAGGAAGATATTGTCAACTGGACGGTGGTCTATCGACATGAGGACATTTTATTTAAATTTTAGAAGAGAGGTAAATTAAACATTGTTAAGTACGGGGTGTGGGTGCAGTGACATGAATTTTTGCAACCTGCAATGGATCTCTCACACCTTTAACTGAATGAGGGCTGGAAAGAGACTTTATAGGCTGGTTTTGCAAATGTACAAGTTAATCCTACTTAGCTGAAGAACAATGATGTAGCTGGGGTCAATCGATGGACGGGGTTATGGTCACACAGATGTAGCCATCTGGTTCAAGAACTCCAAAAATGAAGGCAACATGTTGTCAAAACTAAGTTATCCATAGCAGAGGCAAGAAGCAGATTTGATCTCCACAAGAGGCAAGAGGCATATTAAGTCTTGTGGTTGGCATGGAATTCCTAAAACAATATTTTGAGTGAGGAACTAGGTATTCCCTGTGTTTTGGTTCCTTTAATTAATTTCTAACTTTTGTGGTTACAGAGGTAAGCTAGCCAGTATGTATCTAACTTCAGAAAATAAATTCTTCACTTTTTTCACTCCTATTATTTTAAGTCTATTTTAAGAGGGCTGACTCATATTTCATACTGGAGAATTTAGCAAATGGAATCTGCTCAACAGTTCTAGCTTGTCATCTATCAGGTTGAGAAGTAAAATGTAAGTATACAACTTAAGAAAAAGAAAAGATTGCATAACAAAGGAACTCTGATAGAAGATACAAGAATAAAAAATATCTATGTTACAGTAGGAGTATTAAGAATTAGCTAGGTTTAAGATTTCTATTTACAGATAGAAAAAGAAGATATGTGTGAGAAGATCAGGAGAAAAAATCAGTGTTATATTTGGGATTTGGCTTTGCATAGTTGTAGAATTTGGAAACAGAAGAATCTTGAATTTTCTTTGTTACATTACTCTCCATTGCACAGACTTCACTATGCCAATCCAGAGCTCTAAGAATGTTAATTAATTACAGAATCAATTACCATTCTCAAGATTCCTAATCCTGAGCCTGGCAAGTAGTTTCCGTCTTGCAACATAGCTGCTGGACACATGGCTCACTATCATGCCAAGTTCAGAAGCAAGGAATAAGACACTAAATTTTATGCCAGGCTTGCTGGAGGCTGTGTTTAAGGCAAAATGTGCAGAGCTTCCAAGCTAAGTGAAATTGCAGTGCTGCATTGCCAGTTGCTCTGCTCAAGAGCCCAATTACGGTAATTAATTTTAGTTGTTCGTTCATCATATTTATATACTGCCCATCTCACAATCATCGTTCTAGACTATATACAATAAAAAAGCCATAAAATGGACGTTAAAAATCCATAATTTTAAGAAAATCTGTATTATTAAGACTGGAAAGAGCATATTTGAATTTACAGGCAATGTAGCCATTTCACCAGTTCACCATTTCCACAAATACTTGAAGCAACATTATTAAAGAAGCCTGGTGTTCTTGGTTCCTTTCTCACCAAGTTCTGGGCTGCTTCTTGAAACTTCTGAATTCTTGCTACCAATCTGATAATTGTGGGCAGCTTTTTGTCTTTCGCCTCCTTGCTATCCACTTTCGGCATACCTTGCATTACTAGGCTGAATTTGATTCTAATTCTAAACCTTTTTACAACATGGAACAGAAGCTATCATCTGCAACACGGGTATGAGAGGAGCTTGGGGCTAAGAACATATTTCTGGAGCTTAATCATGGATGTGGGTATCCTCACCTTGCCATTTCTTAAGAATTGTTTGGCTGGAATGATAGAAAACAGATTTCTTTTGTAATGTGTGAGCTGAGACAGATATAGAAATTGTCCCATGAAAACTGATCTGACATTTGAAGTTCCTGGCCTTGCTAATTGTCAGGAGATGCTGGACTAGCTAGTCTTAATCTTTTTATAACATTAGTTTACAGTGGCTTAATTTAAATACACAATTTATATATTTACCTAGATTCCACCTGTAGCCATTCAAAACGTAGTATGCAACTCAACAAGATTCAATTGTTGATGCATCTTTCTGGAGGCATTCAAACATACATAACAGAGAGCTTCAAATAACTTTTGCCTAATCATACTCAGTTATGCATTATATTAAACATAAATTGTTGCTAGAAATGTATAATAGAAATAATTTTAATCCAGCTTCAAATCCCACATGTGGATTCTTTATAACCAAATATGACCTAAACACAAACCTTAAAACAACACTTTGATAAACTTATTTTTTTTCTCTCCAAATTATGAATAACATTTGTATCTAATACCTTCCTGGTTTTCTTTGGAGAATGTTGGTTGTACTAAGGAAAGGATGGAAATACCCCACTGGTTAATAGTAGATGCTTTCATAACATCTAATTCTGATGACAAAATTATTTTTGTGCCACCAATATAGCATGTATATATAACATGTAAAACCATGTGATTTTGATTACGTTTCTATAATGCAAATTAATCTGTTTGGTGCTAACCTTTATAAGATGCTAAGCAGCAATAGGTATTTGCAAGTGACAAAGAGGAGCAATTCTTCCTAATCTGAACCCCAATCATGTATTTTCAGGACTGTTTCATTGGCTTATTTATTTCCTCTTTTGGTCCTACTCTCATCTCCTTTGATCTTTAACATGGTAACAGGGTTTGTGGCTATAATTTACCAGTCTGTTAAATCCCTACCCTGGCAGGCAGTCAATACTGGAGCCTAAATTCTTGTGCCATGTGATAAACACAACAGAATAGTGAATGGATGGTAGACAGCTATGGATCATACTTCATCATTTGAAGATGCCAATTGTTTTATCACTCTTCCTGATAACTGTTGCCCTGATACATTTTTACTACAAGTTTCTGGCGATGCTCTGGGCTACTTTTAATTCTAATGATAGTAACCGGTGTGTTCCCCAGAATTACAATTGTTCTCTTGTACAGATATGTTAGAGTAAATTTTAACTGCAGAATTTCATAATCCACTCCATGAATAATGTCTATATAAAATTAATACTGATGGATTCATATGGGCTCATGCAAATCCATATCGTATTGCACTTTCTGTGTCCTATGATATTTAATTTTGAATTCCATTGGACACATAAATGTCACCCATAAAATGGAGAGAAAACTATAATTTCATGTGATATTTGACTGATGCATCGGGACATCTTGTTTATTTGTATTCAACCCTTATTACTCTATAAGTATCTCAAGGCAGCAAACTTACCTAATATGCCTTCCTCCTCCTATTTTCCCACAACAACAACAATCCTTGCAAGGTGAGTTGAGCTAAGAGAGAGTGGCTGACCCAAAGTCACTCAACCAGCTTTCATACCTAAGGCAGGAGTAGAGTAGATCTCCTGGTTTCTGGTAAAAGGGAAAACGATATTGTGCTGTTAAAAGCAGTCCTTGACTTACAACCATTTGTTTAGTTACTGTTTGAAATTACAAGGGCACTGAAAAAAGTGATGTATGATTGTTTCCCACACTGGCGACCATTGCAGCCAGGGGTGGGTTCTAAATTTTTTTACTACTGGTTCTGTGGGCGTGGCTTATTTTGTGGGCGTGGCTTGATGGTCATGTGACAATTCTTTAGGATTTAGCAGAGGTACTGGTCTACCAGGCTTTTAACTGCTTGCAGAGCTATACCGATCTACCCATTTATTTTTGCAGGCACTGATATACTCATTTGTTTTCTTTTATGACTGATCAGCTGTAGGGCGGCCCTTTGAAGCCCCTTGGCAAGAGTTTAAACAGGTTTTTTCCCTCTAGCCATCAGCTGGGACTCAGGAGGCAGCAATAGAATGGGGGTGGGCCAAATAAAAGATAAGAATAACATGTGGGGGGGTGGGGGTGCGGGGGGCTGTGGGGGGGGGGCAGAACCGGTTCGGTGACATCATATCGTCACTGCTACCAGCTCGGGAGAACCGGGCCAAACTGGGAGGAACCCACCACTGATTGCAGCATCCCCAAATTCAGACGCTTGGCAACTGGTTCGTATTTGTTATGGTTGCAGTGTCCAGGGCTCATGTGATTATCTTTGGTGACTTTCTGATAAACAAAAGCAATGGAGAAGGTAGATTCACCTAACAACCATGTTACTAGTTTAATAACTGCAGTGATGGACTTAACAACTGTGGCAAAAAAGTTCGTAACATGGGGCAAAGTTCATTTAACAACCATCTCATTCAGCAACAGAAATGTTGGGCTCAATTGTAGCCATAACTCAAGAACTACCTGTAATTTATTTAGGACTGAGCTTGCAGTATAGACCAGCACTGCACTTACAGTCCTGCAGGGAACTAGTGCCAAATAAAATCTGTGTGGACTGGAGGGAGTGGTGGGAATGCATCAGCTGCGAAGCTCATGCAGGAAACGTTTCTGCCCTTTGTGATTGCATAAGATTATGGTAAAATGCTGGTATGAACAAAGAACTCGGTGCTTCCCTATTTTCCTTGGAATATGAGGAAACTACAATGACCATCTTCACTTACGCAACAAACTGTAACACTGTTTTACTACGGAATATGAATGTACAAGTTGCGTCGATAAGAAGCCCTATCAGCTGCATAAGTCACCCCAGAACTGAACTTCCATTGAGCATCCCACATCCTGATTTTGGAAATGCATTTGGTGAGCAGGTGAGAGAAAGCCCCCTCTCTTTGCGGTAATTTCTCGCAGAGGGACCACATCTAGGACAAAAGTCACCTCTGACCTGAAGATGCTCTTGGTGTTCTTATGCCGCTACTCGCTGTTCAGTTGTGGTGCATCAGCATCAGAAAGAATAGAAACCCAAAATGCTGGCTCTTTTTAGCTTAACTAGTTTAACTAGTCATGCACACATAGCCATAAAAAAGAGAAAAGGTGAAGAAAGCCTGAAAGGTTGAAACGATGAAATATTGGCTTCTCAACCAATGCCCCAAATGAAATGTTTGAGTTCTGCCATCCCTTAGATTCAGGAGGAATGTCCCTGCTTCCCCTCGAGCCTGCCTTTCTCTCCACACTATCCCATATTCCTGGTTATTTTGGTTTGCTTCTTAGTATTTCAGGTTTCTTTCACCTTCTCCCCTATTTTATGGCTATGCTCGCATGATTAGTTAAACTAAAAAGAGACATCATTTTGGGTTTCCAGGAACCATGAGCTGCAACTTATTACAAAATATGGGTCTACATTCTGGGTTTCAGATGCCTCCAAAGAACAGCATGTTGGTGCTTCATCTGTTGAAAAAATGCAGACTGGAGGTTATGTTCTCTTTAATCTTTTCTGGGGCAATCGTACTCTGGAATGATGCATTGGAAGGATAGGCTGAGTACTGATCAATTCAATATGATTGTGTAAGCAGATCCTACTTGGCTACATCCGTATGCATATAAGCTTGCCAGGGGTATATACCTGAGCCTCAAGGCAAATTTCTCAGATAGCCATTATTCTTATTAACAAGCTAATAGCTATGTTTGAGGGAAGAGATTTGTTCTAAGGCCAGGCCTAGCAAACAGAAGACCTTCTCAGACAGAAAAGGGAGCAGCAAGAGCTGGAAGCATTCTCTAGAGAAAGAGAGGAATAGTGTTGGCAAGTTTCAGTAATACACAATGTCACAAAGATGCTTTTTCAAGAGGCAGCTGGACTTTCTGGTTTTTCTTTGCAGACATTTTGCTTCTCATCCAAGAAGCTTCTCAGAACTGAGATAAGTTCTGAGTTTGGGACAACCATGACCTGGATGACTGAGAATCTCTATAGATGTAATACACAATAGTTTCCAGATCTGAACTCTAACACTCTAGGCAACCATTAGAGTGGTTAAAACTCTAAAGAGTTAAAATTTTCGGTATCATTTCACCATCACCTAGTGGGTTTCTTTAGTATAGAGGCCACTCTAGCATGAAGGCTGTGGGTAAGCTTCAGGCCCCTTCTGTTAAATGTTGTCATCTTATGGGACAGAGAAAAGCATGCCTTCTCCGTCACCACTTACCCACTCTCTCCTGGGGTTTCCAAAAGCACTTAAGACCTGGCTTTGATCCCAGGCCTAGGGATGATATGTTTGTGGGATTTCTTTTTTTTTTTGCAAAATATTTACAATTATTTAATTATTTTAGTTTGGGCTGCCTATGGAGTTGTGTGGGGTTCATAGTTTTGTATTTGCATTTGTAAGCCATCCAGAGTCTATGGGATGGGGGCAGCTATGCCAGATTTAAGTATATAATAATATTAGTTATTCATAGCCTGCTTTTGTTTTCAACTCTACCTTCACTCATACCATCCAACTGCATAGGCTCATCTGTAGGCACATGCCAATCATACAGCAGATCACAATTAGGGCATTTTCTTAAGCTTGAAGACTTGTAACTTTGGAATTATCTGTTCAGTACCAGAATGGAGGGGACAGGGGAACCTTAGTTTTTTGTAAGTTCCCTAATATTAAATTGGATTTGTTTAAAATCTGGCATCAGGCCATTTTTGTGGGATGGTGATTATTTTAGTCAATTTGGTGGGTGATTTACATTGAGAAGTAGATAGGTAAGAGTCTATCTCTCAGTTCTGCTGGACTTCAGAAAGCAATCTCCACTATTGCATATTTCTGAGCTTTTGGTTAAGACAGGGGTCTGCAACCTGTGGCTCTTTCACCCCTCTGCTGCGGCTCCCTGTCATTCAAAATATGTGTCACAACTGCCAATATGCGACACCCATGGGCCCATGATTTATTGATTTATTTTCAACCCCCAGCAGACCAACCATGGATAAATCCAAGAAAAGAAAAGTTTCAGAAGAAAATAGAACATTTAATTCAACTACATATGCTAGTTTTGTGGCCGCTCAAGAAATAGTCAGGCACGGGAAGGGTTTTGTGGCTGCCAGTATTTTCTTTTCTGTGGGAAAGGGGTCCAAATGGCTCTTTGAGTGTTTAAGGTTGCAGACCCCTGGGTTAGGATAAAATTGGGAGGATGAGATTTGTTATTTTGCATACAAGAATGCTCTTTACCGACACTGGTTTATTAGAAATAATGGTTAACAGTGACTCTTGGAATACTGGCAGCTTCCAAAGCCCTCTCTTGGCTGTGCATTGCACATTAACACATGCTAAAGTGTCTGGCTATTTATATTTAAGGAAAATAGAACGAATATGCGAAGGGCCAGAGGCTGCTGCTGGCTGGCACGCCAACAGCCTCTTGGACTGTTTGTTTAGGGTTCCTTCACGCATAGCTTTGCTTTCAGAGCAGGAGGAGAGATGGAGAGGTGGGGAGGGGGTCACCTCGCCTGCTCTGTCCTCATGCCAGGGACATGCATGATGTCATGAATATATATCACTCCAGGGCAAGGCTGCAGCAACAGGTGCAGATTCCTCCTCCCCTTCGGCTCAAGCCAGGCGAAGCAGCTTAGCGATCAAGTTTCTTCCAACATGGGGGCTGGGAGGTGTCATCCGCAAATGGGTATTCGGCATCAGCCCTGCGTCGGTTGGAGTGAGCTGAATACAAAGCGGCCATGGTTCTCTCATCAGAGGTATAAGCAAGCTGGCCATTCACCCACTCCAGTGAAGGGATTTAGAAGGGTGACAGGTTGCAGAACGTGGGGAGGTGAAGGAGAAAGAGAACATCAGGGAAGGACATCATCTGTGACACCATTTGCAACCTAAGCTGGACATTGTTTGCTGCCTAATCACATTCATGATATGCATGGAACCAGTGAAGAGTAACATCTGCGGGCATAAACGCTGGCATAAACATCCTTAATCTGCCTAAGAAAGCCTCATAACAGTATTTATTTTGACCCAATTCAAACTGGTTTGGAAAGGATTAGGATAGGAAGCCAAAGGAGAAACGGGCAGAGGGAGGAGGGTTATTTGGGAGAGACAGGTTCCTGCTAGAATAATAAAATAGATCAAGCTGACTTTTAATGCAAAACCTCCAGCATGTACCACCCACAGGATAGCAAACTCATCTTCAAAGCAATGAGGATTAGGAACTTCCTGTTTAAAATAAACATCAGCTGAGAGCACAAAAAGTTGAATGAATTCTCACCCCAAATCCTCAGTGGAGTCTGTCTGAACGTGAATGATTGTGGTCTCTCTTTTCCCTTAAGCCCACCTGAGCGCATACAGCAGCCTCCTCTAGCAAAGGCCCCCATTCCAGCCAAAGAATTCCCCAGCAGGGAGAATCTAATAATCTGCTATCCTTTGATGTGATTCCTCATTTTATCACACTTCATCTTGTAATTCCTCATTCCATGCCTTGCGTCTCTTTGTGATTGGCTCCGGATCTCCTTGACTTTCCAATATTTAGGGGAACAGAGTCCATTTACTTCTGACTCAACTCCATTGTGTTGGAAAATATGGTAAAAGTAGGCTTTTCTGTGGAATTGATGCGGCTCTGCAAAACTTGTGGGTGGTCTTTTTTTTACTATGAGAGAACTTTGGCTTCACTCTGGCTCTTGGGTTCAAGCTAGCTCTGGCACTTCTCCCCCCTCAAATATCCCCTGACCCTATAGAGACTCAGCATCCTGTTCCTGGAGTTACTCTCTTCCTACAATGTTTAGAATGGCTTCTCAATCCAACCACTCTAGCCCAACAATCATTTCATCTTCCCACCCAACAAGGACTTTAAATAACAACAAAGGAATGGCAGCAAGGCAGCTGGGAGCCTTGAAGGGACTGTCATGCTTCTGCTTACATTTTTGATCCTCAGACTTCTCTTGTGCAGAGTCCCATCATAGCAAGCTTTCAGAATTGTTTGAGAAGCCAGTTAGATGTGCACAAAAGCATGCAATGAAAAGGGCAGGCGAAGGTGGTAGGGTTAACCCTAATCTTTTATTTTATTATTTTATTTTAAAAGGGGAGGGATCTGCTATTCTATTTTTATTTACTGTATTATTTAATTTTGCAGGTCTTTCTAGGTCACTCTAGTCACAACCTATTCTAAGCAGCTAGACTAGAGATAGCGTATGGGGCAGGACCACATCAGTTTTCTCCTTTGTCCTTTTCTATGAGAAAAGGGAGAGACCTGTTTGGTTCCTGCTGTTTTCTGCTTATTCCCTGTGTTTGAGAAGAAGCAAAAATGACTAGAGGTCATTTTTTAGACTGCTTTGTAAGAGTTTGGGGGTAAAACCTCTAGAATTATGAGTGTCTTTGGAGTTTGTTTTGTGTGCTATAAAGCATCTTTGTTTAGTCAACTGAAACACCAATATAGTACATGAGACTCTGTTGTTAACAGAGCTGTAAGAATTTTAAGTACTCCCTGGGAATGTGTCATACTGAGCTGCTTATTTTTTTTTAAAAAAAAATTAAGCTTACACAGGATGTAGTAAGTATCTGTGCCAAAACCTAATGAATAAAATATTTGGATTACAAAGTTGTTTTCCAC
This sequence comes from Masticophis lateralis, assembly GCA_030761175.1. Lineage (NCBI taxonomy): Eukaryota > Metazoa > Chordata > Lepidosauria > Squamata > Colubridae > Masticophis > Masticophis lateralis. The sequence goes on from JAUDYJ010000002.1 coordinate 122,011,282, forward strand.
ATGCACTGTATGCATTTGTAATCCTCTGGAGAAAAACAAAAGAAAAAGAAAGAAAGACGCCAACTAAAACTTTGCCTGATGTCTGCAGCCTACTTGTAAACATCTCAAAAGATTTCTATTTGGCCGCATGCGTTCTATGGGAGATTTTGTAAACAAGGGGCAAAGAGAGATTTAACAGCGATTGGCTGTCAGAAAGATTAGATCTTGCAAACTGGGTTGAACTCAGAAGTCCTTGGATGGGGTGTCTCTAGGGAGTTTTGGGAAGTCCCAAAACATCCTGGAAGCTGGAGATATTTTGAGACTTCCATAGTGTTGCCAGGAAAACTGTACAGTTATGTTTACAGAGTCATCAAGAGTTAAGCCTGACTCTAGAGGGTCTTTCCCTTTTCAAAATCAGTCTGGCAGCGAGCAACGTCCTAACCCTTCAAGCAAGAGACCATATTAAATGAGGGAAGCTGGGATGCAAGAAAGGGAGGCTGTGTTCCTGACATTACCTCCAGCCAAGTTTAGGCAGCTCTGTGGCCTTCCGGACTCAGCAAGACACCTGATGGTTTTTTAATGGGTCAGACAGGGAAGGTGGGGGTTGGGAGAAGTGCTGCTTCTGCCATCCCAGCTACACTTCATTCCAGATGTTGTAGTAGAGGAAGCAGAAAACAAGATATGATTGCAAAATGGATCTGGGGTTTTTTTCCCCCTTTGCATTTATCCTGATCCTTCATATAGGAGCTGGGCTCAATTATGGCGTTAACTGATTTAAAAAAAAGTGCAGGGACTGCTTTTTTTTTTTTTTTTTTTGAATCAGCCAAATATTGGTTGTGACATGAATTGGCCACCAGCTTGTTTCCCAAGCCTGATATTGTGGACTGAGACTGACTGGTCCAAAGTCACCAAACCGGCTTTCATGCCTAAGGTGGACTAGAACTCCCATTCTCCCAGTTTCTAGTCTGGTGCTTTAATGACTAAATTAAACTGCCTCTATGGCATTAGTTGATTGATGTGACACAATGTTATTATTACAGTACTGATTCTAGGCTGCATAAATAGAGAGATAGAATCAAGATCACGTGAAGTGTTAATACCACTTTATAATGCCTTGGTAAGGCCACACTTGGAATACTGCATTCGGTTTTGGTCACCACGATGTAAAAAAGATGTGGAGACTCTAGAAAGAGTGCAGAGAAGAACAACAAAGATGATTAGGGAGGCTAAAACATATGAAGAATAGTTGCAGGAACTGGGTATGTCTAGTTTAATGAAAAAAAGGACTAGGAGTTTTCCAATATCTCAGGGGCTGCCACAAAGAAGTGGAGTCAAACTACCAAAGCACCTGAGGGCAGGACACGAAGCAATGGGTAGAAACTAATGAAGGAGAGAAGCAACTTAGAACTAAGGAGAAATTTCCTGACAGTTAGAACAATTAATCAGTGAAACAACTTGCCTCCAGAAGTTGTAAATGCTCCAACACTGGAAGTTTTTAAGAAGATACTGGATAACCATTTCTCTGAAGTGGTGTAGGGTTTCCTGCCTAGGCAGGGGGGTTGGACTAGAAGACCTCCAAGGTCTCTTCCAACTCTGTTATTATATTATAAATAGAGAGAAACTTACATCCAGTCTGATGTACAGAAGCAGGTAACAGCTTAATGAAATTCCTTCCAAAAGAAACTGGACTGTCATCCAGTGGCTGATTGATGATGTGCCATCTAGTTGTTTTCATCTCTGAGTATTCACAGATATAGATTTTCTTTGTGACAATCTATCCCCAACCTGGTCTTTCAGATCTTTCAACACTAGGCTCCTTGTCAGCTGTACGGAAGGATAATTTTAAAATGTTCTGCCCCCACTGCAATGTTGTCTCCCAGATCAGTGCTTTATTTTAAAACAGCGAGTACCACTCCTGGTAATCACTCAGAAGACCGACTTAAATTCTGGGAGGAATAGTGCAGGACTTTGGGGGGGAGGGGAGGGGCGGACTTGGGGGGAGGCAGGGGGGATTTTGTGACTCCAAGAACTATTGTGGCTCAAGAGCAAAGTGTCATTTGTATGTCGTTTTAGGCACTCTCCTAGTGATAAATTGGAGGGGAGCCAGGCTTATCTCAGTGACTGGAGGTTAACAGAAGTGCAGCCAATTGGAGGTCACCTTCAAACTGCGTCTGAGGAGCAAAAACAACAATCATGTGGAAGTTCCTTAAATTTATCCCTTCTGGCACTGATGTCTGGGATGACAGACAGACTTTGCCTTCCTATTAACTGTGATCCAAATTATTCACCCTTTCCTCGGTTCATCAGTGACTACAGGTCGTCCTCAGCTTACAACCACAATTGAGCCTAAAATTTATGTTGCTAAGGGAGAAATCAGTTAAGCGAGCTTTGCTCCATTTTACGACTTTTCTTGCCGCATTTGTTAAGTGAATCACTGTAATTGTTCAATTACTAACACGGTTGTGAACTGAATCTGGCTTCTCCATTGACTTTGCTTGACAGATGGTATCAAAAGGGGATCACATGACCCCTGGACGCTGCAACCGTCATAAATGTGAGTCAGTTGTCAAGCATTGGAATGTAAATCACGTGACTATGGGGATGTTGCTACGGTTGTAAGTGTGAGAAATGGTCATAAGTCGCTTATTTCAGTTGTTCAGCTGTAACTTCGAACAGTCACTAAACAAACTGTTGTGAGTTGAGGACTACTTGTAGTCCAAGTGACCAAATGGTGACCAAGTCAGATTCTATTTTCATAAGTCTGTATAGATGAGCTCTTGAAATGAAACACAGGTAGTCCTCAACTTATGACCACAATTGGGACCAGAATTTCCATTGCTAAGCGAGGCAACTGCTAAGTGAATCACGTCCAATCTTATGACCTTTTTGCCACCATTGTTAAACAAATCACTGCAGTTGTCTAGTGAATCATGCAGTCATTAAGCAAATCTAGCTCCCTCGATTGACTTTCCTTGTCAGAGAGCTGGCTGGGAAGGTCACAAATGGAGATTCCATGAGCCCAGGACATTTGCAACCATCGTAAATACATGCAGTTGGCAAGTGCCTGAATTTTGATCATGTGACTATGGGGATGCTGCAACAGCCGTAAGGTAAGGTAAGGTAAGGTAAGGTAAGGTAAGGTAAGGTAAGGTAAGGTAAGGTAAGCTTTACTGTCATTTTTTACTGTGGGCACACTGGCACACATTAAAAATGAAACCCTGTTGCCTGCTTACATACACACACACACATATATAGACATGCTACATACATACAGATGTATATATCTACACCCATACATATAAATACATACTGCCTACGTACGTAGCCTACGTACGTAGACTAACTTTCCACCACTCCAACAACAACCCCCTCCCAATTTCTCCAGCTAAAATATGCGGCAGTTTAGAAGCAAAAAGAAAATTGTCTTCCAAAACTGACAGTAAATGTTAATCACTGTCTATCTTGAATACATGGCGGAAAAAGGAAGCTTGAGAGTTCACAAGGTTGATGTTGCATGGAATAAAACTGTGACCAAATCTGGATGTTCTGCTTCTGATACCACAAAGGTAACAAGGAAAATAGGTCATGAAGAGGATGTATAGCTTCCCAGACAATACTGAGGACCCTCCTCGAGCATCGCTTATATGCCATGTCCTGGATAGAATGGAGAGAACTTCGAATGATCTTTTCTACCATCCTCACCACTTTTGGCACCGCCTTCCTATCTGAAGCAGGAATGCTTCCAAACTAGACAGTAAGTGTGAGAACTGCTTGTAAGGCCTTCTTTTCAGTGCTATATTAACTTTAGTGGCTAAACAAATGATTGCAAGTTGAAGACTTTCTATATTCTTGCATCTGCTCAAGATGTTTATGGGATCCAATGAAGGTGTATATCACATAAGAGCCGTGGTGGCACAGTGGTTAGAGTGCAGTATTGCAGGCTACTTCTGCAATTGACATATTAGGTGTGTGTGTCGAAATCCAGATGACCACCAGATAACATCATGGAGATACAGGGAGCCCTTGTTATTTTCTGGTATTTAGGGATTGCCCAGTTTGCAACTGAGATAAGGTATATAACAACAGAACATGACAGAGTCCTAGAATTTGTGTGCATCAGCATGGAAGCCCTCAGGCCTCCACTATTAAAACCTGAATTAACCTTTAATTCCAATTTTTCAGCAGTGCACTAAATATTTGGAACACAGGAGAGGGGTGCATAGGCTGCTCTTCTAATTTCAGTGAAGTATTTCATAGACTTAGGCTTATGTAACAAACAGGTACATCTGTGCACACAGAAGCTGGATTTATATAACAACTGAACCATAAGTTTGTTTGCTTTCAGCTTTAAGTTGCTTTGTGTTTTTGTCATCAATGTTCCAAATTCTATTACTGGGTTTACCATCAATGTGTTATTGTAATTTATTTTATTTTTGCTGTAGGTTGCCCTGAGTTTGAATGAGCGTTTTGGTTTGCAATCAGAGTTTATACATAAGCATTGTAGTTAACCGTGACTGAAACATGAGGTACAAATCAGATTCTCCTTAGCATTATTATTTATTCAAAATTAAAAGAGAATATATATGATTAAAAATGAGGAAAATAGAATTTGAGGGTGAAAGAAGAAACAAGAATAGAAACATTGAGGTTTGATTTAAAAATATGGAAAAAGAATACTTTGGCAGAAATTGTAACTAAATAAAATATATTTGGATATGACAAATTGTATATGATATGATATGGTCAATACTCTGTTTCATAAAATATGTGGGTGTGTGTTATGGGGGAAAACTAATAAAACTTGATTTTAAAAAAAGCATGGAAAGAGCTCTCAGTATGTAGAGTTCATGTCACTTTGCATGGGGAGAGAGGAAAAATTGCTTTTCTAGGAAATTGTAGAGGATGACAAGGCTGAGCCCAAGGGAGGGGTCAAATGCGTCATCAGTCATGAGTCCTTGCATGCCCACAAGAGATCTAAATCCATCCCACCTTGAATTCCTTTGATTCTTATCTACCACCAAATTGTTTAGAGTGTTACTAGTTCAGATTCTTTTACTTAATCTTGCAATAAATCTTTATACCTATTTGAACTGTCTAAATAGATCTGTTGATTTCCCTGGTGCTTGTCAGAAATGTCCTGGCCTAAAAGCCTGTGCATTGTATCTAAGAAAGGCAAAACTGTTTTTAGACGTTAGGAATTCTGTTTAAAAATTTAACCAACTAATTAATTTTCAATGAAATTTAATATACATCAAGACAAGTTCTACCTGCCATTTTGTGATGCTGAATACTGGATAAGGGAACAATATGCAAAAGACTCTTGGCAATTTCAAGGGCATCTAAAGCATCTAAAGGGTTATTAAAAATAAGTCAAGGACTGATTCTAAAAGTTCTGTTCTTTTTAAATTTCATAAGACTATTCAGCCACTTCCAAGAGTTCTTTTCAACTTAAAAAATAATTTAAGATCCATGGTTTATAACTTATCAACACTTAGTGAATAATACAAATGCCTTCTTTCACCCCCACCCCCACAACTTATTTGTTCCCTGAACTAATAGTAGGAAGTTCATCATAGAACCAAATTGATGAAACTTCTTTGTTGAGATTCTGTACAACAAAATACATTGCAGAGCTTGAATTTGTATGCCCCTATATGCAAACAAGCCCATTGTTCTTAAGCAACATCTTTTAAATGCAGTTGAACTACTTGACTCATAAAGTGAACTCATCTGACATTAATCTAAAGTGCTGCAGATTTTCTACCACTGTTCTCTGCCCACCTCTGTAAACTGTCTGTGTCCCTGTGTCCCTGTGTCCCTGTGTCCCTCGGCCCTGGGAGGATTGCAAATTCCAGGCTGCCAGTCCCTCCACAGATTCTTCATCTACCATACACAGCCCACACTACCCTCAATCTATTTTAAAGCCTAAAAACACAAGGATTGTAAAAGGCTGTGAGTGCATGTTACTGCACATGATATGCACATTGGGGGAGAAACAGGAAATGGACTGGTTTTAATTGTAAAATGCTATTTTCACATCCTTGTTATAGTTGTGTAATATGTTCAAGGAAATTGGTCCGACTGTGGTAAAAAAACAAGAGAGAGAGCTTTTTGGAGGTATGCCTTGTGTTCAATAGATGGCTGCTCATAGGCATTAAATAAACTTTATTGTCATTGTATATGTATACACAGTATACACATACAACGAAATTTACTTGACACCCAAAGACCAGGTCCCACACACATAATCCCCAAAGACACTCCCACCCACCACAATTCCCCACCCCTAAACCACCCAAACATCCACACAACAGACCAAGTAATACTGTCCAACAGCTCACTGATGGTGGCCCTTTAGTTCATTGTTGAGTTCAATTAGAGTTCTGGGATAAAAACTATTCAGAAAACGTGTGGTCTGAGTTTTAATTGTTCTGTATCTTCTGCCAGAAGGCAACAGTCCAAAAAGATTGTAAGCAGGATGGGAAGAGTCTCTGAGAATGTTATGCAACTTCCTCAAACAGCGAGATTCGAAGATGTTGTCCAGGGTTGGTAGCTGGAGTCCGATAATATTAAGGAACAAGGATCACAAATAGTTGGGAAGGCATATTGACTCGAAGTCCCAAACTACTGTACAATGTAAGGAATGAACCTAATCCTAGGTCCACTGGCCAGTTTTTAAGAAAAAAAGCTAGGTTTCCAATCTTTGACCTGGCATTACAGGGCAGACTCCACCATGGTGGAAAGCAAGAAGCAGCTGCAGTTTCCCAGACAGGAAGAAGGAATTCTCCACATGTCCCAAAGGTGCTTTTTCAGGAGGCTTTCTTGTTTCGTTTTTTTCTTTTGAAGACATTTCACTTCTCATCCAAGAAGCTTTTTCAACTCTGACAGGATACTGGGGAATGGAAGGATTATCTAACTTGTCAAAGCTGAAGGGCCTGGTAGCTCAGCAGACTAAAAGCATTGTGATTAACACCAGCTGTCTGCAATTACTGTAAGTTCGAATCTCACCAGGCTCAAGGTTGACTCAGCCTTCCATCCTTTCTAAGGTAGGTAAATTGAGGACCCAGTTTGTGGGGGAAATAAGCTGACTTTGTATAAAATATACAAAAGTATGAAGGCTATTGCTTAATGCATTGTAAGCCGCCCTGAGTCTTCAGAGAAGGGGGGCATATAAATCAAATTTAAAAAAAAAGAAGCTTCTTGGATGAGAAATTAAACATCTTCAAAAGAAAAAACAAGAAGGTCCAGTTGTCGCCTGAAGAAGCACTTTTGGGACAACCATGACCTGGATGATTGAGAATCTCTACAGAATTCTCTACATGGAATTCTGCCCTGCATGGAAGAATATTTTTTCTCTGGAGGATGCATATATTGTGTGAATATATGTTTCTCATCTGGCGTTACTGGCTTCCAGAGTGCTGCTTCAGTGGTCTGGTTAATTATTTTTACAGCCTGGTCTTTATAGTCTTGGCACACCTATTTAGATGGCCCTAGGCAAAAAGGAAAAAGTAAATTTAACTTCAACATGAGATAAGCCATTCTGGGGAGTGGGAAAATTGACTTCTGTCTCAAAGTCCTGAATTCAGTACACTGTTTGTTACCTATAATAAATTGTGACCCCCCAAAAGTCTAACAGTTTATATGAGGAATTAAAAAGCTTAGATAGAAAGTTAAGGAAAAAGTATACTGCATGCATTTGGAAGACTTGCCAAGTTCTTCTAAGGGAAGGAGGAGGAGGAGGAGGAGGAGGAGGAGGAGGAGGAGGAGGAGGAGGAGGAGGAGGAGGAGGAGGAGGAGGAGAAGAAGAAGAAGAAGAAGATACCCATCCAGTTGTGCCCAACTTTTGGCGATTCTATGGGGCAGATCTTGCTTTCTTATTTGATAGTTGTTTTCTTCCAAATGTGGGTAGGAAGAAGGCAAATGCAGCCAACCAAGGCTTAATCTTTTTAAACAGCCACTAGTCAGAATTGCCAGGATGTGACAGGACAACCCAGAAAGAGCCTGATGCACGTGATACGAAAACCCTGATATCAGAGTTTGAGAAACTTCTTTGAAGCATTGTTAGAGCTCCAGGGTTTTTGTTTTTATTTATTTTATTTGGAAAATTTATATTGTCAAGGCGGCTTATAGGAAGCAATATAAAAAAAATAAAAAAAATAATAACATAATAATAAAATAATAATCTCTGACCCCACCCTGGCAATAACGCACACTCATATCAGCCATTTAATGGGCTCCATTCTGCTCTGGGTTCCGCTGGCAGAACCACATTTTCAGGGCCTTCCAAAAAAGTGTCCGAATGTGGGGCCAATCTAATTTTCAGAGGGATGATGTTCCAGAGGGAGAGACACCACGGACAAGGCCCTTTTTCTCGGTCCTATAAAATGTATCTCCTTAAGGAATAGGACCCGCAACATTCCTTGCCTCCCCGCTGTCGGTCAGGTGGATGTGACCGTCAAGAGACAGTCCCTCAGATAACAGATATACAGCTGCGTATATTATCCTCATATTAATTATATCTCAGTCCATGGTGACGGATGATGATCTCATCCAACGGTTTCATGTAGATATTGAATGGAAGCGGAGAGAGTCCTGAGCCCTGCAGGACCCCACAAAGAAGCAGGTGAGATTTGGATTTGGATGTGGTGAAAAGGCAGTCACCAACTTAGAGACTGATACATGAGGGAAAAAAATTCCCCAGTCTCTTCTCAGCTTTCTTCTTCCTTGATTAAAATGGAGTCCTTTCAAAGTTTCAAACATCCCACAATGAACCACTGGATCTCTTTTGTCCACCATCCTATTTTACAGAGAAGATATATGCTTCCAAATCCTTAATGTATTTGAAATTAGAGCAATCTTAATTTTATTTATTTATTGCATCCCTTGGGGGTGGGGGGGGGGTCTTTCCTCAGTTAAGTAATTTTGTATAAATTGTATAAATACAATTAAGGTTGCCCTAATTTCAAATATGTTAGTGTGGAGATAATTGAAGAACAGCACAAAATGGGTGCATATGTTTGTTTGTTTATTTGATTATTTACTTACTTACTTACATTTAGTCTTTTTCCCAGATCTTTTTGTCTGCTTCAACTCTACTTTACTTTGGGGGAAGCAAGGTAGCTGCAGAGATAGAGGCAAGAGAAGGATAAACAGAGCCAATAGCAAGTGCCATGCTAGTATTGTTTCCTTCCAATTTAAGGATGAATGGAGGGATCTTCAAAGTAGCAGTCAGGAAAGGTTTTACGTGTTGTAGGCAGCCAATTTTTCTAGTAGTTTACTCCTGTCCCATCATTGTCTCCTATCCTGTAGGTACAAGCGAATTCCTGCTCTGCTTCCATTGCAGCTGAATAACGTGGTATTGGTTTTGAAACAGAATGAAAACAGTGTCGTGCAGAATGCCACATGTTGTCTGAATCCATGCAGTAAGCTAGCATTAATCTGTGATAGAGAGCTTATGATACTGCTTGCATTGGCAGCCAGCTTTTGTGTAGCTGTCCCATAATATGATGCTCTGAAGTAAAAATACCCCATGGCAAATTGACAGTTTCTGTCTTTGCAGAGCCACCAGAAAGAAAATTATGTGCGATTTACCACTTTTAGCATTCTCCTATCGTAGTTAATTGAAAAGTAAAATAATCAGCGAGATCCTGTTATCGGTGATTAAGGTCCAAGGACGAAATAACAATGCTACCTGGGTGTGACGGAGGGAAGAAAACGTCATTTTAATCATAGCAGTGATGCAGGAATGCAGTATTTTTTTTTCTATCACATTTTATTGGTCACTAGAATTTACAGATTAGTTGCAATATGCAGGATGTATGGAACTAAAGAACCTAATTTTATTTTAGAAGGCTCTCATTCTGTCAAACCTTTGACCTCAAGTAAAAGAGGCAAAATCCATCAGAAGGAAAAGCTCAACCAGGATCAAGCATCTGCCACCAATGCCCTCAATCCTACCATTCTGGAAAGTCTACCCAGAAGGGAACCTCTAGCATTGCTCAGATTAAGAGATGTGCTGTTCCTCTGGAGCCGTGGTGGCACAGTGGTTAGAATGCAGTACTGCAGGGCTAACTCACTGCTCACTCCAGCAGTTCGATTCTGACTGGCTCAAGGTTGACTCAGCCTTCCATCCTTCCGAGGTTGGTAAAATGAGGACCAAGATTGTTGGGGGCAATATGCTGATTCTGTAAACCGTTTACAAAGGGCTGTAAAGCTGTGTGAAGCGGTATATAAATCTAAGTGCTATTGCTTTTGCTATTCTGCTGCGTGCACAGTGGTGGCGACGGCTGCTTCTCCACACCAGTGTTTCTAAGGGCATGGACAGCACACCTTTGCATGCACATGCACATATGCACCTTCTGTTCTTGATGGTGGATTTCAGAAGCAGCTTCTGAACGGTGCTGTTGCAACAAGGCCGATTGCTTCAAGGCAAAAGACACCCTGGGCATGCGCAAGCTCTCCGTCTCACCTAAAGTCTTTTTTGGATCCCAGCCAGCACATGCTTTTCATAGCAGACCCAAAGGCTGAGCAGTACCTCAAGGGTGGAGGGGAGCCATTGCTTTCCCTGCCTTCCAGATGTTCACCATCAGCCTTTTCCTCCCGTCTTTCAGGCCTTCTCCCTCTGGTCCTCGGAAAGGGTTTTTTTCCCCCTTCTCGATAGGTCTCAGAAACTCTTCCTGTCATGATTACTCTGGCTGGAAGTCAGTGGTGTTTTCCCCTTTCTCCCCCTCCCTCCCTCCCCTGCACCAAACATGCAGTACATTCCTTTATGCAGGTTTCCATAGAGTTAAACTGTTCCTATTTTTTTTCCCTTAAAGAGGTCAGCAAAAAGTCGTACAATAGGGGTCTCATGTTCATGAACTGTGAAAGAATTTTTTTAAAATTTCCCATGGTGGGGTTGGAGTGCAGAAAAAAAGAAACTTGGGGGGGGGGGGAAAGACAAATAAAGAGGCGAGAGACTTGGGGGGGTGGGGGTGTCGTTTGTAAAGACACGTTGTCGTCCTGATCCCCGGTTAAAACTTCTTATTTCTCCTCCTCTCCCTCCATGATTCTTTTATTTCTATTAAAGTTATTTTTTTCCTCCAGCTTTAATTGCTTCAATCCTACTAAGCTGCCCCTTTTAAAATGAAGGATTGTATATATTTCCTTGGCATCGGGAAATCCCTCGGACTGTAGGTTCATATTATCTAGACAAGCACTCTTTCAGAAGTAAATGCCATTCTTGCATAGGGAAGTACTTTAGGCCTAAAGGGGTTAAGAAGGCCTCCTTCCATTCAGAAACATGCAGGGGTCCCACCGTAGCTGGTCCAGCCTTTAAAAATCTTTCCAGCTTTTTTTTTTTTTTCCTTTCTCCCCTCTCCTTGTAACAAATCTGTACGACTGCCACCAGGACATAAGAAGCGTGTGCCTGTCACAGAAATAGAGTTTACTTTTTCCAAGTTGTTATAGAGCGGCAGGGTATAAATACAGCTAACTCTGACTTGGACTAAGAGCCTTTCGCTTAAAATAAGGGGGCGACTTCCCAAAACTTGGAAGCCAACAAGGTCCAGATCAGATTGCACCAGTGAACAAGGTAGAAAGGACACCGAGAAAACAGGTGTAGTTGCTTCCTTTGTTTCAGCTCTTCTTCTTCTTCTTCTTCTTTTAAAGTCAAGCACAGCCACACCCAGACCCGAGTCAATTGTCAGTATTTTCTCCGGAGCTAACCCAAGATGTCCTTTTTCAAACTCTTCATGCGATGGATATGGATATGGATGTTGTCCTGGGACCGCCTTATCTTGTTGCTTCTGCAGCTCCTGCTCAAAAGCTCAGCTTTGCCTCCAATCCGGTATTCTCACGCTGGGATATGTCCAAACGATATGAATCCCAATCTCTGGGTTGACGCACAGAGTACCTGTGGGAGAGAGTGTGACGCCGACCTGGTGAGTGATGCCCTTTTCTCTTCCCTCTTCTTAATGCTGAAAGTCATTTATAAATAGATACCGACTGCTTGAGGGCTGTTTATTGTAGCAAGAAGAGGCTGTGGGTGTTTTTCTGGGAACAGAAGAGGGATAATCAGTAGGGGGGTGGGGGAAGGACTTCGGGAGCAAAGTAGAACTTGCTAGGGAGAAAGGAACCAGGATTTGAAACCTGCAAGGACTCCTGATCTTGTAGCTCACACCCAGATCCAATAATCCTGCAGGGACCAAGGCAGGGGTCACCAGCATGCCGTGGTTACAACCTCATGCATGAATCAGTCCTTTGAATTTCATCTGGAGCAACATCACGGAAGGTCTGCTTTAATCATTGCAAGGGCAGAATGATCAAGGGAGAAAAGCCAGCCAGTGCCATGTGAAGTTCTTAGCATGAGGCTTTGCATGACCGTCTCGCTGTGCTGCAGAGCTTCCCCCCTGTGCCCATCTTAATTGCCTCAATCTTCCAAGATATCTCCCCCTCTTCCCCTCCGTCCATCCCCTGCTGCCTCAGAGCTCTTGAAATAGCCAGCCGATCAGTGCTTACTGCTTTGAGATGTGTGGGTTTTCTTCCAGGAGACAGCTGTGTGCATTGTCTCCCAGGGTAAAGACCTCCTCCGTACCTATTTCAAAATCCAGCACAGGTATAAAAAGGACAGCTTGGCATGTGCTGTTGAATGATGATTCCAGAGGCAAATGCACTTGATGAGATGGTAGGTTACGTGCTGCTTCATGAGAAGTTGGCCTTGCTAGCTCAACTTCACCTCTCTATACACATTTGTGCTCTCTCTGCCCCCTGGACCAGCCCAGAAGAATAGAGTTTGCTGTCATTGGCCAATAGCTCTTGGAGAAGATTCCCTGATGCCACTCCTGATGTGTGAGGCTGATTCAGTGCCTACTTCAGTGCCTACAAAGGAGGCACGGCCTACTTGACAGGCAAGTGGCAAACAAATATCAATACAGGGTCATCAACTATAACTCAATGCAATATGGCAATGGGTAAGGAACGTGTAAATCCAAAGGGGGTCACTTTATAAATGAATAACCAAGGATGTATTCTAATCAATTAAGAACTATTGATTTATAGCTGAACCAAGAAAACACAGAATTGAGTTGCTTTTCCAGGAAGAAAAGAAGATATATGCAACTTCAGTGCATATATACAAGACACTGATGTGGAAAAAAACCAACACCAAATTCTAGAAAGTCTAAATCAAGCATTACAGTGTCATGTCATATCCCCTGCATTTCTGGAAGGTCTGATTATAAAGGATAATGATAGCGGCAACATCTCATCCCGGTGTTTGAGGTTGAAACTTAGTGGAACCTAGGCTCAAATTCTCTGCCTATTAATGCAAGTCACCTGTCGGATAAGTTGTATGATCATTTGAGCAAGTTGTGGTTTCTTTTACTTATTTTCTTTTACTTATTTGTTTTGTTTTGTTCTTCTGATGAAAGGCATTGCTTAACTAGAAGGTGCACCAGCTGAACAAGGTAAGAATGAACATGTGACTGTGGTTGGTTGACTTGCCTTGGCTATCCACCTCTTTCCCAACCTGATGCTAGATACACATCACTTATGTCAGCAGGAACCACTTTTTGCAAAATGACTCCCTGATCAGATACCAACAGAAAAGCCACAAAACAGATGGCAGAATGGTGGAATAAGGGAGGAGTGAAGTTATACCCAGCCAGACAAGCTGGGGAGATGCCACAAGATTTCCACAAAGTTAGGCTAGGTGAGAAATGTCCTGAGTAGTTTCGGTACACTGAAATCAAGGGGTGTTCCATAAAGACATTTCCTTTTATGAGCAGGGAAGATCTAGATTTAGTTGTGACTCAGCAAGCCTTATACCTGCTCAGCTGGGCCTTGATCATTTTGGAACTGATGATCAAGCTGTCAAGCAGTAAATTGAGCCTATTTTTGGATGCACTCCCAAAGGGGTTAGTTGAGATACTGGGAAAAAAAACAATAAAGCAGTGGATAATACAAAAGATGCATCCAGACATTCACCTGGGTGTCCATGCTTATTACAGGCTCTGTTGTTCTGCTCCTTGCAAATCATACAGGACATCTTTTGATTGATGAATCAGATTTCCATTAGCTACAAGCAACACATAAAAATATTCATGGCTATGCAATTTTCTTTTAGTTCATTATTAGCTTCTTCTTCTTCTTTTTTTTTTTTGAGTAATTTGTTGGCCGCAAACTATTTATTAAAACCTAGTTATGTAATAAAGACACAGAATAAATGCACCATCAAGACTTCTTTAGAAACCTGAATGTCTCTCGGATATGCTGAGAGATAATTTGCAGTGGTTCTATGCAGTGGTGAAATCCAAATTTTTTTACTACCAGTTCTGTGGGTGTGGCTGGGTGGGCGTGGCCGGGGAAGGATACTGCAAAATCCCCATTCCCTCCCCACTCTGGAGCCAGCCAAAGGTGGTATTTGCCAGTTCTCCAAACTACTCAAAATTTCCACTACCGGTTCTCCAGAACCTGTTAGAACCTGCTGGATTTCATCCCTGGTTCTATGTATAATCCTTGGAATCTCCAGATAGAACTGGAAAAACCGTAAAAGTTGTTTACCAGTTTATGTTATCAGTACTGAATTAAAATAGGCAACTAGTTTTGATCTGCAAGAATGCAGAGAACAATTGGATGGCAGCAAAGAAACACGGGAATTAACTGCTACACTCTAGTCAGCATCCAGATTTCCCAAACGACTTCTAGTATAGGCCATGCTAGGTGGAGCCAATAGTAGAAGATAACTTTTTATGATGTTATGTCTCTCATCATTCCTTCTGGGTATTATGAAAGTTATATTCAATATATTGAGGGGTGTGTGTGTGTGTGTGTGTGTGTGTGTATGTGTGTGTGCCAAATTGCAGAAGGCTGAATTCTGTTCACATTATTCAAGAGTAAAGTATAATTTGGAATCATTGATGAAATGTACCAAAATGAATGCAAGCCCAATTTTCTATAAAAGCACAGTATTAGCATATTTCAATACAAGGTGATTTCTAACTTTCTGAATTGTAAATGCATTGCTTTTGGTGCATTTTGAAAACTTGATAGAAATCATATCTTGGTCTCTTCTACCAAGCTGTAATCGAGGCTCTGCAGAGAACATCCAGAACAGTGGTGGGTTTCAAATTTTTTTACTGCCGCTTTTGTGGGTGTGGCTTGGTGGGCGTGGCATGGCTTGGTGGGCGTGGCAGGGGAAGCATACTGTAAAATCTCCGTTCCTTCCCTACTCCAGGGAAAGGTTACTGCAAAATCCTCATTTCCTCCCGATCAGCTGGGACTCAGGAGGCAGAGAATAGATAGGGGCAGGGCCAGTCAGAGGTGGTATTTACCAGTTCTCTGAACTACTCAAAATTTCCACTACCGGTTCTCCAGAACCTGCTGAAACCCTCCTCTGATCCAGAATAAGAACTAAGAAGGGGCTTTAAATTGCAAGGTTGGCATATCCTGGCTGATACATTTACAGAGTACTAGAAGGACATTCAGTGTGTCCTTCCAGGTTTTTTTACAAAGCTATTTGAATAAGGTAAAAGTTCAACCTGGCACTTTCTGCATGTGAAACATGTACTCCGGCTTAGCAGATTCCTGAGAATGAGGTCAGATTCTTTTAACATGTAACTGAAGAACTCCAGAACAATTCAGGTATTTGAATACTGTTCGGCGTTGTTATTCTGCTTTTTAGTCAGATGTCCACTCCCAGTTAAAGTAAAAGGCATACATACATAGCAAATAGAAAGCGGCAATGAGAACTGAAAAGTGTTATCACAGATATAGATATGACAACTGCAAGTATTAGCTTTTGTGATCCAAGTCAAAGGAAAGATTAATCTCAGTAAAAAAGGGGAAAGTTGCTCCATGGTTTAGGTCTACAAAGAAGACCTGTGTGACCATCTGCTGACTTTCCGATGGTGGTGGAACATGGAATAGAATCTCCTTCTAACAATTCTAACAATTTCCAATACAGGTAATTCTTGACTTTCTTTCACAACTGAACCCAAAATTTCTGTTACTAAGCAAGACAATTGTTAAGTGCCATTGCAACTTTGAATGGCACTGAAAAACATGACTTATGACCAGTGGTGGAATTCAAATAATTTAACAACCGGTTCTCTGCCCTAATGACCAGCTGGGTAGGCGTGGCTTGGTGATCATGTGACCGTGTGGGCATGGCCAACTAGACATCACTCACGTCGGTGGGCGCTTCACCTTAGTTGTTACAATGTAATAAGGGTTAACCGGAGAGGCAGTTTCTGTAAGTAGGGCAATAAAGATTAGGCTAGAAACAAGACCAGAATATTTCTTTCTTGCCTTCCTTACATGATTAGTCCCGCAAAGTGGAAAAAAACAAAATAAGATTTCTTCCAACAACCGGTTCTCCGAACTGCTTAGAAAGTTAACAACCGATTCTCCCCAATAGGTGCGAACTGGCTGAATCCCACCATTGCTTATGACCATTTTTCATACTTAAGACTGTTGCTGCAACTCCATGGTCACATGATCACCATTCAGATTCTTGGCAAGTGACTTATATTTATGACAATCGAAATGCCCGTGTGTGTGTGTGTGTGTCATGTAATCACTTTTTGCAATTTTCTTACAAGCAAAATCAATGGGGAAGCCAGATTCGCTTAAGAACTAACTGTATTACTAACTTAACAACTGCAGTGATACACTTAACAACGGTGGCAAGAAAGGTTGTAAAATGGGGCAAAATTCACTTAACAAGTTCATTTCTTGCTTAGTAACAGAAATGTTGAGCTCACTTGTGATAGAAAGTTAAGGACGTACCTGTATTTTGTCCACCCTTGGAAATGGTTAGAAGGAGATTCTATTCCATGTCCCATCACCGTCTGAAGGTCAGCAGATGATCACACAGGTCTTCTTTGTAGACCTAAACTATGGAGCAATTTTCCCCTTTTTTACTGATTAAATGAACTGTTGTAAGTCGAGAATTATCTGTAATATGGAAGTTAATATTCCATCAAATAGCAAGATCCCAAACTATTTATGGTTTAAAGAGTACCTTGAATTGGGTCTAGACACAGACAAATTTCAGAATAAAAAGTTTTTTACACTGTGTATAAATGTATATGCACATAAATGTATATTCACATTTGCATTCTGCCAGTTAGATCATTCAAACTGGATTCTTTTTTTTGGTCTGGATATGCTTCAAAGGCATTGAGCATGTTGAAGAAGCTGTAAAGATATAAATAGCATGTGGTGTGTCTTGCCTTCTCCAAGGCGAATCATGGTTGGTACAATACACGAAGTTATTCAAAAGCTCTATGGAACATCACCACCGCCTGATTCCCATCCCCCCCCCTGCCCTCCCCAAAACCAAGCTGGCTCCTGAAGTATTCTGGACAGCAAAAACGTACGAACAACTGTCTGAACTTTCAGTCCTAAATCAATTTTCCAGTTATCCAAAATGACTTTTTGATTGTTTGGATCTTCTCAGTCAATACAAAGGTGTTTTTTCCCTGAGCCTTTTAAAAAATTTATTGATTGATTGATTCGATTTATATGCCGCCCTTCTCTGGAGACTCAGGGCGGCTTACAATGTATTAAGCAATAGCCTTCATACTTTTGTATATACCTGCTTAGTAGGGCTTTTGCCCCCCCCCCCCCGCCCAAGTGGTGTTCTTTTTTTTTAATACAAAGTCACCTTATTGCCCCCACAATCCGGGTCCTCATTTTACCTACCTCGAAAGAATGGAAGGCTGAGTCAATCTTGAGCCTGCTGAGATTTGAACTCACAGTAATTGCAGGCAGCTGGCAGCTAAGTGCTACTTTAACAGCACTTTAGTCCCCTGCACCACCAAGGCTCTTTTCCTGCCTTTGCTTTCTGATTTTTGAAACAAACACTCATTCTGCAATTCCACAGTATGCATTCTTTCATGGAACTAACCCCATTGTAAGACTACGGATAGGGATGGCTATATCTCTCTTCTATTTTTTTTCTACAATTGGAAGGTTTAGAACCTAAACTCTTGCCCTCCCACATTTAATAAATTTGCAAATTTTTGTCAGTTCCTATAAAAACGAACCCAATAAATTTTTCACTTATTTCAACTTTCTTCAAAGGAAACCTCTACAGGACTGAGGGACAGGATTGTTCTAAAGAGCTAAATTTTGAATCAGAATCACACAGCAGGAGAAACTAGCCCAGGCACTGGAAAGGGTCTTCATCTTGATGATGGCTATTAGATGGTTCTGCATTGTAGAAGGAAGAGGGCGCGCTTCTGAAAGAAAGATGTCAATACAGGTAGTCCTCGACTTATGACCACAATTGAGCCCAAAATTTCTGTTATTAAGTGAGACATTTGTTAAGTGAATTTTTGCCCCATTTTTTGACCTTTCTGGTCAGCATGGTTAAGTGAATCACTGCAGTTCAGTGATGGGTTGTCTCTGGTTCAGACCGGTTTGCAAGAAACCGGTGGGAGATCCCGCCCACTGCCCTGAATGTCGTCATCAGTAATCTGCACGTGTGCAGAAGCAAGGCGCGTGTGCAATCCCGTTGTGAACCTGTAGTAAAGAAAAGTAAAACCCAACCCTGCTGCAGTTGATAAATTAGTAACCTGGTTGCTAAGTGAATCTGGTTTCCCTATTGACGTTGCTTGTCGGAAGGTCACAAAATATTAATTTTTGTAGGCCAACCACCAATGGACAAGATTAACTTTTGTTAAGGTTTCTAAAAAAATGAATTAAAAAGCTTTTCCATAAGAACAAAGGACACGAGGGAGCTTGTTGCAAGAGCAATAGATAAAATGATCCAGATTTTGTAGGCATGACCTGGAGACCACAGCAACAGTCATAAATATGAGGCAGTTGCCAAGCATATGAATTTTGTTCACGTGATCATGGGGATGCTGCAAAGATCGTAACACTGAGAAAACGGTCATCACCAGTCACTTATTTCAGTGCCATTGTAACATTGAACAGTCACTAAATGAACTGTTGTAGGTCAAGGTGTCATTGGAATGTTGTAGATGTCATTTGGAATGTTGTGGTCTCACATGGAAGAGTTATTATATTCTTGAAAATACTTACAAATCTGTATCATATTTAACTAAAGGAAACCTGATATCAGCTATCAAGTAATTCTTCAAATATTAATTGAGGTCTCAACTATCAAAACTCCCTGGAAGATATGAAGGATTCTTACATTATCAACTAAGTTTTCGGGATACAATGTTTAAAATATGGTATATTGTAAGGGATGCATTTACTTGTACGATAAGGATTGCCCATTGCACTGCTGGCTGAAACAAATCATCTGCCTTATAAGGAATACTAATATTCATGGCACCCACAAGAGGACAGATTTAGGAGAGAGGGGCAATAGACATCGTATGAGTCATGATGTCACTGCACAAATAACACACATGAGGTCATTTGTGGCAAACCACATCATTTGTGTGATTATGTCATTATACATGTGGCATAACTGTGGCTTTTACCTGATGCCTTTGCCAGTATTTTAGCTGGCCTTTTGCTGGCCTTTTGCTGTACTTTTTTTTTTGAGAGAGAAAGAGAACAAAAAGTGCTTTTTGGGCTTCCTATGTATTGTTTTTCTCAGCTTCTTCGTTCTATAGCCAAGGAAAACAAAACATGTAACACAATTCTATTTCTATTGCTCAGAAACAAGTCCCACCAATTTCAATGGCATTTATTCTTTAGTGTGTATGGGCGCATATATATAAACTTTGGTGAAGTTACTCGACCAATATATCATAAATACAGAACAATATTCATGCTCATGGTCTCTCCCCTTATCTTCCAAGCAGGGGTGGGTTCTACTTACCTTTACTACCGGTTCGCATGCGCAGATCGCTTCTAATGGCATCAGGGTCAGTGGGCAGATCCTCCCACCGGTTTTACTACCGGTTCTATAGAACCGGTCCGAACCGAGGGCAACCCACCATTGCTTCCAAGTAAGTATTCAAGTGTTTCTCTGCGTGTTCTAGAATGCAGCCACCAGCCATCTCTTAAAAATCAAATTAACATTACAAGAAGTTGTGTTGCAGGGCCAGTGCAATGGGCAACATGTTCATACCGGTGTAATATAGTATAATGTTATATTCATAAAGTATGTATATGGGAAGGTGTGTTAGTTTAGTTGAGTTTAGTTTAGTTTATTAGATTTATATACCGCCCTTCTCCTGACGGATTCAGGGCGGTGAACAGCCAAACATTAAAACATTAAAATACAAGCAATATAAAAGTTAAAAATAATCTAAAAACGTAATTAAATCATATTTTGGCTTCCCCAAATTTAAAATCCCTCCTAAAATTCACCCATTAAAATCTACGTTAAGCCAGACCGGCTTCCTGGAATAGAAAAGTCTTTAATGCCTTGCAGAAAGTGCGGAGGTCTGGGATTAATCGAATCCCCGGGGGTATCTCATTCCAGAGGGCGGGAGCCCCCACAGAGAAGGCTCTCCCCCTGGGGGTCGCCAGTCGACATTGCCTGACCGACGGCACCCTGAGGAGGCCCTCTCTATGAGAGCGTATTGGCCGGAGGGAGGTTATCAGTGGCAGAAGGTGGTCTCGTAAGTACCCAGGCCCTAAGCCATGGAGCACTTTAAAGATGAGAACCAAGACCTTGAAGCGCACCCGGAAGACCACTGGGAGCCAGTGCAGCTCACGCAGGAGAGGTATCACATGGGAGCGCCAAGTCGCCCCCATAATCACCCGCGCGGCCGCATTCTGGACCAGTTGGAGCCTCCGGGTGGTCCTCAAGGGGAGCCCCATGTAGAGAGCATTACAGTAGTCCAGGCGAGAAGTGACCAGGGCATGAGTGACTGTGCATAAGGAGTCCCGATCCAGAAAGGGACGCAACTGGCGTATCAGGTGAACCTGATAAAAAGCCCCCCTGGCCACGGCCGTCATATGCTCTTCTAAAGACAGCCATGGATCCAGGAGGACGCCCAAGTTACGAACCCTCTCTGTGGGGGGCAGAGACTCGCCCCCAATAGCCAGCGAAGGCACCAGCTGGCTATATCGGGACGCCGGCATCCACAGCCACTCGGTCTTGGAAGGATTGAGTCGGAGCCTTTTCCTCCCCATCCAGACCCGTACGGCCTCCAGACACTGGGACATCACTTCAAGGGCATCATTGGGGTGATCTGGGGTGGAGATGTACAGCTGCGTATCATCAGCGTACAGATGACACTGCACCCCGAAACCACTTATTACTTATTTGGGTTTAGGGCAGTGGTGAAATGTAAAATTTGTTACTACCGGTTCTGTGGGTGTGGCTTGGTGTGTGTGTGGGGGTAATATAACAGGGTGGGCACAGCCAACGTTTTTTTTAAACTTTTAAAAGCATTTTTTCTACAACCTTAAGAGCTTGCAGAAAAAAATGCTTTTAAAAGTCTCTGATGATCCCAGCCGAGCCGTGCGATCATCAGAGGCTTTTTTTTTTTTACTTTTAAAAGCATTTTTTTCGGCCGAAGAGGTTGTAGAAAAAATGCTTTTAAAAATAATTTTAAAAAGCCTCTGATGATCGCACATCTCAGCTGGGTATGGGGGGGGCAGGGATTTTTGCTACCGGTTCTCCGAACCACCCGCTGCCATCACTACCGGATCAGGCGATCCGGTCCGAATCGGGAGCATTTCACCTCTGGTTTAGGGATTTTCTTTTCTTTTCTTTGAGTTTATTTTGAGTTATTGAGATAGATTCTGTGTTTCAAAGGGGGCTGCACCAAGGGAGGCTCATTCAATCTCATATTGTACACAGGTTGTGCATTGACAATAATGGTTTGATTATTTGATTTGATTTGATTTGCATGACTAAAGAACAGATAAAATAGTCATCAATTATTTCCATTTGCCATTTTGGTGTAATTGCGTGTCACCTAGCTCTAATGATCAGTGAGATGCAGACAAAGAAATTATTAAGATTGTTGTAGTTCTTCTTGCATCTATTATGGAAAAAAATCAATGTAAATTGCTTTCTCCATCCGCAACAGCCATATTGCCCTAACTGTCTCTTTCTCAGCTACATCCCCCTCTTTATAATGCTTCCTTCATCTCTTCTGAAATCCAGCAGGGGGATAGGCTTGAGCTGCCCTTGGCTACAGCAAAATTAAATGTGCATTTGTCGTCTTAATCTGGTGTCATCTAAGGGAGGCCTCAGGGGGTGTAAATCTATCTTTGATACCCATGGAGGGAAGTCGGATGATTGTTGTGGTGGCTGGGAATGGAGACAACAGAGGGTAGAATAGAGGTGAGCCATGGAGACAGCAAATGTCATGGTGGTATTACTTCCTGCTAGTTCTAGGGTGGATGGAGATCTTGTAAAGAAGAAAGAGCCATAACCATCCCTGTCCGCCTTCTACCTCTTCACATATGGAAGTTCCTGTACTGCCTTCTGTCCATAAGTTAGAACACTGTTTCTCAATGTCAGCAACTTTAAGTGCCTGGACTTTAATTCCCAGAATACCCCAGCCAGTATGGGGAAATCTGGGAGTTTAGATACAGACTTCTTATAATTGCAATGTTGAGAAACACTAGAATAGACCTTCCTGGACCACTGATAGATGCACTTTGATTTGTGATGGTCTAACTCAATGGTTCCCAATGTGGGGTCCACGCCCCACAGGGGGGCAATTTGATTTTTAATGGGGGCATTTGGAATCTTATTTAAACCAAGTTAATGGCCTTTTAGGCTTCCTCTGTGTGAGTAGAGTTCACTTTTTGAGTAAAGTAAGAATTATATGTCATGGGGAGGGGGAGCATCAGGATTTTAGAGATGCTTTGGTGGGGCATGGCCAAAGAAAGGTTGGGAACCACTAGTCTAACTCCTAAGAACAAATAGCCTGGGCTATCTGTTCCAGACATTCCTTGGGGAATTTTAACAAATCATGCTAAAGCACATATATCGCCATTCTTGGCTATCTGAAATAAAAGTTTCAAATATCATGGCCATACCAGCAAAAATTGGGTGATGTTGAGCTTTCACAGAAATGAGATCTCTGACATTAACAGAGCTACTGTTTACCCACAAACGCTTTATCACATCTGTTTTCTTTTACCTTAGGAGTGCGAGACTTTTGAGAAATGTTGCCCTAACGTTTGTGGAACACAAAGTTGTGTTGCAGCCCGGTACATGGATGTCAGAGGGAAGAAAGGACCTGTCGGGATGCCCAAAGAAGCCACGTGTGACCGATTCATGTGCATTCAGCAAGGTTCAGAGTGTGATATCTGGGATGGGCAGCCTGTCTGCAAATGCAAAGACAGGTGTGAAAAGGAGCCAAGTTTTACATGCGCATCTGATGGGCTCACCTATTACAACAAATGCTACATGGACGCAGAAGCATGTACCAAAGGCATCACCCTCCATGTGGTGACTTGTCGCTATCATCTCACCTGGCCAAACACCAGCCCTGTCCCAGCAGAGACTACAGCTCCACCCACAACTGCTTACTTGGAGACTACCATCACAGACATCCTTGCACCTGTTTTAGTCAACAACCCAACCCTGCAGTCGGTCTACGTAGGAGAGACGGTAAGCTTTCTTTGTGATGTCACTGGTCGGCCTAAACCAGAAATCACTTGGGAGAAGGAGACTGAGAATAAAGAGAAAGTAATTATGAAGCCTAACCACGTCCAAGGAAATATCGTTGTCACCAATATTGCCCAGCTGGTAATCTATAACACACAACTACAAGATGCAGGGATTTACACGTGCATAGCCAAAAACCTTGGTGGTGCTTTAAGGGTTGATTTTCCATTATCGGTTCTCCAAGGAGAAGCTACTTCTCCAGAATCAGTGCAGAATAAAACTCATTTTCCAACCAACGAGTGCCTGAAGCAGCCGGACAGTGAGGATTGCGGAGAAGAGCAAACCAGATGGTATTATGACGCAAAGAAAAACAACTGCTTTACTTTCATTTATGGAAACTGTAATAGCAATCTCAATCATTTTGAGACCTACGAGAGCTGTATGTTGACATGCATGAATGGCCCCATCAACATCTGCAATTTGCCAGCCCTGCAAGGTCACTGCAAAGCCTATGAGCCCCGGTGGGCATACAACAGCTTGACAAAACAATGCCAATCTTTCATTTATGGAGGTTGTGGAGGCAACGAGAATAATTTTGAAAGCCGAGAGGCCTGCGAAGAATCGTGTCCTTTCCCTCTGGATAGGCTCTGTAAAGTTTGCAAGGCTTGCAAACCCCGGCAAAAGCTGGTGACCAGCTTCTGCAAAAGCGATTTTGTGATTCTTGGTCGTGTCATGGAACTGACAGAGGACCAAGATTCTGGCCATGCCCTGGTGATGGTAGAGGAGATTCTGAAGGATGAGAAAATGGGTCTTCAGTTCCTGGGAAGGGAGCCTTTGGAAATCACCTTGTTAAACATGAACTGGAGCTGTCCATGCCCCAACATTACGGCAACGGAAGGCCAGCTCATCATCATGGGGGATGTCTACAATGGAATGGCTGTTTTACAGCCGGATAGTTTTGTTGGGGCCTCAAGTGTCCGACGCGTTCGAAAACTTCGTGAGGTCATCCACAAGAAAACCTGTGAGCTATTAAAAGAGTTCTTAGGACTGCACTAATGCCCTGACAGTAGCTCACTAGCTTTCCAACATTTGTGCATTATATAGTCCTAACAAACAATAGGATTACCCTGAAAACCCCTTGTGTAACTCTCATTTGCTGATATATATTATGTATTACATATGAAGGAATGAGTTGCATGTAGCAGAGAGGCAGTTGTCTTTTTGACAAGTATTTTAAAATAGCAGTAAACAGCAATTAATCTTTAGATTGCAATTTATCTATTGCTCTAGAAATGCCATCTGGTGTTTATCGCTTGCTAACAATGTGATTTTCATCATATAAAAAAATCAACTCCGCAGCATTTGTCCAGAGCTAAACATGCAAAAATTCTTACCCTAATAGCTCTTGTTTGGAATACAGACATGTTTGTGAAAAGCATCTGAAATGCATCCCACTCTTCAATATATTGCAAAAGAAAATGTAAATTATTGCCTATATAATCATGATAATTATAGCTGTTACACCAATCCATTGCGACATCTGTTCTGAGTGGAAATGATTTCAAGGCAGGGACTTCATCTTTAATAGACATTTTGGTAGCAGATTTATATACGGTGCGCCCATCTAGTCACATTCCAAATGATCTGTTCTATCAGATGATTACCTGGAAGCAAAACCACACATTATGATCTCACTGCGCTTTCCTACCCAAATAAAACATTGTGCACCACATTAAGTATTAAACATTTTGCACCGCACTGAGGAGCAGCGTGGGTTTCTCAGTTCCACAAACCCCTTCCAACATTTGCTAAGTTGTGATTTTTATATTTTTTGCTACTTTTAGCTGAGAATTAAGGAAAACTAGGGTGTAAGTAGTCTTAACATGGTTCAAACTAACAAGGCTCTCCCTACAAAAATCCAGAATAAAATAGAAAATAAGATTTTGCACCCTCATCCCTGTCATTGAACTTCTCCAGTTCTTTCCTTTCTATTCTGCTGTTTGCAGGTCCTGCAACAGTACATTGAGGCTGGGTATGACAAGGAATGGCTGGGAGGGGAGGGGCCAGGCGAGGCACCGCTTGATGTGAGTGACATTGAGTTGGCCACGCCTACCTAGTCACATGACCATCAAGCCATGCCCGCTGTCACATGACCATCGAGCCACACCCACAAAATAAGCCACGCCCACAGAACTGGTAGTAAAAAAATTTAGAACCACCCCTGTGCAACACCCACTAGCCAGTCTTGTTTGTCTTATTGACAATTGTTAAGTCTTGGGTATTATGTGGCAGATAGCTGCCTGTTCAAATATTAAAGTCCCAGAGCACTTTAGCTTCTTCCTTTTCTATTATTTTATCTATTTTGTGGTCCCATCATTTCAGGCTTGCAAGCAAATGGTATTTCTTGCAGATATTCCAATGTAGCATTGTTGCTACTTTGTCAAGCTGTTGTTTGTAGTCAGTCTGTGTGATCTTCTTGCAGCAGCTGAATAATGGTCTAGTGTTTCTTCAGCTTTTTTGCAGAGCTGGTGTTTGCTTTCTATTTCTGTCTTCTCAATTCTGGCTTCTTATTCATTTGTTCTTAAGGCTTGGTCTCATGCGGCCAGAATTAGCTCTTCTGTCTCTCGTCACATCTTGTTATCAGCTTTGCCTGTTAAGTTTGTTTCTTGTATACTGGTCATGTAATACTTTGCCTTGCCATGTCTCCTTTTCTGTTCTTCATTTGGACTTTCTTGTAAGTCAGTTTGGCCTCTTCAGTATTCAGTGCATCTACCTCACTGTCCTTCAGATATTTTTCCAATGACCATTTTTCTTTTTCAGCTGGTATTCCATGCCCACCTATGCTCCTTGGTAAAGAAAAAAGAGTCTATCAATATAGCTGTGTCAATGAAGGACATAATTCATTATCATTATTTTTCTAGTCTTCCTATCCAGGGCTTCTAATTCTGCTTGAGCCCATTTCATTATTCCACCTATATTTCTAATGACTGAAACTGCCCAAGTATTAATTACCTTGATGATATTTCACTGAGTTTGGACTTTATGATTTTCCTCAGTCTCATTCACTTCTAACTTTCTTGTTAACTTCAGCGTACTTGATGTTGTCATCTTGAAGGAAGCTCAAGTGATCTTCTTCATCCAGACTCTTGATGTTGTTTCCATAGGGCATCTTGATTCTTTCAGTTTTCATTATTTTTTCCCTTCCATTATCAGGTAGGTTTTGCCAGATGTTAACTAATCTTCAATTTCACTTCCTTGCAGTATGTTGTTAAATGCTGGGCAATAAATCAGATATTTCAACCAAAAAAATCATGCAATTCATCTTTATCTGATGCTGACCAATTCTTGATCTTCCTTGCTCTCCCCCACCCCCATTTTTGCTATTATAACAAGTTCTTTCGTTTCAGCTTCTTCTTTTTTTATTCTTATTCACCTTCTTTAGCCAAGCTATGTTCTTGTGACATTTCTTTGAGTTGTCCATAGCTGTGCATTTATTTTCTTTGTCAGCTGTTGGCTGTTGGCTGGTTCATTGTATTGTCTCCAGTGATGGATTGGTAGAAACATTTCTGATTCAACTGAAATTGAAGGTAGTATGCAGTTGAACTTCATATCTGCTTATCTTTTTGGCTATAACTGTTATTTGCTGTATTATTATTTCCATTGCTTCTTTAATCTTTCTTGTTTCTAGGTGATATTTCTTGATCAAGTATTTTTCTGCCCTTCTTATTCTTCAGCCTCTTTTCTTTTCTTTTCTTTTCTTTTCTTTTCTTTTCTTTTCTTTTCTTTTCTTTCCTTTTAAATTCAATTTATATGCCGCCCTTCTCCGGAGACTCAGGGCGGCTTACAATGTGTTAAGCAATAGCCTTCATACTTTTGTTTCGCCCCCCCCCCCAGCAGTGTTCTTTTTTATACAAAGTCAGCTTATTGCCCCCACAATCTGGGTCCTCATTTATCTACCTTGAAAGGATGGAAGGCTGAGTCAACCTTGAGCCTGCTGAGATTCGAACTTGCAGTAATTGCAGGCAGCTGGTGACACTTTAGCACTACTTAAGCTGCTGCGCCACCCAGGCTTCTATCTGTTCTAGCTTGCTTGCTTCTAATCTTAGCATGCTGACCTTATTTTCCAGCCTGGTTTTCCATGTTGGTGGTGTACCCTTTGACATTTTTTTCTTCTTTGTCGATTTTGCATCCAAAGAATTCAGTTATAACTGCAGCCATGTTGTACATTAGCCGGTTTGTTTCTTGCAGTGAGCTGGTGTTTGTATTTGATATTATGGAATTGGCATCTTTTAATACTTGTGCTTGTTGTTTCTTTGGAACAAACTTCAACGCAGGCAACCTTATTCAGTTGTTTTTGTGCTGCTCCAGATGCTCAATGGTTCTTTATTTCATTTCATCTTTTTTAGCCATAGTGCTTTGTTATTTCTGAGAACAAGGCAGAGGAGAGGATATCTGGTTTGGGAATGAAAACAATTCAGTAGCTATGCTGGCTTCCTCTACTGCTGAATGCTGTTGTTCGATGGTATTAAAAATATCACTGGAGGATGTAAGCTGTTCCAAATAAAGCTGCCTCTTGCAATTCACTAATGGTGATTCCTCCCCCCCCCCTCAATAAGTGGTTCTCTAGAAGTCTTGGGACTGCACCCAAAGTACCTATTATTTTTGGTACAATCTTTGTTTTCTTTTGCCACAGTAATTCAACTTATATTTGTAGGTCTTTGCATTATCTGATTTTCTCCAGTTCTTTCTCTTCTCTTCTGCTGTTTCCAGGTATTGCAACATCCACTATTCAAACTTTTTTGGTTTTTCTTCTCAACAATTGTTAGGTCTGGGATGTTATTATTTATTCATTGAAGAGTACTTGAATGTTGAGCTTTGAAAACTCAAAACTCAACTCAAAACTGTCAGACACAGCATGTTTATAGGCAATTGCATTTTTTATTTTCCAAATAAACTCACTACTGAGATCAAGACACAGTAGGGTGGATGCAGTACAGGGAGAGAGAGTAGAAACTCAATTGCAGCTGTTCTTCTCGCTGAAGACCAGCCAGGGGGAACTTTTCTTCATTAGCTGTTTTCAGTATCACTAGATTGGCCTGGATTTTAGGCCCATTCCCAGCAAGTTTCTTTTTCTTGTCTTCATGCCACAATTTTGGCAGCCTCATCCTGCTCTTCTGCAATTCCAGAAACACCATCCAGATGCCCAGTGCAGAAGATACTGAAGTGAGACACCATTATTGCAGTTGGATTTTTCATACTCAGACCTAAGACTGATGGTTGCTGCGAAGGACAGCTACCAAACCAAGGTTCCAAGGTGCATTAGGATGATCCTTGCGACTGACAATAGCCCTTCTCTTTTCTTTTCTTTATTTCAGGGACACAGATTTATTGTTGGAAGCCAAGGCTGAAATTTACCAGGAAAGCACATTTTGGAGTGATGGACAGGAACTTCCTCCAGATTGGAATTGCATGTTAGTAAAGCAGAGGCACAGTCCTAAGCAATTACTCTAATATCTCTTCCCAACTGGCTGATCTCTACCTCAGTTCTGATGCTTTTAGTTATTAAAAAGCTTTGCTTTCAGGCTAGCAAGCCAGTAGAGTTGACCTATCAACACTGTATGATCTGATGAGGATCAGGCTTTTAGCATGAGCACATGGCTAAGCACCTTTCCCCTTTGCAAATTACCACAGCACAGACATGCCTAGATGTTGTTTTGATTTTTTTTCTGATAGATCCCCATGACATTGCCTTGATCTTGTCCTCATCTTCTGAGCAGAGCAGCCTTAAGTCACCCTTGGCATTTAGCTGTGATGCTGCCAAAAGAGTGTTTTCCCTGAAGCCAAGAGTAACCCAGAGACAGTTGCAAAGAGTGAATGCATTTTGCCACCAATTCTATCAGAGAAGTCAGACAAGATCAACTGGATACTACTTGACCATTTCATGCCAAGCAGAGGTTTCTTCCCCTTTGGTTCCTGGATGGTCTCCTCTGCCATTCATCTCTTCATCTCCCCTCTGACCCCCCATTTCACTTCCAGCAGTCCCAGTCTCCCCTTCCAGCACCCCAGTCCTGAGGCCACTGTGAGGTGCCCTCCTGGCTCTATCATCTGTGCTCTGGAGAAAAACCAAGCAGTGGGGCAGAGAGTACCATGCAGAAGGAAAGCACAGCCAGGCTTGGCTAGTTTGTTTTCTTTAGTGTGGCTACTAGCAGAAGTGGTGTTGCTGGGAAAGAGAAGGAAACGGGATAGGATATGCATGAAAGAGGAAAAGAGATGAGATGGATGAAAGGAAGGAAGGAAGGAAGGAAGGAAGGAAGGAAGGAAGGAAGGAAGGAAGGAAGGTACCCAACAGCATCAAGCAAGCAAGAAGGGCTGGCTTCCAAACAGGTTTACCACTTTCCCCCTGCCCCTTAAAAGAAACTATGTGAAGTTGAGTGAGGTTTCCTCATCTTAGTCATGAGTGAGTGAGACCAAGCTCCTTCAATGATGAAAGAACAGAGGCTTTCCGCAAAGATGAAATTGTGCAACCGTGACATAATGCTCAAAAGGGTCTCTTTCCTCTTTTTTTCTGGGGAGTATTTTTGTGCTTTTGTTAGAGTGTGTGTGTGAGAGAGAGAGGGAGGGAGAGAGGGGGGGAGAGAGGGAGGGAGGGACAGAGAGAGAGAGAGGGAGAGAGAACTCAGTTCCCTTCATAGTCATGGATACAAAGCACATTTCAGCAAAGCTTTCACAAGCTTTCAGAGAAAGGGCTGCCCTGTTCCAGCTTCACCTCAGCAAAAATTCCCTAGTAGCATCTGGAGTAAAATCAGAGGATAATCCAATCATTTTGCTTCACACAACTTGCAGGGACATCATTGGCACGGTGAGGATGGACATTGATTCAGCACATTTCATGTTAGCTTTCTGCCTACTCAAAGAGGAATGGAAAACCCAGCCTTCTTTTGGAGAATGGTTCCACACAGAGTCTACAACAGGGATCTCTAAACTTGGCAACTTTAAGACTTGTGGACTTCAGGTCCCAGAATTCACCAACCAGCCATGCTGGCTGAACTTCACAAGTCTTAAAGTTGCCAAGTTTGGAGACTCTGGTTTATGGCATCCTTTCCAGAATTGAAGGGAGTTAAGCCAGTGGAGAAGTTTAGAAGGTTGGCTTTGAAAGTCCTGGCTGAAAGAAAACTCAACTGCCAGGGAGAAACGGGGAAAACGAAGAATGGGGTTCCCTTAGAAAGAATGAAGGGAATGGTCAGGAAAGAAAAAAGCCAGAAACTTTTGTAATTTTTGAGATTCATTGTACATATCACAGTTTAATTTGCTCAATAAATGAAGTAAAGCAGTTGGGCTTTTTTTTGTTTTTTTGCAAATGACTTTTTCAGAGGCTTATATTCTTTAGAATATAAATTTTATATTTAGAATATAAAATATAAATTATAATTTATAATGAGGCAACTGGAAATGGTGATTTTAGGAACACAAACTTGACTAAAGCAACATTTACATGCAAAATGTATATTTTGATATATGTTATGCAGTACATCCAATCTAGCTAATGAACCTCTGCAGTTGCTTTACATCTTAAGAGAACTGTCCTATATCTTATGAATATAAATCAATAGCATAATAAGCAAATTTTACATATTTCATTTTGGAAACATTCATGATGGAGTGAAAGATATCAAATATATGACTGATTTTATTACCTGCCAACTCAGGGTCAAACTGCTTGCTTTGGATGGGGAAAGTAAGTTGTTATGTAAGGATGGATAGTTTGACTAAGGATCACCCTCACCATCCCCTAAGGCATCTATGGCCCTTTTACAACCTATGGACCTCAATTCTCAGACTTTCTCAGCCAGCAGGGCTCAGCATGGTTGGTTCAGGAATTCTGGGAATTGAAGTTCACAAAGAGTAAAGGGACCATAGTTGCTCACCCCTGCCCTAACCAAAGCATAAACACACCTTATAATTATCCTACATTATCCTATATTCTCATGATGTTGTCTTTATCTTATCTCCAGCCCCAACCGAGACAGCTTAAAGTTATTTTTATCAGGTCCACTTATAAAGGAGTGTTTTAATCTCCCATCACAATTTGTTCTATGATTGTGGTCTGAGATGTTTCTCTGAAAATGTGGTTAATGACTCTGGAACTGCCCAGCTCCTACAGGCCTTTGGTTGCTGGGATTACACACTTCCTGCCTTCCAGATGCAAGGGCCACTTCCCCCCACTCCCCCACCCCACCCCAGCCCACGGTCAATTTTGTCTGGACTGCTGGAGAGAGCAGATACCTAGATTCCACAAAGGTACCTGCTTGTTTTAATACCTGACTGGTACTTCTAAAAGCACTTGTCAGAGTTGGCATGCTAGATCCATGTTCAGAAGGAGTCTGACTGATAGATCCTAGACACAAGCACTCTGCGCCTTGACCTGATATGTAGACAATTTGATAGGAAGCAAAATATGTTGCTCTGAGCACTACCTACACTCACCCCGTTCAATTCAAGGATTGGTAGCTTGGCTTCATGTTTCATGGAAGGGGTTGGGGGTGGGTTCTACTTACCTTTACTACCGGTTCGCAAAGGAAGCTCCTGCGCATGCACAGGTTGTCCATTACGACATTCAGGCGGGTAGGCGGAGTCTCTTGCCGCTTTTACTGCTGGTTCACAAGAAGCAGACGGAATCAGGAGCAACCCACCACTGAAGGGGATCCACCGATTTCTTTCCTTAACCTATTCCCAATTAAAACAGTAAAATTAGCACCTTTTACCTTGTTCATGTCATAGTACCCAGCTGAGCAATCAGGGAAGCAAATTTTGCACCAGCCTAATTTTCTACTGCTTAAGAACCGGAAGATACCTATTTCACGCATCCACCTGGCTGTGTGTCCACAGTGGGAAAATAACTCCATGGTTAAGCAATTGCTTTAATTATGTGAGCTTTAAAAAATGTAACCAGGGATTTCCCCCACCCCCCTTGAAATCATCCTAAAACAATCAGGCATAAGAATAAATTGGTTTGGTCCACTCCGGTGGCAGTAATAGAAATGCTTTATTACAATCATTGACCTGATCAAAAAATAAAATGCAAAAAAAAATTGAGATAGCAAATAAAAATCATAGTCAAATCTAATTATAACATCGGAAAGATCAAAGTATGGCCTAGTTTATAAATAGTTAAATAAAACTTGGCTACATTAAGAAACATAAAGTAACAGTGATCAGATAACAGCAACTGTAAATAAAATGGTGCCAGGTGATCAGAAAAAATGACTAGACAGGGTGAAATATGATGGCAGAACTGGTAGAAAAGGACTGGTTCCTCCTCAGTTAAAATCAGCCATATGGCTGCTGCTGCTGCTACGAAGAATACTATAATAACTAAAAAGAAAACTCTCCCTTTAAAAGTTTTTAATGTAGGTCTCCACCCCTAGGTTTAAGAAATAAAAAATAAAATGTTGCCAATCCTTCTTTCCCCATTTTGTTGCTTGAGAGGATAATCTCCCTTGGAAACAATTCAAGGGCCCGAGTTGGGTACAGACTCAGAGCCAACCCAGATTAACACCCCACCCCCACCAAGAGCACCTGCCACTGCTCCCCGAGCCGGCACCCCAGGCACTGCCTGGGAATTACAGCACATTTTCTGGAGGAATTTTGCTACTTCTTCATGCTTTCCAGTAAAAAGGTTCCCTCTGTTGCTGGAAGACGGCAATAGCACAGAGGTGCGGAGAGAGACCTCCAGTTTTCTCGCCCTTCCATTCATCTGAGGAGGAGGAGGAGGAACCATAATGGACCCCTTCAGATGGCAAAGCCCTCCTTCGCCCAGCTGCTTGACTTGCTGAGCTGTTCACCCCAGCTGAGCATAAGGGCCCTTTGTCTTACCATTCAGGGGACGAGGAAGGTTTCAACATAAACTTGCTGATTTAAAGATGGGGGCACAGAAGGGGGAGAAGTCCTCAGAAAAGGAGACGCCTTCGTCTCCTTTCAGCTCCCCATAATTTGAAATTCTCCTGATTGTGTTTTGGTTCTTTTGGGGTGGGGAGAGGGGAGTCTCACAGGGCCTCAGGGCAGAATATAATAAGGGGTGTTTTTCTTTTTACTGTGTATTGTTTTCCTTCATTTCTACCCAGTCCTGGCAACATTTAATAGCACAAAAATAAAGTTAATTGGAGAAGGCAAACATCAGTGGGAATGAAACAGCAGACAGACAGCAGCAAACAAAGCTCAGTACTATTTTTGTGGGAAAGCCAGGATGCGGAAGCAGAATAACAGAATAAAAAGAGTTTGAAGGGACCTTGGAAGTCTTTAGTCCAACCCCTTGCTCAGACAAGGAAACCTCATGTCATTTCAGACAAATGGTTGTCCAAAGCCTGGGAAATCCATCTGACAGGTTTCATAGGAACCAAACATTTCCAAATGGATAAACCTTGATTTAACCTTACAGAGGAAGTGGCACACCAATTGTTTTGAGAAGGCTGTGTTTTCACTGCTCTCCAGGCACGGACATGGCTGCACTTGTGCACTTCACTGGGCAGGGAATGCCAAGGTGATTACTGTAAAAAAAAAAAAAAAACCTCAGCCAAGTTGGTCAATCAGATAACTGCCTTTGTCGTCATGCTCCATACTGACCAATCCTTTAATGTGGTAGATCTTCCTGAATAGAGACATGATACAAAGCAGTGGTAAAATCCAAATTTTTTTACTATGAGTTCTGTGGGTGTGGCTTGGCGGGCATGGTTTGGCGGGCATGGCAGGGGAAGTATATTGTAAAATCCCCATTCCCACCCCACTCTGGGGCCAGCCAGAGGTAGTATTTGCCGGTTCTCTGAACTACTTAAAATTTCCGCTACCGGTTCTCCAGAACCTGTCAGAACCTGCTGGATTTCACCCGATACAAAGGCACACAACTTCTTCTCTTTCCCAAAAAGGGAAAAGAAGAGCCTCATCTTGAAGCTCACTGAAAATGGCTGCTGAGTTCTTACTTGGAAGGCCATCTTACTTCTCACCTTCCTTCCTCAGGGAGGGAAGCTTATTTTAAAGGTAACCCAATGCCAGTCCTTTAAAAGTTGTTCAGGTGTTTTGAAGGTAGGATATTGCTCTTTGGATGGGAGAGGAGGAAAACAAAAGAAATGGCAAACAACAATGCTTGGCAAGCGGTCATCTAGACTTCATGCTAGGCAGAGAAGAGATGACACAGCAAGAACATGGTATGAAGTCATGTGGAGCAATGGGGGAACAGTGAGAAATGTCCCTAGGAAAAAAAAGATCAGTGAAAGACCCCTCTCAGAAGAAGGGGGGAAATGCTGGGAAATATCCAGGCATTTGAAAAATAGTGGGAAAAGTCAGACATTCTGTGTAGGAAAAGACTCCACAAGGACACAGAAATACTGGACAATAGACAACACAGTGGGCTCTTTCTTATGGCCATGTTATTGTACATTCCTTTGGTCTTGTGCTCTCTCATTGCCAAGCCCTGCTCTGCCTCAGCAACAAGGCCAATGACTGGGGCTGGCCTTACAGCTTTTTTTTTTTTATTGAAAAAGTTTTACATTACAGTTTATTTTTAAAAACCCCTTCCCCATCCCACCCCCCTACACCCCCACCCTATCCCCCCTGTCCCTCCCCAATCCCCCCCTTGACTTCCGCTATTAAACAAACATTAACATTCAATATTTAACAGTTTTATAAGGTGAGATCCAACTAAGAAAAAGATATAACCTTATTTTATATCCAATTTTAACCTTAAGTAATAAAAAAAAACTTTTCTTTTAAACCAATATATGACAACATAAATCCAATATAAAAAACTCTTAACTGTTAACAAACTATTTAAAAAAAATCTAATAAAATAATTTTGAGCATCACAAGATTTAAATTGAAATATCATATAAGTAATGTAAATATATAACATTAACTATAATTCCCAATATTCCATATAACAAAGTCAAAGTCAAACAGTACATAATACATTTCTCTTTAAAATTAAATCTAAGTACTAGAAATATAAATTCAATTACATAAAATATAATAAAAATTAAAAACTATCAAATTCAATACCTTTCTCTTTTAGATTAATTCTAAATATAAAAAATATTCCATATATCAAATTCAAGTCAAACAGTACATAGCGCATTTCTCTTTAAAATTAAATCTAAATATTAAAAATATAAATTCCATTACATAAAATATAATAAAAATTAAAATTTATCAAATTCGATACATTTCTCTTTTAGCTTAATTCTAAATATGAAAAATATAAATTCAATTAAGTGCTAATTGAAACTTCTTGCTTTGATATTTATTCTTCATGTATTCTACCCATTTCTTCCACTCCTTAGCAAAAACTTCATGGGTCCTTTCTTTTAGGTATGCAGAAATTTTAGCCATCTCTACAAAATTAGACATCTTCAGTATCCATTCCTCTATAGTAGGTACGTTATCCTTCTTCCAATATTGACCAATCAGTAATCTAGCTGCAGTAATCATGTGTAAAATTAATCTAGTATCGGTTGCTGAACAACCCTTAACTATTCCCAACAAAAAAAACTGAGGAGAAAACTCAAGCTTCTTCTTCAAAATGTTCTGCATTACCCACCAAAGTTTAATCCAAAATGCTTTCAATTTTCTGCACGTCCACCAAATATGGAAATATGTTGCATCCAAACAGTCACACCTCCAACATTTAGGTTGAACATTTGGATACATACATGATAACTTCTTAGGATCTAAATGCCATCTGTAAAACATCTTATAAAAATTTTCCCTCAAGTTCTGTGCCTGTGTAAATTTAACATTCTGGACCCAAATCTTTTCCCATGTTTCCAACATTACCGGTTCTTCAAAATTTTGCACCCATTTAATCATACAATCTTTAACTAATTCCCCCTCTGAATCTCTTTCTAACAGTAAATTATACACTCGTTTAATATGCATCGGTCCTTTACATTTTATCTGAGTCACCAAATCTTCTTCATGTAACATTAGTCCAGTTTTCTGATCTTCTCTCCATCTTGCTTGAAGTTGAAAATACTGCAACCAGGTTAAGTTCACTCCTTCTTCCAACAGGGTGTTAAAAGATTTCAAACTCCATCTGCCCCCATCATTAAGAAGTATCTCTTTATACAACAACCCCCCGAGTGACTTTATATTTGGCATAATCTGCCCAAGATCCAACCACAAAGGTATTTTGTAATCCAATTGGAGCTGGTGCTTCTTCCAAACTCTCATCAAAGCGTGTCTTAAAATATGATTATTAAATACACTGTCTCTCTTATCTTCATAAAGTAGGTATGCATGCCATCCAAATTGCAAGTCATGGCCTTCTATATTCAAAATTTCTATTTTTGTTGTTCCAATCCAATCTCCAACTTGTGTCAGCACTGCAGCCTCATAGTATAAACGTAGATTTGGAACTTTGAGGCCACCTCTTTCACGAGCATCTTGCATAATTTTAAGTTTAACTCTTGGTTTTTTCCCATTCCAAATAAATTTGTTTAAACCTGCTTGCCATTCCGTCAAAAACTTATCATTTTTGAGCACCGGAATCATTTGAAATAAAAACAGAAATCTAGGTAGAACATTCATCTTAACAGCTGCTATTCTACCAAGCAGAGATAGTTGCAGCTTCTTCCATATTTCAAGATCCTTTTGAATCTTATGCCAGAGTTCCTGATAATTATTTTGAAAGTTTTATATTGGATGCTGCAACTTGAACCCCTAGATATTTCACCTTTGTAGCTATTTCAAAGCCTGCCAACCTTTCAAGTTCATTCCTTTGTGGTTCCAACATGTTTTTAACTATCATCTTAGTCTTTTTCTGGTTCAGGCTGAAACCTGAAACCAGACCATATTCCTCTATAATGTTTTTCATCTGGATGATTGATTCCAAAGGTCGTGTTAGGGTAACAACCAGATCATCTGTGAATGCCTTTGTTCTGTAATCTCTTTGCCTTCCAACTATTCCATTCAGATTGTCCGAGTCCCGTAGAGCATTCAACAGCACTTCCAAAGTCAAAATAAACAGTAATGGGGATAATGGACAGCCTTGTCTTGTTCCTTTCTGTATGTTAAAATTGGTAGTTAAACTGCCGTTAATAATAATTTGTGCCGTCTGTTCTTGATAAATTGCCGAAATCGCTTGTATAAACTGTTCCCCAAAATCCATTTTGCGCAAAGTCTTTTTTAGAAAATCCCAGTTGACTCGATCAAAGGCCTTCTCCGCATCCAAAAACACCAGCACCGCAGAAGTCTGTTTATTTTTCTCAAGATATTCCAACAAATCTATGAGTTGCCTGACATTGTCCTTCATATATCTACCTTCTATAAAACCTGCTTGGTCTTCATGAATCACATCTTGAATAACTGGCATCAGTCTGTTGGCTAATACTTTAGCATAAATTTTATAATCCGTATTCAGGAGAGATATTGGTCTAAAATTTTCAGGTTTTACAGATTCTTCTTCTTTAGGTATCAGTGAAATAAAAGCCGTCTTCCACGAGGGGGGTATTTTACCCCCCTGCTGAATATTACAAAACAAATCCTTAAGATGCTCAACCAATTCTGCTTGTAAATAAATAAATTGAAATAAATAAATAAATAAATAAATAAATAAAGTCTTATAATATACTGCTGTCAAACCATCTGTCCCAGGAGCTTTAGATAGTTTCAGTTGTTTTATTGCAAATAAAATCTCTTCAGATGTTATAGGTCGGTTCAATCTATCACTTTGTGTACTTGAAATTTTTGTAACTCTCATCTTCTGCAGATAATCATAGATAAAGTCCTCTTTAATTTTATCAGCTTGGTACAATTTAGAATAATAAGCTAAAAAGGCTTGATGTATTAAATTCTGTTGATGCACTTGTTTTCCTTTATACTCAATAGTGTTTATTATACGAGAACTTTGTTGTTTCCTCAAAGTATAAGCCAACCATCTGCCAGGTTTATTAGCGTTGCAAAAAGTATTGTGTTTAGCATATTGCAGATTAGTTGCTGTTTGATCCGCCATCAATATTTGAAATTGATCTTTCAGAAGTTTTATTGTTAATTGTACCTTTTCATCAGTCGGATTCTTAATAAACAATTGCTCTTTCTCCTTTATCTCTGTCTCCAATTCTATTCTTGACTTCTGACGTATTAATCTGTATTTAGAGTTCATGTAAATCAGTACACCCCGCATATAAGCCTTGCACGCATCCCATACAATCTCAATAGGTGTACCTTTGTTCAAGTTAATATCAAAAAATTCTTTAACATTTTTCTTAAGGTCCATAATATTCTTTTCATATCTAAATAAATTTTCATTCATACGCCAAGATCTCCTTTCTCTTTTACCCAAGTTTATCTCCATCCACACCGGACTATGATCCGTTAAAGTTCTAGGAAATATTTTTGTCTTAGTCACTATAGTAAGTAAATCAGTAGTAACCAGCATAAAGTCAATTCTCGAAAAAGATTTATGTCTATCAGAGAAAAAAGTAAAATCCAATTCCTTGGGATGATGAATTCTCCATACATCCTTCAAATCCAATTCTTCTTTCAATGAAAAAAAGGTCGGTGGTAACTTATTCCCTTTCTTGGCCGACGTCTTTTTATCAAGCGTTGCATCAATCACCCTGTTCCAATCACCCATGATCAAAAAAGACTTATAATTCCACTGCAATATTTTATTGTTCAACACTTTGTAGAAAGTTTCCTGCTGCTGGTTCGGGGCATAAATGCCAATTAAAAGTATCAAAACATTCTGTATATTTATTTCCACTGCAATGTATCTCCCTTCATCATCCGCCTCTATCAGTTTAGCTGGTATTCTTTTAGAGATGTAAAAAACAAGTCCATTCCTTTTCACAGAACTAGAAGATATAAAATGTGATCCAAGCTTTGAAGTTAAAAATTTTTGGTCCTGGGTTCTAATATGAGTTTCTTGCAAACAAACAACATCATTTTTATATTGCTTCAAATAATGAAATATTTTTCTTCTTTTCTGTGGTGAGTTCAAATCATTCACATTCCATGATAAGAATCTAAGTGTCATTCTGAAAATGAGTGAAGCCCTTTGAGCATTTGACGAAGACTCTCTCCAACAGCCGATGTCTTCGGTCTCGCCCCTCCCACAGCTTCAGAGGATAATTTTTTCCCTTTTGTGCCATTCTCTTCCTGTGGTATCCTTAACCCCTGATGTTTCTCTAATCTTTGCTTTCCTATGGCTCGAGTTATACGTTGATCTTTTGGTTCTTGCATCAATAAATCAAGATCAGGCTCCACCTCTCTTGTAGCTCTAGATTGCTTTGGTTTAACCTCAAGAAGTTCTATTAGCGAATCCTCTGAGAGGCCTCCTACAGCACCTAGAGTTTCCTCCCTTGCTACTTCTTGAGTTGCCTGTCCTTCTTTTGGCAAAATTACTTCTTGGATCCCCTCTTCAGGAACCTTCTCAACTGAGATATCTTCAATAGGTAAAAGTGTAGATGAACGAGGTGATATTGAAATTTTTTTAAGAACATTATTGTAAAACTGTTCCGCCTTTTCCACAGAATTTATACGATATCTTACATCCTCATGTCGCAAAATGATGCCAACAGGAGCATCCCATCTAAATGGGATCTGACGCTTTTTCAACTCATTTACAAGAAAGCCAAAATCTTTCCGATCTCTTAACATTTTTGGTGGCAGCTCTTTGTAAACACCAATTTGGTTGCCTTCATGTTGAACAGTGGAATGGAAAGAACTTTGCAAAATGTCATTTCTCAATTTTCTCTCAGTAAAGTAAATCACCACGTCTCTTGGCAAATTCCTCTGTCTCGCTATACGTGAGTTAACTCTGTACAGCTTATCAATTCTGTTAGCAATCACATCTGGTTCAGCTTTTAAAATCTTGGCCAAAACTTCCACACAAGTTGCCCTCAAGTTCTCTCTATTATTCTCCCTTAAACCTCTCAGTCTTATGGCATATTCCATGTTCCGAAATTGTAACATCGTGATCTCCTCTTCAAGCCTCTGGCTCTGCACCACCACCTTAAACATCTGTTCCTTTGCTTCCTTCTTGTTAGCTTCCACTTCAGAATTTAAGTCTTCCACTTTTTTCTCAACAGCCAGTAGGGCATCAGTAAGAACTGTAGCTACTTTAGTTACACTCTGATGTAATCCATCAGTTTTTTCGTCCACCAACTCCTTCACTTCCCCCACCATCTCCTTATTTCCTTTTTATTTTTCCCCATCCTTTCATCCATTTTACTCATTTTTCCAGAAAGCTCTCCCAAGGATTTGTGTATATTTAATATAAATGCTTTCAAATCCTCTGTCTCGCTGTCCTGTGACTGTTTTAAAGCTGACACTGACTTTTCCTTTGTCTGATGTGTGGGGGAATCCCCCCCCTTCTTTGAAGCCATGCCTGAACAGGATTTAAATCTTTGAAAAACAGAAAGAAATCTTCCTCCTTTTCCTGTCCTCCCCAGTTTTACAGAAAAGGAGTCAAATCCGTTATATTTTGCAGTTAGAAGGAACTTATAAGACTTAGACTCAATACAATTACAGGCAGGCACACTTTCGCTTTCTTGCTGAACTTTCTCCTTTCACTGGCTCAACTTTGATCAGGCACCATTTTCAGCACTTTCACACAGAGACAGTGTACTTTCCAAAGTTAAAAAAAGTCCATTTAAAATAATTATAATTCTCAGAAAAAAATTCCAGGTCTCACCAAATTCGTTGTAGATCGTTTAAAAGTATATTATAACCGTTGGTGTTGCCCTCTCCGTCTCGCTCTGTCTTGCAGAGGTCCCACGCCGCTCGGAGATTTAGCAGCTTGAAGAGGGAGCCCAGACACAGAGCGCTTGCCAGGGCACCAAAAACCACCCTGGTAGCGCTTCTGGGCGTCAACCCAAAGCTGCCCACTCTAGCCCCCCCTTAATTTCAAAGGGGAGCTTTCCGAGCCGCTTTTTTTTTTAAAATTTGATTTATATGCCGCCCTTCTCCGGAGACTCAGGGCGGCTTACAATGCGTTAAGCAATAGCCTTCATACTTTTGTATATTTATACAAAGTCAGCTTATTGCCCCCACAAACTGGGTCCTCAATTTACCCACCTTAGAAAGGATGGAAGGCTGAGTCGACCTTGAGCCTGGCTAGAATTGAACTCAGAGAAATTATAGGCAGCTGGTGTTAATTGCTGCCTTTAGTAGGAGGCATTAGCCCCCTACGCTACACAGGCTTTTTGATCGTAAAAGCGGCTCTACAGGCAGCGGGGGCGGCGACCGATCAAACAAGCCGCCCTGCGACGAAGAGAACGCCAACCGGAAGTCGCCTTACAGCTTTAATGCAAGATTTCAGGGCAGCATTTGGGAGATTCCTCTGGCTTCGTCTCCCCTGCCACCCAGGATTACCAGTCATTGCTCCATTTGAAATCTGATGGAGCAAGTTTGGTGACAAATCAATGAGGACCTAGAATGAAGATTGCCTCTGTGCTAGTAATGGGTCACTTGGGCTTGATCTGAACATGCACCTGTTAATCCAGGGATTCCCCCAACCCCCGAGCCGTGGCCCACTATTGGGCCATGAGCCATGAGCCATTTAGAAAGCGATGGGTGAGAACATGTACATGCTCACGCATCTCCATTTGCACGAACAATGGGTGAATGCATGTATGTGTGCTCCATTTGCGCCAACACGCATCTGCCAACCACTTTCACAGACCATCCCCTCCCCCACCCCCCGCCGGTCTGCAAAGCTGGAAAGGTTGGAAACCTTATGTTAATCCACTGGAAGACCAACAAGCTGACAAGTTGATTGGACAGTGTAGAAGGTTGAGCAGACTTCTCTGCTACTGCACGCCAGGGAATGTGTGCATCTGTTTTTTGAGGACAGTTACCTAGGGGTTGCCTTTATATTTCTGCAATGTAACATTCTGGCTAGGAAGCACACTCAAACAGCAAAGCACAAAACAGGAAGTCAGCTCAATCAATCAGCACTTGCAGTTAGGATTTGGGAGGTGTACACATTGGCCCGTCTGCAGCCATCTGCAACCTATGTTTACCTATCAACCCCTTTGCAGCATAGATATGTTGGTGACGCCTGTGGGCAGTTGCAGACAGCTCTAAATCAATCCTAAGAGTATGTGATGCAGTAGGTGCACACTCAGTCTCAGTACATCAAGAGAGCTCTCTCCTCCCTCTTCATCCTGTGTTCCTTCTCCACCTGACCTCTCAGCCTGGTGTTTCTGGTAATGTACTAAAAGCAAAATAACCCTGGAAAAGAGGAACCAAATGGGATGGGTTAGAAGTAGGACTATGTGGCCAATAGGAGCTGGGCAGGCGCCAGCTCCTGGAGCACCAGCATTATTACAGAGGTAGTATAGATGTCTATATGGTGCTATTTGTGCCAGGAAAAGAGGAAAATACTACTTCTTAACAGTGTTTTCATTCTAAACTCTGCACGACACAAAAGCATCATGCAAATATTTAATATTGCTTTCCAAAACAGTTTATAGTTGTTAATTAACCACCCTATTCTTCAAATTACCTTATCGGAACCAGAGGAAACAGAGGAAGCAAAAGGAAAAAAAAATCCTGAAAAATCAAACAAATTTTCTAAATAGGAAGCTAGTGTTACTACCAAGTCATGCTTTAAAGAAAGAGTGGGGGAGGGGGGACCCTGTTTTAGCTTATGAGTATAAATACCTGTGAGATAAGAAAATAGTCAGGCTAATACATCCTTTGGCTGCCTTAAAAATGCCCATTAGAATCATTCAGAGCTCTGACTAAATTTACCTCCACGTGTGGTTTTTGCTGTGTTCCTGATTCAACTCAACACCTGCATGACCTCATGATTTTCTTTGTCTTCAGCAGTTAAGCCTGCTAACCTCTGCAGTTCACCAGGAAACACACAAATACACAGTTCTCCAGAAGAAGGACTAGCGGCTGTGGGAGCCAGTCATTTCCCCATTGATGGAAAATCTGGTCTCCTCATACCTGTCAGCTCTCTCTTCCCTCTCCAGAAAGGAAGTTGTGAGGTCACACTTTGTGCTTTTGAAACTGCACAGAGGATGGCTTGCTGATTCTGTAGCAACTCCCACTGCAAACATGAAGTTTTCACAAGACCCAAACGAAGCAGTTCACAGCTGGGGATGAGACTATTTGGATGATGATGGCAATTGTTATCATCAGCATCATCTTTCTAAGCATAAGTGAAGAACACCCTGCCTCCCTCTTTGGCTTTTTCTGGGTTTTGAGATAGGTGGTGAGGAGGACTGAGAGGTCAGCTTGAATGCAATGCTGAGAATCAAAGTCCCCACAGTGTCAAAACTTGGAACAAGGTTGTGCGCACTTTGCAAATGATGCAGAACTTCTGCAAACCTGCCTCCTCCCTGCTATTGGTAAAAATACTTCCCCCTTTCCCCCTCCCAGATTTCTGCTCAAGCTTGCAAAAAGAAAATGAAAAAAAAAGGATGCATCTGCTTTAATAGCTGCATTATGCATTGCCTCCTTCAGGGAAATGTGCTTTTTGAAAGCTTGCACAGAGCCCTGTAAAAAAAAAAAAAAAAAGACTGCATTAATGAGTAGCAGAGAAGGATGATCGAGTCTTGCAGAAACCAATTTAAAAAATGTCTATTACATATCAAACTGGGAGAACCTAGGGGTATTTTTTTAAGGTTTTTTTCAATCAGCAAGTAAGTGCAATAACGTTTCTTTCGTAATGACTCATCGCCATTGTGGTGAGACACTTCCAGTTACTAATACTCTTGGGCTGCTTCCACTAGCCTGGGATCGCTCAGGGTTCTGTCTGGCTTGGCTAGAAGTCCATCCGAATCGATCCAGGTACGCCTTTCCAAGGCTGTCAGGGAATGCAAAGTTGGGGAAAGCTGAGTAGAGAAATTTGGAGGGTTGCTGCTCAATTGGGTTGAATAAACGTGTAGCTGCGAACTAAGCAAAAAGCAGAAGAAGTTATTCACAGGGGTAAAATGCCAGGGGTAAAAAAGGTGCACACGAAGATTGTCCTTTTATCTGAAGTCATATCCAGAAATAACAAGGTTAATCTCCCAGCTTGGCAAAAGCTACATGCCATGCATTGCCAGCAGACACTGCTATGTGGACTCTCTATGAAGACCCAGAACGTTTCAAAGGCAGGCAGGGGAATGTTCTCTAGTTTGTATGCCCTGCATCTTTAAATTAAGAGTGCTTCATGAGTGTGAATTGTTTAAGCATTCCAAACATCAGAGAGATCTTAACTTGTATCGCTCCTTTAGATCCTTTCTATTTTCTCAACGCTCCACTGTTTTATATAGAATAGAATAGAGCTGGAAGAGACCTTGGAGGTCTTCTAGAGTCCAGCTCCCTGCTCATGTAGGAGACTCTCTCTCTCTCTCCT
This sequence comes from Masticophis lateralis, assembly GCA_030761175.1. Taxonomy (NCBI): domain Eukaryota; kingdom Metazoa; phylum Chordata; class Lepidosauria; order Squamata; family Colubridae; genus Masticophis; species Masticophis lateralis. The sequence continues at coordinate 122,056,095 of JAUDYJ010000002.1, forward strand.
TGATTAGTTTCCAATCATTGTTTCTTGTCCTTCCCTCTGGTGCTTTGGAGAATAATTTGACCCCCTTTTCTTTGTGGCAGCCTCTCAAATATTGGAATACTGCTATCATGCCACCCCTAGTTTTTCTCTAGACTGGCCAAACACAAATCCTCCAACTGTTCTTCATATGTTTTAGTCTCCAGGCCTTTGATCGTCTTAGTTGCTTTTCTGTGAACTTTTTCCAAAGTCTCAGCATCTTTTTTGTAGTGTGGTGACCAAAACTGGTTGCAGTATTCCAGGTGTCATCTTATTAAGGTTTTATAAAGTGATACTAATACTTCACGTGATTTTGATTCTATGCTTCTGTTTATGCAATCCTGGACTGTATTAGCTTTTTTGGCTGCTGCCACATATTCAAGTGATCATCCACTAGAACTCCAAGGTCCCTCTCACAGTTACTGTTTTTGAGCCAGGTCTTGCCTAATGTGTACGATATGTTGCTGAACAGATCTATGTCTTGCACAAAAGCCTCATCCAGACATATACAGTGCTTGTCAGCCAGTAACTGAGCCATTTATTCTGCGCTACTTTTATACTTCTTCATATACAGGACAGCACAGCATACTACGAGTGTTAAAGGAACCTTTCTCAACCTGACTGCCTCCAAGCACGCTAAAACACAACTCTCAAAACTCTGTGCCAACCCAACCTTTGAATACAACTTGAAACACTTCAAATTTTGACAACCAAAAAGGTTGGATGTCATGTGCCTAAAAGGTGCGGTGGCATCGGCAATTCCATCACGTTCACCATCACCTTTCGGGCCTGAATACATTATAAAGCAATTATTTCTCAAACTTGGCAACTTTAAGATATGTGAATTTCAGCTCCCAGAATTCCTTGCTAGCATTTATCTACCTATTATTTATAGTTTAGGGTGTGTTGCAAGTGCTTTGGGAGAAACCATTGTAGCTTTTGGCATTATTATTTTTGCTCTTTCAAGTGTCTTTTCTCTTCAGGTGAGGCAGGGCATGCAAAGAGCCAAGGGCACTTTGGAATACCAACATTTCCAAGATCAGAACAATTTATTAAAAATACTTTCCCATTCCACAGCTACATTGTAAACTTTGCTTCCACCAATGAGTGCCAAAAAATATTCCTGGGATTATCCCAAATACATGGTTTTCTCTCTGGCTGAATTTCTTGTTTCTCGCAGACACACAGGGCAAGTCAATCTGCCATCCAGGAGTGCCGTGTTTTTTGCCAAGTTTTGGTGTTGTTTGGGCAAAGATTCTGTCATTTGAACAGTGGCAGGGTAGCAGAATATTAAGTGGATTTTTTAATTTATTGGCATTACTATTTGGGAAGTTAATTACTGCTGAAACTTGCTAGCTATTTACTAGCTGTTTTTTAAAGTAAAAGTCCCAAGCAGTTCAAGGGGATAAAACAATAAAATTCCCACCACATTAAAAATTATTACATATACACCGTGTAGATAGATAGATAGATAGATAGATAGATAGATAGATAGATAGATAGATAGATGATAGATAGATAGATAGATAGATAGATAGATAGATAGATAGATAGATAGATAGATAGATATCCAAATAAAAATGTATTATTTCTTGTAACAGGCAAGATATCTTAGCAGGCATTTAAAACAATCTTAGCAGCAATAGAAATAAATGAATTTGTCAGACCTGATTTCTATCAGTTTTTCTTGTTCTTGTTCTTCTGTCCAGTTCCTGTATTTGGATCTGCATTTGTTTGAAGAAGTCTGTACAATTCTTAAATTCCCTGTGTATCCAATTACAGTTGGCCAATAATAATTATTTTTTTAAAAAATATTTTTATTAAACAGTTTTTCTTAAAAAAACCAAAAAGAGATATTAACACTTTCTTCTTTTCAACAGTTTCGCATCAGTAATACATACTTATACATTTTCTCTCTCTTATCCTAGTATATCTTTTATACATATATTTCTAATATATATACTATTATAATGTATTATATTATTCTAACTGTTTTATTTACATTTGACATAAATGTGTACCTAATTTCCTTTCCACTATTTTTATTTCTTCCCATCTGTTCCTATATTTCTCCTCCTAATTCAACCGTTATTTAGTCTTCCCTTGTCCTTTTCCCCCTTTTCCTCCAACCATTTGTACCATCTCTCCCAGACTAGGTAATATTCTGCTTCTTCTTTTTCTTGTATCTCCTTCATAAGCTTATCCATTTCCGCACACTCCATGATTTTTCTAATCACATTGTCTTCTGATGGTATATTGTTATTTTTCCAGTTCTGGGCATAAACTATTCGTGCTGCTGTAATTATGTGTATGATTAAATATCGTATTTCTTTTTCATATGACCCTGAAATCATTCCCACTAAGAAAATTTCTGGCCTCATTTCTATGTGTTGATTTATAATTTCTTCTATTTGTGTTTTAATTTTTTGCCAGTATTGTTTTGCCTTATGACAATACCACCACGTGTGATAATATGTTCCCTTTTGGTGTTTACATTTCCAACATAATGGTGAAGTATTAGGAAACATCTTTGCCAATCTGGCTGATGGCAGATGCCACCTATAAAACATTTTATACATGTTTTCTTTATAGGTTACAGATACAATTTTGGATACAATATTGAATTAGATAAGTGGAAGAAATTGTGGAATACAAATAATAAATTAACAATGGCTAATAATTATTCTATTCTATTCTATTCTGTTCTATTCTATTCTATTCTATTCTATTCTATTCTATTCTATTCATTCGAATTCTATTATTCTATTCTTTTGTTTGTTCTTTATTCTTTCGCATACTTTCAAGCATTTTTCCTAACATGCACAGTTGGATGCACTTCTTTTCTTATTAAATCCTTAAAAAAAAACCTTTCCTAAACAGGGCATCCTCCTTTGATCCATGGAACAAATACAAACCCTGCTTGTTGATTCAGGAGCCTTGCAAAAATTGAGCATGGTGGACTTAACATTTCAACACAGGTGCCATATGAATAAGCTTGGCTGTTAAATGTCATTTTGTTTTATGTCTCCTTCAAACAAATATGCACTGGCCACAATTAAAAGATAAAGTGGTATGATCAAAGGGGAAATAAAATTAAGCGGTCAACACTTAATGTGCAGCTCTGTAACTGAAGGTGACATCCCTTAGAAGGCAGGAGTACCAGCACACATGTTCCTTCAAGTCCTCTTGACTTCAGCTCAGCCAGTCAGGCCAGTGCAACTCCAGATTGCAGGCACTCTGGTCCTAAACAAGTGGGATACCCTAGATTGCCTGCCCCAATCTCTAATAAAGATGAGAATCTTTTAGTCTGACCATGTCTCATTCTTTTAGCTCAACACTAAAAGTTCATTTTGGCAGTGGTTTTGCTCTCCAAGCTTTTTTCTATTTAGTTTCTGAACGTTTCGTTGCCAGACTAGGTAACGTCATTATCAGGATTTTCTTGTCCTATTCCTCTTTAGCTTATAAATGTCATATGTGCCAGTGTGGTCAGTTGGTCGTGTGACCAAGTCTGGTAACAAAATGTTCAGAAACTAAACTGAAACAAACTTGGAGGGCAAAACCATTGCCAAAATCTAAAACCCAAGCTACGAGAATTTTCTATTATTTCAAACTAAAAGGTCGTCTTAACCACATCATGTTTGCCCTGGACTACCACCAAGGCTGATTCCACACATATGTGAGCAGTGGCAAAGTCTACCAACCTCTTGGACTGTGCTTCCCATTTACAGGTAGTTCTCAACTTACAACCATTCATTTAATGACCATTCAAAGTTACAACCTCACTGAAAAAGTGAGTAATATAACCAGTTCTCTCTCTTGTGACCATTGCAGTATCTCCACAGTCATGTGGTCAAACATCAGGTGCTTGACAATCGTCATGTGTTTGTGATAGTTCCAGTGTCCCAGGATCCTGGGATGGTCATTTACAACCTTCCTAAGGGGCTTTGGACAAGCAAAGTCAATGGAGGAAGTCAGATTCACTTCGGAACTGCATGATTTACTTGAAAATTGTAATGATTCACTCAGGGGTGAAATGCTACTGGTTCGGACCAGTTCTGCCGAACCAGTAGCGATGGCGGCAGGTGGTTCGGAGAACCAGTAGGGGCAGCAGCGTGAGGCTCCACCCACCCAACCTGGTCATCATTACTTCCTGGTTTTAACCAGGAAGTAACCCGTTTTTTACCCTCTGTGCATGCGCAGAAGGATTTGCGCATGCACAGAGGGTCTGTGTGTGCACATGATGCGAGCGCACTTCCGAACCGGTAGGGAAAGTAAGTAGATTTCACCTCTGGATTCACCTAACAACCATGGCAAAAAGGTCATAAAATGGGGCACAACTCACTTAACAACCACCTTGCATAGCAACAGAAATTTTGGATTCAATTGTGGTTCTAAGCTGAGGACTGCCTGTAATTGACACCAGTGGTGAACTCCAAATTTTTTTACTACTGGTTCTGTGGGTGTTGGCTGGGTGGGCGTGGCAGGGGAAGGATACTGCAAAATCTCCATTCCCATTCCTAGGGGCCAGCCAGAGGTGGTATTTGCCGGTTCTCCGAACTGCTCAAAATTTCCGCTACCGATTCTACAGAACCTGTCAGAACCTGCTGGATTTCACCCCTGGTTGATGCTGAGGCCAACAGTTTTTAAAATGAAAGTACAGGTACTCCTTGACTTACGATCAAAACTGAGCCCAAAATTTCTGTTGCTAAGTGAGACAAGTGAATTTGGCTTTATTTTATGACCTTTCTTGCCACGGTCGTTAAGCGACTCACTGCAGTTGTTAAATTAGGAACACGGTTGTTCAGTGAATTTGGCTTCCCCATTGACTTAGTTTGTCAGAAGGTCAAAAAAAGGGATCATATGACCCACCCCCCCCACAGGACACTGCAGCCGTCATAAATATGAGATAGTTGCCAAGCATCTGAACTTCGTTCACATAACTATGGAGAGGCTGCAACAATCTTAAGTGTGAAAAACGGTCATAAATCACTTGTTTCAGTGCCGTTGTCACTTTGAACGGCCACTAAATGAACTGTCGTAAGTTGATGACTACCTGTATGTACAAGCCTCCAAACTGGGACAAACAGAGAGTAATGCTGGAATATTACCCCCACCACCCCACCACCCCCATTGTTCAGGCTCACAAGCTGAGCAAGGAATGCATAGCTGAGGTTGGAGCCCTTCCATGAATGAAACCACAAACCTCCCACAGATCTCAGACTTACTTTCTGGACCACTTGAGTGAAAGTACTTTCCCTTCTGTTCTGTTCAACCACAGAAGCTGTTCTGCTGCCAAAAGGGAAAGAGAAAGCTTTATGGGAGAGAATCTCACCACAAATGGCTTCAGCTGATGCTTAAGCTGAGTGTGGCCTTCTCAGGCAGAAATCGTTTGTAGCAGAGGTGATTTCTGACCAGTTCTGGAGAACCAGTAGCAGAAATTTTGAGTAGTTCGGAGAACCGGTAGTAAAAATTCTGACCGTCCCCGCCCCCATCTATTCTCTGCCTCCTGAGTCCCAGCTGATCAGGAGGAAATGGGGATTTTGCAGTAACCTTCCCTTGGAGTGGGGTGGGAATGGAGATTTTACAGTATTCTTCCCCTGCCATGCCCACCAAGCCATGCCACACCCACCAAACCATGCCCACAGAACTGATAGTAAAAAAAATTGAAACCCATCACTGGTTTGTAGCGAGGAAAGGCGAGGAGGGCAGTGTCAAGCCGCACTTTAACCCACAATTCATCATCTAAATAGCGTTGGCTGAGCTAAGCTTCTCTGTTATTTTAGCTGGATGCTTCTTAATCTGATTGTGTGTGCCCATGTGCATGCCCAGCACAATATCCCTTAATAACAGGAGTGTTGTGAGGCAATAAAGCTTGCTCAAGCATTTCTACATGACAATGTTGCAAGTCTTCAAGATCTACTCTGGATCGGTTTGAAAATATCTCATCTCTTATCCAGAGCTGAGTTCAATTCGCTTTCCGGTTTACGGGAAAACCAAAGCAACATTTTTATTCTCTTTGCGGTGTGTGGCTCTGCAGACTTAATAGGAAGCCTGCTTTCTTACTGGTGGGAATAATGGCTTGCTTCATCCACCTCCTGGTTCCAGGGTTTAGTCCAGCTATTGTCCCACTCTCACAACCTTCCAGGTCCAAGATTTTAAAATGTGTTTCTGAATTTTCTCTGTGTTGTTTTGAACTTATCGCCTTCCTCTCCCGAACAAGCCATATGTATTAGGAAAAACATCTGACATGCTGGAAGCTAATGCTGACCTTTGAAGAAGCAGGCTAGGAAGCGTGTAGATGCTTTTGAATTGAGGGTTGGAGAGGACTCCTGAAAATGTCACAGTCAAACTAATAAGTCCCAAACCAATGCATCATCAAATCAACCCAGAGTTCTCACTCAAAGCATATTATGCAAAAGCCTAGTTCTCTGAAGAAGGGTTAAATGCTGGGAAAGGTGGAAGGAAAGGGAAGAAGAGGGCAATGACCAGCAACAACAAGGTCTCAATTATACAGTGGCAATGGTTGCTCCTTTGAAAGATCTGAAGGACTAGGAATGAATAGTTATGGAAAAAATCTACTGGTATCTCTGGGCCCACTAATTCAATTTGTTTGCAGGTAAGCAATTGTAGAATGGCCAACATTATTAACACTATATTTTATCTTAAGCAGGGAAAAGTCACACAATTTCAGATTTCAGAATGAGGAGTAGACCTTCATGACAAGAAAATTTCAAAACGGCCATGTTTCTATGTGTCCGACTATTTGTTTGGGGTGTTTTTGTTTGTTTATCAAATTTGTTTATTTATTTATCAAATTGATTTGATATCTTACGGTTCAAGGCGACTCTGAAAGGTCTTGTTAAAGGACCGAAAGGACTTGTTAAAGGCAGAAGTCATTTTTAAAAACACTTACCATTCTACAAATGTGTTTACAAGCCTTAAACAAATTATACCTTTCAATTCCAACCACCTTGTTTGGAGGTATGAACAAAAAGTAAATAGGGAACCAGATAGGCTGTAATAAATACAGAGATAGTGGTGCCCGATAAATTCTTCGTTTGCTTTTTCTCCATATTGAACACTAGATGGCGCTGGACATACACAAGATGGATATAATATACTGTACTACTTACTGATGGCTAAGATCAAAGGCAGAATTGCTCCACTCCTTTATTCACAGCTGTTTAAATCTCTCCTTTAATGTATGCACTCTATAGTAATGGGGAGTCAGTTTTTTACTGTTATGATAAAAAGAAACGTAAGACAATAATAAAGCATTTCTGTACATTTCTTTTGTACAGACCCTTAATTATTTTTTTGGCATGGTGACTGGCTAAAGTTTAAAAGTTTTGTTTGAAGATGATGTCAGATATCATGTTGGTTTTTATTTCATGGTATGAGAGTTTTGCTTCCATCAAGAGGCATCATTTTTGAGCTGGGTTTAAGGCATCAATAGGCCATAATCCAGCCGTGCCTGGAGGCATAGCTAGAAACTCAAATTATAGAACAGAATAACAGAGTTGGAAGGGACCTTGGAGGTCTTCTAGTCTAGCCCTGCCCAGGCAGGAAACCCTACACCACTTCAGACAAATGGTTATCCAACACCTTCTTAAAAATTTCCAGTGTTGGGGCATTCACAACTTCTGCAGGCAAGTTGTTCCACTTATTAATTGTTCTAACTATCAGGAAATTTCTCCTTAGTTCTAGGTTCCTTCTCTCTTTGATTAGTTTCCATCCATTGCTTCTTGTCCTGCCCTCAGGTGCTTTGGAGAATAGCTTGACTCCACTTCTTTGTGGCATACCCCGAGATATCAGAACACTGTTAACATATCACCCCTAGTCCTTCTTTTCTTTAAACTAGATATATCCAATTCCAGCAACCATTCTTTATGTTTTAATGTCCCCTAATGTCCCCTAATCATCTTTATTGCTCTTCTCTGCACTCTTTCTAGAGTCTGAACATCTTTTTTACATTGTGGCGACCAAAACTGGATGGAGTATTCCAAGTGTGGCCTTTCCAAGGCATTATAAAGTGCTATTAATACTTCACATGATCTTGATTCTATCCCTCTGTTAATGCAGCCTAGAACTGTGTTGGCTTTTTTAGCAGCTGCATCACACTCTTATTTAAGTGATTGTCCACTAGGACTCCAAGATCCCTCTCACAGTTACTAGTATTGAGCAAGGTGTCACATATACTGTACCTGTGCATTTTTTTTTATTTTGATTTATATGCCACCCTTCTCCGGAGACTCAGGTCAGCTTACAATGCGTTAAGCAATAGCCTTCATACTTTTGTATATTTATATTTATACAAAGTCAGCTTATTGCCCCCAACAAACTGGGTCCTCAATTTACCCACCTTATAAAGGATGGAAGGCTGAGTCGACCTTGAGCCTGCCTGGGATTGAACTCGCAAGTAATTGCAGCAGCTGGATCTTAAATGCTGCCTTTGTAGGAGGCATTACTCCCCTATGCTACTCAGGCTCCTTTTTCTTGCCTAAATGTAGAACCTTACTTTTTTCACCATTGGATTTTATTTTGTTAAATAGTGCTCAATGTTCAAATCTAAGATCCTTCTGTATCTTGAGGCTGTCTTCTGGAGTGTTGGTTATTCCTGCCAGCTTGGTATCGTCTGCAAATTTGATGAGTTCCCCATCTATCTCCTCATATGAATCATTGATGAAGATGTTGAAGAGTGCTGGGCCTAAAACAGAGTCTTGAAGTACCCCACTGCATACTCCCCTCCACGTAGATGCAGTTCCATTGAGGACTACATATGCGGCTGGTCAACCAGTTACGAATCCCTCTGGTCGTGATGCTGTCTAGCCCACATGTTTCTATTTTATCAAGTAGTAGTTTGAGGTCTACTTTATCAAATGCCTTACTGAAGTCCAAGTAAATTATATTCACAGCATTCCTCTGGTTCACTAATTTTGTCACTTTGTCAAATAATGCAATAAGATTTGTCTGGCATGATCTGCTTTTGACAAACCTATGCTGCCTTTTTGTTATGATTTTGTTTGCCATTAGGTGTTCATTGAATCATCGTTTATATTTTCCAGAATCTTCCCAGGTATTGAAGTCAGGCTGATAGGTTAGTAGTTTTCTGAATCTATTTTTTCCCTTTTTTTGAAGATAGGTACTACATCAGCTCTTTTCCAGTCCTCTGGTAGTTCCCCTGTGCTCCAGGATCTTTGAAAGAATGGTTTTGAGATCACACCTCCCAGTTCTTTCAGAACCTTGGGATGTAATCCAGCTGGTCCTGGTGATTTGAACTTTCTAGGGTGGACAGGTGCTCACTTACCATTTTCTTCCCTATTTTAACTTGTATTCCTAATCTGTTTTTGATGGTACTCTTTTTGATAGGTTGGGCTGTTTTTTCCTTTTGTTTAAAAATGGATGCAAAACACAAGTTAAGCAGTTCTGCTTTCTCCCAGTTGTTTGTCACCTTCTTGACATTTTCTCCCATTTTCTCCAATCATTTCCTTGACTTTTTTCTTGTTTTTTACATGTTGAAAAAAGCTTTGTTTATTATTTCTGACTTTTGTCACAAGCCTTAGTTCATTTTGAGCCTTAGCTTTCCGCACTTGATCTTTGCAGGCTTAGGCTATTTGCTGATATTATGCGTTAGTTATGTATTCCTCTTTTCACGCCTTAAACAAAGCCATAAGAAAACCAAGGTGTGAATTCGGCGTCTGTGTCTGCATTTCTAATTTTAACTAGAGGTTTAAATGGGCAGCTCCATTCTCCCAGGTGGCTCCATTGGAGCACTGAAAGGACCATGGGTTCATTTCCAAATGTTACTTTATTCAGCAGGGCTCCTGTACGGGTGGAGTGCCTATGGAGCTTCTCAATCATCCATGTCATGGCTGTCCCAAAGATGCTTTTTCCAAAAGGCAATTGGACCTCCTTGATTTTTTTTCCAATTCTCATCCAAGAAGCTTCTTCGGTTCAGTTGAACTGTTCAGCTTCAGCTTCTGGGATGAAAAGCGAAAAGTTTCCAAAGGGAAAAAAACCAAGAAAGTCCAGGTGCCTTTTGGAAAAAAAACAGCTTTGGGTGTTCTGTTGGAGGCACTTGCCTGAATGCATATTCTCAGTATATCGGGCAGTTTATTTACCTGTTCTGCAACTATCCAAAAGTCTAGCAATGCTACATCTCCAGAAGCCATTCAGGAGGGCACTAAGTAGAAGTGAAGTTACTGGTATAAAACATCAACACCAGTCTTTATCATCAGCTTGGGAAAAGCTTGCCTCTCTGCTTAAAAAGTTATGCATGGCAGGCTGCTCTTAAAAACACTGCTCAGTCCAAAGCAAGTGGATCCACTCTAGAAAGCCAGAGAACTGTTCTTCATTAGTTACTTATGGTGTCACCCCAAAAGGCCTGGCAACCCCAGTGTTGCTTGCTGCCTCATAATCTGGCTTCTTTTAGGCCCCAGGCCCTGATTTTTGCAGCCTTGGGCTACTGCTGACCAGGCTCCATAATACAAAGAAGAGTGAAAAGAGTCAGGCCAAGGTATCCTTCTGCCAGCTTCTCTGTCCATTGCAACACCAAATGCTACGTTCCTGTAAAGTTTGCTTTGGTGCAAAGAGAAATAAAACATGCGTGGTGAACTCTGCTCTTCCACAGCCCATTGGATTTGCAAGATGATGCTAGCTATTCCCAGCCACGAATAAACTTCTTCTATACCAGTCTCATCAAGTGAGGTGCGTAAACCACTTTCTGAAACTTTGAGGAGCTCATTGGTAAGGCAGATGGCCTGGGTGGGAGCCAGTCTCTGCCGCATTGCAGAAAAGACCAGGAGATCTCCAACCCTAAGCATGTTCCTCCCATTGCAAAGGTGCATTAGAGGACAACAACTTGTTTGTGGTTGTTGCAGAGCAGCTAGAATTTTGTTCTGCTTATAAAACACCACCTCCAGATTACAAGCAGGGAGTGGCCGGCTGAGAGCAGATTGTATTCTTCATATCTCATGGGACCCCCAGTGTCCAGGTGGTAGGTACCATTTGGGAACAAGCAATCAAGGCAGGAGAGTGTAGTGGTTAAGTATTGGGGTACCAGAGAGATTCAGACTGCCATCCAAGCTAGCATGGAAACTGAATGGTGACTTTAGGCCCATCATTCTTAGCCCAATCTCCCTTACAGGATCGTTGTTGCAATAGCAGTAGGAAGACTCCGTAAACCAATCTGACATAAAAGGAGGAACCTTTGTATGCTAGTCCTTTCAGGTTGGGCAAACGAAATCCTCACGTTTTAAACAACATTTTTTTCTCTTTTGTGTTGTTTCCATTTCTTTGCCATGCCTCAAAATTATTCATACTTGAAATGTGTTTTGCTGCTAACATAATTTGCAGGCAAATAAACCCTCTCTCATTTTTACCTAGTATCAAGAACTCTATGAAAGCATTTTTAACTAAAACAGAGAGTCCTTCCCAACCAGATTTTGCTACTAGTCTAAAATCAGACAGCTCTGGGTTGATTTCTTCAGGCGAAGCTGAAACAGTGGCAAATTATATATTTTTAAGGCTTTGGGGCTCTATTTTCCCATTGGCTGGAACTCTTGCCTTGCTACATGGCAAGTTCCTGGGCTTCAGGTCCTGTAAGAAGAATGCTAACTAGAAGGATCTGTAGCTCTCCTTAGTAGCAGTGAGATAAAAGTAAAATCGAAGAGTGCTGTCAGTTTTCTCCTTCTTTGCATCCTGTATCTCTCTAAAGCACAGGCCGGGCTGCTTGTTTTCTTACTTTCCCTTCCTTCTCTCCATTATATCTCTTAAATCTTTTCTACACGGAATAGTTTTACCTCAAAATCTAACAAACCCAATTTCCTGTTCACAGTGAATGTCACTTGGACCCTGAGCATTCGGGTGGGGTGGGGGGGTTGCAACTGATTTTTAAAGAATTTCCTGGTAAGATTGTCCTGGGGAAAGTCCATATCTGCAGTCGCCTAGATCCTGTTCTCACCAGCTTTTCTGGTTCTCCTAGTTCACAAGTGAACCTGAACCTGAGACACAGATGGGCGGCTTGTTCTTGCTCCCACTGGTACTGGAGGAAAGGAAGAGCATGACACATAGGAGTAAGGATGGACAGCCCTGAGGGCCAGAGACTTGACAGATGTGAGTGAGTCCTTATGTAATAGAATGAGGAGAGATTTGTGGAAGCTCCAAATTGAGGGGGAGGGAAGGCTTGATACTTCAACATGAAATAAAGTATATTAGTGGTGGCTCAGTGGCTAAGACGCTGAGCTTGTCAATCGAAAGATCAGCAGTTCAGCGGTTCGAATCCCTAGTGCCGCATAATAGGTTGGGCTCCCATTACTTGTCCCAACTTCTGCCAACCTAGCAGTTCAAAAGCATGTAAAAAGTGCAAGTAGAAAAATAGGGACCACCTTTGGTGGGAAGGTAACAGCGTTCCATGCGCCTTTGATGTTTAGTCACGCTGGCCATATGACCACGGAGATGTCTTCAGACAGCGCTGGCTCTTCGGCTTTGAAACTGAGATGAGCACCACTCCCTAGAGTCGGGAAAGACTTGCACATATGTGAGGGGAACCTTTTACTGATGTCTTACCGTTTGGGCACACTTATGTCTAGTTCTGGGCCACACAGTTAAAAAAGGATAATGACAAATAGCAATAAATTTAGGGGTCTTTTGATGAAACCAAGCCTTATGAAGAACAGTTTAACAATCTGGGTATGATTAGGCTGCAGAAGAAATGATTGAAGGGAGATATGATAACGGTCATCAAACATCTGAAAAGTTACACATAGGAGAGGGAGAGGACTTAGTCTCAGTTCCCCAGAACCAATGGATTAACACTCCATGGAAGCAGGTTTAGATCGGACATCACGAAAAAAACCTGGCTTACAACCCGTCAGCCAGTGGAACAAGATTGCCAGATAATACGGTAAGTTCTCCCATAGAGACTGGATGGTCATTTGCCAGAGATCTGCTTGTAGATCCTACATTTGGACCAGGGCTTGGATGAGAAGACCCAATTCTATGAAAAGTTCTCTTTCATCCATAAGACTGCTGCTTGGCAAAATGGGGGAGACTAGGTGTCACTTTAAATAGCCATAAGCTGATGTGTGTCAAAATCAGCTACGCTTTACTAGTTTACCAATGAAATAGGAAATCTGCTGTTGTCCAGATATTCTGGGCTACCATCCCATTAGCTCTAAACAGCATGACCAATATTTAAGGTCTTAGAAATTTGCAGTCTCAAATTTCTGGGGGGGAAAAAAACCCACTAGATTGCCTGTATGCCATTTCTGGCATTTTAAAGTGAGACTCCATTTGGACTTAATGTCTCTCTTAGATATTTGTGGCACTGCCTAAATGGTTACCGATACACCATTTCCTCCATTTTTGTGGACGTTGAGGTTTATAGCCTTTTTGCTCCTCTGTGTCTATCCTAAGTAGTTCTGTGCACATGTGCCTACCAAATTAAAATTCTGTTTAATGCCTCATATGAAATGGCTCCTAGTCCAGGCAAACTTTTTTGCCACAAGCACTCTGTGGTTCTGCTGTAATAAACTGAACACAGCTGACCATTTGTGAGATTGCCACAGCTGAGATTTGTGTCAGTGGTAAAACAGAAGGAAAAGGCAAAGCTTCTCTTCTGAATGCTCACCTTTCGCCTAAGTTACTCCATTAGTGAGGCATGGGAAATGGTTTCATTACTGTGTTGCCTGCCAATGCCACAAACTTAGTTACACACTGGGAAAATGTTTCCATACTCAGATTTATTTTTTATTACAAATTTTGGCTTCTACAACAAACATGGCTACTGTTTTAAAAAATGAAGAAAGCAAATGATCGTCAATTTGGAGCCATCCTTTTAGATTTTGTGTAGTGATTACTGTTTCTGCTAGGAACATCACTCAGCACATAAATGTATACAGTATATATGTACACATGATAGGTCCTACTAATCATTTTAGAATAGAACAGAATTTTTTATTGGCCAAGTGTGACTGGACACACAAAGAATTTGTCTTGGTGCATATGCTCTCAGTGTACATAAAAAGAAAAGATACATTTGTCAAGAATCATACAGTACAACACTTAATGATAGTCATAAGGTACAAATAAGCAATCAGGGAACAATATCAATATAAATCGTAAGGATACAGGCAACAAAGTTACAGTCATACAGTCATAAGTGGAAGGAGATGGGTGGTGGGAACGATGAGAAGATTAATAGTAGTGCAGACTTAGTAAATAGTTTGACAGTGTTGAGGGAATTATTTGTTTAGTAGAGTGATGGCATTCGGGAAAAAATGTTCGTGTGTCTAGTTGTTCTGGTGTGCAGTGCTCTATAGCATCATTTTGAGGGTAGGAGTTGAAGCAGTTTATGTCCAGGATGTGAGGGGTCTGTAAATATTTTCACAGCCCTCTTTTTGACTCGTGCAGTATACAGGTCCTCAATGGAAGCAGGGCTGTGGAGTCGGAGTCGAGGAGCCGGAGTCGGAGGAAATTTTGGGTACCTGGAGTCGGAGTCGGAGTCGGCAAACAATGCACCAACTCCGACTCCTACTAAATTTAAATTGGAATTTTTAAAAAAGCAAGTTTAAATGTCCCAATTCTCCCGACTCCAAAGCCCTGAATGGAAGGCAGGTTGGTAGCAATTGTTTTTTCTGCAGTTCTAATTATCCTCTGAAGTCTGTGTCTGTCTTGTTGGGTTGCAGAACCAAACCAGACATTTATAGAGGTGCAGATGACAGACTCAATAATTCCTCTGTAGAACTGGATCAGCAGCTCCTTGGGCAGTTTGAGTTTTCTGAGTTAGCGCAAAAAGAACATTCTTGGAGTTTTAGCTCTAACTATAGAGATTAGTATTACAATTATCATCTGGCTGACAAACACCAGTATCTTCCTTGTCATTCCTCTGAAAATTCTGCAACTGAGGCAAGGAAAAGGCTCACAAAGGACCCGTTATTAATGGGAACTTTTCCGAAATAGAACTGCTGACATGCTGACTTGGAACGTCCACGCATCTGAAAGCTGTGAGGTTGAGAAGCACTGCTTTAGGTCTTTCCACTGAGGATTTCAGGGCAAGAATTCAGTGTGGGAGCTGAAGCTAATTCAGATGTTGAATTCCCTGGAAACTGCATTAGGTGCAGTTGAAAGAACTGGGTACATTTGGGTTGCATAAAAGAAGATGGAAAGACATTGCTTCCTTTAAAATGTGAAACATCGTCATGCGAAAAGCTGAGCCGAGTGGCTCTCTGATGGGCCCCAGGCAGAAAGCCAGAACTGACAGGTTGATATCAGGAAGCTGATTTAGCTCAAGGTTAAAACAGCTTGTTGATAGAGAACTTACTTCTTCTCCTGATTTTGATTGGAAATACTTCAGCTGCAAGATCCTGCACTGATCGCTGTATTATATTTCCTTCTCTTCCAATTCAAATGTTCAGTATTATTAATAAGTTTTGTGTAACAGTATAAAGATAATTAAAATGAGTACAACTAAGTGTACCTGCCCAAGTAGTGATAAGAAGATTAAAACTATTTCATGTGTATTATTATATTGTAAATTCTATAGGAATGTCAGATCTGCATATCTTCTGACCCTAATACATAATTTTCTAGGAAAGCAAAACATTTTCTATGTGAGTCATCTTCTAGAAGATTCAAAACCCCTTATTACTTGTGCAGTAGCCAAATTCTGTGTGGTCACAATGAAAATAAGGCAAAGCAGGACACAGAAATGATTACTTCTTTTATTCATCACTTTAGGTTTAATATATGTTAGCTATCTTGTTTTAGGTGATAACGTATGTTTTGGTTCATAGATTGTAATATTTTAGATTTATACTTGCAGAGGTAATTAACATACCTTTGTAATGGTGTGTGTGTTGCATTTGTTATTTTGTCTTTGTTATGCTAGCATCATATCTCATCTATTGTATTTGATTTTAGTTTGGCATTGGGTTTTCACAAGATTTTTGCAGGTCATCGACTAAAAAAATGGGTCAGTATGCACTTTACGTTTGCAGTTTTAAAAAAAAGGAAATAGGTGACACTATAATCTGAGTTGTGCATTTCTAATTCTGTTCCCTGTAACCTAAGCACCCATAGACAGGGGTGGAGGACACCCACTATTTTCTATTAAACCTGGAATGAATTATGTTGCAAGTCCAGGTTTAATGCCACTGCGTTTTCTTTTCCTTTGATTGTCTATGAAAAATCCAATGATCCTTCAAACAGCTAACTACGTTCTGGAAAGCATACAGCTCTTTCTAACATAATGAAAACAAGCTGTTGTATCTAACAAAAGGCAATGAAAATGCCAGAGTGGCACTCAGGGTTATCCAAAACTAGATTACTCGCAGAGCAGCTGGTTGTTTCCAGAAAAGACTGTCTGAAATTCAGCATGGAAAGTGGAATGCTTCCTAATCACATGTTTCTCAAATTATAAGCTCCCTTGTTCAGCCAAAAGGCCCTGTGATTTTGATAGGCCAGTCACTGACCACAGGTGAAGAGATCCCTGAGCTGTGTGGCCAGCTGCAGCTTTCTTCAGAGGAAGAGAACTCAGCTGCTTTAGCCCAACATCATCCCATTTGAATTCCGCATTATGACTTGGGTTTAGTGACATTTATGACAGATTAGACTATCTGTCCTTCCAACCTACAATCTGTGACACAGGTATACCCCTGGTTAGGGGGCAGACTTGGCATTTGTCATGGTAGTGGTGGCGGTGGGATGTTTTAAAAGTAGAACTAGAACGGAATCTCATTTTTTCTCATCTACGTTTGCGAGGAATTAAAATTGAGGTATAATAATAACTTGCCATGAATCTGATCACTTCCTTTTCCTGCCCACATTAAAAACGGCTCTTTAGTGGCAATTGTTGCAACAGGTGCTTTTGGGCCTCATGAGATCTCATGCCATATGCTCTTAGCCTATTAGCTCTTCCTGATGGGGCGTCCAGATAAAGTATCTTAAACCAGGGGTCGGCAATTAATTTTCCCAAGAGGCCACATGAGGAACTGGGACTGTTGTGGAGGGCCGAACCAATAGGGCTGTGAAGGTACATGATGTAATACAACACAGTTGAATTGCATGTACGGTGTACATTTATTTACATTTGATTTCTAATTTCCACTTGACCTCATGTGAGCTAGACAGGGACAGCCAAAGAGCCAGATGTGGCCTGGATGCCATAAAATGCCCAGATCTGATCTAAACTAAACCTCCTTCTGCATTTGGCCAGTGATCATAGGGGCTGCCAAGAGAACTGTAGCTGTGAAATACTGGATGACTCAAAGCTGACTCCGTATCTCCTGGCAATGGTTCTCAGAGTCTACAACTACGTTTTTATATCTCAAAATGTTGAAATTGAAATTGCAAAACATTTTTGCATGTAAACAACAGTGCAATGAGCAGAGAATTGATTTCTGGGCCACCAAGTTTAGTTAGTCTGGTAAATGAATGCGCAAACAACCCTGAAGTCACTACCCAGGACTGACACAGGGATGTCATGATCTGGATGAATTGACCCCGTTTGCCAGACCAGACTATCCTATCCTATCCTATCCTATCCTATCCTATCCTATCCTATCCTATCCTACCCTTTCCTTTTTTTCCTTTCCTTTTTTCCTTTCCTTTTTCCCCCTTTTCTTTTCTTTTTAAAAAAAGTCTTATTGTCAAGGAGTATACAGTTACAAATACCTGTTTTTATTTCTGTTTCTAAAATACTTTATACTTTTCTGCACCAATAGTTTTTGAACAGAAGATCTACAGCATCCAAGATTGCTTCCAGGTGTGATTCAAGGTGTCGGTCACTATCTATAAAATGGGCTATGTGAGGGAACATTTATTTCCCATAGTATCTGCCCAGCTGATCCAATCTGGAGGGTTGGCACGCTCTAGGTTCCTTTGATTAAACAATGCCATTTAGTGGGGGCCCAGGAATGTCAGTCACTTCTCTGTAGCAGCACCTGCCCTCACATAGCACCTGTTTTAGGCTTAGTATTGGAAGAGTTTAGCAAGATCATATTTTGATGGCGAAAGGCCTTAAGAGTGAATCCCTTATTATACAAAATGGGGAAATGACTTCCATAAGATGCTTGAATTTTAAGAGACAAATAATCTTCACCATTTATCAAATATTCCTACAGAGGCTTGCTATTCCAAAGTCAACTATCCCTAACCAATCTAAATTCCAGGCTGGGTAAAATTTTCAAGTACAAATAAGAGAAGGAAGATGGGATATGTGTCAAGGAGTCTGAATTGTTATCTGCCAAGATTTTTGTAAAAATATTTTACGTATGCTCTCATCTGTGCACATTGATCATACTTTATTGGTAAGCAGATGTGGGCTTCACATAAGTTAATAACCAGTTCGCCTAATGCAGAACCGAAAATGTGAGTGTGCGTGGCTTCAAACATGGCAATTTCATGTGTGCGGCTTCCAGGACACCTTCTCGGGCAGCTGTGTGAGTAGACTGGGCGCGGCACGGGAATCAGCTGGGCTGCGTGGGTGGGGCAAGGGAGCCAGAGAGTGAGATATATAGGACAGGATAGCGCTGGGGCAGGTGGGCAAGCCCAGCTGGTGGTCGGGACTACCGATTCTCCCGAACCAATCTGAACCAGCAGCAGCCCATCTCTTTCTTAAATGATTAAGAATATCCAGAAGAGTTTGATATTTCAATTCCTGGATATTTTCCTCTCCTGCACAGCAAGCTTTCTCCTCCTTCTAAAATAAAGTGAGCTAGACCAAAAGCAATAGGAGCAGTCTCAGGGACTATCACCAGACTCTGCATCTTTCTGGAACAAAACACTTCGGTAGGGTTTTACAGTTTAGCAACAGGTTTAATCTTTAGTTTTTTGTTTTAATGCTACTCATGACAGGAAAGCAGCCAACGCTGTTCATTCAATTTAAATCAACTTGCTGATCAAGACCAAAAAAGAGAGCATGCTGAATCAGACAGTTTCCTTTATCAGTTTCAGAACTAGATACACAAGCTAGACACTTTTTATTCAAACCTAATTAAAGCAGTTTGCAGTTCAGATACCAACTTGATCGCACTGTGCCTGTAATCTGTATTGTGAATGATATCCAGTTACTGAGCAGTTCCAGTACAAAGTAGTCCTCGATTTACAACAGTTCATTTAGTAACCATTAAAAGTTATGAAACTGGAAAAAAGTGACTTATGACTATTTTTCAGTTACGACCGTTGCAGCATCCTCATGGTCACATGATCAAAATTCAGATGCTTGGCAACTGATTCATATTTATGATGGTTGCGGTGTCCCAGGATCATGTGATCACGTTTTACGACTTTCTGGCAAGCAAAGTCAATGGGGAAACCAGATTCACTTAACAACCTTATTACTAGCTTAACAACTGTAGTGATTCACATAACAACCATGGCAAGAATGGTCGTAAAATGGGGCAAAACTCACTTAACAAATGTCTCACTTAACAACAGAAATTTTGGGCTCAATTGTGGTCAAAAGTCAAGGACTTTGTTTGTCAAAACATGCACCAATTTAAATCAGAGTAGTGAAATTCCCTGACACATAGAGCTGTATAATCTCTGGAGGAGAATTTACAAGGGCACTGCCTCCAAATGCGGCTTCCAATGGCCATTACCAGCAAACACGGAATTTTCCTCTTGATCCAGCTTCATCTCACTGGGACACTTGAAGTCACAAGGAAATTAAATCAGCAAAGTAGATTCTTGGCAGCTCACTGTTTAATGAATGGAAAACAGCAGCGTGTCTTGTGTGTGTGTGTGTGTAGTGGGTGGAGAGAGGGACAGAATTTGACACAGCAGGAGAAAGAACAATGGGGCCTTTAGAGTGAAAATAGTAGGGGGAGGGTAATTAAAAAGAAGAAGGAAAAAAAGCCCTAATAAAAACATGTAGATGACAGGACCGTGATACTAGTAACTATCACATTCATATAATCCACTTAAGGTTTTGATTTATGGAAACGTGACTTGGCTGCAAATAACTGCAACACGTGGCATAGGCCCCAACTTTAAAAAAAGGAAGATTGTGTGAAAGTCTTTTCATATCAGGTTCATGTCAGTAGTGGGTTTCTACTGGTTTGCCCTGGTTCACCCAGATGTCATCAAAAACGCTCTGCACATGCGCAGAAGCACTGCGCCCCCACACACTACCGATAGCGAACCGGTAGCGCCGGGATTTGAATCCCACTACTGGTTCATTTCTATGGTATTTTGCTGTCTTACAGAAAGTCCATTTGCAATTCTTCATCAGTTGCCCACATGGGGGTGAACTTCTCACTGCATGGCATATTTTTGGGCTTTTCCATAAAAAGATTTCTATCAGGACCATTGTTTGAAATATAATATGCAGTCAAGATTTTGTATTTTATTAAGCATAAGTGAGTCAGAAAATACACACCTAACATACATTTGGATTATCTATACACTGAATGGAGCTGCCATTTCCATATATTAGAAACTACTAGATGGGGCGTGGTGCATTTCTTTTTAAGCAGTCCCAAGCCACAGACTGAGTCATGGTAAGGACATGTGGTTCTACTTCCTTTCGCCGGTTTTTAGTTTAAATTATGTTAAATAGCCTGCCCAGAACGTAGAAAAATGTAATTATAAAAATGTGATCTGCTAACTTGGACTGTGTCACAATCTTAAGTATCCTATTACTATATGATCATACTCTTTCAAACATATGACATACTCTTCCTCTACCAATTCTCATAATTATACCAGTACCTGAGTCAAAATAGTGATGAGCACAATACAGCACAATTCCAAAGTCACTTGAATTTTAATGGCACTCATTCCCCAATATTTAATGTTGTTGACTGATGGAATAATAGATATATAAATAGCCTTTTAAAAATGTATTTTTTACATGCGTCCCTAGTATTTCTACACGGCCAAAGAGATTGGAGGGAAGAACTGTAGAAAAAAAAAACTTTTCTCATGTGATATATTTTGAGGGAAAAATAATAACAGAGTTAAAGAGAAATGTACTATGTATTGTGTGATTTTGATTTTGATATAGGGGAATTCTAGTTAAAATTTAAATTTTATGATGCTCAAAATTATTTTACTAGATTTTTCTAAATAGATTGTTAAGAGTTGAGTGTTTTTTACATTTGATGGTTGTCACATATTGGCTTAAAAGAAAAAATTGTTTTTTTTAATACTTAAGGTTAAAATTGGTTTTAAAATAAGGTTATAGTTTTTTTTTTTTTTAGAGGGATCTCACCTTTAAAAATTGTTGAATATGTTAATGTTGATGTTTGTTTAATAGCGGAAGTCAAGGGGGGGGTTGGGGAGGGATAGGGGGGATAGGGGGGGTTGGTAGGGGGTTGGGATGGGGAAGGGTTTTTTTTTAAAAAATAAAATAAAATGTAATGTAAAACTTTTTCAATAAAAAAAAAATAATAACAGCTTTCCAAAGATTGTAATGCTTATATTTTCTTATTTGCCTTAATTGTATTAGAAAATCTGTCGAGTCAAATTTTGTGATCATACATTAAGGCACCAGGCTTGAAAGCAGAAGTGAGTTCTAGTTCTGCCTTAGGGGTAGAAAGCCAGCTGGCTGACCTTGGGCCACTCCTTCTCTCTGAGGCCTACTCACCTCACACGCTGGTGGTTGCTGTTGTTGTTGTGGGGAAAATAGGAAGAAGGTTGTATGTTGGATATGTTTGCCTTATTTGTAAAAATAATAAAGGCTGGATACAAATAAATAAATAAAAAACATAGTTTATAACCAATACCACATTTTAATTGTACCAGGTAGAGCAGACTCATGACTTTATTCACTGCCAGAAATGTCTTCTTGGTTTCTTATTTTTAGGAATCCCAAGCAGAGGTCCTCATGTCTTCTTGTTTGAATGACACACTGTTTATATCACACCTATATTGCATGTGATATTTTAAAGCAACGTGATTAGTCATCTATGATTTGGTTCCGTTTTTATGACCCATCTGTGGCACAGCAAGAGCAAGCACAATGTACTTCGTTAATTATTGTGGCCACAGTTAGCACATAGGGTGGTCACATACATGTATACCAAGGAGGAATAACTTGGTATTAGCATCAAGGCCTCTGAGGCTAAATTGTATAAGGTGCAAACTAATCATCACTGAATTCAATGGGCAGCAAGATCAAGACATTGAAGAAGTTAGGACATTTTGTTTTGTTAAAGTAATCAAATTAATCCCATTATTTTACTGTGTTTTTTTTGGGGGGGAGGGGGTTCTGTGGAAGTCTTTTAAGAAATATTCTCTAATATTTTGTTTAAAACATCAGACTCTAACTCCAGCTGAAATCACGAGTCATTATGTTCTTTCTGGTTTGTGTGTCTAATGTTTTTACTTATCTATGAATTAAGTTGCACTTCATTGAAGGCAAAACTCTGCACTCCTTGAAGAACTAATATTCTAGCTCTTAACTGTGTGCTCTTTTAATTATTAAAATATACATTTTATTATACTTGATAACTTGGCACCACCTTTGAGGATCTTCATTTTAATGTTGCCCATACAGTATTGGTAAAGATGTTGCCGGACTGTTGTACTCATGATTCATGAGTCATTAAAAAAAAGCAAACCTTAAAAACTAAGTGTTCACAGAGGCATTGTATTAAAACAAAAATACAAGTAGGAAAAATTGCTTGTTTGACACCCCTTTTGATAACCTAGCCAACTTTTTCTCAAATGTGGTTTTCTTCCAAAGCAATACAGTAAAACCACCACAAGTTCATTGCAGATTCAGTATTATAGGTGACCTGTTAGTTATTATCACCTGAGCTGTTCTAGAATAAATTCTTATTGTAACAAATCTCAAAAATTCAGCTTTTTTGAAGTTTTTTCTCAACGTAGGAAAAAATAAATGTACATATCAGGACTTACTGTTCTTTACTGCAGTTTTACTTTGAAATAGAAGCAGCTAAGAGAATGTGCTGGAAAGATTCTATCAGCAGTTGGAGAAATACTCTGAGTCGTCTTAGAATGTATTTTTTAAAAACAAAAACACAGCATTTCCCTGTCCTTTGAGTTAGTTCAGCTAATTTGTGTAATATGTTCCTAAATTGTATGAATGCATTATCCACAAAAAAATCAGCCTTATGGAGTTTGCTGGATAATTGTAACCTTGCTATTTGTAATTCAAATTGTAAGGAGTCTGCCCTTAATTCCAGGATCACTTAACATCTCAACAGTAACTATACTGTTATTCTCCATTTCCCATCTCATTCCATCAAGTTTAATTTCTTGAGTTTTGAAATGGGAATTTTTGAAATAGGAAAGTATTCAAAACACTTAATGGGAAGATCATTGACCAGTGGTGTCCAATCTTGGCAACTTTTAAGACCTGTGGACTTCAACTCCCAGAATTCCATAGCCAGCCATGTTGTTGAAGTCCACAAATCTTAAAAGTTGCCAAGGTTGGATACCCCTGATTTAGACCTTCCTACTCATGAACGGATTCTTGTTAGTTGCAATGCTGTCCAATGAAGGCATGCATTTCAGGTAGAAATTCCTAAACTCAACCCAAGCCATTTTCAATTTATAGATTTCTAGAGAAAGATTTTTTCACAAGCACAGAGAGGTTGTACTTTATATAAGACAGATTTCTCTTTTGAAATACTGTAATGGTTGCTGAGATCCAAGAAAAACTTCACAAAGTTCACAACAAAATGAACATCAGAACAAAAATCTGAAGTTCTTATATTTTACTTTTGTAGACAAAGTCATGGTTCGGTTTCTGCCTTTGCTGGTTCTTCAGGGCCTGATTTCAGCCTTTACAAAACAAAGTTTACTATGGTGCTAAGCAACATGCTTGATTCTATTCCAAGAGCTGTAAACGCCCATCTCATCCCAACTTGAAATCAGCATGCCGACTGATCATCATCATACTGAGATCAATGGAGTATTAGACCTTTTACACATATCATAGAAGTGTTACAAAACTGCTCCTTGATGTTACAACGTACAACACAAATAGATCAAATTAGTTTACAGATCTTAGAAAAAGCCTAAAGCTCCATTCTTGCTCCAGGCCTCTGTATTGTGGAAATGGTAGAGCTAATTGGATATGCTAATGCCTGTAGTCCTCAATGGTGTTCTCATATAGAAGGATCTAGGCAGGTTTTTATTTGGGATGAGGAACTCCCTCCCCCAACCTCTTTTTAAAAGTGAACTTTATTGGAGACTTACTGATTTTACACTTCATAGCACCAGCTCCTACACCATTAGAAAGCAATGCAGCTCCTCTGTAAGGTGCATGCTATGAGAAAATTAGCTTTCTTCAGGTTGTTTCTTAGCTTTAAATCCAAAATATAGAATCGAAATGCTCATTTACTGAATTTTACACCTCATGAATCCAGCATTAATTTAGTTATCAAGAATACTCTTAAAACTGACACACAGGAGAAAATGTGTATCAGAACAACCAGAGACTGAAAAATTATCCTAGAACAGCAGCATCCTTCTGCATTATAAATAATTGCACAGAAGGTATTTTTCTAAAAATAGGTGTGTCACTAATATATTGCAGCAGCCTCTGGCAGCTTGCTTGGTTTCTATACTGGGTCAAAGGAGGCACATAGGGACTCTATTCCTCCTCTGTTAAGTCTGACTCACCAACATGAATGCAATTTCTTGTCACCTGTAACTATTGGGCGAGTGCTCAAATACAAAGCTTACTTTGGCATATTTTTAACAACACATTATCATGAGGCATCAGTGTAACCAACTTCTTTAGCTGACCTATATGCAAATACTGTTCTACAATATCAGTGTACTACTTTATTATTTAATCAATAAACCAAGACCACAGCAGTAATTGAATTTTAAAGAATTTTAATACAAACTTAATATAAACTATTTCAGTCCCTCTCTTTAACATAAGACATTGACTCAAAATACTTTTATACCTTTTTCAAGTATTGCACAATGTAGGTACAAAATTAATATTTACGATTACATTTTCTTCCATAATATATAGCAAAAAATCTTTAAACTTTTTAACAGAAAATACAATTTGTGTTTCTTTCTTGGAAAAGTTTTCCATACAGTTTGAATTCCACCACTTAAGGAATATTTGTACACTTTTTAGAACTGATGTTTTTTTAAGATGGATTTTATAATTTCAGTAAAAAAAATACAACATGAAGCTGCTGCAGTTGTCACAGATCACTGTAGTAAAAAGATAAAAATGCAATACCATGTTGTAGAAACAATATATACTCTGATATTTTACAAACTTTGTACTAAATTAAATTATACAATTAGAAAAGACCAATAAACCCATTTATTAGTGCCAATTTTTTATGTATAAAAAATTAGCTGTCCTTGCTATATCTTAAATACTGTAAGAGGCCATATCTTGAATATATTTAATGTACAGTCAGTAAAAAATAACTTTGTGCTTGGTTGGCAAATGAAAAAAAGATGCATGTTGTCCTTATCTAACCAAGCTTGAATGTATTCATACTACAAGCTTTTTAGAAAAAAACTCAAGAGGTGAAAAAGTTAACACCCTTGGGTACGTGCATTTCAACTTGTACAATATGATTTATATTTTTGTTTAGTTAGCCATAACAGGCTGGAATTGCTGGTTAGAGTACTGCATGCTATTTAAACTAAAATTCAAGCCATCCACAAAAGACTTTTCATTTAGACCTCCATAGGCTGCAAACATATCAAAGGCATTACTGTACTGGAGAGGACTAAGGTTAAGGGGATTGTCTCCAGGGAACAGGCTGTTTGTACTACCTTGGCCCTGTACATTGGGGAAAATGAATTCCTTTGCATTAGGAGAAAGGGCAGATGTTTTCTGCTGCTGTTGTGATGGTTGTTGCTGTTGTGAAACCTGCTGGCTGTTGAGGCCAAGACCATAGAGTGAGTGCATGGAGGATGAAAGAGCTTTCTGTTTCAGCAGATCGTTGACATTCAGACCAAGATTAGTGGGAGAAGTACGGGCGACCTTGTTGGTACGGCTGCTGTTCTTCATTTTGGTTGAGCCAAACTTGGTGGCAGCAAACGTGGCAGTGGTGAACGTTAAAGGCTGAGTGGAACGGGGCATGAAGGTTGGGCTCACAGTGGCAGAATGACCAATGGGAGGCGAAGGAGAGCTTGATACAGAAGAGGTGGGGTCACTAATTGGCATGAACACCTGGGCCTCTGGGTTAAAGCTATTCTTGATTTCTTTATCTAGTTCACATCCATTTTCACTGGAATCATCCACATAAAGCACTTTCACTGGTCCCTTTTCACCAATTTGGTATGAAACCTCAAATGGGTCAATCCAAACACTAAGATCCTGAGGCAGATTGCCACGAACATCATCAATGTCCAAACCACTCTCTTTGGATGCTTGTTCAATGACTGGGTCCACTTTTTCGCCTACATGTATACATCTAAACCCTGATCCTTTATATGGCTTATCTGGATACCAGTGCCCTTCATACTTCTTCTTAAGCAGTCTTTCAAGTTCTTCACCAAAAATGTTCACACGTCGTCTGGGAAGCTTATTGTACAAATATGAGATAATAAAATTGAGTGCTACTTGTATTTCAAGCTGCATAGCTGCTACAGCACAAAATTACAGTCTCTGTTTCAAACCACAACGATCAGGAAAAAAAAGTTCAAAATACCACAGGAAAGCAAAAATTGTTTTCAAAGTGCTGATTTTAGTTGATAATTATTCTTCACCTTGAGTAGTGTTGTTCCTTCACGAGGGGGTAAAAAAGAAAAATCCACGTAAGAAAAATACAAGAGAAAATAAGCAAGGCCTATTAAATTCACACTTTCCCTAAAGCAGGCTACATTTCTTACAGGCAATATCTGCAACACTGTTTGGTATTGTTTTCGCAAATACTATGTAGGCTAATTAGGTTAAATATTCCAAATTCAAACTACTATAAAAAGCACCAATAACATGTCTGAAAATATAACATTCCAAAAACTGAGTTTTGTATAATGGTGTCTTTAATATCTAACTAGAACCATAAAAAGCCTACCAAACATTCTGTACCAAACCTGTTTCTTAGGGTTCATAGACTTTAATTGTAATACTTGGTATTATTTTCTCTACTTAGATTAAAATAGTCCCTTCTGTTAAAAGCTATAAAGCTAACTAATATAGCATTTGCAATATTACTTCAGCTGAGTCAGAAATGTCATAAATACTATCTTTTGGCAGGTTAAAAAAAACCTACATATGTCCACTTCCAGAATCATTTTTATTATTTAGGTACAGACATGACATGTACGTTCATTAAAGAGAAAAAAGCAAAGAAGCCACTCTAATTCTACAACAGCTTTTAAAATTACTAAATCAAGACCTCCTTGGGGGGTTGGGGGGGGATCATTCTATAATAGAAACAATACTCAACCAGAACATACAATCTTTACAGGAATCTTTTTCCTTCAATTATGAAGCAGTCAAATAACTGCTGGTACTACTTAAATTACACATTAAAATGAAAAGGTAAACGTGAACATGCTTGAAAATTATACTGCCAGCTTTTAAATTAATTTCCCTATTTAAGTTCCATATTTAAGCAACTAAAAAAAATTAATAGTTGTATTTCTTTCCATATTTTTGTTTTTTTCACTGCATTGCAACGTTAGTTTGAAATCTATCAAGTTTATAAACTAGAGAAAAAAATCTACTTCAAAATTTCTAAAATTTGCAATAGTTGATTTCAGGTCTTCTAAAGACATTTCCTTTTGCCCTCTTTACATGATAAGAGAACCACCAGCTGATAAGGCAACCTTTAAAACATTTTGCTAGATCAGCAGTGGGTGGGGATAAGGAAAGATCAAGGGCAAACAGAAGATATTTACAAATGACATATGTAAGGTACAGAAGAACTGATTGAGGAAGCTATTTAAAATTACGTATCCATTTGTTTAACTCCCTTGCACTGTACGAAAGGAGGATAGATGCTGTACAGTATGGCACAAAAAGACTAAAATATTTCAAACGCCTATCTATTTTTAACACAAGCCTTTTAAAATCAGTTAACCCAGTTAATTACATCAATCATAGTAGTGGTGGTGATAGAGAGCTGGAGAAAAGCAAGTATCTTAAGCAGAGTAATACAGCATTACATAATCAGGCAGTTGAGTCTCATTAGATTTCTGCTCACAGCTCTCGAAGCTCCAGCAGCAGGAGAAAAGTGTTTTCTATAAAGAGGAAAAAATGATTGGCCAAGGCCTCTCTCTCTCTCTCTCTCTCTTAAACCAAGCCCAACCAAATCCTCTGTCATCTCATTGCCAATCTATTTTTGCCCTTTTATACCATATGGGACAGGAAGAGACTTCGCAAAAAGTGATACAACTGTGGCAATGGTACGGGGTTATTTAGCTCAGAAACCCTCTCCCCAACCCATTCCCCCCAACCTGCTCCTATTGTCTGGTATTGTTTTTTTTAAAAAACCATCTCTTTTCCCGTATAAAAATCGTTCGTCTCCCTACCTTAAGAAACCTTCACACTGCAAAAAAAAAAAGACACATTCCCTTTCCACCGTGTGGCTAAAGCGCTACAAACCACTTACACGTACAACAAAAATCGGCCTGTCAGCCAACACCTCCCCCCCACCTCTTCCAGGGGACAGCAGCTCCGACCATTTCTCAACCCAGGCCGGTCCCCTCCCGTCGCCCAGTTCTCCGCCCCGCGGGATGGGGGCCAAAACCCTCCAACTGCCCTCGCTGCGCCGCCCCTCCAGCCCCCTCCCACCCCGCGGCTACTGGGGAGGGGCCGACCCGCAAGCCCCAGACACAGCCAGCAGGGATCCCGGCGCGGCGCGAGCAGCCGCCTGCCCGGGACCCTCCTGGCCGAGCCTCCCCTCTCCCCGCATTCGCCCGAGAAGGGGCTCCGCCCGTCGGTCCGTCCGTCCGTCCGCGCCACTCCCTCCTCCTCCTCCTCCTCCTGCAGGGTTGTGTCAACACCCTCCGCCGCTGCCCTGTCAGCCCTTCTGCCAACACCCCGCTCGCCGCCAGCCTGCTGTTCCGCTCCCTGGGCGCGCCGTCCTTCTCCCACACGAATGACCGTGAGGGCCGAGCGTCTCCCCACCCCGAAATCCGCGCCCCCCACAATCCCCGGGCTCCTCCGCCGCCCCCACCCCGCCCCCCAGGAGTGCGAACGACACTCACCCGGGTGAGCGGAGCAGGTGGCGTGACTGGTAGTGCAACAATTCCGGCGAGAGTCCGAGGGGTGCGGAGGGCACGGAGGGGGCTCAGGAGCGAAGCCCCATTCCCCGAAAGGAGGCTCGGGAGAGTGGGGAAAAAAAGGAGGATGGCGCTGCTCGCCTCCGACCCGAGAAATACGCGCACCGCGCTCGGCAGCTGCTCGACGCCTTCTTGTAAGCGCCCGAGTGCTCCTCCGGCCCCTATATATCGCCTCCCACGCCCCGCCCCGTTGGGCCCCGCGTGGTTACGCCCACCCGCTCCCCGCCCACCATTTAGCCTGGCCCCACCCACCAGCCTGCCAATCGGTCGCCCTCGGTTTTAACCGCTGCTGCCGATAGGGCCATTTCGCCTGCCAATAAGACCGCAATCCCCGCCCCGAGTTCTCCTCCCCTCTCAAATCCTTGTCTTCTTTTCTCGTCCGCCCTCTGCGCTGGTCTCTTTTCTTTCTTAGTTCTCTTTAGGGGCGTGTGTGTGTTTTAAATACATACATATATAGATAGATAGCTATATACAGACAGGTATGTGTCCGTATTATGTATTTTTCTGTTGTCCAGATGTTTTTATTATAAAAGCCTTACCCACCGCCAAACTCTCCTGACATGGTAAGAATGCGATTCTCTGCATGTTTCACTAGGGGTTAGGTAACCAGGAGAAAAATACATTATTTGCCCCCCACCCACCGCCTTGCATCTGAGCAAAAAATATTTCTCCCCTCCTTCTGCATCGCTCTCCCAGCTTTCGTGAGACCTGGATTCTTAGGATTTCCTTTCTCGGCGTTGACAGCTGTTTCCAGCTTCTGTTTATTTCATCTCCGTTCTCCAGCCACAGCCAACCCGCACCTTCCCTATCTTTGCGGGTGCTCATCCTGTATCACATAGCTTCCCCTCACCCTCCCCATCTTCAGCGTATATGTGTGTATGCGCTCCTCCTCAACGCCATCTTGCTTTAAGTGCCGCCGCTTTCCCTCTACTCGCCCTTCCTCTCCGGGGCCAACGAGCTCTAAGTAGTTAATCCCCACCTCCAGCCCTCCCCGTCGCTGACGTCACATCGCGGACGTCACACGCCTCTTGGCACCTTCTGCTGCCCTCTACAAAGAGAAAACTACGTATCCCAAGATGCCCTTCGCCTTGGCGTCACGGAGGAAAAGCGTGCCCGAATCCAATCGCCGTGTCCGGCTCTTGACAATAAAGCAACATTTGTTCAACTACGTACAATATGTGTATGAAGAGAGGGGGGGTGGGGACCGGGGGGGGGTAGGACGAGGAGGGACAGCTTTTGTATGCTTTCGCTTGCCAATTGTTTTCCGTAGTACCTTGCGAGATTGTTTAGGAAAGGGGTAATTTTCCATTTCTTTATACTTCACACTACCTCGGAGGGTTTTTTTTCTTAAAGAGCTTGTTTCACAGGTCAAAGAAAGCGATGTCCCTCCTGAATCCCGTCTCTGCGACTCTTGCTACCGAACAAGCAACTAAATAGCCTTCTGTCATTGCAAAGGCGCCAATGGTATAATTTCAATAGGAAACTATTTAAAAAAAATTGGGGCTTTGGTTGGGTCCGCAATTGCCTTATATTTCGGTGTAAAACACAATGCCCGTGTATCTCATCAGACAAGACTTTCTGTTACGGTTTATTTTCCTAATTAATATCGACATATCTAAATAAGAGTCCCCTTAGACCGCTGCGGTCTGTCCACACTCGCCTGCCTACGTATCGACAAAGCATCTTTAACCTACAGTGAGAGGTCGTCTGCTCCCGGATATCCCCCTTTCTAAGCCATCGACCCTCGGCGGGGTCTCTTCATGAAGCAGCAACCATAGTATGTTTGGAAAAAGGAAGGACGCAGCCAAGGATATGGAGGAGGAGGGGGGGGGTAAAAAAAGCTCCCTTCTCTTTTCTGCCCGTTGCAGCAGAAAGAGAGACAAAGGGCGATGTGGCACTGGATGAGAAAAAGGGGGGGGGGGAGGAAGGAAGGAGGGGGGGGGTCCGCTCCCTAGTAGCGACGAGCCCACACAGTACCCCAGATTCGCCCCCTCGTTCTTCTCTCCACATTGGCTCCCAAGCCTGCCAGTCACCTTTGTCCCGCCCCGAGGTGAAACGCTTGGCTTGCCCCGCTGTTACTCCCGATCTTAATTAGGATTAAAAAAAAAAAAAACCAGGAGGAAAAATATAAAACTGTGGGAAGGAGGAGGGGAAGTCAAGAGCCAGAGACGGATGGAAAGAAGGAGTCCAAGTAGACCAAGGAGAAGGCTGAGTAACGGAGAGAGGGGAAGAAAAAAAAATCACCATTGGGTTGAAAAAGCTGCTGCTCCTCCAAAGGTGCAACCGAAATCTCTTGTGTGTGTTTGTGTGGTGCGAGGTCCGCCCTCTGAGCGGCTGCCTGTGCCAGGCCGGATCTCCGCGGTTTGTTTGCCAGCTTTACCCAGGAGAGATCTCTGCCATCTTCGCAAGAAAGACAGGAGGGAGGGCTTGTTCCCTTCCAAAAGGTGGTTGGGTGCCCGAAGGGCGGGTGTGTGTGTGGAGGCGCTGAATAGAGAGGCTGCGCGGCGGCCGAGCCACCCCCCCTCTCCCTCCCTCCCTCCCTTAAAAGTCCCATCCTGCGAAGTGGGGGCGGCGACAGAATTGAGCCTCGTTCGTTTGATGTCACATCGGCACCGTGGATTGCGCGGTGCGCCTTTAAACGTCCCTTTTAATATTCCCAGTAAGAAGGATTTTTAAAAATGACCTGAAACGTAGTTTTGTATAAGCCGAATAAAAAGACACGTCTATTGCCTTCGCTGTTAAATTCCATTCGAACTAAAAATATCCACGGGCTATCACTCGATTAGGATTTGGTTTCTAGGGAAAGTACGTCAAAGAAAGGGTGGGGAAGGGGGGGTGGATGTCCGGCAAGAACTATCGCCTCGTTTTAGCTTCCTCGGGGTCGCCCTTAAAGAGCTCACCGCGTCCTGTATTGGCCGGATTGAGCTCGGAAATGTTCTCCCCTGCGGGGTCAGGTGCTCTGCAATTCGGCGTAATTTGTTCCCAGGTGAGCGTATACAGCGCCTGGTTTCTGGTTTGAAACCCATGCCCCTGAAATAGAAACCCAACTAGACCCCGGTAGTTCTGTAACCTATGGAAAAGGGATTGGAAAATAGCAAAAGCTCCACCTGGATGTTGCACATCAAGCATAGGTCTAAATCTAAAGCCATGAGCCTAAAGTATTCTGCAGAGAATGAACATAAAAAGCCAATGCATAATCCTTGATCAAGAATTTTATAGTACGTTTCTTGGGAATATACAAAAGGGACATGTAGTCAGATCTCTGCTGGTTCCCTAAGTAAGTAAGGCATATAAAGAACTTCTCTGTTTAGGAATGTGGTGAGAGGTCCATAACCCAAACTGGGCCGGTGTATCTGGTTGAGTTAAGATCTTACTGATAAGAATGATATACTGGTATATAGATTGCTTACATGTAAATTGGTTGCACACATGTTGATGTTGTAGTTTAACCGAGATTTGCTAAAACCCTTACGCTAAGTGATAAACAATTGTTTGCAACCCATAGGGCAGTGTTGATGAAACTTTTTGGCACTGAATGCCAAAACAGGAGTGTGTACATGTGCAGGAGTACCAGAAATCAGAAGAGCAGTTCTCTGGCGCGCACACACAGAAGTGCAGGAAACCGGAAGAGAAGCTCCCCGGCGCGCACACATGGGAGCCCCATAAACTGGAAGAACAGCTCCCTGGCACACACGTGCCGGAAACCAGAAGGGCACTTCCTTGGCATGCATCGGGTGGGTTCTACTTACCTGTACTACTGGTTTGCTTCACTCGTATGCGCGCCTTCTGCGTATGTGCAGATTGCTGATGACAACATCTGGGGCGGTGGGCAGGCCTGCTGCCAGTTTTACTACCTCTTCTTGTGAACCGGTCCGAACTGGGGGCATACGTACACCGGGAAGCTGAGCTTCCGTTTTCCGGCAAGCACATGTGCACCAGTCACCTGGTCTTCCAGTTTCTGGCACGCATGCACGCCAGGGAGCTGCTCTTCCAATTTCTGGTGTTCCAACAGGTGATGGCTGGTGTGCCCAGAGAGATGGCTCTGCATGCCACTTCTGGCACATGTGCCATAGGTTCGCCATTATGGACATAGGGGGTTCAGGCAAGATGAAACAAGCCACTTGATGTCTTAAGTTAGGATATTGTTGGAATATTATAGGAAGTCGCTCATATATTCCTTGTATGCATAAAAAAGTTTTAACTCATACAGACAAGGGAAAGACATCCCTATATAGTAAATCACCCAAATTCCTTAGAGAGTGAATGGGTTAGCAGTATAATAATTAACATTTCAACACTTTTTTCTGCATCTACCTAAATTGGATATGGATGCTTCAGAATATCATTGGGTTTTATTAATTTTAATAATACAGATTTGAGCTCCTAAAGCTGCAAAAGGGCTGGAGAATAGTGTGCACTCAGTGGGTTACTTACCCTTGTTGCATTCCATTATTTTTGCTTTTACTCCTTTGCTAGATAAGGCTAGGTTAAAACAATGTGCAAGATCAAACATTAAGAAACCACATTTGTACCATATGTGAATCCAGCCAGATGCATTACAGAAGGGTTATTTTAGATGTATTTTACATCCAGCAGTATTTTTATATACTGTTCTATTGTATCATCCTTTTACAGATGTTCGTGTAAAGTTATGATATCTAATAAATTGGGGAATTGTCATTTTTCAGGTTAATGAATGAAGTATTCTTATTACTTAAAAGACATAACTTTAATTGTAAAGAGGAATGTGAATAATTGTTATAAATAATTCACATTCCAACATATAACAATATAAATTGTTATATATTGGAATAAAAAGAGAAAAATAATTGGAAAAAATCAACTAGCAACAGAATTTCAGAATATTTGTTTGTTCTAAAGAAGGCTTACACTTTTATCTCAGCATAACAGATAATTCTATATAAATAAGAGCTTTAATAATCCGGCAGGTCAAATGGTTTGGTGAGGATTATTTCACTGTATTTTGGGTAAATGCATTTGATATGGAATCTTTTTGTGTATTTACATGGACATGGTCCATTAGTTTTTAAATTAAACATCAAGGTATTTTTAATATGAGAGTGCATTGTCTATATCCAAATTTGTATTACTCCCCAAAAGTAAAGTAACATTAGAAAATCCCAGTTTTCATTTACTGTTATGATTTCAGTAACTCCAAGGCAAGCTCCCAATTTAAGGATCAATTAAAAAGTTAATATTTCTTTAAGATAATGCTGTATTTAAAGACTATTTAAGTGATATTAAATAATAATATCATAATGTAGTTTAATCTTTGTATGGAAAAGGGCCTTCAGTATTCTTGAGGGTCTAGGCTTCCCATTATGAAAAGGTATATTATTAATGTAAAAATGGAAATTACTTTTCAGCCTGAAGAGTTTTATCAATATGTTGCATAATCATATCTAACATTTTTGTGCACTGATATTTCATTCTTGTTTAGGATAGAAGCTTAACCATGCTTAAAAATAGATCAGTTGAAATCAGTGACACTTAAATAAGGTATCATGGTAAACAGAATCAATCCAGTTTGGAATTTGTTTTTAAATAAAATGTTTGCATGAACAGGTAAACTGAGATTCTTGCAAATTACTGAAAATATGCAGTTTATTTGCCCCTGCCCGACTCCTCTATATGTGTGAATGGCAAAACAAAGTAAAAAAAAAATCCTCTCTTTGGATCCAGCCTCTTATATTTACTGTCCAAGGTTTACAAATTATTCCAATTGAATCTGACTCCAAGCAGTATTATTATTATTACCAATTTATTCAGAATTTGAGAATAAACTCTGCTTTACAGTTGTGGCTTGTAAAGGTAGTAAGAATGTAGAAACTCTGACTCTAATAGCACCTTATGCACCTAATGTATATTTCTTTAGCTGTTTTTCCAAATAGGAAGAAGCACGCAATATCAAAAAGACTACATTTATTAGCATATAATGTATTCACAATAAACTGAGATTTACAAATGTTCAGTAGGTTCGCTGCAAGCATGACTAAGTCTAGATTCAGCCCATTAATTGCTGTATGCAATCATTAGAACCATCCTCCTTTTAGCAGTAAGGACTATTTTGTTTTAAATGCCGCATTTGCAATCATCACAGGTGTGTCAACAATAAAGAAGTTCCAGTAGCAGCATTTCACACAGTCATCAAGGTTGAGTTAACATCAGAGTTATTTCATTGGTTATACCTAATTCTATAATTCCAGAGTAGTCACCATCATCATAGGAAGGATAATTGTAACTCCGTATATGAGTTCAAGTAAGCAAGACAATTTGCCATCATTGCTTTTTTCTTTCTCTCTTTTTTTTTTACTATGAATGACTCCTTTCATAGTTGCATTT
The DNA here is from genome assembly GCA_030761175.1 of Masticophis lateralis. Taxonomy (NCBI): domain Eukaryota; kingdom Metazoa; phylum Chordata; class Lepidosauria; order Squamata; family Colubridae; genus Masticophis; species Masticophis lateralis. Next base: position 122,091,666 of record JAUDYJ010000002.1, read on the forward strand.
TTCTTCTTTCCCTTGGAATATGAATTACTTTGTCAGGTTTCTACACACCACAATTGTGGTGGGGCTCTAAGAAGGGTGTTGAGTCTTCTGTTCATAAATCACAGTTACTAATGACTGTTGTGGCATGTGGGAGGATTCAGTTTTCATTTGGAAGATTTTTTTTTTCATAATCTGTCAAGAGCAGGCAGAATCCTGATGGTCCTCTCAAATGCGACGGAAGAGAGATGGTGGGAAATCTGCAGAAAATCCCCAATCCCTTTTCTGAATTGGAATCAGGAAGGGTCTTGACCTTCTGTTCTCCCCCTCAGTTCCAGCCAGCACTTAACAATTATATGTGCAAAATACATATTTGTTGGCTTCATGTGCTGGGGAGGGCAAAAGTGCTCACAAAGTGATGATTTTCAGTTTCCCCAGGGCATCCTGCAATTATAAGACTTACTCACTTGAAGGAATAACAGCAACAATTAAGCACTGCTAGTAACCATTGTTTTTTCCCCCCATGCCATGATTGTATCATCCTGGTTATGATTTTAATGGCCAGAATACTGTTGTCTGTCAAAGGCCTTGGAGCCCTACAGCGCTGTTTTAACTTGAGGAGATATACTCTCCCATCAATCAGGAGGGCCCTGGTAGCCCTTCTTCAGGCAAATGCATTTTAACGAATGGCACAAGCTTTCATGAGCCAGTGCTATAGTTCCCAAAAGCTTACACCTGTTATAAACTGTTAATAAGCCATAATAAGCCACAATTAATTAGCCTGAAAGGGACTGTTCAGACTATCTGATGTTTGGTTACCATAGACTATCCCAGCTCTTGTCCTATAATATATTCCTCTAGAGTAAACAATGTAAGTGTATAAAGGTGTATGTGAAGTACAGAAAATTGGCAGGGTTATTTCCCCCCTCTGTCTCACAGCAGAGCCTAGAGTCACAAATTCAAATATTCATTTACATAATGCATAATTAACTTACAGATGGTTCTGCTGTTGAAGGAGATAATTACTGGCTTAGGCAGCCTTAAAGGGGATTTGTCAAATTAACTGAGGAGGGGTCAATCAATGGCTCATTTATTTTGTTTAAAATATTTCCATGCTACCTTACTCTTAAAGCAATTCTTCTACATAAACAAAGGGAGTGAGAATGTAAAACAGAGTCATAAAGGATTATAAAAGTGTAAACAATAACCTACTAATAGAAAAACCAAATAAAAAATAAAAAAGTATCTTTATTGCACACTAAAAGATGAGCAGTAAAAGAGGCAATTTATTTTCTCATGGAAGACATTTCTATACATGGAACTCCAATACAGAAAAAGCTTGCTGTGCATTCTTAGAAATCTCACATCAACTGATAGTGGGACATCAAACTCTTCAAGGACAAATACAACATATAAGTAGACTTTTAGGGGGTCGAGAGTCTTTGTGATACCTCAGTAACAAACCATTTCAGACTTCATAGGTAAGGACCAGCTCTTGCAATTAAACCAAAAAAATGATTTGGCAGCTAGTGCAATTGTCACAATGTTGGTGTTATGTGAACTGTATAATACATTCCAGACAGCAATCAGGATACACCAGAATGGATTCTGAACACTCTTCAGGAGCAGCCCCATTTAATGAACTTTGCAGTAGTCAAAAGTAATGGAGACCAAGGAATAGTAACTCTGGCTAGAATTCCTTCAAGAAAATTACCATATATTTCAAATACGTATAAAAGTCTCCCTGGCCATACATAAGAATCCAGGTGGTAAGTGCATGTCTCAAATTATGCATATGCAAAAACAATGCAGTTCTGTCTAGAAAAGCTATGCAATATTTCCATTCCTACATTTGATTGTTTTCTGATCAACAAAATGCTGCCTCACCTGCATGAGATTGAATTTCTTAACACATATTCATTCTAGAAGTAATTCCAAACATTTTTTTTTCAATATGTGGAAAAGGATACAGTTGAAGTTCAATCATGGTGCTGAGACCCAGCTTCAAAACTCTTAAATGCAGATACCAGAAAACAGAAGATAAATTAGAGATGCAAAGTACCTTATAACAGCAGCCCCTAATCTTTTGGGCACCAGGGATCAGTTCCATGGAGAGAGATTCTTCCGCTGACCGGAGAGTGTGTGGTTTGGCATGCTACCTGCATCCTGCAGATGGGGTTTCGCTTGTTTGCACTGACCAGTTGTTGACATGCTGTGGACCAGTGCCAGTCCCGATCCCTGACTAGGGATTGGGAACCCCTAGCCTATAAAGTCAATAGCTAAAGTGCCAGAGGCTGAGCTTTAATCCCCAGCATCATTTCTTTTATTTATTACATTTTTTAAAAATATTCATTGGCAATAGTTCTCTTCTATAGTTATCAGTCAAACAGAATTGGGCCTAGAACCAATCAGTGCTAATTTGGCAAATTATCTTAGGAAGTTACTGTGATTGACTCTATCACAAGCCTTTGAGAGATTCAGCAGAACCAGTAAAGATCCAGTCTTATTTTCTGGCACTGATTGTCCACACAGGTGAGCAAACCAAGACACCTGTTTCCAAACCAAGTAAATCTGGCTTAGAATTGTCTAAATAAGTTTTCTGTTGGAAAACCTGCATAACAAATGCTTCAGAATCTTGTATAAAATATAAGATTGGAGACTGATTAATAATTATTGAAAAGATTGGGATCTGACATAGGCCTTTTCTCACAATCACAACTTTGTCTTTTAGGTACATGGATACAACATCACTGGGTACAAAATATTTACTTGACTGATCACAAGAAGCAGGCCTCTGAATACACATTGCTACAGATAGCAGCAGTTCAGAAATAACAGGGAAAAAGCTGTTTGCTTTTAGGTTTTATTTAAAGATTTTTAAAAAGGTAAAAACTATGCAAACCAATTATGTAGTAAGAAAGAAAAATTGAAGAGAAAGCTAAAAGTGCAAGAAAGGGGGAAAAGAAAAATAGAAAAAAAATATTTAGTAGCTTCCAATGTTCTTTACAGCAATCACAAATAGAATTATAAATTTACCTCTTACTCTATGGTTATAACGTATCTTCCTTTTTTGTATAATCTATCCTAATCAAAACCATAAATCATGATTTTATCTTTTTCTCACAAAAAATTACTAGTCAGCAATAAATGAAAATATTGTCTTTTCTCTGATCAAAGAAGTCAATTTAACCATCTCAGCAAGTTCCATCATCTTTGCCAATCATTCCTCTGTTGTGCGTAATGCTGAATCTTTCCATCTCTGTAAATACAATGATCTCACTGCAGTTAAGAACACTTAATATATAAGGTGTAAAATCATAATGTTACCCTCCGGCTGCAGGTGTGAGATTCTTTTTTCCAGGAAGAAGTTGCACTGACATGTGAGATCTCAAACTTTATCAATATGCAGTCAGCTCATGATCCAAATGGAGCTCCTCTGTTTTTAATTATTGCATGGCAAGAGAAGATCAGCATATGTGTCAAGTCCTGTCACCGTAGCTCATTCCCCTTGCATTGTGCCAACTGCAAGCAGAGCGATGTATTGTTCCACTGAGCTGGATGGAACAAAGGAGCTTTCGAAAGCAACAGTATTAAAATTGGAGCATTGATTCATCTTCTGTAACCCAATCCTAAATATTGCTCTCCATGCACCACTTTCAACTCCTCCTAGTAATTCATTCAGTTAGGACAGGGGTCGGCAACCTTAAACACTCAAAGAGCCATTTGGACCCATTTCCCTCAGAAAAGAAAACACCAGGAAGCACGAAACCTTCCTGTGCCAGACTATTTCTTGAGCGGCCACAAAACTAGCATATATAATTGAATTAAACATTCTGTTTTCTTCTGAAACTTTACTTTTCTTGGATTTATCCATGGTTGGCCTACCGGGGGTCGAAAAGCTCAATAAATCGTGTGCTGGTGGGTGTTGCACATTGGCGGTTGTGACGCCTATTTTGAGTGACGGAGCCGCAGCAGAAGGATGAAAGAGCCACATGTGACTCCAGAGTCGTGGGTTGTTGACCCCTGAGTTAGGATGTCCACTCAAAGTTTTTTTTCCCACAGAGGTATACTTGATTTAAAAAACTAACCCTCTTTATACTACCTGAGGATAAGTATTAGTGCTATTATACAATTCATATACTTGCTTTCAAAAGTTAGGTACCTATGTTCAAACTATCTGTTTCATTGAATTCCAGTCAGAAGCTGATATAACCACCACATGATACAAAGTACAACATGACATCTTTCTGCAAATGTAAATACATATTATTTATATGCAGTTGTTTACAAATTTAAAAAAGCTGAATATGGAGGGTGCAAATATTTGGAAACCTTTTCAGTTTGCATATTGTAATACTTCATCTAATAGAAATAATACCTCCAAAGCCAGCTAAGAGCAATTTGCTTCTTTGCTTATGGATTTTTTCCCCAACTCTTCCTTGCAGAAGTCTTCAACTTGGCTACATCCTTAGATCTCTTTACATGTGTAATCTTCCTGCAGTTTTTCAGTCATATTCAACTAAGTAACAATATACCCTGGAAGTGAATGTCCCACAGTCAGTGACAACACTGAAACTGAAAAGAGAATGGATATTCCAACACGAGAACAATCTGGAATGCATTTCCAAATCAACCATGAATCAACCTTCACATACCTGAAATTTGAAGGTTATTTAAAATCTGTAGGGAGATTTCAAACATGCAGTGCACACAAGAATATCTAAGGATACTTCTGAATTAGGAAAGAGTGTGGGAAAGTGAATCCCGCAAAAAAGAATTGAAAGATTTTACTTGCTATTGGAAGCGCAGAGAAGCTGTTATTTTTGTTAAAGAAGGTGTTAGCAGTTGTGACTGAAAGGGTGTCCACATTTTTGCACCTTCCATATTTATCAGTTTGTTATTCTGAATTTGTAAACAACTGCACATTTACAGAAAGCTTCTGTATTAAATACAGTACAGACGGTACTATTGGAGGTTGTGTCACCTTTCAGAGATTTATTGAAATGTCAAGTCAGATACTATATGGAAGCTTACACTTCCACGATTGCTTCTTTTAATTTAATGGAAATTACTACAAAATACTTGTAGTATTTTGTAGTACAAAACTTTGTTTTGTAGTACAAAACAAAGTATTTAAAAGGAGTGATAAAGACACCAGGACCTGAGAATGAAGGCAGAAATAATCAACAAGCAATAAAGGTGACAAATTTTAAAAAGTCACTTTTAATAGATTTCAACAAAAATAACTATTTCAGAGCTGTTGTGAAAATGACATAATACTTGCCTAGAGAACTGAGGGATTAGAATTAGGTATGTTCTCTGACTATAAGCTGACAACTAAGGATTGTGATCCTAAAGTGCTGACAAATGGCCACAAAATGAAATGGAAACAAAATCTCCTTATATCTTAGGAAAAAAATAGAAGGCAGCTGCTATTGTCCGGATGTGCCTCTTCTGCAAAAGGAAAGCTTAAGAATCTACAGTTCATTGCAGATTCATTCTTTGCATGGCCAAACTCCACACAATGAATAAACAGCCTTCCACCATCTTCATACTGCTTTCTTTCTTGGCCATTTGTATTTAACAGTTTACTTCTGGTTGCTTTTCTTTTCTTATCCTGTTGTATAATCAGTCTGCTCATTGGTGAGTGAGTACACACAGGCATAGAGGACATGGTTTGTCTGGAAAAGGGCTCAGGATTTACTCTCCCTTTTTATCAGTTGGAAGAATCCGATAGGTGACAGTTAAGATCTCCTCAAGGTCTCAGCTCCTACTTGCCTGAGCAAACAGAATAGGGCTAGCTAGCTAGACAAGGAAGCTGAGGTTTGAGTTTGAGGTTTTAAGGTCATGTTTTACATCTGGAGATTCCTAGTTCAGGTCCAAGTGTCTCTAGGAAGAATATGGCCCACTGTACTTTACAACACTGTTGAACCATTAGCAGCCCAAGCAAATGATTCAGGCTACAGTATTACGGTAGGTAATTTTCTTTGTTCAAATCCTTAAAAGTGGAGAGAAAAAAAACCCAGGTTCCCAAGTTGGAACTGCTTTTCAGGTCAATTTTAACCAGGTAGGGATGGATATGCAATTTAAAAACAACAGGCAACATGTTTTATCCATACATATTTAAAATCAGATATATAAAACTGTTGTTTTAAAAAAACCAACAAGCTTGCTTTGGGGCTATAGATTCAGTGCCAATAGGAGCCCTAATCTAAAGACTAGGCTGAGTAAAACATAAATAAATGAGAGGAAATGGCAAGGAATAAAGGAAGAGAATTAGGAAGGAACAAGACAACAGCTTTAAGAGAAAAAGGCTCAAGAATACAAAGAATCTTAAAAGGAGGAGAGTCTTAAAAGAAGCCAATTCATAAAAGTAAGCCATTTAAAGCAAGAGCAGGTCTGATAAAGTAAAATTAAGATGAAGAGAGGGGATAAAACAGAAGAAATACAAGACGTGAAAGCCAGGCAAGCAACAAGACTGAGGAATGAAATAACTGCTTCTACCCTGCTGGGTTGCTCCTGGCAAGATACTTTAAAATAGTAGAAAGCTGAGGCATTAGGAATGCTTTACAAATAGTAGGAAGTAACAATAAAAAAAACATTTCATTAATAATAGGTATCCCTAACACCAGGGCTGTGGAGTGGGAGCCGGAGTCGAGGAGCCAGAGTTGGAGGAAATTTTGGGTACCTGGAGTTGCTGAGTCGGCAAACAATGCACTGACTCCGACTCCTACTAAATTTAGATTGGAATTTTAAAAAAAGCAAGTTTAAATGTCCCAATTCTCCCGACTCCACAGCCTTGCCTAACACATCACAAGACTTTGCATAGGAATTATAAATGTAGCTTTGTCTACTTAATATTTTATTGGCATGACCAAAACCAGATTAAAGGTAGACAACTATGACCAAGAACAGAAAAATCAAACAGGAAAGGCTCAATTGGTTGCATGAACTGTGAAATATTCAAGGTAAAAAGCAAAAATGTATAGATGAGCTGAGTGAAAGGACATCAGATAATGGAAATTGAGAAGAGGTGTGTGTGAGGGTGGGGGGCGACAGAAAGAGAATTACATCTCAGTGGATTTAGGGTGGAAAAGCTGAGCTGTGATGGAGTGTGTATGTTTCATAACAGTGAAGTCCTAACTGCTGGATGCATTCAAATATTTTATTGTTTCAAAACTGATTATCCCTGTAAGCCTTAGCTATTTGCCATACATTAAATCACTTATTAATTGGCATCATTCCACCTTTATTTATTTTTCCAATATTGTAACTACTATTTACACATGTCTAAGCCCATGAGCATGCATTAATGTTGCTGTAACCATGGCAATTTAGAATAAAGCAGCCTTCCTAACCAGATGACCATTATTATATTTATGCTGGACTAGATTCTCACCACTCTTAGTCTTCAAAGCAGTGGATGTTCCAGTTAGAAATAAGAGAAAATCTGACCCTACATTTCTAGATAATTACTTTTGAGAAAAGCTGGAGTAAAGATACTTGTCTTTCAGACTCTAAGAAACCAAGGTATGCTTTGGCCATCTTTGTTGCCCAGATGCTTAGGAATAACTTCTAAATGTAGTTCTTACCCATGCCAATCTAAAAAAAAAAAAAAACCCAAGGAACATCATGATAGGCAATTGAGGCGCCTCCTATTTGATAGGACACAAAAGCTGGCATCTATTTAACTTTCCCCAAAGGGTATTGCAGATTTAAATCATGACAATCTGGGAAAAAAGACTTTACAAAGTTGCCAAGCTGCCATCCCCTCTTCAGTTAACTGAATAATATAACTGTAATAATGGAGAAATTATGGCATCAAGTTTTAGTTGGCTCTGCAGAGAGGATAAAGAACCTAGAGCCAAGAGATGGAGTAAGGTGAGATGTCCCACCAATGGAGATAGAACTACCCCCAACTTGGCATGTTCTAGCACATCTATTGAAAAACCAGAATTGTATGTTTCCTGTTGAGTCTGAAATAAGTCAGTGCAGCTGCTAAATAAAGAATGCATCACGGAATCACACATGTATGAGACTGATCTGGAAGCAGAACAAAAATAACATATGGTGATGCCCGGAGGTTCCTATGGTTAACTCAGGATAGGATCTACAAAATCTACCCTGGAGCCTCTTCTATATGTGAGAAATTGAGATAGCAATAGTTTTGGTTTGGTTTGGTTTGGTTTGGTTAAAACAATTGCTGCTTATGTTAGATTAGACCAGTGATGGCTAATCTTTTTGCCGTTGCGTGCCAGAGGGTGGCCAAAAATTGCCTTCACCACCGCCTCAGAGGCTGGAAACAGCCCATTTCCTGATTTCCGGTGGCCCCGGAAGGACCGAAATCAGGTGGCTGGTGCACGCATGCATACTGGAGCTGAGCTAGGGCAACGCTCGTGTGCTACCTGTGGCACGTGTGCCATAGGTTCGCCTTCACGGGATTAGATAATACAGTTCACTATCCTCTATGCTTAGAAGATGAGCAGGGCAGTGGTGGATTCCAAAATTTTTTACTACAGGTTTGGTGGGTGTGGCTAGCTAGGGGGGGGGCATGACTGATTGGGCATGGCCAATGTGACGTCACTCACACACTCAGTCACATGGACACACTGGACCCCCCCAAGCCATGCCCACTGAAAAGGTGGCTAAAATTTTTGGGACTTTTTGAAACTTTTTTTTTGACATTCGGGCCCCATATCCAGGTCAGGGCATGTGGGGTGGCAGTGGTCATCTCCGTTTTCCCTCTGTTGCCCTTCCTGGCCGAAAAGCACCCCTTCTCGCCCCTGACAGACCTTCCTCGTGGTTGCAGCCAGAGCAACCCACTCCGCCAGCTCAGGGCAGCAGACTCAGCTGCAGCCCAGACAAGCCAAGGAACTGCGGGAAGCCTCCTGCGTGTGGCACCCCCTTCCAGCCTTCCCTCTGCGCCTCCACACCATTTTCGGGCACCCAGCTTACTGGGCTGCCCCCATCCGTGTTGCAGCTCCAACAGCGGCAGCTTCAGAGACGCTGGCGGCACGGAGGCTCAGGTGACGGCTGGGAGGGGGATGCAACACATGGGGGGCACCCAGCAGTTTCTCAGCTCGTCTGGGCTGTAGCTGATTGAGGTGCTTTAGCAGCTATGAGCTGCACTTTCCCCCAAGTCCCACAGTGCTTAGAGGAAACCATGGCTCATGGCTGTTCCGGGCTGCCCCAGTCCCTATCGCGGCTCCAACGGTGGCAGCTTTGGGAGATGCTGGTGGCACAGAGGTGCGGGCGAAGGCTGGGAGGGGGTGCAACACACGGAGAGCCAAGTCCACTCCCCTTTGCCTCTCCACACTTGTTTACCTGTCCCAGAGAGCTGGGGCTATGCCTCCCTCCGACCTAGCTGTCTTCCTTACTGGCGTCGCTCCTCGGCTGTTGCGAAGAAGCAGCAGCTCTAGATGCTCCATGGCCACTTCATTCTCTTTGAGAGCCGCTTTGCACCTTGTTTACAAAGCGGCTCTCAAAGAGAAAGAAGCAGGCATGGCGCACCCAGAGCTACCGCTTCTTCGCACAGCTAAGGACTTCTTCCACTTGGGCTCCTTTCCTTAGTGGTTTGTTTTCTTTTACCTCATCTAGGCAACTTTGTCATTAAAGGCTGCTTCGTGCCTTTTGATCTTTCTTGGGTGCGGAGAAAAGCAACCCTGTGTGAAGGGACTGAGCCTGCTGTTGAACTTGGAAGCCGAGAGACTTCTTTTCCACCCAGCCACTAGTGCACAGCGCCAGAAAGACCTCCGATCTCTGCTGCCATCTTCATGCATGTGCAGCTTTCTTCTCACCGGCTGAAGGACTTTTTGGCACCCTGCGGCCAGGCAGCTGAGACACTTCTTGCTCTCAGCTGCCTGTCAGCTTTGGGTGGGCGAGCAAGCAGCGACCGAGGAACCAGTTCAGGGGCGTGGCCTGGCTGCCATTACTACCAGTTCGGAGAACTACTTCCTAAAGTTACTACCTATTCAGTAGAACCGAGCTGAACCGCAGCAACCCACCACTTGAGCAGGGTACACATCTTAACTGTGGGGAAACTGAAGGTGCTGAAGCCATGTTTTTGAAGATAGTTTTTGGTCCGTAAAAAACAAACAAGTTTAACCATTGTGCTTTTGTGACAATTGGTTTGTTATAGGTTTTAAATTAAGTATTTCCTGGCTAAATCTTCTGGAGGAAACAAAGATGGAGAAAGGTTTTTGTCAGTCCTTTGTCCACTTTGTAGAAAAGGTATTCATCCTAACAAACTGTGTGATCTATATTCTCTTAAGCAAAAGCCCAATTTGGGAATTTTGGAGCCTTATCTATCTGTTCTTGACTAGCCAGAAAACCATATGGCAGGACATTTGTTATCCCCACTGCTGAGCCCTATTTTGCCTCTATTTCAAATCACTACAGCCACCCGACTTCCTTCCAAGTTAACAGAGCTGAACAGATTTTATACATATTGAGATGTCTTTGAACAGCAATGAACCAAGGGAAAATATTACTTTAATACCACTATAGTTAGAGATGATTTATGGATGTCTGACTCATGGTTGGGATCAAGATGAAGGCAATGTCATTGGGACACACAGCAGAAAAAGAAACTGCCAGGGCATGTCTTTGCTACTTTTAAGTGCAAGTGAAAACTCCAGAAGTTATCCAATTACTCTTGTACGAATATGACAGTAAGGAAGTCAGGCTTCCTATCATCTCAATAATGGCTAGGTAAAATTCAAAGAAATTGTGTCAATGCTGGAAAAATGGACCTAGTTAGTCTCAGTAGAAAACTCGCTGGTTCAACTTTTGCCTGATAAAATAGGAAGTATACTAATTTCCCAAGGAATTAGATTGATAGTACAGTATTAGAATGCTAAAATGCATTGTACTCAACTACGTATGAAAAATGTGACTGTCCAAAACATCTGTCATAAAAATAATTCACTTTAAAAACTTTAAATGAAAAAGACGTTTGAAGAGGGCATCTATTTTTGAGGGAGCCACTGTACTCTTGTGATACAATGTCCATGCAAATCTGCATCAAGAATTGTCCCGAGTAAACTAAAGCCTTCTTTTTCATTTTGTACTTCCTCTCAACAATTTTTGTTTGGGCTATTTCACCCACATACACACACCTTATTTTTTCCCACACCCTTTTTGAGAAGCAAGGTGAAAACCAGCTGCTCTTTTATCATATTATATAAAACTAGTTTAAACAACTGGATAAATTAGTACTGAGTCACTCTGCGGTGAGGATCTGTGGTAAAATATTTTAACTTTTTTTTAGATTCTGACCTCCCCAAATATGTCAGAAGAAAGCTTTCTATTTATTTGTCTGTGTTCTGAATAAACAGATTGTGTAAATTTAGTGTTACAGTTCTGTTTCCTGCTTTTCAGAATGAGATGCTAAAAACCTAAAGTTATTCAACTTTGAAAGCGTTTCTTTTCCTACAACAGTATTTTGATCAATATGTGCCTAATCTCTTATCTGTGATTTCATTATTTATCTTGACTGTGGTAATTCTGTTCGATGTAGTCTAAATCTAGCAGCTTGAAGCTTATCTGCTTTCATTGACTTTCTTAGTTGCTAATGAAAAAGTAAGGCCATGGTCCTGTACAGGCCTGTTTGTGAATAAATTGTTTGAAATTATGTGGAATAGTAAATAGACTATGCAGTTGTACTGCTTACATTTATTTATTCCCAATAATAAATAATTTCTGTCTATGGTACATCAAAAGACATCTGACAGCCTTCATTCATTCTATACATACTTGAATCTCTATTGCAAGGATCTTATTTATTTATTTATTTATTTATTTATTTATTTATTTATTTATTTATTTATTTATTTATTTATTATATTTCTATACCGCCTTTCTCCCGCAGGACTCAAGGCAGTGTACAGTGAAGAAAAAATAAAAGATACATAAACATCATAAAATTGATAATTAAAATTATAACATAGTTTAGCCCAAATTAAATAAAACCCAGAATTAGATAATATTTTAATCATTTCCAGTTAACATGTTTAGCTCTGACTGATTGAACATCAGGGTCTTTAGGGCACAGCGGAAAGCACAGAGATTAGGGATGTTTCGTATATCAGGGTGCAGTTCATTCCAAAGGGTTGGAACCCTTACAGAGAAGGCCCTCCCCCTAGGAGTCGCCAGTCGGCACAATTTGACTGACGGTACCCTGAGTAGTCCCTCCCTGTGAGAACGAACTGGTCGGTGGGAGGCTATTGGTGGCAAAAGACGGTCTCGTAAGCACCCAGGTCCTAAGCCATGGAGCGCTTTAAAGATGATAATTAACATCTTGAATTGCACCCGGAAGACCACTGGGAGCCAGTGCAGCTCACGTAGGAGAGGTGTTACATGCACAATGAGATGCTCCCATAATCACCAGCGCGGCTACATTCTGGACCAGTTGGAGCCTCCGGGTGCTTTTCAAGAGGAGCCCCATGTAGAGAGCATTGCAGTAGTCCATATGGGAGGTGACTAGGGCAGGAGTGATTGTGCGCAAGTCATCCCGATCCAGAAAGGGACGCAACTGGCAGATCAGGCGAACCTGATAAAAGGCCACCCTGGCCACGGCCATCAAATGGTCTTCTAAAGATAATCGTGAGTCCAGGAGGACACCCAAATTGTGGGCCCTCTCTGTGGGGAGCAAGGTCTCATCCCCAATTGTCAGTGATGGTACCAGCTGACTATACCGGAACGCTGGAAGCCACAGCCACTCAGTCTTGGAGGGGTTGAGTCTGAGTTTATTACTTTGATAGCTGCTGATACTGTAGTAATGACATCTCTTATGATACAACATGGGAGGAACTTAAACATTCAGAAGTGCAAGAAAAAGAGAGAAGCTAATATGGCTTCACCAAGTGAAACTCACAAAATTACATTTTGCTGGGAAACCATTCTTCTTTTATATGATCCAGTAGCATTCATCCAAAATGGCCCATGAATAAAAACATCCTATCCATAAAGGGGCCTTAAATAGATTTGGATAAATGTAAGTCCAGTCTATACAAGTATATTGACATAGGGCAACACAGAAGGGACCATTAATATAGCTAAAAAATAAAGTATAATGAAAATTCTGCTCCACTTCTTTTGAGAAAGAAAGGAGCAGATTTTTAAATATGCATTTGTCTTAAAATGCCCTTATTGGCAAAAGATATTTTATGCCTTTATTATTATTTAGTGAACAAAACTTTTCTATTCCATTCCAATGTTATAATTAAAACTTCAGAACAAACTGGGACAAATTCAGGCCATTTAATATGCTACCAAGAGCAACTTAGGAGAATTAGCCTGGTGTAGTGGTTAAAGCAAGCAGGAGCCCGTGAGTTCCGGTTACACTTTACACACAAGCCAGCTGGGTGACCTTGGGCCAGTCACTTTCTCTCAGACCCAGGAAGGAGGCAATGGCAAACTATTTCCAAACAACTTTGCCAAAAACAAATCCAGGGAGTGTCCAGGCAGTTGCCAGGAGTCAACACTGGCATACACACACACAAGAGCAATTTGGGCTTAATTGTGGTTAAATTGCCTATACGCATAAAAAGGAGACCAGCTTCAACCATGCTGCCCTTGCCGTAACTGCCTCTCTTGGTTTTTCTGATTCCCACATTACCACTATCTTCCAGCTTTGGCTACCTTAGATTCCCCAACACAGAGGTCAGCCCTGTCCATCTGAAAGAAGCCAGTCCTTCGATCTTTTGCAGCAAGTCAAGCAGCCTAATGGCAGTAATGTTTCAATGTCAGAATCCACAAGGATTGTCCTCTGAAGGGCACAACAGGCTGATTAAAACACACTTGCACACATGCAAGCTTTTGTATAACTTTTTTTTTTAAAAAAGCACCTATGGGCAATTATTTGTTGCAATGAACAACAACAAAAAAAATCCTACTTGCTTAAAACATTTTTGTGTTTGGGGAGTACTGAACAGCCTCTGACATTTTTCACCAGGCATTAATTTGAACAACTTCAAATATTATGGCTATGTGCCTGCAGCTTGGGACAGGCAACTTTGATGAAATTAAAGATAAACAAAAAGGACTCAAACCTCCGATTCAGCTGACTCTAGCAATTAGGCATGCTAGCCCTTCAACCTTTAACCTCTCCCTGGAGGCATCTTTGAGTATAGTATAAACCTGGGTGGAGAAGGATAACCGTGACCGAGGTATACTGGGGGGGGGGGGGGGCGGGGGCGGGGGGGAAGGGGTGCTTACAATCATTAACTAGGAAGCAGCCCACAACTTGATGCAAGCAGTTGTCAGAAAAATCAGAGTTTGCTTGACCTACCTTGGAGACCGGTGATAGGCATTTGTCATCCTGACACCGGAGATGCCTACTTTGCATGCTCTCTCACTCATTTTAGCGTACTTTATTCCCACAAAACTGTGTGAAGGGTTATGATTTGATTACTTATTATTTAAAGCCTAAACATACACTTTTGCCACACACAAAAATGATTTACCAGAACACAGTTTACACTTCAGGAAGCATAGTACACGTAGTCCTCAATTTACAACCGTTCACTTAGTGGCCATTTGAAGTTACAACGGCACTAAAAAAAGTATCTTGTGACAATTTTTTCAGACTTATGACCATTGCCTCATCCCCACGGTCATGTGATTTACATTCAGATGCTTGACAACTGACTCTCAGTCTTCCAGGAAGCCGTAGATTATGCTGAGTTCACCAAAAGGGATAACACAAAGTCGGCGTTGGGATTCCCTCACCCCAACTCCGTTTAAATAGCCGCGCTGACACCCCCTCCACCATTGTGCCCATGCATTTTCTCTTGATAGCAGGTGTGTTCTCTCCACCCCACCTAGCAGGTAAGTCCTTTGCCCTGATGTGTCGAGCTGGGCAGGCTTGACACTGACTGACATTTATGACTGTTGCAGTCTCCCTGTTGTGACCCAGGCCCACATAGTTGATATTAAATGCAAAACAGTTCCAAAAAACAAACAGATTTTATTAAAACAGCTGAGAATTAACTCATTCTCAGCGTATTCTAAATTAAATGAAAGCAAAGTCCTCAAAACACCAGTCTTTAGTTTATCTCTGACCTTGGGATAATTAGGCAAACTGCCAAAGGCTTTTCTTGGCAACAGTTCAGGAACAGAAGAAATAATTACAGCCAAACAAGAAGCAATTCTCTCAATGGTTGTTTTCCGGCAAAGAGGTCAAGAACCGTTGCTGGTCTTTTAAGCCTTATGGGAGGGGCCAATCATCTCTTGGCCCGAGTCATCCTCTCTGCTTTAGCTGCTCCTGCCTTCTGGCAGCTCTTCTCATACGTGAACTAGGAACAGGCTCCTCCTGTTCCTCTGCCTCTCTACTGTCAGCCTCCGGAGGCTCTGAAGTCCGCACATCACTTCCCGATGACTCTGGCCCCATCTCTGCCTCCAACGCAGAGCCCTCATCCAGGCCTTCTCCAGCCTCCAGGGCTGGCCCATGTTCTTCCTCAGCCTCATCGCTGTCCGACTCCGCTGCCAGCTCCGCAGGCTGCTGGCGGACCACAGCAATCCCAGGGTCATGTGACCATCTTTTGCCACATTCTGACAAGCAAAGTCAATGGGGAAGCCAGATTCACTTAACAATCAGGTTATTAATTTATCAATTCCAGTGATTCGCTTAACAAATGTGGCAAGCAAAGTCGTAAAATGGGGCAAAACTCACTTAACATATTCCTCACTTAGCAACATAAATTTTGGGCTCATTGTGGTCGTAAATTGAGGACGACCTGTAATTTCTTTAGCCTCAGATTGATGTCCCAAAAGCCATGACTTCCAAGGAAAATGAGATGAGAAGGTAGAGGAAAAAGAACAAGTTCAGATAAGTAAAGGTAAAGGTTCCCCTCGCACATATGTGCTAGTCATTCCCGATTCTAAGGGGCGGTGCTCATCTCCGTTTCAGAGCAGAAGAGCCAGCGCTGTCCGAAGACACCTCCGTGGTCATGTGGCCGACATGACTAAATGCCAAAGGCGCATGGAATGCTGTTACCTTCCCACCAGAGGTGGTCCCTATTTTTCTACTTCCATTTTTTATGTGCTTTCAAACTGCTAGGTTGGCAGAAGTTGGGACAAGTAACGGAAGCTCACCCCGTTACGCAACACTAGGGATTCGAACTGCTGAACTGCAAACTTTTTGATCAACAGGCTCAGCTTCTTAGCCACTGAGCCACTGCATCCCCCAAGTTCAGATACACCTGGTTAAAATTACAGTTCTCATTTTTTTAAAAAATTGGCATGAAATGCTTGGAATAGTTAACATGAGGTGACAATTCAATAAAGTCAAAAGCAGCCAATTTCTTAGCAGGAAATTTTTTCTGCTTCTTTTTGCCTCTTTTATTTTGCAGCCTCTTGGAGGTTTAGCTGGAGAATGCGCTCCAATCCACAGCTGAGACACTTTGCACAGAAGATGTGCTGGTAGAACTCAAATATATGTTAGCGTAGTAAATTCATATTAGGACATCAGTGAATTATATTTATTTATTTATTTATTTATTTATTTATTTATTTATTTATTTATTTATTTATTTATTTATTTATTTATTTAAGCTTTAATCAAATAACAAAATAAAAACATATAAAATTATAAAGAAAGGAAATAGGCATACGGGACTTATATTTAATGCTGCATATCCATATATTATAAACATAAGGCATGCAATAAATGGCAACTCTACAGTATTTCATTATGATCACCCATAGCTAACAGAGTCAGCTGCACCACTGGAAGCCTTATTAATGTATTATATAGTTCTTACTGTGATATTGTTCAATAGTTTTTAATATTTTAAATCCTCCTGTAATCTGCTCAGAGAATTTCGGCTATTGGATGTATTTAAGATCAAAAAAGTACATAAATAAATCCACGGGATAACATTTCAGAAAAGGTGAGGAATGGAAAGAGTGGTAACTATTTATTTTAATGTTGGCTGCCAGGAATCTCAGAGTAACGTACATAACCTCACCCCCTTTTTTACTCTGGAGGACTCTGATAAATTGAGTAGTTCTCCCAAAATCACCGCATTTGCCTTATGGCCAAAGAGGTATCTGATCCCAGATTCAACATCAAATATTTCAGGCACTGCCTCCTACAGACAGGTGGAACTGAATGGCAGAAGAAAGGAATTCAAGAAATCCAACACTTCTTCACTGGCATCTCCAACCTTTTGCACAAATTTAAGAAATTTCCATTCCTGATAACCCTTCATAGCACTTGCAGTCATGATAAAAAGAGGACTGTCATAATCATGCATTGTCTTGACTTCCTTCCTTCCTTCCTTCCTTCCTTCCTTCCTTCCTTCCTTCCTTCCTTCCTTCCTTCCTTCCTTCCTTCCTTCCTTCCTTCCTTCCTTTTGCATTTGCCAGGTATTGAAAATAGCCATAAGACAGAACAAATTTGGTGTTAAGAGGATAAGAAGCAAAATTGCCAGGCCATTTGAAAGACTCTATTAAAAAATTACCAAATGAAGACAAAGTATTAAATCGTCAGACAAAGTATTAAATCGTCAGAAAAGTAGATGCTCTAAGTAAACCTACCACCAATAGGTAGCCATTGACAGCATTCAAAGTAAATTAGCTCCAACTACTGAATTTAAAAAGAAACTCAACATTACAGTATGTATACACATTCTGGGAGCTATACAGTAGTCCTGACACGCCTAAAGGGTGTTCAGTTGAAAAAGGCTACTATAAAGATATCTCTGCCTTTGTCACAGGAGACATGGTCCTTCCTTGATGATGTCAATTCATTTCTTCAAAAAATTAGCATGCTTTTTGTAGTTTTGCCTCTGGGAAAAAACCCTAGATGTTGAAGAACTTCCCCCAGGCTCAAGAGCTCTACAAAGGACAGTAAGTAGAATGGTAGAATTCCACACATATAACCCAAAAATTATTATATACACACATGCAGGCACCAAGATAGTGAGATTAAAATATTATCTGACAAGAAATTAAGGGCTTCAAGAAGGGGCCTTTCCCACCACACTCTAACTGGAACATGGACACAGCACAGAAATTCTTTCCACTTAAGCCCTCCACTTAACTTCTGACCCAATCTAATCTTAGACAGCATGTACATCATACAGCAGGTTCGTATGGAGAATCCTCTCTGAAATGGAAGCCCATCATGAACTAGATAGCTCCACTTTCTCTAATTTTTCACATGCGTCAGAGGCAAATACCTGTTATGCCAAGCTTTTGCCAGTTTGTTAAAAGCTACTGGCAGTGTTAATGAATTCTCTAACAATAAATGACTGGCAATTAGAAGACTAGGTCAGAGAAGGAACAATGACTCACTAAAAGAACAAAAACCTCAGTCCCTCTTGACGTGCAGCCCATGTATATCACTGCAGCATATATCTCCATGGCACTCTCAGAAACAACCAGTTTTCATAGCACCATTAAGGAACTGGAAACAAAGCAGATGTTTTGCACTCGGTGATTTAGCATGAATTTAGAAGCTGAGTAATAAAGCAAGGCCCATCCTGACAGACAAAATGACGTCAGCACATTTTGGGAAACCAGAGTGCGTTCAATGAAAGCTAAAGCTACTGTCTCACATAAAGAGCCATAGCCATGGAGCTGGCTGCCTTAAAAGGTGACAGGAGACATGGGTTTAGACAGGTTTAGACAAGGGCAAGGTTTCTGACAAATTTATTTGTAAATCTGCTTTTAAACTGCGACACTATAAATCACACAGCTTAATAAAAGAAGGAGGAGGTCAAAGGTCTTCTTGAGGTCATTCCATAAAATGGCTGTTGACATCATACATTAACAAACTAATGGCAAACATAAGGCTGGAGTGAGAGACAACATTTGCTTCACAATTGCAGAGCCCTCAAATTTGAACACTCTGAAAATATTAAAAGCAATTACATATATGGAAATGTATAGTCTTGGAAATATGATTCCAACATCTTGAATGTGGAAAGGGCAAATATTGTTTGTTCTGACAGATCAGCATCTAATCTGTGCTGCTATAGCTGAAACCATCTCCTCATCCTGCCATCTCCTAGACATATACTTCTAATTTGTTTTTGCATCTCTGACATCAGATATTTGCCCTTCTGAATTATCAATATTGCCAACCATTACATTTCTTCTTCATTAACTGTATGATAGTGAAGTTGCATTGCTGAAGTCTTTATTGTAACTAATATACCATTTAGAAGCAGCAATACTCTTCCACCAAATCATTTCTTTTTCCTTTTGGATCATATTATGCACCCACATCTTTTGTCTGGCACTTGTCCCAATTTGAATCAGTTGTGACAATATCATAATGCTTTCTATTTATAGTTCTGACTGCAGCAAACCTTTGAACCTAGAATGAAGCCTTCCCAAAACTTCCCATATGTTAGACCACAGTTCCCAGAATTCCTAGCCAAGCATGATCAATGATCATTTGGCTACGAATTTGAAGGCAGAACAAGGTCACCTCCTTTGGAGGGTGGTTATGGATGGCTCCCAGATCCCATCTGGGTCCTGACCTTCCCTTTAATATTTAGAGGGACAAATTTCATAATAGATTCAGAAGATTCATATTTCAGGTACTTCAAAGGAGACCAAAGCAAAAAGCTATTTTACGAAAAGCAGAATTAACGAGTGAGAAAAAGCATTTGCGGGCTCCTGTTACATTGCCTTATTACATATATAACATCACATGACAAGTAAATCATTAATAGGCCTGCCTTAATCCATTAACTAAATTTTAACAGAGCTCTCACTGCATTCAGATACTAACGTTTTCATCAGTGGTTTGATTTGCCGAACAAAGTGTATATTCTCCATCATTTTAGTATAGTCTGGCATACACACACACTTTGATGAAGCAAAAGCCATTTAAGACAATCCAGGTGGAATCCAACATTCTCTTGCACCACCAGACAAAGTTTTTTCCTTTGATTGGGGATGCTAGGATGGTGATATCAGGAGCCTTCCAACCAGAGGTGGGTTTCAGCAGGTTCTGACCAATTCTGGAGAAACAGTAGCGGAAATTTTGAGTAGTTCGGAGAACCAGTAAATACCACCTCTGACTGGCCCTGCCTCCATCTATTCTCTGTCTCCTGAGTCCCAGCTGATCAGGATGAAATGGGGATTTTGCAGTAACCTTCCCCTGCCATGCTCACCAAGCCATGCCCACCAAGCCATGCCACGCCCACCAAACCACGCCCACAGAATTGATAGTAAAAAAAATTGAAACCCACCACTGCTTCCAACATTTGCTACTTGAGACTCTTGACTCATCCTATTTAACAGTAGACACCTTCCCCCCCCATACCATCTTTGATAGGTTATCATACAAACAAGTTACAAAGAAAAGTAATTTATGATTTACACTGAATATGATACCAGGTGACAACTTGATAATCTTCTGGATGGTTGAATACGCCCTGAAATGCACATACTGAAAATAAGGGGAAAAAACCTGGAAAACACTGGCCTATTAATAAGTTATTCTGTCTTAATGCTAAGATACATTAACAACAGAAGCAGCTTGCAAGCACCAATATTTCCTAGCATTCTTCTGTATTAATGTTTCATCCAGTCATTGAGAAAAATAAAAAAAAAAGTAAGCTTCAGTGTGAAATTGAACATTTTAAAAATTTAGCAAAATTGTAGTCAGAAAAAAAAGGATGTTCATCCAAGATTAAAACATTCTTTGGAAGCAATAGAAGCTAAAATATTTGCAGTTGGATGCCATAAATGGTTTCCAATCAATACCAATTTGTCTTAAATTTACCACACCCTTTGAAACATCCTGTTTCAGCATTTGATCTTTGGAAGCACAATGTTTTTGAAAGAATGTAAAAGAGGTTATTGACCATATTTACATAATATGGTAGACATAGTGTGTTATTAACCTTGAAGAGCCAACTTATCCAGAAAATGCATTATGATAACCCAGCAAACCATTGCTGGTCATGATTTACTAGTCCCTCTTTATCAGTATCTCAGCAAGAATGCTGGCTGGCGTTTTGTTTGTGCAAAATTAAACCCACCCAAATTAGAATCAGAGCTTCTGTGGAGAGTTGAACCAGAAAGTGGGAAAAATGGAGCTACTGCAAAAGCAACCCTGCTTTAGAGATATGCTTGCATTCTGCCTCATTTTCCTGGAGAAATGGTGGGTATTTGAATATAACTTAGTTGTTAGTCTGGATCAGTGGTAGGTTTCAAAAATTTTCGCTACCAGTTCGGTGGGCATGGCTAGGTGGGGGGGGGGCATGTGACTGAGATAGCATGGCCAACTTGACATCACTCACACCCATGCCCACTCAGTCACATGACCCCCCGACCTAGCCACGCCCACAGGAAAAGGTAGGAAAAGTTTTGGAATTTCCACCTATCTACCCCCGCCCTCCCTTTGTCAGTCACCCCCGTTTCTCCTCCTTTAGCGATCCTGGCTCTATCCCTGCTTCCTCTCTCCCCACTGCCCCTTTGTTCGGGCTGCTTTCCTTCCACGGCAACTGGTCCAGAGTCTGGAAGACAAGCTGACCAGAGTTTTCGGTGGTCCCCAGCCAGCCACTGCTGCTGGAAAGCATCTGGCAAAGAAGCCTCCCAGCCTGCAGCCAGCAGGCTGGGAGGTGCTCTTTGAGAGCTGGTTTGTGGCTGCGGCGGCTGGCTGCAAGCCACCAAAAAGTACCGGAGGTTTCCATCGCCACCATGTTCTTCATGTATGCACAACCCATTGGACTTGCAAGGCAATGGGATGCGCGTGTACAAAGAAGATGACAGCAACCATCACTACTGGTTCAGCAACCTTGGTCAAATTTCCACCAATGGTTCATGTGAACCGGTGCAAACCGGCTGAATACCACCTCTGGTCTGGATCAGGAAAAAAAATGAAAACATTCAAGATTATGGATAACCAACAAGAAGTCATGTTAAAAGGCAATAGTTTAAGACAATTTGAGTTCACACAATAAACCTAAGTATTATATGGAACAGTATGAGTTCATCAGGCAGCGACAAGGTTTTTAAAAAAAAACACATTTATTTTTATTAGTGATTGGGATCAAGTGAAGACCCCAGCTGCTTGCCATCCTCATTATTTTCCCCAGGGGATCCTAGAAGTATTCTATAAGTTGTCCCAAGATAGGGAAAACACAAAAAATGCCTGTGTTGTCTTAATGCGGTGAAATTTCATATAATATCTGGGAGTGAAAAGCTGTTCGCAATAGCTTCCAAATGAAAATTCCTTGCCTTGGGAGTTCACAATATGGTTAAATGGTTAAATGGTTAAATGGTTGCCTGTTGTGATAGGTTATTGATGCTTTTGTCCATTTTATTTGCTTCTTGATCAGAATTCCATGCATTCATTATGTATTCCCTAGCAAAGTGGGCAGTGCGAATTACAAATACAATTTTGTAGAAGGATGACCAACCTATCTCTCTTTTAAGTGAGCAGCATCCAGGTTTGCTGGAAACAATGCCAGCAGACACACTGTTAGAAAACTAAATTAAAATAACTCATTCCAACACCTGCAAAGAGAATTTATTCATTCCAAAGTAGCCTCTTTAGAGTATGAAGCTAAAACAATTTATTAGCATTTCTACAAGTGCAATACAGAATTAGAACTTCTATATTTAGGATGAGGGAAAGTGGTTATATATATATTGCTAGAAAAATATATTGTTGGAAAAATATGAACTTCTTTTGTTAAAATTGAATTCAACAAGTTTAATAGAAACCAGCAACAGTTTCTTCCAATTTTTGAGAAATGCAGTGGCAAAATGTGCAAATGGGGCTTCAAACCTCAGCTTACCTCCGGCATGCCTGTTCTGCTGACATCTTGCCAGACTCACAGAGATGCCACATTGCAGATTATGCAGCAGGGCAGATTCACTTCAGTTTTTCATTAGCGCCTTCCAATATACAAGGATGAAAAATAGAATGTCATCAAGTTTTGATCTACTTAACTGAGTCTTTTAACAGAAGTGAGAAATGAGGCGATATTACATTATTTCATTTAGTAATGAGATGGCATCAGAATTAGTTATATCTGGCTGTGGATCAGGTACGTGAATATTTTCCTTTATTGTTTGCATTAACATTATTGCCAACTTCCTTTGTGATGTATTTTACAAATCAGTATTCAGACATATTCCAAGAATGAATGAATGGAACAAGAGCCTTAGAAAATTATCACTTCTCTATTTCTAAAAGTCTGCTATGAATGTTATAACTCACAAATGTAACAAATAACAATCCATTAAACGTTTAGTTAGAATAGCGTAATTCATTTCTTGAATTCCTAACTTGCTTTGTTTGCATCTAGATGGTGAATATCCCATTTACATCTTATTTTTAGATAATAAAATGCCATGTCTTCTATCACATTTCTTCCAAATTTCATTCTCCTGTGTTATTTATTATTTCATTACTACAGTGACAATCTAAGGGGTCAACAAACAAAATCATGGGCCTGTCTCTGCTGTTAGCTTCAAGGTCTACTGCCAAGATCCTTTGAAAGGATAGAAAAAGAATCCTGCATGACATTGTCTGTGTTCTCAAATAGCAATAGCAATAGCAGACTTATATACCACTTCATTATACTTTATAGCACTCTCTGAGCAGTTTACAGAATCAGCATATTGTCCCCAATAATCTCGCTCCTCATTTTACTGACCCCAGAAAGATCTGAGTCAACCTTGAGTTGGTCAGGATCGAAAGAACTGAACTCCTGGCAATGTGAGCAGAGTTAGCCTGCAATTCTGCATTCTAACCACTGTGCCACATTGAACAAGGATCCCACAATGTCATGGCTTTCTGATCAGTTCCTGTTACTCAGCCTAACTGGCCTTACATATTTCACTGAAGATTGCATCAAACAATGAGCAGGATCCTGATGCCAAACATGGAATAAGACAAATCATTCCCATGTACTGCTTTTTTGCCTGTGGTCTGGATAAAACAGAAAAGATCTTTTAGATGCTACCTAAGATTTTTTCAAGTAAAATAGATTACTTAGACAAGTAATGAGTCTGATGCTAATCCCTCTTTTGCAAATGGCAGCAATAAGTCTGAAATAATTTAGCACAAGAATATAGCAATAGCACTTAGATTTATATACTGCTTCATAGTGCTTTTACAGTCCTCTCTAAGTGGTTTACAGAGTCAGCATATTGCCCGCAACAATCTGGGTCCTCATTTTACCAACCTCGGAAGGATGGAACGCTGAGTCAACCTTGAGCCAGTCAGGATCAAACGACTGGCAGTTGGCAGAATTAGCCTGCAATACTGCATTCCAACTACTGCGTCACTATGGCTCTTGAGATATATGGGAATTAGGGGGTTCATTGCACAATATTGTTATCATCAGGGATGTGTGTAAGTGGGGTACCTTTGGCATTCTAGTGGCATGGTGAAATTGTCTCTTGGAAGATCTCTATGGAACAAAGTAGGAGAGATTTGCTTCCTGGGTATTACCATAGCATAGAAGTGCCACTAAGAATATACAAGGATAGAAGATGCCTCTATTCCCAGCCTTCAATTTAGATCAGGGGCTCTTAAACTGTTGGCCATCACACCTCTTTTTAGTGTAATCATAAGGTACACACTTCCCCTAAAAATCCAAACACCAAAATGAATACAAATGAACAATGAAAACAATACAATGAAACTTTAGGAAAGTGACTTTCTGGTAGTATAACTATGGCCTGGAATCATGGTAACAATGAGATGGGTGGCATATAAATTTAATAAATGAATGAATGTTCTTCACATTTCACCCAGATTCTGTCAGTACCTCCCCAAAGGAGGGACACCATACAATTTGGGAAACCCTGAACCATATCAACACAAATATAGAGGTATAAATGGATTTCTGCATGTGAAGATCAGTCAAATTTACTTTACAATTTTTGTAATTTACAAGAGGGCTTTATGAGAAATGTTAAGTCAGTGGTTCTCAACTTTTTCTTCACCACGGACCCCCCTCCCCCTGAAATACCTTTTGTGGCCACAGACCATGGCCACAGATAGCCAAGACTTAACTCAAGATTTAAATAACATTTCTTCAAGCCTTCACTGTGACCCCCATGATGACATCATGCCCATCTCCAGATTTGGGGATCTCTTTATCACAAAGACTGTTGGACATTTTATTTATCTAGCTCAGCAACAAAGAACTGAGTGAAAAAGAAACATTCCCCTCCCCCCATATTTTTGCAAGCTGTTACAACAGCCTCTGAGTATATTTATTCACAGTATCATTTTTTCTTTCTCTCTCTCTCTCTCTCTCTCTCTCTCTCTCTCTCTCTCTCTCTCTCTCTCTCTCTCTCTCTCTCTCTCTCTCTCTCTCTCTCTCTCTCTCTCTCTCTCTCTCTCTCTCTCTCTCCTTCCTTCCTTCCTTCCTTCCTTCCCTTTTTATACTCTGGAATCTGAATATTCCAGTCAGCATTTTCCTTAGTCACAATTTAGCTGTTACGTGGTGCTCTGTGAGAAATCTTCAGTCTGCTCTTTCATGAGAATTTGCAGAACAATGCTAATTCTCTCCTCCTTCCAATCACCCTTCTTTGGATCGAAGCCAAAGCTCATCTCCACATATTTTCCATAATTTAGACCACGTCTAGTGGCTAAAAAAAGAACTGCAGAAAGAAAGAAAAATGCTTGCTTTTCAATGGTCTAACAAGAACTATATATTTTAATCCTTCTAGATTACTGCTTAGTTCCCCAACTATTGCAGAGTTATGAAAGAGCAGATGCATTCTCCGGTATGGAAAAATTCCCTAGAAATGGTTCTGCCGATGACTGGGCTTGTCTGCCTGGGAATTCCAGAAGGGTCCTAGAAATGTGTAGCCTGCCTCAAAGCATGGAATCTAAATCTTCTCCATCACCAAACCCATGAGCAGCAGGAAGGTTCATCCCAGCTGTCAGCTTTTGTTGCTGCTGAAAACAATGAGGTCCTTGTGTCTCC
Organism: Masticophis lateralis; assembly: GCA_030761175.1. Lineage (NCBI taxonomy): Eukaryota > Metazoa > Chordata > Lepidosauria > Squamata > Colubridae > Masticophis > Masticophis lateralis. Next base: position 122,117,564 of record JAUDYJ010000002.1, read on the forward strand.
GGGAGCACTCCCATAGCACCATCTACTGTCACTATGGCTCTAGCATCTCAGACGCACCACAGAATATGGGCAAGAAATACAATTAGGTGGGTGGGCAGTGTGGGTGTGCTGGTATGCATGCTTGTTTTATTGAGTTTTTTCAACAGTCGCACCTGTGCAAATTAAGCATGCTGTATACAGCATTATTTTTAGCCCATTTATTGATTTGTTTATTTATGGCTGGCAGCTGTATTTTGGGGATTTGGCTGTTCCAATATTGTTAAAAGAACATAAACTCTGGATCATCCTTAATAGAGTGCATCCAAAGAAAGCAGATAGCATCCATGCATTGCGGGAGTGGGAAGGAAGAATCTCCAGATGGAAAAAAACCAAAATATTTATTTTGGAAAAATCTATTCCTAAACTGTGCCAAAAAAACCACCCTATTTAATTTTAAACTATGTTGCTAAGAAATCCTCAGGCTCTGGACTAGAATGGAAAGTTAAACTTTTTTTAAAAAAAATCCCAAGGAAAGGCAGGACCAAACCACCCCAAAACTGTTTCCCCAAAACTAGAAATGATCATGAAATTACTACTCAATTCATCCAGTCTTTACCTCTCATTTCAGCCAGACCAGACCTTCATTATGGTGAATAGGTGGCGTTTTATTTTAAAATCCTGTGGTTGGTTTTGAACCAGCATACTAAACAATGATTTGGTGAAGCAAGTTGTTAGCAAAATCTTTGAAGGATTATACATTATAATGATTGGGATGATCCCTTTTGCATAGCGACCAAGTTTTAGCTTAGCTTGTTGGGTGAAGATTCATTGATGAAAGCCTGCCAATGAAATGAAATATGTATTGTCTCCCATTTTTCCTTCCGCTCCTTGTTGTTGTTGGATTTTTTTGTGGGAAGGGATATCTTGGGACTTTTGGCCTCTCTTTTTTCCATTTCTCACATAATCTTCCCTCACACTAATTAGGTTGCTACAAACCTAGATTTTCTACTTAGGGTAGTTAATGCACCCAATGCCTAAGACCAAGCTAATTTGACCACTAAATATTACAGGTATTTCCTCATAAATAATCTTCAGAGAGCTCTTTGGGAGATGAGCACACGATATACAATTATACATAGTCTTCCTCCTTACTCACCCTAGCTTCATTATTTTCTTATTCCTATTCCTCCTAATTATTAATCATTAATAGCATGAATTGGACCAGTGGTGGGATTCAATTTTTTTTACTATCGGTTCTCTGGGTGTGGCTTGGTGGGCGTGGCATGGCTTGGTGGGCATGGCATGGCATGGCTTGGTGGGCGTGGCAGGGGAAGGATACAGCAAAATCTCCATTCCCACCCCATTCCAGGGGAAGGATACTGTAAAATCTCCAATCCTTCCTCACTCCAGGGGAAGGTTACTGCAAAACCCTCATTTCCTCCCGATCAGCTGGGACTTGGGAGGCAGAGAATAGATGGGGGCAGGGCCAATCAGAGATGGTATTTACTGGTTCTCCAAATTACTCAAAATTTCCACTACCAGTTCTCCAGAACTGGTCAGAACCTACTGGATACCACCTCTGAATTGGACCCACATCCTTTTGAATTACTCAATCCTTTTGAATCCTTTTGAAGGACTCGATCCTTCAGAAGTTGTGGGTGGTCCATCATCATCTAATGCAGTATATTTTCCAGTTACATCTGTTTGGGATGAACAAAACCCTAGAAACACTTAGATCGAAGCCTGGATCGAAGTCCAATATGCATTTCTTAGGATCTTCTTGCAATCTCATCTAGGCCTCTCCATGGCCTCCTGCTTAGAGCAGATGGATGTCCCCCTTTTCTTCATTTGGGAAAAGTTGTCTGACTTCATGCATTGTTCTTAACTATTATTAACTAGGTTTGCTGCAATTGGAATTGGCTGGGTTCATACATTGTGCCAAGGCATTATCTTTACAGTATTTTGCTTGTAGGTATTGTGTGAGCCTTGCTTATATATGAGTCACTTCTTAACAGCTGTGCTTTTCCCTAGCCTGTGATGCTTCAGCAAACTACTGTTTCAGATTTCTTCATGAAACCATTCCATCATGCCAGCTTCACTGTTGGTACCATGTGCTGCTGTCTTCATCTGAGCCTATTTGTTTTTCGGTTAAAGCAAAGTTAATCATCCACATTCACCCCTTCTTTCTTTCTCTCTCTCACACATACACACTCACAAGCTTTCCTCCCTTACATTACATGAGCAGAAGAGACATACTGTGCAAGAGACAAGGTAATTCAGAGCAAGCACAATATGTCAACAAAACCCATTTTCAGCAGCATCTGCAAAGTCCTTTGTTGGTTGATGCGTCCATGCTGTCCGATAGAGGATCCAGTATTCTAAACAGATAAGAAGAGATCAATTGCTCCCTCTGCTATGGTCTGATAGGACAGTCTCCTTTTTGCTGGAGATCCTGAAATGGCAGATAAAGCAAAAATGGGCAAATTGGCTGCCCAGTTTCCCTCTTCCATTTCCCCCCCAGTGGCAAATAATAGCTAGAAGGAAGCAATCATTTTGGTGGGTGTGTGGTTTTTTTTAAAGAGGCTATTTTGTTCAGAAAGAAATCACCATGACCATAACTGCCTTTAACTAAAACTGTCTATTGCAGTTAGTGGAGATGGATCCAGTTGTCCTTAGAGTACCGTTTTCTCCATTTTCCATGTGAAGAAACATTTCCTGGTGCCTTCTAAATATCTTGAAGTAAGGTAAAGGTAAAGGTTCCCTTCACACGAATGTGCTAGGGGGTGGTGCTCATCTCCGTTTCAAAGCTGAAGAGCCAGCGCTGTCCGAAGACTCACCATGGTCATGTGGCCAGCATGACTAAATGCCAAAGGCGCATGGAATGCTGTTACCTTCCCACCAAAGGTGGTCCCTATTTTTCTACTTGCATTTTTTACGTGCTTTCGAACTGTTAAGTTGGCAGAAGCTGCGACAAATAACGGGCGCTCACTCCATTACATGACACTAGGGATTCGAACTGTTGAACTGCTGACTTTACGATCAACAAGCTCAGCATCATAGCCACTGAGCCACCATGTCCCATTGTTCCCCTGCTACCATCCCAGCTGGAGGGTGATGGGAGCCATAGTCTGGAAACTCCAGGCTGATTTTAAGCAACCGAATTTAACCAGCACAACATGAAAGATGTCAAGCAAGGAACAAAGAGAAAATTTCGGGCTATTATTTTCCTTTGGAAGAAGGCATTGTGTTTCTTGCTTATACACTTACAATGCAGACAAAGCAACACATTTGTAATAGGCTAGAAGATCAGGTGGCAGAGTGAAAGCGAAGGCCTGGCTTTGCATCTAATGTACTGTGGAGATCAAGGACAAATAATTTCATGACTATGTTTGTGCTTGACCCTGATCTATTTTTGGAGCTCTTTGAGATACTGATTGTTTCTCATTCTTTGCTAGCTCCATGTGCTAGATTGCAACAGAGCTGCTCGAGGGGCTGCTTATTTATTCAAGCTCATTGCTTACAATGCAGAATATAGCAGGCTTGTGTTCTTGCTCTGGGCTTGGCCCTTTAGGAGGCTGCCTAAAAACAGGCATGGATCGGCAGTGCCAGAGGCACTTCCTCCCATGGGCCACTGCCAATGTCAATCACTTGAAACACACCGGTCCTCCTCTCCCACATTTCCTGCTTTTAAGCCAAGGGTGAAATCCAGTAGGTTCTGACAGGTTCTGGAGAACCGGTAGTGGAAATTTTGAGTAGTTCGGAGAACTGGCAAATACCACCTCTGGCTGGCCCCAGAGTGGGGTGGGAATGGAGATTTTGCAATACCCTTCCCCCAGGAGTGAAAAGGGAATGGAGATTTTGCAGTATCCTTCCCCTGCCATGTCCACCAAATAACACCCACCAAGCCACACCCACAGAACAGGTAGTAAAAAAAATTGGATTTCACCACTGTTTTAAATCACTTTAAAGCACTCAGAGAAGTAGATTTCCACACCTTTCATTTTATACTGCAGACCCTATGCTAGATATTTCTTTGAGCATACTTATGAGTCACTTGCTGACACCTGTCTATTTTCATGGGACCTTTGGTCTGATTTCAAAAGACCTTTGCAAATGTTTTGGCTCAGACTCCTGGACAACAGATCTGTCCATTATTATTTATTTACGTAATTATTTTTAGACCAAAAGGAGGTTGACAAAGAGCAGAAGAGTGGAAGAAAGGAGTATCAGACGACAAAAAGAGAGAGAGAGATCAGCTCTACAGTGGCTTGTTTGGTTTGATCTAGAAGGACATATGGATCTAGTCTGCAAGATTTTTAAAAAATCTGATTTATAATTTACTGTATGTAAACCTACACAATTGTACTTAGTTAGCCAACAATCCATGGCTAAATATAGTGCATGAGCCCAGTCAAAATGGACTTTAGAGCAGAAGTGGAGTTGCTAATTTTTGGTTTTCACCCCAAACATCTCTACTTTCAACCCTACTCATCATCACTATGGTCCTAATCAGTGGTGAAATGTAAAATTTGTTACTACCGGTTCTGTGGGCATGGCTTAGTGGTGGTGGTGGTGGGGCTTAATGTGACTGCGTGGGCATGGCCAACTTTTTTTTTTTTTTACTTTTAAAAACATTTTTTCTACAATCTCTTTAGCTGAAGAGGTTGTAAAAAATGCTTTTAAAAACCTCTGACAATCAGGCAACTCAGCTGGGATTGTCAGAGGCTTTTAAAAGCATTTTTTCTACGACCTCTTCAGCCAAAGAGGTTGTAGAAAAAATGATTTTAAAAGCCTCTGACGATCCCAGCTGAGCCACACAATCTTCAGAGGCTTTTTTTTTCTTACTTTTTAAAGCATTTTTTCGGCTGAAGACGTTGTAGAAAAAATGTTTTAATTTTTTTTTAAAAAGCCTCTGATGATTGCGTGGCTCAGCTGGGCATGGGGGGGGGGCAGGGATTTTTGCTACTGGTTCTCCAAACCACCCGCCGCCATCGCTACTGAATCGGGCGATCCACTCCGAACCAAGAGCATTTCACCCCTGGTCCTAATAGTTTATCTCTGAAAGAATACAGCACAAAAATGTCCCTGCAGCTGTTAAAAATGTGCCTTCTGAAAACGTCTAATTTTACTATCTTATCTACATAGGAAGCTGATTTCTATCTATTTGGCCTGTCTACATTCAATACCAGGGTTTTGGCTTGCAAAATCTGTGTTCTACCACTGAGCAACCCTCCTTTCTTCTTCAGCATTTGTTCCCTGCTCCCCATTCCATCTTTAATTTTTGTTCTTTGCTATGTATCATGCATTTTCTCCCTTCCTCGGGGTTATTAAAAATCAGCCATTGTTTGCTACTAATGCCTCACTTCTGTGGAAAAGATCCTGCTGCCCACGATTTTGAAAACCCCAAAAGCTCACAATACACCTGACTGTTTTTAGAGAGAATGGTAACGGTACATGGGCAAGGGGGAGAGGGGTTGCAGAGTTTAAACCTGCATGCGCAGGTGTTACTGTGTGATTACAGAAATCAATGAGATCAGAGATAAAGTCAAAATCTACAATGGGTTCTGCAAAGCTGCAGCGTTTCTATAACATTCTCCTCTGCCAAATCCTTTCTGGCTCTCAATAAATGCTTCCCTAGATATTTGCTTTTGCTATAGGCATACAACGGAGGATTTCAAAGGGAAGCCGGATTCTATGAATCCTGCCATTTATACCTATCACTTCAGAACACTCAGGACTACACGAAGAGAGGTCCAAACAGTAATGAGGTCTGCAGAGTGGAGCCCAGGGGTGAAATTCAGCAGGTTCTTACAGGTTCTGGAAATTTTGAGTAGTTTGGAGAACCGGCAAATACCACCTCTGGCTGGCCCCAGAGTGGGGTGGAAATGGAGATTTTGCAATATCCTTCCCCCAGGAGTAGGGAGGGAATGGGGATTTTGCAATATCCTTCCCCCAGGAGTGGGGTGGGAATGGGGATTAGTATCCTTTCCCTGGAGTGGGGTGGGAATGGAGATTTTGCAGTATCCTTCCCCTGCCACTCCCACCAAGCCATGCCACCAAACCACACCACGCCCACCAAGCTATGCCCACAGAACCGGTAGTAAAAAAAATTGAATTTCATCACTGGTGGAGCCTGTTAATATTTGGAGGGGAGAGGGGGAAATCAGGTGTGTATCAATGACCTGCCCTTCTTAGGGCCACCATGCTTCTGCAAGCTCTTATTCCTATTAGAAGAGGCAGCTCACCACATCCTGCTATTGGCCACAGAGGGGCTGTTTTCTTCCATCTGCAGCGGTGTGCAAATGCTCGCACCAGCAGAGGCGACTCTTTTGTGACTGCAACAGGTGGGAATCTCTTTCACTCTCCACTGTTTTAATCACTCTGTTTTTGTGCTGAGCTGTAAATGGGAGAGCTGAGAGAAAGTAGGATTTGGTTCAGCAAGAGGTGGGCCGAAGGTAATCACTTGAGCGTGAGCCAGCAGTGTGAGGCAGCTGCCAAAAAAGCGAATGCAATCTTTGGTTGCGTAAACAGAGGGATAGAGTCAAGGTCATAGGAAGTATTAGTACCGCTTTATAAAACTTTAATAAGATGACATCTGGAATACCGCATCCAGTTTTGGTCACCACATTATAAAAAAAATGTTGAGACTTTGGAAAGAGTGCGGAGAAGAGGAAGTCAGATGATTAAGGGCCTGGAGGCTAAAGTATATGAAGAACGGTTGTAGGATTTGGGTTTGGCTAATCTAGAGAAAGGCAGGACTTGTGGGAACATGATAGCAGTGTTCCAATATTTGAGGGGCTGCCAGAAAGAGGAGGGGGTCAACCTATTTTCTAAAACTCCGGAGGGCAGGAGAAAAAGCAATGGATGGAAACTAATCAAGGAGAGAAACAACCTAGCATTAAGGAGAAATGTTCTAACAGTGAGAACAATTAACCAGTGCAACTGGTTAATCAGAAGTTGTGGGTGCTTCATCACTGGAGGCTTTTAAGGAGAGACTGAACAACCACTTGTTTGAAATGGTATAGGGCCGTGATGGTGAACCTATGGCATGTGTGCCAGAGGTGGCACGCAGCGCCCTCTCTGATGGCATGCGAGCCATCACCTCAGTTCAGCTCTGCTGCGCATGCACGCATGCCTCCCACCGGCCAGCTGGTCTTTGGGTCTCTGCCATGAATGCGCAGGGGGGGGGCTCATGCGGGGGGCACATGTGCATGCACAGGGGGCAGGGCGCATGCATGGGGACCACACATGCATTACATTTTGGGGGTTCCGGCATGCACTTTGGGCACTCAGTCCAGAAAAGGTTAGCCATCACTGGTATAGGATCTCCGGCTTGAGGAGGTTGGACTAAAAGACCTCCAAGGTCCCTTCCAACTCTGTTATTCTATATGTTCTATATGACTGAGCATAGGACAGACTCCAGGTTTGAAGAGCTATATTAAATTTCCCACTGTTCCCTTGAATGCCCAACATAATATTATTCTGGGCATTGGCTGGATCCATGTAACTTGCTAAGCTAAAACATGGTTTGCTTGTTCTGGATTTATATGTTGTCCAAGCCCAGGAAGTGTGCTTCATTCAAAATAACCATTGGTTGAGCATGGGATGTGTGAACTCAACCCTTCTGGGAAAATTAATGGCAGCAGCCCATTTGAGCTCCCCAGACTGCTCTGTGCAGAACTGCAAGGGGGATTGAGTAAAAGGTACTCTCAAGGTCAATATGGGAAAATTGGGACCAGCAAAAGGTATTGGAGTCCATTTGGGCCTTGACAGCCAAACTTGTTTCAGGTAACTTGAGCCAATCAATCTTCCCCAGAGGATCTGGTTGATGGCTACAGCCATTGGAGTGAGAGACTGTTTTTCAGATTTATTCAGTTTCTGCCAAATTATTATAGTTAAATCAGACAGTGCTTCTTGTTTAAATGAATATATACTTTATGATTTTTTGGGGTTTTTAGAAAGACCATTTAATAAATATGTGCTATAAATCTGCCAAACATCATTGTGATTGTAGTCACACATCATATTAATTTATTACATGGTTTGCTACTTTCTGCTTTAAACACTTACATGAATTGAGCTGCTGTTTTTGTATACCACGGTTTACTGCTTGGTGTTACAATTAGAATCAAGCTAATTGTGCTTTAGCATATACTATATCAAACTACCCAGTCCTTCAGGTTTCTAAACCATGGCTTATGACTTAGTGTAAGGGTTCTCAAACTTGATAGTGTCACAATTCTCTAAAATGATAAATTAATTTATGTGGATCCCTGAGAAAAAATGAATAAGCCCTCAGTACTACTAAGTGTGCTAGAAAGCCCTTTAGCATTGGATGGATTCCTCATCCCATTTTTTTACTTGTTTGCATATGCAAAGCCAGAGCTTGCCAGGACTTGGTTCTCTGCTGCTGTGTGCCATCAGAGTGGGGCTGAATTCCTGCAGGCCTCAGGACTCCTGCATGGACCTTTGACCAAGGGACCTAAGATGCAAGCATGAATGTTCACTGGCCAGCTGAATAGAGGGAGCTAAATTTGAGGAAGAAAAGACCAGAGGGGGAAACCTAGCTCCTGGCAGTTTGTCTAGAGAGAGCCTGAGAGAAGTTCCTGCAGAAACATCTGGAAACCATTTTTTGGGTTCTGTTGTCATGGTGGTGTTTCTATCCTATCTCAGCCTTGAAATCAGGGCTTCTTGGCTAGAACTCTAGTACTCTGTGAGGAGCTCAACACAGATAAGGGGCAGTCATGCTCTCGCTGTATCCAGCCTTTGGAATTAATTCTATATCCTTCTTTCCCCAGGCTCCAGTTCTCTCTGGCTTCTTCACTGCTCTTGCCTGAACTTCTGCTCAGCACCTGCAACTTAAAGGACCTAAAGGATTTTAGAGTAAAGAAAGAATCCCACCCTGACCCCATTTAAGAGTGCCCAGCAACCATTGCATGGAGAACTGCAGCTGGTAGAATAGGAGAGGAAAGCCACAAATAGATGGCTGAGTGGGCACAAAGCCTGGGGTAGGCCAAACCCAGAAGGACCAAGGCCTAGGCCAAGAAGGACGCTCAATCAAACTGGTAGGACATCTGTTAGGAGAATGTGGAGAGGGCTACCCAGGTTGCAGTTGATAAAATAGTGACCGGACCTCAGTATATGTGCAGAAGCTTTCATATATCTGCCGCTTGGGTCTTGCTTTCCGTTAATTTATATATGCGCAAAATGGAAGACAGAGTTTTTGGTGTGCGTAATGCACTTATTTTAGAATTGGCATCAGGTCATTTGCTTCTTATTCTTCTGGACCAGTTGCAGAAGATCTCATTGAATCATCTTGGTTACAAGGTCAGATGGATTTCTTTGGGAAGGCTGCTTGGAAGTGACTTAGAGACAGAAGGAATCGCATGGTTCAAACTGGCTTCATCACTCTGCACAGTTCTTTCGTCATCTTGGTGAAGGAGGCTGTCTATTGGGGTTCTGGGTGACAGTGTTGTCCCCGGAACACTCACTCCTTACACTACACGGGCACTGGGATTAGCCGTGTGGGTCCACAATCTTAGAGAAAGTGCTGCTCAGTTGTGCGTCTAGTGACCCATTTATTGGCTCAAGTTATGCAAATCCATGGATAACAAGACTGTGCAGAATCACTTCAGCGATGGAGGAATATTGTGTTCCAATCTTTGCAATAAGAAATTGGGCAGCAAACAGCAGGAACTGAAACATCTCTTTCATTCCATCACTTTATATAAACATTTAGAATATTTATTTATTTGTTTAATTAATGAATATATCAAATTTGTAGGCCATCCAGCTCACAGTGACTCTGGGCAAGATATAAGATAAAAACAATCCCATCTAATATTATGCAAAGCAAAGAAGGGGATTAGTCAGAGATTGACGTACCGAATATATTAATAAAATTCTCACTGCAGCACCTATTTCCTAATGCAGTCCCAGAGGAAAAAGCGTGTTTAAAGGATGGCAGGGTCAGGGCAGTTTAAATTTTGGGGTGGGGGGAAGTTTGGTGGAGGGAAAATACTATTTCAGAGGACAGGTGGCATAATAAAGAAAGTATGCCATGCCACCTAAGTCCGATCAGATCACACTGTTTTAAATATGGGACCTAGACATACCCACTTTGCCGGATCTTACTGGAGGGGCAGACACAATGAGAGAAAGAGGCAGTCCCTCAAATAGTAAGGCCCTGTGCTATGGAGCACTTTATAGCTCACAGCCAGCTTTTCTTAAATTGTAGCCATGATTCTATTGTGCAAAAGTGTAGCAGAGGCATTATTTGGATGTGCAGGTAGTCCTCAACTTACAACAGTTCATTTAATGACCGTTCCAAGTTACAACATCACTGAAAAAAGTGACTTATGTACATTTTTCACACTTACAACTATTACAGCATCTCCATGGTCACGTGTTCAAAATTCAGATGCTTGGCAACTGACTCATACTTATGACCGTTACAGTGTCCCAGGGTCATGTGATCCCCTTGACAAGCAAAGTCAATGTGGGAATTCAAGCAAAGTCAATGTGGGAATTCAGATTCACTTAACAGCCATGCTACCCATTTAACAAGTGCAGTGATTCACTTAACAACTGTAGCAAGAAAGGTCATAAAATGGGGCAAAACTCACTTAACAAATGTCTCCCTTATCAACAGAAATTTTCGGCTCAATTGTGGTCGTACGTTGAGGACTACCTATATTGTGTTTCTCCCCTACTGGATATGATAAACCAGTAGCAGGGTAATTGTGAGTGACTCTTGGCTTCCATTCTAAATTTGTTCAAAAATTTTCAGCCTAAAAAGGGACAGGTTGCATGGCCATGAATGATAGCGATATGCACCAATTTGCTTACAACCCTGCTAAACATTTATCTGGAAAGATTAGAATTTATATAGTAAGTTTAAGAGTGCAATGTCCTTATGCATTAACTCCAAATCAATTCTTGATGGTTTGCCAAACTGGATTTGAAAGGAATTCTATGCCACACAGAGTTCCAATGAAATGCATTAAGTTCAAATCCAACACCATCCTCTTGGAGTAATTTTTTCTTCTTCTTAAGATTGCACAACCTTTAGCATAGGATTCCACACTCATAAGAGGAGAAACAAATCATCTAAACTTAAATGTCTTAATCCTTCATTTCTGCTGCTAGATATTGTACTTGCTGACCTGTGCTTCCCAAATTAAATCATCACTGCTGTCAATGAAGCACTGATATGTCATGCACTTTCTGCTTAAAGACTGCTAAATCATAAAGATGTGCAAGCTTTTATAGTGATATCTTTTCAAGTCTGCTCACAATTTAAGGGTCGGTGGATAAAAGATATTTATTCCCAAATATATTTTATAGGGTTGTAGAGATTCCTTTTGCTTTATAGAGATCCATTTTGGTTCCCATCTCAGAAAAGAGGGGCATTAAGGAATAATTTAACACTAAAAAGAGTGATTGTGTGATGAGTACTATACTTAAAGATTGTCCATATTCTATAGGATTCAAATTAAAGGACCCCTAAAGTGGTGGGGTTTTTTTATCTTGGCCTCAGCTACTTCCCTAGCAGCAGCATTTTGTTTCTTCAATCTTTCACAAACTGATTTGTATTCAACTTCTGTTCTGCTCATCTCAAATACTAAGATCATGTGGAGAGCACCATTAACCGAGCCCAGACAAGATTGGGAGAATATAAATGCAGTAAATGCAATATGATGGGCAAGAACAGGAGAAAAACCCCTAGCTTTGACCACCAGGTGTGCATCTACCTTAGGTCCTAGACTTGATACACTCAGCGAGAAAGCCCTGCTGCACGCTCCTGCAACTAGCAATACCCCCCCCACCACCAGCTGACAAAGAGGTGAGTGCAAATATGGATGAGTGCAAAATGAATATTTTTATTCAACAATTAATCAAATTTATATAGCCACTCATGTCACCAGGATGACTTCCAAAGCCTATCCCACCACATGAGTAACTAAAATCCTCTCTCCACACAAAAGGGAAATTAAGGCATGTCAGCCTCTTCTCCATACACATATTTTTAGTTTTTATGATGTACAGTCATTCCCCCCCACAAAAAAAAAATCTAAGTGGTTGTTCAGCTATTGTTATGATGAGAAGCTTTCTAGGAGCCAAATTGCCTTTCTTCTTCCATTTAAAAGCTTCTTGCAAGTTGTGACTGAGAAATAACATCAGGTCAGCATTTTTTTTGCAGTCGGCCATTTTCTCCAGTCTCTCTAACCATGGTTGCAGGCTGCTAGCATAGCTGGCAGGGTAGAGAGGGGGAGGGGGAGCTATTGGCAGGCATTCTTTCATCCTAGTTGTATAGGTTGGATTATGAGTATATTATATGTTCATAGTGAAGGATGACAAATGATTCGGGGATCATTTTCTGATCTAATGGAGAGGTTACAATCACAAAATCTTATATTTACTTCATTCTGTCCAAAAATAGACAGTCTTCAGCCTACGGTAAGACAAAATCCTTACTGAAGTGGGTGACAGGAGAGCCTCTCTTAACCACCAGGAAGGGGATTTGCGTCATCATAGTAGTTACCATTGATAGATTTGTTACTTATGTCATTCCATAATATTTAAGCTAATTACATGGAAGTCACAATCTGCACAGTAAATCTCTTTATTACTAAAAATCGGTGGGAAGAAGACTTTCCTTCTGGACTTGTGAAATCAATACTGTATTTTCTGCAGGCTGATCCAGGATAAAACCACAGTGCTTGATTCCATAGAAATCCCAGCTATAATGCAGAAGTAAAGCTGTCCATGCAGCAGTAATATCAAACCTATTCTTGGTTTTCTTGGATACCAATGTCTGAAGGCTTTTGGAACTGAATCAGTCTTTTGCTGTCCTGCAGGGTCACATTTGCAGGGGAACAGCCAACCAGAATGCAGCTCCAAGTGATTCTCTCAGATCTGCAGCAGCTCCAAGAGGATCTTTGCTTCTGAATCTCAGAAAACACCAGAATATCTAGGATTGCTATACACATTGGGGGTGGGATGGGGGTGGAATCACACCCTCCATTGCTTCCACTTCTGATTTCCTCATAGTGTGACAAAAATCTAGAGAGGAATGCAAACTGTGTGGGCTAAATCCACAAGGTTTCTCATCTCATGGAGAAAGGGGAACTGCCTTTAGCAGAACGTAGCTACAGTCCTTCAGATCGTCTGTTGATACAAAGAGCTTGGTGCATAGCTAGTGGCTGCATTCCAGCCTTCCTTTTTATTGGTTGACTCAGCCTTCCATCCTTCCAAGGTGGGTATAATGAGGACCCAGATTGTTGGGGGTAATATGCTGACTCTGTAAACCGCTTAGAGGGGGCTGTAAAAGCACTGTGAAGCGGTATATAAGTTTAAGTGCTATTGCTATTATCCTTTCAGCTTTGGATTCCTTAAAATTTCTGGCTGCAAAGTTCTGGTTCAGAGCTGGTTTCACATACTGCGAAGCAATTATCAGCTGCCCAGGACCTGGCAGCAAAGAGGTCAAAACAGTAGCTTTCTCACAAAGCTAACACAGCTACTGGCTTTTGTTTTATTAGTTTGCCTCAAGAAATTAAAGCCTGAAATTTTTTCATCATGGTTTCGTCATTAGGGCAAGACTTTAAGACTTTGCTCTGCAGAATGACAAGGAACTCCCCCAAACACAGCAAGGCACATTGACTTCATGAAATAATATTTTTATAATCTGATTCCACTGCCCCCAACCTATAATCATTTCCTGACTACACCAATGAAAATTGGCACTTGGCCAGATAAGAATTCTGCTCTGGACATTAGCTAGTTCTAAGAGCCAAATCTGTTTTTCTGGCTTCTCTGTGATTTATCAAAAACCAGAGCAAAATTGGGGAGGGGGTGTCTTTGCAGTACCATTGTGTGAGCTTGTGGATAGCCTATTTCCTTAATTTCAGAAATTTGGGTCTCATCTCACCTCCCAACTTCTGGTCTTCAGCTGCCTTAGCAAGTCTTCCAGGAGAATAGGTGGCTTTGCAGCTTCCCCTTATATAAACCACTTTGATTTTTTTTTTCTTTTTTGCATGTGACAAACAAATGCCCACTTCAGGAAGGGAAGATGTGCATAGCTTTTTTTCTCTCTGCGTGTTCTAGGAGTGAAGGAATTCTTGCTTCTCGGCTGCACTTTAAGGTGGGGCAATGATTCTTTTATTGCTTGTTTTCTGTGTCTGCAGAAAATAAGGCAATCACGGATCATCTTCAAACTGCTTTGGAGAGAGTGGGGAGTGGAAATGTGTAATCATGCCAAGGAAATTTCCCTGCATCATCTCTTATTGCCAGGCTGCTCTTAAGGGCACAAAAACAGAAGCAGTTCACAAAACTGGCAAGTCCTTTTCCTCTAATTTCTGCCATATCAGAGAAAATAGAATGACAATCCTGTGTCCAATCTCACTGTCTTGAATGCAAGATATTACCATATATTCCAGTCCCCAAATGTTACTCTTCCTTAGGCCAAAAGTTAGATGCAGCACTTGAGCAAAATGCCTGAGGGCACTGCAACCTCCTAGAGAAAGAAAAAAAAAGGAAGGAAGGAAGGAAGGAAGGAAGGAAGGAAGGAAGGAAGGAAGGAAGGAAGGAAGGAAGGAAGGAAGGAAGGCAGGCTGGTGGGGCATAACATTTGGAGATCCAAAGTGAAGGCTCTCAGAGATTTTGCAGCCTCACATGTTATTTTTGGCCCTTACATTTGGACTCCTTTCTGATCAGCAGTTTAAATGATGTTCTAGAACTGCTTTCCCTATTTTTTAAAAAATAGTTCTTCACTTTAAACATGACAGCTAGCCCTCTTTTTTCTCCTCCAGCTTTTAAGCTGCATCCTGCTGGCAGATCCAGGGCTCTGGCTTAGCTAGATTGGCTGTCGGCCATCGGTCATTTAACAGCTTATTTTTTTAAAAAAAATTCTGCCTCTCATTCAAGGAACTCAATGTCCTGCTAGCCAGGCTATACGTCAATGTTTCTATGGAAACCTACCCCAAAGATTCTCTCCGCGCTGTTACCACTGCATATTGTATGACAAGCTTTGTATGCTTTAATTCATCACAGGACTCTGATGAAAAAAGGAACAGGTTTGGCCTATAGGAGTCATGAATTAAAAACAAAATACTAATAGCAATAGCAAGAATAGTCATAACAAGCACAGTAATAATAATAGCAGCAGCAGCAGCAGTATAAATCATTGAACCCTGAGTTTGTAGAAGTATTTAGCGGCTGAGTCAGAAGTGACATCACTATTATCCTGTGTATTTAAAAGAGTGAATAATATCCTCCAAATTTGTTCAGCTGAAAACACACAGGCACCTGGGTACACACACACACACACACACACACATACACACACACAGTTACTTTCTTATAGGACACACTACAGAGTGAAAAGCCACAGGAGCTCTCATCCTGCTAAGAAAATGTTTTAGAATAGATAAAGAGGATAGATCTGATCTGAAATGCAATTCTGCAGATGGGTGGAGAAACCCAAATCCTAATAGAAACTGAGACATCTGCAGAATTCTAAAGTAGCTGCTTCTCTGTATATAATTTCAGAACCTTTTATAACCAGACTTCCTCTGCTGATTTCTTCTTACTTCTTTGTTGTGCATCTCCATCAGTTTGTTTTCCATTTCTTTGTTTTACTGGACTGATACAGACTCAGGTTGGGTCTGACTCTGATTTGAAGCAGCAGCATTAGCACATTTCATCACAGCCTTGTAATCCCATAAACATCCCCTTTAGGATCACATAGTTGAAGTCCTATGGAAGGAGGCCTTCAAGAATATTGCCTTCTGAGGTAATCTCCAGAGGCCCTGTTACATGAGGGAAAGTCAGTCCTAAGGCTCTGCCTCACCCAACGGGCAGGACCAAAGCAGTGCAGGTATATCATACCTGGGGGGAAAACTCAAGTTCCTATTCTCCATCAGAGGAAGACTCGCCACTGGAGGAATAGCTTCCTCTAGCCAACACCCAAAGCTTTGGGATTGGGGGTCAGAGATCCATCTAGAAGCTAATAGTGGTGGGAATAGATTTGGGAAAGATACTTTGGGATTGGAGTCTTGCTGGAAAATTTTGAGGTAGCCAGCACTCCTCAGTTTTGTCTCTTTCCTGAAAATTGGTTATCTTTGAAGTGGCTACTAGAAGTAAAAGACAGTACAAGTAGTCCTCAATTTATGACCACAATTGAGCCCAAAATGTATGTTGCCAAGTGAGAAACTTGTTAAGTTTTGCCCCATTTTATGACTTTGTTAAATGAATTGCTGTACTGGTTAAATTAATAACACGGTTGTTAAGTGAATCTGGCTTCCCCATTGACTTTGCTTGTTAGAAGGTTGCAAAATGTGATCACACGACCCTAAAACATTGCAACCATCATAAATGTGAATCCGTTGCCAAGTATCTGGATTTTGATCATGTGACCATGCAGATGCCACAATAATCGTAAGTGTGAAAAATGGTCACACGTCACTTTTCAGTGCTGTTGTAACTTTGAACTCTGAACCTTTAGCTTCAGAGCTAAAGAAGCTTCTTGGATGAAAAGCAAAACATCTTCAAAGAAAAGGAAGTCCAGTTGCCTTCTGAAAAAGCACCTTTGGGACATTTGATCCAATAATTCTCATGATAGAGAGCCACGGTTTAAGAGAGCACACCTTGTTGTCCTATATAAGACAGACGCAGAATGAGGAAGGAGTTAAGTATGCAGGAAGAGGAAATATTATTAGGAAAGCTACGGCTGCCTAAAGTGTTAGACTTGGCTACAGCAATGAATTTAAGGTGACCAAAATTAAGCATTTGAAAAGTAAACTTCGGGGCGGGGGGGGAGAGGAGGAGAATATTATTTTTTCTGAAAGAAGAAAGGGAAAACAACCACTTTAACAAAGCCAGCAAATGATCCCATCTTCCCTGATATTATGCTAAAGAAACTTATTAACATTAATGCATGTTCCTGGGTGCACTGATTTACTGATTTAATGCAAACAGCCTCTTTATGTAGAGAACATTTTATTCTCAAACTAAAATCCAGCGTTTTTGGAACATTGCAAACAAGAAATGGGGTTCTGAATATTATCATTTTGGCAAAGAAGGAGTTTACTGCTACGTACATAGCAATGAGGCTTGTCAGCTGATGATGAGAAACGGAACTTTTCCTCACCTGCCGTTGCAAAATTGAGGAAAGAAGACGTTAGCATTTCCACACTGCATTTTTGCCTATCGTGGTTGTTCTTGCAGAGTTTTAAGGCATCTGGGTCCAGTTTTACAGTGGATGTTTTCCTCTTTGAAGGGCTGTCAGAGGACAGCTGTCTGCTTTGAAGAGCAAGAATACTTGAACAGCAGGCACCCACATCAGCTAGTGCTTCTCAGTGGCAAAATGTATTGCATGTATTGTGATTTAAATTATAGTAACCGTCTCAAGATGTGGGTCTGAGTGTAGATATATTAATCTGTGCAAATTTATTTATTGGGGGTGGGGAGATTTATTTCTTTTCCTTCAGCAATGTATAAGGAGTCCTTCAACAAGGGAGATGCATTGGTTTCCTGAAAGCGTACATTAGCAGAGTTCTAACACACTGCACTGCCATCCAATCATGACGTCATTCAGGCAAGATTTTGGAGAGGGAAGAATGATATATTTAACAGAATCAATGAATGAACAAGAAGCAGAGAGGGGCAAGAAGAGAGGAAGCTTCAGAATAGGAGCAGAAGGACCCCTGACATATATTTTCTTCAGCACCATCACAAGCATTGGTCTCTTTCCCTAAAATCTTAGTAGTCCTAGACTTAGAATCAAGAAAGATCTTTGGCTTGCTAAAGCCAGGTTGGGAAAATCTGGGATTCTGCAGAAATTGCTGGCTTATAGGTCCTGGAGATCCCAGTCAGCATGGCTAATGTTGGAGATTAATTATTTATTAATATTTTGATTGATTGCTCAATCGATTGATTTAAAACTGTAGTACAGCAACCTCCAGAAGACACAAATCCCTACTCATGAACTAGAGGTATGATTGGTTTTGAACATCAGTTCTATTGCAACAGGAATTAACTGCCCTTTGAATTAATGGTTAACAACCATGCAGTGGCCTTTTTATTATTAGTGAATAGAAGCCACTGGGGGAGAGGGAAGTTGTGAGCAGTGACTAGCAGTGTACAAGAAAGGAAGGGTTAAATATTGCCTCCCCGCTAACAAACTTAGTAAGAATTGTCTTCCTGCAAGTATCAGGATTAGGAAAGAAAATGACAATTTCCATGCTGGAACAATGTAAGGTGTCTAGTTGAGTTCTAACTGAATTCTCAGTGCATCTGCAACAGCTGGAAAATTCTTGGGTTTATTATATTTATTTTATCATGACATGCAGCTCTAACTTTTAGAGTAGATTACATGGCTGAACCACTTTGGCATAGAAAAACATTGTCAGCAACATTCAGATTTTTGGAGGTTTAGACAACACATCATGGCATTTGAATATGAAGAGTCACTTGTTTTGTGAGATGGATGACCACATAAATTTAGCAAATAAAAAAAATCCAGGGCTTTCATTGTTACCTACTAATATGATTATTAATTCCACACAAATTTCTTGTAAAGGTTAAAAAAATTTTTAATAGTAAAGGAACCAGTGGTCAAGAAATAAACCACATACTAGCTGGCTGTTTAATTAATTACACCTTTAGTACTGGTAATCATTTCTAAGAGGCAGATACTATTCTGACACTATAATATCTTCATTATCCATTCTAAGGCTAATTACTGGATTTGTTGCCACTGCTTTGGTTTTCTTTATATTTAACCTTAGATCTATTTTTATTGTGCTTCTTGACTTTCATTAGTACAGTTTAGTGATCATCTGCTGGTAATTATTGTTTGGACCAGCAATGGCCAATCTGACGTGTATGTCAAAGGTGACTTGTCAACATTTTGGGTGACACACCAGTGTTCACCAACACTGGACAACTATTCTCGAAAGCACACCTCATTCTTGTGCAATTTTTGGAGGATGTGGAGGCTGCGCGAGAATGGGGTGTGTTCTCTTGTGATCTCCAGAAGTTGCATGAGATTGCTGTGCTCTCATGCAGCCTCCAGAGCCTTTGAAAATCATCCAAGAGTAATTTTTCGGAGGCTGCAGAGGCGATGGAGGAGCATTCTTGGAAACCACTTCAAGTACAAATGCCTCGTGCAACCCAGAGCAGCCTCAGGTAAGCTGCAGAGGCCTGTCATCAGAAAGAACATCGCCTGAAGGTAGGCAGTACACAACAGGTCTTAAGGAGTGCTGGACTGCTAAAGCAATTGAGTTGTTTTCTAAGGCTCACAGACCTTGGCAAACAGCGTGAGGCAGCCCTTTTGAGTAGCAGTGATAGCGCTAGTCAAGAAGCTGAGGCCTGGGTTTCTACTTCCTGCTCACCTTGGAACTGCCACTGAATGCCACATATAGTATGGCCTATATGAGGTTGGGTGGGGGGAAGAGATAGAGAATTGTTTTTCTCCTGTTCGGGGGTATGATATGCCAGTAGAGTCGAGTTAGCCATTGATACACCAAGCTTGAAAGATTTACCACAACCGGTCTGAACACTGTCCAACCTACATTTCCAGATGTGGCAGGCATCACCGCTCCTTTCCAAAAGTGTAAGAAAAATAATGCCATCTTCTCTGAACTGCATATATATTATGTGTGTGCATACGCATAAATGTATAAAATATTTGAAAGCAAAAGGAATTTCTTGTGCTATAACCTTCTTCTTAATCCCTATTACTGATCAGAGCTCAGGAACACTTATTTGTTTGGTGATTTGTCTCTGGTCCTGTTTGTTGCTATGGAGTCCTCACTTTGAAAAATAAACTGTTTAATTAGTGTGTAATTTGCAGGACTCTGATCTGTATCTATAATGTAGACTACTATTGCTCCAAAACTCTGTCACTGATGGTGCTGTAGTTTCTAATACCATATGTCAGAAGTTTAACTCGGATGCCAAGTTTTTAATGTTTTTGGTTTTAATGTAATTATATATTATGTAGTTTTACTTTTGATATTGTTTTAATTGCTAATTGGGAGCCCCCCAGAGTTCGTTGTAAAACGTGCAGCTATATAAATGTTTTAAATAAATAAATAATAATCCAGGCAAGTGTACCAACTTTACCAATAAGGTGAGGCTTGATTGGTTCCATTTTATTTTATTATTTTACTTTATTTTTTTATAACAGGAAAGAAAGAAAGAGAGAGAGAGAAAGAAAGAAAGAAAGAGAAAGAAAGAAAGAAGAAAAAGATTTTCATTTAATTGCAATCTAAAGTACAGATGGGTAGGTGATAATGCTTGCAGTTGTAGTTCATGAACATCTGGAGGGCTGCAGAGTTCCCTCTGTGGTCCTATAGAAAACAAATTAATGAATCTGGAAATACATTGGCACTGTTGCCAAGGAAGAAAACTGTGATTTGTTATTAAGGTTCAGATGTTTTCATCAGGGGATCGCCTTCAGTTGAATAATAATGACCTGCCATGTCCTGCTTTCTAGAGGGACAACCAGTACTTTGCTTGTGGTTCACTGCACTGGCCAAGTGGACCCATTAAAGCAGTTCAATTACCTTGTTTTATAAAGCAGGCAGAGAAGCCAAGTATTCATGATGTCATTATGCCTCTGATGGGGGTTGTGTGGTTTGATAAAAGTCCTGTATTATGCTCATCAGACAGACAAAGTGGCCTTCCTTTGCATCTGTTCTAAACTTTATTATTGGAAATTTCACATATGCACAATCTGTGACAGAGCCACGTGGATCTCCAGGCTTTGCCATTTCTATCACATATTGTCAGGGGGTTTTTTTTCTAAATTAAAATGCTTCTCCACTCATTAAGGAGTGGAAATGGAAATGAAATATCTATGAGGAGCTAGAAGGGAATGACCTAAGAGAGAAATTTGCAACAACAAACGAACGAACTTTATTTTGTTTTTACTAAACGAGATAAGGGACATGTTTATACAAAAAAACAAAATATTATAGTGGTATTAATGGTATGGATTGTCAGATGCATACCGTAGTCCATTTTAAACAGAATTGTCAGAATTGCTTCTGTAACACTTGCATAAAATGCATGAGAAATAATGCCTTCTATATTATAGCTTTGCAATCTTATTAAAGCAGACTTTTCCAAACACGTCCCCCTCCTAAATATTGGACAACAGCTCTCCAAATGTTGGCTGAGAATTTTGAGAGTTCTAGCACAATATAATTTGGGACATTTCTATAGGCAGCCTAACTGCTTGCTCCCAGGCTGCTCCTGCTTGTTCCTTATGCCAACTTTAGAAATTCTGAATTTCAGAGGATTGGTGGTATAGCCACAGAAGTTCTCAATTCAAACTATGACCACCAAAAGATTGATTGGTCTTTCTTCCATGTAGGGAAGGCCACAGGTCTGCCAGAACATGCTTTTCCCTTTAGGGTTGTTCCCTCCTCACTGATCCCCATGCCTTTCCCTTGGTTTTGCAGATGTTTTTACACATGGATGTCTTCGTGCTCTTTCCACACTCTCTCCTTTGACCCTAGGACAGATTTGGGTTTTTGGCTCTTCTTACGTTACTGTCGTAGCAATGATGCTCCAAAAATCAAAGCAACAGGGAACAGGTTGTTCTTTTGTTGGCTTGTTCTTCTTACGTCTTGCCTTCTAGGAACTGCCTGGACCAGTCCCGTCACTTCTCTTGGCAAGATTTTCAGAAGTGGTTTGCCTTTTTCTCCTTTGTAAGATAAGATGCGGGGGGGAGGGAGAGAGGGAGAGAGAGAGAGAGACTAGCCCAAGGTCACCCAGATCAGTTCATTATTAAGACAGGACTAGAACTCACAATCTCCTGGTTTTTTGCCTCTAACCACTACACAAAATTGTCTCTTAATTGCAACTTAATTATGCTTTTTAAAAAAATAAAGGGAAGAGCATGGAAGCCTTGCAGTACCAGCTGCAGAGGAGGGCAAAGCAAAGAGAAACCTGCTTCATTCAGCCTGGAAAGATACCCAAAGAGTACCCTCTGGATGTTGTAAGGCTTGAATGGAGCAAGAGCTCCTTGGGTTGAGGATGGTTCATTGACAAAACCACAGCATGATCAAGGAACAGCAACTGTTGAGCAGCAGAGAACATTGCAATCCAGCAGCCCAGCACAAAATGACTGTCCAAGGTGGTGACCAGATGTGGGAGAGGAAAGGGATGTCAAGCGCTGCAGTCCCTTAGAGTTGGGGCTGCTACTATAAAAAAAACAGAGTACCAGGGATTCCCCTCCCCCCCAGGGCTTAAGATGTCTCAGGTTGGAAGAACAGCACTTTTGAATCAGAATGGAAAACTTTGCAATGGCCTAGGAGTGGAAAGGGGACAATATCATCCATTCCTGCCCTCAGGGAATTGGCAACTGGCCAAGAAGAAAGTATAAGTCTGCCCTTTAGAGGAAGCGATGTTTGGCCAGCTCCTTCTTCATGTTCCCTTATTGTCTTGCACTGACAAAAGAAACTCTGAGGGATTAAAAGGTCACTAGAGTCCACTTATGCTAGTGATAATAATGTAAGATACATCACTGGCAGTAGAAATCTTATGATCTGAGTCTAGGTTTCTGAAGAAAATACAATGGCTAATTCAGTACAGGTTTCCTCGAAGTAGTTCCTAGATAAACTTCTATTTATGGTGATGTGTTTATGTGGCTAAGTGTGGACGTCAGTGTTGCTAAGTAGCTCCTGACCAGTAAATATCTGAGGCAATGATGAATTCCTGACCTCCTGGAGCAGCAGCAGGCAAACCCATTTGTAGTCCAAGATGTAATTTTTACACCACTTCCTTTTCCAAGGTAGCAGTCAGAGAAGAGCAGATTGTCCTTCAGCTGTTTGGGAGAACTGGGAGAACTTTGAAGTCTTGCTAGGTTTCACTCAGAATTTCTTTACCTAAACTATCAAAGAAACAAATCCCAGGAGCTGAGCACTGGAGAAATCAAAAGCTCTTAACAAAGTGGATAATGTCTTACCTTTGGTCAGGCCAGATCAATTGATGATCCTTTAAGCTGCCCCAAATCTCTCTGGTGTTTTTGCTTTCAGAGGTTGACATTATCATTCTGCCTAGTACTTGTTTTTGTCAGGAATAATCAAAAAGCTCTGTTCCTGTGCATCTCTTGAAAACATATATTGTTTTTAAACCATCTATATTACTGCAGAGCTTGGTGATATCTGAATGACCTCATCCTTTCCTTTCTCCTGCTTCCCAGGATGCCAGAAATCTTTGGTGATCCAACTCATTCTTACACTGAGAAACAATATAATCCCTGGGAATCTCCCTCCCATAGAGCTTCTACCTTGCTTCTCCCTACTATCTGCTCAATATCCACTCTATACACTTGCCAGGTTAGATCTGGTCTTTTGGTACCGGGGGAAATATCTATTATTCTTATAAGCAAAAACAAAACATCATCACAGAATTTTAAGATTGATGGATTTGGATTACAAAAATCCAGAGGACCACTAGATGAACTTGCTCCACTTAGCAACTTTATTTTGCTAAGGCCAGATCTGACAGTTCTAAAAATTTGGATTAGGGGTGGTGGGTTCTACTTACCTTTACTACCGATTTGCAATGGGATTGTGTGCGCATGCACCTTGCTTCTGCGTATGCGCAGATTGCTTCTGATGACATCAGGGTCAGTGGGTGGAGCCTCCCGCCGGTTTTACTACCGGTTCTATAGAACCAGTCCAAACTGGGGGCAACCAAGCATTGATTAACCTTTATCATAGAGTCAGGCTAAATGGAAGTCATGTTGAAATTCCTTTGCTATAAATTCATAATATGTGCTATTCAGAAGACAACAGCTCCATATTATTTATCTGGGGTTACTGGCTAAGTATGTGGTTCAAACTTCCTTCTCTAACCTACTGTTGTACTGAATGGCACTGCAGTAATTCCTATCATGTTTTTGAATGTTGAATGAGGATAATCTGCATTCAGGAAAACTAAATTAGAAATCTGAAAACTTTCATTTCACTTTTTTTTTTTTTTTGGTATTACAAGAGACTGAGAGCATAGATCATAGATTACCACCCGATCTCTAAAGTAGCCTTTCCTAAATTGGATGGGGGAAGCTGATATAAACACTCCATTCATTAAAGAATTTGGATAATTTGAGACTGTCTATCTGTTTGGTTAACCCTGAAATGCAATATCTGTATAGATTTGAAAGAATCTTACCTATATTATTAAAGAAAAACAAGCAAAGCATCTGAAAAATGGTTATATTTAGCATTATTGTCTCACATGTGGCTGAGCTATACAAGTTACATAACTGTTAATACTTTTTATACATTGGTGGAACTAAGCTTTCTTTCTTTTTTTTTAAAGGAAATTATTCTCCCGATGTTCATCTCTAATCCCCATCTGTGTTTTTAATTTTCTGCACTTGCAGAGCTCCCCTGATCAAAAAGTCTTGAACTGATCCCAGATTTTCCAATCTAGGGTGCTTATGCAATCAAAAAATATAATGGGAGGTTTTCCTGCAAAGCGATTAAACATATATTTTCAGCTTGCCTCCTGTTCTTAGTTCCAAGAATGCTATAAATAGAGAGCAGTTTGACTTCAGTCCATTGTGTTAACATGACAGGCAATGTTTGTAAGTGAAAAAGAAAGAGATGGCCCAAGGCTTGGCAATAAGCCAATGCAATAAAGCATAAAAGGATGAGATGAGCTAAATAAAGCATCCTTGCTTTTATGCTGGGAAAGATAATCATCTTAATCCATTCCAAAATGGATGGAAATGATAAAATTGGGGACCTTGTATGCTCTCCCCAAGTCACCCTTTATTTTGAGAGTTTGTTGATCAAGTTTGCTTTGCAATGAGCTTCTCACTGGTGAGAAGTACCTACTTCTCTCTAACATTGCCTTGGAGACACAAGGGCAGCATTAAAAATATTAGCCTCCTCTATTACCCTGTTTCCCCCAAAATAAGATATCTCCTGATAATAAGCCCAATCGGGCTTTTGAATGCATGGCAATAAGGCCAAGCGCTTATTTCAGGGTTCAAAAAAATATAAGACAGGGTCTTATTTTCAGGGGAACATGGTATTTATCAGCACCAAGTGTGTTTTCTGGTTCTTGGGGAGAAGTGTCCATTGTCATTTCTAGGGATACAAAGCATTTTGCTTTTATTATTATTCTACGGCTGGGTTAATTGCAGCTGGATTATGACAGGTTTCCGAAAGTCAACAGAATGCATGTGTGGTTCATGTTCGCACATTATGGACAAAAGTATTTTCTCGCAACTGATTTTCACTTTCATTGGCCTTGTCTCATCTTCAACCCATGATCCTGCTTTTTTCCATGCCACCAAAAACTGAAAAAGAGAATCAAGAGAATTATGGGCACAACTTTTCTATTGTCAAAGAAAGGGTTAGATTCCACAAACTAGCACTAGTGACAAAAGGTTCTTAATTGTGGGCTTAACTGGGATTAGTTTGTATCTGTGTATTGTGATGCTCTCTGGATAGAAATTAGATAATGGATGGATGGATGGATGGTTGGGAGAGAGAGAGAGAGAAAGAGAGATGATGGAGGGAGAGGGAGAAAAAGAGAGACACAGAGAGAGATGATAGATAGATAGATAGATAGATAGATAGATAGATAGATAGATAGATAGATAGATAGATGATAGATAGATAGATAGATAGATAGATAGATAGATAGATAGATAGATAGATAGATGATAGATGATAGATAGATAGATGCATAAATGGATGGACAGATGATAGATGCATCAAATTTTCCAGTGGGTGTTCTGATTCTAGAAAAAACATCAAGGTAAAAAAACAAGGTAAAAAAAAAACAAACTCCAGCAAGATAGATATAGTTTTTATATAAACATTGGATTAGATCCAGACTTTTTGAACTGGGAATTATTTATTTAAATGTTAAGGTGCCACCATTCAAAGCATAACTTTTCTTAGGGCAGCTTACAACCACTTTAAAAGCCACATCTCCAAAGAATTAAACTGAAAAGAGCAGTATGCATATATAATAAAACAACTAATTAAATTATTAGAACTACTAAAAGCCATTAAATAAAATTTTAAAGCAGCGTCGCAGCATAACTAAATCATTTTTACAGAAACTCTGGCTTACCGCTGATTTTAAAGCTCTGTTCAGAAATACTATTGTTTGATAATAGTTTGTTTTGCTCAAAAGGCCTGAAATTAATATTCATCTACAAAAAATAGGAAGAGCCATTCATCCAGAAATGTTATGCATGTGATTAGTGATTTTTCCATAGGTGTTAATCTGCTTTCCCTATGTGGTTCCCTCCAAGTTGAAAGCTGTAGTTTAATACTTTTGGATGATACTAGTTTGTAAACAAATGGGCAGTATGATTCATTCTCATTCATAGTAAACATATATTGGAATCTGTAAATCTACATGAGGTCAGCCCTTGGAATAAGATACTCTAAGGAAGCTTGTTCTGCTCATGATGTGAATATTATCTTTTTGCATGGAAGGAGAAGGCTAAATAAGCCCAAACTAGCAAGGCCAATGGTGAAACATGTTGAAAGTTGTGGTAAAGTAACATCTGGAGGACTGCTGGTTTCCTGTCTCTGAGCTAAAGCAATAGGCACTCGGAGCAGAGAAATATAACTAGCCACGTTGCTATTAGAAAAAGGAGCAAGATACCTTTTTATGCCATGTTGAGAGCCTCAGTCAATATGCAGCCTCAGACTAGAACTACATTGAAGCTCTGTATTCCCAATCTATTTAAATAGACAGATACAAAATACTTCAAGGAAATAATTAAACAGACAGCAAGACATAAATCCAGGTTAAGAAAAAGAAAATCTACTAATTAAGTATATGGATGTGAACAAAATGTATTTTAATAGAGACAGCTGGTATCTGGATTTTCATTTTCAAGGGTTACATTACCACCGTGGGGCACTGAATATTGGCATTAAGTTTCACGTCTTTCTCATTTTTTTGCACATTTCAGCTTTTTATTGAGGTCCCAAAAAGAAGCTGTTGTTAAATCCACACCACTGAAATCTCCTCAGCTCCCCAACCACGGCATGTTAAATGCCACTCATGTAAGTGACCAGCACCTGGTTTATAAATAACTCCAGATAAAGTTACTGCCTGACCTTTATTTCTCAGCTTTGGAAAAATCTCATCTGGGCCAACATTAAAATCATCTTCAGCTGGGCTGAACAAATAATCCTCTGTGCTACGGACTCCAATCCCAACCCTTCCCTGATAAGGAATAGTTTCTCTAGAAGACAAGCAAGTTTGCCTTGGCTCTGCTGAGCCTTTCTGATAAGCCATTGCCGTAGCTGGGAGGGAGGGAGGGAGGGCTTTCCATGAAAGGCAGCCTTTGACAGCATCACCTCTGAACGCTTCTCCAGCCCTTGCTGGTGCCCTTCAAAAATGGGATCCCAGGCAACCTTTGGTAAGAACAAGGGTTCCCCCATCCCTATATGCCTTCACACATTTATTTTATTATTTATTTAGTTTGTCAAAAATGTACGGGAAACAGGTATAAGTATAAACATGGACATGAACACGGAAAATGAATACGAATAAATGGGGACAGTAGGACAGGGACAATAGGTACGCTGGTGCACTGGTGCGCTTATGCATGCCCCCTTATAGACTTCTTAGGAATGAGGTGAGGTCCACGGTAGCCAGTTTAAGATTAAAGTTTGGGGGGTTTGAGGATGTAACAACAGAGTCAGGTAGTGCATTCCCGGCATTGACCACTCTGTTGCTGAAGTCGTATTTTCTGCAATCGAGTTTGGAACGATTTACCTTGAATTTGTATCTATTGTTTGCCCATGTATTATTGCGGTTGAAGCTGAAGTAGTCATTGACAGGTAGGATGTTGTAGCAGACAATTTTGTGTACTACACTTAGGTCAGACCATAGGTGGAGTAGTTCTGGGTTGTCCAAGCCCAAAATTTCAAGCCTGGTAGCATAAGGTATTCTATTGTGAACAGAGGAGTGGAGTACTCTTCTCGTGAAATACCTCTGGACCAGTGGTAGGTTTCAAATTTTTTTATTACCCGTTCTGTGGGTGCGGCTTGGTGGGTGTGGCATGGCTTGGTGGGCATAGCTTGGTGGGAGTGGCAGGGGAAGGATACTGTAAAATCTCCATTCCCATCCTACTCCAGGGGAAGGTTACTGCAAAATCCCCACTTCCTCCCAATCAGTTGGGACTCGGGAGGCAGAGAATAGATGGAGGTGGGGTCAATCAGAATTTTTACTACTGGTTCTCCGAACTATTCAAAAGTCCTGCTACCGGTTCTCCAGAACTGGTCAGAACCTGCTGAAACCCATCTCTGCCCTGGACTCGCTCAATTGTATTAATGTCCGATATATAGTGAGGATTCCAGGCAGATGAACTGTATTCGAGAATTGGTCTGGCAAAGGTTTTGTATATCCCAGTTTGCAGTACAATGTTACTGGAGAAGAAGCTTCGCAAAATTAGGTTAACAACTTTTAATGCCTTTTTGGCAATGCTGTTACAGTGAGCTCTGGGACTTAGATCGTTTGAGATGAGTACTCCTAGGTCCTTGACAGAGTGAGGGTCATCTGCATTGTATTTGGTGTTCTGATTTTTGTTGCCAATGTGTAAGACAGAGCATTTGTTGGTTGAGATTTGAAGTTGCCAATTGTTTGACCATTCTGACACATAGTCAAGATCGCTTTGCTGCATCCAGCTGCAGACACACTGCATTTCCCTATGGATAAAACTTGTTTGTGTTATCTAGGAACAGACATGATGAGAGAATAGGACAGTTTCTCACAGACTTCTTTATTTACTTTGAACTTGGGAATCAGTTGAGAGAAGAGAGATAATTGTGTAAAGGCACATAACTTCCCTTGAGTTATGCTTGTCTCCTGGGGATGACATGTACACATCCATGTAGGAGGTTTCTTTGGAGGGGAGGGTAACAATGTCAAAATTGTTTGATGTTGTCTTCTTCTTGCATTTTTCTCCCTATGGCCTACAGCCCTGGAAAACCTTCCCCCATCCTAGTACCAAACTGCTCAAAACCTCAATTCCCCCCTCCTCCTAAAAGATCAGCTAAGTTAATGAGGTGCTGCCACCTGTTCTGAAAAGGATTGCTATGTGCCAAAATTCAACGGCTGACCATCACATTAAATGATATTAATATTTAATATCCTCCCCCATCTTCTTCTAGCATTGTTTTATGTGACCTCACTCTATTGGTAGTGAAGTGCCAACAGGCTATTCAAAGCTGGAATGGCCCTTTGGCAACTGCCAATCCCTGTCTGCCCATGTTTCATTCTCCCCTTTCAGTTCCTCTCATGCGTAAGGTTTCCACTTGCCCTCGAAAATACAGCTGTTCCTGACCACATTCATCAGACCTCAGAGGTCTTTTCCAGCTCTCTGCCTATCCAGTGTTTTTCTAGTCTATCTCGTTTTTATGACTATATTCTTCTGCTTCTCCTTTTAAAGCTGAAGAGGCAAGTGTCTTACACTCCCACTTTTTCTCTCTCCTTCAGTTTGAAAACAGAAAGAAAGATGATTCTAACTGTGCCTCCAAATAGAGTTTTTTTTTCTTCTGCCACTGTCTGGATTCCCCAGCAATACAGGACTTTGAATGGCACCTCAAGAAGAGGGAACCAAAACTTCTTTCAGCCCCATAATTATTATGCCACCGGATTGCACAGCCAATACCATTCAAAATAGCCAACGTGTACTTTGTTTTTTAAACTTAAAATATTGGCTTTTTTTTAAGAGTTACAAATCACAGACTGCTGAACCTTTAGGAGGTTTTCCTCTATGACATGGCACCCTGGGTATGAGTGGAATAAATTCAAAACAAACAAAACAAGAATGCCTAGAGTAGACTAGCAGCTTGTAACTAAGGCAAATTCCAGAACTGCAAGCATGCCCTGGGATTCTGAGAAGGATTTGAAGGAATCAAAGGATGAACATTCTATTCTGCATTCTCTTAAAGTTAAAATAGACCAGAATACATTGGTGGATAAAGGAACAGTGGTCATTCATTGCTGTTTCAGATTAAAATTTCACCATGTACTCTATTTTGCTTCCAGATATGAATTTAGATGGCTGAACTGATAAAAGAAAAGCCTCTCTTCTGAATTTAGTCATTTGAGCTAAGGATTTCACAGAAGAACTAAGGGCCGCATTACTCCTTGAAAGTTAGCTGCTCCAGATCCTGGAGGTGACCTTGCCTGCCCACCTAGATGCTGAATTCATAGGGCAAAAGAGAAAAAGTAATGGTTGCAGTTTTGTACTTTGAATTCTGCTAGGACAAACAGATGTCATTTTAGTATATACTTTCATGTCCCCATTTATGTTCCCATAGATGTTTTTGTTGGTTATTTACTCAAGTGGAATACTACTTGGAAGATGACGATGTAGGCAGTGTTAAATATTCATGGCTCTCTCTTGTGCTGAAGAGTGCGTCTATAAGCAAAATAAACTGCTTGCCGTGTTGTCTCTGCCTATTTGGCAGAGCAGAAAAGGATTTTTGTTTAAAAAAGAAGAAGAAGAAGAAAAGCAAAGCCAGGTCCGATGGAGAGAAAAACCAAAATAGGTACAGTTCTTTGATCAAAGAACCATCTTTAGAGAGCAAGGCTAAAGCTGCTGCTGTCACAGACAATGTTGTACGCCCTATCTCTCTTGAAGTACCTAAGTCCCCTTGAATTGATTTAGATTTATTCCCACATGAACATCTACAAGATTGTAGCACCATCAGATGGAAGTCAACATGAAATATTCATCGTAGGATTGATATTGGGCCCTTTTACTTGCTCCGCATGCCAAAGATCTCAGGTTCTGTCCTTGGCATCTGCAGGAAAGGTTTCTGCTTGAAAGGTTGGAGAGGAAAGCTGTGCTAAATAGGCTTACGGTTCTGACTGGCAATTCTGAACTGCAATCCTAGCATAACTAGAAGCCAGCGGGTTGGAGAGGGTGATTTGAACTCTTCTGTACCGTCCAATGACTTTAACTGAAACAGTGTCAACCATCTTAAGTCTGCTTCAGGGATTTAATGGTCTCGCAGACCAAAACACTACATTGTGATACGAAGATGTAAAATTAGTTTACCAATAGTTTTATTTTTTAAAAAAACCCACACAATTGTGATCAAGAGCAGGAAGAAAGGGGAAGCCGCCTAACCCTTTCCACTCCTAGAATTTGTTCTTGCAAAAGTATTCTGCTTTCTGAGGCACAGGTGTACCCAATACTGGATACCCCTATATTTGCTCCACTGAAACTAAGACAATCGTCAGAGCTAACTGGGTAAATGAAAGAAAAAGAAAGCATTACTGTAGGTGTCCCTTCTTGATATCCATACATTGCTCTTAACTGAATCTTTGAGAATGCTTTTCACTGAAATAATATAAAGACACATTTATACAGTGTGTCACGTGTTCTTTGGAACCCTAGATTTCTGTATGTCATTACTAAAAAGAAGAGAGAGTTATGACCAGAGCCGTATATTGTTCTTACCATGCAATGAGGAATGGATCATGAAACTCATGGAAGGTGTCCAAAAAAGGCTTTCATTACAATATCTAATGTAAATTATGCTCTAATTCTTGAAGCATAGAGAGGCACGTCTCTATAATGCATGTCATCTCTCCATATCTTAAACCCCAAAGACCCTCGGCGGTACTACCAAGTTGTAAATCCGTTAGCTCAATTACATATGAAAAGGATATAAAAAATTAGTAAGATAGCATTACAGTCCACAGCTTACATCATTTCAGAGAACAGGAATCTTTGGGGAAAAATATCTATTTAGATACCATGTATGTAAAATTAGTCAACCATTCAACGACCGTGGTCTGGAAGACTCAACTGCGGGTTTCTCTGTCCTAAAATACCCAAGCTCTTTGGGAGTAAGTTTGGAATATTTTTGTAAAAAGGTTTTAAAACTTTGCTTTTTAATATTTTCAATTTAATAGACTTTTTAATAGGTTAGGGTGCCAATAATTACAATAAACAAATAGAAGTTGACAGATTTTATCATTATAGTGACACAATAGAAATGATGTACCACCGCAATATTTATGTACTTGAATTTAAAAACAATTTATGAAGGATGTCTTATTCTGCCCCTGATTTGCATTAAAGGCTAGCAATGTCATAGTCTTATCAGTCTAACAGCATAGCAATTGGGTCTCTTACCAATTGGCTGGATATAAATTATATCCACTCTACTAAAATGTTAACGCTTCAGCGGATCTATGCATTGGTTAGAAAGACTGAGGGGGGTGATGGAGAAAACTTGACACTGATAATCACATTTGGCTAAGCATTGTTATGATGCTTCATGCAATCGAAAGACAACAGTCTTTCTTAGTGCTGCTGATTTTATCCTTGTTCCATAATATTGCTGCTTTAATTGGTTCAAGTTTTTATGCAACGTTTTATTATGTACTCGTAGTTTATGGATTTAAGCACTGGTTTGTAAACCACAGAATATCCTGTGAGCATTTCAGCTGGTGTAGAAAGGTAATAAATAAAGTGACTAATAAGATTAGTAATAAACATGCCATTTTATCTATTCGCAATAAAATTCCACATAAATAGCTTCACTACTTGAAGCAATCACTTCTTTTCCTCAGTTTACTTTCTAAGAAGAACTTTGATTATCTCTGCTGGACATATGTCAAAAGTATCGTACTGTCTAGACCAAGCCAGGTTCTCTACTGATGCCAACCATAGACCTTCATTGACACTAAGGGCACATCCACCCAATCACTCATTTCCTCCTCCAAACCCCCCAGAATGCATAAAGCTCCAAGAGTATCTTCACCAGAATTGTCTATGCAGGTGCTGCCCATGAGCAGACCGGCACTCTCTTGACTCCAGCATTAACCCAGCAAAATGGTCTGCAGTTTCCCCCTATGTTACAGCTGAGCTGGAAGTTAATTGACTCAGCTGAGGAAAGGCTACTAAAGTATTAATAACATCATATTGATTTATTTATTTGTAGCCCTTAAATGGCTGCCTATTTTATACAAGATAATCCTAAGGAGCTCAGAATTTATATCATAAAACCAGAATACATAAACTCACAAAACTCCAAAACAATATCACATATCCCATTACAGTTCCACAACAGCCCATCAACTCCACATTTACATTTACATGTGCTGGGGTCCCTTCATCCTAACCCAATGCTGGAGAAAGCTCACCAAAAAGGCTGATAGCCTGAGTGCCTTCCTAATCTCAGGGCAGGGGTGGGGTCTGTATTAAAGGGTCAGAGTAGCCATGGTAGAAGAATACCTCTGAAGTCCCACCAGATGGCAATATTTAAGGGAAGAAATCTGGAATGTAAAGCAGTCAATAAAATGCAGATTCATTGTGAAAGAATTCTATGAATTCTTGTTATCTCTTCTTTTTTTTCCTCTGAGCTCCTGATTCTCAGTTCTGGACTGCTTTCCCAGTTTCAGGTTCCTTGCTCATATTTTGACTTTGCCTTGTCTAGCAGGCTACCTTCCAATTTTGACCCCTGGGTATTAACTTAGCACTTAGACTTAGACTTACATACCACTTCACAATGTTTTACAGCCTTCACTAAGCGATTTACAGAGTCAGCATATTGCCCCCAACAATCTGGGTCCATATTTTACCACTCTTAGAAGGATGGAAAACTGAGTCAACCTTGAGCCAGTTAGCATCAAACTCCTGGCAGTGAGAATGCAGAGTCAGCCTACAACACTGCATTCGAACCACTGCGCGACCAGGGCTCTTAACCCTAACTTCATCTATGCCACAGAATAAACCTGGCCTTCAGCACTCTTGCCACAAGCTAACATTTCAATTATCATACCTGGGTAGGGGTAAATTTAGTATGCATCATTGAATGAATGAGTGAATACACATTGCATTTATAATGCAATTACTGTGGATTAATGGTGAGAGAAGGCAATCTAGTTTAAAAGGCCACATGCATTTTATCATTGATGTTTCTTGAAGAAGTACAAGCTGTAAACCGTTGCATGCCATTACAGTTATGGAATAAGTCAGATCTCATGGTCTTTTCAGTTCTGTCTTTAAAAATCCCATAACTGCACTTCAGCAGTTATGCAGATTAAATAAGGAAAGCCTACAGCTTTATAGGTGCACAGAGAAAATGACTTAGGATGGGATATATGATCATGGATTTCCTGTCTTCAAGCATTACTTATGCCTCAATATTGTCTAAATTCAAAAGACAAAGAGCGGGGAAAATATCGCAAACTAAGTTTTGCAAAGAGAAAATCATAAAAATAATCAAGGAACTATCATTATATCAGTCAAGAGAAGCATCAGGAGTAAAGTAAGAAAGTGCCTATGTGTCAGGCAGAGCTGCCTTGAACATTCACTTGATCAGGTTAGGATATAAATTAGTAAAAAAAAAAAGAAATAATGCAAACAAGGCAGGTGTCAACTAGCTTTTATTACACCAAGAATTGTTGCTTTTTTCCCATCAGATTTGAGGGTTGTAAATGACATACAAAAAAAAAACAGTAAAAAGATAAAACTTTC
This sequence comes from Masticophis lateralis, assembly GCA_030761175.1. NCBI lineage: Eukaryota > Metazoa > Chordata > Lepidosauria > Squamata > Colubridae > Masticophis > Masticophis lateralis. The sequence goes on from JAUDYJ010000002.1 coordinate 122,152,053, forward strand.
CCTTTCAAAACCTCTCCAGATTAAAAAATGTTGCCAAGGTTAGAAAGTGGATGTTGCATCCTGGTTATGAAAGAAAAAGAAAAGAAAATCCAAATTTAAGGGGAAATGAAAGATTCCACTTCTGAATAAATAAAATGTTGGCTTCTTCTTGGCCTACAGTTGGTTGCAAGATTTGCCACCTGCTCACACAGCTCATTCTTTTTGTGTTTCAGTATCCAGACTGACAATCAAGTCCACAATCAGCAAGGAAATTGTTCTAGCAAGGATTTTGTATTGACAGATTTGCATATGGAGGAAATGCCTCAGATAAAAAGAAATGCATATGGGACACTGTAGACATTTTTCTCCCAAGGAGTCCTCAACAGTAGCTCTAGTTTTGGACAATACACCTCACAGATAAACTGGACAGGAGAAGGGATTAAAAATGTAAAGCAGCAACGTATGCAAAATCAAACTAACAGTTTCATATTTTCCAACAGGAAAACAATTTATTATTTTTATTACATAGGAAGAGCTACATATTGAAAAACATTCAGAATAGTACTGTATTTTCCTGCGTATAAGACTACTTTCTAACACACAAAAATCTTCTCAAAAGTCGGGGGTCGTCTTATATGCCGGGTCTCATTCTCCTGTAACCAGGCAGACCAACCCATAAGGCTCTGATGAGCCTTAAATGGCTCTGAGGAGGGTCGTTTTATACGCCCAGTCGTCTTATACACCGGAAAATACGGTACATTTTTTAAAGCAGAAAACCATGCAAAATAAAAAAGATTTATAATAAAAATAGAGAGGCTCTGAGATCAAGACTAAAACAAGTCTATCAAATATTTCTGGGGAAAGTGGATGAGATGGTAAAGATAATGAAATATGAGTTAATAAGAGAAAGGCTATTACTGATAAAGTGCAGCCGGGGTACCACAGATCTCAAAACTTATAAACGCATGGCTTAACCACTGCAAGTTGTTGGTACTATAAATAACAAAAGATAAATTTCTTTGAATGCAACTTGTAGTCATGCAATTGTGTAACTTTTGGGAAAGATTATTAGAATAATCAACAAGTAGTGAAAGAACATACAACTTTGAAATGTGAGATTGTATTATTGAGCGTATTTGTAAAATCTGTTTTAAAAGAACATTAATGGTGGACAAATAATTGTGGCTTGAAAATACTGCCTATCGTGATTGCAAAATACTATAAAATACTAGAAATGTATGCTATATGAATGGGTGGTGATAGTATCTTCACATGTTAAAAGATAATGGGGCAACAGAAATCCTCATCAATTATTTTTTTCCCTTTTACATTGGTTTAAATTTGAAATATATGGAGAAATACTTCAGAAAACATTGAATATTGTACCATTTTCTTGTATTGTAGTATTTCTTTCAAGGAAATTAAATGGAAGAGTTTTTAGGGGAAGCTAATGAAATAAGTTATATATCATAGCCTTTAAAATATTCCATTGTGTTTGAAACTTCTAAGAAGTAGCAGATCCACAATTATAACGCTGACTAATTCATTCACTTGTTTCCAAGGTGACTGCTGGAAATCATCTTGCATACTAGTGAATTGTGCTCTGCATTGCTGATTAACTTTTGCAATGTGTTCTGGAAGAAGCTTTTGATAAGGGGTAGAAATAGCTGCTTGAAATAAGCAGAGAATTTTGGGTTACTGCAGACACAGTAATGGGATGACTAACATTCTTAACACTGCTGGAAGCATAAATTAAGAGCAATCAATAGCAGATTTCCCACAATGATCAGACTTACGCTACTAGGAAGCTTCGTTCACACAACAGGTTTTATATTGCTAACAATGACTTATGCAATTAATCTAATTTAGGGTGTTTCCACAACACAATGAACTATGAACAAACAAACACATGCATTGGCTTCATATTAGTTAGTTTGTGAGTCAAATGACTTATGAAAACACAGCTAGGGAGATGCAAGATTGAAAGATACTTGAGGAGAATTCAGTCCCTTATGAGGTACGACAAGGAACCATTGGTGGAATCAAAATGTTTTGGTTCTAAAAAGACATTGGGAGAGTCAAATAAGTCTCAAAAACAGAAGAAACTTTCCAAATGTATAGCCTAAGGCAAGCCTGAGCATCTTCTTCTAGATCAGAGCTACATTGTAGTTCTTTGAACTTGCTGGTAAGCCACAGAAGCCCTTCAGGGGGCCCAGCAACATCTCCAGAAAGGGGAGTAATTGACAATTTTTGGCTTGTTTTCCACTTTATTGAAGGGAGGAGGTATTACAAACCAGACTGGGGAAGAGCTCTGCGTCAGTGAGCTTCACCGTCCTGTTAAAATCCTAAACTCTAAAATCAACCCTTATACTCTGAAATCAAAGAAAATCACATCATCTAAAATTAAACAATTAAGGCTTTTTCAAGGGGTCAGAAATGAGGTACCTGGAGGTACTGTATTCTTGGCTCGTCATAAGGAATGAATGAAAAACAGCATCTTTTTCCAGATTTGTATAGATTTTTTTATTAAAAAAAAATTGAGTTCCTATAATGAATAACAGACGTGTGATCGTTCTTGCCTGAGGTTTGAATAACTTCTTTTAAATCATTTTCAAAGCATTCAGAATCCTCCTATTAGCCCTCAAACATTGATGTTTTTCAATCTTCTTCCTCTTCCCTCCCTCAATTTTTCTGGGAATATTTCTGTCCAAAATCTGTAGAAAGCCTACTTCTGTGTGAGAGCAATTGATCCATTGTTTGTGTTGACTAATCAAAAATTACTGGTATATAATTACTGGTGAGGGTCGTCCTATCACCGTGGCAATTGGGAGATATACTGGTGGAGTGAACAGACGGCGGAAGGACAACAGAGAGACGTGTCCCCGCTGCTTGCAGCGGGTTCAGCGTTCTGGCCCTCACAGTTCTGTTTGTGTCCTTGGGGGGTTAGGAGTGCGGAATCTGGGACTCTGGCTGGTGTATGTTAATGCCAGGTCCATTGTTAATAAGGCTCCCCTCGTACGAGATCTGATAGACGACGGGGGTGCAGACCTGGCCTGTATCATGGAGACCTGGTTGGGTCCGAAGGGAGGGGTTCCTCTCTCTGATTTATGCCCACCTGGTTTCCGTGTTCTACACCAGCCCTGACTCAACGGGAGTGGTGTGGCGGTTGTTATTAGGGAAGATCTTAGACCTAGGGAGGTCACTATCCCTCAGATAGGCGGGTGTGAATCATTTCTGTTGAAATGGGTCCCTGAGTACAGTCGGCTCTGTTGATTATGTACCTGTCTCCCAGCTGCGTGTCTTCAGTCCTGCCCGCACTGCTCGAAGTCATAGCTGAACTGATGGTTGAGCTCCCCAACCTGATGATTGTGGGAGACTTTAATCTCCTGTCAGCCAGTGAGACATCGGAGTTGGTTCGGGAGTTCATGGCCTCCATGATGGCCATGGACCTGACTCAAGTTGCAGGGCCCAACTCACAGGGGTGGACACACACTTGACCTGATTTTTATCTCTGGGCAGTGGATAAATGCTTGGGGTAGCAGTGAATTTTCTACTCAACCCCTGTCATGGACCGACCATTCCCTCCTGCAGCTAGACTTTCCATCCACCAACCCACACCGCTGGGAGGTGGAACTAACTCGTTGGTTCCACCCCAGGCACCTGATGGGCATTGGTTCTGCCCCAGGCACCCCAGGCAACTGACAGGTTCCTGACGGAGCTTGGGACATTTCCCACTGATCTTTCCCGCAATTCGCCAGAGGCCGTGGTGGATGCCTGGGAACAGGCTGCCACTGGGGTGCTAGATCGAATCACCCCTTTGCAGTCTCTCCACTGACAGGGATCCCAGTTTGCTCCATAGTTTTCCGTGGAGCTGTGGAAGATGAAGCGTTGGAAGAGATGCCTAGAGGGCCGTTGGAGATCTTCCCATTCCAAATCTGACCAAACACAGCTAAGAACCCATATTAGGTCTTATCTTGTGGCGATGGAAGCGGCGAAATGGGATTATTTTGCTGCTCTCATTGCGTCTGCAGAAAATTGCCCAGCAGCCTTGTTTCGAGTGATGCGCTCTCTTCTCAATCAGGGAGTGAGGGAGGACCCTTTACAAGGCAGTGCTGAGGATTTTGTACAATTTCTGCAAGACAAAGTCGCTCAGATCCAGATGGGCTTAGACTCTGACTGGGCAGAGTCCGACAAGGAAATGGGAGCAAGTCTTGAAGGTGACATCTGGGTTGAGTTTGACCCTGTTTCCATAAATGAAGTAGACAGGATTGTGGGGAGATTGGGAGCCTCCCCATGTTTGTTGGACCCATGTCCCTTCTGGCTGGTTGTGGCAACCAGAGAGGGGACTGTAGACTGGATCTGGGTGATTACCAATGCTTCTTTGAGGGATGGGGTTTTCCCCACTGTACTTAAGGAGGTGGTGGTATGTCCCCTCCTCAAGAAGCCAACACTGGATCCGGTCTCCTTAAACAATTTTCGTCCATCTCCAACCTTCGCTTTGTTGAGGCCATGGTGGCCAACCAACTTCCACAATTCTTGGAGGAAACTGATTACCTAGACCCGTACCAATTGGGTTTCAGGCACAGCCACAGCACGGAAATGGCATTGGTCGCCCTGTGAATGATCTCTGGCGGGCCCGGGATGGGGGTTGTTCCTCCATTCTGGTGCTACTTGAGCTCTCAGCGGCTTTTGATACCATCGACCATGGTATCCTACTGCAATGGCTCTGGGGGTTGGGAGTGGGGAGCACTGTTTTACAGTGGTTCTCCTCCTACCTCTCGGGCCATACGCAGTTTGTTTGGGTGGGGGGGCAGAGATCGTCTCCAAGACCCCTCACCTTTGGGGTACCACAGGGGTCAGTTCTCTCCTCCCTGCTCTTTATCATCTACATGAAGCCGCTGGGTGAGATCATTCGTAGTTTCGGGGTGGGGTATCATCAGTATGCTGATGATACCCAGCTGTACATCTCCACCCCGGATCAACCCAGGGATGCTCTTTCTGTGATGTCGAAGTGCCTGGAGGCGGTACAGGTCTGGATGAGTAGAAACAGGCTCCGACTCAATCCCTCCAAGACCTAGTGGCTGTGGATCCTGGCATCTCCTGATCTAGTTACCCCATCACTTATGATGGGAGGGGAGTTGCTTACTCCCTCTGAAAGGACTTGCAATCTTGGCATTCTCCTTGATTCACAGCTGTCCTTGGTGGACCATCTAATGGCCGTGACAAGGGGGGCTTTTGCAAAGGTTCGCCTAGTGTGCCAGTTGCAGCCTTTCCTAGACAGGGATGCCCTTCGCACAGTCACTCAAGCTCTTATTGTCTCTCGGTTGGATTACTGCAATGCCCTCTACATGGGGCTGCCCTTGGGATGCACCCGGAGCTCCAGCTGGTCCAAAATGCAATACCTCTCCTGCGTGAGCTGCACTGGCTGCCGGTGGCCTTCCGGATCTGCTTCAAGGTGTTAGTTCTTACCTATAAAGCCCTTCATGGCATGGGCCCGAGGTACTTGCAGGACCACCTCCTACTGGCCTCCCACCACCCTGTGCGTTCTCATAGAGCTGCCCTCCTCCGGGTGCCATCAGCCAGACAATGTTGACTGGTGACCCCCAGGATGAGGGCGTTCTCTGTAGCCGCACCGCCCCTCTGGAATGGGTTACCCACTGAGCTCCGGACGGCTCCCGATCTCCACACTTTCCACACGGGTCTGAAGTCATGGCTTTTTCACCAAATTCCCTGACCGATTATGGGGCTTTTAACTTTGGGGATTTTAAATTGGATTGGATTTTAGTATTTCACTGTTGTTGCTTTTTACCGTGTGAGCCGCCCCGAGTCCTACGGGAGAGGGATGGCATATAAATTTTAATAATAAATAAGTAAATAATCATCCAGCAAATAAGTGGAAATGCCGGTATATGAATGGAGGGAATATAATAGTCATGTTTGGAGTACTCCCACGATCTGCACAATCTCCCACTTTCCGTAATTCTATAATTTTAGTTTTTTACCTTTAGTTACTATTTTAAATAACTTTTGCTTTTGTACTCTGTCTTTAGTACATAAATTCAATAAGCCGTGGTGGCATATCGGTTAGAATGCAGTATTTCAGGCTTATTCTGCTGACTGCCAACTGCCAGCAGTTCGGCAGTTCGAGTCTCACTGGCTCAAGGTTGACTCAGCCTTCCATCCTTCAGAGTTTAGTAAAATGAGGACCCAGATTGTTGGGGGCAATATGCTGACTCTGTAAACTGCTTAGAGAGGGCTGTAAAGCACTGTGAAGTGGTATATAAGTGCTATTGCTATTTCTATAAGCTGCCTAGAGTCTGGTTAGTTTCAGCCTTATATAAATTTTATAAAATAATTAATAAACCATTGTTGACGTTGAATAGATGTAGCTAGCTTGCTCCAACCTGGTTTTCTTCAGATGTCTTGCACCATAATAAGTCAAAGAATATATCCAAGGATTTATTTTTCATTGAACATATCCAAGGATGCTCTGGTTTTCCATTCGGAATACAACTAAGATCTGTGTATAATCTTCCTACCATCCATTGCTTTCATTTATATTTTACCATTGGCTTTCTTCTGTTTTAAAAAATAAAAACCAAGTCCTCTTTTCAGGAAGGTTTCTTTCCATTCCTGAAAATTAGCCTATAAATCCCATCTTTAACCAGGATATTGAGCATCCCATCATCATCAAAAGATTTCAGTTTAACATCCTGCTCAATGTAAGATAGCAGTAGAATTTATAACTGTATAATAGATTCAATTACAGCTTCTCCCAGATATCTGCAACTGATGGACCTGCATATTTGAGGAAGAGATAGAGAGAAAGGGAGGAAAGAAAATACAAGAGGACCAGTGTGACTATATTTTGAAGAAGCATGTCAGTCACCACCAAAGAGTGCAATGGATACCTAGATGGACTCATAAACTCAGACTTTGAACTACAGTAAGTAGCTATTTCACAGACAAAGAAGCAAACAGATATCAGTGTTAATTCAAAAGTCAAAGTTGCCTCCTGTATTATCAAAATGGCTTCTTCTTCTTAGCAGTTGTAAAAGAAATGAAAAATAAAAAATAACCCCAGAAAGGAGAAAACATCTAGGAAATTGTAGATCTCTTGGTGACTGATGCCCAGAAAGATTGTACAGCAAATCATAAAGACATCAATCTGTAAATGTTTTGAAAACAGCATTTTTATTATCACGTCAAGATGGACTTTGTTAAGTGTTATGTCCTTATAAGGACATCCGCCGGGGATTGGCTGAAGCATTCCCCGGCGGGAGTTTTGAATCCCTGTCAAAGGGGCGGTGCGGCTGCCGGAGCGAATATAAGGAGAGCTCCGGCAGCGCCGCTCCAGTTCTGTTCCTGTTAATAAACGTTTACATGAACTCCGCTGGTCTCATCTTCATTCCTGCGCCGATCTAACACTGGCGACGAAGGACTAAGAGGAATCGACCACGTGGCACAAGCGCCATCACCTCCGAAGAGACCGCCGCCATTCAGCACGATGGCGACACAGCAAGCGCTCTTCTCATCCATCGCTCCATTCAATCCCGGACGGGAAAAATGGAGCTCGTACATGATTCGGTTCCGCCAATTCCTCCGCGGAAACGGCCACAGCAATCTCGACGACGAAAGGAAGAGGGCTCTCTTCCTCGCCCACTGTGGATCCGAGGTCCTGGAGATGCGGTGAACCTCGTCGCACCTCAGGACATCGAGGAGATGTCCTGGACAGACCTGCAAGCGGCTCTGCAAGAACATTACGCGCCCACGGGCACCCCCATAGCGAACCGGTTCACTTTCCATCAGAGGAACCAGCGCGAGGGGGAATCCATTAAAGACTTTGTTGCCGCACTCCGTCAAATCGCAGCCAACTGCGAGTTTGACCATGTAGATAACGCCTTGAGAGACCGCATCGTCTTCGGCATGAGGGATGCAGGCCTCCAGAAGAAATTCCTGAGTAGGAAACGCATCCTACTAAAAGATGTCCTCGAGGAGGCCACCGCTGCCGAGTCCTCGGAGCACGCGGCGGCGGAGATGAAAAAGGCGAAGGGGATCCACAAGATCCACCAGTCGACCCCCGAATCGTCCGAAGACTCCGCCACACCATCTGACTCGGATGGCGAGATGGCCGTCCACAAGGTCTCTCAGCCATATCGGCGGGAAAAACCCCAAAATGGCCGACGCGGGGAACAATGCGGCAGTTGCAGAGGCGACCACCCCAGGACATCCTGCAAATGGCGGGACGCGACCTGCCGCCGATGCCTGAGGCGGGGGCACATCGCAGAGGCATGCCGAGCCACCGAACCAGCCCCTGAACCACCCAGACCACGGAACCGCGAAAATCGGCGCGACAACCAGAGGACATCCAAACGGTCCTCACACCAACCCAGAGGCGACGACTATGAAAATTCCCAGCAGGGCGCGGTGAATCAGACCACCATAGCACACACCAGCGACAACAGCGCCACCAAGTTCACCGTGACGCTGTTGGCCGAGGGCTCGCCCTGCTCCATGGAGGTAGACACCGGGTCCGTCTACACCATCATCGACTGGCAGCAGCTGAAGAAATTCAAGCCGCAAATCTCCAAGAACCAGCTCAAACCCCTGCAGTCCAGACTGGTGGATTTCGGCGGGAATCCAATCGACGTCCTGGGCAGAACCACCCTCAACATCGCGTTCAAGGAGTTCAAGGGCCAGCTGCCGGTCACAGTCGTGAGGAACAGCCGCCCGAACCTGCTGGGCATTGAGTGGTTTCAGCCGCTGGGGCTTTCCATCGGGGGCATCCACCAGATTAGGGCAGATGAACTCGACGCCATCATCGAAGAATTCAGCAAAGTCTTCGATGGTAAGCTGGGGAAGTACATAGGGAAACCCATCTCCTTCAATCTGGATCAGGGGGTAACCCCCATTCGGCTTAAGCCCCGCCGGGTTCCGTTCGCCTTGAGGCCTAAAGTAGACGAGCAGCTAGATAAGCTGATCGCCCAAGGCGTCCTGGAACCCATCGATCATGCTTCATGGGAGACTCCCATTGTGACCCCAATGAAGCAGGATGGATCGGTGCGCATCTGCGCCGACTATAAGGTGACTATAAATAAGGCGTTGCAGCAGAGCGCATACCCGGTGCCAGTGGTGCAGCACCTCCTGCACTCACTAGGCAAGGGCACCATATTCGCAAAACTGGACCTGGCCCAGGCTTACCAGCAACTGCCAGTGGACGCTAAAACGGCGGAGGCTCAAACTATTGTCACACACAGGGGGGCCTTTAAGTGCAACCGTCTCCAATTCGGAGTCAGTGCCGCCCCGGGGATTTTTCAATCAATGATGGAACGCCTTCTCCAAGGCGTTCCAGGGGTAGTGCCTTACTTCGATGACGTGCTCATCTCCGGAGACTCTAGAGCACAACTTCTTGAACGGCTGAGGCTTGTCCTGCAGCGGTTCAGGGAGAAGGGCTTGAGAGTAAGACGGGATAAGTGCATCATCGGAGTCCAGGAAGTCGAGTTCCTGGGCTATCTCATCGATAGAAATGGCATACACCCCACCAAATCAAAAGTTAAAGCCATCCATGAAGCCCCCAGCCCCAAAAATAAAGGGGAGCTTCAGGCATTCCTTGGATTGCTTAACTTTTATGCAATATTCCTCCAACAGAAAGCTACAGTTGCTGAGCCACTTCATCGCCTGCTGGGGAAAGCGGTTTCCTGGAAGTGGGGTGACAAAGAGGAAACGGCATTCCGAGACATTAAAGGACTATTAACATCCAACAGCGTCCTCATACAATACAACGAGACGCTGCCCATCCGGCTAACCTGCGACGCGTCGCCATACGGGGTGGGGGCAGTCCTGAGCCACGAACTACCCAATGGCACAGAAGCCCCCATTGCCTTCTTCTCGAAGACCATGTCCAGCGCGGAACGCAACTACAGCCAGCTGGACAAAGAAGCATTGGCAATCATCGCAGGGGTGAAGCGCTTCCACGAATACTTATACGGAAGAAGCTTCACCATAGTCACGGACCACAAGCCGCTCCTGGGCCTCCTCGCCGGCGACAAGCAAACACCCACATTCATGTCGCCGCGAATGACACGCTGGGCCATCTTCCTCGCCGGCTACACCTACACCCTCATTCACCAACCCGGAAAGGCCATCGCCAACGCGGACGCGCTGAGCAGATGCCCATCCACAGACGCCGTGGAGGATCCCGCCCCCACCCTCGAGCTCCTGCACATCGACCACGACAGCAGCTGCCCAGTCACATCTGCAGACGTGGCCGCGCACACCAGGAGAGACCCAACACTCCGGCAAGTGCAATCCTGGATCCTGCGGGGATGGCCGGCGCAGCCTGGCGGAGAAGAATACAGCCCCTTCAGTCGCAAGCAGAAGGAGCTGTCCACGATGAAAGGCTGCCTGCTATGGGGAGATAGGGTGCTGATCCCCGCCGCTCTCCAACGGAAGACGCTCGAGACGCTACACAAGGGGCACCCGGGCATCGTCCGCATGAAGGCCCTGGCACGAAGCTACGTCTGGTGGCCAGCACTGGACAAGGACATCGAGCAATGGGTCGCCGGATGTAGCCAGTGCCAGGAAGTCCGACCAGCACCCCCGCAAGCAGAGCCCACACCCTGGGAGATGCCCAGCAGCCCCTGGTCTCGGATCCACATCGACTTCGCGGGTCCGATGCAGGGGCGCCACCTCCTCATCGTGGTTGATGCCTTCTCCAAGTGGCTCGAGGTGGTTCCCATGGCATCAACCACATCGGAAGCCACCATTCGCGCCCTCCGCCGCCTCTTCGCTACGCATGGACTCCCAGACGTGTTGGTTTCCGACAACGGTCCCCAACTTACGTCCGTGCCCATGGAGGCATTCTTAGCGGGACTGGGCATCCGCCATGTCCTCTCGGCGCCGTACAGACCGGCCGGAAACGGCCAAGCCGAGAGGATGGTGAGGCTAACCAAGGAAGCGCTCACCAAGATGGCACCGGGGGACTGGCAGGAGCGCATAGACACCTTCCTCCTCACACAGCACATAACGCCGCACGCAACCACCAAGAAGTGCCCATCAGAGCTGTTGATGGGCAGAAGACTCCGCTCACCCCTCGACAGGCTGCACCCCCAGTACCACTCGGACGTGCCCGCAACCGCCAGCCGCCAGCTCCGCAGCTTCGCCGTAGAAGACCCCGTCTATGCGCTGAACTTCCACGGCTCACCAAAATGGCTGAAAGGAAGGATTAACAGCGCAACCGGCCCGAAGTCCTATCGGGTAGAGCTGGAAGATGGACAGGTCGTGAGACGTCACATCGACCAGCTCCGCAAAAGGTGGAGGGGAGTGGACGAACAACAGTCTGGCGAGGTAGGCCTACCACACCCCGAAGAGGTAGGCCTGCCCGCCCCCGACGAGGTAGGCCTACCACAACCCTATGAGGGAGGCCTACAACACCCCGGGAGAGTGGACGCCCCGGGCTCCGTAGCAGCCAGAGACGGAGCTCAGCCAGTAGACCGGGGACAACGGAAGCACCCAGGGGTGGACCGGGATCGACCCCCCGAGGTCCGAGACCCAGCCACTAACGAAGGCGGACAGGGGGACCGAAGCCCAGACGCCCACGACACCCAACAACACCCCGGCGAGGTCGGACCGCACCAGTCCGACAACAGACAGTACTCAAAGAAAGGGCCAGTAGACCGGGGCCAACCGAGCGGGGGAGACCAACAGCACCCCCGCAAGGGCGGCCACCGACTCACCGGTGAGGGAGACCTCCATGCATCACTACAGGAGTCTCCCCAACAACACCCCAACCACAACGAAAACCAACCCTGCGAGGAGGGCCTCCGCCACCCCAGCAGAGGAGGCCAGCGCCAACCGAGCCGAGACGACCGACACCCAGACGGCGAAAGGCGGCGACCGGGGGAAACACACCAACCCCGCAGAGAAGGCCTACGCCACCCCTGCAGAGAAGGCCGCGAGAGTCCTCAGCCGACCCAGCAACGCCACCCCGGCGGAGAGGGCCGTCGCCACCCCCGCGAGGTAGGACAGCACCACCCCGGCGAGGGCGAGACCCCGCGACCAACCCAGCAGCGCCAGCCCAGCAGAGAGGGACTACCCCACCCCTGCGGAGGAGGCCTGCGACCCACCGGCGAGGAGGAACCAACGCCAAACCAACCCACCAGCAGCCCCGGGAGGGAACCGAACTCACCCGAGGGACCCGAGTGGCCGACCCAGACGCCGCCGCCGAACCAGCACCCACGACCGGACCCGTCCAACCCCGACCCGGGGAGGACCGAAGGGCACCCCAAGGGCTTACCGTGGCTCAGGAGTTCCGGACCGGTCGAACAGCGGAGATCCAACGATCGGAGCAGCGATGGAGAAGACCAGCGTCGCCCGCAGGCGGAGGTCAGCGACCTGGCCGGAGGTACGGGAGCACCGCCCGCACCCTCGACGGCCAGATCCAGCCCGGCTCCCGAGACGGCGACAGGAACCGCAGAAGCACCCTCCGACCAGGAGGGCGGCCAGCCAACGAATGGACTGCGCAGGTCTAGTAGACTACGCAATCGGCCCGCCTACTTACGTGACTTTATCATTGATGGACAGCTTAAGATCTAGGGGGGGAGGAGTGTTATGTCCTTATAAGGACATCCGCCGGGGATTGGCTGAAGCATTCCCCGGCGGGAGTTTTGAATCCCTGTCAAAGGGGCGGTGCGGCTGCCGGAGCGAATATAAGGAGAGCTCCGGCAGCGCCGCTCCAGTTCTGTTCCTGTTAATAAACGTTTACATGAACTCCGCTGGTCTCATCTTCATTCCTGCGCCGATCTAACATTAAGCACAAGTCTTAGCTGGCTGAACTGAGTTTATTTTTGATCCTTAATGGATTAGGGAAATGCTATACGTAAAATATCATATGGCATACTGATTACCAGCTACTGTAGTTACGGGTGAGCTGGATGGCATATTGGATGTATGACTAGTACAAATGTTGTACTTAAAGAGTGCTCATCAGTGGCACTTTATCAAACTAGAGATCGATTGATACCTAGTCAGGTGCAAATTGGAGCAAGCTCGAAGACTAGCAGTGAGGATCATCGGAGCACTAGAAACCAAACCCAATTAAGAGAGACTGAAGGAGATGAATATATTTATCGCTGAAAAAAGTTGACTCTGGGGTTACCATAGTGCTTTTCAAATAGCTCAAAGGACATCACATAGAAAAAAGTTAGAGCCTTTTTTCCCCCCATTCCATACTGAAGGATGTGGCAGATTCTGGAACTGTAGAAAGTTAGAACAAACACCAAAACACTAACAGCAGTTTGATAGTGGAAGCAATTATCAGAAAATTTGGGGAGGCGGGCTCCTCTTGAGACATGGGTTTAAATAGAGCTGGGCAGCCATCTTTCCAACCTGGATCCCTGCACTGAGCAGGGAACTAGAATCAGTAGCCCAGATGGCCTTTTCACTGTATAATTGCATGACCTTTCTGAAATGGAACAAATTCTCCTGATATCCATATAACAACATTCCATATAAAAACATGAGGAGAAAGAATAATTGGGCACGGATTCAAGTCCACCGACAAGAATTTAAAACTACAGATTACCATGAGGAGAAGTAACCCTGAAGAGAAAACATTTAGTGACGTATTTTGCTCTGTTGAGGATTCATTGCTACCCCAAGAGGACATACTGTTTAGAAGCCTGGCTTTTAAACAGTAGATTTTTACTAAGATAACCACCCAAAAGAGTTGCGCAGCAATGATATTTTAATAATAGTGTGGGCGTTAAATAGTCAATATGATATTTAGTGAGTTCTATCACACAAGGCTATAGTGCCACATTTATTAGTGTACCGGACAGGCCTCTGGTACAATGCCAGCAAGAGACCAGTGCTGGTATGTTGCCAGTAGCCAAAATTTCTAGCCGGCTCCCCCACCCCTTTCATGCAATTATTCCTTCAGGGAAGAGTACATGTCTCCTGCACTTGGAGAGGCCCTTTCCCCACTGCTGAATTGAGATTCTCTCTCTAGCCGTCTGAGTGCTGATAGAATGCAATGCCGGGATGAAATTTTTCGGCCCATTGCAAATCCCTATCCTGTCTTTCGTGCCTCTGGTTCCACACTCATTACTGGCCTCCCAATTTCCCTCAGAGGTCAAAGGTAATAAATCCCGATGCAGGTTATAATTCCTGAATCTGGACTTGGATAGTTTCAGCAAGGGAAGGAGGAAGAGAAAATACTTTCATACTAAAATAGCTAAGGATAACAGAAACCAGTCTTAAGATCGAGATGAAAATAATGCATGCCACAGAAAAAAAAAGTGCTGCCTAGCCAGGTTTCTGCCTTGTTTAGATGAAAATGGGGGAAAGTCTGAAACAGGAGTAGGGATGAGGGTGTCATAACTCTATGATCCCAACTCCGGTCCTTCATTACTGTGTTCAGTGGCAATATCAATTAAAAAAAAAACTAGGCAGGGCTTCAATTACATGGTTGCGATTTCCATCTTGACCCTTCAATCTTACACCCAAACATGCAAATACACCTACAGAAAACCACTGCCTAGTGTTGAAAGCACGGCAGGCTGAATTTAAATGAGCGTAGGCAGGTGCCTGGGATTAAGATATTGGCCACTGCCCAAATGACAGGTTTTTGGTGTAGGAGTGCTCTGCAGCTGTGACCCGTCGGGCTCTTTTTTTGATTGTGAATCTAGCATTCTTCTTGAAGGGGCAAGTCAAGTACAGGGGTACAAGAACCATCGGGGTGCTCTTGCTCCCTCCCACTTCATCCAGCAGCCTTCCTCTGAAAGCGCCTCTGATCTGTCAGCCAGGCTATTGCTGACCGGAATTAAGTCATCATCTGCACCGCCAAGTATGTGGCACATGTAATTGGATGGTTAATTGAACATTTCTTAATTCTACAATTTGCAGCAATGCTGACAATGAGTAACCAGGAGTGGTGTTCTGGTCTTGTACAGCATGTGAACATAGCCTATGCACCCTGGCCTTCATCCAGTGCTTTAAACAAAGCTCTGGCACTCTTTCAAAGAAGAACTAACCTGCGTACATAAGGAGTCTGGTGACGCCTTTCCATGTCACTGCTCAGAGAGTAACTGAGCAGTTATCTCTGGGCAAGTAACCCATTGTCAGGTCTCTCCTGCCACCCAAGCCTGAATGCCCATGGAAGGAAGTGCCCACAACCAGAGGCAGTGTACACACCTGAAGTAGCCAGTAGGACCTGGGTAGATCCCAGCAGCTGGCTGCATTGGGTATGCAGGAACTGGGTATGTCTAGTTTAATGAAAAAAAGGAGTAGGAGTGTTCCAATATCTCAGGGTCTTCCACAAAGAAGAGGGAGTCAAGCCATTCTCCAAAGCACCTGAAGGCAGAGCAAAAAGCAATGGGTGGAAAGTAATCAAGGAGAGAAGCAACCTAGAACTAAGGAGAAATTTCCTGACATTTAGAGTAATTAATTAGTGGAACAACTTGCATCCAGAAGTTGTGAATGCTCCAACACTGGAAGTTTTAAAAAAGATATTAGATAACCATTTGTCTGAAATGGTATAGGGTTTACTGTCTAAGAAGGGGGTAGAACTAGAGGACCTCCAAGGTTCCTTCCAACTGTTATCCTATCCTATCCTATCCTATCCTATCCTATCCTATCCTATCCTATCCTATCCTATCCTATCCTATCCTCATTCTAGACAGAGTGAAATCTAGCAGATTCTGACAGTTCTGAAGGATCAGTAGCGGAAATTTTGAGCAATTTGGAGAACTGGTAGTGGAAATTTTGTGTAGTTTGGAGAACTGGCAAATACCACCTGTGGCTGGCCCCAGAGTGGAGTAAGAATGGGGGATTTTGCAGTATCCTTCCCCTACAGTGGGGTGGGAATGGAGATTTTGCAGTATCCTTCCCCTGCCATGCCCACCAAGCCACGCCCACAGAACCGGTAGTAAAAGAAATTGGATTTCACCACTGATCCTAGATCATGTCCATAGCAGAAGGAAGAAGGCAAACACAACTTTAAAACTAGGGCAGCCCAATGGACTGAGGATGAGAGGAAGGCAGTGGGATGACGACACAGTGGTTAAAACGAGTGTGCAGGGCACTGCTGTGCTGCAGTTAGAGAGTATTGAAGACAAGCTCACTGTGAACTTCATTGTTAAGTGGAGATGAGAAGTCAGATGTGCCCAGCTGAAATCCAACACAATGTACAGTGCACTATGCCTTGCTGCTTTCATCTGCACCAACCTCAACTCAACACACTAAAACAAGGGTGCAAAAGAGACATCATAAAAGTGATGGGTCTGAATACATCTTCCCCTGGGTTTCTGTACTCTTAATACCGTGTGAATGGAGCAGTCTAGAAGACATAGAGGGATCTCCTGTAGCACAGAAGGAGATTTTCTTAGTGTTCATGCAGACTTACTATTCTGTTACATAAGAACCAAAAAATTAAATTCAAAAACACAATAATGGCAACCATATTGTTATTTAGCTACACCTACACATTGCTCTTAATCATACAGATGCCCTAAAAATAGGATGCTGTGAGCATTTTTCTCCTCCTGCAAAAATCCTATGGTTAAAAACATCTGCCAAAACTTTTCTACTGCAGCTGGCACACCAATGCTAAAAAAAGGGGGAGCTTTTTTTTTTGTTCGTTTCTCCTTCCTGAGAGACATTAATAGAGAAAACAGAAGAGAAAAAGAGCCTCCTGCCGCTTGATGGTATGAGATAGTTTTAAATTGTACAAGATTGCAGCGTCGCCTCCATTTTCTCCTCAGCCGCCGCTTCTTCTTCGTCGTCTTCCTCCTCAGGCGCCGGCAGTTACGGCCGCCGAGGCCCCGAACCGCCACCCCGGCCCCGCCGCCTGAGCCCCTCCGCCGCCCCCGCCCGAGGGAGGCCTCCCAGCGCCGCGCCGCCCCCGCCCGGCCTCGCCCGCCGCCCGCCCGCCTCCGCCGTCACCGCCGCCATGAATGAGGAGTACGACGTGATTGTGCTGGGCACCGGCCTGACGGAATGCATTCTCTCGGGCATTATGTCCGTCAATGGCAAGAAGGTTCTGCACATGGATCGGAACTCTTATTACGGAGGGGAAAGTGCTTCCATTACACCCCTGGAAGATCTATACAAAAGGTTTCAGCTACCAGGAGCAATACTGGAGTCGATGGGCCGAGGAAGAGACTGGAACGTCGACCTGATCCCCAAATTCCTCATGGCCTGTGGCCAACTGGTGAAGATGCTGCTGTACACAGAGGTCACTCGCTACCTGGACTTCAAGGTGATCGAAGGGAGCTTTGTCTACAAGGGTGGGAAGATCTACAAAGTCCCTTCGACCGAAGCGGAAGCTCTCGCCTCTAGTTTGATGGGCCTGTTTGAGAAAAGGCGTTTCCGGAAGTTTCTGGTCTACGTGGCCAACTTTGACGAGAACGATGCCCGCACGTTCGAAGGGGTGGATCCCAAGAAAACCACCATGCGCGACGTCTACAAGAAGTTCGATCTCGGCCAGGATGTGATTGACTTCACGGGACACGCCCTGGCCCTGTACAGGACGGATGACTACCTAGACCAACCATGCCAAGAAACCATCAACAGGATTAAACTCTACAGCGAGTCTTTGGCCAGATACAGCAAAAGTCCCTACCTCTATCCTCTCTATGGCTTGGGGGAGCTTCCCCAGGGATTTGCCAGGTTAAGTGCCATCTACGGAGGGACCTACATGTTGAACAAGCCCATCGAAGAGATTGTCGTGGAGAACGGCAAAGTGGTCGGCGTGAAATCGGAAGGAGAGATCGCCCGTTGCAAGCAGCTCATCTGCGACCCCAGCTACGTCTCGGACCGAGTGAAAAAAGTGGGCAAAGTCATCCGGGTGATTTACATCCTGAACCACCCGATCAAGAACACGAACGATGCCAATTCGTGCCAGATCATCATTCCCCAGAACCAAGTCAACAGGAAGTCAGACATCTACATCTGCATGATCTCTTCCGCCCACAACGTGGCGGCCCAAGGAAAGTACATCGCCATCGTGAGCACAACCGTGGAGACCAACGAGCCAGACAAGGAGATCAAACCCGCCATGGACCTCCTGGAGCCCATTGAGCAGAAGTTTGTTAGTGTCAGTGACTTGTTTTCCCCAACTGACCTAGGCAGAGAAAGCCAGATCTTTATTTCCCGCACTTACGACGCCACCACTCACTTTGAGACCACCTGCGACGACATCAAAGACATTTACAAGAGGATGATGGGCTCAGAGTTCGACTTCGAAGAGATGAAGCAGAAGAAGAATGACATCTATGGAGAGGACGAGCAGCAGTGAGCAGGGCCGGACGTCTCTTCTTCCCCCCCCCCTCTTCCCCTTCCTCCCCGGCTCTCAACCACAGAAGGGAAGGGAGCGACGCCCGCACTCGGGACCTTTAAGCTGAGCGCCTTCCCTAGCTCAATATTGTAAGGCCCTGTTACTTTCTCTCCCTCTCTTTCTCTCTTTCTCCTCCCCTTCCTTAATCATATCTCTGAGATTGCACTGATCCAACCTCCCTTCTCTTTTTGGCTAGAATCATGTGTCAATTTCAGCTTGGGGGGGGGTGTTCTGATTGGCAGGTGCCGACACCCGTCACTCTTTAACTCTCGCTAACTCCATTCTCAGCCCTTTAGAAAGAGAAAAAGTTGGCCGGTCCCAGCAGGGACGGGGGGACGACGGGACACAAAGCCCACCAGCCTAGAGGTTCTCGTAGCCCTTACCCCCCTGCCCCCCGCCCCCACGGGCTACCACCTTTCTCTCCCAAACCCTGGTGGTCTGCTCTTTTGTCCCACACACTGACGGATGCAGTGCGCGCTTCTCCTTTTGGCCTCTCTCTCCTCCCCACGTTCCATTTCACGCCAACCCAAATCCTGGCAAAGCCGCCTCCGGTTGCCCATGCTTTAAGCGGCATTTCTTTTTAAGTCCCTAACAATTTTGGGGGTGGGGTGTTTTTTTTTTTTTTTATCTTCGGTTTATGATCCCCCCCTCCTTAAATCTCCTAGCTTCTCAAAACTTTGTTTACATCTGTTGGGACACAACTTTGCCACCAGGCTTCTGTTTGTGTTTTAAAAGTGCTTAAATTGTACAAGATTGCACTCTAACTAAGACAATGGGGGGAAATGCAAGTTCAGCATAAAATTAGAGAGGGCTGGAATGGCAAATTGAGTAAGGTGCTGAATTAAGAATGAGGTAACCTAGATTCTAGGTCACCCTCACTTGAAATGAAGCATTAAGTGTGGGGTACCGTTCATACGTGGCCACACAGAGGAACCCAGGGAGCCAGTGTGGCACAGTGGTTACAGTTTTGGACAAAAAGCAGGGAGACCCAAGTCCTATTCCTGCTTCAGTCACAGAAATGTGCTAAGAGACTGTGGGCTACTGGGGTTCTCTTAACTCAGCCTCCATCCCAGAGTTCCTAACGTGGAGATAAACAGGACGTTAGTGCACTATCTAGGTCACTGAGTCAGTGCATCTTGAGTTCCTGTATATAAGGCAGGATACAAATTTAATTTATAAAATTAAATACAGACAGACAGACAGACAGACATACCAGAGGTGGTATTCAGCAGGTTCTGACCAGTTCTGGAGAACCGGTAGTGGAAATTTTGAGTAGTTTGGAGAACCGATAAATATCACCTCTGGCTGGCCCCATCCCCATCTATTCTCTGCCTCCCGAGTCCCAGCTGATTGGGAGGAAATGGGAATTTTGCAGTAACCTTCCCTTGGAGTGGGGTGGGAATGGAAATTTTACAGTATCCTTCCCCTGCCACGCCCACCAAGCCACACCCACCAAGCCATGCCCACAGAACCAGTAGTAAAAAATTTTGAATCCCACCACTGATACATATATACCAGGGGTGAAATCCAACAGGTTCTGACAGGTTCTGTAGAACCGGTAGCAGAAATTTTGACCAGTTCGGAGAACCGGCAGTGGAAATCTTGAGTAGTTTGGAGAACTGGCAAATACCACCTCTAGCTGGCCCCAGAGTGGGGTGGGAATGGAGATTTTGCAATATCCTTCCCCCAGGAGTAGGGTGGGAATGGAAATTTTACTGTATCCTTCCCCTGCCACGCCCACCAAGCCATACCACGCCCACCAAGCCACGCCCACAAAACCGGTAGTAAAAAAATTAGATTTCACCACTGATACCTACATACATATCACGGGGACTAAACTAAAGCCCACCTTATAGGCTGGATTCTAAGTTCTGGAAATAGCCCAATCTTCTCTGGATTGGCTTGGGGGGGGGGGTCATTCTCAGTTCTAGAATGTCATCTAGAATTCTGTTCTTGCTGAAAGCATCTCTTTCCATGTGTCTTTCCTCTTGAAAGGGATGGAGGACCAAGACTTCCATCAGGCCTCGCCAATTGCTTAGTGCTGTATTTCTCTAGAGCAGCTAAATGTAGACAGCTTCGGCCCCAAGGTGGAAAAGACGGTGTGACTGTATGCCGAAGGAAGATGCAATTCTTTCATGAGGAGCTTCCTCTTCAAGAAAAAGCTGCATGGGGAGGGCAGGAGGAAGCAGCTTCTCTTTATGCATTAGAGGTAAAAGACCATTCACCCAGCAGCTTGACATTAAGAAGCAAGGCCCATTAGTGACTGCTTCTTTTGCAAACTGTGCTTTAAAGGTTACATGAACCCAATACCTATATCATAGAACCACCATAACTAGTTTCTGAAAGAATGTGCTTAAAACACTGGAGATTTACCACGAGGCCAATGTTTCGTTATGCTTGTGAATGCTTGCTTTCAAATACCAAAGGGAAGGAAGAATGCAGAGGCAAATCCCATCCCAACTACATACATAGACATCAGCCCCAATAGTGGGTTGCCCCCCGGTTCACACCGGTTCTATAGAACTGGTAGTAAAACCAGTGGGAGGCTCCACCCACCGACCCTGACGTCATCAGAATACTTCTACGCATGCGCAGAAGTGTGTGAGTGCGCAGCCCCATTGCAAACCAGTAGTAAAGATAAGTAGAACCCACCCCTGATCAGCACAACTGCCAAAGGTCTAAGCATGGACAGATTGTCCATAAATACTGTAGATTCACAGATGAATTTGGAGACTTAAGAGTTCAGGTAGGTCCTATATACACAAGTGTAGAATATATGCACAAGTCTGTCTTTTATCTGCTGACACAGTCCTGCTTCTCCGAGTGCATTCAAACATATGAACCGTGGTTTTGTTTGTTCAAGTTCATTCAGAAAGAATGTCTTGCTGATGAGATGGAAAGGCATGCCTGCCCGTCAGCTTTTTTTCAACTCGACTTCTTAAAGAGGGAGGGTCTTTAAAGGCATTGCAAGGAACAACATGTTTGCCTGATTGCAAACGTTTCCCAAGAGGAAATTGTTAGGTAAACCCAAGGAGACGTTTTCAGTTTAAAATACGTTGTGCCTTCAAAAGTCTTACTGCTTCCTATATGTGTGTTCTGTTTTCTCTTTCTCTTGTTTCTTGGGTGGGTGCCTTTGTCACTTTAAAAAGAGAGAGAGAGAGAGAGAGAGAGAGAGAGAGAGAGAGAGAGATGTATATGGCTCTACTTAGCAAATATGTCGTTCTGTGCCTGCTTGGCAGGAAGCATACATTCTCTCCCTGATGCATTGCCTTTTTTTTAATGCTTCTAAATTCAATCATCATGAAGAATTCCTTTGTCTCCTTTACAGAAAATATATACCCAATGACTTTACAGGACAGAAAAAAGAAGGAAGAAGCATTCTTAACTAATATTGGTTAAAGGGAACATAATAAGTACAGGTAGTCCAACAGTTCATTTAATGACCACTCGAAGTTACAACAACACTGAAAAAAGCGATTTAAGCCAGTTTTTCACACATGCAACCTTTGCTGAATCTTCACAGTTACGTGATCAAAATTCAGACACTTTGCAACTGGTTCATATTTATGATGGGGTCATGTGATCACCTTTTGTGACCTTCCAACAAGCAAAGTTGATAGGGAAGCCAGATTCATTTAATGACTGTGTCACTATCTTAACAACCGCAGTGATTCACTTAACAACTGTTGCATCAAAAGTTGTAAAACAGGACAAAATCCACTTAACAACTGTCTGATTTAGCAACAGAAAATTTGGGCTCAATTGTGGTCGTAAGTCAAGGAATATATGCCTTCTGTAATGAATGTCTAGCCTTTGGTACCCATCCAGTCTATAATGTTCTAGATGGAACGTGCAATTACTTTGAGGAGATGCTTTCTGAGCACAATAGCTTTGCAATTTTGCTGAGTACAAAATATCTTATGTTTGCAGCTCTGTTCCAAGACTCCATCTGTAAAATCTACAGTGCCTTGTAATTGCCCTCTGTTTCTAAGTTGCTAAGTTAGGTTGTATAGTGCAGCTTTTAAAAATATAAGGGGCTCTCTGCTAGGGGTAGTATGAGCTTTAATTGAGTTTCTCTTGGAGCAGTAGATAGATGTTACTATAAATAAGAGTAATTGGTTTTTATTGCAGACAGGGGGGTATGCTTGAGATATGTTTTTCCCAGATCATGATTTTTTGGGAGAACTCTCTCCAAAATGCCACATTGTGCTCTTTCATAATGGATTCATTCTGGTAACAATTACGCACATCTGGAGATACCATTTGTACTTTTATCACTCTTATCTTTTTTTATCCCACAAATTGTCAACCAATAAAAATCCTTTTCAAGATGTCCTGCCTGGGCTGAAGTCAGCTATCAGTGCTGTATGAATTGCCATCGAAATTTACCCCTGCACCAATTGCAGTCTGAAAACATGGAGCAAATATCAAGTATCTTATCTTTGTCTTGTTTGAACTGAATATTTTAAACTATTGAGTATTTTATAACATTATTCAACCTTCCCTTACTGAGACCTTTTTGGTCACACTCCAGAAAGCAGCTGAGGTTAATAAGAAACCAGAATGGCTATCAGATGTCACACATGCAGGAACCAAAAGACAATACAAGTATTCAGAACATTTGATGGTTGCTCTTGCTTTTAAAACACTCTTCCTTTTTTGCTTCTTTGGGCCTTCTTAACTGATCTTGGATGGATCTCTTCCAGTAATCCTGTGTCAAGGAACATCCTCCCAGCAATAGAGAGTGAAAGGGAGAAAACATTCCTATATTTACATGCTGAAATCTCTTCCAGATTGGGAGAGGATTGGGATTTTGGCACCTGCTCTTCTTGCAGTGTAAGATGACTCTGTACAGTAGTATGCTAGGAGCACAGACAAACCTTGACTTGTCTATGCATTTAGCGGGCATATTTTTCTTGATTAAAAGCAGTAGCCTGAAGAGTTCCTAATTCTTTTTTTTTTACAATAGATGTATATAGGTTAGCCAATATTATTACAGTAAAGAACCAGTGACCTCCAGTGGACAATCTGTGTGGAGATATATATATATATGTATGTATGTATGTTAGGCAATTGTTACATCAGGTCAGGTACTTTAGAGGTAACCCACAATGCCTAATAGTAAGATCTGTTTGGTGGGATTTGCCAACATTTTGAAATGCTGTAGTAAAAGATTTTTATGTATTCTATAGCAGGGGTGTCAAACTCACAATGACATGTTGTCATCACATGACGTATTGCAACTTTTTTCCCCTTCACTAAACTGGGGGGAGGGGCGTGGCCAGCGTGTGACACATCTGACCCATAGGCCACATGTTTGACACCCCTGTTCTATAGGATTGTATTTTGCTTCATAATATTTCAACTCTTTTCTAAACAAACAGATGATCTATATTTACTCAGGTTGATAAAACCCAGAGCTTCTTCCAGAATAAGTGCATAGGTTTTTAGGCATCCAGTCTTTCAGCAAAATTGGGCCAGATGGTCCTATTACAGATATTTATATGTAGCATCTTCATGAACCACTAAGATACTTCCCTCCTTGGAAGACAGGACAGTCTGTTATAGAAACCAGTCCATATATTTGAAATCAGAATCATCTCCACATGAGGATTCTATACAGGTTTAAAGGCAGGTCTGGTCTCTCTGAGCTGATCTTGGTTGATCTCCCATTAGACCAGGAGAGATAGGACACCACCAGACAATTCCAGATCTGAAGTTGAACATATCTTGGAAGAAGGAATATAGCTGCCAAGAAAACTCCACAGATATGTTCTTCTTGGAGTCACCAGGAGGGTGGCAAGTTTGACTTGGAGTCTTAAATATATACCTGATCAATATCAGTGTTTGAGAGCTGAATGGAGCTATGGAGTTGCAACTTCATAGTAGTGGTGTCAGCCCCTATATTAAAACTACATTTATTGAGTAAGTCTGTTGGTGCTGCTCCTCCTCCTCTTTTTTATGTTTCAGTGAATTAAAAGGATGTTTGCTTGAACTGCTTCTGAACATTATCTAGACATTCTGGATTTTTAAAAAATATTTTACTCCTTGTCTCCTTGGCAACTGAGCTTGCATATCTCTGTCAAGATCATTTTCCTTACTCTCTATAGCTGTCAGGTGATCTATTTCTCCATTGGAAGGAACTCCGGCTTCAATCTGTTGCCCATGCAGGTCCTTATGTTCTGCTCACTCAAGAAGGATCTTCCCAAGGATGGTTGGCTTGACTATTTTGTTGTTCAATTATTTTTTTTTTTAATAAGGCTGGAAATGGGGATAATAGCCATTTGGATTAATTCCATCCTCCTGGAACAATGTTGAAGGGTTTTTTCATTCTTTTTTCTTATTTGTGGCTAGTACGGATAGAACAGAAAGTGCTCAAAGATTCTTGGTCTCAGTATTTTCCTGAGGTTACTACTGGTAAAGACAAGTATACATTGATTTAAAACTAGCTCTCAGGATTTGAGCAATGAAAAGGATGATTGAATGGAGCCATGGGTGATGGAGAACACTGCCAGCATTGATGTAAAGCGAGATTTCCAATCTAATTTGTTCTGTATAGAGAATGAGAAGGAAAGACACAATTGTGTTTGGCTTCAAATCTCACTAATCGTGGTTACTCAGACATTAATTTCACTGAATCAGTGTTCACATATCATCATAATTATCTGTTCCTCTCTTCCTCCTAAAGCAAAATTGCTATTTTTGTGAATTGCAACCAGTTTCTTGATTATTAATTGATACATTCTAACTACCTGTTTTAATAAATATATTTTAGAATCTTCTGGTTGAGATAAACTCTTCAAGTAATGGAACTTTTATTTAAAATAAAGAATAAAAATTCTGACGTGCATATATATAATGTTTGCTTGGGCTGATAGCAAGAAACAGTGTGCCCTTATTTGAATTTAAACATGTTGTTCTTATCTGTATTTACTATTCCAGCTCAAATGTCTATTTCTGAACACCTGGACAAGAAAATAATCAACTCATTCTTCTTGTGGATTCTGTTTACATTTACACTACTTACATAAATCCTGGCATTTAAACAATTTCAGTGCCAAAAGGGCCATTACAGGGAATTGATTACTTGGTGTTGATCTTTACTTCCAGCCTGGTGATCAGATTGTGGTGACCTTGGGTTTAAACTTCTGCTGGTCAACCCCAGGTGTGCTTATAATAAGGCCATGCCAATCCATGTTCAGGTTGTGGATAACTAGCTGGTTCTGATGGGTATTACTAAGAGGGTGAAGATTACCATTTCAGAGATACCTCCAGGTTCCTGCAACAAGTCTGTAACTCAAGTGGGTAGGATAGGCAACATTGATCTTAAGGGACAGCTGGTTTGTGAACACAGCTTCTGAGATGGAAATCAGTACGATGTAGACAAGGTGACTATCCTTCTGGTGCATTGCTCACATTGAAACCAGTTGAATCTTTCTATAGGTTCCTTGATCTTGTCTTTGGGCAAGTGCTCCATATCTTGGGTCCCAGGTCTGATAAAGCCAAGGAGCTCATGGATTTATCTCATAAAATCTGGCTCAACACATGCATGCTGCCATGTGTTAGCTTAATGTTCACTTCAGAACAATACAAAGAAGATTTGAAAATGAAAGGTGTTACATTTGGCTTCTTGGTCCAATGAACATTAACTTCTGCTTGGGACCTGGGCAGGGCTGGATCCATTAGGACAGTTTGCCTCGGGGGCTTGGAGAATCCAGAGTGCTTCCAGAAGTGCCTGGGCATAGTTCCAACAATCTGACAGGCTATTGAGGGCTTGGTTAGCCTCTGACAAGGGGGAACCTAAACATGTGACAAAATTGCCCTGAGCAGCTTCTCACTGTGTGCATTAATCCCAGGATATGGACTGGTTCACTGAGAAATCCCAGGAGATGAAGTGTCAGAACTGACACCATGACGGCTGGCAAGGAAGGGCAGAAGTGAACTTCACCTATCAAGTTAGATGTTTGTGTTCTGGCTATTTTGCTTTTCTTATTACCGTGGTAAACTGGTGGCTTTGGTCTTTTTTAGAACAATGGATGTGCTTTTAGGGAATGGTGAGCAGAAGCACCTCCAGCCTAGCTACATTAACCATTTTGCACAGTATTTTACTGTCATTACCCACATTTGGGTAATGACACTCTTCCTAGAGTAATGACTGGGGCACTATCTGTTTTCTGGGATTCCTTTGGCTGTGGACTGTGGAGGAAATGGATAGGGTGCTTTTGCCATTGGCAGGCTTGGCAGGCTTGGTCACTGCCCCCCTTGGCTCCTTTGTAGGGCCAGAGGATGATTTGGATCATTGATGCTTCTCCGTAAGAGGGCCAAAAGCTAACAGCCTCAAGGGAGGCTACATGTGCCCCTCTCTTTAAGAAACCCTTCCTTGATCTATCTTGAGTGGTGTTTAATAAGTATAACAGTCTTTGGAAGGAAGTTGCTGAATGCATGGTAGGTATTCAACTGCAGAGCATTAAAAAATGAACTAGGCTCTCTTCAATCAGTATCTAGGCTTGGACTTTATACAGAGACACTATTGGTCAGTCCACTGTAACAGTAACAGAGTTAGAAGGGACCTTAGAGGTCATCTAGTCCAACCCCCTGCTCACTCAGGAGACTTGTACTAGGGATTCGAACTGCTGAACTGGCCACCTTTCTGATTGACAAGCTCAGTGTTTTAGCTATTGAGCCACCGAGTCAGGCACTAGGACCAACTTTGTTAAGGTTTGATCCTACCTGACCCTTCAATGGCTTCTGAGACCATTCAGCATGATATCTGTCTGGACTACCTCTGAGATTTGGAGACCGAGATCCCATTTTGCAGTGGTTCCTTTTCTGACTTAACAGGCAGTTCCAGTTAAGGTCAGCTATTCCTTTGGGGGTGGTGCTACAGAGGTTGAACTTTTCCTCCCCTCTTCAGTTTAATATCTATACCTGTGATGGCAAACCTATGCATGGGTGCCAGAGGTGGCACGTGGAGTCATATTGGTGGGCACATGAGCTCAGCTCTGGCACCCATGCGTGCACCGGCCAGCTGATTTTCTGGCCTTCTGGGCCCACCAGAAGTCAGGAAACACACTGTTTCCGGCCTGGAGAGGGTGAAAACAGAAAAGCCGTTTTCACCCTCCCCAGGCTCCTAGAAAGGCTCTGGAGCCTGGATTGAGTGAAAAACAGGCCTAGAATTATGGATGTGGGCACGCATGCATGTGACCCCACCACGCTCCCCCGCTTTTGGCACGCGATGGCAAAAAGATTAGCCATCACTGATCTATACAAAGACTTTGGAAAAAGTCATGTGGGCTGTGTTGATATAGCCTTATGCCATTCAGCATTATAGTACCATCCTTGGACCCAGATGAAAATCTTTCAAAATCTCATTCTGGCATATAGGATCTAAATGGTAAGAGAAAAGCTAAACTTGAATTCAAGCAAGCAAGAGTTAACTGTTTTTTCGTCATGGTTCTCTGCCAGCTCCAGTATTATATATAAATGGATTACCCCAGCCCTAAGGGAATAGATCCACAATTTGAAGATCCTCCTGGACTCCTGGCTCTTGCTAGATGAACAAATAAATGCTAGGGCCGGGAATACCTAGCTTCATCTGCGGCACAGGCTGGGGCCTTTTTTGAAATGAGAAGCTTTAGTGCTTCTGGGCACTGATACTATTCAATTAGACTTCTCCAAAACACTCTACATGAATTTGACTTGGAGGACACTTGGATACTACAGCAGGGATGGGTTCTACTTACCTTTACTATTGGTTCACAATGGGACCGTGCATGCACACTCCCTTCGCTCACTCGCACATATGCACTTCTGCGCATGCATAGATCACCTGTGGTGATGTCATGGCAGGTAGGAGGAGCCTTCTGCTGGTTTTACTACTGGTTCTATAGAACTGGACCAAACTGGGGGCAACCCACCACTGTACTACAGGTAGTTCAAAACGCAACAGTCCACTTGTTGACCAGCATTAATTGCTATGGGCATAATTACACTATTTGGGAGGCTTTATTATTATCAGTAGGTTTTTGGCTGCAATTCAATGGGCTAGTTTTATCTTCTGAAGCTCTATGCAGTGGTTTGTGGGAATGACCTTGGAGGACAGGAGGAAGAGCAGCAGAGTAGACAACCATTATGCAAAAGGTATCTCAGTCCACAGAAGCAGAGAGGGCTTGGGAAGCATTTCAGAGGGGAGCCTCCTTAGCTTTCTGGAGAACAAAAGGAAAGGAAAGGAGAAATACTTTCAGACATGCAAGGTTCTCTTAATGTAACCTTACAATAAAACTGAATTAGTATTTATGGGTGACCTTCTTATCTGGACTATCTCAAACCCTACATGGCATCTCAGAACTTACAGGAGCACCAATGGATTCAACCTGGTCAAGGAAGTCCTTCCAGGATGATCTGCTTGAAATACTCAAGATTCTTGCAATGCAGTATCTACATTATGGAATAGCAACCTCAGCCTCCCAAGGCTTTTGAAGACTTTTCATAGGGGAGCTCATGCAGGCTTTTCAGGGAATAATAATGATTATCACTACTTGGATATATATATATATATTTACTATTAAGACTATAATTATTGTTGTTATTATAGTGTGTTTTAATGTTTTATTATTTTTACAAGCTTTTTACTGTAGTTTAGTTTGTTATAAACTGCTATGAGTCATGAAGGCTGAGCAGCACACAAACATGATAACTAAATTAAACAACTAAGCAAATATATAAGAACATTTGGGTCTTGTACAGATGTGTGTTATCCAGGCATTGTGTAGAGCACAACTCCGGGCAACTCACAACAACAATAAAACTACACAATCCTAAAACAAAAAACTCAGTGCCCCAGTCATTCTCCTAGAACTGTGATGGCGAACCTATGGCACGGGTGCCACAGGTGACACGTGGAGCTATATTGGTGGGCACGCGAGCTCAGCTCTGGCACGCATGTGTGCGCCGGCCAAATGATTTTCGGGCCTTCTAGATCCACCAGAAGTCAGGAAATACATTGTTTCTGGCCTCCGGACGGCCTCTGAGGGGGTGGGGAAGGCTGTTTTTGCCCTCCCCAGGCTCCTAGAAAGGCTCTGGAGCCTGGGGAGAGTGAAAAATAGGCCTACCGGGCCCACTGTGCTATCACGTGCCAAAAGTGGGGGGAGTATGGGGGGGCGGGGCACATAGAATTATGGATGTGGGCACGCGTGTGTGTGACCCCACCATGCTCTCCCCGCTTTTGGCACGCAATGGCAAAAAGGTTAGCCATCACTGTCCTAGAATGTTCCAGCAATCACCCACAGGGTCCCATCACTCTAGCCCAGTGCCTGGGAAAAGGGCCAGGTTCTGACAGCCTTCTAAAAGGCTAAAACAGTGAGGGCCTGCCAGATTACTGGGGGGTGAGCATTCTACCAAGTATGAGTGGCCATGGAAAAGGCATGCTTTTTCCAATAGATTGCAATAATTCAGGAAAGAGATCTAGAGCATGTCTACTCTATCTGATCTATTGTGATGGGAAGATACCTTCAGGGAGAGGTGGCTCTGCAGATAACCTGGTCCCATATCATGTAGGGCTTTAAAGATAATGACAGCTTCTTGAATTGCACCTGGAAGGGTATTGGGAGCTATTGTGGGAGTATAACAAAGGTGAACCTAAGGTGAGATTCTTCCGGCAATATGGGTGGCACACAAATCAAGCAAACAAACAAACAAACAAATATGTTCTCCACATGGTTTACCCTTCTGCCTTCCATAAAGTCTTAGAGCAGCCAGGTCAATGCTAGGAATAGATAACTATGTTGTCTCTTCAACTACAACTTCAGCAATTTTTCACCTTTGGTTATGTTGCGTGGGTCTGTTGGGCATTGTTGTCAGTCCAAACTATCTGAAATACACTCTCTAATCCTACTGTAGAAACTATCAGGACTTCTCCTCCAGCGTTCTATAATGGATTGTGTTTATTCCCTGAATAGCCATTTTCTTCCCAGGGGAAGCCAATCTTTAGACTACTGTACAGTATTTTTCTTCTTTCTGGTGACAGGTGCAGTGTCTTCCAACTTATTTAGTGCCTGGCTTAGGGTAGCTAAAAATGGATACCCTGTTGAAAATTATGGAGGTAGAGTCTGAAATCTCAAGGGCAGCAGGTTCTGACAGGTACTGTAGAACCAGTAGTGGAAATTTTGAGCAGTTCAGAGAACTGGCAAATACCACCTCTGGCAGAGTATTCCTTCCCCTGCCATGCCCACCAAGCCACACCCACAGAACCAGTAGTAAAAAAATCTGGATTTCACCACTGCTCAAGGATACAAGGCTACTGTTAAACAGGATTTCAGAAGACTCAAAGACTCTGGATTCTTCCTTCTTTAACAAACATATAATAAGAAATTTGTGTTTATTTATAATTATATGTATTACCAGTAAATATAAGCTTCTTAGAATAAATGCATAGGATAATCAGATGGGGAATGATGTTAGAATTTACGTAAATAACTAAATGACAGAATATTGGTATACATGAGGACTAAAATAGCTGTAGACCTGTCTCAAGAGAAGTTGCTATTGAAAGATTTTTTTTTTGTCACATATAAAAATAGACACAATGGCAAAAACATCACATTCTTCAGACACAGCATAAATTTCCCTATGGATCAGAGAATCATAAGAAAGATATGTGCCTATTTCTAAAGCTATTCTGAGTTGGATATCTGTATAATATACTCTATATGTGTACATTGTTTAGCCACCATTCCTACCCACAACCTTCCCGTTTTTCAACAAATGGCTTTCTATTTTTTGTATATACAAAATTGTCATCCTATATGCTTTAATGATATAATGCTTAATAATGAGAAACTAAGAGTAAAGGCTTTACAGGACAGTGAATATGTAACCTGTAGATTTTGATTCTAACCTTCTTTCAATCATATATAATAAGACAAAGGCTAACCCTACCTTCCTACCTGCTTGCTAGCAAACTTCGCTTCAAAATATGGGTAATATTTCTTCTTACCTGACTAGGTAGCTCAGTGGCTAAGACACTGAGCTTGTCAATCAGAAAGGTTGGCAGTTCGGCGGTTCAAATCCCTAGTACAGGTCTCCTACATGAGCAGGGGGTTGGACTAGATGACCTCCAAGGTCCCTTCCAACTCTGTGACTGTTTCTAAAAAATGATATACTGTAAGTAGCATGATCCTTTGAGAGAACTCTTCATCTGAGGGAGAATGATAAGAGGACTGTTTTCTCTGTCTAGGTTTCAGAATTAGGATTTAAGCAAGAATTTACAATCCAGACCCTGATCTAGAAGATACCGAACATCCATGAGAACAGCATCACCATGAAGTCCAAACCAGGTGATGAGATGCTCCTTAGAGATAAACACTTCACTTTGGGAGTTTCAGTTGAGTTTCAGTTAGGATGCTGGAAATAAGGTCCAAAGATGATAATGTAATATTGAATTATATGAGCCATGGTGGCGCAGTGGTTAGAACGCAGTACTGCAGGCTACTTCTGCTGACTGCCGGCTGCCTGCAATTTGGCAGATCGAATCTCACCAGGCTCAAGGTTGACTCAGCCTTCCATCCTTCTGAGGTGAGTAAAATGAGGACCCCAGATTGTTGGGGGGAAATATGCTGACTCTGTAAACTGCTTAGAGAGGGCTGTAAAAGCACTGTGAAACGGTATTGCATCCTAAGTGCCATTGCAATTGATACTGTATATGCCAAAACTTTGGAATATAATTACACAGAAAGAATTCTGGATTTAACAGACATATATCATATTTAAAACCTTGTTTTATTGACTCTGTCACATCTGATTTTAAAGCTCAGCTTCATAAAATGATTCATTTTACATGTATGTATTATTTCATATAGATGCAGGGGAAGCGTTTGACCAATTATTCTCCATGGGGCCAAGGTTTAATTTGTTGTTATTAATTGTTTTCTTATTATTATATACTTTATTCATTAAACATGAAACTCAGTCAACTGAACATTCAAAAATGCATCACAGATACCACTGGTGATAATGGCTGATACGGGTTGCTTCCAACATCCTTGGTATCCACCAAGTACCTTCTTAAGATGTACGATGTTCCAAGTAGCAGCAGCAGCAGCAGCAGCAGTAGTAATAGTAGTATTGTTTTTCTGCTTATTTCTTTCCTGGTTCTGCTGTAGCCATTTTCTTTGTTTCATAATAAAGATTAATTATTGATCAGTTTGCTGTAGCAGTTACGGCATTAGGCTAGAAGCCAGGGGAGAGAATTCTAGTTCCACCTTAGGGATAAAGGTAGCCAGGTGGCCATATGTCAATCACCTTCTCTCATGCCTAAGAATCTGGCAAGGGCAAACCATTTCCAAAAAATGCTACCAAGGACATTACAGGAACTATTAATCCAGGCAGTCTCCAGCAGTCAGCAGCACTGACTCAAAGGCACCAAACCAACAATAAGGATAAACTAGAAAAATAACATAGGGAAAGGATGCAGAGTGTGATTTATACCAGTTGTTCTCAACTTCTGGTCCAGAGACTCCTGGTAGCGGGAACAATAGCATCATAGGGGGGTCCACGAGGACTTGAAGAAATGTTATGATTTAAATATTGAGTTAAATCTTGGGAGTCCATGGCCATGGTCTGTGGCCACAAAAGGTATTTAAAGGGAGTCCACGATGAAGAAAAGATTGAGAACCAGCGACTTACAGAATTTTTTCCACAAACCGCAAAGCTTTGCTCTTGGTCATGTGACTAGGAGGAGGGAGGGAGGGAGGGAGCGGGATTTAGAACAGAGCAATTGGGAGGATTCCAATTCCCTACCCAATTCTCTCCATCAGAGAAATGCCTGGGGGAAATCTTTTTTGGAATTCCTGTCTCCACAACCATTTCTGAACTTGATCTTTCTTTTGTCCACTTCCTTCCCACATCAAACTTGGTCTCATTGTGTTTTCAGAGAATTATCTGAGTTCTAACTCCTGCTTTTGTAGTACCTCATTCCTTTCCAATGTTCAATTGGGGTGGAAGAATTTGAATGAAAAAGAATTTGAATGAAGTCCTCACTTGTCTCTGCCTGAAGGGTAACCAAGAGAAGGAATGCTGGAAAACAATGTCTGTTGCAGCCACGCATGTATTTAAGACTCTGAACCAGCTGGCTTAGGTAAATCACTGATGCTCCTCAAGTTCTTGCCTGTATTATTTTGCACCTCAAAGTAGAATTTGATAAACTTGCTCTCTTACATCTGGTTTAAGTATTCAGTGTACCCTCCGTTTGTTCATAGACTATGTTTCTTTGTACCTTCTAGGATAAGATACAAGGTCTCTTTCTAAAAGTGCCTTTTTTATTTGTATCCCCCCTTTATTATTTTTACAAATAACTCAAGGTGGCAAATATATCCAACCCACCTCCCTCCTCCTATTTTCCCCATAACAACAACCCTATGAGGTGGGTTGGGCTGAGAGAGAGTGGCTGGCCCAGATGATTTTCATGCCTAAGGCAGGATTTGAACTCACAGACTCCTGCTTTCTAGCCTGCTGCCTTAACCACTGGATCAAATTGGCTCTCAGATTTCAGATCATATTTGAGATCAGTCTGGTTCAGTTTATGCTAAGTTTAAACCTGCCATTCAATTGTACCACAGGGAAAAGAATGGGGTGACAAAAATGGTCATTAACATTTTTATATGTAACTGAAATATGTCATGTTTTTCTGGAAATAATATTATTGCTCTTTCTATATCCTAGTTAGAGATGCAGTAATAGAAAACTAAGGAATGTTGCTGTCTCTTGAGGGAAGTCATAATTACCCCTTATCTTTTTATTATCTGGTTAGTGCTGGAAATCTCTCTCTCTCTCTCTCTCTCCTCTCATTTCTCTTTCTCTCTCTCCCTCTCTCTCTCTCTCTTTCCATCCATCTTTCCATCCCTCCATCTTTTAATCCAGATACTATAATTTAAACAAAGTTACTGAATATTTACTTGTGAAATTTCACTCTACTATTACATAATGGCTCAATGAGAAAAACAAAGATATAAAGTTACCTTTTGCTTGGAGATGATGATAAATATTACAACTCAAACATATTGCTTATTTTGAAAGGACAGCTTACTGTGTTCAATTATATTTTCTCCCCAGTAGAAATGTTTACAATTGTCAATTTACCTGCAACGCACACTTTTACCAGAACATAAAGGATACCACCCTTACTGGAAAAACATGCCTTTTTTTACTATTGTATGAGCTTGTGAATTGCTACAATTCACTCTTTTTCCCTAAATGCTTGTTATTTGCCATGTTAATAAATAGAATTCTTGACTTGCAGTTTGGCATTGTGGCGATGCAGTCAATGAAATGGTGGGGCTCTGATGAGCCCCGCCAAAACCCTGACTGGCAAACCACTGCTGACAGGTCTGCGGACCTACCCTGTCCTGAAGGGACAGGAGAAAAGAGAGGGACCTCTTAGGCAGCCGAGAGGAATGGGCAAGTTCCTCGGATTCATTAATTTGTGATAATTAACCTATGCTGAAGCTGAAAGGGGCTGTTTTTTCTATTTTTGCAGGCACCGGTCTACTCATTTGTTTTCTTTTAACACTGATCAACTGTAGGGCGGCCCTTTGAAGCCCCACAGCAAGAGTTTAAACAGTTTTTTTCCCTCTAGCCATCAGCTGGGACTCAGGAGGCAGCAATAGATTGGGAGTGGGTGGGGTAAGCAAACGGCGACCGGCTGGGAACTGGTTTGGGGGCATGGTCAGCCAATCTTATTACCGGTTCTCCGAACTATTAAATTTTTTTACTACCAGTTCTTGCGATCCAGTGCAAACCAGGAGCAACCCACCACTGATAGATAGATAGATAGATAGATAGATAGATAGATAGATAGATAGATAGATAGATAGATAGATAGATAGATAGATAGATGTTTTTAATATTTTTGCTAGAAAAATAGCTTGTCGGCTATATGATACTGTCTGGACGGCCCATGAGATTGGGCTGAAAGGCAAAAAAAATTGGAGATTTGTGATATCTCCTCCATTCGTGGTAATCCAGGATGACTCAATACAACAAACATACACACACACACATATATATATTTATATTTATATTCTGAGGTTTTCACGGGTGTTTGTATGTAGGTCTTTGATTATTCGGGTTTTCTCCCGCATAAAATTGGAAGTGTCTTGGCAACGTTTCAACGAAGTCTCATTCGTCATACTCAGGCTAGTGTTCTCGGCTTCATGCTTCTACCAAAGACCTACATACACACACACACACACACTATAATATATACAATATAAGTTAAGCAGGCTTATAAACATGGAATTAACAGTATTTGAAAGAACTACAAACCTCTTTCTATACACAGATTTAGTCAAGTTTTAGAAGAGTATTAAGTGGCTTGATTGACAGGTCTTGGGCACCTTGACAGGTGGCTGAGCACATTATTCCAAGCACTGCTCCACACTCAGGTGAATATGTATTTGGGGGTGAGGAGTGGGAAATGAAGCCAGAGAAATTTATCAGTTGCTTTCCTTAACTTGTTCTGCATTAAAAGAGTAAGTATAGCATCTGTTGATGGTGCTATTCTTTTTTATGACAGAATAAGGCTTGGCTAGCACTTTAACACAGTTACTGGTTAACACAGCTAATTTTGCAGGCAACCACATGTGAATATACAGAAGTGCTGAATGGCTCGTCAGTAACTCAGTGTATATTTGCAGCAGAGCATATTAATGTAGTTTTAACTGTTGTTTAACCTAAAGCCAGGTTTAATTAAGTGTAAACCAATACTTCTCTGTTGCAATAAAATAGATTACTAATCTGATTACAGGCTGACCTTTTGTGAACTAATCATAGAACAAAATGTGACCATATTCCAATTGATAAATTGATATTGCTTGACCTAAATATCTGCAAAAGACATGGAATACAATCCAGATTTTTAAACTTTTGATGACCACAGAAGAAACTTGATAGTTGATATTTACAGCTTTTCTTTCATTCCATTACATTCAGGAATGCATTTTTTTTCTGCTGGCTCCTGTCTGCCAGATATTTAGACTTTATTTGGATTTTTATCCAACCATCAAGGCCTTCCCAAGGACCTGGGATAGGTAGATGCTGCTGTTTGATGGAGGTATCATCACAAGATATACGCTGTTCCAAGTAACCTGAAGAAAGTTTGGGTATTTGTGAAACTCCCAATCTTGACAGATCAGTTGAAAACTTCCTTGACTAATATTCCAGCATGTTTACTAACTATATTTATTTAACCCAATGTTTGGTGTTCAGACAGTGCATCAAATCATACATTAACCCACATTGAGAACTATCCCTAACTTGGATTTTTGGGGTTCTGCTAGTGGAAGCCTGAGCAGACTTCCTGGCTCTCGGACATTGGTTAGCCGAGACAAAGAAAACTGAAATGTAGTTACAGAAAAATATGCAAGTACCTATTCTTCTTTGTCAGTAGTAGGCAGAGCAGTTTTGCCAAAAGTCATGGAATAGGACAGGTGCCAACTTTGGAGGAAGAGGCGCCCCAAAAGGCAGCTGAACCCCGTGTCATCTCTTCATCTCTACTCATTTCTTGAGAATCGAAAGATGTTTTCTTGCAAGTTTCTAAATTTTCAGCAGCATTCCAAAGCACATACCATTCTTCAAATGTAGGTCAGGAAACATGTTGTGATGTGCTTGCTATCTTGCACCTTCTTTGGACTTAGTGCAAAGCATCCTCCTATTTACTTCAACAGTATACCTTTGTAAATCAGATTTTAAAAAAACCTAGTTATCCTATCTTCTCAAAAAGAAAATTGGCAAGGGATCTCTTTCTTCATAGGAAAGTACACTTACAATTCTCTAAGTCATATTTTTAATATGTAAAAAGTTTGGCTGGCATTGCTGACCCAAAGCATTATTAATAGCCACCTGGGTGGGAATCAGATTTTGTTGTGGCCCGCCAGTGGCCTGCACGGATGGTGGCTGATCCCGACGACGAGGAGGCTGGTGTGGGGTCGTGCCAGCAGCCTGCGCAGCCAGCGCTCACATCGAACAACGAGGAGGCTGAAGAGGATGTGGTGCCAGAGGCAGAGACTCAGCCTGGGCCTTCAAAACCTCCAGAGGCTTCTTCAAGTGGAGAGAGCGAAGTGGAGGAGCCTCTCCTCAATGCTCAAGCATGCAGGGCCGCCAAAAGGTAGGAGTCGCTATTCAGGAGGAGGAGGTCTCCTCGAGAGTAAGGTTTGAGGATAATTGGCCACTCCCTTAAGGCTATTTCAGTCGCACGCAGTTAGTAATTTCATTCTGGAAACAACGTGTAATTATTAAAGAGCATTTTTGAAGAGTGAGTGTCTTATGGTATCTTGTCTTCTGGGCTGGTTGCCAACCTTTGCCGGACTTTGTTTATTCTTGGTACGTTATAACTTTGATAAGGATCATTGGTGTGTATTACAATCCTTGGGAATCTAGAGCTGGGGCAGAACAGATTTTCAAATCACTAAGGCCATCGCTTCATTGACTGGGATTTTGTTATTCTATTGCTTATCTCACAACTTCCATGGATTCAGTATTTAACAGCAACAATGGTTAGCACAGTCCTAAAATTATGAGCAAATTACATTTGAGAAATGTGATTTTAATCAACTAAAGGTGACTGGAAAATATTGCATTCATTTTGAATAGTATCCCACTTCATTTCCTTTCAATTGATCAATCGGTCGATTGATTATGTGATATCATGTCACTTCTGACTCTTAGCAAATATACAGTTTCTTGGCCTTTTTTATTATAATTAATGGGAAAAACATCTGAGCCATGATTATATTTAGAAAGGTAGTATATATTTAAATAATAGCTAAATTATGTCATTAATTGATTTAGCTTGAAGAAAATTTTAGGATTAAAAAAAACAGTAATAGCAATAGCACTTAGACTTATATATTGCTCCATAGTGCTTTATAGCAGGGGTCCCCAACCCCCAGGTTGCAGACAGTACCGATCTGCGGCCTACCAGGAACTGGGGCATGCGAGCAAGTAAAGGCAGCGCACAAAATCATACACACACACACACACACATACACACACCAGTCCGCTAAAAACTGTTCACCATGGAACTAATCCCTGGCACCCAAAAGGTTGTGGGATGGAGGGTAACTGATTTACAGCACTCTCTGAGCAATTTACAAATGTCACCATATTGCCCCCATCAATTTGGGTCCTCATTTTACTGACCTCGAAAAGGTTGAAGTCAATCTTGAGCCAGTCAGGCTCAAACTCCTGACTGTAGGCAGAGTTTGCCTGCAATATTGCATTCTAACCACTGTGCCATCACAGCTCCTAGTAATTGTCAGAAACAGAATGTGATCTCTTCATTCATCCTTCAACAGCCTTGTCTACACTGGATATTTGTTTCCTCAAGTCAAATCATACTTACACAGAAGAGAAATCAGCTGTTTTGCTACCAAGGAAACCTTCTGCAAGCAAATTAATTTGCTTTTATTTGTAAAAGTATTCATGTTGTACAGCACTAGTATGTCCTGATTTTCATATATAATGTGTGTACATATTCTATAGAGTTAAGACCATTTGATTTGGTACATATTTCTGGGGAAGCAAAAACCTCAGACCAAAATTGGGGGAATATGATCTCTAATGGAAGATTGAGCTCCAATTGGCTCATACAGAAATGCTAGCTGAATAACATCTTTACACAGCTCTCAACGATCAATAGAGTTATTCAAATGATTTAATAACAGCAATTGTATAAGGTAATACATGTCTTAAAAGCTTAGAAGAGCTTGAATGCAGTTATACTAACTAGGCCTTTCCTAATCAGTCTGTACACCCAATAATGAAAGAGAAATGTTTAGGGTCTAAGAAAAAGGACTTATCAAGAACACAAAAGAAAAAATGTGCCCAACACAATCTAGTCTAGAGATATGTCACAGACACACAGAATGAACCAAAGTGTGATAATTCACTCATTGACCATCAGCAAAGCATTGCAAGACCCAAACTTCACACATAATTTTTCCTTTTTGTTATATTTTTCTAAACCAAGATATATTGTTTCAATGCCATGATAAAGTAGTAATTAAAATTATTGGCATTCCATTGTTTTGATAACAGCTTATTATCTGATGATTTTCCGTGATCTGTGAAAGAGCCATGGGGGCATAATAGTTAGAATGCAGTACTGGAGCTGACTCTGCCCACTGACATGAGTTTGATCCTGACCAGCACAATGTTGTCTCAGTTTTCCATCCTTCCAAGGTCAGTAAAATGAGGACCTAGATTGTTGGGGACAATATGCTGACTCTGTAAACCGCTTAGAGAGGGCTGTAAAGCACTATGAAGTGGTATATAAGTCTAAGTGCTATTGCAATTGCAATTAGAAATAAAGAAAAGATAAAGATTCTATCAATATTAGTTACAATTTAGATATAGATATTATAACCATCAAATTATTTTCATACAAAATTGAGTGTGTTAGGGAAAACAGAAACTGTTGCAGATTAAATCAAAGTATTTTGTACAATGAAGATTTCAGTCTTGAGCTGATCTCCATAGTATAATACATAGTACAAAAATTAAAATACCCCACAAAATAGTTAAAAAGAAGAAACAAAAACTATTGGGTGTTTCAATTCCCCCTTTTTGTAGAACTGCTAATTTTCCATATTGTGGACACTTTGTCTCCTTAGCAGTCAGCCTGTAAATAATTATATTTGCCATGCTGTATGATGTGTTGTTTGTATGGGAACCATTTCTGCTTAAATTTAGTTAAGCCTATTGTGTATAGTTTTGCCTCTGCTGCATATCCTCTAAGTTTAAGTTCCAAATCAGATATTGTCAGAATCGTATCTTTCTATCAATGCTATTAAAACTTATTTGCGCTGCTATAAGAATGTATCTCATTGAAGTATGATGTTTCTTACTGATGTTTTTCTGAGATTTTACCTAATAAGGAAAGTTGTGATTTCATTTCAATTTACATTTCAATTTTTTCTGCATTGCACTATGCATCTCTTTCCAGTATTTGAGGGGGGGGGGCGTGTTCCATATCTGCCATGTATGATAAAATGTTCCTTACGTTTTATAGCATTTCCAACACATTTTACGGTACAATTTTAAATATTATTGATGGAATTGTATACCATCTGTAAAACATTTTGTATCAATTTTCCTTTGAGTTATAATAACTTGGTGTAAATTCTTACAGATTTATAGATTTAATCTATAATTCTTGCCATTATTGTAGGATTTTTTTTTGTATCCTTCCTGCCATACAAGTTTTTTGTTTCTTCTGTCTCTGTATATCATATCTAAGTAAAAGTTTGTACAGTTACCCTAACAGATGGTGTTGGTTTTATATGAGTGTTTCAAATTATTTTTCATAATATTCCTTCTTTCTTAAGATCTGATTTTATTCTTCTACTTTTTGCAAATACATCAACCATGGTATCTTCTGTCACTAAATAGGTCTTGCTGTGTTTTTAATTAGTCTGAATGAGGCACATTTGCATAAGTAATTAATTTTTTCTTGCTGTAATTGTCTCCGAACTGAAAAGTATTTGAGGAAGGAGCTAGAGGTGAAATTGTTGGCTTATTATTCCCTTTATTGAATTCTATGTTTTTATCAAACTTTATTTAATTAAGTGTCCATTAAATGTTTATTCTCCTTTGTATCTCTGTATTATAATTATTTATGAAGTCCATTGGCTAAGCTGGGTCCTTCAAAAATTCTAATTTTAATTTAATTTTAATTTTTTAATATTTGTATTATATGTGTTTTAATTTGGCTGTTCACCGCCCTGAGTCCCCCTCCCAGGGAGAAGGACGGTATATAAATTGAAATAAATAAATAAATAAATAAATAGCCAATTTTTTCTTTGACTCTGGGCTTTTCCCCACTCCATATAAGTTTTCTGATAGTTCTTTGTGTAGTTATCTCTGAAATTCTGATTGGTGTCATTTGGAATAGGTAATTTATCAAGGGAAATACATTTATTTTGATGGCTGGAATTGATTCTAACCAAAATAATTTTTAAGTTCGTCCACCTTTCAGAATTTTTCTATTCTATTATTTGCAAACTTGAATGTAGTGTTTGGATCCTTCCATTATTGCTGATATTGTTTCTATTTCTTTTTTTAGGCTAATAATTTTCCTGGTTTGTTCATATATTCAAATTTTATTTTCTTCAGTAATTCTTCTGTTTCTAACAGATTTAATTACTGTTTTGTTTCTTCTTAGTTTCAGGTCATCGATTGTTTATTTGGGTTTTATGCTTTTCTTTCAATTCACTTATTTTGATATCTAATTGTTCTTTTCATTCATTGTACTCTCTGTTTTGTTTTGTGGCTAGTTGTATATTTGTAAAACTCCCAGCCTTGAGAAACTCAATTGACATTTGCCTCAACTAATGTTCTTACAACTTGCTTACATCATTCCCCACATATTAAGCATGTTATTACAGAATTGTGTATTTGTAACTGGGGGCAGCAAATACCAGGCCCCTGGGCCTGTGTGCAGTAGATATGTCAGCGGTTCCCAGAGATGCTTCAACTATATGTTGTTATGTTATGTTATGTTATGTTATGTTATGTTATGTTATGTTATGTTATGTTATGTTATGTTATGTTATGTTATGTTATGTTATGTTCTCACCTGGACTACAGTAATGCTCACGGGGCTCCCCTGAGGAGCATCCGGAGGCTCCAACGGGTCCAAAATGCGGCTGTGCAGGTGATAACGGGAGCGACATGGCGCTCCCATGAAACACCTCTCCTGCACGAGCTGCACTGGCTTCCGGTGGTCTTCCAGGTGCGCTTCAAGGTATTGGTTCTCACCTTTAGAGCACTCCATGGCTTAAGACCAGGGTATTTACGGGACCGCCTTCTGCGACCAATAACCTCCCACCGGCCCATACGCTCTCACAGAGGGGGCCTCCTCAGGGTGCCGTCGGTCAGACAATGCCGGCTGGCAGCCCCTAGGGGGAGAGCCTGCTCTGTGGGGGCACCCACCCTCTGGAACGAGTTACCCCCAGGAATACGACTTATCCCGGATCTCCGTACTTTTTGTAAGGCCCTGAAGACCTTTCTATTCCAACAAACCGGAGTGGCCTAAAGGGATTTTAGCGGGATTAGTTTTAATTTTATAGATAGGGGGTTTTAAATTGGGAAGCCAAAGGATTTAATTCTATTTTAAATTATTTTAACGTTTATATTGTATGTATTTTAATCTTGGCTGTTCACCGCCCTGAGTCCTTCGGGAGAAGGGCAGTATACAAATTTAATTAAATAAATGAATAAATAAA
Organism: Masticophis lateralis; assembly: GCA_030761175.1. Classification (NCBI taxonomy): domain Eukaryota; kingdom Metazoa; phylum Chordata; class Lepidosauria; order Squamata; family Colubridae; genus Masticophis; species Masticophis lateralis. The sequence goes on from JAUDYJ010000002.1 coordinate 122,194,644, forward strand.
TAAATAAATAAAATATGGTATGGCAGGCATGGCATGGCATGGCATGGCATGGCATGGTGTTATGGTATGGTATGTTATAGTATGTTATGGTATGTAATGTTTATATATTACATTACATTACATTATTATTATATTGGAGAAACTTCCTAACAGTGAGGATAATTAACTAGTGGAACAGCTTGCCTTCAGAAATTGTAGGTATTTCAACATTGGAGATTTTAAAGAAAAGACTGGACAGTGGCCTGTCTGAAATGATATAGGGTCTCCTGCTTAAGCAAGGGGTTGGACTAGAAGACCTCCAAGGTCCCTTCCAGCTCTATTCTGATTGATTGAGGAGGCAGTAACATACTATTGTAGTTCTGAAATGTGGTGATGACTTCACTTTTTCAGGACCTATGGCTCTCGGAATATTTGTTTTGATTTTGGTGCAGGGCTTTTTCAGGGCTTTTCAAATTTTTTTATAATTGTTATAAAATTTAACAGCTATAATAATTCTTATAATAATTTTATTAGACCATGCCTCTTCTTCTATTGGCCTGCTTACTTTGATGGTTTCAAAGAACAGGCCCTGCCAAGCTCTCTGCCCGTGCAGAAATCCTGTAAATTTCAGGAAGATGGGGGTGTTAACTCCCACTGGGGAAAGTGAGGGTCTCTCTCTCTCTCTCTCTCTCTCTCTCTCAATACAAGACTAACTTCAGGGAGGAAATTATTACCAGCAATTGAAGAGAATCCTGCCCGCCTACCTACTCTATCTACCTACCGTCCTGCTTCCAGTAGAGATTAGATGCTCTCTAGCTTACCTGATCTTTGGGTGTGATTGGCAAGGCTGTGTTTAGAGACCCCTGTTGTTATAAGCACCCGCCCTCCCCCCGAATGCATCTGCTGAGGAGAACTTGAAAAGTGTATCTTGTTTCTATTTCATACCTCCTCCTGCTCTCTAGTCATTCTTCTGGTGACCCTTTCACTCTCCAGCCATTCAATAGTAAAATAGCAGTTTCATGGAAAACCAAGACCCATGATTAAACCAAGACCCACATGCATTTGAATTAGTATGGAATATGTGAATGTCAACATTTCAATGCATGAACAGCTTTCCAAATCAGGAATGGTTCAGGTCAATTTGACCTGAATTATCCTCTCTAGCTGTGAAAGTAACCTGAGCTGAAGGGGGGGGGGGGAAGCATTACAAAATACACATAAATGAATAGAGGTGGTTCTTTCTCCACCCACCCAGTGAGAGACTACTGCATTTCTGTCATTTCCTACATTTTAAAAATAGTTTCCTTTCCTCTTCATGAAATACTAGTAGCATATCAACAGACCAGGGATGGGTTCTACTTACCTTTACTACTGGTTCGCAATGGGACCACGCACGGAGAAGCATCCTGATGACATCGGAGTCGGTGGGCGGAACCTCCTGCCAGTTTTACTACTTCTATAGAATCGGTCCGAACTGGGGGCAACCCACCACTGCAACAGACCAAAAGGCAACCTTTCCGATATATTAATTTCCCACTTATACAGAAGTTTTCTGTTCTTTGGCTTGGAGACTCACAAACTTGCATTTAGTAGTGTTTTTGCTAGGCTGTCACATCCAAGCTGATGGATCAATCAACCTCTCTCCCCCTAAAAACAGCACTCAAGCTCCTCATCAGAGTCCAGGACACAGTATAATTGACACCCCTGTTTTCCTAATCAGAGAATGAAATGGAGTGGAAGCCATTTTCTTGGGTAATATTAGGAGCAAATCTTAAAGAATTATAGTAGTTGGAAAAGTTGTTTTCTCTATACAAATCTCCCTACACTGTAGTATTTAGCCTTTGCTCAATTAAGCCAATTTTCTAGCTTTGCATAGTCCACCGAAACATAAACAGATCATGGACTGAGTTTGCACAATATACTAGATGAAAAAGTGTGGCTCATCTGTAATTTAATCCAGGGGTCCCCAACTCCCAGGCCACAGACCAGTACTGGTCCACAGCCTGTTGGGAACCAGGCTGCACAAGTAGCAGGCAAGCAAGCAAAGCTTCATTTGCGTATGTGTGGGATCTAGGTTGCATGCAAAACTATCCCCCCTCCCAGTCTGTGGAAAAATTGTCTTCCATGAAACAGGTCCCTGGTGACAGAAAAGTTGGGGACCGCTAGTGTAGTCCATTTAGTCACAAAAAAAAATCCTAAAGGAACAGGGGGAAAAAATGCATGTTGCCTAAGGCTGCCACATTCCCTCTCTATCTCTCCCTGTCCCTCTGTGTGTGTGTCTGTGTGTGTGTTCTCTCTTTGTAAATATGTGTGGGGTATGTATATGTCTGTTTGTGCATGTGTATGAATATGTATGTGTGTATATGTGCATATGTGTGTGTGTGTAAAGTGCATATGTGTGCATAGTACAATCGTATATGTACTTGCTCAGCTATACTATACATACACTGTATTCAGTGGAAATGCCCCATAGACTTATGCACCTAGGATTCCATCTTTCTATCTCATACAGCCAGAAGTTTTTTTCAGAAAACAGGTTTTCAAAATGAGCACATGGTTCAAGTTGCATTATAGTGCCCAAGGGTCCTTTTACTTCTTGCCAGCTTCCCTTCAACCTATATTGACATATTGCCAGAAAGCACCATAAGAGATTTATGGTGGCATAGGATTTATGGGCTCATCAGAGGTCTCACAGAACTCTTAGGAAGCACTTCAAACGCTGCCCTGCATTCCATACTTGGTTTTTTAAAGATCCCATTATTTAGACTTGCCTTTGCCCTTGGCCATTTTCTTCTCTCACCTTAATCCTCTTCTGCTTGGTTAAACTGGAAAAGAGGCTTTGGAGCTTGAGAGTATCAGATGCCAATTGTAAACAGAACTAACCCTAAAAACTAAAACCAGATTCCTACCCTGTTTCCCAGAAAATAAGACATCCCCTGATAATAAGCCCAATCAAGCTTTTGAGCACATGTGCTAAAATAAGCCCTCCCTGAAAATAAGTCCTCCCCGAAAATATTTAAATGCATGCGCAGCCAGTCCCTGCCATTTCCTCTAGTTAGGGTTAGGAAGACAGAGCTGGAAAGCAGGTAAGATGGCAAGAGGAGCCCTGTCTTGCTCCTTACGCCCCAATATAATAAGCCCTCCCCAAAAATAAGGCAAAGCGCTTATTTCGGGGTTCAAAAAAATATAAGACAGGGTCTTATTTGGGGAAAACACGGTACCCACAAAGCATCTATAGTTCAACCTTGATAAAACATAGAGGACATATCATTCTATCTCAGCTTTTCACAACGAGGACTCTCTCTGTACTGCCTCAGTTGAAGAAGAATGGCAATCCGATAGACCTGGAGATGGTTCAGTTTGAATGAACCAGACTCTTCTGTTCCTCAGAGTTGAGTGGTCCTGGATGACAGCGCTCACAGACCAAAAAGGGTGGTGGCACGGCGACACAGGTGAAAACAGAGTCTTCTGATTGAATGAATGGTCAATGAGGCATGTCAGATTGTATTCACAGTGAATATTGTGTTGGAATAAGAGAAAAACTATCTGAAAACAAGATCAGCTAATGATAATTAAAGCTGTCTCTGGTACAGTGAGAGAACACATGAAGTTGAGTTTATGAGGACATAGTACAAAAAGAAGAGGCCAGGGTACACACAAGTGAAGGGGAGGAAAGGTTCATATTATTATTATCTCAATAAAAAGAATGACCACAAATAGATCTATTGTTTTGGCAGTGGAAAGTAGGCCACTTTAATCACTACACATTTTACTGACATACAGAATACAGAATAACAGAGTTGGAAGGGATCTTGGAGGTCTTCTAGTCCAACCCTCTGCCTAGGCAGGAAACCCTACATCGCTCCAGACAAATGGTTATCCAATATCTTCTTTAAAACATCCAGTGTTGGAGCTCATCTGGAGGCAAATTGTTCCACAGATAAATTGTTCTAAGTGTCAGGAAATTTCTCCTTTGTTCTAGGTTGGTTTTCTCCTTGATTAGTTTCACCCATTGCTTCTTGTCCTACCCTCAGGTGCTTTGGAGAATAGCTTGACTCCCTCTTCTTTGTGGCAGCCACTGAGATATTGGAACACTGCTATCATGTCACCCCTGATCCTTCTTTTCATTAAACTAGACCCAGGTCCTGCAACTGTTCTTCATATGTTTTAGCCACCAGTGCCCTAATCATATTTGTTGCACTTCTCTGCACTCTTTCTAGAGTCTCCACATCTTTTTTACATTTGGCATGCAGTATTCCAAGTGTGGCCTTACCAAGGCATTATAAAGTGGTATTAACACTTCATGTGATCTTGATTCTATCCCTCTGTTTATGCAGCTCAGAACCGTGTTGGCTTATTTGGCAGCTGCTGCACACTGCTGACTCATATTTAAATGGTTGTCCACTAGGACTCCAAGATCCTTCTCACAGTTACTACTGTTGACAAAGGTGCCACATATATTGTACCTGTGCATTTTGTTTTTCTTGGCTAAATGTAGAACCTTACTTTTTTCACCACTGAATTTCATTTTGTTAGATAGCGCCGAATGTTCAAGTCTATCAAGATCCTTCTGTATCTTAAGCCTATCTTAAGTGTTGGCTATTCCTGCAGCTTGGTGTCATTTGATGAGTTCACTATCTATCCTCTCATCCAAATAGTTGATTAAGATGTTGAAGAGTACTAGATCTAAAACAGAACCTTGGGTACCCCACTGCATACTTCCCTCCATGTAGATGCAGTTCCATTGAGGACTACACGTTGACTGCAGTTGGTCAGCCAGTTACGAATCCATCTGGTGGTGATACTGTCTAACTCACATTTTTCTATTTTAACTAGTAGTAGGTTGTGGTCTACTTTATCAAATGCCTTACTGAAGTCCAAGTAAATTATATCGACAGCATTCCTCTGGTCCACTAATTTTGTCACTTTATCAAAGAATGCAATAAGATTAGTCTGGCATGATCTGTTTTTGACAAAACCATGTTGGCTTTTAGTTTTTACTTTGTTTGCTTCTAGGTGTTTGCTGATTCGTTGTTTGATTATCTATTCCAGAATCTTCCCTGGTATTGAGGTCAGGCTGATAGGTCTGTAGTTTCCTGGATCTATTTTTTTTTTCTTTTTTGAAAATGGGAACTACATCAGCTCTTTTCCAGTCCTCTGGCAGTTCCCCTGTGCTCCAGGATCTTTGAAAGATATAGTTCAGTGGTTCTGAGATCACACCTCCCAGTTCCTTCAGAACCTTAGGGTGTAGTCCATCTGGTCCTGGTGATTTGAACTTGTCTAGGGTAGACAGGTGCTCACTTACCATTTTATTCCTTATTTTAACTTGTGTTCCTAGTCTGTTTTTTGTGGTGCTGTTTTTGATAGGTTGGACCGTTTTTTCCCTTTGTGTAAAGACAGATGCAAAAATGAGTTAAGTAGTTTTGCTTTCTCCCTGTTGCTTGTCACCTTCTTGCCACTTTCTCCCAGCAATGAACCAATTGTTTCCTTGACTTTTTTCTTGTTTTTAACATGTTGGAAGAAGCTTTTATTATTATTTTTTTACTTTTGTCGCAAGCCTTTGTTCATTGTGAGCCTTAGCTTTCCTCACTTCATCTGTGCAGGCTCAGGCTATTTGTTAATATTCTGCCTTAGTTATGTGCCCCTCTTTCCACTTTTTATACTTGCCCTTTTTGTCTTTCAATTTGTCAGAGAGTTCTTTATGCAGCCATGCTGGTTTCTTTTGAGAGCTATTTTTTTTCTTCTTCATTGGTATTGTGCTAGACTGGGCTTTTATAATCGCACATTTCAAAATATCCCAAGCTTCTTGAGTTGTTTTCCCCTTGAGGATTCTCATCCATGGAATCGTTCCCAAGCTCTAAGTTTATTGAAATTAGCCAATTAACTTGATTCGCATGTATTGTCTTAAAATAGATTCAGGATGTTGTTTTCTCCTTTCTCCTCAGGGTCGACATAGCAGATTTTCCTTTCTAAAAATAGATGCACAGCTCTGTATTATAATTATCTCTGCACACATCTGTCTTTAAATCTGTTTGGAGTGCTAGAGGTTCCTACTTGTCTTATGTTCTACAGATTCTAAAACTGGCTATCTTCACATCCCTGAACAGTCAGCAGTTAGAGATATCTCTGAAGCGTTGTCATAGTTAAAATCTCCCTGCTATATTTTTTTTCAAGTGCGCTTCCTATTTTAGGGTTGCCCAGACTCTTTTACACTCAACAAATAGCTTTTTCTGACATCACTGCCTTGATGTGGGTGGGGTAAAGTCTCTAGACATAAGAGACCAAAAGTGATAACTTGCTGCTGTTTTTTGATCTCTCCAGCTCATAGCCTCAGCAGTCAAATAGGAGAAGGGGGTTGCAGCTATTCTCCCCTCCCCTCCTGAGTGGTCTTTCTTCTTGTTTAAAAAAATGCAGTGGAAAACATGGGAAGGCTACCAATGGGCAATGATGTCATCTGAATGCCCTCCATAAAATTCCATGAATGAGGCAGGCTAAGTGCTCAATCTGGCTCTATGCATACTCCTGCCAGCACATCATTAACAAAACAGTATCTTGACATTAAAATAGTCCAGGAATGGAAAGAGTAGATTAGTTCTGCTGCACATCACATGCTATGATCCAGATATCTAATAGCTGCCCTATAATGCTTGTCTGAGAGCGAGTTTGGTGTAATAGTTAAGGCAACAAGCTAGAAAGCTGGAGACTGTGAGTGCTAGGCCTGCCTTAAGCTCCAAGCCAGCAGGTTGACTTTGGACCAGTCACTTTCTCTCAGCCCCAGGAAACAGGCAATGGCAAACTATTTCTGAACAACCTTGCCAAGAAAACTGTAGGGACTTCTCCATGCAGTCTCCAAGAATCAAACACAGTTGAACGGAAGAAAAAAAACCCTGTCTAATAATTTTCCAAGCAGAAAATCTGCAGTGTATATACAGAGTATATACATTCAATACAGGCCTAAGCAGGGGTTTGGACTAGAAGACCTCCAAGGTCCCTTCCAACTCTGTTATTCTAGTCTATTCAGGCTCTACTGAACTGTTTTTTCTATTGATTATTTTTGAATTCAACTTCACTCCAAAAGAAAGAGATCACCAAAATATGTTTCCTTTAAAGGAAGGGGTGGACACTGCTTTAAAAAAAATAGAAAATATTAATTGCTGCCATGATACCAGCAATGATGATGTTCAGGACACTGCACAATATACATGGGTTTTATTTGTTCTGCTTTTCTTGTGGTATTTTGCTTTCTGGTTGATCGTTGCTCAATGGCGAGATGGGTGACATGAAAATTTAATAAATAAATATTTTCTAGATGGTGGTTGTTTGGCTCACAAACCAGTTTTTCAATATATGGCATCTTAACCATATTTCAGAGAAAGAAGAAGGGGTCATATTTTCCAGGGTTCTTACAATCAAGTCAATAAGCAAGTCAACACAAGGGGGGGAACGATAAGGAGCATGAGATGAAACCAGGGATGAGATGCAGATATCTCCTGGCCAGTCTGCTGAGAGCTATTGCTTAACCATGATTGGAAGACCTTATTTCACCATCCTGACCAAGCTAGCAAAAGTTAGAATTAAACAAACTATGATGGAGTGCTGTGGCTCACAAATTTAGGATTGCTGGGCTAACAATCAGCAGGTTTGTGTTCAGGACCTGGTAGCTGCCATGAGACAGGTTAAGCTCCCGTCACATGCTCCAGCTCCTGCAAACCCAGCAGTTTGAAATCAAGCAAGTAGATAGATGGGTACCACTTCAGTGGGCAACTTAACAGGGACATGAAAGGAGCTCCCAACTGAGTGTGCCCTGGGCAACAGTGATGTCACCATTCAATCCTTTCAACCGAAAAGCACGTGGGTGCAAATGTAGTAGTAGCAATAATAGCATTAAGGGCACAAATGGAACCTGCCTGCTTGTTTTTACTTTATTCACTGGGTTTTTACCTAATCCACTGTATTGTGGGGGAAGCAGGAGAGAAAGGGGATGCTTTAATTATTTGCTCCCATCACAGTCCCAATCCATTTCAGATGGTGATATTTGTCCCATAAAATAAATTGCCATGACTACCCAATTCAGGGGGGGAAAAAACACAGTTGGGAAGGAGAAGGGGATAATGCCAAAATGATGCAAATCCCCACTGTCAGCCCACCATGAATTGTGATGACCCAGCACCCAGGCAAAATATAGTCACTTGTTCTTTCAACATTGCAGAATATATTCACCGGGCTACTCTTTTGGAACTTGTCTTGTTCCTTTCACTGGTTCTCAAGACTGTCACGGGAATTGTCCTTCTATTTTTGAGCTTTGATTTAATAACATTTTGCTCCAAGCCCACACTCTGAAGAAACACCCCCTAAGGAAAGAAAGTCTAATTCACTCAGTGTATATGATAGCACAACTTTTTCCATTGGGTAATAAAACCACTTTCTTCTTAGCCTTCCAAATAACTGAGCATGCCAAGTTCTTTTAATTATTCATTAGAACTCCTCCAAGATGTAATCATGGGGGTTTCAAATGACTTGGAGAGTAAAAAAGATATCTGGCACTTCATTCACTCAGATCTTTCAAAGGGAAAGGTGAGGTGGGATGGCAGCAATATGACACCCTTGGGGTTCAATGGATATACCACCGCTGGAGTCCCACTGCTTTGGTGACCTGCCTAAGAGATGTAGTGGTTGCCTGGAAAACTGAGAACGATTTGACTGAGTCACTTGGGCAAGTAAAACTTTAGCTGAGCATTTTGCTTCAGCAAAATCTATATAGTATTGTAATTAAGATACATGCTAATCCCAGAATGATTGAATCACCCTTCACTACATAAACCATAATCAGCTTGTTTGCATAACACATTAAGCCATAACTCAAAGGTTTACAAGGCAGAAAGACTGAAATTCACCAAATATAGTAAGTGGAAACAAACAAATCACATATTGATGATTAGGATACAGGGCCAGAAATACACTAGGGCAGAGGTGGGCAGGTGTGGGCCTTTTACAACCTATGGACTTCAACTCCCAGAATTCCTGAGCCATCTTGATAGCCAAGATGGCTCAAGATTCCTGAGACAGCCAAGATGGCTCAGGAATTCTGGGAGTTGAAGTCCACAGGTTGTAAAAGGCCCACAGTTGCCCACCCCTGCACTTGGGTATCAGCCATTTCCTGATTTATGGAAAAGGTTTAGGGGAAGGCCTGTCTTCTCCTTCAAGTATACTTTTCAAAACACAGATATGGTGAGTTCTTGGAAGGTTTCAGGTCCTCAAGGAATGTAAGCTGCAAGAATGCAGAGATCTCATCTTATGTTTTCATGGTAAAATAGTCTCTGACTTGAAGAATTCAGGTTGTGCCTGAGGCCTAGTTCATCAGAAGACTGGAGCTAGGAGGCTTTGAAAGCTTTATTCCTGCTTCTGGTGCTGCACTTTTGATGGAAGTGATCAGTCCCTTCCAATCTAGGAAGAGACTAAGTTTCCAGCTACCATCTAAAATGGGGAACATGATACCCCAAGAGAAGTAACAGAATGACCGAGTTGGAAAGGATCTTGGAGGCCTTCTACTTCAACCCCCTGCTCAGGCAGGAAACCCCATACCAATTCAGACAAATAGTTGTCCAATCTCTTCTTAAAAACTTCCAGGGCTGGAGCACTCACAACTTCTGTAGGCAAGTTGTTCCACCAATTAATTGTTCTAACTGTCAGGAAATTTCTCCTTAGTTTTAATCTCCTTGAATAGTTTCCATCCACTGCTTCTTGTCCTGCCTCCTAAACAAAATGGAGAGCTTTGAATAATCAAGAGCAAACTGATTTCTTTAGTAAACTCTCCAGAACAAAACAAATGGTGAAGGTACATTGACTATATTTTCATGATACGTATACCTGTTCTTACCTCGCCATTCAATTAACACAATTTTCTGATTTTGCAGAATCCACAAAATATAAACTAAGCAGGAACCCAGATATTGCCTGCTTGATCAAAAAGCATTGGCTAGTTCATGGTGGTATCTGTTGCATGAATGAGGCTCTTTATTTACATAAAACAGGAGGGGAAAATTGCACATGACCTAGAGCTACCAGATTTAGACATAAAAAAATATCTGGACAACCACTAGAAGACAACAAAGAGTTGGAATTCTCTGTATCTCTTTGCTGCCATTCAGTATTCAATAAGAATTGTGCAAGCCAGGTGTGATCATCCTATTTAGTGTTTGTTTCAAGTAAGAGCTCATGTATGGTTTCAAACAGACTGATCTCTTTAGGTTATAAAAACAGGCAGTGGAGGTTCTGTTTTGAACTTCTCTCCTTCCTCTATTTAGTATTAAAAACAACTAACAAGCTACAAAATGAAAGACCAAAAAATTTCTCTCATTTTTTAAAATCAAATTTTATCAAACAGAACTCACATCCAAGAAAAAATTAATTCAGGAGAAGTTCTGAGAAGATGGGAGCATTCTGAAGTTAGATTCTTATTTTTTTTTCAACAAAACAGCCAAACAGTTTTTCCCAAAGGCACAAGCAAGATGTGAACAGTATATGAAATGTCTGACTGTGAGTAATCTTGTCAGAATTTTGGAGCGATGTTAAATGATATGATGTAAGTATCAAATCTATCAAAATATCCCAGTTATTAAATATTTGTATTCATAATGAAGCAGGTATTTGCACACTCTGATATGCAGATCCTTTGTTTATCATATTGTACACATTGAGGGCAAAAGAAGAAGGGGATGACAGAGAATGAGGTGGCTGGATGGAGTCACTGAAGCAGTCAGCAGGAGCTTAAATGGACTCTGGGCGATGAAAGAGGGCAGGAAGGCCTGGAGGAACATTGTCCATGGGGTCATGATGGGTCGGTCATGACTTTGAGACTAATAACAACAACACATTAATGAGTAATAAATTCTATCCTAAATTTAAAGCTGTTCTCCCCAAGCTTGATCCACTCCAGATAAAAAGCTTGCTGTGAATTCTGGAGTTTTTACTTGAGCTTCATCTGGAAGAACTAGGTCAGAGAAGGCATTTGAAAGCAAGGGATCATTTGGGGGAGGGGAGGGGAGAGGAGGGAGGAAACCGTGACAGGAAAACAGTCAGCCTAGACTGGCCAGAATCTAGAAAAAAAAGTAGAGCCCTAAATAATTACATTTTATGTGCACAGGTTTTCACAGGTGTTCCAGATATGTGTCCTTTCCCAGTAAGAAGTTTGGACAGATCTGTACTTTCTGCGTGGCCCATCACCAATTCAGACCACTCGGCACTCCCTGAATGGATAAGGAATGGATGATGTTGTCCATTTATCACTCCCACACTCTGTGCAAATGCATCCTCCGCTCATGTTTTCCAGCTTTGACTCAAAGCTGCTGTTCTTCCAGCCTGAGCCATCTTAAGCCCTTCATGTTGGGGCGGGGGGAGAGATCTCTGGTGCTCTGTTCTTTTTACAATAGCAGCCCCAGCTCCAGGGGGCTGCAGGACCTGGCAACCCTCTCTCTTCCAGTGACTGGTCCCTGCCTTGGATAGCCACATCATGCTGGGCTGCTGGATTGCAATGTTCTCTGCTGCTCAGCAGTTGCTGTTTCTTTATGATCGTGTGGTTGAATCAATGAACTATCCTCAACCCCTGGAGCTCTTGCTCCTTTCATGCCTTACATCTCCCAGTGAGCACCCTTTTGGTTTGGGTGAAGCAGATTCCCTTTGCTATCCCTATGTTCCATCCTGCAAAGTTTCCCTTCCCTTCTCATTATTTTTTTTAACTTGAAACTAGGAACAAGTGCTACTTTGTCTCTATGAAACTGAACTATCAGTTCTTCCTTTGTACGAAGTTTCCATGGACCTACTGAAGGAATGAAAGAACAACCTGTTCTCGCTTACTTCAATTATTGTACCATTGAACTACCGTGTACCATAATGGGGGGGGGGGGGGAGAAAGGCTGTCCATTAGCGTCAAAAGAAATAATGTGGGAACAGTGTGAAGGCATCCATGTGTGCAAATACCTGAGGAAGACAAAGCTGAGGTACTGCTCAGAAAAAGCCAGGCACTAATCAATCAGGACATATAATGACAATGAACAATGTTTGACTTCCCTGCAAGAAGGGACAGGGCAAGAAGTAGGAGAACAACCAATCAAGTGTTGTAGTGACTATAGTTTGGAATGAGCACCGTTCTGATTGCCCAGCCTAACTACCAACTCACAGCCACCCGGACTGGAATTGCTGAACTTGACTTAAAGAACAAGCGGGAGTAGCAGCATAGAAGTCAAGTAGCTTAGACTGAGGTGCATACAGGGGTGAAATCCAGCAGGTTCTGACAGGTTCTGAAGAACCGGTAGCGGAAATTTTGAGTAGTTTGGAGAACCGGAAAATACCACCTCTGGCTGGCCCCAGAGTGGAGTGGGAATGGAGATTTTGCAATATCCTTCCCCCAGGAATGAGGCGGGAATGGGGATTTTGCAGTATCCTTCCCCTGGAGTGGGGTGGGAATGGAGATTTTGCAGTATCCTTCCCCTGCCATGCCCACCAAGCCACACACACAAAATCAGTAGGGGGAAAAAATAGATTTCACCCCTGGGTGCATAACTTCTCTTCGTGTGATGCTGGTAGGGCAAAATGGTGGTAGGGGAAAATACACACCATAAAAAAAGGTATAAACACACATTTGCCCAGGTATGCTGCATCAAAGGAATGTTTGCAATGATAAAGCAGTGACTGGATCTTGTTTGAGTCCACTGCTATTAAAGAGACAGCATTTTATTTATTTATTTATTATATTTCTATACCGCCTTTCTCCCGCAGGACTCAAGGCGGTGTACAGTCAAGAAAAAATAAAAGATACATAAACATCATAAAATTGATAATTAAAATTATAGCATAGTTTAGCCCAAATAAATAAAACCCAGAATTATATAATATTTTAATCATTCCCAGTTAACGTGCTTAGCCCTGCCTGATTGAACATCAGGGTCTTGAGGGCACAGCGGAAAGCATGGAGATTAGGGATGTTTCGTATATCAGGGGGCAGTTCATTCCAAAGGGTTGGAGCCCTTACAGAGAAGGCCCTCCCCCTGGGAGTCACCAGTCGGCACAATTTGACTGACAGTACCCTGAGTAGTCCCTCCCTGTGAGAACGAATTGGTCGGTGGGAGGCTATTGGTGGCAAAAGACGGTCTCGTAAGTACCCAGGCCCTAAGCCATGGAGCGCTTTAAAGGTGATAACTAACACCTTGAATCGCACCCGGAAGATCACTGGGAGCCACTGTAGCTCACGTAGGAGAGGTATTACATGGGCGCAACAAGATGCACCCATAATCACCCGCGCAGCTACATTTTGAACCCAGTTCTATAAGGGAAGAATACCGCAAATCCTATAATTGCATTTCTTATTTTCATACAGTTCCAATTTCCCTAATGAATATAGATCTATGTATATGTATATGTATATGTGTGTGGGTAGGTGTATGCATATATATCAATAATCTGGTCAAAATAACTTTCACTTATTAGTTAGTGCACATTTATAAATTCCAAATAATCAAATCTATAAAATAAATTTAAAAAATTATATATATAAAGGCAATCCATTGCAGGGATAGCATTCTATTGGGAACATTTGCAATTAATAGCCGGAGCAATTGCAAAGTCCCATTACTTGGCTTGGTTGAAAACAACAAATGTTTTCTTGATCTGTCTCACCATATGGACTGTGTTATATCATGCCCCCACTGCAGCTGTCTGAAATGGTGACAGAGAAGCAACATGGTGGAGGGAACATGAGTTGTGGACTTTATATATCAAACTATGTAATTCAAGGAGTCATAACTGATCTTATGACAAGCCTGGACATGAACATCACAGGCTTATCTGTAAAGGAACAGGTAGAGAGAGATTAGTTCACACAGTTTCAGCAAAGCAAGAATCGTTTCTTGAAGAAAGATCAAGCAAAAGCCCTATGCTGGATTTCTAGTCTTCTTACACACTGCAAATCTGTCTTGAAAGCACTTGAGTGCAGTGTTCAAAGCTGGCAGAAATCCTAAAAAGCAGAGGCCTCTCTGCATCCTGGTTAGATTTTGGAATTCTCCCACCCTTGTTTCTGCCAGTGGCTATGATCATCACTATGAGAAACAAAAGTAGTTATAGGAGCTGGGACAGTGTAGTATATTCTGCTAAAGTATGGTTGGTTTAACCATAGGTTTCCAAATAAATCTATACTTTACAAACTGTAATTGGCAAAACCAAAGCTAAAGCCAAACCAACCATAATGTAGTTTAGGATAATGTGTGAATTCTATCATATGTTACCTCTTCTTGTAGTTAGAGATATACCTGGACTGGCATGTGATGTTGGAGCCCAACAGCTTCATGCCAGAGAAGCAGTTACCATGATTGTATTGATCTGGTTTGGAAAATTGTAGATAAAGATCTACAATGCAGTGTTAAAATGCAGTGTTCCTATTATCCTCAGTTCCAGCTCCTATGATCCCAGCAGCATTTTGTTAATGGAGATGAATTCAGTATCTAGAGGTTATCACATTGGAGAAGGCTGCTCTGAAGCACCTTTTGCGAAATAAAAGCGGGGGGGATGGGAGCTGTTACTTACATATTGAAGATTAGCGCTTGGTTGATCAGATGCAAGAAAAGCTATAGCTTAGATTTAATATGAGGATAATTACTGTTAAGAAGGGGTGGTGCTCCTTTATTTGTTATTCAGATGCCACATATCCTAAACATGGCTGTGTTTCCTCCAGTCAGAACATACAAAGAAAATCAAACTTATTCCTGACTATTGAGAAACTACCCAGAGCAATAATAAAAAGGTAAGACCAGCCCAGCATTTTATAGCAAAATTATTCTATAGTTTGTTTATGTTGAACTGCAAAGTAATTATTGTTTTAATCCCTCTCCATAGCATTTTAGGTGGAGATGCAGTATCTAAAGATATGACACCTCATAATATTTATATTATTTAATAAGTTTAGTATGGTCTTAGACATTCCTTAGAAATAGTATAATAAGCAAAACAAGCAGGATAACACTGATGAGTTTTGTAAAAGTCACTTGTTGTATCCCACATGATATCATCTGGCCTTCTGCTCCCATGGAAGACACAGTACTATGCTGGGTTTTAATTGCAAAAGAGAAAAACTAAGTTGCAAAACTTAGTTGTGCAACTAAGTCTTTCTCTGATTTTTTTTAATCTTTATAATCTAGGTTGAAATACACACACACACACACACACACACACACACACACACACACACCGTTATTTAACAGATGATTCCAGATTCTGCAACTAACATTTTCCATTTCAAAAACTCTCTGGAACAAAGAATGTGGGAAGGATGGAAGAGATATTACCAACATAGATGAACCTAAAGCTTGATTGGTATAAAGCAACTCCCTCTGTCAGCGAAGAAGTCAAAACACTTCACTGAAAATGGAACAAGACCGGTGTTGCTGTCAGAACTATTCCTGCGTTTTCCAAATTCAGTGGAGGACTAAGTTATCTTTAGGTACCATGAGGTAAGAAAGGTTTCACTACAAATAATAACAGCCAGCAGCAAAGTGCACAGTAGAGGCCGTGGAAATATGATAGTAATATTTGTGTAATCAGGCCACAGCATTGAGATTTGTTTTAAAAAAGGGGGGCGGGGAGGAAAGCCAATCCTGCCCTTGAAAATGAAGAGAGGATTTTGTGTTAAAAATAGTGACCAGGCTTCTCTTTCCTGATGAGAACATACTGTGCTAAAGAGATCATCGGGGTTGTACACGCCAGCTTGTGGGGGGGCTTTGGGGGAGGGGGCTGCTCCACATTCCTATCAACAACACTCTCTTCCCTTTTCAAGACCGAGGCCCTTATCTCATTTTCCTCACTTTCCTATTGTTGTTCCACCTCCTCCTTTCCCCCTCTCGTTGCTTCCATCCCTCCTGCACAGAAGGCGCATTAATAGTTTAAACTTTCTTTCTGGGATCAGCTCGGCTGAATTCCCAAGGTAAACGCGTATGTCATATGGCAGCCGGAACCTTTTTTTCCCATGCTATATTTATCTTGTAGGAAGTAGCTGACAGGCACGGTGAAGTGGCCTGTAAGAAACAGGGCACATATCAATAGCCTCGTTTCGTAGTTTGCATTGGCTCCTCCATGGATTTTTCCCCCCCTGACTAATTAATGTTTCCATCAGCTTGGTGTTAGAAACTTCCTTTTTGGAGAAGGAATCTTTCTCACACAGGAATTAATTCCATTCATCTAATGAAATAGACTTTATTGATGAAAGCAAATGTTGTAATATAAGCGCTTAGTCTTTAAAGTCCACAACTCTCTTCCCTTCCTCATTTTTCTAGCTAGTTACTAGACAGGATTATTTTACTGTCCACCTTTTTATTTTGGTAAAAAAATATATATATTTTTTAAGACAAACAAACATACAATACATTTTTCTGAATAGAGTATTGACAAAGTCAAAATTCTTTCAATTTCTGCCATTGTATTCCTTTCCTATTTTTCCCTTTTTCATCTCTCTTTTATATTTAATATATAATCAATATTATCATCCATCCTAACCTCCTAATCTTAATTTTATTTCATTTCATTCTTTTAAATTCAATAAATAAATAAATAAATATTTCTCCCTTTATCACATATATGTTTCAATATTTCTTTGTTCTATTGAAACCCTTTAATTTACACACAATCCATTTTTAATATTTCATACTTATTTCTTAATCTTCATTGTTTTCTAAAGATGGACCAAATTATCATGTCTTATTTCCATATTAATCATTTGAACATTTTATCAATATATTTCTTCAAATTTATTTTCCACATCATCTTTTTTAAATAAAAATATCTTATTTCATTTCAATTTCATTCAAATTTCCATTTCACCTTCTAAATAAATCCCTTCTAAGGATTATTTTACTGTCCACTTGTTTGTCCAGTAATCTTCAATGTTGCCATTTAACACTGAATTCAGAATGCATGCAAC
Source organism: Masticophis lateralis (assembly GCA_030761175.1). Taxonomy (NCBI): domain Eukaryota; kingdom Metazoa; phylum Chordata; class Lepidosauria; order Squamata; family Colubridae; genus Masticophis; species Masticophis lateralis. The sequence continues at coordinate 122,211,583 of JAUDYJ010000002.1, forward strand.
CAATCCTTTTCAAGGCAAGCTCACTTTTTATATGAAAATCAGATCTGTGCGCCGTAAGCGCCTTAAAACAAATCTATCAATCCTTTGTGTGCCAAATAACCCCTTCATTATATTTACTATCGTTCTTCTTATTAATGAAGTTTTGAGGTAGAGAGTGCATGGGTTAAACCTTTAGTAGATAAAAGCCTTTTTTTTTTCACTTGTGACTTTAGTTTATTTTTCACTTGCCCCTAGCCATGGCTCAAATATGCCAGAGCAGCCTGTTTTCTTCTAAGACCTCATAATATTGCTGTTGCCTAATTCCCAGCACACATCTGAGGCAACTTAATATCATATTTAGCAATTCTAGTTTTAAAACAAGGTTTCCGCTCTTATCCCAATAGAAATGTGGTGATAGAGATTATCTTGCGTTCTTCACTCGTCGTTTTATGGTTGATGTGATTAGGTTTGGAGGTCTGATTCAGAGCCAGATTCATAGGTGATTGCTATAGCGGAGAGTTTGAAGGAGTAACTAGAGAAAGCTCCCTGAGTCTTCATCCTTCACCCATGCTGAGCATCTGCCACCTACTAATTTAGCACTTGGCAGGTACAGGTAGTCCTTGACTTACAACCACAATTGAGCCCAAACTTTCTGCTGTTAAGTGAGGACATTTATTGTCTCACTTTAAGACATTAAGTGAGCTGCGCCCCATTTTACAACCTTTCTTGCTGCAGTTGTTAAGTGAATCACATAGTTGATAAGTCAGTAACCCGGTTGTTAAATGAATTGGGCTTCCCCATTGACCTGGCTTGTCAGAAGGTCGCAAAAGGGAATCATGTGACCTTGGGATACAGCAAAGTATGAATCAGTTGCCAAGCATCTGAATTTTGATCACATGATCATGGGACTACTACAAAATTCGTAACTGTGAATAATGGTCATAAGTCACTTTTTTCAGTGCCATTGTAAATTTGAATAGTCACTAAGTGAACTGCTGTAAGTCGAGGACTATCTGTATAGTAGCTAAACCTCCTTTTCTAGGTATCTATTGAAACTCATCACATCCCACTTTAAGGATGAGATGGTTCCCCCCACCCCCCAGTGTCAGGTTATACTTGCTGGGAGAAGAAATGAAGCTGGTTGGGGGGACACTATCAATTCCACTCCTTAAAATGATCTGCCATATGTAAGTAAGGGCAGCAGCATTTGCTGGCCTCATTAACAGCCATAAAGGGAACACAGTTTCTCCTCACACACTTTCCTAACTATTCAAGGACTGGTGCTGTAAGTTGAGTCACTAGTTGGGAAATGATCAAAGAGAGCAGTTTCCAATAACAGCTTCATAGCAAGTGCCAGGCACTTCCTATTTCATTTTATTTTATTTTTAAAACGTTCAAATGATTTTGCTCTCTATTTAGATGGTAATGCCTCATTATGTTTGCATGTGTTTTCAATTTTTTTTTAACATTATGATTATGGGCCTCAAAAGTTGGAAGAAGTCTAAATCTCTGTGAATCTTTGAGAGGGCCTGATGCCAATTCTGCTCATACAATCAGAGCTGTTGAAATATTTTGCTCCTCGCAGCATCTGTAGAAGAAGCGTAGAAAAAAGTGCTTTTGGGTCCTACTTGGGGCAATAAGTAAGAAGCGTCTTGGCAGGAACGTACAGTGTCGTGTGACAGAGTGAATCATAATTTTGCAAAATTTACAAACTTGCAGAAAGAGTAAACTACAAAGTAAAATTCATAGACCATGGTTTGTAATTTAGAAAAACACATAGGACCAGATTCCATTTCTGACTAAACATCAGGCTACAAAACATGCAAAGCTTCTTGTGTCTATTTAGGACTTCCCATCCTCTTGCCTGAATTTAGGGCTGACATCAGCACCTATCAGCCATGAGCAGCTGCTCATGTGCCCTACAACAGATCCATGCCTTGGAGTCTTCCTCTGGGAAAGTATGTCTTTATGACGCCAAGGAAGTGTCACTCCAGGGCTTGTGGGCAGCTGAAATGGAAGCTCCCATTGAGTTAATTGGTCACAGCAGTTGACCATTATGGATAACATGCCAGCTAAATCTATGGTGGGGGGTCACTATACAAGAGGCCCAGGAGAAAGAACTTGATGGAACATCCCTTCATGTTTGATATCCTACCTTACCAAATCTTGTTTGATTGCTCTCTCGTGATCCATTATCTACTTCTAGAACAACAAACGCAGCCCTCTTATAGAGCATGTTAGATAGCCTATGTAAATACTTTGATTAAGAGCTACGGTGGCACAGTCATTACAATGCAGTACTGCAGGCTACTTCTGCTGACTGCCGGCTGACTGCAATTTGGCAGTTCAAATCTCACCAGGCTGAAGGTTGACTCAGCCTTCCATCCTTCCGAGGTCGGTAAAATGAGGACCCAGACTGCTGGGGGTAATATGCTAACTCTGTAAACCACTTAGAGAGGGTTGTAAAGCACTGTGAAGCGGTATATAAGTCTAAATTTCTATGCTGCCCAGGGTCCCTTGGGAGTGGGGCTGCATAGAAATGCAACAAAATAAATAATAAATAAAATAAATGCTATTGCTATGAAGATTTGAAAATAGAGAGCAGTTTTGAGCTTCTACCAGAAACAAAAACCTGTTCACATGCAAAATAAGGTGTCATTCACCTTGTGAGCTTCAATCATACCCAGATGAGTTTTTGGAACTCAATAGCATTTCTTATACCTGCTACACATTAAACTACACCTGTTGCTTGCAAGGGCATTTCCTTTCCTCTGAACTTCAGAGCCATGGTCACACCGAAAGTCTTTCTTGCTTCTCCTAAGGAGAAACAGAAACAAAGCTGAAAAATAGTAATGGTGTAATTATGGCAGGATGTAATCAAAGTGTGGCTAACCAACCATCACTGAAGCGGCTCCCGGAAGGATTAGATGGGAATGGAGCCTGGTGGAGCAGTGGACTAAAGCGCTGTTAAATAGCACTTAGCTGCCAGCTGTCTGCAATTTCTGCAAGTTCGAATCTCACCAGGCTCACCAGGCTCAAGGTTGACTCAGCCTTCTATCCTTTCAAGGTAGGTAAAATGAGGACCCGGATTGTGGGGGCAATAAACTGACTTTGTATAAAAAAGAACACCGCTGGGGGGGGGGGCAAAAGCAGGTATATACTACTAAGCAGGTATATACAAAAATATGAAGACTATTGCTTAACACATTGTAAGCCGCCCTGCGTCTCCGGAGAAGGGCGGCATATAAATCGAACCAATAAATAAATAAATAAATAAATAAATAAGATTGTGTAAAGATGGTCTTTGTGACCCCTTTCCTCTGCAAATCCAGTGATGAGGCCCAGATTGTGAATTTCCTCTTCCAGGAGAACGCATAATCCCATCTAAAGCAGTCCCACCTTAGTTTCTATATCTAGTTTTCTCTTTCTCAACAGCGCCTCTATGTTGTTGAATTGGAATGGATTTAATTTCAGTTTATTCTTGCTTATTCAACCCATCAGCTTCTGCATGATCTGCTAGCCATGGACCATCAGCAATTCTTCATGACACAGATTTAGAGGATATGAACAGTTGGCATAGTCTCCACCTCACTGCAAAGGCAGCTTTCCCACCCACCCACCCCCCAAAAATTCCCTCCATTTCTAAAGTGCAACAGTTCCACAGTATGTGATCTGTCCATGGTGGTTCATATTGAAGTTTAAGGATTTGGGAACTATCTTCAGTTATCCATTTGAGTTTGTTGAGTCCATACTCTCCCTGGTCCCTGGCCATTGATTTTCAGGACCATTTGCTTTGTAGCACCAGAAAAAACCCCAGGCTCTTCTATTGTGCTGAGAAGCCATATCTCTCAATTCTCTTGCCAGCTCAGCAAGCCAGTCTGCCAGAGTTTGGAGAGTTGGCAAATGAAATGTGTCTGGACTGGCGCAGAAATGTCTTCCCAGTCCCACTATCAGTTCCTCTTGTTCCTCGGAGATGTTCTGTGGGATTAGAGATCTGTTGGGGGAAGGAAAGAAGGGAGGACAGGCTCTTAAACCAACCCAATCCCTGGGTAAAAATGCCCACAGCAGCTGATCAGAAAAGCTGGGACAGTTTGTGACATATGTGTAGCAATATTCCAGAAGGTTATTGCACCTGTGGCAAGCACACACAAGCACACAGCCATTTGTGGAACAGACAGGCAAACCTCACCATGCTAAAATAGCATCTAAAAAGCCACTTCCAGCCCTCTTCTCTTGCCAAGACAATATTGGGGTCAAATTGTGTGATTAACACCTTTTTGCTGGCCATTGAACAAGATAACAGCATTTTAGGGTTACTGCAAGGACAAACTTTATTAAGCCTGAGTCTTGTGTTTCCTTCCTTGTGCCTTTTGTTACTCCCCATGAGGCTTCTGCTTTCTTCTCTTTAGTGTCACTTAGGGGACTTCAGATAAATAGGTTTTTTCTATCTCACTCTTTCTGGTTCCAGGCTAAAATGTACCAGAGCTTCATATCAGCTATTTGGTTGCTTGCCAATCTATTCCCTATTTCTCTTCTCTGCAGCTCTTCCACACAGAGGACCCCAGGTGAATTGAGCAGGGTTGAAACTAATCTGAGTTAATTAGCAAAACTGGCTGGAACTCTTTTCCTCCCAGCAGAATAGAGAGAGAGAAAAGAGCTCTTCTCTTTGCCAGGAGAGAAGCAGGCAGGCAAACAATGAGGTGGCTTGTTTTTGTTTGTTGTTTGTGTTTGTAGCTTGTCAGTTGCAGAGACAGAAAGGAAGGGAGAAGGAAGGGGAAGGAAGAAGATGCGGGGAAGATGGGATAGTGGGCTGGTGGGCAGCCACAAGAAAATATAAAGACATTCTTGACCTCATTTAGCCCCTTCTTCTCATTGTTGTGTCCTCTTGCAGCACGTTCTGTGTTTGCAGGAAAAAGTGCCCAAAGAGGTTCGCAGAAGCAAAGGCACGTGAAGTAATGTTAAGCGGCAACTTCACTTTGCTCTTTGGAGGGGAGGCCACGTTCTTGGTGGAACCCCTGGGCAGTGGTGCTTAATATAAACAATTGTCCAAATACTCCCCCAGTGTTTTGCATTTGTAATATTTGATCTCCAGGGGCTTGGCTTTCATTAAAATAAGAACACACCTTTGTTCTCATTTTAGAGAACACAACTAATGCCTCTCGATATGTATTTAAGCCAAGCCTTTCAATAATAGTTTCCCCCCCCCTCCCCCACCCAGGCAAAAGGGAACTAAAACAAATCCTAAGACTGTGAGATTTTAGATTGCTGTATTTGTATAACACCCTGGCTAAAATTTGATAAGATAATATTTTGGCTCACTGTGTTGTACAAATCCAGAGTGATTAGCTGATGGTCCAATATGTTGTGTAAACCCAAGCAGCTGGGTTAACGCTGTAAACAACCGGTCAAAATAGAAATGCTGTCTCTTATAGCTACGTTTTGAATGTGAAAATAGAGCTGACATAGCCAGGTGCTTTTCTTTCCAAAGTGCAAAGCAAGAAGGTCCAGGGCTACATAACTAATTCCAGTCTCCCTCCATAATTCATTCTGTAATTCTAAGAGCGGCCAGTTGCACGCCTTGAAAATGAGCCTTGAGAATCAACGGCTTTCAAGCCATCTGTTCCACCAACTTGTGCTCAGCTGCTGAGATGGCGGCTGCCACTAATATGCTCACTCGGCCCTCATTCCCCTTGTCCCCAGAGTGCCACCTCCTCCCACCATAGAAACATTTACTCATCACACTCGATCATAAATCCAGGTTGACCAAGCACCCTTTCCATGGCGGGGTGTGTGTGTGTGTGTCACATAATAAGCTCAACCTGCCAAAATGATGTCCTATGGTGCTAAGGCAATGGCTGAATCCTCCTAATATACTGAACCACAAGCTACTCCCTTTATTTGAGCTTGTCTGAGGGGGGAGGGGGTCACGCAAACGTAGCCAATACTTCACCAGCTGGCTTCTTGGCTCCATGGTGGCAAAGCAAGCTCAGGGCCAAAGAATATGGAAACTGAACAGAAACTGAACATAAAAGGAGATAAGAGAAAAAGAGCCAAAAGATCTTCTCTGATGCTGCTCTATGGACATAATCCCCCTGGAGTGGGATGTTGCTCAGCCCACTGCACTTTACCCATAATGCCCAGGAATGGAAAATTCATATGATTCTAGGACAGGAGGCCTACTGGCCTGACGTTCCAGAATGACAAATTGAACAGTTACAGCTTGAGCCAACTCCACCCCCACCCCCACCCCCACCCTCCATCCTGGTGATGTTAAGTAACTGGGAGTTTCCTCCTCTCCACATTCCTCTCCCTCCCACTACACTTCTCATTTTTACAACCCCCTCTCCCCTCATAAACACATGCTTTTCTCATTACTGACCATGTAACCCTAGGGAGGCCAAAAGCAGAACTTGGCTCTTAGTGAGTGGATTGTTCCATCCAAAGACTTTCCTATGGCAAGTAAAAAGCCAATGATTTGGAAAGGATCGGTCCTCCACTAGACAAATGGTTCCATGCCTCCAGATGTTATGCTACTGTGAACTGCTGCTGCAGCATTGCTACCCATTCGTGGCTGGAGGGAACAAAGTTGGCAATCGGGTAAATTGGCCTAAAGTTAAAAGAGAGACAAGCTTAAAATGCCTTGTTGTGACCCTGGCCCCAGAGGCTGATTTATCTTCGCATGCTGATTCGGAGGACAATATGAAGGAGGAGGAAGCTGTCACGAGCTATGTGCTGGAGGGGCCGTCTTCACTGGTGAGTCAGCAAGAACTGACAGTTGCCTATGGACCCTAGCCAAATTGAGGAGGAAACAGAGGCCAGTAATGACAAGGGGGAGCCCCTATTGGATGCAAGAAAGAGACTTAGGAGACGTTGTAGAGAACAGCTATTGCCACGTCCTAAGGGGAGATGTAGGGCCACATCCTACAAAGTATAAAAGGGGTGTGATTGGGCTGGAAAGGCGTGGGGAACAATTTGTTGGCGTTTTGGAGGCAGTGGAGCTACAACTGTTAGTTTGGAGTTTTTTGATAAGAGTCTGAATTCCTGCATTAGTCTGCTGGCTGTCTGCCAAGACCTTTGGAACATTGCCCGGTAACTATTGGACTGATATATGCTTTGGAAGAGAACTATTTATTAAAGGGCCAGCTTCAGTATCTCTAGCCTACGTTTGTTACTGCCAGGCTTTTTGAGCCTCTGCAAGGCCACTTGTGGGAGGGGACAGAACATGCCTTCAGTCACAGGAATTTTAAGCTGTGTTCTAAAAAGGAAGGCTTCCAATTTTTGTCCTGTTCCCCAAAAGTATGATTTGGAATACAAATATACATTACCAGGAAACAGACTCAGAAATCACACTCTATAGGTAGTCCTCACAACAATTCATTCAGAGATTGTTCAAAGTTACAACAGCAGTGAAAAGCAATGACTTATTACCATTATTCTGTCAGCATTTCACACTGCACTTACTCCAATGCTGACATAAGAAGAAGAAGCGGAGGCATCTGGAAAGAGACATTTGACACTTCACCTACTTATTTTCCCTGGAGAGAATATCACTTAGGAGATGAGATGGGAGGGGGGAAATTCCTTTGAGTGGAGCAGTAGATTAGGGGCAGAGTGACGGGGAAGATGGCCAATGAGTGCAGAGGAGGGGGAAAGGAAAAGGAGGGTTTTGCCTGGGGAAGCCAGAGTTGGCTGCAATGAGTCAGAGCTACAACGTTCGTGCTTAATAAATTAGAGGTTTTTTTTCAAAGACTTTGTTTGAAATGCAATTTATTTAAGACGACTTCAAAACTTGACATATTCACACTTTACAACCATTGCAGCCTCCCTACAGTCACATGATCAAAATTCAGATGTTTGGCAACCGACATTCATATTCATGACGATTGTACTGTCCTGAGGTCATGTGATCCCCTTTTGCAATCTTCTGACAATATAAGTCAATGGGGAAAACAAATTCAGGTAACAGTCATGTTACTAACCTATCAACTGCAGTGATTCACTTAACACCTGTGGCAAGAAAGATCGTAAAATGGGGCAAAATTCCCTTAGCAACCATCTTGCTTAACAACAGAAATTTTAGATTCATTTGTGGTCATAAGTCAAGGACTACCTGTATTTTAGGTTTTTCTGCTTCGTTTTTCATCATCCTTTGCTTACCCCAGTGCTTCTTGTGAATTAGTTAATGAGAGCTGTAATCCAATGCATCCAGAGGGCATTAGGCTAAGAAAAAGGAGCCTACTGATTAAATTTCAAAGAGGTCCATTTCACTAGATGGGGAAACAATTGTACTCACCATGTCAACCCCTACTCATGCTCCAAACCAGAAATCAGTTATAACATCTGATAGAATCTGAAAGTATCCATTAAATATCTCTCTAAGTATATTGAAGTGAAATCCTAATTTCTGCCTCTATATTTGTAGTACAAATCATATGACATGCCTTTAAGAAGGTTAGCTGCCAAGAAGAATACGATAGAACTAAATCAAGGATGATATACTGCACAAAGCAACCACTATAAAAACCCTAAATGTCCTAAACGTTGTTGCTTAGTTACAGCTGTATGGGAAATAAAAAGAAAATTGAGGTGGCGCATAAGAAAAAAAAATCCATACAGTAGTCACAAAATCAAGAGCAAGCTTGTGAATTGTTCAGAACTCTTCATTCAATGAAAATAGAAGAAAAGGTGAAAAAGGAGAAAAAAACTGCTCTTAGGTTAAGGCAGGAAGGTTTGGGTTTACTTCAAAGTTTGGAAAGACCCTTCGCAGCCTTATTTGGATTTGGCCTTTTCTGAATTATAGTCCTCCAGATGCTTTGGCTACCCCATGCATCATCCCAGATCACTGGCCATTGTGGCTAGGCCTAATGAATCTACAACGGGCATCAAATGTCTTCGGTAGCCCCTCACTGCTCTTCATAAGAGATCATACCAAAGAGGTTCAGTGTTACTTGTGAGTTAGTGCCTGGAGTGTGAATTAGTGCCTGGGGTACAAAGGCACAGATTCATCCCTACATCCCTCAAACGTGGCATGAAGATGCCTCATAGCCCATTTTAAAATATCATATCTTCTTGAAGCCCCTTGTCTTACCTTCAGCATACAGAGAAAGCAGCCTGAAGTTGTATTGAGTACCAGTTTAAATATGACACAGTCAGCTCCTATGGGACATTAGCTCCTATGGGCCACTCTAGGCTGCTGCTAACATATCTCTTCCTTTCAATTACTGGGAATTGCCCTCCAAGCCCAGATTGGCTTGGGTTACAGGAAACATCAGACACATGGCTACCATGCAGCCATCTACTGTATATATATTGTTTTGAAAAATACCTACCACAGGAAGTAAGTTAACCGAGGGAATGGCTGTTGAGACCTGTTCAACAACTGAGTGGAGAAGAAATGTTAATTGTGCAATAAATTCACTCTCATGAAAACCAAGCACAGAATCTTGCAAACTCCTGTCCACACCCCTAATTGTTCCAGTTATTAGGGCAGGGGTATCAAACATCAATGACGTTGTCGTTACATGACGTATTGTGACTTCCCCCCTGTTTGATCGGCGCAGGAATGAAGATGAGACCAGCGGAGTTCATGTAACACGTTTATTAACAGGAACAGAACTGGCGCGGTGCTGCCGGAGCTCTCCTTATATTCGCTCCGGCAGCCGCACCGCCCCCTGACAGGGATTCAAAACTCCCGCCGGAGGATGCCTCGGCCAATCCCCGGCGGATGTCCTTATAAGGACATAACACTCCTCCCCCCTAGATTTTAAGCTGTCCATCAACAACAAAGTCACGTAAGTAGGCAGGCCGTTTGCGTGTTCTACTAGACCTGCGCAGTCCATTCCTCGGCTGACAGCCCTCCTGGTCGGAGGGTGCCTCTGCGGCTCCGGACGCCGTCTCTGGAACCGGGCTGGATCTGGCCGTCAAGGCCGCGGGCGGAGCTCCCGTGCCTCCGGCCAGGTCGCTGACCTCCGCCTGCGGGCGATGCTGGTCTTCTTCACCACTGCTCCGATCGTGGGATCTCCGTTGTTTGACCGGTCCGGAACTTCTGAGCCACGGTAAGTCCCTGGGTCGTCCTTCGGTTCCCACTGGGTCGGGGTTGGTCGGCCCCGGACGTGGGTGCCGGTCCGGCGGCAGCAACTGGGTCGGTCCCGTGGGTCCCCCGGGTGAGTCCGGTCCACTCCCGGGGCTGCTGGTGGGTTGGTTCGGCGCTGGTTCGACCTCGCCGGTGGGTTGCAGGCCTCCTCCGCAGGGGTGGTGTAGTCCCTCTCTGCTGGGCTGGCGCTGCTGGGCTGGTCGCGGGGTGTCGCCCTCGCCGGGGTGGTGCTGTCCTACCTCGCAGGGGTGGCGCAGGCCCTCTCTGCCGGGGTGGTGCAACTGGGTTGGCTGAGGACTCTCGCGGCCTTCTCTGCAGGGGTGGCGTAGGCCTTCTCTGAGGGGTGGGTGTAGCCGTACCGGTCGCCGCCTCTCGCCGTCCGGGTGTCGGTCGTCTCGGCTCGGTTGGTGCTGGCCTCCTCTGCTGGGGTGGCGGAGGCCCTCCTCGCAGGGTTGGTCTTTGTTTTGGTCGGGTTGTTGTTGGGGAGGCCTCTGTAGTGATGCATGGAGGTCTCCCTCGCTGGTGAGTCGGTGGCCGCCCTCGCAGGGGTGCTGTTGGTATCCCCCGCTCGGTTGGCCCCGGTCTACTGGCCCTTTCTGCGACTGGCTTCCGTCGTCGGATTGGTGTGGTCCGACCTCGCCGGGGTGTTGTTGGGTGTCGTGGGCGTCGGGGCTTCGGTCCCCACGGCTGCCGTCATCAGCGGCTGGGTCTCGGGTGTCGGGGTGTTGATTCTGGTCCACCCCTGGGCACTTCGGGGTTCCCCTCTGACATTGTCCCCGGTCTACTGGCTGGGATCCGTTTCTGGCTTGTGCAGGCGTCGGAGGGCCCCCCCTCCCAGGGTGTTGTAGGCCTCCCTCGTAGGGTTGTGGCAGGCCTACCTCGTCGGGGGTGGGCAGGCCTACTTCTTCAGGGTGTGGTAGGCCTACCTCGTCGGGCTGTTGTCCATCCATTCCCTTCCACCTTTTGCGGAGCTGGTCGATGTGACGTCGCACAACCTGTCCATCTTCCAGCTCTACCCGATAGGATTTCGGGCCGGTTGTGCTGTGAATCTTTCCCTTCAGCCATTTTGGTGAGCTGTGGAAGTTCAGCGCGTAGACGGGGTCTTCCACGGCAAAACAGCGGAGCTGGCGGCTGGCAGTTGCGGGCACCTCCGAGTGGTACTGGGGGTGCAGTCTGTCGAGGGGTGAGCGGAGTCTTCTGCCCATCAGCAGTTCTGATGGGCACTTCTTGGTGGTTGCGTGTGGCGTTATGTGTTGGGTGAGGAGGAAGGTGTCTATGCGCTCCTGCCAGTCACCCGGTGCCATCTTGGTGAGCGCCTCCTTGGTTAGCCTCACCATCCTCTCCGCTTGGCCATTTCCGGCCGGTCTGTACAGCGCCGAGAGGGCATGGCGGATGCCCAGTCCTGCCAGGAACGCCTCCATGGGCACGGACGTAAGTTGGGGACCGTTGTCGGAAACCAACACGTCCGGGAGCCCATGCGTTGCGAAGAGGCGGCGGAGAGCGTGAATGGTGGCCTCCGATGTGGTTGATGCCATGGGAACCACCTCGAGCCATTTGGAAAAGGCATCGACCACGATGAGGAGGTGGCGCCCCTGCATCGGACCCGCGAAGTCGATGTGGATCCGGGACCAGGGGCTGCTGGGCGTCTCCCATGGGGTGGGCTCCGCCTGGGGGGGTGCTGGTCGGACTTCTTGGCACTGGCTACATCCGGCGACCCATTGCTCAATGTCCTTGTCCAGTGATGGCCACCAGACTTAGCTTCGTGCCAGGGCCTTCATGCGGACGATGCCCGGGTGCCCATTGTGCAGCGTCTCGAGCGTCTTCCGTTGGAGCGCGGCAGGGATCAGCACCCTATCTCCCCATAGCAGGCAGCCTTTCATCGTGGTCAGCTCCTTCTGCTTGCGGCTGAAGGGGCTGTATTCTTCTCCGCTAGGCTGCATCGGCCACTCCCGCAGGATCCAAGACTGCACTTGTCGGAGTGTGGGGTCTCTCTTGGTGTGCATGGCCACGTCTGCAGATGTGACTGGGCAGCTGCTGTCGTGGTCGATGTGCAGGAGTTCAAGAGTGGGGGCGGGGTCTTCCACGGTGTCTGCGGACGGGCATCTGCTGAGCGCGTCTGCGTTCGCGATGGCCTTTCCGGGTTGGTGGGTGAGGGTGTAGGCATAGCCGGCGAGGAAGTTGGCCCAGCGTGTCATTCGCGGCGACATGAACGTGGGTGTTTGCTTGTCGCCGGCGAGGAGGCCCAGGAGCGGCTTGTGGTCCGTGACTATGGTGAAGCCTCTTCCGTAGAGGTATTCGTGGAAGCGCTTCACCCCTGCGACGATTGCCAACGCCTCTTTGTCCAGCTGGCTGTAGTTGCCTTCAGCGCTGGACATGGTCTTTGAGAAGAAGGCGATGGGGGCCTCTGTGCCGTTGGGCAGGTCGTGGCTCAGGACCGCCCCCACCCCGTATGGCGACGCGTCGCAGGTCAGCCGGATGGGTAGCGTCTCGTTGTATTGTATGAGGACGCTGTTGGACGTCAATAGTCCCTTGATGGCCCGGAAAGCCGTTTCCTCTTTGTCACCCCACTTCCAGGAAACCGCTTTCCCCAGCAAGCGATGAAGCGGCTCAGCAACTGTGGCTTTCTGTTGGAGGAATATTGCATAAAAGTTAAGCAATCCAAGGAATGCCTGAAGCTCCGCTTTGTTTTTGGGGCTGGGAGCTTCATGGATGGCTTTAACTTTCGATTTGGTGGGGTGTATGCCATTGCTATCGATGAGATAGCCCAGGAACTCGACTTCCTGGACTCCGATGATGCACTTGTCTCGTCTTACTCTCAAGCCCTTCTCCTTGAACCGCTGCAGGACGAGCCTCAGCCGTTCAAGAAGTTGTGCTTTTGAGTCTCCAGAGATGAGCACGTCATCAAAGTAAGGCACTACCCCTGGAACGCCTTGGAGAAGGCGTTCCATCATTGATTGAAAAATCCCCGGGGCGGCACTGACTCCAAATTGGAGACGGTTGCACTTAAAGGCCCCCCTGTGTGTGACAATAGTTTGAGCCTCCGCCGTTTTAGAATCCACTGGCAGTTGCTGGTAAGCCTGGGCCAGGTCCAGTTTTGCAAAAATTGTGCCCTTGCCTAGTGAGTGCAGGAGGTGCTGCACCACTGGCACAGGGTATGCGCTCTGCTGCAACGCCTTATTTATGGTTACCTTATAATCAGCGCAGATGCGCACCGATCCATGCTGCTTCATTGGGGTCACAATGGGGGTTTCCCATGAAGCATGATCGATGGGTTCCAGAATGCCTTGGGCGATCAGCTTATCCAGCTGCTCGTCTACCTTAGGCCTCAAGGCGAAGGGAACCCGGCGGGGCTTGAGCCGAATGGGGGTTACCCCCTGATCCAGATTAAAGGAAATGGGCTTCCCTATGTACTTCCCCATCTTACCATCGAAGACTTCGCTGAATTCTTCGATGAGAGCGTCAAGTTCATCTACCCTAATCTGGTGGATGCCTCCGATGGAAAGCCCCAGCGGCTGAAACCACTCAATGCCCAGCAGGTTCGGGCGGCTGTTCCTCACAACTGTGACTGGCAGCTGACCCTCAAACTCCTTGAACGAGATGTGGAGGGTGGTTCTGCCCAGGACGTCGATTGGATTCCCACCGAAATCCACCAGTCTGGACTGCAGGGGTTTGAGCTGGCTTTTGGAGATTTGCGGCTTGAATTTCTTCAGCTGCTGCCAGTCGATGATGGTGTAGACGGACCCGGTGTCTACCTCCATCGTGCAGGGCGAGCCCTCGGCCAACAGCGTCATGTTGAACTTGGTGGCGCTGTTGTTGCTGGTGTGTGCTATGGTGGTCTGATTCACCGCGCCATGCCGGGGATCCTCATAGCCGTCGCCTCTGGGTTGGTGAGAGGACCGTTTGGATGTCCTCTGGTTGTCGCGCCGATTTTCGCAGGTCCGTGGTCTGGGTGGTTCAGGGGCTGGGTCGGTGGCTCGGCAGGCCTCTGCGATGTGCCCCCTCTTCAGGCATTGGCGGCAGGTTGCGTCCCGCCATTTGCAGGATGCTCTGGGGTGGTCGCCTCTGCAGCTACCGCATCGTTCGCCGCCGCGGCCATTTTGAAGATTTTCCCGCCGATATGGCTGAGAGACCTTATGGACGGCCATCTCGCCATCTGAGTCCGATGGTGATGCGGAATCTTCAGACGATTCGGGGATCGACTGGTGGATCTTGTGGATCCCCTTCGCCTTTTGCATTTCAGCGGCCGCGTGCTCCGAGGACTCGGCGGCGGTGGCCTCTTCCAGTACATCTTTGAGTAGGATGCGTTTCCTACTCAGGAATTTCTTCTGGAGGCCCGCATCCCTCATGCCGAAGACGATGCGGTCTCTCAGCGCATTATCTACGTGGTCAAACTCGCAGTTGGCTGCGATTTGACAGAGTGCGGCAACAAAGTCTTTTATGGATTCCCCCTCGCGTTGGTTCCTCTGATGGAAAGTGAACCGATTTGCTATGGGGGTGCCCGTGGGCACGTAATGCTCTTGCAGAGCCGCTTGCAGGTCTGCCCAGGACATTTCCTCGATGTCCTGAGGTGCGACGAGGTTCACCGCCATCTCCAGGACCTCGGATCCACAGTGGGCGAGGAAGAGAGCCCTCTTCCTTTCGTCGTCGAGGTTGCTGTGGCCGTTTCCGCGGAGAAATTGGTGGAACCGAATCATGTACGAGCTCCATTTCTCCCGTCCGGGATTGAATGGAGCGATGGACATGAAGAGCGCTTGCTGTGTTGCCATCGTGCTGAATGGCGGCGAGTCTCTTCAGTGGTAATGGCGATCGTGCCACGCGGTCGATTTCCTCCTAGTCCTTCGTCGCCAGTGTTTGATCAGCGCAGGAATGAAGATGAGACCAGCGGAGTTCATGTAACACGTTTATTAACAGGAACAGAACTGGCGCGGTGCTGCCGGAGCTCTCCTTATATTCGCTCCGGCAGCCGCACCGCCCCGACAGGGTTTCAAAACTCCCGCCGGAAGATGCCTCGGCCAATCCCCGGCGGATGTCCTTATAAGGACATAACACCCCCCCTTCGCTAAAACAGAGGTGTGTGTGGCCAACACATGACACATCCAGCCCATGGGCCACGAGTTTGACACCCCCTGTATTAAGGCTTGCTCAAATGTAGGGTTTTAAAGAAAGAGAGAGAGACATGTGTGCTAACCATTCTCCCTATTTTTTGTCCTACGTATGAGAACAGAAAACCAAGGCAGCCACCCATGATTGAGAATCCTATGCAAGATACCCTCAAGGAATGTTCTTGTCACCCTAAAGTATCTCTGGACCACACTTTTTTAGAGACAACCATCACCAGTGCCACCCACCCACAAGCACATGTAAAACAAAGGAAAATGTCTTTTGTCTCCAAGATACTGTCTCTAAGCACAGACATTATCAGAACATGGCAGAAAGCAGGAGCAACATCAGAGTCAAGAGGATTTTAGAAACGGCATACATGGGTCTTGACAGATGCTCCAGCAATATCTACTTTATGTAAGCCCTGAAGCCACTAATGCTTCTCTTTGCAGCCAAGTGGGTCTCTAAAATCTATTCTAGATTATCATATAATTATAACAGTATGAAACTATCAAACAATGTCAGATTTGAAGACCCTCCACCCTTTCAAGTGCCTTGTGTCCTTTCAAGTGCCATGGGGTTAGGAGATCTTAACTTGTTTCAATCTTTCTGTGTGATCTCCAGCAACTTCCATTTGTAGGAAGTTCTACTACACCTTGCATTTCCGCTCTTGGATTGCTCCATTACCTAAGAGTAGAGGTGGAGAACTATAGCCTCTTTATGACTTGTGGTCTTCAACTCCCACAATTCCTGCGCCAGCCAGCCAGTCCACAAGTCAAAAAAAGGGCCATAGTTCCCTACCCCTGCCTAAGGAACTATGGCTCCCACTCCTCCCCTCCCACATATTCCCAGGCTTTTAGTGATGCTTGAAAAGGTAAAACTGCCCCTCCTCTGCATGGCTGCCTATTTATTTCCTTACTGCAAAACAGCCAAGTAAGGAAATGAAGAGAGTCATGATGGACTCCTGGTTAAAATATCCATTGTTCTACTCTTCCTTTGGCCAGCTAGTTAATCCTTCTTTCCTTCTTCTCTCTCTCTCTTCTAAATCCCCTAGAGCCACAAGATACAGTCATTCACACAGCAGCACAAAAGAGAAAAAGATGTGTGAGGCCAATGACTGTGGAAGTGTCCCAAAATCATATTCTCTTTCCTAGATTGAATGGCAAAACCTACCTAGTTGAGCATTCCACTTTAACAACAAATATGGCGATTGGTTAATTCCATCTGCATATTAAGAAGCCGCAGCTTGTGGCTCTGCAGTTGTGTTGAGAGTATGATGGGCCAGGAAAATACACAACATATTTGGTATTCTGAATTGAATCATGAAATGAGCAGCAATCAAAAAATGTGCTTTAAAATGTGTGAGAGGCAGCCCAGATTTTTTTGCTGTCACTGAAACAATTGGAGCTGTGTTTGCCCAACATGTTCTATGCAGAGCATTCCAGAAAGATACAGCAAATAATTATGACTACACAGCAGTTGACTGAGATCATGATGCATAGAGCTCCCACATGAGGAAATTGAGGTTTCCAAGTCCTTCTTCCCTACATGACATGATCAATGTTGTTCCCATATTTGTGCCACCTGGGCATCCCTTCCTGCAGCACAGCACAACATATTGATTTTGTCAGGGTAAGCAAGAATCTCTCTGCCGAATAACACCTGCTGGTCCTTCTGAGCAGTTAAAAAATCTCTTTGGATTCAAGCCACTCACCAACATCTGATAAGGCTGATGGGAGCTAGCACTCAAACAGCTTTTAAATTTTTTAAAAAATGTGTTCCAAACCATAGTTCATGACTGAAGAGGGGGAGCAGGTGACGGTTTGGTGATGATGAAGCTGTATAAAAGTAACATTAACAGAGAAGGGACGCCACCATATTATGATTTTCATTCATAGTACCAAAGGAATATCTTGCCTTGTCTTGGTAGAGCTGAGTTGCATTCTATCCAAGCTAGGTAGATTATGGAGATATCTATAATACTTAATCCAAATCAGAGCCGATTGAGGGTTATCCAGTTATTTACTTGCTTCCCACTCTTTATGACTTAAAGGACATAATGTCAGTTGCTCCTTTGAGTTCTTGTAAATTCCTGCTTGTATCATCAGTGATAAATCTAGCCACCTTTTGTCTTCTGGCAGCCTCTGACTTTATTCCAATGTGAATAGCTAAAAGTCTATGGAGATTCTCAGTCATCCAGGTCATGGTTGTCCCAAAGGTGCCTTTTCAGGAGGCAACTGTATTTTCTTGGGTTTTGTTTTGTTTTTGAAGACATTTCACTTCTCATCCAATCAGAGCTGAAGGAGCTTTTTAAATGAGAAGTGAAATGTATTCAAAGTCCAGTTGCCTCCTGAAAAAGCACCTTTGGGACTCTCATTTTTCCAAACAAGGGTCTTCTCCACTAACCCTTGCCTTCATATTCTGTGTCCAAAATATTTTAGGCTTTAGCTTCATCAAGTGTTTCTAGTGAGATGTCTGGTTTTACTTTAGCTAGTATTGAATGATTTGCTCTTTTTTGTAATCCATGATATTCCCAACAATTTTCTTTAGCAGCACAATGCAAAGCCATAACTTTCCTTTGTTCAACTTTTCTGACTTTCTAGCTTTCATAGCCATACTGTAGATCAGAAGTCTTCAAACTTGGCAGCTTTAAGACCTGTGGACTTCAGTTATGCTGGCTGGAGAATTCTGGGAGTTGAAGTCCACAAGTCTTAAAGTCCACAAATTTAAAGCTGCCAAGTTTGGGGACCCCTGCTGTAGTTAATCCCAAGTCATGTGCTACCCATTGGATTCAGTGGTCACCATTCATAAAAAAAGAAAAACACTCCTTTTGATGTCTGGCTGCAGCCAGTCCAATGTCAGCTCAATGAGGGCTTGCCCGTTTTCTATACATAAAAACTGGGCTGGCTGTCTCATGAAACTAAATATTGAGTTAATTATAGTAACTTGGATGGTTTAATGATATTTCTACATCATACTCTTTAGAAGTTTCTGTTTCAAGAGCAATAAATAAACAAACATACATATCAGTTGAATGTATTATGACTGTCTACTAATTGTGGACAAGAGGCACAACCAGGTAAGACCTTTTAAATTCTGTAAGGGTACATCAACAATTCATTCTAACAACTGCCTTCATGACTGCAAGTATATTACCTACAAATCAGAGATTCAAAAATAGTGGTGATGATTAAAGACTTACCCTGAATCATTATCCAGGATCAATTCTCATTATTCAGTCATGTAGAAGTGCTATGACACCAGGCATTGCTTTTCTCCTGCATGTTCTCTCAATAGGATAATTACCTGCTGCTTATCTCAGAAGAAGCTTGTCTTCATTAACTCCATGTGGATTGCTAAATAGGATCAAAGTTTCAAGTGAAGACAAATGGTTGGTGAGGCTTAATAATGAGAAGTCATTCATTTACTTGCCTTTCCTTGAACTGAAGTGACAGTGTGTGCATGCCTATATGTTAAGTTGGGCCGTAGAGAAAAAGCTAGAAATCCTGTGGGGGTACTAGCTGCCCAGTGAGCCCATCAGAACCTTTTTCTGGACTTCTGGACATGGCTGCTTGGCTTCTGACAGAGATTTCAGTCTCCACCTGATAGGGTTCAGCTAAGATCAGAACTTCATCGCCCACATAGCAATTATGGCTTATTTCAGGTGATCATGGCCCTAAGGCACACATGATTGGACACTTGTTAGATCTTTTACTTCAGAAGTTGCTATGTGGTCTAGAGGTAAAGGCAGTGATTGGGAACAGAGGCAATTATGGCAGGGTCAGAGTCTGCAATGGGATGGTATAGGTAGGATATGCAGGCATTGTTTTGGGCCAACTCAAGGTAGGTGGCTAGAAATTCAATCGAGAGAAAGGTCATCAGCCACAAATTAGCTGGGTAGATAGGACTGACATTATCACAGCTGCCATTAAAACAGCAGGATGCCAGAAATCAGATCCTGCTCATATCAATTGCCAGTCATTCAGATATCTCCGTGCCATATCCTGCTGTAAATGGTTGCTTATTGCTCTTATGTTCCCATAATTCATTGGTATAAAGATGAGCTTCCCTCTCTCCCACTTCCTTCAAAGAGTAAAGGACATAATTGTTCTAATTTGCATTAGTGGGTGTGATAAAAATGACTCAGTATTAATTAATCCAGATGCCCAACTGAATAGTTTGAAATACAACCATAAATCGAAGACGGGAAAACATTTTTATCCCCTGTGGTGGCAAAATTATAACCTGAACCCTATTAGAGGGAGGGAGGGACCGCAAAGAAGCTAGCTCAGCCCTTCCTTCCCCATGCTCACTGGCAATCCCTGTGGGAGCCCTTGTTCCTAGGTTCCACCAGGGTGAAGATTGTTGGCTTTCTTTTACTGCAGCCCATTCATTTAAACCTGTGTGATGTCTTTTCAAGAGAGGCTGCATTGGCCAAAGATTTGCTATGCAGGGCCAGCACCCCCCAAAAAGGTGTTCTTCATCCAAGACCCCAAGACTATTCACTCCATGTTGACTTAAGGCAGGGGTCCCCAAACTTGGCAGCTTTAAGACTTGTGGACTTCAACTCCCAGAATTCTCTGGGAGTTGGCTGGAGAATTCTGGAAGTTGAAGTCCACAACTCTTAAAGCTGCCAAATTTGAAGACCTCTGACTTAAAGCCTTCCTGGCTTTTGCCTTCTGTTGTCTGATTCCACACTGGAATCCATGCGTCATGTCTCTTGCTCTTGAGATTATTCTTACCCTGGATCTGAATGCTGCAGTCAAAACTTGAGGGAGATAGACAGCCTAAAAACATGAACTATAAGTAAGTACATACGTAAGTGGATGGATAGATGGATGGATAGATAGATGGATGGATGGACAGACAGACAGATGTTTTGATCCTCTTTTATGTCCTGCTGTGGGATTTTTATGATTGTAATGACCAGGGATAGTAAATTTCATAAATAAACTTTTGGAACCTATTGTTCAATCAAATATTGAGGGAGGGGGGACAGGTGGGAGGAGAAAGATTGTTTTGTAATGGAGGTC
Organism: Masticophis lateralis; assembly: GCA_030761175.1. Classification (NCBI taxonomy): domain Eukaryota; kingdom Metazoa; phylum Chordata; class Lepidosauria; order Squamata; family Colubridae; genus Masticophis; species Masticophis lateralis. The sequence goes on from JAUDYJ010000002.1 coordinate 122,231,788, forward strand.
ACAGCAGCTTCTTAAGGTGTAATATGGGAGAAAATTACAAGCATTCAGATTGATTCATTGATATATTAATTGCATTTCTAGCCTGCTGAATTTAATTAGATTTTAGGTGGGTACATGCAAATGAGGTTCTACTCAGCCTTCCCCAACTTGGCCATCATCCAGTTGAGTAGGGATAGCAATTCCCAAAATTCTCAGGCAGGAGGAACTAGAATAGTCTTGGGAAGATAATTCTACCTGAGGCTGTAAGTTGCTTCTAGGATACCATCAGATTCTGCATGAAGGGAACTAAGCTCTCTGTCTGATTGCTGGGGACTGTCTGTAACTAGATTTGGTTCAGTGGGGAATGCTCAGCATATCCTCAATTCAAGGGCTCATTTCTTGTCCTGCAAGGTTTCATAATCATACCTAATTATGCCTTAGGATTACTGAGATGAAGAAAGAAACATGCAATGGTCGATCCCCTATTTTAAAAATACATATAAAATTCAAGTGTTACTCAACCTATTAGCTTTCTTTGGTGAATCACACAAATTCTTTGACAGTGGAAAACAGAAGTGGAGAGAGAAAAAAAGATCATTTTTATATGAGTGATGCTAGAGATAATGTTAATATGCCAAGAAAAAAGGCAACAGAATACAAATTAGGTGCCTTTACCTAACAGGAAATAGACAGGTTAATGTAGTCTTTTTTTTCCATGTTATAATGTAGATACTTCTAAGGAGGGATGGGAGATAATTTCTCTATAATGGAATAGAAATAACTTGACATTCAAAACAAATGGAACAAATGGGGAAAAGCAAAATGGACACATTTATCCTGCCAATACTGAGGATGTCGACTTTTACATCTTACAAATATGGAGTCTCTTTGCAATAAGCTTGCCACTTTTTTTTCTTTCTTTTTTTTTTGTGAAGCTTCGTGACTGACAGACACTCAGACACTGCAGCCCCAAGCTGCTTGACTGCTGAGCATAAACCATCTGGAAATGAAGCCAGTTTAAGAAATCCATTTCTGAATTTCAATTCCTTCCTCACCTGGATCATAATGATGTACTTATCATGCCTTTCCACCCCTCACAATTGGTGGGTTCCTTGCCTTTCTACACCTTGCATGCTTTCTTTCCTGTAGATGAGTCTTGAATAGTGTTTCTCAACCTTGGCAGCTTTCAAGATGGGTGGACTCCAATTCCCAGAATTCCCCATTCCATCCATTTGAAAGCTGCCAAGATTGAGAAGGACATTGGAGTCCATCTGTCCGTCGTCCCCGTCCCCCCATCCCCACCCCCCAGCATTGAATCAGAAGGATCAATATGATTGATTCTCTGCTGGATTGCCTCTGTGGAATGTTTGAATTACTTGTATCATATTTTAGCCTCTCCAAAGAACTAGAGAGTGCTGTAAACTGATCTTAACAAGGGACAGATGTGACAAAATTAGACTGTGTGTCCTCCAATGTGATGAGCCGGTTCATAGAGGCAACGAACTCCTGAGCCATGTTCAATCCCTCTCCTAAGGAAGGCAAACTGAAATCCATTGCCCCGGCCTTATATTCCTGGGCAGATCTATAGTTAAATCTGTGATGAGATCAGAAGCTCAGGAAGAGTTGCCACTGGGCACTGGGGAGGGTACAATGAGGATTTCAATTTCACAAAGAAGGCCTTACATCCAAGGGTTCTGTTATTTGGTTCCTGAGTTGAAGTCAAGGACCAATTTGTTTATAGGTGGAGTCCATATTAACCTGAAGAATGGGAGCTTTGGACTCACACAAAGTAGCAAGCTTCCCTTGTTCAAGAGATCTTCAGGCTTGACTTTTAGAATTAGGCCCAGAAGGAGCCTTTTTTGAATAAAATATTACTTGCCAACTTCAAAGACAATAATTTGTCTATGATAAATTACAAATAAGGATCAAAAGAAAGCTCAATTCTTATGAGAAGGAATACCAAAAAAAAAAAAAAAGAGCCACAGAGGGATTAATATTTGGGAGAAGAGAAAGAGAGAAAGAATTGAAAAGAGAAAGGCTTAGCCTGCAGTCCCAGAAATATGCAATCACCACCTCAGGCCTGAAGTGGATCCTCCAAATGTTTTTTCACAAATTCCAAGCATTGACATGACAAAGAGTGAAAGCTCTTAAATGTGTAATCAGCCATCCTATTCAATTAAATCAAATTAAACCCAGTTTTTGTCCTGCTATAGCCACTTTTTGGAGCCCTGCCTTTGGTATGTCATTCAAAGTACAAAGTTTTTCCACTTGAAAATCAAAATGTTATACGTTCCTAATTTAAAACAAATACCTTACAAGATTTAGGTTTTCTGCCAGCATTAAGAAAGCATGCACAAAAACTGAAATACACATGCAGTTATATTTATTAAGCAGGGATATCATCTTAATATAGATTTGAAGGAAGAGAGATTCTTAACAGCCTCCTTCAAATTGATCTTTTATTGCCTACAAAATAACCGACACTATTTGACATGTCTACCCTGCTATATAGCTAAGATTTTTGATAGCCCCAGCTTAAGACACCAGATCTCTTCTCTCTCCTTTTCTCAGCTGTTTCCCAGGGTTGCCCCCGATTTCATTGAAGTGGCATGAAATAATATTGTCTGAAGATCTGGCTGGTTGCCATTACAATAGTGGGCACCCCAACTATGGAAAAGAATAAGAGGAACAATATGTTTATCATAGGTTGAGAAACCTGTAACCCTCCTGATGTTGTTGGACCTTTAGTCACATCAGTCATGAACCCTGGCCACATGCTGAGGACCCAGAGAGATGTCTCCAACCATGTATGAAAAAGCACAAATTCCTTCTAATCTACTTTTTGCAGATCTGGCAGTCCTTACCTGTCAATTATCCTGTTCCTCCCTATACTCCTTACTACAACTCCCATCTCTCCCCTACCACCAGCACAAGTGCTCAAACCTATATCTAACCCTCATGTAGCGCTCTCTCTCTCTCTCTCTCTCTCTCTCTCTCTCTCTCTCTCTCTCTCTCTCTCTCTCTCTCTCTCTCTCTCTCTCTCCCCCTCTCTCCCTCCCTTTAATCAGTCAGACTGGACTGGACTGGACTGGACTGGACTAGACTGGACTAGACTAGACCGGGATGGGATGGGATGGGATGGGATGGGATGGGATGGGATGGGATGGGATGGGATGGGATGGGATGGGATAGAATAGAATAGAATAGAATAGAATAGTATAGAATAGAATAGAATAGAATAGAATAGAATAGAATAGAATAGAATAGAATAGAATAGAATAGAATAGAATAGAATAGAATAACAAAATTGGAAGAGGCCTTCTAGTCCAACTCCCTGCTCAGACAGGAAACACTATAAACCTATTTCAGACAAATAGTTGTCCAATTTCTTCTTAAAAACTTCCAGTGTTGGAGCATTACAACTTCAGGAGGTAAATTGTTTCACTGATTAATTGTTCTAACTATCAGGAAATTTCTTCTTAGTTCTAGTTGCTTCTCTCCTTGATTAATTTCCATCCATTGCTTCTTGTCCTGCCCTCAGGTGCTTAACTTCTGGCAACTGCCTGATCAAGTCCCTGAAATTTTCTTGGCAACATTTCCAGAAGTGGTTCATCATTGCTGTCTTCCTAGGGCTCAGAGACAGAGACAGAGACAGAGACAAAGAGAGAGACTATATACCAAACTGACTCTCTTTCCCTCTTAGACTTTAATATTCTGTTCTTTGTGAGAGTTAAAAATGCTCTTTGACCCTGAATTCCAGTATTTGGGATCCTTGCTTCTATAATTCTTCTGAATACATGGGTGACTCACAAAGCCTAAGGGTTGCACAGCACCATCAGATCAATCCATCCTTTTGCTTGGCTTGCTCAGAGCGATGCCGAGATACCTTTTCATATATTTTTCTTTCTTCTTTCAATTGTGTCCAATTCTCAGAGACTGCCTGGATAATCCCCGCAATTTTCTTAGCAAGTTTTTTCAGAGTGGTTTGCCATTGCCTTCTTCTTAGGGCTGAAAGAAAGTGATTGGCCCAAGGTTATCCAGCCCAAGGTGGAATAAAAACTCATAGTCTATGGGTTTCTTGGGTGGGGTTTTAACCACTATATCAATCTGGCTCTTTTCAAACGTTAAGAGAGTTGATTTGCTGGTTTGGCAAGCCTGCCACTTCTGTCAATTTCCCAGTGATTCTTGCATTTGTTTTGCAAAACTATTTCGTTTAAGGAAATCCAAATGGATCCTCCCCCCCCCCCCCCTTATTTTGTTTCCAGTGTCAACTGAAAATCTGGTCTCTGGAAAAGAGGAAGACAATTATTTGCACATTCATTCAGGTCAGATGTTAGACAGGAACAGGGAAGGAAGATAATGAAAATCATTCCTCATCTGACAAACCAGATTATTCTTTTTGTACCACACCACTCAAAAATGTGTAGCTAGCTAGAATGAGTCAGCTGCCTAAGTACCTTGAGGGCAGCTAATAGGAACAAGGGAACTGGAGGAGAGAAAGAAATTCACAAGACAACAAGGGGGACCCCATGCTTGTGAAGCTGGCTTTACGTAATGAGGAGGATGTTTTTCCATTGCTAGTCATTGAGACCAATTCAATTTCAGGCCCAGGCAGCTTCCGGGTATGGATCTGGAAAAAATGACATGTTGTCTTTTTTTCTTTTCCCAGTAACAATATATCTTTTGTCAGCTCTGCAGTAGTTAAACCCTGCCTTTTTGTGAAAAGTTATGTGTTTGGCTTTCCTGGAGATTGTCAAGGTTGCCATGGTAGTGACCTTTTAAATACCAAGGAAAGTTCAAAGATTTGGCAGCCTGCCTTGCTATTTCTAGGTGGCTGCAAGGCAACTCCATAAAAGTTTGGGTTTTTTTCTATGTTTAGCATCACAGAAGGAGAATCCCTCTCCTTCTGTGGAGAAGTGTAACAATTGATCTTCCATTGGATCTCATGTAACGCCAATGCCACCTAATAGAAGTTTGCTGACCCCCTCAGTTGGAACCAACCTTTCTTGGAAATATCCCACAACTCTGCAGGCTGCATATTCTGCCGCTGGCACATTGTTTAATATGAATTTACTTTGTCCCACTGGTTTAAATCTCTTGGTTTTTTGTTTTTTGTCCAGTTGCTAGGTCAATAATCGCTCAAGTGCCCTTCTGGTAAAAACGTAAAACCATTCTCTATTTCTTCTTATCTTTTGTGCAAGATACATCCAGTTCTTTCAGGCTTAATCTAGCGCTATCAGCAATTGACTGAATCTAATCAGCTAGCTGGTCTCCTTCTTCAACTATAAGGCTACACCTAGGATTGCAAGTGGCATTTCCTAAGTCAAGGTTATGGCTAATTACACTTTGGAGATAAAGGCAGATAAAATGGTCTTCTGCAGGGTTTTTTGATTCCAGTTTAGTCCTTTAATGAATCGCTTAATCTTTCTCTATCCTTTAATCTTCCGTTTGAAACTATATCTCACCCCTTTCCTTGCCTCATTGAGTTCATATATTCAAACGTACGTGTGATTTTAATACTGCATATGGAATTCAGGCATAGAAGGTGAGGAAAAAATTAGCACGTTTCATCTTCCTAATTGCATAAAGGCTCCCATAATACTTATTTGAAATATAAATACAGGTAGTCCTCAACCTATGACCACAACTGAGCCCCAAATTTATGTTGCTATGTGATTTGTTTAGTGAGTTTTGCCCCATTTTACAACCTTTTTGTCACATTTGTTAGGTGAATCAGTGCCGTTAAATTAGTAACATGGTTGTTAAGTGAATCTGGTTTTCCATTGACTTTGCTTATCAGATGGCCACAAAAGGGGATCACAACTGCCATAAAAGTGAGACCGTTGTCAAGCATATGAATGTAAATTATATGACTGTGGGGATGCTACAATGGCCATAAGTGTGAAAAATAGTCATAGGTCACTTTATTTAGTTGTTACTTTGAATAGTCACCAAACGAACTGTTGTAAATCAAGGACTACCTGTATTATTGTTATTAATTCTTTTAGTGTACTATTATGTTTTGTACGTAGTTCAGGAGGACAACTCTTGTTACTCCCAGCAATGGAGACTGTAGTTCTACTTAAACACTAAGCCAACCCTGAAGAGTACCAAGTTTGGGAAGGTTGAATTAATATATCTGACAGTAATTATATGGTTAGTGTTGTTAATATTATTTAATGATATTGTTAACTGTATTTAAGTAAAATGATTCATAAATGTAAATTAAATTGAGCTTTTGCTCAATCTACGGGTATCCATGTGGAACACATGGTGAAATATTTGTAATGAGGTCGTGCAAATATCTATCAGATATCAGAACTGAGGTATAAGAGGTGTTTATGTTATGACATCACCATGCACTTAATCATTCAGATATCTTTTGGGTCCTTGGTGGTCTCCGAGCTTGGTTGTTTTCATGCAGACATTTCATTGCCAAACTAGGTAACATTATCAGTGCTAGAAGAGAGAGAGCTTGGTGAGCGAGCCTTGGTGATTTCTTGACTAGGCTATTACATATTGTTAACTTATTTGTCTGAGATGGTAGTTCCTTGATTGGGGTATTGCTTACTTCTTAATTGTTGGTCTAGCATTAATCTTGGTATTAATCTCTGCTAAACTGGGTGTTGATTGGTGGCAGGGAAGTGTTTTGATCTTTTGGTTTCCTCTTTGGCTTTTTTGATTGTCTCTTTTGAATGGCATGTAGATGTTTATCTCTATGTGTCTGTTGATGGCTGATTTGTCTGAGTTCCAGGCTTCTAGGAATTGTCTAGGGGCTTTGGACTTGGACTTGGCCTATGGTGCTCACAGTTTCCCAGTTGAAAGTATGGTTTAGTCTGCATGTGTTGTGAAATTAAGGAGTTTTCATCCTGTCTTCTGACTGCTAGTTGGTGTGCTCTGCTAGTCGTCTGCCCGTTTGTCCTACCTTGTGTCTCTTATAGTCCTTACGCTGTATGATATAACTGATTCCTGTTTTTTCTTCTTCTGTGGTTACAGTATCTTTTGGTTTACATAGGACATTTTGAAGGGCTTTAGTTGATTTGTGTGCTGCCGTGATGCCATGTGGTTGTAATACTCTGTTGTTGGTTTCTGAGATAGTTTTGATGTATGGCAATGTTATGTTTTTCACAGCTTGTGTTGGTTGCAGTATATTGGGTTGAGTAGTCAGGCACGTTTTGATAAAGTTCATGGGTATTCATTTTGTTGGAAGATGTGTAGACGATCTGTTTCCTTTTTCTGATGTTTAGGGTTGCTGCAGTATGTTTGTGCTTGTCTAAATAGTGTCCTTGCACAGCTTCTCTTGTGGGAAGTATTCAGACATCATTACTATGAACCTTGTAGGCTATCCCCATTTTTGGGTGTTCACCATTGTTAAGCTACTAAGAGATTTATAAAGCTATCTATACATATCATGTCAAAGTTAAGCCATCCAATAAATTCTGGATGATGTACTGTATAAAAGATCTAAAAGCATCAAGTTGCCTTTTCCTGCATTATGCATTGTGGTCAGTGGTAGGATTCAAGTAATTTAACAACCGGTTCTCTGCCCTAATGATTTCTTCCAGCAACCAGTTTGCCAAACTGCTCAGAAAGTTAACAACCAGTTCTCCCAAAGTGGTGCAAACTGGCTGAATCCCACTACTGATTGTAGTGCTTTAGGGCTATGCCCTCCCCTCCCCTCCTCCCCTCCACCAAGAACAGAGCTGCCTAGCTCAGCTAGGATGCTTCCTTTCCTGATCTCCTTCAATCATATACACCGTATGACTCACAAAGCCTAAGAACTGCACAGCATCATCAAATCAACCCATCCTTTTGCTTGACTTGCTCAGAGCTGTGCTGAGATACCCTTTCCACATATATATTTTTCTTCCTTCCTTCAAATGTATCCAATTATCAGACACTGCCTGGACAATCCCTGCAGTTTTCTTTGCAAGGTTTTTCAGAAGTGGTTTGCCTTTGTCTCCTTCCTAGGGCTGAAAGAAAGTGTAAACTCACCCAGCTGGCTTTTTGCCTAGGGCAAAACTAGAACACACTGTCTCCCAGTTTCTAGTCTGATGCTTTAACCACTATACCTAACTTGCTCTAGGCTTCGTCTTAATACTATTCAATAAGCCACTGTAAGAGGAATAAGGGCAACACACTATAATTAAACACAGAGAGCTCCCATAACTGCGACACAGGTACTCTTTATTAAGAACTCAATGTCCCTCTTTAAGTCTAAAAGCCATGCAATAATCTTATTACCACAGTTTATTTTCTTAACTAGTTTCCAAAGCGGAACTTCAGACAGAATGTAAATAATCACTAATCCTTTCCTCCACTTCTAGCTTGAGTTTAGAGCTTGGAAAACTCAGGAAAATGTTGCTATGAGCCTCCCAATGGATAAATATGCATAAGCAGCCTATTCAAAACAGAGGCAAAAGAGCAACATGATGGTGTCCAATTATTTAGACAGAAAGACAATTATACCTCATCAATTCCAGGGTTTATTAGGTCTTAATTAATTAGGTAGTGTTTGGATACCATGGTTGTGCTGTGGAATTAAAAATAATGATATAAGTACATACAGGTAGTCCTCAACGTACAGCCACCATTGAGCCCAAAATTTCTGTTGCTAAGTGAAACATTTGTTAAGTTTTGTCTCATAACTGTTTCTTGCAACTGTTGTTAAGTGAATCACTGCAGTTGTTAAGTTAGTAGCATGGTTGTTAAGTGAATCTGGCTTCTCCATTGACTTTGGGTGTCAGAAAGTCAGAAAAATTAATCACATTGATTCTGCAGCCGTCATAAATATCAATCAGCTGCAAAGCATCCTAATTTTAATCACGCGACCAAGAGGAGTGACTGCAACATTCGTAAGTGTGAAAAACGGTCATCGGTCACTTTTTTCAGTGCCGTTATAACTTGGAATGGTCACTAAATGAACTGTTGTAAATTGAGGACTACCTATATTATATTTTTAAATAACCTACTTTTCTTTCAGGATGGAGCCCATGATGCAAGTGATGTCCAGGTACTCTGCCATTCAGGTTCAAGATCACTTAGCATTTAGAGGGTGCATGCTGACCCATGTGGCTTGACTCCTTCTTAGATTCTGAGACTGTGTTTAGGAACAAGGATTGTGTTTGAGGAGTCTAGAGACATTAAAAGGATGTGTTCTTGCTCAAATTCCCTGCTCTTAGTTGGGTCCTCAGGGAAGCTATAATTAATGTCCACTTCAGTACCAGCTTCAATCATCTTCAGTGTCTTTATTACCTGAGTTGTCCAGAGTGATCACAACAGGTTGTTGTATTTGCATCACGTAAGAAAAGGTCATCACCACTCGAGATGTGGTGAAAATGTAAGAGGCAACCTAAGACTAATTATTGCAAGGAATCACATTCTTGAACATTGAAGCAAGTATGGTAGTCCTACTCCAAATATTTAGATCCAGGCAAGCTCTAACAAGCATAAATAGTCTTAGTAGTTCACCACTGAGTCAACAGTTGAAAAAATATCCTCTAATATCTTTTTCCTCAGAAGTTATTTTATTTCAGCCCAGCACCTCCACGTTCAGAGAAAGTATCAAAACCAAACTTAATGCTCTTCACTAACCAGCATTTGAAAAGTCCACAAGTGTTTTTTTAAGCCTTTTAACAAAATGAGAGTTAATTTTAAAAAGAGTTTTACCAGAGAATGACCTTTTAACAATTTTTATATGAGAACATTAAATGTTTTCAGTTGCAAGAAACTTCCTCAAAAGCATATTCTGAACTTCAATAGCAATCATGCTTGAAAAGAGTGGGTGGAATATTATTTGTTTTCAGGTTTGTGAACCTGACAGATTTGTGATTATCATATTTGCAACAGCCTTGACAGTTAAAAATGAAAGTTAATTTTAGAAGGTCAAATTTCAGCATGTAAATTAAACTTTTAAGCAATACTAAAATGCTTCAGGGCCCAATTTCAATCTTTCTTAAAATAGAGAAATCTCTGTTTAAAGAAGCTGAGTTTTCAGCACCTATGAACTTCTACTCTAGATTCACTCATTAGGGAGTTGAAAATCAGAACATTATATACATTTATTATATATAGCTCATCATTATATACAGCTCATCACCACATTATGTAAGCTGAAAGCACCAAAGATAGCTCGCATGGCTATAGCACACAAATATTGTAAGAATGAAGTCCAAAATGAAGAAGAAAACCAAGTGAACTCAAATCGGCTGTTTGAGAAATGACAGTTGGGCCCTTGTAGTAATTCATGCCCATCTCTTACTTGAAAGATTTTGTGTATTGATCATAGCTAATAAGAAGCATTAGCTATAATTAATACACAAAGTGATTTCAAGGGAAGATCATGTCTGTCAGGTGGAACTTTGATGAGGAGAATAAATATATGTACCATGTTTCCCCGAAAATAAGTCCCTGACTTATTTTTTTTGAACCCTGAAATAAGCGCTTGGCTGCCATGCACTCAAAAGCCCGATTGAACTTATTATCAACAATGTCTTTGGGGGAAATAGGGTATTTATTCAGCAATCTTATCAAACAATATCTCTCAGAGATGATTGATCAACTTCCATAACTCCTAATCAGACTGGTATGAGCTGAATCAAGACCATAGTGCAGCACATTTTGCCAAAAAAGGGATTGGTCATCAAAGGAAACAAAATGTGCACCTAAATTTGTGAAATTATGCATTTTGGATACCAACTGTAAAGAAGATGCTATATGATGTTAGGAAGAACTTTCCACAGAAAAGACATAGTATGTAAATTGCAAATGACAGTAGAATGAAGTTTCTAGAAGAAAGATAGACGAGAGATAACAGAAGAGAGAGAGATGATTGATTATAGATAGATAGATAGATAGATAGATAGATAGATAGATAGATAGATAGATAGAGATAGATAGATAGATAGATATGAGAGAGAGAGAGAGAGAGAGATGATGATGATGAAGAAGAGGAGGAGGAGGAGGAGGAGGAAGAGGAGGAAGAAGAAGAAGAGGAGGAGGAGGAAGAGGAAGAAGAAGAAGAAGAGGAGGAGGAGGTGGTGGAGGAGGAGGAGAAATATAGGAGAGGGAGAGAGAGAGAGAGAGAGAGAGAGAGAGAGAGAGAGATATTCCTACTTGATCATCTCTCCCAGTTCCTTGAGCTGGATCAGAAGTTGTATAAATTTGCCCAGATAGCCTTTCAGAGAGCTGAATGAAAGGGGGACATTCTCTCTAGTGTAACTTGTTTTTAATCAGAAAAAGGACCATTTAAATCCTCCACAAATGTGGAACTTAGGTTCCCAATAGGTACATGGGCAGAGATGATATAGCTAGCTAGCTAAGCCAAATTTTAATTGGTTTTACACACTGTGCAGTTTATCCCTTTGTTTCTGGATTTTTCCATTACTGTATGTTTTGTGACAAAGAGCCTTATTTTCATTAGCATGCATGCCCACGTGAAGAGCTGCTTTATAAGCAGAACATTTCTCTCTCCCCTTACATGAATTTTGCTGGATTCAGTCACTGTTGACTCAACCTTTTGCACCATAATTAACACAAAGCAGGGTTAGGGTGAGGAAAAGAGGATCTTAGGTACAAATACAATAGATTGGAGTGTCAGCTTCTGTGACCTCTCCTGTAAAGTAAGAATCTTCAGGACCATGCATGGAAATGTTATTTAAAAGGCTGCACTTAGTTTTTTATTTTTATACTGCAACTCTGCTCACAGGACCATAAGGCAATTTTTAAACATAATAATGAAAACCAAAAGGTAGAACCCACTGTTAGGTTATCATAAACCATAATTAAATAAAAATAAAGATATTTTGCTAAACACCAAAACAAAATAATGAACAGAATAGCTTAATCTCTTTGTAGGCTCCTATCAAAAGACCATGTGTTGTGTTCAGTCTAGCTCGATGATGATGATGATGATGATGATACATTACAAATTCTTAGATACAAATAATAAATCACCATCTGGTGTCTTCCAGATGTCTTGAACTACAATTTCTATAAGGCCAGCTTGGTGATCATCGGTTGGTGTCATTGTCATAAAAAATGTAGGTTCATATCAAAATAGGTGGTCTCATATAAACTTGTCCATATCAGAACCTCAAATTGGACCTGGAAGCAAACATGTAACAGTGTAACTAAGATGACTATAATAATGTCTGCAGAATTTGCAGTAGACAAACCTGCACTTGTTGAAGTTCTGGCTTCAATGACAAATGCATGCAGTGGATGTTGCATACATCTGGATAAGTATTAACCATGGCATGAATCAGTGTAGCTAGATTAGTTTCCTGAAGGATGTGATACAATTGTCATTCAAGACAAAATTGGGCCAAAGCACTTCTGACCATAGCTGCCACTTTCAGTTCCAGGAGCAATGCCTGTTATAGAATACTTCATACTCACATTTTCAGAAATGCAAAAAAACTGAGTCACAAACCCAGACTTAGGCTGCCTATAGTTCAGCAGAACTTTTCAAAACTCAGGAAATTCTCCTGACCCACATTTTCATTGCTATCCTTAAATTCTCACATCATAAAATTATGTTAGTTGGCTTTGGTTTATCATTTGTATGAATCCATCTACTGTGGCATGTAAAGCATGATTTTTGATTTAATGCTATATGTGAATTCAGTCATAGTTGCTTATTCAAGAACGTATGATAAATGTAAAACATGAATGAGGAGACAATGAGCCCAGCCAAATTTTCCACCGCTATTTGTCATCAATTGAAAATAAGACTGAAAACTCTGCCTAATGATAAAATTTTATTCAATCCTTGGAATAATATCTCTTTTGCCTTCTTGTTGCTGATTTTTAAAAAAACCCAAGAGAACTAAAACAGATGTTTGAGGTATGCATGCCATACTGTAGGCCAATAGCCCAAGAGATAAACCACCATCTGGACTGGCTGTTAAAAGGACAGTATAAATGCAAAAGGCTATTTTAGTTCCATTGGAACTAATTATATAAAATAAATAGCTTTTTGTAGGAACCAAAATTATTGTGTCTACTGTAAATCATAACAATGGGTAGAGATTTTATTATTTAAATTGGACATTAGAGGGACTAAAGATTCCAGGCATAATTTAAAAAATGCTTTTGGTTTTTATTAGGATTGGGATTTAGGAAATGACATAAAACACTATAATTTTTGAAATATTTGAAAGGAGAAATATTTGAGGAAGGGAGCCAAAAATGAGTAGCCACAATATCAACAATATTAGTACTGAAGTCCGCTACTTTGGATAGACTATGTCTAAAGAATATTAATGAAGAAATAATAGATATGAAAAAAACCTTCCTTGATGAAGAAATAATAGAATCAGAAATATTGAATTTAAAAAGTGTGGATTACAAGACAGAGAAAGCAATTAAACTGGGAATGCAAGTGACAGAGCAAGAGAATGGTCTGAATAAGGACTCTTTACTGGACATCCTAAAAAAAAAGCTGTTGCAGTTTTAAATATTAAAGGGGAAATACAAAAAAACCCAAATCAATTTCCTAGATAATGTCTTTTTACTTGATTTACAAAAGAGGCTCGTTAGTCTCAAAGAAGCCTTTGTGATGAGACAAAGAATTGAAGAGAGATCAAAATCCTACAATATTTGAATGAATTAAAGAGTAAGATTTTTAGACGTAAAGGGAAGGAATATAAAGATAATTCATTTGATCAAGGTTGGACATATTTTTATGATTATTTATAACTTTAGTGAGGGCAATGACCTACCAAATTTGTTTATACTGTTGTGATAAAGTTTGGAAGTCACGTCTTTATATGTTTCTTTTCTTTTTCTTCATCTCATTTTTTCTGGGGGTTTTTCTTCTTTTTAAAAAAATTGCTTTCACTTTTTCACCTTTTACTCTCTTTTTACTTTCCTTTGTCTCTGAGTTTAGTTTTAGTTTTTGTTACAAAACTATAATTAAATGTTCAAATACATAGGGGGAAAACAAGTTATATTATGATAGATTTGCACAGCATTGCTGCTACTTTTCCCTTGCCTTAAAGGAAACCCAAATTTGTTCTCTCCAGAATGGATGCTTAGGCATCTGTTTGTGTTTTTATTAAGGCTCTAGTAGGAGGGAGAAACTAAATGTTTTAATTTCTTAGAAAAACACTCAGATCCTGCATCTGCTTACTGACACAAGTATGCAAGAAACATGCAAAACTGTATCTATGTTCAGAAGGTATTATGAAGATCCCATATTACTTCAGAAGCATAGCTCTTGAGTTTATTTTTCTGAAATGTTTGTCTGGAAATCTCAAGCTGGCCCCTTTGCAAGAGAATTCACATCCTATGGTAAAAAAGTATATTCATGGGATGCCAAAATGAAACAGTTGGCCTTCTGACAACTCATGTAACAAGAGGAGTCTGCATATAGATCTGGTTGCCATTCCACCATCTAGTTAGGTAAGGTCTTTGGGGGACCATCTGCACCATCTTTGTGAAGGATAAATGATTCAGCAATGCAAGATGGAATTTAGCTGGCTTCCTGTGAGCTGCTCCTAGAAGATTTATGAGTTTGCTGAGGGACCACATGTAAAACACAACCCCGAGTCCTGCTCATTAAAAGCAGGTAACATTTTCCAGACTGTGTAAGGCAGCCCCCAATACACTGCAAAATGTTGCTACAATAGCCAAAGTGTTAAATTGATGCATGAACTTTTTCCTACAGCATCTCTGGTGCTTGCCCATTTCTGATGCTAGTTGTAAGAATCCCTAAACAGTTTAGAGTTAGGCTGCTTGTAAGATTTTTTTTTTCTAGGTGAAGGTACCACCATCCTTCAAGATAAGTTGCAGAGCTTCTCTTTTGTCAGCCAGGACCTGCTGCTCTGAACACTTTGCTCCTTTCTTTAAGTCATCCTTTCATGAAAGTTGGGCAGATAAAGAAAAGAAGAATGAATAAAAATGAGGAGGCTTTGGTAGGGCAGTTGCTTTATCATTTGTTAAAAATATGTTTACTAAAAAAAAAAAACTTGTAGTGGCCCAAGGGCTTTCTTGTAGCATCTTTCAAAGAATCATTAAAACAGCATTCATCCTTGTGTTCCTTGATCTCTCACTACCATCAACCATATAAGCTGGCTTTGAGGACTGTGGTTAGGGGACACTGACTTATGATAGTTCTTCTCTTTGGGGCCAGTTTCAGTCAATGTTGACGGGCGAAGAGATCATTTACTCGATCTCTCTTCTGTGGGGTGCCACAGGGTCCTACTCAGTGGTGAGCTTCAAAACTTTTTACTACTGGTTCTATAGATGTGGCTTGGTGGGCGTGGCATGGCTTGATGGGCGTGGCTTGGGCACGGCAGGGGAAGGATACTGTAAAATCTCCATTTCCACCCCACTCCAGAGGAAGGTTATGGCAAAATCCCCATTTCCTCCCGATCAGCTAGGACTTGGCAGGCAGGGAATAGATGGGGGCGGGGCCAGTCAGAATTTTTACTACCGGTTCTCCGAACTACTCAAAATTTCTGCTACCGGTTCTCCAGAACTGGTCAGAACCTGCTGAAACCCACCTCTGGTCCTACTCTCTTCCCATTTTTATTCAGCTCCTACATGAAACCACTAGGTGAAATCATCTGCCAGTTTGGGCTTCTATATAATCGGTATACTAAAGATACCCAAGTAAATCTTTCAACCCTGGGCCAAGTGAGGCTGTTGAGATTCTAACCCGGGAGGCTGTGCAGGTTTGGGTGGAAAACTATCTCCAACTCAATCTTATCAAGAGCGAGTGACTATGGTTGTTTGAGCCATCTAGATCTGGGGATGTTCAAAATTTAACTTGGCTTCAGAATTCTGGAGTTGAAGTCCACAGGTCGTAAATTTCCTATAGTTGCCCAACCCTGGTATAGATTATCTTTGTCTTGCTTTCCAGCTCTAAAATTTTATGATTCTTCGTTTTTATTGTTCCATGATTAACAGCAATGAGAAAGAAAGCATGACCTGTCAGAATTTCCTGCACCGAGGGTAAAGATCATCTCCTTCTTGACCTGCAGTCTATCAGTAACTAAAAATACCTCTGTTAAATGTGCTTCAGGCTGCTAAATTTCACCTTCTGATTGCTGGTCTTGGTCATTTGTCAGATTCAATGCTTTTAGAGGGTTGTTAATTCATTTTATAATGTAGCTTTAATAGATTTATACTTTTTGTCTCCAGCGTTCAATGTCTTCTTGTTATTATTATAAATAATAATGAAATAAGGATGGTGATGATAATAAAGATGATGATAAAGATGATAACAAATAAGGAGATCAGGCTAGGTACAGTAATAGCCACATTGTTGAAAAATAAGATTCTCCTACAGAGGGGTGGGAAAATGTGGCCCTTTGACAACCTGTGGACTTCAACTCCCAGAATTTCTGAAACAGCTTGGCTGTCTCAGGAATTCTGGGAGTTGAAGTCCACAGGTTGTAAAAGGGCCACATTTGCTCACCCCTGCGCCTACTGCAAGAGACAGTCCATCGATTTCCTTTTTCTATTTGTTTCCTTTCTATTGTCTATTGTCCTTTCTATTTGTTTCATCTTACAACCTTATGCTTAGAGAGGGCAGGCTACAACATCAATGCATGGAAAAGTTGGTGCCATAGGAAAGAGGAAATCTGGCCAGAGAATTTCAGAGAGCAACCAGGCAGATCCACACAAAGTTCTTGGCTTTCACAAGAAGAGGCACCATTACTGATTGCCTCATATACTTAATGGCTCTGACATAACCAATAAAACATTTAAAAACCTATCCTTCCCCCATGTTACTTTTTAACAGTCAAGTTAGCTAAGGTACATAACTCCACTGTAGAAACATATGATCCCTAAGTAGTACCCCGAGAGGCAGCCAGCAAAGAAGTCTCCCTATTGTTTCATACAACCTGTATAACAGGGGTTGTGGGGTTCTTCATCTCTAGAGATTTTTAGGAAAGGAATGGACAATTACCTCTAGAAATGTGTTTTGCTTTCTCTGTACATTGCAGTATCTTGGATGATTGATTGATCTCAGTGATTCTGGTCCCTTCCAATTGCAAAATTCTACAATTTCTACAAATTTTGAAACTCAATAGTAGGTGGCAATATCCATACCTGGTTTATGCTTGGATGGGAGGTCTGAAGAAAACACTGAATTTTTAGGCTTCAGAAGAAAACAATGGGAAACCACTTCTATAGAGTTGTCAAAGAAAACACTTCATGGTTGTATCTTGGAATCACCAAGAATAATGATAATTCCTCTCTTTGAAACTTTAAAAGGTCGTGATATTTTATTCATCCTTTCAGAGGACACAAATACCTGCAACTTTTTTGAATTTCAAGCACAAGCTTTTCTCTGTCAATTATATGTGAATTGAAATAGCAACTTTTGAAATGTGGGTATTTGTTGTACAGGAGGGTGAAGTATTACAAGTAACTTGTAATAATATAGTTTAATATACAATGTGTTCCATAAATGACTGAATGGACTCTGCCTAATTTGAATGCCTCTTGCAATTAAATGCCCTCCTAAATACTCAGTTTGCACAATTGTGCCTTCTACCTAAACTTCTGACTGGGGGAAAACATGAACCATAATTTGTTGAATAGATTGAGACCAGCTGGACTTAAATAGCATGCTAAGCCAAAACCAAACAAACCACATTTTGCTTGAGCGCACAGCATGTGATCCCTGCAGTCTTCAGTCTTCTGAGAGAGTGATCCAAAAAGCAGAAATACAGGCTGCCTTCAGCCAACACCAAGCTAATATTGCCAGGCATAGTAGAGAGCGATGCATTCTAATTTAGGGATACAAAGAGGCAGAGCCAGCAAATGAAGGTGGCATGTTGTGTGTAAAACTGTAAGAGTGCCATCTCGTGTTCAATAAGCTGAGAAGTAGCTGCAACAGCTTAGATGGTTTTTTCCCTTGTATCCTTTTCTTTTGTTGCCCACAGAATCTCATTTCTTTTGCACTAGTACCAGCAACACACTTATACAAAGGCAAAGTGAAAGGAAGGTTTCAGTCCATTGGTGGTTTACTGGCAATTTTAAGATGAGCACTTGATATTCAGTCAAAGGATCAGGAATTGTCAGCCTTACAAGGTAGTCCAGATCAAGAAACAGATGCTACATAGGTCTAAAACTATCTTTATTAAGATTGGCTATAAACCTTCCAATCTGCTTCCCCTGCTTCCTTTTTTATATTCATGTGAAATAGGGACGGGGGCATCTGTGATGTTTTTGTAACCCTTTCCCCACCCCCACCCATGCCTGGGCTTTCGCAGTGTTTATCTGCGCATTGCCTTGGTAATAGATCTTCCAACTTTCTATCAGAGTCTTCTTCTTTACTCTATAATTGAATCAACAAGATCTTAGCTGGTTTTACTATATTTCGATATTTAGAATTGCCAATAACTTAATATGGAGTATTTAAGACAATACGCCTGCTTGCTTCATAATTTGAGGAGAAATATTTAATACAGTTTTATTATTTTTTTCAAAAAGCAAAATTGGGCAGCCTACTTTTGTGCTAACAAAACTGTAAATTTAATTGGCAGGGGAGGTTATTCTGTGAGAAAGGCAGTTGTACAGATACTATTTCTAAAATTCAAAGAAACATATTACTATCATTCTTTATAGACTGCTTCCCATTTCTTTGTAATGTTTAGTAAAATTGCATACCAAATTTAATGCGATGAAGGACGAAAGCCAAAGCAAAATGAAAATTATTCTTACAGAAAGAACACCTGGATTATTAGAAGTTGGTAATCATATCTCCCTTGAACATTTGAGCAATCTTTCACTTAGGTTTAATGGTGATTAGCTTTAATTTGATTTGTGTACCTATTTTTGTAAATACTGGTATATGTATGTAAGTGGGGTAAGAGAGAGAGAGAGAGAGATCATATTAAATCAATTCTCAGAGGCATTTGGCTGGTAAACGAAATGTAGACATGGTGGGTCATTCAGAAATTATAGTGCTCCATATAGAAAACACAGAAATTACCAAGTAAGATTATTGTATGAGCTTGGAAATGGCTAAACTGCTCAGTTTGATGAGGAAAAAAAAACAATGTAGGTTTTTTTTTTTTTACAAGACTGGAATCCTTTTATGGAGTTTTTGTTCAAAGAAGAAAAGATGAAATCAATAATTTATGGATTTGGGGATTAAAAGGGTCAATGAAGAAGGGGAATAAAATGGCATTTCTTTCTAGAAAGAAAGGCAGAAGTCATATGTCTGTTTTCTTTTTCCTACTTTCTATTTAAAAAAATATTTTAATTTAATAATAACTTATTTTAAGTTATTTAATTAATTAATTAAATTAAGCTATTTAATAACTTTTATTCTATTGAGAAATTATTAATAATAAATAAATTATCAAGTAACATGAGAGAAAGCAAATGGTGTGGTTTCAGTTATCAGGGAATGCAGGGCAGGAGCATCCAAAGGGTATGGTTAAAAAAACAAAAACCAAGATGGTGGCCAGAGTGGTGTGATTGAAGCTTGGCTATTTTTATGTCCCGCCAATATACAGTACAAGTTCAAAACCAGAGGTATTATATAAATTAGGCAACAAATGGTCCCAACAATCCATCAAGTAAGCCCTTCAAAATGAAAAAATACCTGAATAGGTAATAATGAGGGCATACTAATTTATCTTCAAAAAGTTGCACTATTTTAAGAGCAAAAATAGTAATAGTCATAAGATATAGAGATAAGATAGTGATTCTTAAACTTTGCAGTGCCACAAACCACAAAAATGTGTAACTGATATTCTTCCCTACCAGTGATATCACAAATTCACGTTATCTGCCTGAAATTATTCTATTTAAAGTTAAACCAAAAATGTGGTTTGGAATGTGAGACTGACAAGAAAAACCTTCCATAAAAATAATTCGCTTAGAGCTGGCTAGCATTTCTTGATCAGAAAAGGTCAGATTACATGGTCTGGATGAGGTTACTTGCCAAACTGAAAAAGGATGATGAATGTGTATTTAGAAAGACTCCCCCCACCCTATTTTACTTCTCCCTTTCTCTTTTTGACATTGTGAAAGTGGTACATGGATAATTTCAGCAATGTGAAGCAATGTTTTCCTAATTAACAGGCACTGGCTGCAGTCCTAATTATATCAGCTCCACTTCTCCTTAGAAGTGAGTTGATCTAATGCAGCTCGAATCTCTAAATAGGCATATTTGTACTCTACAAAAATCTGGGGGGAACATTCATTTATTAACTTCAATTATGCATATCAATTTGTTTTGATACACACATTTCTCTCTGTGTTGATACTTGTTTCGGTGCTTAACTTCTGTACTTTCAATATATTTAGAACTAAGATATAAACTAATGCCTTGCCTAGAGAAGCTGGTTGCCGCAAAACCTGGTGTGGTCCCATTAAGGGCTTTGATTTTGCCTGTGTACACAAAGCCCGATCCCAGTCAGATGTGCTCCAGGTTTTCCTGACTATTCTCATCCTAGTCAAACACTTAATTACTATACCTCCCCTACATGTTGCCCAACAAATCATGCCATAATGGGCAGACTTAGCCTAAAAGATACTGCTTAAGATGGCTCTGGAGCC
The DNA here is from genome assembly GCA_030761175.1 of Masticophis lateralis. NCBI lineage: Eukaryota > Metazoa > Chordata > Lepidosauria > Squamata > Colubridae > Masticophis > Masticophis lateralis. Next base: position 122,252,299 of record JAUDYJ010000002.1, read on the forward strand.
CTTTAGAATTCAGGGGCTGAAGTCTGTTCAGCATGTACCAGGCTGTGTACCTTCCAGTTTCCAGGAATTCTTTAAATACAGGGTAGTCATCCGCAGGCAAGACTCAGCTGCTTTCAAGGACTGCTGACAAGATTTCTAGCTGTGCCTCACCTACCCACTTTTAATCTTAAAAAGACATTTTTGAAAATTGTATGTACAAACTAAAAGTACAATCTAAGAAGAAAAACTACCTTATGTTTTATACTTACCAAGTCACTAGTTTACCAATAAACTCACTATTATTATGAACCACACAGTATGTTAGCAATAGCACTTGGACTTAGATACTGCTTCACAGCACTCTCTAAGCAGTTTACAGAGCATCTCGCCCCCAACAATCTGGGTCTTCATTCTATCAACCTTGGAAAGATGGAAAGTTGAGTCAGCCTTGAGCCAGTCAGGATCAAACTCCTGACAGTGGGCAGAGTTGGCCTGCAATACTGCGTTCTAACTATTGCACCACCAGGGCTCTTTATAATATTATTGTAAGATGTCATAGAATCCTTGCCATAGTAGTTGCCAAAGTAACATATTGCTGCACTCTTATTAGTGGAAAGTAATGCCTTTTCCAAAACAGATAGATTGCACATTTTCAACAATACCTTCACATCTGGAATAGTATTAGTTTTCCTGTTTCTTCTTTTAGCGACCTTCATGCTCGATATAACCGTAATTGATAAATAGTCAAAAGTATGTATATATTTCCTAATTTTGCATACATGATGAGGGCTAGCTGCAAGAAGGGTGGTAGAAGCTGAATGAAATGCTGATTCAGAATGTGGTTGTAAAAAGAAAAAAAAAGACAAATTACATCCTGTAATTATCCTGTACTAAGAGAGATCAAAAATAAATTGCTAATACTGTAACTTGTAGGACTATGTTGGCTGCTGTACCTCAGCCCTGGATATTGTAGCGTATTCTTAAGATAGTCAAGAATGCCAGTAAGGACTGTGATGTTGATGTTATTATACATCTTGGCACAAATGATCTGTCCCAAAAAGATGTACTTTCTGTGCAGAATGATTTCCAGAGCTTTGGGTATGAACTTGGTAGTATAGGTTGTAGGCTTATCTTTTCTGAGGTTTTTCCGGTATATAAGGAACAAAAAGGGAAAGGCCAGAATGTAGCAGAGTTTAATGTGTGGCTAAAGAAGTGATGTAGAAGGGAAGGCTTTGGTTTTATTAGTCATGATGTCTGCAACTGGTCCAATGAAGAACTGTACAAAAGAGATGGACTGCATCCATCAAAGAAAGGGACAGAGTTACTTAGCATTAAATTCATAGATTTTCTGGATAAACATTTAAACTGAACAGTGGGGACAGAGAATTAATTGATACAGAACATTTCTGTCCTCAGCAATCCAAAATTAATAGGGCTATCAGTGCATGTAACATAGATGTATGTGTGAGTAAGATTATCATCCCTGCTATCAACCAAAACCTAGCATTTAATAGCGAGTGCCATACCATGTGCATTAATCAAACAGATGGCAAGAAAGCAGGGGCAGTCAGGCACAACACAGGTTATGTAGACAGTAAATATAGGGTCAATCAAAATGGACTCAAATGTCTATACACCAGTGCACAGAGTATGAGGAATAAACAGGATAAATTAGAAATTCAAGTAAATGAGGGCAGATATGATATTGTTGCCATTACGGAAACTTGGTGGGATGAAACTCACAAATGGAACATACAGCTAGAGGGATATAAGTTATTTAAAAGAAATAGACCAAATAAAAGAGGAGTTGGAGTTGCACTATATATAAGAAATAACTACATCTTTACAGAAATGATGAAAATTATATTGAATGCATTTGGGTCAATATTAAAAGGCGGGGGGGGGAATGACATTGCCATAGGTCTATACTATAGGCCACCCAACCAACCAGAGGAAATAGATGAACTTTTTGCTAGTCAGCTAACTAAGGTATGTAGGAAGCAAATCACAATAATAGTGGGGGATTTTAACTACCCTGACATCAACTGGGAGACAAACTCTGCACCAAGATCCAATAAGTTCCTAACAAACCTAGCAGACAACTTTGTTTCCCAAAAAGTAGAAAAGGGAATAAGGGGATCAGCCATATTGGACTTAATTCTCACTAACAGAGATGAAATGATAGAAGGTGTTGAAGTTACAGGAACCTTGGGGACAAGTGATTATGCAATATTGGAATTCAACATTATGCAAACACAAGTAGTAGAACAAAGTCAAACTAGAGTCTTAGATTTTAAGAGAGCTAATTTCAATAAATTTAGGGACATCTTGAGAAGGATTCCATGGATGAGAATCCTCAAGGGGAAAACAACTCAAGAAGCTTGGGAAATTGTGAAAAGTGAGTTATAAAAGCCCAGTCTAGCACAGTACCAATGAAGAAGAAAGATAACAGCTCTCAGACGAAACCAGCATGGCTGCATAAAGAACTCTCTGACAAATTGAAAGACAAAAAGGGCAAGTATAAAAAATGGAAAGAGCGGCACATCACATCAAGGCAGAATATCAACAAATAGCCTGAGCCTGCACAGATGAAGTGAGGAAAGCTAAGGCTGACAATGAACAAAGGCTTGCGACAAAAGTAAAAAAATAACAAAAAAAGCTTTTTCCAACATGTTAAAAACAAGAAAAAAGTCAAGGAAACAATTGGTTCATTGCTGGGAGAAAGTGGCAAGAAGGTGACAAGCAACAGGGAGAAAGCAAAACTACTTAACTCATTTTTGCATCTGTCTTTACACAAAGGGAAAAAACGGTCCAACCTATCAAAAACAGCACCACAAAAAACAGACTAGGAACACAAGTTAAAATAAGGAATAAAATAGTAAGTGAGCACCCGTCACCAGGACCAGATGGACTACACCCCAAGGTTCTGAAGGAACTGGGAGGTGTTATCTCAGAACCACTGAACTGTATCTTTCAAAGATTCTGGAGCACCGGGAAACTGCCAGAAGACTGGAAAAGAGCTGATGTAGTTCCCATTTTCAAAAAAGAAAAAAAAATAGATCCAGGAAACTACAGACCTATCAGCCTGACCTCAATACCAGGGAAGATTCTGGAAAAGATAATCAAACAACGAATCACTGAACACCTAGAAGCAAACCAAGTAATAACCATAAGCCAACATGGGTTTGTCAAAAACAAATCATGCCAGACTAATCTTATTGCATTCTTTGACAAAGTGACAAAATTAGTGGACCAGAGGAATGCTGCCGATATAATTTACTTGGGCTTTAGTAAAGCATTTGATAAAGTAGACCATAACTTACTACTAGATAAAGTAGAAAAATGTGGGTTAGACAGCATCACCACCAGATGGATTCGTAACTGGCTGACCAACTGCACTCAACATGTAGTCCTCAATGGAACTGCATCTACATGGAGGGAAGTATGCAATGGAGTGCACTAGGGCTCTGTTTTAGGCCAGGTGCTCTTCAACATCTTCATCAATGACTTGGATGAGGGGATAGATGGGGAAACTCATCAAATTTGCAGATGGCAACAAGCTGGCAAGAATAGTCAACACTCCAGAAGATAGGCTTAACATACAGAAGGATCTTGACAGACTTAAACATTGGGCGCTATCTAACAAAATGAAATTCAACAGTGAAAAAAGCAAGGTTCCACATTTAGGGAAGAAAAACAAAATGCACAGGTACCATATATGTGGTACCTTGTTCAATAGTAGTAACTGTGAGAGCGATCTTGGAGTCCTAGTGGACAACCATTTAGATATGAGCCAGCCAGCAGCTGCCAAAAAAGCCAACACAGTTCTGGGCTGCATAAACAGAGGATAGAATCAAGATCACATGAAATGTTAATACCACTTTATAATGCGTTGGTAAAGCCACACTTGGAATATTGCATTCAGTTTTGGTTGCCACGATGTAAAAAAGATGTGGAGACTCTAGAAAGAATGCAGAGAAGAGCAACAAAGATGATTAGGGGACTGGAGGCTAAAACATATGAAGAACAGTTGCAAGAACTAGGTGTGTCTAGTTTGATGAAGAGAAGGACTAGGGCAGACATGATAGCAGTGGTCCAACATCTCAGGGGTTGCCACAAAGAAGAGGGAGTCAAACTATTCTCCAAAGCACCTGAGGGTAGAACAAGAAGCAATGGGTGGAAACTAATCAAGGAGAGAAGCAATTTAGAACCAAGGAGAAATTTCCTGACAGTTAATAAGTGGGACAACTTGCCTCCAGAAGTTGTGAATGCCCCAATACTGGAAATTTTTAAGAATATGTTGGATAACCATTTGTCTGAAGTGGTGTAGGGTTTCCTGCCTGGGCAGTGGGTTGGACTAGAAGACCTCCAAGGTCCCTTGCAACTCTGTTATTCTACTCTAATGTAATCTAATCTATTATACCAGTTATTATGCAGACATCTTTACTATTTTTATAGATTCAAATGCAAGTTTTCTAAAAACATATATGCATATTTTATAAGAATTTATTATAAGAATCTTGTCAATTTTGTGCAAATATGTGAAGCATAAATCTGACATGGGATCTATTTAGCTATACAATCTGTTCTTACTCAGCTTCTTCTTGGCTAAATTTCATACTGGTTATCCAGAATTACAATTTTAGAGAATTACAAAAATAAGCTTGAACCTATTTTCCAACTCTTTGTGTGGAAGTTGTGTGCATGCAGAGATGGTGCGGTTGCATGCACAGTACACAGGGGAGCTGAATGTTAGCGCAGATAGCACACACAAATGCAAAGCGCATACCTGTTCAGCACTCGGTGAGTAAAAGGTTCGCCACCACTGGCCTAGAGACTTTGCTTTAAGAATACCACTTTTTCCTTGACTTGGAGGCAGACATCGCGCCTCTGAGGAAAAGAGGTGGCGAAACCCTGGCTGTCACCTGGGAGGGGACCGTGGAGGGACACGTCACATGCCCGTTGCTCTTGCTACTTTTGCTCTTGGCTTCTCGGCACAGTGCCTGCCTCCCTTCACACTCCTTGTGCACACTGGGAATGCCAAACCGGAGTGGGAAGGCGTGTACGGGAGCGAGGGTGCACGAAGTTGGCCACTGTGCGGCGAGCGCCTTGGTTTCCCCTCTTGCTTCTCACAGTCACCCTGAGCTGAGCCAGTGCGGTTCTTTATTTGGGCAGTCCCAATGACCACACCAGCAATAAGCAGCACCGCAACGAGGTACAGTATGATTTGGCGGCACAGAAATTGTTCCGTAAAAAATAGTGCATCTCCAAGGGATTTCTGGCAAAAAACAAAAAAAACCACCCCAAAACAAAACCCAGACTTGCAGGACAGTTTGGAGCTTGTTAAACATTCCTCCACCCCAGCCATGTGTTTTCCAGTCCGGGCTGCTCAGCAGGCAGGCTTGGCAGGCAGACTCGGCAAGCAGGCTTTTACTTTGTCAGCCCAAGGGGTGGGGAAGTACGTAGGAAATCGCCCTGTCTCTGCAGCATCAGTCATGTGACTGAGTGGGCGTGGCCAACTCAATGTCATTCACAGAAAGGTGCTGCCCCACCTTGCCGTGACGTTGAGTTGGCCACACCTTGTCACATGACCCCACCAAGCCATGCCCACAGAACCCGCAGTATAAAAATTTGAATCCCATCACTCATAGCAAGGATTACTGCATTAACTCGATTGTCATAAAGAATTTGCCAGAAACAATAATTCCTTTTGACACTGGGTGGAAAGAAGAGCTATTTTTTTTGAAAATTATTGTATTCTTTCTCAGAATCATATCACAAAATAAGCAAATTATTCAATGACCTTATACTTTTTTCCAGGCGTCACTGGGTCAAAACTTATGGAAGTTATTAGTATGCAATAATGGTAAGCATACGGAAAGATGTTTTATCTCTTTGATAGACTAACAGCAATCTGGTTTGCAATGGTAGAGCTAAAACCACTTCTCAGAGTTATAGATTATCTATTTATGAACGTATTTCTGAAGTAGGCTATCTTACCATCAGTTTAGGTGGTAAGAAACTATCATCTACAAAGACTGAGATAACTTTTGTGGTTAGAAGAAGTGGTTAGAACTTTAAAACCAAGCAGCCGTGCTGTAATCTACTAGTCTTTTCAAAGTCTACCTAATCCAGAAATACACAATATTCTAGTGGCCTGAGTTAGTACCCTTCACATTCCTTTAGAAAGCAAAGCCACAAAAGATGAAGTGCACAGGGGTGTGTCACATTCATGAGAGTGCCAGAATAAACTAGTTTTTAAAGAAAAGATTGGAAGCTTTTCTTTAAAAATCAGTACTAAGTCTTGTTTACGATTTATATTAATTTTAAACTGTTCCCCACCCTTTGCCACCAAAATCACAAGAAACAATGGTGACAATTTTTGGCAAATGTGATCAGAGGGCCCTAGACAAGGGAGGAAAACTGGGAGTCCTATGTGACTTAAGGATCCCCATCTCTGACCTAAGCAATGCAAATCAACTTGCACAAACTTTTGAGTCATCAAATTCTTAAGAAAGCTTTAGACAAATCACTCTCAACTTTATCTGCTACAGGCTTGTTCTGAGGAGGCTTCCTAAAAAAAGACAAAATACAAATAATTATAAACCATAGATGACTGGTTCATTTGTTAATTAAAATATATCCTATGAATAAAAAAGAATTAAGTTTCATGGGCTTTCAAATAAATTATATCTTTATTTACATTTATAGTTCATGTAAGGAAATTATGTGCTAATAAAAGTTTGGAAAATGTCAAAGTGACTTTAGAATCTCTTTTCCCATCCCACCCTATTCCTTTCAACATGAAAACATGTTTATTTCTATCCATTTTCAACATTAAAATTAGGACATTTTCACTGTTTCAAATTTGGTTTAAGTAAAGGTGGAGTTGTGAAGAAGTTTCTCCAGTCCCAGAAAGTCTTATGTTCTTTAATACATGACATGTATTATTTTAATTTTTAAAAAGTTATTTTTCCCATGTATAAATTACATATAAATTATAATTGCTGCTGACCAGATATAAGAAACACACCAAAACAAGAATGCTTTTCATATACATATTTATATATTTCATGTACAAAGTTACATTCTGAACCCCCAAGGATTCAATAATAAATACTGAAATAATTTCACTGCTATATGAGCTTATCAGCTCACAGAAAAGAAGCCTCAAGTTTAAACAGACAGCAGGTTTAATGCTGCAGTATTGATCTCAAGGTTACAGAGGAAAGTAAAATTCAGCATAAAGTGTCTAGACAACATTTTCAAAAAGTTAATGACCATAAAATGTTTTAAAACATGTTTAAAAGATAGAGAAGTGTGCAGAAATGACATTGTTAGAGAGAAGTATTTAGCGTTCAATGTTTTGAAGTGCAAAACAAAGGTTGTTACAATATGGCATAACCCTGTTAAGAAAATAAAGTTAGCATCCACAAAGAAGTGTGTTCTTCACTCTGTCATTATTATTATTATTTTTTTACAAACTTGGGATCTTTACAAAATCCTTTATGCACAGGGTCAACTGTAAGCGTGCCAAGTCAGTTTCAGTCCTTTGGTAGCTTTCATAATACTCACATGGAAATAAATATTTAATTAAACATTATTTTCAGGACGCCATGTTCTTTAGAACAGTTAGCATATTAGAAGATTATAAAACATTTTAGTTACTAAGGCAGCCTATGATAAAGTGTCTACACTCTGCCAGCTCTAACTGATCCAATGCAGGAAGACCTTGCAAGAAATGAACTAAATGGCAGAATACATAAACTTATTATCTTTTACCATGCAAAACACATTTACCCAAACAAATCATGTGCTGCATTTTTTTTGTGCTTGAAATGCTCTCTCAAACGATTAACAAAGCTGTTAACTATCAAGAGATTCATTCCTACTTCTGATTTTAGAACTATGATTACATTAAACATATGCCACTCTCAAAACAGATTTGTTAGGCAATCATTTGGGTGCTTGAACTTTAGCAAATTTTTATCATCTACAGTTTAGAGTGTGCTGGAATAGGGAGTGTGTGTGTGTAAGCGAAAGGGATCTTCTACATCCATCTTTTAAAACTGCAATTCTTTAGGACACGGAATAAATTTTAAAATGGAGGTTGAAAAATAGTGCTCTTCCCTCACTTCCACTAATACAAGTGCTGATCTCTCTGGTGGACTCCTGTCTTTTCTGCCGTGAATGACCATTGTCTGAGTGAGGACAGAATGGCAATTTACCATCTGGAAAGTCATTAAGTATTATCACCCAGATGCATTTTTTGTCTGAGCAAAGAAACAGAGAAACAGCTCACCAATGGTTTTAAAATGAAAATGCTGGACAAAATTAAAAACCAATATATGTGCATTTCATTCCTTCTTCCAGAAACTATTCCACCATTCATGAAAAGTCAGCAAAAACTCTCCTCCAAGTAAGATGCCTTGAAAGGCAAAGGGTAACAAAGTTAATGGAACTGGCTGTCTTTTGGATGTCTAAAATTATGAACTGCATGAATGGTTTCTACTACTCTTGAGGATAGGACAAAATCTTAAGAATCTATCTTCTTTTGGCAAAGCTCGGGTGTGCCTTAGAGGCACATATGGTGAAGCTTTCGCCAACTCACCAGAACATCTTTCCCAAATTGACTTTTAAACTTTCCTAGGATAGAAAAGTGCGAAAGATGTGACACAAATGTGAGTTTGGTATGGATGTATACGAGTGTAGCAGAGGCAATTTCTGAGGGGCAAAAAATCCATATCCATATAATTCTTCTTACAGTTTTTCCATCAGTGTTCCTTTTATTAAATTCTTAAACTCAGTTCAGCAATTGAAATTTTTAAGTCTACTGTGATCAGATTATATTGGAGGGCAAAATATGAAGGTATTAAACATTCAACAATTCTCAGTTATTTTTAGCCACATATTTTGTGGTTAAAATACATACCTACCAGAATGCATTCGTTGTGTACAAAATAGGGTGCTTAAAAAGTATTTATACATATAAAACTATAATCAATACATCTGAAGGGAAATTTATTAACTTTTCATCAGATAAGATTATAGTTTCTTTTATTAAAAAGCTGCCTAAATAAATATTTACACAATAGATCTCAGTTTAATGTGATTTTAAAAAGGTGTGTGGGTGTGTGGTGTGTGTATATTAAATACATGTTTCCTTGAGAGATGACAAACTGCTCCTATTGCATAAAAAGGTTTAGGCAGTTTTTCATGACAATTCCTGGTTTTAAATGTTGGCATTTCAAATTTAGAAATGCTTCCATTCTGTCATGTAGATAATAGCAACTCCCATCTAACTGGAAGAGCTAGAGTCTCTTAATGGACGCAAGCTGAATGTTGGTATGTTCACTCCTATTTTATAACAAGGAAAACATTGAGAACCTGTTTATCCTCTGAGTGATTAAATCGGTAGCATTTAATGTAGCTTTACCATTCATTTGGATAGCAAATGAATATACTCAGTCCAAAACTTTAAATGTGAAATGATAGAATAAGTTGCATGACAGTATCTTTCCAATTCCTCAGATTTACAGATGGGCAACTCAGATTTTATACCCTGGTGTTCATTCATTAAAATTAGTGAATACACCACTTTATTAAGTCCATCAAGGAACATACTGTACAGACCTTTCTTTTGAATGGCATTTGTAGGCTGATAATACGGATTGAAACATAATATAACTTAAACTTATTTGAGTTTATTTCTCATTCATCGTCACTGCTAGTTTGCTCACCACTTATGAGCCCTTCCATATCCCATGGCAAGAGCTGGATACCACACCATCCAATAAATAGGAGCACACAAAGGTAGCCTATCTTCTGCTCAAGGAGTATTTAAGGAAGATGCTTTGATCTAAGAATGCCCTTTTGAGATTAAACTGGATGTTTCCAAGCTATGTTAAATAAGGAAACAGGGAAAAATATTCCCCCCCTTAAAATACCACCTTTTTCATTTATTCAGGATAGCTGTACTGATTTTTGGTGTTATTAGCAACTAAAAATAAAAAAATAAAAAACTTCCGCAACTAAACGTCTGGTAAATTTTTAGCTCAAGGATATCAATATAAACAAAGGTCCACAAAATTGGTAGGATTCAGAAATGAAAAAGCAAAGCCTTCTAACTTATTTTAACCATAATTTGAGATGTTCAGTGAATCCCATATATTACATATATCTTGATGCTTTTGAAATACTACCCAGAATATTAATTTGCTGTTTTACTCTTATGCAAATGAATTTAAAACGGTTCAAAATATAAAGGTAAATGCATTGTAAAAAGTGTGTGGGGTGGGGGGGAAGAGTTGTGTTACAGGTTGCAATGGGGCCTATAAGGTGCATTTAGGAGACAAAATATGGCATTTGTCTGCTTGGGAAGACCAATTTATTCTCGCTTTGTAACACTGATGCAGTAAAACAGCATGAGCTGGTTCCTGTGTTAAGGTTTGAGAGGTTTATGATATAAAGTCAAATGACAAAGAAACGTTCAAATCGTATGCAGTGAAAGGGATTCCACAGAAACAAAACAAAACTGAAGACATGCAAAAGCTTTTGCAGTCTCAAGCCATTTTCCACTGGAGCTTATTCACTGCCACACATAACCTGCCACACTATCAGGTGGCTCCTCTCAGCTTTGGCAACGGAAGGCTCAATTGGTAATGCTTCTCCAAGGAGTTCAGATTCACCAACTTCATCACCTGAAAGCAAGAATATTTCAGTTCATAATGTAAGTGGATTAGAAAGAATTATACTCCCTGCCGCCCACCCCCAAAGCTGTTATGCTTTAGTATTAGTATGAGATGAAGGGGAGATAACTATCCTCATTCCAGAAAATGCAAATTTTCAAAAGAAATTGAATTGTAGCTAGAAGAATTGCTTCATGGCTTTTTCCTTTTGTATAATAATATAGCTAAAGAACAGAAACAAGGTCAGTTGTGAAATAATGTCAGAAATTTCCCTTTAATTAAAATGGATACTTGCCAGGAAATATCTTGGCATTATTCCATGCAACCATTCGAAGAAAGTGCAACAGTTAAGATACAAACAATTCTAATCAATATAATGCATTCAATACAACACATTTATAAACTAGGAAGGGGAAAGGTTCAAATTTCAAGTAAATACAGATTTGAATAACTGGGAATATTTTTGTCATAATGTAGGAGTGGAAACCCCTGGCCCATGTGTTGCTGCTACTATCCCAGCTTTCCTCACCATTGGCCAATCTGACTGAGCTCCTGGGAAATGCAGCTGACTAGTACCTGAGGTTCCCAGGTTCTCATCTTGGCATTAAATAGAACTATGGCAATGAGAAAGTACGGGTAGTACTCAACTTACAACTGATTGTTTAATGACTGTTCAAAATTATGACGGCTCAGAAAGAATGCTTTACAATTTATAAAGCACTTCCAGATGTCATAAAACATCCCACCAAGTCATGTGATCAAGATCTTGGCAATCTGTTTGCACTTACGAACAGTTGCTAAGTGCCTTGTGATCATGTGATTGCCATTTGCAATCTTCTCTGCCAGCTTCTCCAGAAAGTCAATGGAGAAAGTTGCAAGCTGTTGCCTGCCAAAGAATTTGTCCTCCGCTCCATGCACATAGGAGGGGAGAGGAACTCCTGTGCTGGGCTGAAAAGCCGTAGCAAGGAGCTTCTTGATCCCTGCTATGTTTCTCCAGCCCATAAGTTCCCTTCCAGACAAAGAAGAGAGCCCTTTCACTCCATCCGCTTAATGACCCATACAGTTGCTTTACAACTGCAACCAACAGCCAAAATTGCAGTCTTTGAGGGAAGTAGTCATATGGGAATCTCACTTAACAGTCACTTTACTCAAAGACAGAGCTTCTGATTTCAATTGTGGTTGTAGACAATATAGTTTTCATTTTACTGAACACACCCAATATATAGTTTTCATTACTATCACACTTTACTAAAAAAACAGAATTATTTAATAGGATTTTGCATAAAGGAAGGTGTAGCTATACTAGTGAGGCTAGATCAGTTTTCAATGGTCTGGAGTTTTATGACCCTAAAAAACTAGTTACAATTTGAAAACAGTCAAACTATGGGGAGCAATTATATATCCCCCCTTTTAGTGGATTATTACCTGACAAGAACAGATTTTTCTCCTTCTAAAAAGAAAACATTTTTTGAAAATCTGGCCTGCCCACAAGGTCAAGATACATATTTAATTTTCTGTCAGTACAAAGAGAGTTAGTTTTTTAAACAAACAAAAAAAACCCCTCAAATTAAGAAACCCTCACACTGAATTCAAATGCTACCTTATTGAGCATTATTTTAATGGGTGCCCATTAAAAATGAAAATGAAATAAAAAATATTTGGATATTTTATGTAATTATTGGATTAGATTATCAGAATGTAATAATATTTTATGTAATAATTCTTTTTTTGAAAGTTGAAGTTCTTACCCATCCTGAAGTCAATGTATCCTTCTCCTCCACTTATCACCAGTATTGATTTTAAAGGAGTCTGGCTATTGGGTTCCTGTGCAGAGACGATAGTTCTTTCACCAGATAATTCTGAGCTTCCACCCACTTCGGGACAAATCACCTGACCTAGAAGTGGACAAAGTATTGGCATTACTTTTTTATAACAGCAAATTAGCAATGCCAAATTGATTAAATGGATCTTTGTGAAAGAGAGCCTTAATGTACTTCCCTCAAAACTCCTCACAATACCAAAAGAAGAAAAAGGAATGACTTTTCTCCATTTCACTTTCCGAAGCTACTTGGCTTTTGTAGCTGGAAAGAAAATTTAGTGCCATTTTGGAGGAATAGATGATCTATTTTAAGAACAGTGACCAAAGGCTGCACATTAACTATGAGAGCACTCAACTCTTTCCATCAACTAGCAAAATGCCCTGTCCTGGGAATTAGATTAAATTCCCGCTGCTGAGTGCCCTCAAATTTGTGCTTGAAGGTTGGGGAATACTTCAGAACACACCTGAATATATATAGAGAGAGGGAGGAGTGAGGTATCAGAGAAAATATATGTCTTATCTGTGGAAATTGGCTGCCATGGCCTTCATATACTTCAAAGCCCAAAGTGTTTCTGCATTGCAAATAGCAAGACAAATACAAAATGATTTTGAGGTATGACTGAAAGAATATTTTCCAACCAGATTTGACCCACTCAATCCATATATTCCAAGATAAGCTGCTACCGGCTTTACACTTTTACAAGGCAAACCGATTAAACTATTAGTCATTGTTTCTTAGTTGGTATGTGAGGGGGTTTTTTGCTTACCAAGGACTCGACACACCACAACACAGCAGATCTGTACATATACTGCTCATCACAGGTTATGTCCTGGTAGCTGAATGCCTATTAACAGTTGTCAATCTCCAAATATCACCTCCCACTTCCCCATCTGCTTGCTGTCTTCTTATCTCCTTTTCTCCTACACATCCATACACAGTCTCTCTTAGCGTTTGCATTTGTAAACTAAGGGTTTGGGTGGGATGAGGCTGCCCCTGCATCTCAAATTTCTGGCCCTTTGGGAAAAAGCACAAGCTGCGCTGAACCTCGGGAAGTGGGAGTGAGGAGTGTTTCTATCTGGCGGCAACGGCTGCTTTTCAAACCACAGAATCCCAGCTACACTTTCTCACATGGAGGCCCTATATTATGGAGTAGTCTCTCCTTGGAGATTTAACAGATCCCTACATTGCTGATCTTCTACAAGTTTCTAAAATTTAAAATTATGTTAGAGAGCCTTTGGGGGCTACTAGATGATCCTATTATGAATTTCTGTGGCTGTTGGATTGGTATTCTTAGCCATTTCTAACTCTGCACTGTGTAAGTTTTACTTTAAAAACTTCTTTTAAGATTATACAGTGAATCACCAGGAAAGGAGGACAGCAAGCAGGCTATCATCCTTGTACTAGCTCTTATCCTGATAAGATAGGCATGGTATCTCTGCCAGAATAATATAAATTTAATGAAATGGAAGTAATGCTGTGAATGCCAGCTTTCAGGTTGTTACAACACTGTTTGTGATTTATGTTTGTTGTAATTAAACATATTTCTTACTAAGTCTAAGAACGTATGTTGAGTACACATTAAAACTGTGGCACTGGTGTGAAAAAGAAGAGATTCAGCAAAATGCATGAGCAAGTATCTTAAGGTTATCCTAACACATGTGGTAACAGTAATAGCAGTTTGATAGTCCAAATAGTGCAGCAGTAGCAAAAAATTTTCTTTGTATTAAATCAACTGCCTCCTATAAGTGAATAAAACATAAACTGAAAATCTTGTCAATGTTTTAAAAACTTCTTACCTACATTCTAGTAATCCTTTCCTTGATGGTCTTTCCAATGATTCAAAGTTTCTATGTTAAATATTCTGTCTCATAATGAACACATACTTTCCAATGTTCCGGAATTTCCATATGCTGTTACTCTGAGACTGGTTCACATAATACTACCAGCTTAGCGTATTGTGTAAATTCAGATGGTTAACTTACAATACAACGTGCCTTGCTAACCCCCAAAAAATTATTAACACAGTAAACCAAGGTTAAGCACTGACTAGGATGATACATAAACACAGTCTAAGCATCAGGTTAAAATTTAATTCATATTTAAAGTCTCTTATATCGTTTATAACTTTGTGTCAATTTCCTACCTGTCACTATTGTTCATCCTATTACTGAAGTTCTCCTACATGGTACCTGTTGGTTTTCATCAGTGATGATACTACTTATGCTTGTAACTGAATAGGTGCAATATCTTCATGACAGATAAGTACAACTCCTTTCTTTTTCTGATACCATGAGTTCTCTGATTACTCTACTAAAGTTTGAGGCAAGTTGCCATGTGCCATGACAATTGTGGGAGGAAAGAATCCTTCCTTATGTGGAAGTATGAATGGGGGGGTTGGGGGGCGGGTCTACACTTGCAAGTGCTTTCTCTCTATAAGTGCTTGAAAACACTCTAGAAAAACCTTCCCAAAAACATACAAGACATCCTGTTTATACTTGAGTATCATGTGACTTTCCCCTAACTGCGTGGCTGCTGTCCCAAACTATTCTCCTATCTGTAGCTCCTCCTATAACAAGCAGTTTGCTGAAGCTTTTTGAATATGCAACCACTGCTGGTTTCAACCTTATCTGAAGCAACGTCAAAGATCAGAAGTAAGTATTTTCTCTGGATGAGCCAAGAAAGAAAAGATAGAAAAGTGTGCTTTTATAAAGAAATTCCTCTTCTGAAACCTTGAGAACACTAACGTACAACAATTTCTCCACAATGGATGGACTGTAAAAGAACTCTATGATGGATTCCAGAAGAAACCAAGTCACCTATTTAAATGAAAGGCTAAAGGATACAATTATACACAAAACTTACCAGGTACTGCAACAAAAAACTTAACGGCATCACGATGCCCATGGAAACAAAGCTGCGCGTGTGCCATTGAACAATAAGGAATGAAGGTTCCAGGGGTCACTTTGTCACTGTTTTCATCTCCATACACACGTATTACATTGCCGGGACGGTTGCCAGAGCTTGCTGCTGCTTTGTTAGCTACAACGAGAGAAATAAAACATTTTCCAGTGAAATGGCAAGTTGTAAAAAATAAATTAAGGAACCTTGTGATATCCAATCTAGAAGCTAAAGCAAACTCAGGTAAATAAAATAAAAAGGGCAACAAAATGCCAATTCAAGGCAAAGCTAGAAAGAAATAAAAGATAGCATGCTTAGTTGTTGGAAGTACCTCCAGAAAAAAAAAATGGAGAAGCTAGCTAGTCGAGCATAACCACACATTTTGTTATTTCAAAGGTTCAGGGTGAACAACTCCCCAAAACAACTAAGTGTAATACAGAAATATTCAAAATATTAAACAAAGAGTTTTGGGTTTTTTTAGAAGAGGAATTCTTAGGGCAACCATGCTAATGGTTGTAGCAAATATCAGAGTAGAGTGTGGCACCTTTAGTTACTCTACCATCTTTCTGTGAATAAACACAGCCTCTTTTAAAAAGAACTTTTAAAAAGAAGCCTTCCTTGGAAGTTATGAATCTTGGACTTCCTAAAGCCAACAGTACAATTATAGGGGATGAGGAAGAGGTAAGAAGATGTTGTTGGCTAAATCATTTTTTAAATACTGTGTTCCTCTGCCAATTTTTTTAACTTATAATTTTTGTCCTTTTTTCATGCTAGACCGACAGAACTCTCTCCATTTTGAACAGTGCTAGAAGAAAGAAATTAAGAAATGTGATATGCAACAAAAGAAAAATGGTGTGGATTAATGACAGCTACAATGTTATGGTGTCACAAATGAGGCTGGAAGAAAAACAAGAAGCCAGCATGAAAAGTTCAGCTGCAACAAAATACAAGGCCACTAAACTGTTGAGTAGGATTGGTGGTCATTCAGCAAACATAAAATACTGCAATGCAGGTAACTGCAAGTGGAAATACAGCTTAGGAACAAAGGGGAGGGGGGGTGAATTTTAGAGAAGTGGGAACAACCTTCAACGGGCTATTAGAGAAGCCTGAGAATACAGGGGAGGTTCGGGATCAGCACTTACCCCTCAGCCCCAGTAAACGTCCCTGGTGGAGGATTACAGCTACAGTAAGAAAGGAGGAGAGGGGAAAATGGGTAGTTGTGACAGCAAAGGAGAAGGATTAATCAGAACCCACAATTTGTGTTCTGCTATTTGAAAAGAGCTTTATGGGCGAGCTCCTACTAGCAAAGGCACAGTAAGATTATTATAACAAACACACTGTTTCTTTGTAGGAAGAATATGGCCAAAACAAATAGCAAAATATTATTATTACTGTTGTTTTATTGCTACAGCTACTTGCTACGTATTGTTATACTGTCTTTCCCCTTTCCCTCTTTCTTTTTAAACAGATGCTAAGGTGGAGAGAGGGGCCATGGTCAAATTCAGTCCCCAACCCCCCAAAATTTTGGGCCTGGCCCCAGACTATCAAAAAAGTCACTAAATTGTGTGTGTTAATATTTCAGAAAAGGGGAAATACTAGATACATGACTAGAGAATATTATGATTTAAGGTTTTTTTATTTAAAATATAATCGAAAGGAAATTAGATGGCATTTTTATTTTAGCCCAGCTACTAATGGTTCGGACAGAACAACCATCAAAAGCCAAATGTACCTCTTGGTTGAGAAAAACTGTGCATGCCCCCCTCCCCACACCTCAAGATAATAAAAGAAAAACTATCCACTTCTTGAAGTGGGGAGGAACACCCAGATAGTAAGCACTATTTGTCAAATGTTAATTTGTCTGCTGGTCAAGCAGGATCCAGAGTATCCAGCTTGTATAACCAGCAGCGAAAGATAGCTTTTTAGAGAGATAAATACTTACCTAGTTATATGCTGTTCTACCAAGTCTTTCATAGTACCTCTTAAAGGAGGATACTAAAAGTTTGTGTCTTATGGAAAACTGGTGGTGAATAGTCGCTTTTTTCCAGATTACAAGCCATTTCTAGGCAGCATAATAAGGAGGGCATACAAACCCCAATAGGAAAATTTTATTTTATTTATTTATTTTTGGTGAATGTGAAAAAGAATTTTCACCATTTAAATATATGCATTATTTGAAGTATTTCTGTTTATTGAAGACACATAAGCCAAACCAGACATTTAATGAATGATCAATGAATGGTATAGCATGGAAAACAATGCACATGGTACTCAAGCAATTAATATGAAAAAGGTTCATCGTTATTAAATTTCTTTAAAAGGTAGTATTTACTATATAGCAATCCTCTATAATGATCTATTTCATCATGCTCTCTCTATATTGCAGAAAGTAATATAGAAAAACTTCTATCTGATACCAGTATTAACAAATCTGGATGTTTCCCAATGTGGAAACCCTAAACAGAAGAATCTGGATGAAAAGACTATGGACTTTTAATGCACAATTTAAAACTGATTTAAATAAAATATAATTTTATAACTATATGTATACCATTCATGCATTCCCCCGCCCCTCCAAAAAGAGTAAATAAATATAGAATTCATTAAAATTAAAGTGCTGCTCTTGGCACTTATGCTCAGAACAAAAGTTATCCCACCCCCTATTTTTTCCAGCTGCATTATGGGGTTGGAAGAGCAACAGGGGAGAAAAAAGACAGCTGCAAAGTCTATCCAACTAAAAAGAAGAGAAGGAAACAAAGCGAACATTAAAGTAGTAGGCTACAGAAGAGAGGTTGTAGAAAGAAACCGAACTGGAACAAAGTTGTTAAATAAGTGTTCCCTATAACAATTTATTTGTAATTTTTTTTTTAAAAAAAACTCCTTTAATGCATTTAATCTTAACATATTTCGTCTCACTCTATCTTTTAAGGCAATTTTAATATATATTCTTTCTGAACTGAAGATCGTGACTCTTAATTATCAAATCAACAGAATAGAACTGAGGTCCTCCTACACATATTTTACCCAGAACAAGGCCACATTTCAGTACTATTAACATGCAGAAAATTCTGGTTGCCAGACCTTATGCTCCCACAAGCAAAATTCTTATGTATTTAATGTTTCCCCCATCTGTATTACTTTATAAGTATCTCAAGATGGTGGACATATGTAATATTCCTTCTTCCTACAATTTCCCCCACACATAACCCTGGGAGGTGGGTTGGGCTGCAAGATAGTCACTGACCCAACATCAGCCAGTCAGCTTTCATGGTTTTTAACTCTCAGTTTAACCTTCTTGTGTTCTAAAACTGCATGAATTCCTGTCCCATCATTAAGTCTTTATCAAGATTTAATTTTAGTGAGTTAAGCTGCCTGACAGAGAAGAAACCGAAAAATCCCTGTAGTGTCCCAATTGACTGGCTGATTGATTTTTTTACAGTTTACGTGATGCTCCAATCTGAAGATGCTGAGAGGCTTATAAAATAGATTACACATCATTCTGAGCATGGTTGGAAGAACGCTGAATATTGGTCTATATTTCACATTTGGTATAAAATTGCTGGCAATCTTGGATACCCCGCTCATTCTTATAAACTTACTTTCTGTTAATGGTATTGAGATGATGACTCCATTTCCTGTCCCAACCCATAAACGATTGCAAGATACCATCAAAGCTGTGATTCTCACAAATGAAAACCCCAGTTTTCCTGTACCTGAAACAAGTATGCAGCATTCATTAAAATATATATATAAAAAAAAACAAATCTTCAGAGATCTATGAAATGTTTATATCTAGCTCCTTGTTTTGTAAACAAGAACACCAGCTTTGAAAACTCTTTAAATAACAAAGAATCTAAAACACCCGTAGAGTCTAAAACCAGTTATTTAGTTGCTATTTTGAAAACAGAAGAATTACATTCACACAAAGGGCAGACCGAGATCCAATACAATCTTCTACTGACTCTAGTTTTTTCTTCAACCTGCTGGTCCTAGCACCATCACCACCAATGCTATTCATGGATTCCCTGATCCTGCAGAATATCTTCCAGGGAACAGCACAAAGTGCATCAAGAAATAAAATACGGTAAGCTCAAATTTAATTATATAGCTCAATTTTTCCCAATCTGTTCAGTTTCTGATCTGTTAGGGCTATGCTGATTCAGAATATAAGGGTTACCAGGACTGTAGCTGAATATTCTAGAGTAAACGGTACAGATGTTGCAGTTGCTGGGATTAGTATATTATCTGCCATATACTATAATATAAACAGCATATTACATAATATGATGTGCATGTGCACACCTGTACATGCGTGCATATACCTGAAAGCAGATATATACCACAGTAAGAAACTATTTTGCAATAAAACTTTTTTAATTCATTGTAAACTTCTTTACAAAGAAATATAAAATGTATGTACAGTGTATATTCTATTAGTTTTCGAATAAAATTATTATAGCTTGAAATAGATCTACCCTAGTCTCCCTTTATTTCTTTATCAGCGAAATATAAATTTTATATATATATATATATATATAAATAAAATTTATATTTCGCTGGGAAAGGATATATATATATCCTTTCCCAAGGTAAACGTCCAAGTTTCCCTTTTCTCTATTTTTTCAATGAGAGATTTCTTCATCTTAAAAATATAACATTTTACTTCTTGAGAGATGATGCTGTTGTCAGTGTCCTGCCTAGTATTCTTTCTATATGGAAAATGTATCCATAATTTGGAGGATATTTCTTTAAAAAAATTAAAACATTATCTACGCAAGGAATTTACGTCATCCAAAACAAAAACAACCTCCCCTCCAAGGCATGGGACTTACCTAGCATTTTGCTTACATAAGGCTCGATGTCAACATCTTGTAGGTGCTGGTAAGTGTGTGCATGGTAAAGCCGGAGGGTTGAATCTAAACGAATGGACACCCACACTCCATCTCCCACCCATGCCAGCTGTCTCACTTGGCTCTCCTTCCTTGGGTGTGCATCGAATGATTTCTAAGAGAAAATTATGGCTCAGTTATACTTTTTAACAAAAAAAATTCTCCACACTCCTATTTGCCCTTTAAAATACACTCAAGTGTCTAAGAGTCTTCATTAAATAATAACACATGAACACCTATTTTTGTCTCTCTCTCTCTTTATATTGTGAAAAGATTTTCAATGCAAGCCTTCTCATCCCTTGATTAGTATCTATTGTTAGTTATCTTCTGAATTCTGAAAATGCTATTTTTAAAATGCTCATGCTCATGTCTCATTTTGTTCCATGTGTTTGGCCTTCAGTGATATTTTCTCTATACTGTATATACTCATTTCCTTCCCCTTTTCTGTTAGTTCTCATTTGGTGCTCTCGTCTATATAGAGATTCTCAGTCATCCAGGTCATGGCTGTCCCAAAGGTGCTTTTTCAAGTGGCAACTGGACTTCCTTGTTTTTCTTTGAAGACGTTTCATTTTTCATCCAAGAAACTTCTTCAGCTCTGGCTGGATGGTGAGGAATGGAAGGATTTATATTTCTTGCAGACAGCTGGTCATCTGCATTCTTTTAGAGAGTCACTGAGGCCACTTGGAGGTGGCTACAGATAAATCTCCAAGTGGCCTCAACGACTCTCTAAACAGAATGCACATGACCAGCTGTCTGCAATGAATATAATCCTTCCATTCCCCATCATCCAGACAGAGCTGAAGAAGCTTCTTGGATGAGACGCAAAATGTCTTCAAAGAAAAACCAGAAAGTCCAGTTGCAACTTGAAAAAGCACCTTTGAGATTTAGTGTCTCCTCTCTCCCCCTCATCATGATAAGATCAAAGGGCTTAGAACAGGTAAAGCTGACTGTTACAGGGTGGGGCAATGGAGCTTTGCTATCCTTAAAGCAGCAGGCTCATAATCAGGATCTAACATATCTTTCCAGTTTCAATATCACTACTGGATCATTATTCTGTATTTATTACTCCTCAAGACAGACCTAAAGTTGTGACTATGGGCAACATACCTATATCAATGTGGAAGACAGTGAAAAGTAGAGGAGAAACCAGATCTCTACCCTTTTTTTTAAATGAAAAAAATTATTTGATTTTGGAGGAAAAATGAAGCAAGAAACAAAATATAAATAAGGAAATGTTAATTGGTTGTTTTCATTTCATACCTTTATGTTTTGTCCCATTACAAACCAAGCACTGTTATACTGTGCCAAAGGTTCCAGAAATGGGCTTCAAAAAGGAATATAAAAAAATCTGCTCCAGCAGAAGTTTATTTAAAATTGTTTTAAGTGAATAGAAGACTTCTGGATATTAAGCAGTAATAAAACTGAACTGGTATGTGGTCTATGGAAAGGGATGTACTAAGATTTAAGGGGCAAATATAGAGAAGGAATCCCTGCTATACCTGGAACAGTACACAAGCCATTGTAAACACTGGAGGATGAACACTTTTCACACTGAAAGACCTTTACTGAGTAATCTGCATAAATATTTAAGAGGTTAATTGGGGCCCTTATTGAAGCAATATAGTGGCTGTTTATACTGGCTGGCAGTGTTTTTTCTGGTTCTCTGACTTAAGTAGCAAAGAGAACAGACAATCAATCTGGTCTGAGGAAAAAAATTGTTTTCACTTGCCTCTATTTTCATTGCTTTCGGCTGAACCACATAAATTTTATTTCTGTACCCACACCAGACTTTATCGTGCACCACAGTCATACATCGGATTGAATGATGAGGCCGGCCAAGATCTAAGAGATGATAATTTGTCAAATCCCATTGTCCATCTACAAAGAAAGAAACAGTTAAGGAAGTCAGAAAAACTCTTTTACAAAAATGTGTATGAATATGTATTATATATTCACATACTTCTAATTTTTAATACTTTTAGATGCAACTGTATTTTAAAATCACATAACTGGTGAATTAGATGATGGCAACAGCTATATTATATCCCCCCCTCCCCAAAAAAATAATACACACACATACTTTAAAGTTAGTTCCCATTCTCATAAGCCATAAGACTCATTTAAAAATATTGTTCTTTTGGAAGCCTTTGGAAATTGGAGCTATATAGAACACCCAGTTTCAAGAATGTTACATCAATTATAATTTTTTAAACTGCATTTGTTCTGTGTTTTATTGCATGGGACATTAGTAACTATTGTTTTTATATACCACATAGAGCCTCCATGACTGAATTGCTTTATAAATTGTATTCATAAATAAATATGCAATGAATGAAGCACTGAGCGAAACATTATTGGTAATAGTACTTCAAATTACAAATCGAACAGATCATCTCTGAAAATACACAAGGTTTCTAATGCATACATCTTTCAGAATCAGATTAATAGTGTAAAATACATGAGAGTCTAAAATATTGGAATAAAGCACTTACCAACTCCTCTATGAAATATTGCTAAGGTTCCATCAGCTAGTGCAACTAGTACTATTCCTTTTACATGTCTAAATAAAAGAAAGGGGTAGATGTTATATTTACTACAGTTAACAGCAGTAAATTGTTTATTGATTCTATTCAACTTGCATTTACACACTCAGATACAGTCAAGCTTCTTCTCCCTTAAACCCTATGCTGTAGGAATCCATAAGGCAGGCCATCTGTAAAAGACGTATGAGTATTGGGGAAGGAGTCTCTCTATAAAAATCATATCAACATACTGAGTCAAATGTACTCAAAGGGCCTTCAGTTTTTGAAGTATTTTTATTGGTCAAACATATGAAAACTTTGATCCAATAATTAAAAAGAAGAATGTATTGAAAAGTGTTCATGTTCTACATTTTATCCTGTTCGCCTCCCATAAGGGCTTGAAGCTCCAATAAGGGGCCGTTACTTTGGGAGTGGCTGACAAGATAGAGATGATTCTTACCCCCAGGCTACTAATCTTGGGTTCTAACTTTTAATCTTTTTATTCTAATTGCTTTTTAGCACTTTGTATTTTTTTTATTATATTGTAAGCTGCCCAGAGTTGCTGTATTAGTGAGATAAGTGGCATAGACATTTAACAAATAAACAAACAGTGGGCAACTGTGGCAGTAAACTAATATTGATAGAAGTGGCAAACCTTAGGGACAAGATAAGGCAATGAATTAAATACATGCAAGCTTGTTGTGTACATAAAAAGTGCACATAATTCATTTATATGAATTTCAGTCTCACCCTGAAATTATATAACTTTTACAATAGAACATTTGTTAAACCAGGAAGAAGACTTAAATAAACCTAAAATGTCTATATGCAGTGTAGGATCACTCAGCATACAGGGAACATTTAATCTCTCACATCATCATATCAGAAAATATGGCTGAGCATTTTTTAAACTTTTTTGAATAGGCATCCTCTCCCAACAATTAAATATATCTAGGATTGATCCTTATTAATATATTCATGATCAAAAGCACACCTCTTTGTCATTTATTATCACCTCAATATTCATTTTCTCAAAAATAAAAATGTAAGCAGTTAAACAAAAATGCATATTCTAAAAGTAATTTTCACTCCACATGAATTAATTTTAAATTAGGGAAGTGCAAATTAATTTGTAACTACTTACACTATACTGAGTATTGAATCTTTAAGTTTAATTGCATGAACACATTTTCTCCACTGAGCCACTGAAGAATGAACATATAAACTGCAACAATAAAATTAAAATAAGTTAGAAATTCAATATCCCGACACCCATGTTAA
Organism: Masticophis lateralis; assembly: GCA_030761175.1. Taxonomy (NCBI): domain Eukaryota; kingdom Metazoa; phylum Chordata; class Lepidosauria; order Squamata; family Colubridae; genus Masticophis; species Masticophis lateralis. The sequence goes on from JAUDYJ010000002.1 coordinate 122,276,376, forward strand.
CATTGAAGAACAGCAGTATAACTTAGTGGTAGTTTTTAAAAATTACAATAGTAGAAGAAAAGCTGTAAGTTGACTTAAACATTACTTATCTACAGAAATGTTTCTCAACTTTGGCAACTTTAAGACATATGGACCTTAGCTCCCAGAATTCCCTAGCCAGTATGGTTCAAATATGGAGTCTCTACTGGTCTTGGGGCTGCAGGGGTAGGTTTGTCTAAAAACTCTGTTTACAGGACCCAAAGCTTCCATTTTGCTGATGATATGTATGAATTCAATACAAGCAAAGCAGTGATGAACATAATAGGAGCACCCTCTACCTAATCCATAGTTCACCCAGATTGCATACTGTATATGTGTGTCCCTATTCTGTCCAATACAATTGGTTTAGTCCCTAATCAGGAAAGACTGCAGTGTTTTTTTTTCTTTTTAGGTCTGGAATTCATATTTCCTCAGACACACTTTTTCCAGCCGTGACTCAGAAGCAAAGGAAAGACGAAAGCAAGACATATTTATTTTACAAAGTAGAAAATTGTTAAAGTTTATGTGTTAAAGGAGAGGAAGAAGCTAGCTCTGTTCTGAGCAAAAAACAGGGATAAACAACAATCTATCACTGAAATACAGTATATATGATTTGTAACTTTCCTAGTTGATGACAGGATGATAGCTTTCTTCTGTCTGTCTTTCTCCTTCTGCCTTCACATCAGTGCACCAGGCTATCCTATGTTTTCTTTATTTTCCTCAAAAAGAACCGCAGCATAAATAGTAACACTTATCTAAATCTTATTTCCAGGCATCAGCTTTAATTAGCTGAGTCTCACATCATAAGCAGCCCAATGAATGACTAGGGATAAGCTCCAATTAGTATCCATTAACTGAAAATCTCATCTGGAATTTGTAACAAATAGTCAAAAATAGGTATTTAGCAATGGTACAAAACTTCAAAAATAAAAAGTGTCTAAGGTCAAAACATCTGGTTTGATACCATTCCAACCTTGTCTGAGAGAGAGAAAACTGAGCTTCCCAAATTGTCCAGAGTCACCAATTTCAAACAACTCTACGAAACACCAACCTTTAGTATTCTAACGCCAAAAACATAACTATTAACAAAAATACAAAAAAAAGGCTTACCATCCGTTCTGTGCTCCCAGCCACATAGTAGGTAAAAGGCTACTCATTTTTTGCGCTTCTTCCCTCACAAGGTCCTGTTCATTTGGTAATTCAGTAACATCTTTAAACAACTCAGACTCACTGCTGAAAAGAGAAGAAAAAGTCAAAAAGATAAAAAGCATGAAAAAAAGTCCTCTTCTAAAACAATTCTACAACAGATTAAGTCAAGCGTTTGTGTTTTGGGGTTATTAACTCTATGGAGAGTTATAAGAATTCTTATAACAACCATCTGATGTAATATTTTAACAGTTTCTCTGAAAATTCTCATTTCAGAAACTTAATCTGCAGCATGAATATGTTTTTAAAACGGGATCTTACAGTTTTTTTCCTATCACCACAAAACAGCTACATTAGCCAACAACAAAATTTGGGACTATGCTTAAGAGAGACACTAGCAGTTGAAAACAAATCAAATACAGCTTTCAATCCTAAAATCACAGAACTGTCACCAACAGTTTATATCTATTTCATCGTCTTTCTGAAAAAAATGCACTCTCCAGTGCAGAATGGAGATACTAGGGAGTGAATTCCAGTTTGCTATTTTCCTACTTCAAAATGCCCCCTTTCCCAAACTACTAATTATTCAACATCCTACAAAAGAGGAAGTTATTGCAATGGATACACATTAGGCAGGGGGCAAGGACAATCCGAAAGCAGTATGTTTTTCTGACTATCCTAAGATCTTTGAGCTGGGCTATAGTGCAGGAATAACACTGGTTGTTCTGACAAACAATCTACTGAGGGAGCATAACAAGAAAAATATATCCTTACATGTGCTCTTTTTCTTTTTTTTAACACCATCAATCGTAATATCTTAGAGGGCTGGAAATTAGTAGCCCAGTTCCAAAAACAGGTTTCAGTCATGGTACTGGGGAAGTCGCTACATCCCTTGGTGTTCTACGTCTGTATGAACATGGTGGAAGTAATCACCTCTAGTGAGTTACTAGGTGCCATCTTTACATGGAGAAAAGGCAAGACTACTGAAACTCTTGTGTTCATTTCTGCTTGGACTGAACTGCAGCCTGGCTAAAGCTGCATCCAGAAAACCCAAGGGTTTGGGACTGGGTTAGGGTTATCCATCAGAAAGAAAGGACTCTTCCTGTTCTTCATGGAGTTGTTTTTCCCTACCCCTTGGGGTAATCATTGTCCCTCTATTGTACAACTCAGCTCAGCACAATTTGGAATACAGAATTGAAATTTCCCATATTACAAATCAATGGTGCCAGGTTTTCAGAACTATTAAATAGCTTTCATTTGATTTTAAAACTTTCCAACACATGTTTTTTAAAAAATGGTTATTGTCTGTCCCATAATGGAAATGTAACTTTGAAGGTACATTAATGAATAAGCTTTGGTGAGGACCCAGATTGTTGGGGAAAATATGCTGACTCTGTAAACCGCTTAGAGGACTGTAAAGCACTGTGAAGCGGTATATAAGTGCTATTGCTATTGCTATTGGTCATATCCAATGGCAGTCTCCTTTTCCTAGATATTATTACCATGATGAACCAGGTCCTTGGGAGGATGGTAATAATGCTTAAAATAATTAATGTACTGTTATATATATCTCCTTAGTATTTTACAGTATTGGAAAATATCATTCTACAGGATCAAGATTTAATTTGTTGATAAATTTGTAACAATTTGTTGTTTAAAAATATGCATCAATTTGTATAAAGATGTAATTAGTACTTTAGTACTATTAGAAAAAGGTATGTTTTATATAGCTATTTTTAATTTTTTTTTAAACCATGTAAGTTTTAAAAACTCATCAAGTTTTTTAATTTAGACTTTTATTTAGTTTTGTTTGAATTGCTCTATCTACATTCACAAGTTTTGCATTTTATTTCTACCCTTATTTATTGGGTTTATAAAATCACTAAAACATATATTAAAAGCCAGCCAATGATAATGAGTGCGTATTTCCAGCTGCAAGTGATACACTAATTATGTCCTTTCTCGGAGACCAAAACCGGTTAGAACTGACCACCTTTTACTCAGATTATTGTAGCATATTCAACGTGGGATAAGCAGAAAACAACAGCCAGGCTTCTATCAAAAGCTTAACACACCAATTCTAGTCAAAGTACTCTAGCCCCCATTAGATACCTGAGTTAAATTCACGTTGCTTATTATTACATATAAATAAATAAATAAAAAGCTTGGGCTCTGCTTATTTGAAATGGCTTTCCTCATATGCAGTTTTCGGGAAGCTATGATCTTTGTTTGGACATATTATGTGAAGACCTAGCTATCTGAAGAACACTTGAATGCTGGAAAAGACAGAAGGAAAGAGAAGACGACAGCTAGCAGCATGGTGGATAGACTTAAGTACAGTGACAGTAAATCAGTAACCATTGAAGACCCGGAAGATCTGGAAGAACAAGTTAGGGACACATCATCATAAAATCTATTTATGAAGTTGCTAAAAACTGATAGTAACTAGATGACACATAATCGGTCAATGATCTTTGATCAGAAGTCTTCTTCCGCACATAGTGTCTCATTGGGTGGAGGCCTAGCTTAACTGAAAACTACTAGGACCAGGGCATTCTCATTGGTAGTCCTGGCCCTGTGGAATTTCCTTTCTGTTTCATCTGTTTTAATGAATATTTTGAAACAAGCACGAAAGGAGCTGTTACTGATTTACAAGTTGCATCATGAGTATACAATCTAATGCATATATTAGAAAACGGGTGTCAAACTCATGGCGTCACATTGGCGTCACGTGATATTTTGCAACATTTTTCCCATTTGGGGTGGGCGTGGCCCATGCATGATGCATCTAGGCCGCGGGCCTACAGTTTGACACCCCTGCATTAGAACCACATACCAATTTGTCTCAATGTTATGCCACATTAAATATGAAGCTATTCAAGGTCGACTCAGCCTTCCATCCTTTCTAAGGTGGGTAAATTGAGGACCCAGTTTGTGGGGGCAATAAGCTGACCTTGTATAAAATATACAAAAGTATGAAGGCTGTTGCTTAACGCATTGTAAGCCGCCCTGAGTCTCCGGAGAAGGGCGGCATATAAATCTAATTTATATATATATATATATACATACATATATATATACATACATACATACATACATATATATATATATATATCACTGCAGGATTTCTGCTAATTTAATAATATCAGAATATTTTCATTAAAAAAATCAGCATATCATTTTACTTAATGCACCATTATAGAAATGAAAATTTTGGCTGACTAGCTTTTCTTTGGATACTGATTACTTTAAGACTCTTTAAGCATGAAACACTTAGCCTGAATTCCTAAAATACTTGAACTGGACATACCACAAAAGATTTTTTAAAAAGTGGGTGGAAAGGTCAGTAACTGGCTTACTCATCCATCCCTCTCCAATAGATAGTCAATTTCCTCTCATATTCTTAGGTAGGGCAAAACAGCAACTTCGCAACCAATGTTTAGAACCAGCTAGCAGAGATAGAAACTTGTACAGAGAAAAGACCACATACAACAGAAGAAATATTGAATGAAGGTGAATATATGTGTCCCAGGATAATCTTGCAGGATCCAATCTGGGTTGGTCACTGGGACCAGAGGCTTACATCTTCCGAGCTTTCAGACTCATGCTGGAGCCCATCCTCAGAGAATGTCTCTCTAGCAGAGTGTGTCAGAAGAAATAGTTTATTGAGTGAGGATCAGATACTCTGTACCCACTGTGGAAAAATGATCCTCTCAGAACTATAACACCATTATTTTCCTATAGCAGAAGATGGTATCCATCATTGAAACTTCCTACAGAGGTTCCAATGGAGTAGGAGCTTGTTGTGGAACATTTTCAACTAAAACACCACCTGCAGTGGTGGTGTTTTGCTAAAGGAAGCATCAGTGATCATCTCTACAATAACGTACTGGCTTCTTACAAAGAAGAAATTGAGAACCACATGATCATTTTATATTGTTCAAAAGATGATTACTAGAGTAGCTGACATGGCTATGTTCAGTGTGGCACAGACCGTTATTTCTGCTGGGACAATAGCTAATTGAACTTCATAGAAGGAGGACAGTGTAGGTATAAATAGTAACCACTGCCAATAATCCCTTTCAATTTAAGAAAACTTTCTGAAAAAAGAAGAAAATGTTTTGAGGGACAGTGATTCTTCATCCTGGTTATTATAATTGCAGATGTCCAGCTTCTGCCACTGTTTTTTCAGATAAGTGAGCAGATGCTAAATGAAGATCCAGTTATCAGAAGAAAGTTTAATAGACATTAGGGCATAAATTCTCTTTGTATGCCAACAGGATATACTCAGATAGCAGATTATAAAGATCTTAAGAAAACCATTTTCCAAGTCAGAGCCACTGTATCAATAGTCTGAATGTGTCACAGATCAGGGATTTTAAGAACAGGTGTAACTCTCATAAGAGTAATTGGTATATACATGAAGACTTCAATAAAAGGCATGTGAAATAGCTTGATGTGGGAGTGTGTGGATAAAGTCACACACTCTTTTAGCTTTTAGCTTCTGCAAAAACTGGTGACAATATTGAGAATTTCCATTTTAATGTGCTCAGTTACACTGGACTGCACTGATCCAGTCCAGACTGAAGAAAGACAAGCACCTGAGGAACCAAGATGCAGAGGGACCGAATCCTCTTTGTCCTGCTCCAAACACAAAAGGAACATTTGTCAAATTAACATATATAGACTGTAGACATTCCAGGAAGCAAACAATAACCTTTAAGATGACTAATGGCCTAATCCACTGGCAAAATTCTGGATGAAGCATGGCTCCATCAATCACTGGTAGAGGAAGAATCTGGAAGAATCCTCAGATGTCTTCTCTTCTATAGGAATTGAGGATGACTCGATTATCCCAAAAGACACTGTATGGTATTTCAAGTCTCTCCTGCTACTATTAAAAAAATCATAGGGTAAATGAGAAGATCAGCCATCTAGACCTTGAAAAACTGGTACTTGAAGAGCATAGCCTCTGTGTCATCAGAACACTCTAAGGGGAAAAGGAAGTTGTTGGCCTCTCTGGAGACACTGGAGTGATCAGAAAGAATAGAACTAAGATAAAAGTAGAAGAGGGGTTCCTGTGACAACTTATGTACCAAGGGGATTGCTGTCTTTTCTACTGTTAAGGACACGAACAAAGATAGTCTTGGCTACCGAAGATAGAGAGAAGACTACCCCAAGCTAGATATCTTCCTCCACTGAATTAAACAAGTATGCTGAAATGCACCATGCAATTGGCTCTACTGGTTCTTCTCATCAGAAGAAACAGCAGAACTAGGAAGGCTTATCTCGTGCTAACTGAAATCTCTGCTTGCCATTCCAATATAAGACAAGAATTAGAACTCATAAACAAATCATGACTTCATATTACAATTTGTTAGGAAAAGAAAATGGCTGGAATCCTGGTACATGAATAACATTATAAAAAATGCAAGTAGAAGGAATTTAAATAAATACATTCATGACCATCCATATAAAACAAGTATTTCAACTTGCTACTTTTGTTCTGACTCTGAATAACATGTAAAGGCTGCCAAAGATTCTCTCTCTTTGCAAAATGATGCATTAAGCCTGAAGTATTCAAATAACCAATTCATATGTGTTTGGTATTTTTATATTATTTCATTTGTATTTATTTTATTTTTATTGTTTTGTATTGTGAGCAGCACAATATTATTTATTAAGATGGTGTGTGTGTGTGTGTGTGTGTGTGTGTGTGTGTGTGTGTATCTTAAATAAATATTGGAAGTTATTTATATACTAATGCCATGCTTACCTGTGCCATTTAAAATCTGAGTGCTGCAACTACGTGAATCACAGAATAATTTGCTTATTTCCTTACTTACTTAGGCTAAAATGTCACTGTAATTAATGGAGCAGCTTACACAACCCTCTCCAATAAGAGTATAGCAAAGAGTACATTAAAATGGCAAAGAAACAAGCAACACGTTACAAGCGCAGTGAACTTTATGCCAAGGAATACACATACACCAATGCATACTAAAGCAGGAGACTTCCTTTTTCCCAATAATGCTTCACTCCAAATTCTTTGGAACAGTCAGGGTTGAATAACTTTCTGAAAGTTAACAGAGAAGAATGTAGTCTAATTAAGGAATGGAGTGGGAATCCAGTTCCAAAGAACTGAGACTGAGAAAGCTTGCCCTACTTGCCCCACCACCAATTCATGCAGATGACATTTTCTTGAAGAGATCCAAAGGCAGACCACTCTTTCAGATTTTATTGGATGGGGAGGAACCATCCAAAAAGTATTTCCATCAAACGCAACATATTGCTAGTACAAAATAGGCATACCTAGACTGGAAAGCCGGAGAACCTTCCACAGTATCTTGGACTCCCAAAGGATCTGTGAAGACATGCTCTGTGTAAACGCCACTTTGCGCAATATCTGCTATTTCTTCTCCCAAGCCAGCACTGACTTCTGTTGCTTCAGTTGCTTCCTCTGCTGTCTGAATATGCTCATCTACTGCATCATTTTCAGCTGTAACATCTGAGTAAATTTTTCAATTATAGGTGAACTTGAATGATCATTCAGCTCCCTGCTGTTATGAAGCATGCACGACTTTAAGTATATTAATTAGTAATTCCTCTTCAGTTCCTTCAAACACTCCCTTCTGTTTTCTCCACTAAGAAGCTGTACTTAAATTAAGATACAGGAAGCATGATAGTGAGGATATAAGTGAGGAATTCTCCCATCTTATCTACTTGCTATATAACATCAGTGTATACATTCTCGATCCCTGCCCTCAGAACAACATATTGCACCCATAAACTGAAATGGATTAAAAATATGACACTATCTACTTCGAGAGGTTATAGACTCTTCCCAATTGAAAGTAGCCTTCTTTGTGAACTTAGCAGTGAACATAGAATTATTTCATCATTATATACAACCTATTTTAATTTTCCAGTTCATTGGTGACTCCCCATATTTTTTAATTTGATTTATACACCCTATTCTATTCAAGCAAATATTTAAGGCAGCTATTTATTAATAGAATCTACTTTTCCTTCCAAGCTGAATCATACTAAAAGACAGGGATAATTAGTCCTAATATAATTCATCCAGAAACAAAGGGCAAGCTACTACCTGAGTATAAATGGCTTTTCGGAAGGCAATGCTTAATACGATTAGCATTTTGTAAAAGTACTTTTATGCGCACTTTCATTCCCGTCTTTCCAACCAGAAATCAGAAATTGTTAAAATTAGCCATTGATTATTGTTGTCTTTAAATAAAAAAAAAATTGGGAGATAAGACAATTTTAAACTATTATTTAGGAACCAGGCTTTTTTCTGAAAAGAATTATTAAGTTAATGGCAGCTTTGGGTGTTGCCATAAAACTCAAGTCCTATTCAGTCACACACTTCTTGAAATATTAAAAGAAGCATGGAGAAATGTTTTTATCCCACCCACAAAGTTGAACTGCTTTTTCCACATTCGCTGAAGTGAATTATTAGCATAATTTCTGAAATACAGAAAGTCCTATCTATAGCTTCCAGTATAAAGCCAGGTTAAGATTAACTGAAAATAGGAATTAAAGTTTTGGTTTGTCTTTTTACTGTTGCAGGAATATCAAGCCTAAGGCTTAAGCACACAATAATCAATGCTTATATCAACATCAGTATACAGGTAGTCTTTGACCTACAACAGATCGTTCAGGGATCATTCAAAGTTATGACCACACTGAAAAAAGTGACTTATGACTGTTTTCACCCTTGCAACCATTGCAGCATCCCCATGGCCACATGTTCAAAATTCAGTCACTTGGCAACTGGCTCACATTTATTACTATTACAGCGTCCCAGGGTCATGTGATCACTTTTTGTGACCTTCTGGCAAGCAAAGTCAATGGGGAAGCCAGATTCACTTAACAACTGTGTTACTAACTTAACAACTACACTGGTTCATTTAACAACTGTGGCAAGAAAGATCGTAAAATGGGGCAAAACTCACTTAACAAATGTTTGACTTAGCAACAGAAACTTTGGGCTCAAATTGAGGAGCTCTGGTGGCTCAGCAGACTAAAGCATTGTAATTAAAGACCAGCTGTCTGCAATTATTTCTAAGTTCGAATCTCACCAGGCTCAAGGTTGACTCAGCCTTCCATCCTTTCTAAGGTAGGTAAATTGAGGACCCAGTTTGTGGGGGCAATAAACTGACTTTGTATAAATATACAAAAGCATGAAGGCTATTGCTTAACGCATTGTAAGCCACCCTGAGTCTCCGGAGAAGGGCGGCATATAAATCAAATTTTTAAAAAAATAGTGCTCGTAAGTTGAGGACAACCTGTTTATCAGAATTATATCTAATATAATAGTAAGTAAAGAGGACATATGGAAATGACACTGTCCTCTACACCCCAACCTCTGATTGTAGACTAAAATGTAACTGGTTTGTACTATCAATGTGTTGTGATATTAATGTAAATGCATCTTAGAATATTATAAAACAATATCTTTTCCTGAATTTTCTAAAAGAAAATGCAGGAAATCTTCAGCTAGAAATCCCAGGGGCAGTTAGAAATAAAATTGTCTTTTGGACTGGATATAATGCTAAATAATAATGTATTTGTTTTCTTAGTTGCACTAAACTATGTTTCAGAAGCTGAGTAGGAAGAGACCTCCTACTTGACTAGCAGCGTTGTCAGTTTGATTGGGAAATCAAAACTAAAATCCTGGATGATGGCAACCGCTTCCATATTGTTGCTGAGGACACTACATCAATATACCTACAAGTTGGTAGGAGCTTAACCCAACATAAAGGAGAGTTAACCTCTTGTTCACAGAATCTTTTATACCTGGCTGTTTGTTTATCTCAGGTGAAGCAGCATTGGCACTCTGGGTAGCAGCAGAACTTGTAATGCCTTCAGCTGTGCATCCAACTACTGTGATTCCTCCTAACAGACTGTCTGCTTCTGCTGAACTATTGCTATTTATGCTGCCACTCAAGGATGACTTATCCACTACCCCAGAGTCTGGTTCCTGTGATCCTTCTTCTCCTGTAGGGTAGTCAGTCTCTCGAGCCCCTGAAAGACAATGTTACATTTGTCAGGTTGATTATTGTTATTGTCGAACAGAAGGGAACAGCTCAGGGTTGAACTGTGGAGTCCTAGGTGCTCTCTGAGACATAAACCACATTTACATGACATCCAAAATAAAGAACAACAAAGCTAAGAAACAACACATCCTTTCCAGCAGCCAACACCAGATAAACAGGGATTAACACCAGACAACTATCAAGCAGAAAACTATACTCTGATCAAGAAAATTACCAAAGAGAAAACCACACTCCAACCAACACAGTACCTTGATTTGAACCTCAAAGTGTACTGGCAAACAACACAGATCAAGGAACAGAGGTATAACATGCTCTGATCAAGAGTGTACAAAACTGCCTACACTTCTGCATTTTTATTATTTAATTAATTATTAATTTGACACTACATATTTTAATCATATCACCAATGTAAATAGATTACAAACTACGTTGATTGATGCAGCTACTTCAAAGCCATTTTAAGTTTTAGAAAATTAAAATATTTTAATTAATAGGTTTTGAAAGGCTATAGTTTATAATTGCACAATTCATACAAACTCCTAGCTGCTTACAATTTTACTCCTATTCCCATCACAAAAGTCAACAATGTATATGTACTCCTATCTCAGAACGAAACTCCACCTGCCAGATAAAGCAGCATAAATAAATGAAATACCAAATACAGGTATTGGTTCTTAGAAATAACTTGCTGTTTTTATCAGAACTCAAGTCTTAGAAATACAGAATTCAGAACAGATTTTGTGTTTATAAAATCTCAAGATTTTTCAAATAGATTTTATGTATTTTTCCTGAGCCACAACAGAAACTGTTGGCTTCTCTAACAGAATTTAGCCATCTAAGATTTTTGCAATTTATCAAGTTAGTTATATATTATGTAGGCACTTCTAACAGTCAAAACTATCCAAAAGAAAGATTAATAGCTAATTTGCAAATGTTGTCTGAGAATGACTCTACTCTTTAGCTGAATTTAATCAAAGCCGGGGTATCCAGCTTCGTCAAAACAAGTGGAAAAGAATCCTTATTAACTTAAAACAATTGTTACACTGTGTCTCTTACCTGGTACACTAGCTATACAAAGTACATGTGAATTGCAAACAATGAAACTGTCTAGGATGTTTCCTGGCTGGTTAGCATCTACAATGATAACTTTTGTAGCAGAATGGGTACTCGTACAGATCCAAACAAGGCTTGATAGTTCTTCTCGGTTTCTGAGCTCTTTTTGCTGGTCCTGTATAGGGAAAACCAAGACCAACCAATGTAAACATATAATTGCGTCACACATGATGTGTTGTAAAGTGTGCAATAACAATCTCTGTTTTATGATAAGAGGGCAATAACACCCGGTTGCCAGATACATATTTGAAATATACATCTGAATTAAGGAGGTATTAATAAGATGCAATAATTGGAGTTGGACACCAATAAATTTAAATAAAAAATAACATTACTGTATTGCTACTTCCATAATCCTCGCCTCAAAATATGTACTTTCCTGAGACTACACCCCAGCTCTGTGAGCCCAGGAAAAGGTACAACTTCTTTAAGGCAGTGACAATAAGTGCTTGAGTGTACTTACTTCCCTTCTGAAACACTTTTTTCCTTTCAATTTTGAGTAGCTGCATATTTCTAATGAGTGAATGACCCCGAGACCCTGCAATCATCACAAATACATGCCAGTTGCCAAATTTTGATCACGTGACCATGGGGATGCTGTGACAGACATAAGGGAAAGGATCGATTTTTTTTTCTTTGCTGTTGTAATTTTGAATGGTCGCTAAACGAATGGTTGTAAGCCAAGGACTACCTGTAATAGCTTAGCAGGCAACACAGAAAGTTCTTCTTAATCGTTTGCAGCAGCTTGCAAATAAGGAAGAGAGATGCAAATGCCATGGTAGATTTATTAGTTCCCTTTTGAAATGTGTCAGGTTGGTTGCTGAATGTGTTTGGTTGCAGAGAGTGTGAAATAGTCCTTAGTTACCCAGAATGAGCAAAAGTGTTGTGGCCCCGTCCTCTGAGCCTATCCCTTTGGAGGAAGGCAGCTCTGAGCAGGAGGAAGAGGAGCCAGCCAGATCTCCCAACCCTCCCCCTGTGGCACCGGCTCAGGTGCCAGCTGAAAGAGAGCCAAGTAGTGGGGAAACAGGTGTCTCAGATGAGAGTGAGGGAGAGACGTCATTCCTGGACGCACGCCAAAGAAGGCGAGAGAAAAGGGTACTGCAGCTGCGGCGTATGAGGAAATCCTGAGTCATTGGATTGGAGTCACAGGATCAATGACTCACTGGACCACACCCAGAAACATATCTATATAAGACAGTACGATGGGTCACGAAGTTCGTGACGAACAAAGCTAAACAAACGGAGCAACCTCGTAGTCTTGGAAGCTGGATGAACGGCAAAGCTACGTAGGTGATTTTCTTGTTTGTGTAAACCAATAAAGTCCTTGGCAGACGGTGTGCATATCGCTGCCAAGGTTGAGATAAGAACTGCGGAGTGTGCCAAGTGATTCTTAACCCTCGGCTGGCTGTGTTTTTGTGGGTCTCTGAAGGGGGGGGACAGATCATCAAGCCTGGAAACATGAATGTATTCTGCAGTTCCTGACCAGTTTTCAAAGAGGAAGATTTGACAGGGAACAATTTCCTAGCCATCAGAGAGACCCAAGTTCATTTCTCCCCATATAAGAACTTCAATGACAGGAGAAGGGAGTTAAAGAGACCGATCCTCAGATATACTTCCAAGTGTAATTCACACTAACCAAAGTGATGACTTTGATTACTTCCCTCCCAATAAATCCAATGGAAGGAAATATGTTTTTGTTTGTCATTAAAGGAAAAAAAAATAGGGGGAGAGAAAAATATGCACCTACTCTTTAACTTCTTTTCTGGAAAGCTTTTTTGAAATAATGATTCACCTGCCTGCTATGTAAAGCAAACTGTCAGGGGCAAAGAATCAGGACCATTCATAAGGTGTATGTAGCATAGAAGATTTATTCAAGCCTATATCAAGAATCTGGTCAAACTAAAGTTCAACATTAAATCGACGCCGTATAAGGCTCAATGGAATTCAGGAGAGGTTGGGCTTGGAGTGCTTGTGGGAATCCACAAACTGATGATGCACTTAACTCTGTGCGCCCCCCCCCCACCAACACACACCAGCTCTGCATCCCTTTTCTCCTACACAAACACACTTCAAATTCAGGACTACAAATTAAAATATTGCCAACTACAACCCAAAGCAGAAACTATTTGCATTTTGAATCTACCTCTAGCATTACCTTGAGTTCTTGATCCAATCTATCCAAGCTATTTTGAGAAGCACTTCTCGGTTTGCCGCCGTCCATGTCTGTAGCTGCAATATCATTGTAGAAGACACTGGCACCAACTACTGAACCACCATCCCGTGTCTTCCCTCCAGATAAATTCGCTCCTACAGCACACCATAGCTTTAATGACAAGAGAGCATGATAAACATTTTATCAAATTAAGCTTTATGAAATGCAATAAGATAACAATGGTTTAAGTAAAGCCTGTTCCTGAATTTTATAATCAGTACCCTCATCCATCATAAGATCATGACATTTAGAAACAATTGCTATAATCCAGGGTCATCATGGATCCAATAACCAGGCATTGAGGGTAGAAACAAGGGCCAGGCAAGTGGGACCACTTTCAAATAGCACACCCAATATCCCTAAGTACATCCTCCCATCTCCCCCTCTCCCTTTATACTCTAAGGAATAAAGGCAAATGTAATAGTGATTTGATATGAGATTGCCTGCCATACTTATTTCTGTCCATTACTGTCATGATGTTTCAGTCTGCTCTCTCAATCCCAACTCAGATCATGTACGTGTTTAATGGACTTCCGCACCCACCTGACACATAACAAATCAGCTCACCCCTCACAAGTAATCCAACAACCTCCCAGCTATTTTGGCATTTGTTTACAGTATCTGAGAGGAGACAAAAAAAAAACAAAAACTCATCTACCTTCATGGAGGTATCCTTTTCATCAAGTGGTCTCAGATAAACAGGCACAGGCAAATTCCTCATCCTGCTGTCACCCTGAGCACCACCATTTATAATCTAAAGAATGAAAGAAAAGGTAACACTGATTTTGATATGAGGGTGCAAGCCAACAGTGAGTTAATTCTTGCTATCATCCAGGAAGACAGGAATTCTGACTGCATGTCTTCCTATCAGACCCTTGAAACACAAAGAAGGGGAGATTGACCCAGGAAGAGTTTTTTGCTACAAATATGAAAGTCCATTCCTGACTAATTACTGTAGCTTAAGTTTGGAAGTTTCCATCTCAGAAAAGCAGAAACAATTCAGTGACCAATTCCCACTCTCTGTTTAATTTAAGTCTTGGTAAATGAGAGAAGACTTGCAGTACTCTTTTTCCAAAGGCCTTCACACTGAGATAAGGTGACCAAACTGTAGCATTTGTTGAAAACACTTGACATAATCCACAAACATATTTCATGAACCATCCCTTAGCGATATTACAAACAGCAATTCTACTTTACTACTCTAATAGTTTCAATACTTTACTACTCTAATAGTTTCTTTCTGCCTGATGTAACTTCCAGAAGAAGCCCTTATCATCCTTAGTGGCACAACTGGAGACTTGCGTAAGGCCACAAGGGAAGTCTATTGTAAGCTCCCAAATAGCAGCATGTAATATAAAGTAGATTAATATGTGACTCGTTTTAGAAAATTCTTCAGGTATAGGTAATTGTGGTTTTTAACTCATCTGAATTATAGTGAAACGATATACATAGTACCCATGGGCTTCAAAGCCTAGATTAAGGACAGCATGTTCAAGCTAAAGGAAATCTTTCGAGGACCATCTTGGAATTATTCGGTGCTTGCTGAATTCTAATGAAGCATTTTCAATAATCTCTTTAATATATTTAGCCCACTCTAACGTTATGAGGATATGACTTTCAAACTCCAAATAGCTAGGCACAAGTATTTTGAATCTCAGCAGACCCTAGGCGCCAGATGATTCATGAGTCTATTTCCCCCATGTGAAAGATCTCTGACAGATTCTATAGCCCATAGGAATCTTCTAAAATTACAGTCATTCATTTAGCTTTGAGCATCAGAAGTGTTCAAAGTATATACAGGCCTCTTTGATCTCTGTTGAATACTTTGAGGGAAATATATAAGTCTTGTGATTTGCTGGACTGTAATGAAATCTAGGTTTTGATAGCTAAAGCATCTCTAGGAAATCAGGAGTGGCTGAGCAGTTAAAAGTTTAATTTCCTAGGTAAATTATTAATGGATTTGGAAAGTTAGTGACCTTGAGCCATTTATTGATGTACAAGGAATTACTGGAAATATTGCCTCTGCCTACCCAGTGCCCATTACTACCATGTGTTCTGTTCCACACTGGAAGCAGTAATACCTGGGAGACTTTTGTAAAGGAAGTTTGAGGGGAAGATAACACAATTTAAACCTTAAAACAAAGTTTTGTCCTTACCTATTCTCACTGCCAGAGGCTACTGTAATAGAGAATGAAGTTATGCCTGTGGAAAACTGCCCACAGAAAAAATGTGGCTATAGCAGAGATGTCAGCCTCTCAATAAACTGAATCAGACAAAACTGATGCACCTGCATTGTTCAAATGAGACTTCCAAAGACGTTCAAATTTATTTGTGGGAAATGTTCATCCATTCTCACAAATATAAAAGCTTATGGGCATTTTCCTTTTGTTAGTTTTTCAATCACAACATAAAGAACTTTAGCTCCCAAACCCCTCTGCCTAATTCTTTCTAATTAGGTGTACACCTTGGTGGACAGAAAAGTCCAGTGTTTCTAAATAATCCATCCCACTGTATTGAAAAATAAAAATAGTTACAACTACTTGTATACAACTATCCAAGTTAAATCAAGTTATTTTCCAAAGCGTCAAACCACACCCAAGCCTTATGACTACAATAACATCCCTAACACAGTAAGATTTTTAACAGCAATATAAGGTCTCTTGTCAAGGTTTCCCCTTTGTGGAGGAAGTATGGAATGGTGATGCTGAAATTACAATGGCAATATTGTGACAGGAATCAATGTCCTAATTCCGTCTTCTCTGAAGCAACAAGAATTCCAAACAAGACAAAAGTGATAACCACAACGGTAGCAAACCTCAGACTAAGTGCACTATGCCAACATTCTGCATATTCACCTCTTTTCGTTTTGACCTCCTTTCACATTTCTATATCTATCACATGTTGACAGAGTTAGTCTTCTTTCACAAGGCAGCAATAAAGTGCTATTACTCAATGCAGGAGTTGGCAGAAAAAGATGATACCTTTAAATAATAATTGCACTTTGAATATCTAATCTGTCTGGCAATAAAGAAAAATGGGAGTTCTGGTCACATTGATAACCTAGAGGGAAGAAGGGCAGAGGTTAGTGGAAAATATTTCCTTCAGTGCCAAGCAACTGGCAGCACAAAATCCATGCGTCATATGCTCTAAGTTCCCTAGTCCCACAGAATCATCACTCCTTGGACAGAAGAAAGAGCCCCAAAGGAAGCAGGCTACAGAGCTACTTTGAAATAGATCAGCATCTCTATGGTACAGTTACCCACTCCACTTTGCTACAGAAGTGCTACAGTTACTAAGTGGCAGCAGGGAAAGATTTCTATAGTTGTTCAGTAATATTCCAGAAGACTGGTGGACATGAATCAAGAAGATCCTCATGGCCAAAATGTTGCAGAGAATAGTGTCCTTCACATCAGACATGCCAGCTAATTACAACCCCACAGACCACTGATCTCCGAAGGCTCCTTAGAATAACAGCCTAGGCCAGGGTTGTCAAACTCCCAGCCTACGGCCCGGATGCGTCACATACTGGCCACGCCCATGGCCAGTTTAACGAAGAGGGGGAAAATTCTGATATGTCACATGACATTTTAACTTTGGCACCCCTGGCCTAGGCTATCCTGTGTTGCAGTAAAAAGAAACAATTCTTTCATGCAGGCAGGCAGACAAGATGAGATGAGTGCTGTCTTGTGAGGACATGCCCTCAATAGACAATTAATGGGGCATTTTCCCATGACAGTATCTACAACGAACTCTTAGCTTCTATTTGATTTTCCGAGGCATGGATTACATTGTCATTTCTTTATAACAACCAGAATAGGTTCCATTTGTTTTCTCACTTTGAAAAGATTAGGCTCTTTTTGTTAAACTATTTTTTGTTTGTAGGCTTAATAACATTTTAAACCAAATAGCCCAAAGATTTAAAATAATGAGATGATCTTAAGATAACTAAATTAAGTAACAGCAAGTTCAAGCACTGTGAGAAAAGGAACGAAAGAAACAGAACTCTGTCTATAAGATGACAGAAATAGAAATAAAGATACAAACTGTAGCCAACTCTATTGCATGCCTCCTAATGTCCCAAAGGTTCTTCAACTGAAGAAGCTTCTTGGATGAGAAGCGAAATGTCTTCAAAGAAAAACCAGAAAATCCAATTGCTTCTTGAAAAAGCACCTTTAGGACAACCATAACATGTATAACTGAGAATCTCCATAGACACCTCCTAATGTCACACATTTTATTTTACATTAAGACATGCCTGGCATCCTATAGTTAAGATACACACAACCATATCCTATTTTTGATGGATTTGACGCAATACAAAAATATTAAACTCTCAGGCATATGAGAGTTAGTTGATTTGAGGGGTAGAGATGTTTCTATCCAGACTGGTAAAGTACTATTATTTTTTTAAAGTCTTTCACATCCCTATCTCAAAATATCCTAAGAAATAGAGAGAATGGGAGAGAGATCTATAGTTCTCAAAACATGAAATACACAAGTTGCAGGGATGTTTTCCATTTTTTCAAAGTGCAGTAACAATGTTCAATTACAAAAATACCCTCAAATAGTAGGCTACCCCATCAGGGGTGGGATTCAGCCTATTCAGACCAATTCAGGCGAGCCAGTTGCTCCGACAATCAGCTGAGAGTGAACCGGTTTGCTCCAACGATCATGTGGGCCCACCCGCCCATGCGCTATACTGTCTTTTATTTTCTTTTTTTGAAGCCCAGTTGATAGACGTGGCAGAGCGGATCGCTGCACCTCAGCTGTTTTACTCACTGGGGCTGCAGTCTAAGCTAAATTTTAGACCGGTTTTGAAATGAACAATGCGTGCGCAAAGAGCACGCTCAGCAAACAGGTTGTTATACTGGTTGAATCCCACCACTGCACCCCACTCTTCTTACAGTTTAATATTTTATTGATTTTGTTCTGAACAGCATTATGCTTAAAATAGAAATATTGCCTTTTCATACAAAGGCTCTAAAAATCTAACTCCCTTCACTAACTCCCTGAGTCCATAAGGAGAAGGGCGATATATAAGTCTAATAAATAAATAAATAATAATAATAAATAAATAATTAAAATATTTGAGGATTTCAGGTAAGAAATGCATAAGATTACTACTCCACAATAATACATCATTATGCATTTTAGTAAAAAATCTTTAGTTCATAACCAACCATTTAGCATCAGTTCTTAACTAACCATTTAGCAGTAAAGTAGCACTATTTTCCCATTTATGCCCTATGGTACACTGCAACTTGCAAAAGAAGGATTTCCCAGGATTTTCCTTGCTGCAGGAGGCAAGAAGCTTAAAAAGCCCTTTCAGTCCTAGTACAGTACCAGGAGGAGGAGGAAGAGGAAAGTGGTAAATATTCCCAGCCAAACCCAACTCTGGCAACTTAATGAGATTTTCTTTTTCATTTTTGCCAATACTTAAAAACCTCCATTGCCCTTTCAAACTGGTTGTTAATTTTTCATAGCTATTAGTTTTATATAATCATTTGTTTCAGTTCATAGCTTTATTTTATTTAATGGGTGTGCCTGCATAGTGACATAACATGTAGCCCTAAATCCTCAAACTATTCCATCTTTGATTTATAAGCAGAAATGCTTTCAGTGATTCCCTTATGGAACAATAATACCTAAACAATAAAGAACAGATAATAGCCTCTCCTGTGCTAGAGGGGTAATATCTAACACAATACCTGTTTGTATTTCTGAGGAAGACTCCAGCCAAAAGCTTGCACTCGGCCATCTTCTTTCTGAACATGAGCCTTCACTTGGCGATATTGTTCTCTTTTTTGCTCTCTTCGTGAGGCCATACTGGCCTCAGACCTAAACCACAGGGAACACTTTTTTTAAAAAAAATCCAGATAATTCTATTCCCTTCCATATTGTTAAAAATAGCATTTCAGATATCCAGATTTAGGGAATGCAAAAGCAGGTATTCTTTAAATTTACTATATTTACCCAAATAGTACTCCTGAATTTAAGATAATCCTCCCCTAAAACAAATTATAAAAAAGAAAATAATACTTTGTCTCAATTATTGTATTATCAATGAATCTAAAATAGCCCCATTTTACACTAAATCACTTGAGGAAAAAAATAAGACTTTTATTGGGGTAAATATAATAATATTTAAATAACACCAGACCGAAAGAGATTGTATTTTCTTATTATATAGAGTAGCAGCAACTACTGTAGCAAAAATTACTTTCACTGAATATTAAATCAGCTTCCGCTAATCTAGACAACATATTACTGTATTTTTAGTAAAAGTTCATTTCTGAAGCACGAAGAACATTTTTTCCAAGCTTTTCAAAGCTACAAAATTACTTTGCATGGCAGCAAGCTAAATTTTTTATTTCAATAAAAGTACCCTCAACTGATCTGCGGAAAACCTATAGACAGTTTTATGCTCTTAATTTATTTTACAAAGTTGCATTTTAATATGAAGATCTTTCGAGGTACCTAAATTGCTATGAAATACGCACAAAAAAGATCTTTCTGACATGGCATGTTGTTAACTATTATGGGTATGCTATAACTTGGAAGACTGATATTCCTCTCCAATCCAAGAGGATTGCCCCTCTTCTGTTTTGTCTAATATTTCGATATCCACAGTATAATTGGAAGCTGGAAACGATGACAACTTTTAAGAATTTAAACTTGATCTGACAGAACTTGTCAACACCGATTTAGATTTCTGTTCCTTAAAGAACAGTTGTACCATGCCTTGTCCCCAAGATTACTTTTCCGAAAGTTACTATCATCTGTTACATTCTAAATGACAGAAAGGGCAAAATCTAAATATTATTAACTGTATTGTATTAATTTTAACTAATATTACATTTAATTTGAGTCTCAGATTAAAATTTGGTCTTGGGTGCCATTTATTTCTTTGCTGTAACCTAACTTACATTTTTGAGAACAGCCTGCAGCACACCTTTTGAGTACCACACAAGGCCTGAAAAAAAATCTACCACTGACCGACCTAAAGCTTAAATTATTGAATCCACATTTCAAAACTATATAAAAGCTTTAATTAGTATAGTGTCACAGATAGGTTTCCAGAAACATATTGTCCCAATACTCTTCTGTATGTCCATGAGCCCCCTACTCTTTTTTCAAAGTATTGGGCATGATCTGTCTTGCCCAACTTACCCCCAGAATATGTTGGGGCACACAGGAAATTGATGGTCTCTTAAAAACTTTTTGTGTGCTCCAATGGAATCACTGAGATTCCATTAGGTAAGAAAGCTGGGAAGAAGAAAGAAATTTAACACGTACATTTCAAGTTTGCAGAGAACTACTGGGCAAATTCTGAAAATGAAAGAAAGGTTTAACTTGTTTCTGCAAATGTTTCATCAAAAGAATGTGATGGAGGAGGAGCCATGTCCCTCTCCACCATATATGACACCTACAAGTATCTGTCAGATTCATGCAAACACAAATAACATTGTTCTTACACAGGCTGAGTTATTTATGCATATATTGCACTTTCCCATTTACTGTATAAAAGATAACACTTTGGGTGCTTGTGATCTCCTTTTCATAAAACTGTTGTCTGTGCAAATGATATGCAAAATAGATGCTATACATAGAAGCAGTGTTCAAAAGGAAGAAGAAAAAACAGTTAAAATAATTTGGGGAATTTTTTTAGTATGTTATGCTAGATTTAAGTATGACAACGAAGGTTATACTTTAGCGAGGCTGAGTGAATGCCACAAATTGTAAATTATATAACTTTAGACATATAATTGTTGACTACATTCTTTGGGCTTATGCAATACTCAGAACAATATTCAGCACACTTGTTAATAGAAATGTTGGTGACAAGTGAAGCGCATATATAATCACACACAATTTTTTAAAAAGGTCTTATATAAATGTGACTTTACAATAGAATTCCTAGAAATTATCAAACTAGGTTTTTTTCATCATAAAGAATTCTATTGTTTTACATGACTACAGAAAGAAGATGCTTTCTGTCAACTGAAACATAGAGAAAAGTCTTTCTCCATCAGATAATCGATTGCACAAGCAGACTAGTCTGGAAAAAAATGTTCTTTACGGTAGCTCATCTTGAGTTCTTTTATGTTTTGAAAAACCACCATCACCAGTGTTTTGAACTATAAGTTGAAAAATTGCAAGAAATATAGCCTTTGAGGGACTTAAAGGACTATAATCCTTTAAGAGAAGACCCACTAGCCTTTTTAGTGTTACATTCTGGACCAGGTGCAGTTTCAAGATGTAGCTTGAATTGCAGTAATCCAGTCTAAAGGTAATAAGACATATATCACCACATCTAGATTTGACCTCAAGAAGAGACACAATTAAGTGCAACAAGGTCAAGCTGGGCAGAAGCACTGACACCACCTCTACATCCAACACAAATATGAGTCCAGGTATTCCCAGAGTGCAAAGTCCAATCATCAGAAATATATTGACCATGGTCATTATATATTTAAGTTCTGCCTACACATATTTTTACTCTATAAAGAAAACAGAACTTACTCTTCACTGAGGAAATCAAAAGCTTTTGACTTGTCACTTGGTAGCTGAGATAAGGTGCTGCTTCTTTTTTTGACTGAAGGAGTAATGTGTGAGGTTGGTGCATTGTACTTAACATTAACTGGTGGTTCTGGTTTCTTAGCAGTGTTGCCCGATGAACTGAATAATCTGCTAAAACTGGAAGGGAAAAAAGCAAAAGCACTTGAATACATAAGTACAGACAGCCTCTTGATCATCAGAGTTTTACATGTACATGCGCATTGAACACAGTGCCTTACACAAAGCAGGGCAGAAAAGAAGAGCCATTCGCTGCTCAATATAGCCACACTATTAGAAGATAGCTATAAAGCTCATCAGAATTAACCCATATGTTTTCAAGTAAAAAAAATGTTTTGAGGATAGCTAAAGGCTAGCCAAATGTCTAAATGTGGTTCTAAAAGAAGGAATGGTTTCCTCTAGGGATGCACAAAAAGATGATGTCAAATATGACAAAACTCTGGTCCCTGATAATTAAGGTAGTACTAGATTATGACCATTTGAAGGTCTGACAGCACTGAAAAAAAATTGACTTATAATGGGTCCTTGCACATATAAGGATTGCAAGCTCCCTGTAGTCATGTGATCAAAACTTGGGTGCTTGGCAACTGGCCCACATTTATGATAGTTGAAATGTCCCACAGTCCTGTTTTACTGCCCTGAGCAAATTGTTTCAGCTTCAAACCTTCCCACCTATCTCCTCTACCCAGAATCTCTGCCCTTTGGCTGCGCTGCACAGCATGGCCAAGATGAAGAGGCCACTATATTCTAGCAATGCTGTCTCCCACTGACATTCATGGTCTAATCTCCCCTCTCTGTTGGGATTGCCAACATCAGCTGGCCTCAAATGGAGGCTCTCCCCTTACCACCACTTCCCCAATCACCAGGCTTCCATAGTGGGCTTGCCCCAACTTCAGCAGTCTCAGCCAGGACTACCGTAAAAGTTTTTTTAGTTTCCCTTATATTTTTGTATGTTTGTATATTTATATATGTGTGTGTGTGTGTGTATGTATATATATACGTGTGTGTGTATATATATGTGTGTGTGTGTGTGTGTGTATCTATATGTGTGTGTATATGTGTATATGTGTTTGTGTGTGTGTGTGTGTGTGTGTGTGTGTGTGTGTGTAAACTTTAGTACATTTCTAGAAATCAAACTATTAACATGAATATTAATAAAACTATTAACATCAATATGATTTAGAAATTGGGAAACAGGATATATCATTGACCACTTTCTAGTATGATAGTCTTGGTTGATTACTGAGATAACAAGGGGAAGACCAGCTCTGTATCCCAAGAGTGGCAGGGTGCTGACTTGCAGTTCTTCACAGCATTATCTTCTTCTGGGTGGCACATGCACTTCAGAATGCCCTCAACCTATGAAATTCATGACCTGCCCACTGTTACATCTTGAAGTTCCTATTGAAAATTGCTTCCTTCACCCATTTCCTCTTGTTTCTTTCCCCTACTTTTTCAATAAATATTGTTTTCAACTCTTTTAATAACACAGACTACCCAAAAGATGTCCAATTAAACTAAAATCAGGGGGAATATACTCAAACATAGTGGATTATCGTGTTCATAAATCAGTCTTGGTAGTAGGGATTTTTTTATATCAGTCCAATACCACAGCAGAAGGTAAGAACAGACAACATGAGCAGCAATAAAAATATTATGAAGGAACTTGCAGGATTCTGAATCTTTAGCAGCTGAGCCCTGCAATTTTGCCAGTTTGTAACATTTTCATCAACCAAATAATCCTAAATTATTCCTCACAAAAATAAAATAAAAGCTCTGAGGACACAGGACAGTCATGCAATCTCTCATGTACAATTTTAGTAATTATAGCTTTAGTATTAAACAGACCAAAAAGCAAAAATCTGAACTCCCCTCAAACAGATTTGGTGAACTTAAATCAGTAGGTATACAAACAATATGGCTTTAAACTGCCACAATTAGAGAAAGACAATTATATTTCACTGCTAAGTGCATAATAAATGTTTCAGGATGCATCTTACAATAATTCAGCTGTAACATCTTACCTGTCTGGCATACTAGACAATAAAAAAAAATAATGGGTAGTCATTACTAATTAAAAGTCTCTAAATGAGTAATAATATTATTTTTAATAAATACAAGTATTTGTATCTCAATACTTACAACTGCCAAAGACTCGATCTCTTCTTCTCCTGCATAGCTGGATTTTCTCTTGATGCCCTAAAGAAAAAAATAAAAAGCCCAGATTATAACATCTCTCACATCTGAGCATTTCATACAGTTGGAAACATGTTGGCATTTTATAAGTAAATCCACAATAAGAGTTTTCCAAATTCTGAAACAGAATTTGAGATTTAGACTTAAAAAAACACTACAGCTGTACATGAGGATAACATTATTTAAGAAAATCAGCATTTGTGCACTGTTGTATCCCTCTTAAATTCAATTCTATCTCCTATGAAAATAAAAGTAATTGCAACTATTCGATATAATAACTAATTCATAACAATAAGAAATAATCACCTGTACAGGTTTAAAGTATACCTTCTACATGAGAGCAAAATGAATTTGTTTTGCTGTAATATGTAACTGAAGATTTTATCTCATGCAGAATAATTGAATCTAATCATAAAAACAAATTATTTTGTTTTCTGTAAAAACTAACTACAAAACAGTAATCTATCAGGCCACTAGATGGCAACAAAATAGCAATGATGAATATAGTTTACCTTGAATACAAGTTTTTTAAAAACTTAGCTCAAACTAATTGGAGAAAGCCAATTTGGTGTAGGGTTAAGGCAGGTGTATCAAACTCACGTTGTCACAGTGGCGTCACATGACATATCGGGGCTTTTCCCCCCTTTATTAAACTGAGTGTGGCTGTGGGCAGATCCAGTCCATGGGCCAAGAGTTTGACAGCCTTGGTTTAAGGCATCAGGCTACAAACTTGGAGATCATGAGTTCTAGTTCTGCCTTATGCACAAAGCTGGCTCAGTGACCTTGGGACGTTAGTCCCACTCATTCCTAAGAAGCAAATTTCTAAAATCTTACCAAGAAAACCACAAAGGCTTATCCAGGCAGTCACCAAGAATCAACACTGACTTGAAGACAGTATTCACACACAACTGCTCACAAATGTTCACACTTTTTAAAAAATACATGCTCAGAAAGGAGCTAAGAAAAGCCAAATAGAGCTGGTGGAAAGGCCTACTGCCAAAAATTGATGATCTTCTATATTTAGTAAGTGGGACAGATGTTTAATCCACATATTTATCATAGAATCATGGAAACGGAAGGACATTTAGGTCACCAAATCCATCTCTTGCTCAGTGCAGGGATTTAAATTAAGGCCTCATAGATTTCACTTGAGCACATTCAATGAAGAGGAACCACCACCTCCTTGAACTGTTTATTATGCAAGTTTTTTCCTAAATTAATCTGAAGGCCTATGAATTACATACACACACACGGCCAGCAGCAAATGATCTATGCTCTGAAAATT
The DNA here is from genome assembly GCA_030761175.1 of Masticophis lateralis. NCBI lineage: Eukaryota > Metazoa > Chordata > Lepidosauria > Squamata > Colubridae > Masticophis > Masticophis lateralis. The sequence goes on from JAUDYJ010000002.1 coordinate 122,302,000, forward strand.
ATAATGCATGTTCAGCACTATGCAACAAGGCCAAAACCAGCCAAATGTACAACAGGACCTAGAGAGGTTTAGAGTCTACTATTTAACTGCCTCCATGTCAAGTTCGTTTACACCAGAAGCACAGCTGTAATCAGTAACCTATTCCTAGAGTGATCATGTCATTTGTCTTACTACAATTAGAATAGCAACTTGGCCAGTTTTAAATCTGAAACAGATTTCATTCAGAAATAGCAACCTGGCATTAGGTCAATTTTCTATGTGTGGCATGATGTTTCCCAGTGGTATCCCTACCAAGAAACAGCTGTTACGAAACTAGTCCACTCCCACAGCAGAAACCGGATCAAACTTTGAAGTACCAAGTACTACATCCATGTTAGCTTTCCAGTTAACTATTCCTTTTTTTCTTTCCCTTACTTTCCCACTCTGCTTTTCTGCTTTAACTTTTTCTGCTGCTCCTGCAACAACTTTCTTGCTTCTTGCATCTCAACAGAATACATAAAATAATAAAACCCATTTTTTCCCCTCTGTACTACACCTATGCTGTTTTTCATAGCTCATTTCTGAAGTGAAAACCAGTCTGGTATAGTGGTTAAGACACCAGGCTGAAAACCTGGAGTCCGTGATTTCTACACATGGAGACCTTCTTAGGCAAAGTTTACCCAATTGGGTAACTTTGGGTCAGTCACTCTGTCTCTCAGCTCTAGGAAAATGATCATGGTAAACTACATCTGAAATCTTATCAGGACTTAACTGAAGGGACCTGTCCAGGCAATTACCAGGACTAAATGGTGACTTAAAGGGTGTGGATGCACACCAATATGCACACACAAACACACGCATTTCTGAAGGCCTTTAGAACAGTCCTTAAAAATAGTCAAAGCAAATGATGAGAGATGCCTATAAAACGTGGATCATTTTATCTGTTCTCTTGCAACAAGTTTCCACATGCCATTTGTTACTGTTGGATGCTTTTTAATTTATTTTCTTAAAACCTTAACAAAAATTAATCTTGTCCACTGATGGAAACTTGCCTACAAAAATTAATTAATCTTAAACTAGTTTATATCTATAAAAGCACCACAAAAACATATGTCATAATAATTCTGTTAACCTGTAACAGTGCTGTTTTTTTTAATAAATTCCTTTTGTGAAATGTTTATTAAAAAAAACAAATATAGTAAAGAATTGCTTATAGAAAGAAAGAAGCATTTTTCTCATGCATAATAAACAAAATGTATATGACTTGTTTAATTGGTCTACAATATTACCAAAAATTGCACTTGCCTTATCATCTCAGTCCATCGCACTGCTTCTTGAAGCTCCATTAGCCTTTCTTTGTACTGATTTCGTTCCATGAGAACCCGGGCCATCTCAACACGTGTGAATCGTTTTCTCTGAGCAGTAGGAATATCACTCTGAGAGTTGAAAAGATACCAAGCATGCTTAATCAAGTAGACTAGGAAGCACAAAAGTCTATCATATATGGTTTTTACAGTACAGATAGTCCTCGACTTACAATCATAACTTACAATCCCAAATTTCTGTTGCTAAGCAAGACAGTTGTTAAGTGAGTTTTGTCCCATTTTACAACCTTTCTTGTCACAGCTGTTAAGTGAATCTGACTTCCCTATTGACTTTTGCTTGTCAGACGGTTGCAAAAAGTGATCATATGACTCAGGACATCCATCATAAATACATGTCAGTTGTCAAGCGTCTGAATTTTGATTATGTGGCCATGGGGATGCTGCAATAGTTAAGTATAAAAAACAGTCATAAGTCACTTCTTTTCACTGCTGTTGTAACTTCAAACGGTCACTAAACAAATGGTTGCAGATTGAGGACTACTAGTTCAGAGTTTTACAGGTAAGCGTGAATATTGACAGCAGTGAGGGGAAAAGGGCTTCGTGACCAGTTTTGGCCCAAATGGAGAAAAACACGTTAATTGAACATTTTTCAAAATCTCTCTGATTTCCCATCCACCCACCCACCCCCGCACCTCCCAACAGAGAATGTTACAGGATTGGAAATGTGAGTTTACAAGCAACCTGTAAACTCACATTTCTCTACAATAATGCCACAGAAAACTAGGAGAATCAACCCAACCATAGTACTGTAAGAATAAGAGAAAACGTAGATCCAATGTTATTAATATGAATACATACATCATCCTCTTCCTTTGATTTTTGCCTTGCTTCTTCAGCTTCTGCACGGGCTCTAAACAAGAGAAATTAATCAAATTAGTCCAAGAGTTCTTCTAGGAAACTCACTGTAACACATTCAAGGATTTTATGCTCACTTTCTAAGGTCCTCCTCCAATTCCTTATTCTTCTCTTCAAGCTTTTGTTTGGCTAGTTTTACAGCTTCCAATTCTCCTTTCAGTACATCCTTCTCACATGTCAGTTCATCAACTTTTGCTATTAAGTCATTCTTCACCACATTCAAGGCATTTCTAGAACACAGATGATTGCAATTAAATCACTTCTAACAATATTCATTGATAGAAATAATGTCACCCACAACTCTTATCTTCATCACAGCAACATATACAATAAATACATAAAGTACATGCATACAATAAATACAATAAGCAAAAATAAAAATCTGATTTTACTTTTTTATAATCTATTACTTTGCTAAGTGAAGCCAATATACTTCAGAAAGGTCTTTTCAACAAAAACCTGGTACAATCTAATGTTCTGAAGTAAAAACCTCATTTCTAGTTACCATGTATCTTTCACAAAATTCTATGCATGTATACATGTGCCATTACACACAAGACTTACAGCAGGGGTTCCCAACCTGGGGTGCGGGATGATATTCCAAGGGCTGCAAAAACTTGGGTTTAGAAGTTTCAAAATTATAGAATATATGCATAATTATATGCAAATTATATGCATATGGTTATTTATTTTTGTAAGGGGTGCAAGAATATATCAGCAGCGTTCTAGGGGGGCGGGGTATAGAAAAGGTTGGGAACCCCCAACTTAGGGGAAATTATTATATCCTTTATCAGACAGCAACTCATGGGTATGCAACATCATGTTTAATTAAAGAAACAGATTAGTGCAGTGATGGCTAACCTTTTTGCCATCGCGTGCCAAAAGCAAGGGGAGTGCAGGGGTGTTGCACACACGTGTGCCTAAACCCATAATTCAATGTCCCCCACCCCCTTCCTGTGCATACACATGCGACCCACCCCCCACGTGCGACCCCTGCTTTTGGCACGCGATGGCACGGTGGGCCTGATAGGCCTGTTTTTCGCCCACTTTCTGGCAGCCTGGTGAGGACAATAATGGCCTTCCCCATCCCCCCGGACACCAGAAGCGGCCCATTTCCTGACTTCAGATGGGCCCGGAAGGCCCGAAAATCAGCTGGCCAGCACGCACATGTGCGCTGGAGCTGAGCTAGGGCAACACATGTGTGCCCACAGATATGGTTCCGCGGGCCACATGTGGCACTCATGCCATAGGTTCACCATCACGGAGTTAGTGTATCTAAAAACCGAGAAATCATTACTCACTTGGTTTCGAGTAGTTGTGTATTTTCTAGGATAAGGTTTTCAACTTCACGTCCCATTCCTTTCAAAAATCATAGAGAATAAACAAACATTAAAAGACAAATATGTGCTTTAACAACTGCAAGTTTTAATAACTGCACTGATCAGCATATTCAGCATGTGCTCTGGAGCTCACAATTTTACCACACAAGTAAGACATCTCATACTTTGCCATGGAATTTTCCTACCATCTGATATAAATGTTTACAGATTTGTATCCTCACTAAAATGAAATAATTTCACAAGCAGAGATGTTCTGTGATCAGAGCACTTTGAACATAACCACTGATCAGAAAAGAATTTTCAGATATAAAGTATTTTGCACTTAGGTTGTAAATGAATCCATTATGGAGTTCAGTTTTGAAACCCAAAGGAATGAGGCAAAATACTTTCAGTCCAAGCACATAAAACAAAATAAATTCTATCTCATTTGGTAACCACAGGAAAACAACAGGAAAACTATATTATGTAATCTCATACTCAAATAGATGATACCACGAGAAATACTGAATATAAGAAGCTCAAATGACAGAAAGCCCTTGCAAATGTTCCTCAAATGAGATGATGCCTTACCAAAGAAATCATGGTCTTTAAAGCCCATGCATCCCATGAAGAGCAAAAGGAAGAAGAAATATGTAATGAGAACAGTAAAAATGAAGTACAGAACAGTGAAGGCTGAGAATTTGAAACATGGGTGATTTCAGGGTAAAGCTAGCATTAAATGGCTACAGCAAGATATGTAGAGCAGCAAGACAAACAGTTAAAAGAGAGCCATTTCTAGATCAAGGATCCATCCAATCCAGCCGCCCACTTTCTTAGAGAAGCTACCAGAGATCTCTCCAAATATCACAACAGGCCTGAAAGGGAGAATATCCCATCCCCAATAAGGTAGTATTCAGAAATACTGGTAAAACCAGCTCGCAATTCACTATCAGAGCTGGTAATAGCAGCCATTGCTACCTTTAATGCAAATGAATTTAGAAGTGAAATATGGATTACCCGTCCTCTTTTGTTTTTCCCTCAATAACCTCCTTTAGGATTTTTTAAGTAAATGTGGCATTTAAATGACTGAAATGGTACCCAGTTTAATGAGATGATTCCAAGTATTTTCCCACAAAAAACAGCCCTGATCAAGTCATTACAAATCTAATCAACTAAACCATGCTTACTTTTTTAAAATATTGTACCACATTCCAATTCTTCTAAAGTAAAAAATATTTAAAACTTTTCTTGTAGAACACGCTCTTAACCATAACAGATTCCTTTATTTTTTACTTTTTTTGCTCCATTGTATCAAAATTGCATATATTTTAATGGAACGCAAGATAGAGAAGACTAAACATTACTACAAGAACTATCTTTTGAAAGGGTGCAGTATAATATGAACATGTCTGATGTTTGACTTTCAATTGGGCCTTTTTATAGAAATCTAATCATAGGTTAATCATTTTGGGTTTTAACTAGCAGTTATCCACATGTATACCTATCCACATTTAATATACCGTAGGTGGCTTCATAAAATGTGGGTAACAGTAGGGAAATACTTGGTATTACTGCATATATATGAAATGATGGGAAATGAGACTGATAAGTGCAGGTAGTACTAGCTTGACGACCAGTCTTTTAGCAACCGTTCGAAGTTACAGTCATTTGTTCTTATGACTGACCTCAGAAATGCTGCAATGGCCTCCCCTTTGCCTATCTTCCCTCATCCTGCCCCACTAGGTCCCTATAGACCCTGGGCCTGTTTTCCCTTCTACAGGGCTCCCACAGGGCTTGGGCCTCCTTCCCAACTCAATTACCCACTGCACACTTACCTCTGGAAGATCTCTCAAGCTCCAGTCTCGTGGTGGGGAAAGAGAACAAGCCACTCCATCTCTCAGTGTCCCTGGGTCCCAGAAGGGGCCACCATTTTCTGAGCAGCCAAGGAACTCTGGCTGCATCCAAATGGTAGACACTTCCAGCATGCAGCCATGTGCCCCAGGGACAAAACGTTCTGCTCTGTGCAGCATTGTGGAAAGCTTGTGGCCACACTGAAGCAGCAGCCACTTCTAGGACACAAACATGTGGCCCAGAGATGAAGCAGTCTGATCTGCTTCCCTAACCCACACAGTGCTGCAGAAAGCTCCGTTAGGAAAACACAACAGACTGCTTCATCACTGGGACGCATGGCTGGGTCCCTAAAGTAGCTGCTATTTTGGAGCAGCTACAAATCCACAAGTCTGGAGCTCTGGATATCTTTGAAAGGTAGGTGCACAATGGGTTACAGGTGGTGGGGAGGAGAAGTAGGGCCTGGCTGGATGGGGAGCACACTAAAGGTCTATAGGAGCCAGTGTGGATTAGAAAGGCCTGCAGGGACCCGGGGAAAGAGTAGTCCAAAGGCTATGGGAACCCCTAATGTTGGGAAGCAGAGCACAGAGTGTCTGAGGGAGTGGAGAAAACCTTGGGGGAGTCTGAGGCAGGTGGGTCTGGGCCTAGACACCTCAAGCTCCACTTCATGTCTGTATCAGGGAGAGCAGGGGTGGGGGTGATTAAGCAAGGTGAACTCACTTAATGACTGTTAGATTGTTGCAACATGAGAAGCAATGGGACTACCTGTGCATCATTTATTTAAGGCTTAAATAAAGCTACTTTCCTCACCAAAAGTCTTGCCTACACTTCAAAGTACAAAACTTTAAATAACTTCTAGTGCAAATGGGCTATTTGGTATTTATCATGCTTTTACACCAGAAATTTCCCTCAGGGAACAGGGAAATTCTTGAAGGGAGGGTATTCTGTGAGCACCCTGCAATCATGCAGAAAGTTAGCTGAGCAAGGCAAAAATAAGCTTTTGAAATTCTTACGCATTTAGTACTATTTATTTCTATATCTGATGCTTTAATACAAGGGTGTCAAACTGGCGGCCCGCAGGCTAGATGCATCATGCACAAACCCACCCTAGCTCCGCAAAAGGAAAAAACATCGCAAAATTTCACATGACAGCAATGTGATGCCGCAAGTTTGACACCCCCTGCTTGACAAGCAGTCTGCACTATGGGAAAAATATAAACAAAGGGACAGAAGTTTGTTTGTTTGATAAAACACACTCAAAATACTGCTCAAGTCTATAGATTTAAAAAAAAATCCCTAGATTCTGTGCTTTCTGTGTGGGAAGCAGGAACACTCTGTGTCCATTCTGCCAGGGTAGTATAAACACATACTATTCTTTTTGTCCTCCAACTAGCTAGCATTTATAGTTTTCATCCTACAACGTGGTTCCTGTTTGTGTAAGTTTCAAAGGTTAAAAAACAGTCTTTTGTCCTGCATGAAGAGCTCAAAGAATAATGAAAATGGTTTCAGAAAGATTACTCCTTGCCATATGCTTATTCCCAATCATTTCCCCCAGTTGCTGTTTGCACTGGCAGAATTTGGATCAGTACCATAGAAAGGAAGACTATTTTTAATGAATAGTCAAAGTTTGGGTTTTTAGAATACTTCAGTTTTGAAGAAGGAACTGTTTCAATTATGTGAACAACACTTTTAACTGTTGGTATTCCAAGTAGAGAATAATTATCAGGCAAAACAAATTAAAAAGCACTAGGCAGGATAAAGACAAAACAAATTGCAAAACAGACATTACGAAAGCAAGAGCCAAGAATGCAGAACTTCAAAACAATCACTTTCAAATATATAAAAAGGATACACACCAGAATATTCTCCTGGGTACGCAGCCCAAGAGAAAGCAAATTGGAGAATGCCATTTAACAAATGTTGCAAAAGCATGCCAAAATACAGCACAGTAAACTACTAATACAAAACATTTCATATAAATTGTGTTCCCTCAGATTGAGTACAACTGGGCTTCTGTAGAAATACATTGTGTATATTGGTAGCTCTACTTACACATACTATCAAAAGAACAAAACAAAAACAGATCTATGTAGTACATGGTTACAACTAAGCAATATTGTTGATCACCTTAATACTGCATTAATTATCTATTTAAATATACCCTTAAAATTACCTATTTTGGTATAAAGTGAAATTGTTGCAGCCTCTAACATATCCCTTTTTAACGCTTTTACTACAGCCATTTCTCCTCTCTTCAAAGCCATTCCCCACTTTTCTAAACAGCAATAATATAACTGTGACCATACTAACAAGGTGCCACTATGAAGTGCCTTTTTGAAAGCTTCTATCTACTATAGGAGTAATCTTAATGGCTCAAAAATCTAATTTAAAAAAAAATGCATAAACAGTGTGGGAATAACATAAAGTGACTGCTAGTGGAATGGGATAAATTATAACACATTGGAAGTATCTCCTATTCACTTCTGGGTTTTATTTTAAGCAAACAGAGCCAGGGGCGAGGAGCTAAATTATAGAGAGAACTGGAAAAGAGGAAGAGGAAGAGGAAGAAAGGAAATTTAGTATTTTTCTGGTGGAAAAGAGAGAGGAAGAAAGGAAATTTAGTATTTTTCTGTATTTTTCTCCCTTCAAACTAACATAGATATATACTTTCAAATGAACAGAGGAAATTGTGTTTTTGCATGAATTTTGTGGTCAGAGATGTTCCTCCACCAAGAAATATTTGAAGAAGGAACAACTCACATACATCCCAGTTGTACAACAAAAGTCATGTTACTTCAAAAAAAAAAAAAAACCCCAAACACTTGACATTTTAAAGTATGTTAAACATGTATTTATTTTATTTCCTCTGATGCTGCCAACTCCAAATACATTGGACATCTGACCACACACCAGGCAGTACAGGTAGTCCTTGACTTACAACAGTTCATTTAGCGACCGTTCAAAGTTAGAACTTCAATGAAAAAAGTGGCTTATGAGCATTTTTCACATTTATGACTTCATCCCCATGGTTATGTGATTTACATTCAGATGCTTGACAATCGACTTACATTCATGATGGCTGCAGTGTCCCAGAGTCATGCGACCATCTTTTGCCACATTCTGACAGACAGAGTCAATGGGGAAGCCAGATTACTTAACAACTGTGCTACTAATTTAACAACTGCAGTGATTCACTTAACAACTGTGGCATGAAAGGTCATAAAATGGAGCAAAACTCATTTAACGAATGTCTCACTTAGCAACATACATTTTGGGCTCAATTGTGGTCGTAAGTTGAGGACTACCTGTATAAAACAATGTAAGAAATAACAACAAAAAAGAATCTAGAAAAAAAAAGGAGCAAGATAGCAAACCTAGTAGACATCCCAAATATCCCATTAATGTCTATTTAATGATTAAATAGAACATTAACTTTTATTTAATGAGGGGGTTTTAGTCACACCAGATCAAAGCCTGAGAGAACAACCAGATTTTTAGGGCACACCCCACTTCAAGGTAGTTACTGTACTAATGTCAAAATCACTTTTTTTAAAAAAAACTTTAAAACAGGGGAAACATTACCTTCCCCGTTAATTTCTAGATAGAAAAGGCATTTAGGAAATTCTTTTATAGGTAAAAAGTTACAGATTTCCTAAAACAAATTCCTCCTTTCTTTTCTGCCTATCCTCCAAAAGATTCCTCACCCACATAAATGAAATCAGACTGGAGGTCGGAGGGAGGGAGACTGAATAGTAAGGTTGAAGAAATGTAAAGTATTAGGGATGTTCATCTAACATACATCAATAGCAACTGAAAGTATAATGATGCAATGGAAAGTTTAAGAAAATCTCACCATAATGAAATAAACAATATGATCACCATCATTACACACTATTTTAGCCGCAAATCTCCCAGATGATTGGCCAAAAGATTGGTTCCTAATGGGAACTCTTTTTTAATGAATAAGTACAGGCATAAATATGATTTGTGTGGTAAACATTTAAACAAATGACAACATTAAAGGTAAATAGTGAATGTTTCCAACTCTATTTACTAGACAAATTATGTACGGAAATATCTTGAGTACTTTTTCCTCACAATTCTATCCTTGAACTATTCTGTAAATTGCTTTCACCATTTCTAAACAGTTTTTTAAAAAAAAAATACTCACCCAGCAAGTCTGCTCCTTCATCCACATCCCCAATCAGACCAGAGCCAGCAGAAGATAGCTCTTCAAAGAGTGATTCTGTGTTACGATCAAATGCTTTGTTCTCTATGCCTTTGGTAGGAGTGCTACACAATAAAAATAAAATGTAGGAGGGAGAAGAATTAAATCTTTTTTTTTAACAAACTACTTCTCCAGTCTACATCTCAGTGTACAAATGTGCACACTTTCTAAATCTTCAAGGATTAGACCACTGGTTCCGAAAGTGGCAGTACTGCCCCCTGGGGGGCAGTGGGATGACTTAGGGGGGTGCTAAGAGGCAAGGGGGGCAGCAAGGGGGCGCTAAGAGGCAAGAGAGGTGGCAGAGAAGTGCTGGAGGTGGGCTCGCGCGGTGTCGGCCATTCCCCTTCTGGGTTTGCAACCCGAAGCTCAGATCATCAGACTAGCTGGCCGGTGTGCATGCGTGCACCAGAAACTGAAAGTTTGTTTCCCACTGCGCGCATGCCCACTGGGCAACTCCTCTTACCACACGTGCAAGGCTGAACAGTTGGATGCTTTCTTATTGCTCTCCTTGCTTGCTATTGGTCACTGCTTGCCTAAACCGTCCAGCCCAGGCCCAGCTGCTCTGCTCCTCGCCCGCTTGACTGCCATTGCCTTCCTAATTTTGGATAAGTTGCAGGTGGGCTGCCGCGGAGGGTGAGGGTCTGGCTTGCTGGTTACTGCTGCTGTGCTGTGCCGCTCAGGAAGGAGGAGGGCTGAGGTGGGGGGGAGGCCTGGGGAGGGTGGCAGGCCTGGCTGGCCGCCGCTGGTGCTGTCATGGGGGGGGCAGGCCTGGCTGGCCACATACTAGCCATCCTGGGAAGGCCTCTGGTGACATCACGGTCAGCAGCAAAGCTCCTGATTTCACCGAATGTCTCTTTCTTACTGTGGTAAGGGGATAGGCTGTGGTGCAAAACATCAGCAGCTGTTGTGCTGCCGCCTGCACTGCTTACTTGAAGCTGGTTTGGAAAGAGAAAAAATGCAGCCGAATTAGGCGGGACACGCGCCACCCAGATCCCTCCAAACGGGTCTCCCTTTGGTAACCTCTCCACTGAACTACATGACCCAATAGTGATCACCCACCCAAACGGAGCCCATTCTTCTGAGTGCCTGCTCTTTCTTGCAGTGAATGAGCTGGGGGCGCGAAAAACGCTTCCGGCTTCTCTACCTGCATACTGTTACTGGCTCTGCACACACACACACAAACACACCCCAACCAACAAGTCACCACTCCCCGGGGCCACCGGTCACTACCTGGGTGGAGAGCCTGTAACAGAATGCAGGCAGAGGAGAAGCAGGAAAAGTTTTTCAGAGGGAAGGCTACTGTATGGAGAGCCGTTTGGAGGGATACGGGTGGGGCATGTCTCACCTAATTCAGCTGCGTTTTTTCCCTTTCCAAACCAGCTCCAAGCAAGAGGTGCAGGTGGCAGCGGAACAGCTTTTGAAGTTTGTGCACCGCAGCCCGTCCCCTTACAATGGTAAGAAAGAGGCATTTGGAGAAATCAGGACCTTTGTCGCAGACCCCGATGTCACCAGAGGGCTTCCTGGGATGGCTAGTATGCAGCCAGCCTGGCCTGCCGCCCCACTGCCATGGATCCAGGTGGGCTGCCATGTGTATGTGTGGGAGTTGTTGCCGCTGCCGCCGTCATTGCTGCCACTGTCGTTCCATCAGGAAAGCCAGGGCCAGTATCAATAAGAGTTCGAAAGGATCTTGGAGGTCATCTAGCAACCCCCTTCTCATGCAGGAGGACTATACTAGGGATTCGAGCCACCTTTTAATTCTAGACACCTGCAGCCCATTCCTGCCTCCTCAGGTGTTGGAGCATGTGCTTTTCAAGGAGTCACAAAGGGGGCTGAGAGCAGAGTCATTCTGACAGTGTCTTTTAAAATTGCTTGGAAGAGCAATTTTTTCCCTAACAATAACGGTTTGTGTACTGTGGAATAAAACATATCCTTGGAAAAAGTACCTGCAAAACTTGGACAGAAGGAAAAGAAAGGCAGGACTGGACTCATTATCAGTAGCTAGTAGTTCATTGTTATCAGTGACTCCCACTGTTTCTAAACTCATTTTAAGGCTGGGATTGGTGACTACTGAAATTTTAAACTATTCAACACTGGTCTCAGAAATCTTTGAGAACCAGAGGTGAAGACATTAGGTGGCCATCGGTCATTACCTTAGTGATGGACTCAAAGAGATTGCTTATTTAGCAGAATTGTTTGCAAAGTTCAATGAAGTGAATTTGCAGTTGCAAGGAAATGAGGTCAATCTTATTAAGGCCAAATTTGTCATCTCTACGTTTATTTCAAAGTTAACTCTATTCAAGCGCAATATAGGTCATTGCGAGCTATACCAATTTCTGAGCTTGTCTGAGCTAGAAGGGAAAGGTAGGATATAAAATGATGATCTGCAAGGTTTTTGTGACCATTTGGACATGCTGCATAAACATATGTCTGAGCGATATCAGGGTCTTCTTTTGATGAAAATTCCAGATTGAGTGATAAATCCATTTTCAGATACTGAGGAAGATGGGGTAGTGGAGGAACAACTAATAGAGCTGCAAAATGACATTGAGCTGAAGCCAAAGTTTAAGAAATTGTACCAAGAGTCAAGCCCATCCATCACATTAAGAATTTACTGAACAGTGAAGTAGTTACTAAATTTTACTGAGTTTACTAAATTACTGACTATCACACTTTGAAAACCTGGTATCACTGGATCATGTTCAACAATTTTGTTGAATTAATAAAATATTTTTAAATTGGATTTTGAATAAATGTGCAATTGTTAGTTTTGAATTTTACTGTTACTATCTTCCTTAGTGGGTTGTGCAAACCGCTATTCCGAACAATGCTATTTATAGGGGTTGGGGTGGGGGGCACCAAGGATGAGTAGCACCAAGTGGGCTGAAAAAGTTTGGGAACCACTGGATTAGACAATGTGAATTCTGCTCCATAAACAATTATGCCACAATTAATGGTTTATTATTTAAGAAAGCTAAAGCAAAAACAACACATTCAGTATTCCCCCTTTCCTTTCCTTTCCTTTCTCTCTCTTTTCCCGGTAGGATGCAGAAATATCAGGCACATTAATCAGGCACTATTTTCTCCTCCACAACACTGATGTTTGCATAGTTACAAGCTCCTCTGATTCACTTGTCTTTCTTCCTGACAGTTTTGTATCCACATTGTCACCATAACAGGTTAGCCATTTTCGTTTCTTAACACACGCCCCCCCCCCCCCACACACACACACACTGTAACCTCTTTCTCTATGCTAAGCAGGTGGAAATGAGAAGAGCGTAATAATCTGACATGTTGCCCTTAGGAGGAGATATTGAGTGATGGCTACTGCGCACATACCGTTTTGCCCTTCATGGTAGATCAAAGGTTTTTGGGCCAGAGCGTCATGGAAAATCTGAGTGCCACAGAATGCCTGAACACTACCACTGATTGCAAAGTATTGATCAAGAGATTGGTCATATGCCATAACAACAACAAAACAACTATAACAACTCTCTTGTAATATTTGTATTTTTCCTAAGCCCTCTGATGACTGAAAATTGCTGGCAAAATACCTTGAACCTTTATATCCACTAAGATCTTTATCCATATCCAACTCTGGAGTGGATTCAATGATTGCCTGAACTTCAGATTTGTCACCATTTTCATTAGCTCCTTCAAAAGAAATAGGTAAATATTGTCAAAAACAAGGAGTATGAAATATAAGGCAGCATACATAGGACCTCCTCTAATTTTATTCTCAAAATATAATCCTGTGAATTAGGTAAGAATGGGAGAGAATGAATGGTCCCATTGACACTGTGAGTTTCATGATCAAGTAGGAACTAAAATTTAGCTTTGCCTGGTCTGAGTCCAACACATAAAATCACTACACTACACCAGCCACTGTATCAATGAACAAGATTATTTGTTTCCAAAATTAATGGTCACTTCTCACAGAACATCTTTTCTAAATGTTAAAAACTTTAGTAACACATGCTGTCATATAGAAAATAATATTTTATCAGCATAAAGATCCTTAATTGTGACAATTTAGTCTTAGTTGATCATATACTAAATCTGAGGGCAGTTGTTATTTAATCTCATAGTCTGTAAATACACTGAAGTGTGCTTATGATCAGTAAGGCCACCTTCACACGATTTTCCTGTTGCTTTCTATATGCGGATGTCTTCCTATGAGGAATACAAGTAGCACTCTAAATATTTATTAATTCTTGAACCTGTAGGCATATTGTGGATTTTAAATGACCCGAACCATTAAATTACTCAAAATGTGAATAAGCTAGCAACTTACCAATTGATACATTTCTTGTTTCCTGGGCTACCTGCACTTCAATGTGCTTGCTTATGTCCAATTTCTGGTTCCATGAATCAGAATTCTTTGCAAGGCCTTCCTTGTCTTCATGCAGGACAGACTCCGCAGACGTAAGCACATCTGAAGCAGCAGTTAAGATTGGTGTAGTAGATTTGGACCCTGCTTGGCTAACATCAGAAATTTCATCCTAAAGCATGAAGAAGTTTGGAGTAATTACAGAATTTATATGGCATATCCTCTAACCCTGAATTAATACTTAACTACTTGAAACCAGATATTTTACTGTGTTTTCCAGCTAAAAGGTGCATGTTTCTTTGTGCAAAAGCAATTTCACTTAAAAAATTTCTCTTAATGAAGATGCCACACAGTTATATTCAAGGTACTAATCTCAGTGATACAAAATATACTTTTCTCGTATTCAATAATACTTCAATACTAACTAAGCATTTAAGTCTTTTTTAATTAACTGTTAGCCCTTTGAGGTCCAGACAAAAAGCACAACTATGAGTACCTACACTATCTTTACAATAAGCTTACATTAACAGAATCTAGCAAGATTTATCCTCCTTTTTATTCTCTGGAAAACTAGGGAAAATACTTTCTGAAATGCTTTCCAACCCCACCCCTTCTGTGGACTGAGAATTTTTTTACATGATATAAGTTGCCATGTCTGCAGCTCTTCTTCCTGTCTCTCAAGATCATTCCCATATACCACTCCATTAACCCACCTCAAGTCAACCTACAATATGTTCTTCTCAAAATTTCATCCTCTTCAACAATGTTTTCTTTCAGGCGGCCTCTATCCCAATGCCAAGAAGTTCAACTCCTCATTAGCTATACACCCCCTTGTTCCTAAAAATCATATTCAGCTGTTCAATGACTGGCGCTGCTGAAAAATTACACAAGCAAGAAGGGAGGTGGAATTTATAGGAATCAGGTTTTTTTTTTAATTTTTGAAACAATATTTTATTAGCAATAGCCCTTAGACTTATATACTGCTTCATAGTGCTTTACAGCATTTTCTAAGCCATTTACAAATGTTGACATATTGCCAACAATTGGGTCCTCATTTTATCAAGCTCGGAAGGATGGAAGGCTGAGTCAACCATGAGCCGGTGAAGATCAAACATCTGGCAGTGGGCAGAGTTAGCCTGCAATACTGCATTCTGTCCAAACAATTTACATATTGTCTTATGCCACTTTAATACATCATTTATTTTACATGTCGTACATTCAGAGTATAAAAAAGGAAAGATGCAAATGGGTAGTCATATAAAATCAATGAATGAATAAATAAATAAAACATCTGTGTTAATTAACAATGTATTCCAAGCCTCATTCTTCCTCTCAGTACAATGAATATAAACAATTTAAACTGTTTATAAGCCATCTGAGCAAATTTTAATTGTTTGACCATTTTAACTGACACTTGCAATTTCTATCAACAGCCCAGTAATATTTATAATTTCCTTTTATATTTCATTTTCATTTGTACCAACCTATATAAGATGGTTGTACCCCACCCTGTTTAGGTTCATTATTGTAAACTATCAAATTCAATGTATGCATCTACTGACACAGTTCTAGTCTCCACCATTACAACATCTCATGTGTAATGTTTGCCCATTATGCTCTGCTTTCTTGGACAAGATATTCTAAAATTATCTTCTACTCCTATTTCTTCTAGAAATAGTTTTAACTTTGCTGCTAAGAGTGACAATCCTAAATCCACCAACCCCTCCTCCGAAAATCCAGCAAAGATACCCTGACTTATTTATCTGTCAATTTATCAAAAGAAAAAGAACTGTAGTTTTATTCCATAGATCCAGAGTGAAATGAAATTCCACTTTGCCTAAAGATTTCCCAGTTTCTGTATTCTAGCCACATCGTGAAAAGAATGCAGCCCTCAGACTATTGACCTTAGCAGTCAAAAAGCTCCCAACAAAAAGCCTAGTTACCAACAGAAACAGAACTCGCAGGCCTTTGTTTGAAAGGTTACGCTGAAATTTCTAAGTGACCATTCATTTATCAGCTTTGACCAAAACATTAATTTAAATTTGTCCAGATAGCCTGATGCTTTAAGAGCAGCAGCAGAAGCTCAGCAATTGCCCATTATTGCTGATCTTCTGCTGCTGCTCTTAAAGCATCAGGCTATCTGGACAAATTTAAATTAATGTTTCGGTCAAAGCTGATAAATGCTATTAAGAAAATTATGATTACATCGCTCTAAGACCTTAAGTGTTCATATACAAGCGACCTTATATTGTTGTTTGTGCTTCTCCTTAATACAATTTTCAACTGCACATGAAAGGAGGGATTACTATTCAGTATGTGCAGGCAAAATTAAGTAGTTATTACAATGTTAAACTAAAGGAGTGGAAAATAGAATTTAAACTTCATTCATCCATGAAGCTTCTAAGTGACCTGTGAGCAGTTACACTTTTTCAATCTAAACCATCTCATATGGTAGCTGTTCAGAAGCTGCTCAGAGTCTTCTGGAGTTGGCTGCCATGTGTTGGGGATTTTCTCAGTTTACTTTGCAGTATTTAGAATATCAATGAATTTAAATATTTCAGATATCCAGTGTCCAGAAAAAGTGGAAATGATTATCCTTCACCAGACAATCTAAAGTGCATGTAATCCACATAGCACTACGTTTAAATATGTAAGAGTTAACACTACTTTTTCATTAGCTTCATTGATCCATAACCCAATGTGTACCAAACAATGTATCAAGTTCAACTTGAAGCTTTAGGGCTATAATTCTGAAGTGAAGAATTATATGTAATTAATAACCAATTCATGTGAATAGATTCATATTATAGCCTCATCCAGGGCTACATTATAATAAATGCTTGCTAGGTGGATACCATACAGTTTAGAAGAAAGGGTATAAGTCCCACCAGAAAATACAGTGAATATCATGGCATTACTGATTTAAGTAATGAGTAATTTAAGGAGTAATTTAAGGAGTAAAGTTCTTTAAGAAATTTCATTTATCACAACATTTATATTTTTAGCCAGCACAAAATTAATTATTTTGATACAATTATTGCTGTAAATTAGTTATCCAAGCAACAAGCTTTCTTTTAGATAAAAAATATACACTTGGTTTTCTGCTTTGTCCTTATGCTTTTTTTTTCAACACACATCTTCCCATAGGAAATCTTTAAAAACAAAACCACCAGCATGCTAATAATCAAAATCTGAAAACAGTAAATATTAATATTAATAATTCCTAAAAGCCCTACAAGAGATTCTAACCAATCGCAAGCTTAAAAAACAGTATGTCTAAAAAAAATTAGAAAATTTCCACATTCCCAAGTGCTATCAGCCTTTCAATAAACTATACATTAGAAGAAAAGGGAACTTACCTTTAACTCACCTGGAATGAGTTTCAAAAATTTGTGCACTAAGAAAAGACAATTGGAAGTTTAGCTTTTGCTCACACACATACATCCTAAGGAAAAGATTAATAATTTTTTTCACTGTGAAAACTGAAATAGCTCCTTCACCTTGAGGCTGGTGCGGGAACGAGGCTGACTTAGTTCACGGAACTTCCAACTATCTGATCCAGGAGTTTCCACTGATCCCCTCTGAGTATCAGGAGTAAGAAGCGCATCTCCTGGAGGGAGCGGAAATATACCCAATGATATAGGAGGCTCCTTTCTGTAGATAAGGGGACAATATCATATGTTATAATTTCTTACACATTCTCAATTTTTGAAACTTAAAACGTTAAAATCATGTTTATCATTTTAAAGGGATTCAAGATAAATACTCTGTTACGCTGCTTTACATATGGGCAGTAGATAATGTATATATTAATTCATTTAAGGCAATATTAGTAATATATTTTACAGAGACAAAGCTAATATCAATGCCTGCGGTTAGAAAATCTTGCTAGAGAGAAGATATTACCCTGCAATATTGTAAAGATACTTTCTGGGAAAGAAAGCCATACAAATAGTTAGACCAAGAGATGCAAAAGCTAGTTACAACAACTAAACAAATGATGTTGTAATTGTAAACTTAATTGGTTTACAAGATTTTCTCAGTTTGTAAAGTAATATCAGGGAGAAACCAAATTTCAATCAAGGTATTCCTGCCTATTTAAATTAAAATTAGAGCTTATGGAAGATAATACACACTATTTTTCCTTTGGAGAAGCTGTCAACTTAATAAGTATCAATTGGGACTAGATAATAAAAGGATCCTCGTTTCCATATGGAATAATAATTAATTTAAAACCCTGGCAGCCACACAAAGACATTCATGATTTTAGAGAATGTTTAACAAATATTGACTACAGTCAAACCAGCACAATCATTTGACTATTCAATTGATTAGTATGCTGGTCCTACACATCCATTCACCAGACTTGTCCTGTACTCTATAAAAGCTTTCATTCACACTGTATCACCAGCCAAGTTTCCCACAGAAAGGATGGCTCCAAGTGGAACAAGATCAAGAAACATTGCTTCAGATTTGTATATTGTTTTAGACTGGCACTCCTGTGTAGGACATCTATAGCTGCCGGCAGCCATCTCGGTTGCTATTACTGCAAGGTCTATGTCACATCGATCATAGTACAGGGTTTTGCCCCAAAGATAATGACTCCTCCCCTGCAGCATTTGGTTATTCTAAGGAGATACCGTTTGCGCATGCAAAACAACCAACGTGCTTATTAGCATATGGGCTAAAATGAGAAAGCAAGGTGGGCTGACATGTGGCCAGGCGTAGTGCGGGAGGAAAAGATAGTTACATATCAGCAATGAATCATTTGTGCCATGAACAATGGAAGATAACCAGAAAAAGTCTCTTTGGTTCAACAAATCAACACAAAGTAAAATACCAGTCAGGCAGTAAAATAAAAGGAGTAACTGAGGAGTAACTACAATCAGCCAACATCTGCACTACAGGTTATGTGCCAATTGTACATCAGATCATATGTGCTGGCTTCCTCTCAGAGCCCTGATTAGCTTGACAGTGTCCACCAGAGGCTTGTGTATGATTATGTTCTGTCATTGATTTCTGCTTACCACCAAACTGAAAAATAAGCTAAAAACAAGCCATGCTATTGTTTTTTCTGACTAGTCACCAGCACACTATACATCAATCTGAAAACAATTTCTAACAAAGTTAGCAGCAGCATTAGTATACAAAATAGGCAATTCCAAACAGATCCAAAAGCTGCAGTAAGCATGCATGTATCATGTACCTATGTTAAAATTGTCCTGAAACAAATTATGCTGAAGACAATGCTCATGCAGGACCAAAAGTGGCAAACGTTATAGATCAGTATGAATTTTTTGAATAACTCATAGCAATGACATGGGCAGTATTCATATAACTTAGAACTTATATAAGTAAAGGAGGTCCTTTTTCATGGTGCTGCTCTTTTAAAACATGCCTCACCCAAGGGGGTTCACTGGAGTTCACTGAGCGAAGTCTGGGAAGTCATTCTCCTCATTGGTTGGTTGCTACTGCTCACTCTGATCTCATCCATTGCTCATGATTTATGCTACTTTACAGGTCCTCAAGTCACAAGGAATTGCCTTTGCTAATTTATGTGGTCATAAAGTGTAACATCAGGTAATCAAATTGCTTAGTAAAGGCAATCAGTCATAACCCCAAGATCTGCAGGTCATTAAGTGGAAAGGGTCCCCAGCAAGGAGTGTAGGCATGCCTCGTGTGAGAGCATAGGGAGGCTGGGAAAGAGGGGGCTCATGGGTGCAAGCAAGTAAGAGGGAAGGGGGTTGCAGTTTGTGGAAGCAAAGAAATGTTGGGGAATGACTTGTGACCTTCCTTGCTGACTTCTCCATTGATTTTGCTTGAGGGAAGTGCCAGAAGAGAAGGTTGGCAAAAGCGATCACCCAATTGTGGGATGCTGCAATGACTGGAACCTTGAGAATGAGTCATAAACCCCTTTTTTCAGAGCCATCATACTTTCAAACAGTCACTGAACAAATCGTTGTAATTCAAGGAGTACATGTATTGTCTTCATTTTTAAAAAAATATTTTATTTTTAATATTAGTCATTTTAAAACATTGTGAGCTATCATAAGAAGCTTTTGATGAGAAAAGTAAATGTTTCCAGATGACCCCAAATTATACTTACATGAAACTCAGAAATCAGGTAAAACTATGTTTTGGTTTAAGATAAAAATGAATGTTTGTCATTTTAAAAGATCTCCAATTAGTAGCCAGGCATATAAAAAACTGAATGATCTAAAAGAATTTCCACTTCTGCCCTGAACAGAATTTGAATTATTGCCTTTGCTATTTTCATTTTTGTATACATTATGAATGTACAAATAATGCAAATGCAAATAGATACACAAGCATCAGAACCTATTAATGCTAAGAAAATGTATGGAATCCAGACTTTTCTGTATGTGCCATCTATATCTGATTAAAACAAGATAATTCAGTTAAATGCTGGCAATTCACATACATACTATGGCTATGCAGTAGCTCCAATTCAATTCTAAAAATTGTTTGGGAGCTCTCGGGGGGCACAAACTCTTGCTTACAACTCTTTAACATAACTGCATCTTCTCATGGTACCAGGTGTCAGCTTCAGAAGGCAGTTGTGCAATCCCAGGAAAACTCATAGTTGCTTTAAAAAGTCACAGGAGATGCTATTTCTATGCTGCTGCACATTCCAAAACAACTTTCTGAATGGAATCCAAAGTATGGCAGAGTCTTAACATATAGTATTTTGCTAATTCATCAAAATGCAACTGCACTGCATTTGATTGCACATAAAAACAGTCCATGAAACAAAAATATTCATACATGCAGTCATCTATTTTCCATCTGATTTCTGTACAGTATTTTCTAATAGCACCTATCTCTGAAACCACTTGTTTCACAAGAAAAGCCAAGAGAATGCACTGATTTATTTGAACAGTTTGTATATGTTTAGTTATTAAATACCCAATTGTAATTGTTTATCAGACATCAGATAACTATTACTATAACTATTCAAAATCTATTTGAATAGATATACACACATACATAGTTCACCATCAGCAACAACATACACGGTGTGGCTACTACATGAACTATCCATGTCTTCCATACAGCTTTAATATAGGAAAATTACCAGTCTACAATTATGCTGCTATTATGTATCATGTGAAAAGAGTATGAAAAGATATACACATTAAGCAAAGCCATGGCATGTTTATATCATCTTTATTGAGCAACCTTCACAGATTGTAACAAGCCATAACGTGGGGCATTTATATCTGTTAAGTTGTTTTACAAAGTTTAATGCTAGAACAATGTAAAACACACTTCATGTAGTGTATTAGTGTGAACAAAACACATCTCAAACCCCTGAGGCAGCTGCATCTTCTGAAGGCCAACCTAGCAATTTTGAGCGCTTTCCCGGGTTTTCCATGTACATTCTGCTCAGTCTGCCATCTAAACAAAGCAGCTGAATGCAGAAAAGGCACAAAGAACAACCTAAGCCAGAATTCTTCAAGAACTTCAACTTGTACAAAATATATTTTGTTCCACATGTCTTTGGATGCTTTGCACAGCTCTAATTCAATCTTCCCACTTGGACTCTTTTGAATTCCACAGCTTCGATTTATCATTCTCCTCTAGTTTCAAAGTTTCCACTTGATCTTGAAATATGTCTTGTCAATGGAAAGGACACAGCCACTCTTTTTTTATTGGGGAGATAGATATAAGATCTATATTCTGTTTTCAACAGAATATTGAAGATGCTCATATATTCCACTGTAATGGTACCAAATCTTTTTTTTTTTTTAATTCACTCATCATTTCAACTGGCCTACTCTGAAATAATTTTTTACACTCTGCCGAGAAACAAACACTAATGGAGTCTATTTAATTTCAATTTTTTAAATATTTTGTTAAATTTATTTGAGACCCATCTTGCCATGGGGCTACTCCGGGCATCATACAACAGTAAAATGGAGAAAAAATTATTTTAAAAAATCAAATGTTAAGTAGGAATGTCAAGTAAGTGCAAATGCAATATAACCCATGGAAAGATGCTACCAGTTCTATACATGTGTGCTTAAATCCATCATTGTACTCCAGTTATATTATTTATTTATTTATTTATTTATTTATTTTTTCAATTTCTATACCGCCCTTCTCCCGAAGGACTCAGGGCGGTGAACAGTTAAAATGACATACATGTATACACATAGAATGTGAATATAAATAATTAAGCCAGTTTGGCTCAACAGTAAAGAAACTTCAGCATAAGATTTAAAATTAGAAAAGATTTATGCCAGACCGGCTTGGTGAAAAAGAAAGGTCTTAACTGCACGACGGAAAGTACGAAGATCTGGGATCATTCGTATCCCTGGGGGTAACCTGTTCCAAAGGGTAGGTGCCCCAACAGAAAAGGCTCTTTCTCTGGGAACCACTAGTCGGCATTGCTTTAGTGATGGCACCCTGAGAAGGCCTACCCTGTGGGAGCGTACTGGTTGGTGGGAGGTTATTGGTTGCAGAAGGTGGTCTCGTAGATACCCAGGTCCTAAGCCATGGAGGAGTTTGAAGGTAAGAACCAACACCTTGAAGCGCACCCGGAAGACCACCGGAAGCCAGTGCAGCTCGCGTAGGAGTGGTGTCACATGTGAGCGCCATGTCACTCCCAATATCACCCGCGCAGCTGCATTCTGGACCAGTTGGAGCCTCCGTGTGCACTTCAAGGGGAACCCCATGTAGAGAGCATTACAGTAGTCCAGACGGGAAGTGATGAGGGCATGAGTGACTGTGCGTAAGGAGTCCCGATCTAGAAAGGGCCGCAACTGGCGAATCAGGCGAACCCGATAAAAAGCACCCCTGGCCACGGCTGTCATATGCTCTTCTAAAGACAACCGTGTGTCCAGGAGGACACCTAAGTTGCGAGCCCTCTCTGTGGGGGCTAATGACTCGCCACCAATAGTCAGCGATGGTATAAGCTGGCTATATCGGGACGCCGGCATCCACAGCCATTCAGTCTTGGAAGGGTTGAGTCGGAGCCTGTTCTTCCCCATCCAGATCCGCACGGCTTCGAGGCACTGGGACATCACTGCAAGGGCATCATTGGGGTGGTCTGGGGTGGAGATGTAAAGCTAAGTATCATCAGCGTAAAGATGGCATTGCACTCCCAAACCACGGATGAGCTCACCCAGCGGCTTCACATAAATGTTGAACAAAAGAGGTGAGAGGACCGACCCCTGTGGCACCCCACAAATAAGGTGTCTTGAAGTCGACCTCTGCCCTCCTGCCAACACAGACTGTGACCGGTCAGAGAGATAAGAAGAGAACCACCGTAGAACAGTGCCTCCCACTCCTAGCCCTTCCAGCCGGCGCAGCAAGATACCATGGTCAATGGTGTCAAAAGCCGCTGAGAGATCTAATAAAACCAGGATAGAGGAACAACCTCTATCTCGAGCTCTCCAGAGATCATCAACCAATGCGACCAATGCCGTTTCAGTGCTGTAACCAGGCCTGAAGCCGGACTGGAACGGATCTAAATAGACAGTTTCATCCAAGTACTGCGGGAGTTGCTGCGCCACCACACTCTCAACAACCTTTGCCACAAAACGAAGGTTGGAGACAGGACGGTAGTTTGTTAGAACAGCCGGGTCCAGAGAGGGCTTCTTGAGGAGAGGCCTCACCACCGCCTCTTTCAAGGTGGAAGGCAAGAAACCCTCACATAGAGAAGCATTTATTATCTTCTGGAGCCAGCCTCGTGTAACCTCTCGGGAAGCCAGTACCAACCAGGAGGGACACGGGTCCAATAAACATGTGGTTGCGTTCAACTTCCCCAGTAACCTGTCCACATCTTCAGGGGTCACAGGGTCAAACTCATCCCAAATAACATTCTCAAGACTCGCCTCCATCACTTCGTCTGAACATATCCAGTCAGAGTCCAAGCCTTCCCGAATCTGAGTGATTTTATCGTGTAGATATTGTACAAAATCCTCAGCTCGACCTTGCAAGGCGTCTTCCCGTGCTCTTAGATGGAGAAGGGAGCGGGTCACCTTAAACAGGGTGGCTGGGCGATTATCTGCCGACGCAATAACAGCGGAAAAATAGTTATACTTTGCCGCTGCTATCGCCACTAAGTAGGTCTTAATAAATGATCTCACTAGTGTTCGGTCAGATTCGGAACGACTGGCTCTCCAACTACTCTCTAGGCGTCTTTTCCGGCGTTTCATCCTCCTCAACTCCTCGGAAAACCAAGGAGCCGGGCGACTTCGACGCCGGGTCAGAGGCCGCAAAGGCACAACTCGATCTAAGGCACCAGAGGCCATCCTATCCCAGGTTGCCGCCAGGTCTTCAATCGAGTTGTGAGCTAGAGTCTCAGGAAATGGCCCAAGCTCCATCTGGAATCTGTCAGGATCCATCAGGCGCCTGGGGCGGAACCATTTAATCGGTTCCGCCTCCCTGCGGTGGGGTGTAGCGGACAGAAAGTCAAGCCTAAGGAGAGAATGGTCTGACCATGACAAGGGTATGATGACTATATCCCCTATATCAAGGCCATTCAGCCACTGATCAGATACAAAAATCAAGTCCAGAGTGTGTCCTCCCATGTGAGTAGGTCCATGAACTAACTGGGTCAGGTCCATGGCTGTCATGGAAGCCATGAACTCCCGAGCTATCTCAGATGTTTCACCGATGGATGGCAGATTGAAATCTCCCATGACAAGAAGTCTAGGAGTCTCAACTGCCACCTCGGCTATTACACTAAGGAGCTCAGGTAGGGCTGCTGCTACGTGGCAGGGAGCCAGGTACGTAATCAGCAGGCCCATCTGAAACCCATGGCCCCACTTCACGAGGAGGGACTCACATCCGGCTGTCTGAGGAACAGTGGCTTCCCTAGGATCAAGACTCTCCTTTATAATAACCGCCACCCCTCCACCCCTACCCTGAGCCCTTGGCTGATGGAATGCGTGGAAACCTGGTGGGCACATCTCCACAAGGGGGACTCCCCCTTCATGGCCCAACCAGGTCTCTGTAATGCCTGCCAGGTCCGCTCTCCCCTCTTGAATTAGTTCACAAATGAGGGGGGCTTTGTTAGCTGCGGACCTGACATTGCATAGCATCAGCCTAAGGCTCGGGCTCTGAGACTCTGAGCAACCCAGGGAACGAGAAGAGCTTTGGAGGTCGGAGCATGACACCGCTTGAAGACAGCGGTTGCGTGCTCCCCTAGTATGATGTGGCCCCCTGCCCCCACCGTATCTGCCCCTCCCAACCATGACCATGATGGAACAACCTCTTTCAATACAGGTATTAAGCCCTTCCGTTCTCAGATCTGCACATCCTATGGCATAACTCTGTGCTGGATCTGGCATCCTCTTTAAAAAATCATATTTTAACCCATCCCTCTGTGGATTGCCCCCCAAATCCACATGACCCACCCCGCTCCCATCTGCACCCTTTTTTGAAATCTTTAAGATATTAGATAAGAAATTAGATAAAAAGACCCTCAACCCCTTCTTTGCAACATGCCACCTCTCGGGATTCCAAAATCCGTCATCAAGGTAGGCCCTCGATAACGTGGAGGGCCAGATCTGCGAGAGGGGGGAGTCTCGCAGAGCAAGAAGCTCAGCCGCTGAGTACATCCGGTGACAAAGGGGTGATCATTAAATGGCCAAGAAGATGACATAAGTTCTGAGAGTCCTGGAGAGAAGGAAGATTAAGTTTCGATGTTGGTAAAAGATGTTATATTGTCCTTAGTAACAGTAGGAGGAGTCTTATGTTGTTCAAGAACACCAAGGAAATAATGTCAAGGACACCTTTACAAAGTAGTTGGTTAGATTGTAAATGTTCTGATGTGCCAATCCATCTGGTGATGAAGAGCGATGTAATGACTCCTGCAATATCTGTATCCTAGCTGTTAAAAACTCTCCATCCGACTGAAAGAGATGATGAAGTATAAGGCTGGTTTATATGTTCTTGTTGGTGATGTTGATATAAGAAGACGAGATGTATTAGAGATGGAATATTAGGAAGATGTGTTTGCTGTGGGATAATCAGCTTTTATTAGCTACACTGTACAGGGGTGAGGGGAAGTTCTACCCCTCTATTTTCTATTTTCAGCTACAGTGTGAATGAAAGAACATTCAGATCCTTTATTCATTGTGTAAATACCACATCTGAAAATTCTCAATCAATTCTTCACAATTGGTCAGATTCCTTACTGGCTTGCAAAACTAGATAAAAGGTAACCCTTAGCTACTGAAAACATGAATACTAATAATTGCAACCTTCTACAAAATACACGCCCATAATTTAAGTTAATGGATAAACTTTCTTTTGCATCCAAAAGTTTATATATCTATATAATTTAAATTAGAATTTAAAACTAATTATTTAAAACTATATATATACATATATACTGTATATACAGTATATATATATATATATATATATATATATATATATATATATATATATATATATATATATATATATATATATATACACATACATACATACATATATACACACATACACACACAGAGAGGAGAGACATATTTATTTGTAGAAGCATATACATTAAACAGCTTTTTGTAAACATTTTTGACAAAGCAAAAAGATCCATCTGTAATAAAATTTAAATGTCTTCATTTTGTATCCTTCAAACTTTCTATGGTCTTTTACTTTTAAATTAAATCTCCTTAGACTGGATTATCAAAATATCCTGATTATGTTAAGACTTTTCTCTCCCTTGATCTTCCAGGGAAATATGAAAATCCTAATATCCCAGGGGAGGTTTGTAGAAGTTCTTGAGACAAGGCAATTCGACAAAATACATTGATCCACTTACATTAACGCTCCTGTAAAAGCCATGTATGCTGTTTGCTGTACTTTTATGTAACAGCAGAGTTCAAATTGATAAGAATTGGATCAATGGATTCCACCAAATATGCATTATGTAGATAAAATTTCATTAGAGAAAGGTTCCAGATAGAAACAAGTTTTACTGAATTGTGGATATCAGACTGTAATGCTTGATTTTGATTTGCTAGCCATACCTTAATATTCATGCAATTATGCATGCAACCAATGTAGATATTTGATTTTTAAGAAATAGAAGTTTTCAAGCAGCAATATTAAACAATGTTGCTATAAAAGTAGTTTGATAAGTCCAGACAAACAATCTGCAACTCAGTACTCTGTGGTGAAAAAAAATATTACTAGATACAGGTTTAAAAAGTATATATTTATATCCTATTTTTCACATTATAATATACCTAAATGCATGCCCACAATCTATTTAGAGAAATAAAAAGCAATTATGCAATTTGAATAATCTGTGTTAAAGAATTAATCCCAGGCAGTTTATACAAGATTTTTGAGAGCAAAACACAAACTGAATAAACGAAGGACTGCTACAGAAAGCTTTTTGAAGTTGCTAATTGCCTGAAAGAGCTAATGGATTTTCTCAAGAAGCAACTGATTTTGTAATCTCAAACAAAGCACATCAAAAATCACATCCCATCTTTACAATAGTAAATTGTACATTTTCTACAAAATATCAAATTGCGACTTGAAAATGGCTCTTCAAATCAGCATCACCCCACCATTTCCCGCTTTCCACTCCTACTCAAGAGAGGAGAAATAACACGGTAGGCTAAGAACAAAGAATTTTTTTTTTTAAAAAAGCAAAGGTTCCAGGGTCAGAATACCTGAGAATCCTTGGTAAATTCTGCGTCAGAGCTGGCACACCAGTGGATATAGAAAAGTGCACAAGCAGCAAAACGGAAAGAGACACTAAAATCGCTGAATTAATGACCACCGCCCCGCCAACGAAGCCAAATACAAATAGCAGCATGCATCCAGGACTCATGGCGCTGCGCTGGCATGGTGAAACGCAAGAACCGAGGCTACGCAGGGGACAAGAGAGTATCTTTGTAGTAAAAGTCTGTCATTGAGCTGCTGCCACAGAAACAATGCCATCGACAGCCGCTTTCCACTATCTTCTGCAGCAGCTCCAAAGCAAAATGACATCACCTCGCTCTCCTCCCCCACCTACAAAGAAAAAAGCAATCCGAGCGGCTTCTCTTTGCTTCAGCATCTATGCAGCAACCTAAGGATACAAGCAAGCTTGTTGGCAGTTTCCTCCACCCCCTACGCTGAACCTTTGCAGCTTGGCTCCACTTGATTGGACAGGAAGCTCAGGCGTCTCCATAATGTAGACAAAGCTTTAGCTGGAGATGTCCTTTCATGAAAATGTGCACAATAGTATAAAAATGGAAATGAGATTCAGTTATTTCACACCCTTAATTGCATATCCTTTGGTCGTTCTTCATCTCCATTGGAGAAGGGAAAGAAAAATCCTGCTACACAAAATGTAGATAAGAATGAGTTTTAAACCTAAAACAGAGTCAACAAGGCAATTTTCCCATTAAAATAATGTTCATTCGTCCTGCAAAACTTTTACAGTCATTCTTATATTCCAGCAAAAATATAATTGTGATTATTCATTATTCAAGATAAAAAAACAAAGGTTTGAAATAAAACTGAATAGGTTTTACTCAGGCAAAAATTAATGAAGCTTACCTAATTCTACTGTGCGTGATGGGCTCTGGTTGTTCACCTCCTGTCAACTGATGAAATTTTGCTCTTTCCAAATGTTCCATGTAATTATGAATCATCTGTTGTTAAAAGGGGGAGGATAAAATAATTTAAACTGTTTTATACCTATTTAAGCTATTTTTTAATTATTTCCTTTCAATTTCCCAATGTACTACCTATCAAAAAACTACTACTTCAGACTATATAAATCATCCCATGCATCAAAAACTATCATCATAATACATTAATTTGTTCTAGTTATTTTTCCCTTCCAGTATACAACTTTATGTTACTTTACATTAATACAAGCGGTCCTTTTTTTTTTTTAACTTCCACACTTTTATAAAATTATACAATTTCAGCAACATGAGACAAATATACACCGTCACCCAAGTGCAAACCAAGAGAACCAGTAGAAGCCCCATCCGTGATCGAGTGGAAAAGATACCTTGATAAACTGAGAAAACTTCACATATTTGTTTGGGGAAGGATGGGTGGTTGGAGAAGGTTACACTGGTGCCCAGTTCTGATGCAATGGGAAACCATAATTCCTCATTATGTGAAAGGATTGTGGAAGATTCTGTGAGGAAATAAGAAGTTTTCGCATCTTCTTTTCACTACAGAAGAATTATCTGCAAATAACTAAATTTGGGGAACTAAAAACAAGTCTCAACAAAAAGGTTTCAGATCCAACTTTTTCAGAAACCATAATTAAAGCAGTAACTTGACTTCTGAACACAAGAGGAGATATGCTTCCAACTTCTTTTATTGTGAGAAGGGGAATGGGATAGCAAAGTAGCTTCTGATTACATCTGAACTGAGCCAGAGAAGCTGACACTGTTTTTCATTTGGCACATTTAATATCCCACCCTTATTTTAAATTTATAGTATATTTTTAAAAGATTGGCAACTAAGTGCACATGCTCAGAGCAATGTATCTGATAAGTTATGAATTTTAATATATTGTGTCAGCATGCCATTTATATTACAATGAGGGACAGAAGGATATTGCTCTCACACCCTGGCGGTTTTTCCATTGTTGAAAATGCGATGTTGGTCTCTCTTGGTCTGGACTAGGTGAAGATCTTGGTTCAATTATTCTGTAGACTACAGCTGACTAAGGTTTTATTGCATTGTATCTTACAGGAAAAAAATAAGGGGAAAGAGTAAGACAGTTGCACAATCCATTCATAATGAGTTTAATATATTAGTCATTGACATGAATCCATCCAATTCTACTATCTGTGTCACAATAAACTACTTCCAGGTCAATTTCACATAAATGTGTTTTCTAAGATTCCTATTGTAGAATTAGAATTAATTGGAAATAGAATCTAGAATTAAAAAATGCATGCTTAAGCACTTTAATATACCAACAATCGAGGTACTTTTTTATCTGAGTAAATTAAACACATATACCAAGGGTTTTATCAAGGGTTAGACAGCCAGATCTGTCTATTTACATCACTCCACAAATAGTTGGAAGCTATGTCATGCTATTGGTCAAGCACTCGATAAGACAGCTTCTAGCAAAGGCTTTTTAATTTCAGATAAAATATCACATTTCTAAAACGTGTGGAAAAATATTGCCCATATCTTCAGAATCAAAGTAGGATCACATGATGCACAGAAAAGGACTCATGCATGTTTACATTTCATAAAGATGGATTGCTTATTAAACATTATTTCAATAACTGTAACATTAAAATAGAAGTATTTTCAAAGGTAATTATTCCGTTCACAGATAAACCAATTATAGATACATGTAAATTATAATTAGTACAAATATCTCTTTTTGAGTTCTACTATCTATAGCTAAGCCTACCATCATGTCATATTGCATTGTGGTCATTTGATATATCAAAAAGATCTTCATGAACATTTTAGATTAAGCAAAATAATCTAAAGGCCACATTAATAATGTGGAAGTGAAATAATGTTTAAAAAATTGCTATTGTATACAATTAATTCATAAAGAATTACCATTATTTCTAATCT
The DNA here is from genome assembly GCA_030761175.1 of Masticophis lateralis. Classification (NCBI taxonomy): domain Eukaryota; kingdom Metazoa; phylum Chordata; class Lepidosauria; order Squamata; family Colubridae; genus Masticophis; species Masticophis lateralis. The sequence continues at coordinate 122,332,489 of JAUDYJ010000002.1, forward strand.
GTGACCTTTTTGTATTTTGTATTTTTGTAACTGGATAATATAAAACTTCTATGTAATTTACAAATACTCTGAATAATAATAATTTGCTTTTTAAAAAAATAAAAAAAAATGAAAATCAGGCATCATTGGTATCTTTGTATTATTGCTTATGTAATCATAAAAGAAATTAAACCTTACTATTAAAAACTGAGTTATTAAAAATATGTGTTTATTATTTTTGATATATACTTCTTTACCTGACTGACCAAGAACTGCCTTTATAGGCAGTGTTTTCAGAAATAGTTTGCCATGGTCCGTTATTCTGTTATGCTCTTTTTCCTAGCGTGAGACTGACTGACCCAAAGTCACCCAACTGGCTTTGTTTCTACAGGCAAAACTGGAATCCATAGTCTCCTGATTTCTATTCTAGCCAGCTGCCTTTATCCATTACAGTATACTGGTTCTCTTTACAGGGATAGAGCAGTACATATATGAAAGATTTAAGACTTTCTCTTGGCAAAGGGAGACATTAATTGCTGCTTGTTAACATTTCTTGGTAATGATTGGGTCTAATCATTGCTTTACTTTCTATTCATGCTTTCCATTTCCAAATTGGCACTCAAGGTGGCTTCATCAATCAGTACATATTAAACAGAAAGATTCTGAGGGTTCTAAGAGGTACTTTCGATTAAGTTACAGTGAAATCTGTTGCCGTTTCTTCTTAAGTATGTTTTACAGCACTTAATCTTCTCCATCATGTTTGAGAATACTTCTGTTTACCAGGCACCAAAAATACTTCAGCTACAGATGAGCCACAAGAAATTACTGTACTGTATTTCAAGATATAGGGGGGGGGGGGGTTATCCTTAGAAAAAAGCAGATCCAGCTGCCTCAGATTAAGCAACCTATATATTAGGATTAAAATTTCTGGATATCCAAACGTAATGGCATAAATCCTAAAGGATCATTATCTTTAATCTTCACAAACTGACTCTTTTAGCATACAGTGACACACTATTGAAAACCTTTTTATTTGCTATATCTATGTTAAGTTCCTCAACCTGCTGATGAACAGAGGCAAGTTTTAACTAAAATACTTAGGATTGTACAACTACATGTTACAATGCTTTTTGTGTGGTCCATAATCTATTTGATACTTTGAACAGAAATATGTTTTCAATCCAGTACAGGTAGTCCCCGATTTACAACTGTTCATTTAGTGACAGTTTGAAGTTACAACAGCACTAAAAAAAGTGGACTGCTTTTCACACTTACAACAGCAAAGCATCCTTGTGATCATGTAATCAAAATTCAGATGCTTGGCAACTGAGTCATATTTATGATGGTTGCAGTGTCCGGAGGTCATGTGATCCCCTTTTGTGAACTTCTGATAAACAAAGTCAACGGGGATGCCAGATTCACTTAACTGTGTCACTAACTAAACAACTGCAGTGATTCATTTAATAACTATGGAAAGGCAGGTCGTAAAATGAGGCAAAATTCATTTAATAAATTTTTCAATTAGCAACAGAAATTTTAGGCTCAACTGTAGTCGTAAGTCAAGGACTATTTGTAGCTTGTTTCAATATTATCAAACAATGTAATGGCTATAATTAAATTAAGAGATATTTGGGGCATTTGTGCAAGAAACACATTAAGCAGCAGTAACATATACATATGTAATTTTAATTTCTTCTTTGTATATATCTCCAAGTATTATGATATAATAAATATCATATAAATATATTCTACAGAAAATTTCCACTCATAGAAGTCAGACTATTTTCTAATTTATGAAATCATATATTGAGGCTGGCCTTTATTAAATGCTTACTTCACAAAGTACCGTGTTTCCCCGAAAATAAGACATCCCCTGATAATAATCCCAATCGGGCTTTTGAGCACAAGCGCTAAAATAAGCCCCCTCCCCAAAAATAAGGCCCTCCTGAAAATAAGCCCTCCCCAAAAATATTTAAACACATGCACAGCTGGTCCCCGCCATTTCCTCTGGTTAGGGTTAGGGAGACAGAGCTGGAAATCAGGTAAGATGGTAAGAGGAGCCCCGGCTTTCTCCACACGCCCCAAAATAATAAGTCCTCCCCGAAAATAAGGCCCAACACTTATTTCAGGGTTCAAAAAATATAAGACAGGGAAACACGGTAGGAATCATTTTATCATTATAATCAGATCTTTCCTGTGCCAGAGCACCTGTAAGAAAAATTAGGCATTTTATAAGAACTAATATGATTACTAATACCAACTCCTTTCAAATAAGTTTGTGTAATCATTTTGAATGCAATTGTTATTTCTCAGCAAACAACATGCTTCCTAAACTACAATTCTTTCATAAATGAGGGTTTATGATATGAACAGAACCCAAACTCATTCAGAGAGCAATAAACAATAACAATAAACTCTTGATTGAGATTTACAACACACTTAAATAGTAGTTAACTGGTATATAACAGTTAATTGGTAACACACCAAGTCTCTAAGGAAAAATAGAAATAATTTAATGTTGGTGAACTATCATTACCATTAAGTAAGCATATTACATACTCAAGGTATGTCATATGTTAACAGACAATATTCTAGACCAGGGGTGTCAAGGTCAAGAATCTGGCCCGCAGGGTGCTTAGATCTGGCCCGCAGGGCCTCCCAGAAAACAGCAAAGGATCGGCCCGCAGTGCTTCTGCCAGCGAAAACAGAGCTCTGTTTTTGGCTGCAACAGCCTCTTACAGCCCTCTGTCAGCGAAAACGGAGCTCAGCTTCCTGAGCTCTGTTTTCATTGGTGGAGCGCTTGGGTCACCATGGGGATTCCCGACACGAGTAATGTCAAGCAGGCCATGCCCACCAGGCCTCCCGAGGTCAAACACAACCCCGATGCAGCCCTCAATGAAATCGAGTTTGACACCCCTGCTCTAGACTACAAATTTGATAATCATGACTGATATCATATGTGAATTTCTCCCACTACTTTCCCAGAGTTACATTTTTTTTTTAGCTTGTAACCTTTAAAGACATCCCCTATCTCAGTTTTATCAAGGTACAACATCCATCACCAGCACTGTATGGAAGTATTAAATTGACCCACTTTGGGAGACAACTATTGCTTGAAAAGCAGGAATACAAATTCCCACATACTATCTCCGAGATTCAAAAAGTGGTCAGAAACCCACTCCCCACCTCCGCAAATCATTACATAAAAGATCTATATACGTAGCTTTATTCAATCTTTAACTTTAATATTGTTCTTCGCATCTTTATATTTTTCTTTGTCCATCTCAATTATTCTGCAGTTTGACAATGGTATACATAAACATCCAAGGAAAAAAACCCAATTCCACTGGCCACAATTATCATCAGTAGTACTTCACTGTAATTTGTGAGTCAAGACATTATTCATTACTTGACAAATATAATCTGAGTACATGTAGTCCTTGGTTTAAGACCATAATTGCGATTGGAACCACCAAGCCAGTGACTGGACCTTATTATTATTATTATTATTTATTAGATTTATATACCGCCCTTCTCCTTGCGGACTCAGGGCGGTGAAACAGTACATAGAACAGCCAGAAAACAGTACATAAAAGTTAAAAAATTTTAAAACCCATATAAACTTTGGCTGAGATTAAAACAATTAAATACTTAAAATACCACAACCCTACAATACAAAAAATCTTAAAAATTCAACAGGGGTCAGGCTAGACCGGCGAGCTGGAAGAGATAGGTTTTTAGGGCCCGACGAAAAGTCCGGAGGTCGGCAATTGTTCTCAGTTCTGGAGGAAGATCATTCCAGAGGGTAGGGGCTGCCACAGAGAAGGCCCTCCCCCTGGGGGTCACCAGCCGGCATTGTCTAGCTGACGGCACCCTGAGGAGGCCCTCACTGTGGGAGCGCACCGGCCGGTGGAAAGCTAATGGCGGCAGAAGGCGGTCCCGATTTTACAATCTTTTTGCTGCAGTCATTAAGTGAATCACACAGTTGTTAAGGGTTGTTAAGGGTTCCCACATTGACTTTGCTTGTTGGAAGCTCCCTGGAAAGGCTACAAATGGCAATCACATATACAACTACAATAACTATATGCTGATTGCCAATGTTCTGTTCCCCAGGCCTCTGGCTCCACTGGGAACAGGCAGATAAACTCTAGCAAACAGGTTTGATACAGATCGTTTATTAGGGTATCCTCAAACACAGACTTAACAGTCAAGGTGAATCATGGGGAGTCATGTTGAGAAGCTTCCTTCTTTCATAATCTGTCCTATTTCCTAGTGTAAAAGGATGATAGTTTGTCCTCCTGTTCAGAAAGCATGTTCTCTCTTCTGAGGTAATTCAACATATAGCTAGGCCTTAGTTCTAAAACTCAGACAGAAAGCCTCAGTGGCCAATCAGACACACAGATATGGTCACATGTCCTGGATTACATTTCCTATAATGCAATTTCTCACTACATCTCCCACAATGCAATCTCTTAAGGAGACAGCTCTTAATCCTTAAGGTAACTAACTCACCACAATATCTGTAACAGCACAGCCAAGAACCCAAATTTTAATTATGTGGGGACACTGCAAGGAGCAGTCATAAGTCACTTTTTTCACACTGTCATAATTTCAAACAATTGCTAAACAAATGGTCATAAGTCAATGATTACGTAATCAAAAACCGTTGCTAACCTTTTATTCAGATTATACTTTGGTTGGGCATTAGCCAGATTACATTCAATGACATTGCCTTAAAAAGCATGATATCTAATATATTTACCACAAAAAAATATGGGTTTAAGTGGCATAAATCAGGCAAAGCTTGACAAAAAATATAAACATCTGAGAAGCTTGTTAGTGAAACAGGGGATGGGATTCCAAAATTCATGGGATCATTGTTTCTATCATCCAGAGTTGTTTCAGAGTCAGATGGCATACAAGATGATAAGGATGATCTGTATGGTCATTATAACTGAAAGGAGTCCAGTTCAACAGACTACTCTTCTCATTACTTTTTTAGGCAATTGAAGATAAATTTCTCATCTCAACTGATCAGTTGGCAATAAAGGAACTACCTACCTTTCTCAATCATCTATCAATCTTTCCCATGAGTTCTCCCTTGCCATATTCAATCATGTCAACAACCTTGTGTCTGAACTCAAACAATTTGTTGCCAATATACCATCTGTTTCTACCCTAACCCGTCAGCAATATTCAAGACCCACCAATGCCTTCGAAAATCAAAGAGTCAAAGCCTTATGAGATTTTTCAGAAAATGCTGATACAGATTAATATACTTGGTACTTTTCAGCACAAGTCCCTGAGTTCACTAATTACATAGAGGCATTATTCAAAGTAATACCTAGTTACCTACCTCTGTATGCCTTGAATGAAGAGCATTGTATTCCTTCTTTAGCTCCGCTTCCCTCTCTTCCAATCTACTAACTGAAAAAGAAAATAATTCATTCAGTTTACTATTTTCAACAATAAAAACAACAGATGTTTACCTCAACCTAGTTTTTACAAATCCAAGCTATCAATTCAAATACTGTTTTGATCTGTTTTCGGGGGGGGGGGGATATTCTTGCTTGCTTATTGCTCTTGACACAATCCGAGAAGGCCAAAGTTGGGGGGGAAATGTGATCATGAAATTTTTATAAAATGCAATAGAAATTATACAGAAAAATAAGGACTTTGCACATATCGCACATTACCACATTGCTACAAAATCCTACAGTTACATTTTATCATTCCCCCATCATATTAGTTTAACATTAGAAGTATAAAAATGAGAAACCTAAAACAGCACAACAGAATCAAATTAACAAATTAGCAAAGTATCATTAGCCAGCTATGTATGTTTTTAAGCATGGGAAAGTAGAAAACAATAAAACAGATTACAGTAAGTTTGCTCAGCAGTACCGTATTTTGTTGAGTATAAGACGCACTGGAGTATAAGACACAGCTTAGTTTTTGGGGAGGAAAATTGGGGGGAAAATAAATCTGCCTATCAGGTATTCATCTGGCTAGCGTCCTTAGTCTGGTCACCTTCTGCGTATTAGTTTGCTAGTTTTTATCCCCTGCTTGCGGATAAAACACAACCAATCTTTGGAGAGAGAAACAATGAGAAAAGCAGGCAAATCACAGAGATTGCTTCACTCACTAGCGCCTCATTAGGGCTGAAAAAACTTCACAGATCACTTCACTCACTAGCACCTTGTTAGGGCAGAAAAAAGCTTCGGAAAGCTACATTCGGAGTATAAGACTCACCCAAATTTTCAGCCTCTTTTAGGAGGGGAAAAAGGTGTGTCTTATACTCTGAAAAATACGGTACATCATTGATTATTGTTTTAAAGAAGAGCTTAGCAGCATCTAAGCACATAGCAAATATTAAACTTATCTACTTTACACCACCCTGATTAACTACATAAGGGAAAGCAATACTCTACCTAAGCTTTCTAGCATATTTCATTTTAATCTCAGTAGAGAAGATATATATAATCTCAATGTCCTCTCAACTGAGCCATTTGTCAACTGTACTTCTGCTCCATCTAGTGGATTACTTTATTGCCATTATGGGAACATACATGGTGTCACTAATTAAAGGTAGTACTTTGGATTCTTTTGCCTCCTGAACAGAGACCTTCTCCAGATATTGTTGTAGCAAATTTATATAACAGTTTTTTAACCATGGTATATTGCTGCCTAATGCTCTCTATCAGTTCTGATCAGGTTTATCAAGTTTACCAAATTATTATCCTGTAGAACATTTGGACTGTAGTCCAATATATCTGGTAGACAAACCAGGCTGGGGAAGATTGACCTATAGTTTAAGATTTTTTAAAAAAAACAAAACCTTTAATAGAAATAACTGGGAGGGAGGGAGAGAGAGAGAGATAATCATTTTGGGATTAAATTCCAAATGAAATTGGGTCTTCAGGGAAAGGAGACACGAAGAACTTTCAACTACAGGTTTCCAAATATCTTATTAAAATGAATGTCTAGAGGCAGCTCTTTAACTCATTAATCCAGAGGGAGCAAAAGAGAAAGGCTATCTCTTAGTCAAAGAAACGATGTTGAGTTGGTCACACCCACCCAGTCACATGACTACCCAGCCGATCATTAGGGCAGAGAACCGGTTGTTAAACAATTTGTTAAATTGTTTAACAAATTTAAACGAATTGTTAAACAATTTGAAGCCCACCACTGCTACAAACCTGCAAAATTGGCCCCTGTTGACATGGCAGAACCCATCAGACATCAAAGGGTAAATCAACAGCCTGTTTTAGCTGCCCCTAAACTGTACTTGCTAAGAGGTAAATGAAGAAAAGTGAGGCCATTGTTTGTTTCCATCTGACAGAAAACTACATGGAGTCTCCCCACTGCTACCATCTAAACAAAAATTCTATACAAAGCTTCATCTGTCCATGAATTCTATACAAAGGCTCATCTTTAAAATGGAAGACGTTTCCATAATACTTATACAGACTTCTTTGGTCAAAACAATAAATCATTTTACGATTTAACCTATAGTAAGTACTCTGTGCCACGTTAATAACTTAAAAGTTTTTTTTCTTCTGAAATTCCTTAAAATATTTCACACTTTGCAGCATAACATAGGCAGACATGACATGATTATACATAAAATGGATTTTTTTCAAAGTATTTAATTCACTAATATTGAATTAAACCTTCAGCTAAAAGGATCCCAGAACAGCTTATAAAGAACAAGAGTACCTAATCATCCCCTCCAACACATGCAGTAAACCACTCTTTGCAATCAAAAATGACCTATCAAGCAAATACTTATTGGCAATACAGCAAACAATGACTGTATGTTTTGCCTTTTCTGCAAGCTCTTTTAAACATGACAGTCCCATTTATAGTTGAACTGGCCAAACATTTTTTTTCTTCCCCAATCCCCTCCTTTTTGGTGAAAGCAATCGTTTGAGAGCATCAGAATCTCTGCAAAAAGAATGGGTTAAAAAAAAAATCCTGCCCAAACACTTTGGTAAAAACAGAATGGAAGCAAAGAAGCAGCCAGCAGACAAATGAAGACCCTGCCCATACTCAAATTACATTCCACATCATAAAGTAACTTCACTTAAAGCAAGCGATGAGTTGATTAACTCTGCTTTAGCCATATTCTGATTTTTTTTAAAAAATAAAATCAGTGCATCACCCTAAACCCGTGATGGCAAACCAATGGCACGGGTGCCACAGGTGGCACGCGAAGCCATATTTGTGGGCACGTGAGTGTTGCCCTAGCTCAGCTCCAGCGCACATGTGCACATCGGCTAGCTGATTTTTGGCCTTCCAGGCCCACTGGAAGTCGGGAAAAGGGCCATTTCTGGCCTCCGGAGGGTCCTGGGGGGTGGGGAAGGCTGTTTTCACCCTCCCCAGGTTCCAAGGAAGCCTCTGGAGTCTGGGGAGGGCGAAAAACAGGCCTACCAGGCCCACCATTAACCTTTTTGCCATCATGTGCCAAAAGCGGAGGTAGGGCAGGAGGGGGTCGTGTGCGTGGGGGTACAGGGTGTGGGGGGCATTGAATTATGGGTGTGGGCACATGCGCTCACAACCTCCCCATGCTCCCCATGCTTTTGGCACACGATAGCAAAAACGTTAGCCATCACTGCCCTAAACTAAAGCACAATGCCAATTTAGCATGTCATATGACGATACCCAAAATAAAGGCAAGAATATAGAAAATCAGCTTTGTTCCGTTGAACGCACAGAAGATTGAACAGCTGCTCACACTACACTTTGCTCTTCAGTTCTGTATAACTCCTCCTTAACAGCTGCTGTATGCATTTCTCCTACCAGACAATAGCTATGTAGGCACAGAATCATGGAAAGGCAGCATTTTAGCAAATTCTACCTTCAAATGAACAAGTTATATCATTTTGCTCTCCTTGCTAAGAAAACCTAGTTCAACTAACCTAGTTCAAAATGGTTCTTATCTTAGGTATGATTTCATACATATGTATGTATGATTATGTATGACCCATCATCTTAAATTTGTACATTTGCTTTGGTTTTTCCCTTAAAAAAGAAAGGTTTTTTCTTTGCAACGATTGCTGGATTATGTGCTCTCAGATCAGTATTGAATTTCAACTACCATAGATAGATTTTCTCCAGGATAGTCTGTCCCCAGTTTGGCCCTTCTACTCTTCCAAATGCACACTTGTCAGTAGTGTAATCATCTCCATTCCCCCTTGCTTCTGACTGTCCTCTTTCTTTCCTCTTTTCCTTTTTTTCTTTCCACCTCCCAGAATTATCTCTGTTGTATGTCTATGCATTAATATTACAACATCTTTATTTTATTGTTATTTCTTTGACTATTGTGAGCCATCCAGAGCCACTGAGGATTGCATGACAAGCATGTTTCATTTATTATGCCTTGGTGCAGAGTTAGACAGATGTTTAGACTGAATTTAGCATTTTTGTCCACTCTTACCAAGGACTTAGGTTAGTCAGATGTTGTTCAGTGGTATCGTCGCAGTATGTAAGCTGTTCCAAGTAAAGCTGCCTTTTGCTCACAATTTTGTCAATGCTGATGGTATTCAAGGATGCTCCAGATGTTTTGGGATTGCACCCAAGGCACCTATTACTACCATGTTTCTCCAAAAAGAAGGCTGGGTCTTATTTTCTTTAGCGCCCTCCCCCCCCCCAAAAAAACGGCTAGGCTTTCTTTTTGGAGGGTTCTAATTATTGATTCACCTTGCAGTGGCGGCACCAACAGCCCCGCCCAGCAGGAGCCCACTGCTGGCCCACTTCTTCTCCGGCCACTTGCCGCCACTCACATGCATTGCCCTGGCCTCTCTTTTGCCTTGAGATGCCTGCCAAAAAGCATCTCAAGGTGAAATGGAGGCCGTGGCAATGTGGGCGAGTGGCGGCAAGAGGCTACAGAAGAAGCGACAGAAGAATGAGACACAGATGTTGGGGTGTGCAAGGCCCGGTAAGTAGGGCAACTTCTCCCCCCTGCCATCCTTACCCTAGCTTATTTTTTACCTGTGTGCTAGGGTGGGCGGGGTTTTAATTAGGGCTAATTTTGTGGGTGGGGCTTAATTTGATCGCATGCACTCAAAAACGTGATAAGGGCTTCTTTTCAAGGTCTTTTTGGAGAAACACAGTATTTGTATTATCTTTTGCCACAGACATTCTACTTCCTTTGGCAGCTCTTGTATTTTGTGATTTTCTATTTTCTCTTCTCTTCTGCTCTCTCCAGGTACTGCCATGTCCACTATCCAGATTTTTTTGTCTTTCCTATTGACAATTATTAAGTCTGAGGTATTATGAGGCAGCTGCTTGTCTATCTGAATTCTATAATTACAGACCACTTCTTCATTTTTTATTAATTTGTCTATTTTGTAGTCCACCAGTTCTTGCTTACAGGCCAGCACTATTTTTTGCAGACATTCCAATGCATTATTGTTATTTTGTCATGCCTTTGTTTCTAATCAGCCTGTGCAATCTTGCAGCAGCTAACTATACGTGATCCACTCTTTCTCCAGCTTCTTTGCAGGGGCAACATTTGTTGTCTGTTGCCATCTCCTCAATTCTGGTTTTATATGTATTTGCTCTTAAGGCTTGGTCTTCTGCAGCCAGAATTAGTCCCTTTGGTCTCCTTCTTCAACTGGGACATCAGACAAATTGGTTTGGTTTTACATGGGCTTTTATATAGTTCTTTTACAGCATTTTGTAATCTGGAGACTTGCTTTGTGTGTTTTTAATATTGGATTAGTTTTACTTGTTTTGCAAAGGCTCATAATGGGTCTTAATTATCACTTCCTTAGTCCTTTACTTTACTTTACTTTTATTAAATTTATATACTGCCCTACTCCCGAATGACTCAGGGTGGTGAACAGCCAAAAGATAAGATGCACGTAATACAAATGTTAAAAACCATTTAAAATACATTAAATCCTATGGCCCCAAACAAACTTAAAACACCCCAATTTATAAAACAAATTTAAAAGCAATTTAAAAGAGAAGTGTTAGGCCAGACCGGCCTGCTGAAATAAAAATGTTTTGAGGGCATGGCGGAAAGTGCGCAGAACCGGGATCCTCCGTATCTCCGGGGGGAGCTCATTCCAGATGGTAGGTGCCCCCACAGAGAAGGCTCTCCCCCTGGGGGCTGCCAGTCAACATTGTTTGGCCGACAGCACCCTGAGAAGCCTCTCTCTATGGGAGCGTACTGGTCGGTGAGAGGCTACTGGTGGCAGAAGGCGGTCTCGTATGTACCCCGGTCCTAAGCCATGGAGCGCTCTAAAGGTGGCAACCAAAACCTTGAAGCGCACCTGGAAGACCACCGGAAGCCAGTGCAGCTCGCGCAGGAGGGAGGTCACATGGGAGCGCCACGTCGCTCCCATAACCACCCGCACGGCCGCATTCTGGACCAGCTGGAGCCTCCGGGTGTTCCTCAAGGGGAGCCCCATGTAAAGAGCATTGCAGTAATCCAGGTGGGAAGTGACGAGGGCATGAGTGACGGTACTTAACGAGTCCCGATCCAGAAAAGGACACAACTGGCGAATCAGGTGGACCTGATAAAAAGTCTTCCCAGCCACAGTCCTAATCCCGTCAGGCATGTGAATTGGATTTTATCCTGTTATCTATTGCCTCCAGCCTGCCTTTCGTAATGGACAGGTATTGTTTCCACTTTTTTCAATGAAAGGGGTTAAAGTCATGTCCTGTCCTTAATCCCATCACCTGGATGTGAAGGTGTTTTCTTTGTTAATAGGCACTTTAAAAAAGACTGGGGCTGTTTTCTGCCTCTAAAAGCATGTTTCTCCATTTCTCCTTTGGGGAAATATAGTATTCTGCCTCTTTTAATATTCCCCAAAATATTTCATTCTTTGGGGCCGGGGGCGGGGGGGTGTTTCCCACATGCTCCTAGCTAGTGTCAGGTCTTTTTTTGTTATCTGATATGATTCTTACTGAATCTTATTTTGTTAATTTCCAGATTGATTCTCAAACTTACGTTCAAAGCAAATGCAATTCAGAATATTAACTATTCTAAACTGAAATTATCAGGATACCGATAAAGCACTCTTTCCATCCTTTTTGTCTGAAATACTAAAACATATGTTCAAAGTGCTAAATACAGTGTACCTACCTTAATTCCTCATAAGTCTTTTTTTTTAAAACATAGATTTCAGGCCAGTTTATACATTGCATACTTACAACTCTCACTAGCCAGGGTTACACATCAGGATTTGTTCCTTTGTTGACAAAGAAAATGTCAGAGTTTGGCTGCCATAACAAGCTTTTACTTTTTGTGGTTAGGCTACTCTCTCATCTAAGCCCAAAGAACAAGTAGAAAAAATAGACTCCATGCATGACACTTAGCAAGATTCCCAACTGACTGGCATGCAAACACAATCACTGCGTGTGAACCCAGGACATCCGAAAAGAACATCACAAGTTTTATTTCTTGCGTTATCTACAATTTTGTATAAATAAATGAAATGGTAATACTAGCATTCAAGAGCATTATCAACAATGCTGATAAAAGAAAGACTCTCACAAGATAAATAACCAAACAGCAGATAGCAGGAATTATTCATTTACATTACATGCATTATTTAGTGAATAAAGAACTTCATGAATCTGGGAAAGAGTAGGTGGACATTTTTAAGATAAATTACACAGAACTATCTTCTTTTAAGTTATTTTAAGTTTAAGTATAACAATAATATTTAAAGTGAGAGATTGCTATACAATCCAAATTCATCTTTATTTTACCATATTTTTCGGAGTATAAGACGCACCTTAGTTTTTGGGGAGAAAAATAAGAAAAAAGCTGATTGGTGGGTGGATCAGCCTCCCAGAATACCTCCAATCAGCTGTTCCCAGAGGTGAATTTTAGCAACAGGTTCCTTGGTTGTGAGCTCTGTGCCTTGCTTTTTTTTCTACCTCTGAAAGCCTCCGAAACAGAGCTTCAGAAAAAAGGCTTTTTTTTTCTGAAGCTCTGTTTGGAAGCCTTTTTTCTGAAGCTTCTTTCAGAGGCTTTTATTCTGAAGGACTATCTGTACTCTGTTCAATCTCCTTTCTTTGGCATTAGTATATAGATTAACCTCTTCCGATCTGTTGGTTATTGTGTCATTCTCCATATTTGTTAGCATAGTTTGGTTAAAACCCTTACTGATTCTTCTTTTGTTGCTTGCCATATTATTTTAGATAAAAGCCTTTCAGAGGCTTTTTTCCCCCGAAGCTTCTTTCAGAGGCTCTGAATCTCCATTTGCAAGGCTGGGTGGGGCTACATTCGGAGTATAAAACGCACCCAGATTTTCATCCTTTCTGCGGGGGGGGGGGGGGGGGGAGCTGCAAGTTATGCTCCAAAAAATACGGTAATTTCAGTTAAGCCATATTACATTACAAAGAAAAGTGACATTATTCTTATTCTTAATTTATAGATCTTCATATGTCTTTAAAAATACATATAGTTCTGAGAAATGAAAATTTAAACTAAACTGCGAATTTCCTACAGAACAATGCTCCTTTACAAAAATAAATCACAGGAAGGCCGAGATGCCAAATGATTAAGCAGCTTAGAGTAGACAGTTACAGTAGTACTATATTTTTATACAAATGACCTGGGACACTAGAAATTACAGGAAGATAAAGTTCTCAAACATACAAAATTTAAGAAAAATCTATTGCGGGTAGACTAATCAGAAAATTTCTAACAGCCAGAGAGATTAGAAAGGAAGGGATTAACAAGGGAGAAAGAAGGCTGTCTGCCTAACACACTTGTGGCTGCTGGTGCCAGGGCATTGCTTTCAATGTGTATTCCCTATAGCTGTGATGGCGAACCTATGGGTCGCGTGCCACAAGTGGCACGCGGAGCCTTATCAGTGGGCATGTGAGCTCAGGTTAGGCGTGCATGCGCATTCTGGCCAGCTGATTTTTGGGCTTTCTAGGCCCATCGGAAGTCGGCAAATGGGCCATTTCCGGCCTCCAAGGGGCCTCCGGGGGGTGGGTGGAGAAGGCCATTTTTGCCCTCCCAAGACTCCTAGAAAGCCTCTGGAGCCTGGGGAGGGTGAAAAACAGGCCCACCATTCCAGGGGTCGCGTGGGGGGCGGGGTTTGCATGCATGTGCAGTGGGGCAGGGTGCATAGAATTATGGGTGTGGGCACGTGCGCATATCCCCCCCACACTCCCATTTTTGGCACACGATGGCAAAAAGGTTAGCCATCATTGCCCTATAGTGCGCCCACTTATTTTTTTGTAATCCCTTTCTCCCCAATGAATGTAAATGTAAAACAGAATCCTCTTCTTGTAATTATTCCAGCCCAGGAGGGCATTCAGCTAATGGGCTTCTGGAGGAAGCCAGACATCTGAGGACAGGGAAATGATGCTGGCTATTTGCAGCTTCTACAAAGGAACAGAAGTGGACCAGTTCCCCTTGATCTTCTGATGTGAAACTGCCCAAACTGTTTCTCCTTACAATCATTCCTTTTTCTCATGAAGAGACCACAAGACAGTTATCTCGGGTGGAGGGGAGGGGAATTCATCATTTTGCTCCAGCTGCATATTGGAGCCTTTTGAGGACACTACATTTGTGCACTAACTATTTTTAGAAATCATCAATTAATTTGAGGAAGTAATTCGTTTCATTAAGCTAAACATACCCAATTCCTGCAACCTGTGTGTGTGTGGTTTAACCAAAAGACCAGTTAAAGTGGCACTAACACTTGATCTTGATTTTATTGCTCTGTTAATGCAGCCTAGGATTGCATTGGCTTTTTTGGCAGCTGCAGCATGCTGCTGGTTCATAGTTGAGTGATTGTCTACTAAGACTCTAAGATCCCTCTCGCAGTTATTGATGTTGAGCCGGGTACCACCTATTCTATACTTGTGCATTGGAGTTTTTTGCCTAAATGTAAAAACTTGCTTTTCTCTACACTGAATTTCATCCTTTTAGATAGGGCCTGTCAGGTCCACCATCTTCAGCTTGGCGCCATGCTTGTGTCCTGCCATCAAAGGACTGGGGGAGATAGTAAGGGGGGGGGGCAAATGGGCAGCAGTAAACCTGTATGCATTTTTGTGTGGGAATTTGGGAGTGGAATGACAGCTGAAGAAAAACTAATCACCATGGGACCAGTTTCTGCCAAGGTATCTTCAAGGCCGTTTGCCCTAAATGTGGAAAGTTACCAGCCCAAACACCTCCATGTTCCCAAAACATCCAGGCGACATCACATTGGGTGGGTCTGGACAGATCATGGGGGGAGGGAAGGGACTGAAGGAAATAGTTTTGTCTTGTTGCACAGGAAACACAGATTCCGTCTGACTTTCCTGCATCCAGCATCTCTTCGTAAAATTACCTTTCACTTCAACCAAATGGAGTCAAGGGTTTTTGTTCCCTAAGGAATCAGACTGGCCCAATGTTCAAGTCTATCAAGATCCTTCTATATCTTGTGCTTATCTTTTGGAGTAATGGCTACTCCTGCCAGCTTGATATCATCTGAAAATTTGATGAGTCCCTCTTCTATTCCCTTGTCTAAGTCATTCATGAAGATATTGAAGAGTATTGGGCCTAAAGCAGAACCTTGGGGTATCCCACCACTTATTTCCTACAATGTAGATGCAGTTTCATTAAGGATTACGTATTGAGTGTGGTTGGCCAGCCAGTTACAAATCCATCTGGTAGTGATGCTGTCTAACCCACATTTTTCTAGCTTATCAAGTTGTAGTTTGTGATCAACTTTATCAAATATCTTACTGAAGTCCAAATAATTTATCTCCACAGCATTTGACTGGTCCACTAATTTTGTCACTTTGTCAAATAATGCAAAAAAATTTGTCTGGCATGATCTGTTTCTGACAAATCCATGTTGGTTTCTAGTGATGACTTTATCTCTAGGTGTTCACCAATATGTTGCTTGATTATTTCATACTTAAATTGGTTTTACATTTAACTTTTTCCCTCTAAAGTAAGGAAATTTGGAGGTTTTTTTAAAGGAGAAATTCTTTCTTTCTGCCATGCTTTAGTTTTTTATTTGTATTTGGATACTGGAATTACTTTATACTTGTGAAATGTGGTTGTACGTAATGTAGCTAAGAAGTGATGATATTAGGGAACTCTTTATACTTGCCACCAAAGTGAGTGAGGAGTAATTTTCCAGGACAGGAATTCTTTATATATTTATTTCTCACGTAATTCTCTTTTTATTCTTTTTTGCTTTCTTGGATTCTATTATCTTTTATTGTCTTATTTTCAGTTTCAAGCTGGAAACACAATCATATGATTTCCTACCTAATGAAGGATTCATGAGCCAGGAGTAGAGATATGCAAAGCATTTTGAGGTCAAAACATTCTGTCCCTAAATATCTTTTTCCAACCTCATCAAAAAAAAAAAATTCTGAACTTGCAATACTGCCAGAAAAAAAATCAGAATAGGGTATTTGAGGTTGGAACATTTCATCTTTGAAGTGTTTTGCACAGTTCTAGATAGTGGAATCATATGAAATGTTTAAACATTTATAAATCACAACATAAGCAAACACTGAATTGCAGTCACCCAATCTACTATTTTCTAAGAATCTACCTTAGGTATCCAAAAGCACTGTTAGAAGTACAGATTATATTTCAGGTTGATGCTTTACAGGCTTCTAGGTTCATTAAATGAAAATAAACTAAAACATTAAATTAGGAAAGATAAATAACTTTGAAAGTACAAGAAAAATTGTCAGCAGTCACACTTTCACTTCAGGTGACCAAATATCCAAGATTAATATCATTAAAGTCCAATAACTTGTTAGGCTGCTGGAGGGTGGGATGGGAGAAACCTTCAGATTACAAAGAATTGAATTTGTCTGATGAAACTATTTCTGAATATAATGTAACAAAGTACTTTTTTTAAATATAAGCATACTCTATAAAAATATAACAATTTGAATAGCTACTGCAGAAAAGTACATATCAAGATTTACATTTTTTCTACTATTATTAAGTTCTGAAGCTTTTAGCTATTTCCGTGAGAAATAATTTTTTAAAATCTCCAATATATGATTTTGGAGATCTCCTTACATTTAATGTAAAATTATTATGGAATAATAATATATAATTTTAGCACTAAATTTCCTGGAACATTTTAAGAGTATTTTGAATCATTTTAACTTGAAAATATCAAGTTAAATCTACTTGAACTTAGCTGATCTAAACTAAGTCAAATCTGGTTAGCGTGACTACAAGTATATCCCAAGTGAGACTACAAGTATATTCCAAATTTGATTGATAAGAGTGAAAGGGGACTTATGAACAATCTTAAACATGTTTATCTATAAATAAGTCTCAGCAAGTATTATGGAACTTTTCCCCCAGAAAAATCTTTGCCTCTTAATCCTTCTTAATATTTCAACCTGTTGCAGATCTAGAATGTCTGTTATACGATTATTTTAGATCAGAGATTTCAAACTCAATTTCATTGAGGGACATATCAGGGTTGTGTTTGACCTTGGGGGACCAGGGTGGCCGTGGGCAGGGTGGCCGTGGGCAGCTCAACGTCACTTGTGTCGGGGGTGTCTGTGGTAGCCAAGTGTTAAGGCAGGATTTCCCTCAGACCTTCTCTCACTCTCATTATAATCTCCTTCCTTCCTTCCTTTTCTTCTTTTTCCCTCCCTCTTCGTTCTCCTTTCTTCTTCCTTCCCCTCTTTCGTTATTTTTCTTTAGTCACTCTCTTCCCATCTTTCCATCTTTTTCTTTCCTCTTTCCCTTTCTCCTTTCCTGTCCCTTCTTGCATGCCCAAATGCAAAAGGGGAAACATTTCTCCTTTTGTTTTGTTTTTAAGCTTGTTTTAATAGCCCTCTGCCAGAGAAAATGGGGCCAGGAGGGCCGCATGTGGCCCTCCCTAGTTCTCTTTTCTCTGAGAGACACCACGGGTCGGTTCTTTGCTGTTTCCAGGGTGGCTCCACAGGCCAGATCTAAGCACCCTGTGGGCCGAATCTGGCCCGCAGACCTTGAGTTTCACACTCCTGTTTTAGGTGGACAAATCACTCCAGCCAAGTTAGTTGAATATCTTTCACAAAACTCTCCACTCAGCTATTACAAAAAAATTAACTAGGTTAGTAACTACATGGATTATACTAGTTAATACAAAATAAAGTACACATGTATGTGTATTTATTTGTTTACACGTGTATATGCATTGAGATGAGTGGCTACACAAATTTATAAATAAACAAAACAACACAACTAAGAGATCATTTTGGTACAAAGCTCCTTCATGATTTTCATTCCAAAATATAAATGAATTGTGTGAGTAATTTAAAAGGACTTAATTAAAATTTACACATATTTCTTACTTACTTTGATCAGCATAATTTTTTGCTTTTAGTTCAAGTTGCCGAGTTTGTGACTCTAAAGCTTCTACTCGTATCTGTATCTCTTTTTTTTCTTGTTCTTGAGAATCTTCAAATTCAATAAATTTCTGTGTCAAAAGAAAATGTATTTATGAGTATATTTAAATATTTTATATATTTAAATACCCTGTAGAAGCTGTTTAACCTCTTTTCCAAACCAGTTTAGCAGCACAAGCCAAACAAGTACACATTTTTCTATCCAACTCTGTACTGTATTAGAGGATACAATCTGATTCTTCTGGGGATAATTTTTATCCTGTCTATGTTAGAATATGGCATATGACTCTAGCCTGTGCTGGCTGCACCTGCACCGTGTTATTTTGGCTCAGAAATTAAGCCGAGTTCATTTTGGTCAATACTGTGAAGGGCTACTAAAGGCTATATTAGAATTTTTAAAGGAAATCCAGAAAGAAAGCAATAGCAAACCACTTCTGTACTGTTGCTAACAAAACTACTGGGATGTTTCCATGCAGGCATCAGGAATAAAGTTAAACTTGCAGAAGATTCTACTTTTACCATACAGGTATTGTTATAAACATTAACAATATCATTCTTCCTATATCTATTCCAAAGGATCCACAACAATCCAAGATTTTGAAAATGTACACTGGGATGGAGAATTCAATTTAACTGTGCTCTGTTGACAGGGAGACACAGCTGACACATCTTAGCTTCCTACAGATGCTCTTAGATAAAGTCCACAGACTAAGATATTTAAGTAATCCTTTGAGTCTTGAAGTTTTTAAGAGATTATTCAGTGTTTAACAGTGAGTTTTTAATCCATTTATCCTGAGCCTCCCTCATAATCCAAATGAAATTTCAAAATAGAACATAAACTTTTTATTCTTAATAAAATAGCAATTCAAACAATTTAAAGTATTCAAAGTAGTTAAATCATGTAGTACCTCAGTTTTAGGTCTATTTAGTACTCTTATGCATAAATATGGCACTGAATATTTGTATCCTAAAGCTAAAAACTCCCAAGCAACTTAATTTTAAAATAAAAGCAAACACAGATATATCAAGCATATAATAAGGGCAGAAAAGAACACTCTACAAGTGGCATCACCGGATATGTTAAGGAAACATTTCTTAACACCAAATTACAGAAGTAATATTACACTAGCAATGTAATATTGCACAAAAGATATATACTCTCTTGTCCAAGGTATTCTTGACACAGAAAACAACAATTACGAATGAATATATACAAATAATTTTATTTAGATTGGATAAATTTTTCTTCTAGTCAAGAGACTTATGTGCGTACACAGTCCAGTGTTGATGATTAAAACAGACACAGCTTTCTGGCCATTTCAAAACATCTCAGATAAAACTATCTTTAGCTCTATCAATATCAGAAAGCTTGTTTATAAAATGTTACATACAAATCACATGTAAATCATAAGCCAATCAGATTGTTTTCTCAAAATGTTTAGTACAAATTATATCTGTCAGAAAAGATCCAAGATAACACTAATGATAGAAAAAAGCCAAGTGCACTACTTGAAATAGTTTTACCCACTTCTTTAGCCAAAAGAATCCTTACAAATACCATGTGATACATACTGTCTTCAGGCATTAAAGAAACAGAGATAAAGATAAACATATTCTTGACTGAGACATAACTGCACAAGAGTTATAACATCTCTTTTACTTCAGATGCTACCATAAACTAATAGCATTACTGCCATAAATCACGAGAAATAAAAATTAAAATGCTTAACTAAGGCGAGCATAAAAATCCTGCTAGACTTTATACAATACCTTGTCACCTTCTTGGATACTGCCTCCACTCCACATAATACTCCCAAACTGATTTAGAAAATGCTACAGTTTTCTCAAGAGATTTCAGAAGGAGAGAGAAAGGTAAGAGAAGTGAGGATTTCAGCTTGTCAACAGTCTCTATAAGGATACCAGTAGCTATGGACTGTCACAATAATTACAACAATTACTGTTGTAATTTCTTACAACAAATAATAAATATGCCACAGTAGTGATTGCATTCAGAATTGTTCAAATAAATAAAAACACGTGAAACTACTTAATGTCAAGTCAGAACATTAATGTATCTAACTTGCTATAATGATTCTACACATCAATAACCCTAAAGTGTCTAAGATGTATTTTCTCCTAGTCCTATTACTCAACTTCTGCTTAACTGGAGTTTAAGCAAAGCAAATGTTCAGGTAAGTTCCACGGATAAGTAGCAAATAATTATTATTCAATAAAAAGTCCATTTCCACTCACATTTCTGTCAAATGCATATATGAAAATAAATTTAACTCTTCATTTCAAAGCTAACTCTTGCATTCACCAATGCATTTATATAAGTAATGTTGTGACTCCTTATAATTTAGTAACTCACAGCCAAAATCACCATAATCATTCCTGCACTCATCATGATTAAAATAAGCGTCAAGTTTCATCTACAGATCTTGAGCTAAATATTATTTGACACATTTGTTTCTGATGACAGTGTCTGTCCTAATTTATCATTCATTCTCAATATTATTTGCTTCTTCTTAAGCAACAAATGAATCCCCAGAATCCTGGGACTGTCCTATCCTGCCCACAAGTCAAAAGAAAAATTTCCACTAAGGTACAGAAGAAATACCACCATCACAGTACTTATAGTTTAAATGCTCTTCAAAACATGTTACTGAAACATTATAAAAGAGCATCACAGTTTTGAGGAATCAGAGTTCTAGTCCTGATTTAGGCATGAAAACCAGCTGGATCACCTTGGGGTCAGCACACTCTCAGACCAATCCATCTTACAAGGTTGCTGTTGTGGAGAAAACAGGAGGAGGAGGAAGTATTATATGTTTGTGTTTGCCCTTGAGTTATTTATACAAAATATGAAAGGTTCCTTTAAATAAATTAATAAATACATTCTGAATGCAGCAGGTGAATTTAGAATGCCATGCATCAACAGCATGACTTGATCAAAGAACTTACCTAAAATGCTCAACTGTGCTATTGTTTAATGAAAAGCAACTTTCAATGTTACAGGTGGAAGAATTGCATAAGGGTGGGTTATTTTTTCTGTTTCATCTATTTAAAATTCAAAGTTTCATTTATATATAAACAGGTATATACTGGTATAAAGATAGCAAGATAGAATTAGATTTTTTCCCCTAAATTAATTGTATTTAAAATCATGGCACCTACCTTTTAAAAATTCAACATGACAGAAAAAGCATTATATTACTAGCAATTGTTTTTTCTCACATAGTGCATCCTATGTATAATTTTTAGAATCCAATGTGTTGTAAAAAACTAATTTAATCTCACTTCTGATATTTAGCATCTTGGAGATTCATGAGGGAAAAAAATGTTTTTCTACATTATCTGTTGCTTCAAAGTTTTCAGTCTCCAGTTTCTTAAGACCACAACTTTCCAAACATCATAAATTCTCTACAAGAATGGATTTATTGAAGCCTACCACCACATAACGAGCATATGACAACTACCACACAACTAAAATTATTACCCCGGGGCATGAAAATGTTGAAAGCCATAAACAGAGCCTTTCAGAAGTTCACCCTCTTCTACCCATTGCGTCATAAGATACAGCTGGCAAGGATCCTGTGTTAACAGCGGCCAATCAGATTCCTCTGGAAGGATCACAAGCAAAGCAATCAAAGCATCTCCTTCAAATCAACAGTAGCTTTTATCCCAACGGTGGGACCAGCAGCTCTGCCACAAAGGCCTTCGCTACAAGATTCCCAACCGTCCCCGATTGCTCATGGGTTTTTCTATTCCAAAAACACTTTTTTTTTAATCCAGCTCTCCATGCAATGACAATAGCCAACTTCCACTTTGGCTGTGGAAGTCCGTCCCAGGCAAGCAAGCCCAGTCTACTACTGTACACCATCAATTTGGCTTCTTCAATCCTCTCCCCACCAAACTTTTAGCCACCAGGCCGTCCGTGCAAGTCTCTCTCGAGATCCTCCGGGGCTGCCAACATCATCCCCACTACCACCGCGCCCCAAGTCGTCGTCGCCCCCTCCCTCCCCCGCCTCCTCCTACGCACCTCCTCGGCCTGTTTACGCAGCGCCTTCTCCCGCTCGTACTGGGTGAGGAGCTGCTCGTTGTCGTCCCGCAGCAGCTCCAACTCTACGCTGGTTTCCTGGCTGTGCGCACAGACCGAGTCCAGGTTCTCCAGCACGGCCACCACCAGCGGCATCAGTTCGGCCACCACCTCCTCGTCGTAGCGCCCGATGAGACGCTCGAACTCGCGGTAGATAGAGCCCGCCAGACCAGACACCCGCTCTGACATCATGGCCGGGCCGGGACCGCCCGGATCCTCCTGGTACACCACGCCGTCCGCCAGTTCCATGGTCTCGGAGCAGACGGCGCACAAGGAGCCGGCCGGGCGCCCAAGGCCGGAGGCGAAGAACCCGCAGGAGATGCAGCGCCTCCCTCCGCAACGGAATCTGGACGGGAAGGAAGCCTGGGTGAAAGGCGCGCGGCGCTGACCTCACCCACGGCGCCGAAGCGGAGGGAGGGGACGCGGGGCAGTGGCGTCAAAAGTGGGCGGAGCTTTACCCAAGCCACGAATTCTCCAGGCCTCGGGAGTGGGGAGGTGGGTGGGGCTTAGAGCTGCTGACGTGCCGTGGAAAAGAAACTAGGGCGGGGCGGGGCACTTGGTTGTCTGGATGGCTGGGAGGGGAGGGGCTGGGAGCGGGTTTGAGCAGGCGGTGCCGCGGTTTGCGTGGATGATTCAGGGAGAAAATTGGTGGGTAATTTATTCCGATTGCACCACCCCGTTTATATCCCACCTTTATCCCTATGAATAAGCTTCCGAACGAAGATCTGAATCGCCTTTCCTCCTTGGAGCTCAAGGCGGTGGTCGCAATATTCAGGCGTAGGTTGTGCAGTCTGCTTGCGCGATTGCTTGGCAGCGGCGTGCCTTTCGCGCAGCACAACCGTTGTGGGTTGGCGTGTAGGGTGAACCCAGGTATACTGATTTTGTAAGCCTTAGATGTGCCTTTGTTAGGTGAGGGCGACCACATTTGCTTTATGATGATAATGGCTTAGTTTTTAATAATACGCAAAAACATCCAAGCTGCAGTGGCAGTGGCCTGATTTTCGAATAAACATACATAGGCTTGGTCAATAAAACTGTTTCCGTGGGATGTTTTCCCACGGATTAAATGTCATTTACTCGAGCAGATTTTCTGAGTTCACATGACACAGGGAACTGACAGACTTTATGTATTGGCTTCATGCGTACCACGTGTTGTAACGTGGGTTGGGTCGTTATCATCGGCATGCAATGTGAAGATAGAATCTGGCTGCAAGAGAATTTGGAGTGAGGAGAGTGGGAGAATTAATGATAACTGCTGGCAAAAATAAATATTTGATTTGTAGAAAAAATGGCAGTTACAGGGGCAAATTATAGTGGAGAATGAAGCCTATTAGGGCATGACTAAAGAAGCAAAAACATTTTTACCTTACCTTAATTTCACAATGAAAATGGAAACTTGTGGAGCTAAAATTGATATTCAAAAAATAATAGTAATCTTTCATACTTGATTAATATTCCTCCTTATTAATATCTCATTGCAAATGTGTTTATCCCATATTTTTACTTACATGTCACTGTAACTATGCATACAATATAGATAATGAGAAGATAATAAGAATTGGAAAAGGTAGATGAGAACAACATGATTTTGTGTCTATTTCTTTCAGGAGGGCCCTTGGTGTTAAGACAAATATTAACAGAAAAGATGGTTAGTAAGAAAAATTGTAAAAACTTGAATATGTAAAATATCAGGATAAAAAAACCCAAAATCAGAATTATTAAAATTATAGTGTCTAGACACATTTTTAAGCAAAATGAGCAAGTATATATTTACTTGAACATTTAATGCTGTACTGTAATTTTTGAAGAAAAGATCGTCTGAGAAATTCCAGTAGCTATGACTATTGTGTGACAATTTTGCTGTCCGCATACAAATAACATTGGCATTTAGGACACAGTTTAGGAGTATGCCTTTTAATGAGCTCCCTCTACTGGTCCCACAAGAGTATATGTTCTATATTTCTTCTTTAAATCAAATCCTTTCATCACAGCAGTTATAGCCTAAAACGGGTGTCAGCAACCTGTGGCTCCGGAGGTGCATACGGCTCTTTGGGACCTCTGCTGTGGTTCCCTGTCGGGTGATCCCACCACTGGCTGGCCCAGCTCCTTGTCCTTCCCTCCCAGTCACTCCTTCCCTGGCCTGAGAGGGTAAGGGCGATGACGGGATGGGGATGGAGAAACAGGCAGGACAGAGACAGAGAGAGGAGGAGAGGGGGGGGGAGGGGGAGAGAGAGAGAGAGAGAGATCAAAAGGGTTTTGTGGTGTTTTTTAACAACCGGTTTTCTGCCCTAATGACCGGCTGGATAGGTGTGGCTAGGGGGTCGTGTGACTGGTGGAACTGAATGATGTTGAGTTGGCCACATCCACCCAGGTTTTGTGGCTCCCTGTGTTTTCTTTTCTGTGAGAAATGGGTCCAAATGGCTCTTTGAGTGTTTAAGGTTGCAGACCCCTGCCTTAAGAAAACTTTTAAAAATTGAGATAACTACTTTAGGGGAAACTACATCTACCTAGTTTTCTTGAATGATTACTGCATGGGCAAAGTACATGAATGGAACAGGTGGCACAATGGAATAGAATTCAGCATACATGTCATAAATTCCCTTATATTTGGGATAGTTATTGAATTATAATCATAATTTTCAATATTCCATGTAATTTATTTAAAGTAAGTCTCATAGATCTTAGTTGGACTGACCCATTTGTAGACATTAATCACACAGAATATGCTGTGAACCAAGCAAATGCAATGGTCCAATGATGTTGAGTGACCACACACACAAAGGTTGAGGATATATGTGGTCAACTCTTCATTGTCTTACATAGTGACCTTATATAGTTTGTTACTTTCACGTTACAGCATATTTGGCAGCATATCATTGGCTCACAGAATCTTCCAGGTAACTAGAATCTTTGGTTAACTATTACTGCTTTGCTTAAGCACTTATAATGTTTAGCTTTAATTAAAGTCTAACACACATCCCACTTCCTCTCCTCTTGTTTACAGACTTAGGGTCTTATTTTCTAATGCCATTTCCTGGTGCCTACATGCAAGTAACCTTCCTTATCTGAGGTTTGCCATCCAAGATAGGAAAATTTCCTGCACATATGCGGACTGCAGACACCTACACAGTGACACCTGAAAGATCTGTCTGTCTATCTGGTTTGTATGGCTGCCCAGCCTAAACTATCTTAAACTCCATCCAACTCTGGGCAGCTCAAAGATACAATTTTTTTGTGAATTAAAACTTTTATTATTACAAAGGGTATTCCTAGACAGATAAGTCTATTCCACAATGTTCTGTCTATTTTATTATTGGCTTTATACCTTGCCTTTATATCCATTTAATACTCAACATGATTTATAAGGCAAAAATACAAATATTGAGAATACAAAAGGCAAACAAGCAATGTCAACAGAATTAAATCCCAAATAAATTATTAAATAAGTAACAGTTACAAGCTTAATGGAAGATATATGTGTTTTTACCAATATTCTAAATATTGGGGAAATGGTACAGAAACAGTTTTGCTGAGGTAGTGTATTCTACAGCCCAGGAGCCACCTGGGAGATCACCAAAAATATTCACTTTCCCGTGTCAGTAAGAAGTGGGCCCCAAAGTATTCAAGAGTAATTACAAAACAGATTTAACCTTGAGTTTTTGCCAATGGCTGGTCTTTTTTGCAAGAACAAAATTAACATCTTTGATCATGCAAAGAATATTCTATAACATAACTGAAACAAAAATTGCTACTGTAATCATTAGAGTGTTCCTTAATTCAATTTTCACCTTTGGATATGTGCCATAGCAACCTTCTGTATCCCCATATTTTCTAGAAGGTGTCAATTTTGATTATTCCCCAACTAGCCTGGCTTTTAATTGTAGAGATGGGAAGTGACACATTAGAAAACTGCCAAGCTGGAAGAAATTATCCTTTAGTAATTACTAATTATCTCTTATTGGAATTACTAATTAAAATTATGGTACAAAAGTACTACAAGTAGTCCTTGATTTACAACAACCCACTTAGTGACTGTTCAAAGTTACAATGCCACTGAAAAAGTGACTTATGACCATTTTTCACACTTATAACTGTTGCAGCATCCCCATGGTCATGTGATTTACATTTGGATACTTGACAACTGGTTCATATTTATTGCAGTGTCCCAGAGTCATGTGATCCCCTTTTGCGACCTTCTGACAAGCAGTCAATGGGGGAGCCAGATTCACTTAACATCCATGTTGCTAACTTAACAACTGCAGCGATTCACTTAACAATGTGGCGAGAAAAAACATAAAATGGGGCAAAACAAATTTCTCACTTAGCAACATAAATTTTGGGCTCAATTGTGGTCGTACATTGAGGACTACCTGTACAGATACGGTGAAGGGAATTCCTTCTTTCCCTTTTCAGTATGAATCATTTAAGATAGATTCCTTCTCTCTGATTTCCTGAGTTCTGATGCCAAAACTCAAAAAAGGAAAAATTGTACCAGTTCCATTATAGGACTCAGGGTAGGATATATTTGTCTCCCATATAACTGTTGATTAGACCTAAACCCCTTTGCCAAATAGTTCAACCTAGAGAAAAAATGTATATGCTGCCTGCAATAGGTAAGTAAAATTTGGTGATTTGTACATCCAAACCAGGGGTGAAATTGATCTGGTAGCGATGGCAGAGGGTGGTTCGGAAAACCAGTAGCAAAAATACCTGTCCTCACCCCCCCCCCATGTCCAGCTGAGCCGCACAATCATCAGAGGCTTATTTTTTTACTTTTAAAGGCATTTTTTTTCTACAACCTCTTTGGCCAAAGAGGTTGTAAGGAAAAAATGCCTTTAAAAGTCTCTGACAATCCCAGCTGAGTTGCCTGATCGTCAGAGGCTTATAAAAGCATGTTTTTCTGCAACCTCTTAAGGTTGTAAAAAAAATTCTTTTAAAAGTAAAAAAAAAAAAAAAGTTGGCCACACCTATCCAATCACATTACCCCCCCATACACCAAGCCACACCCACAGAACTGGTAGTAACAAATTTTATATTTCACCACTGATCCAAACTAAACTGCTTCAGGTTTTACTCCACCTTCAAAATTACAAGGCCTACATCTTCTAGCCTAAGGATAGACCAGAGAATGGAATTTGCTAGCCTACATATAATCTTCATAGATCACACTGAGAAGAAACCTAATACTGTTTTGTTTAGAAATACATTTATGGCAGTGATTCTGAAAAAAGTACAAAGACTGAATGCAAACTATGGTTCATTGAAAAATATACTACAATGGTTGTGATCATTTATGAATGTATGAGTATTAATATATTCATGGATGCATATTATACAATATATTATTCAATAATATATTAGCACGTCAGTTTCCGGTGGCCCTGGATGAAGCAGATTACCTCGATCCATGCCAATCGGGTTAAGGCCTGGGTACAGCACAGAGACGGCATTGATCGCGCTGGTGGATGCTTTCTGGAGGGCTTGGGACAGGGGTCATTCCTTGGTCCTGGTTCTATTAGATCTCTCGACGGCTTTTGATATCATTGACCATGGTATCATGCTGCAACACCTCGAGGGGTTGGGAGCAGGCAGCACTGTTTTACAGTGGTTTGCCTCCTACCTTGGGTCATACGCCAGCAGTGTTGGCAGGGGGGCAG
Organism: Masticophis lateralis; assembly: GCA_030761175.1. Classification (NCBI taxonomy): domain Eukaryota; kingdom Metazoa; phylum Chordata; class Lepidosauria; order Squamata; family Colubridae; genus Masticophis; species Masticophis lateralis. The sequence goes on from JAUDYJ010000002.1 coordinate 122,360,566, forward strand.
AGGTTGGCCATGAGGCCCCTCACTTGTGGGGTGCCCCAGGGGTCAGTCCTCTCACCCCTTCTGTTCAACATTTACATGAAGCCACTGGGAGAGATCATCCATGGTTTTGGGGTGGGGTTTTTATAGCTTTTTATTTCCACCCCGAACCAGTCCAGTGATGCCCTCGACGTGATGTCCTGGTGCCTGGAAGTGGTATGGATCTGGATGGGAAATAACAGGCTTCGACTTAACCCAGCCAAGACCGAGTGGCTGTGGATACCGGCATCTCGGACCAAGCAAGAGGTTCCAATGCTGTCTATTGGGAGCGAGGTGTTGCCCCCCGTAGACAGGGCGCACGCACAACTTAGGCATCTTCTTGGGCTCACGGCTGAGTTTGGAGGATCATATCACGACCGTGACCAGGGGGGCATTTGCCCAGGTTCGCCTGGTGCGCCAGTTGCGCCCATACTTGGACCGAGATGCCTTACACACAGTTACCCATGCGCTACTCACCTCCCGGATCGACTACTGCAATGCTCTCTACCTGGGGCTGCCCTTGAAGATCACCCGGAGGCTTCAGCTGGTGCAGAATGCAGCCACGCGGGTTGTTGCGGGAGGGACCCAATACTCCCATATTACACCACTCCTGCGCGGCTTGCATTGGTTGCCAGTTGCCCTCCAGGTGAGATTCAAGGTGCTGGTGTTAACCTATAAATCCCTTCATGGCTTAGGTCCAGGCTTTTTGTCGGACCACCTGCAACCAGCGTCAACTTCCCATCGCCCGATATGCTCTCACAGAGAGGGCCTACTCAGGGTGCTGTCGGCTAGCGACCCCCAGGGGTAGACCCTTCTCTGTGAGTGCCCCCACCCTTTGGAATCAACTTCCCTTGGAGCTCCAGCTAGCCTCTGACCTTTGTACCTTCCGCCGTGAATTGAAAACCTGGCTATTTATGTCCCCCGGCCTGGACTGATGGGATAGTATATTTTAACTTTTTTAAAAAAATACTTTTTTGATATTTTTTTATGTGTATTTGTTGTTTTTACAATCGCTCAGTCGATTGTCGTTGTGAGCCGCCCTGAGTCCTTGGAGATAGGGCGGCATACAAATTTTATAAAATAAATAAATAAAATATTTGCCATTAAATATATGGATTTTATGAAGGATGACTATAGGAGCTATTCTGTTTCACTTTAAAGTTTGTAAAAGTAATGTAGGTGAGATATAAAAAACTAAAAAGTGTCACAGATATTACTGTATATACAACACCACTGCAATGTAATTTAAGTGAAGAATCATGGAATTTACAGTATGTAAAGAAGATTCATAAAACTCAGCTTTGGTTTTGTTTAAAACATACTGCATATCTCAGTTTCAATAATCATGATGGAAAATAAAGCTTTTATGCTGATGATAATTAAACTCTTACACCAATCTCCAGTTTAAGGCAAATTTAGTATAGCTGCTTATGAAATGTGCTTTTACAGGAAAAGATTAACATTACAGCCATTAAGCTCTACATCTGTTACAGTATTATGTAATATTCTGTTTTGAAAACGGGGGGTTTACCTAAACATCCATTTATCTACTACACTAGGTGCACGTTTTCAAAGTATGTGTCATTATGCTACATTTTTCTCCCAGTTGTGGGATGTATGCAATAGTATGCTGACTTCCAAGAAATTATCTCTATAACAGACCTATCTTAAGCACTTGAGCATGCTTGGAGAAAAATAAGGACAGTAATAGCTGTTGTCTAGGACCATTCCAAGAAAGACCACAGCTTTTACAACACGTAGAGTTGGGCAAAACTCCTCCTGGTCATGGCTTCTACATCTTCCATCAGGGAGTGTGAAACCAGATTGCAAACTTCATATTGAAACCTCTGTGTTTTGGGGAGAGTAACTATAACTCCATCTAAAGTTAGAAATAAGTCACCTTCTGAATCAACAGCTGGGGTTGAGTAAACTTCTGTTCCTTTCTATTCAGAACTTTAGGTTGAAGATATTGGCTCAAGATTTCTACTGCATCTCCCCTTTGGGAAAAGAGGAGACAATTGAAATTATCTACATATTGATGACACTGTACCCCATTCTGTCAGATTATCTTTCCCCAGGAGCTTCATGTAGATATGTATTAAAATAGAGAAGTAGAGTCAAGACTTGGAGTGTTTTGCTGGAGAGCAGTGGTGAGTTCCTCCCGGTTCGGCCCGGTTCGGCCACCCTGCACCCCCCCCACCCCCTGCGCCCCCGTGTTATTCTTACCTTTTATTTGGCCCCACCCCCAATCTATTGCTGCCTCCTATGTCCCAGCTGATGGCTAGAGGGAAAAAAAAACTGTTTAAACTCTTGCCGCAGGGTTTCAAAGGGCCGCCCTACAGCTGATCAGTGTTAAAAGAAAACAAATGAGTAGACCAGTGCCTGCAAAAATACATGAGTAGATCAGTGTCTGCAAAAATACATGGGTAGACCAGTGCCTGCAAAAAATAAATGGGTAGATCGATACAGCTCTGCAAGCAGTTAAAAGCCTGGTAGACCAGTACCTCTGCTAAATCCTAAATAATTGTCACATGACCATTAAGCCATGCCCACAAAATAAGCCATGCCCACAGAACCGGTAGTAAAAAAATTTAGAACCCACCCCTGGAAGGTACATAGGAAATCACTCTGTCTCTGCAGCATCGGCCATGTGACTGAGTGGGCGTGACCAACTTGATGTCACTCACAGCAAGGTGATGCCCCACCGTGCTGTGACTTTGAGTTGACCATACCCACTCAGTCACATGATCACCAAGCCACCAAATAAGCCACGCCCACAGAACAGGTAGTAAAAAAATTTGGAACCCACCCCTGCCGAGCACAATGGTTGTGTTTTCCCCAAGGGCCGCCAGGCCGGCGAGAAGCAATTCTCCCACAAAAAGGCTGGATTCCCACTGCGAGCAACAAGAAAATCTAATCGGTCCTCAGGTGGGATGGGGAGGGTTTCTCTTCCTTCCTTGTGAATTAAAAACCCACGTTAGAGCTGCAGAGGAGGAGGAGGAAGAGGGGGACTTGCTGCACAAAAGCCCCAAAGGCTGTGCAAAGCTGCAAACCTCGGGTGAGCTTGCAAAACAAACTCAATGAACCTCACAAGAAGGAGGAGGAGAAAGTCGCGGTTGCCTTGCCTTCCCTCTTGCCATTCCAAGCCCTGCCCAGCCTCGAAGCTGGCAGAGGAGAAGAGGAGGAGGACTGCTTGGTGTGATGCCTGCATTCTCCCCCCCCCCCTTGCACGGGCAGCCACCACGGTCTGCCCCGCACAAGCCACGGGCGTTGCATCAGCGCGCTGGAGGCAAGCAGAGCCACAGACCAGTTTTGCAGAGGAAAATAGCACAGCAGCGGTTATCCATGCCCTGTTTCTTGCCAGCCAGACAGGAGAAAGGGGAGGAAGAGTGGTGAGGGTGCGGCTGTGTCTTCCTGGCCTTTGCTGGGCATTCCCCCCCCCTGTCCCCCCAATCATTTCCGAAAGACTCGAGAGGCATTTCAGGCAAAGGTAGCAGCTGCTGCGTCTCCCCCAAGGGCGTGGGGGGTTAGGGTTAGCTGGACACCAACCTCGGAAGGCAAGCGGGTGTGGGGGACCGCCAGGAAGGCAGCATGGAAGGCAGGCAAGCATGGCAGGGCTGCGGGGGAGTAGGCTGCTAGCTCCCTTCCCCGCAGCCCTGCCATGCTTGTCTGACTTCCACATGTCCTTCTGCTTGCCTGCCTTCACAAGCTGGCCATAGGGAGGTCAGGAAGGCCATGTGGAAGGCAGGCAAGCATGGTAGGACTGCAGGCCGCGGACCGGTTTGGGGGCGTGGCTAGCCAGCGGTTGCTACTGGTTCGGCAAACCGTCCCCAATCTCTGCTACCAGTTTGCTTGAACCGGTCCAAACCGGTAGCATTTCACCCCTACACTAAAGGCACCTTTATGTTCCAGTATCAACCAGTTACCCAACAGAATTATGCCCCAGACTACCAAAGCTTTCTCCATGATTCTGGGGATGGACCGTTCACATAATTTGTCTTCTGCAGGATGGTGGTGGCATCTTTTAATGCCATGGTCACTGTGATTAGTTTATGTCTCCAAATTCAAATTATCTTTATTGTCAAGAGTACAACATGTATACAATGAGATTGGCTCAGCCCCTTTCGTGCACCCCCTCCCCAACACAGCTTTCAGTGAAAGACAAAGAAAAATCCCTCCATTATCAGATAACATCTAAGCTGCTCCAAGATGGAAACCAGTGTGAATGTATGACTGCTCCTGTCTGTTAGGCCTGGCTGGAATGACTTGGACTAACCCTATAATTGTTATGGTATCCATGAAATCCCAACGATAAAGGAAGATTGAAGCTTCTGAGCATACCAACCACTAACTAACTAACTCTGGAGTGGCATTGACCAGCTTGGGCAAGGATGCTGCTGTAGCTCCAACAGATGGTCTGTAGGATCCAACATGTAAAAGGCCTTAGGTCTGGTCACGTGTGGAAAAATGCTTCTAGAGACTGCCGAGGTTTCCTGAGAGACTGTTTAACCCTTTAAATTCAAGAGGTGACTACAGTTGTGTCACAAAATGAATGTAGGCAGTTGCTCTAAATCAGCTCAGGTTATGAATTGCATTCTCAGCTTTGCACAAAATAAAGCTTTTTATACCAGGCTAAACCTGTGTGGGCTAAGGTAGGACAATACACTTGCTAAAGTATGATTGACTAGGTTCCAGATCAATGGGCTGTATAAACTCAGCTGATATGATTTCTGACTCATTGGGTTACTGAACCCAGACAAGCTGAGTTGATAAACAAGGGTAAAATTATCCATGGATGCATGTGTAGTCCAAACATAGCCACTGTCCACTGTGATTAAAGTTAAGCAAAAACCTTTGCTATCTGCTATGTGGGTTTTGTCTAAAATGAATCCTAATACATGTTGGTAATGTTTTTTTGTGGTTTCCAAAGACATTGAGATGTCATGATTCTTCAGTGGACATTTGTAGGTATTTCACTCATTGTTTTGCTTCTAATGGATTAAGCCATTAAGCACAAAACCCTAAAAAAAGAAACCCATACAAACAAAAATATGAAGCACTTGCCCACTCTAGAGGATAACGTTAGACCTATTAATCTCTAAGGTCAATTTCTTTATCCGCTAATGTGCCATGGGGTTTTGAAAAGGCCAAATGAGGTGAATAGGGCAAATATTCTTAGTCTTAAGTAGATACTATATCTGCCGGTCCAATAGTGCAAACAGAGGTTTGGGGTTACATAATATGCAAAAGCTTAGCACGCTACCCAAAATGGAAGAGTGGCAAGATGCGCCAGGAGGAGGATCGTGTACCGTAAGGAAGTTGTTCTGATCTTCTGAATTTAGTGCCTTCTGCCCAAACCTCCTCCGGTTCTGCCAGGTTTCCATCCTTACCGCACGTTCCATACAAACAATAAGACAAAAGGCTGCTTCTCCGCCCCTACTCGCAGGAAAAATTAGCAGGTATTGGATCTATTTGGGTAAGGGGGACATCTAAAAATACATCTAGAAGAAGCCGGGTTCAGGGGAAACGCCACACTCCGTCCCTTTCATTCGAGGAAAAAAACACGGGGGCAGGAAGAGCTCTCCTTAGGAAAGGGGGGGGGGAGCCACTCCCCTTTCCAGGGCCAGACTTCTTCAGCGGGAAAATCCCACTCGCGAATCAGGAAAGGCAACCTACGCGGTCGCGGGTGGGCCAAGTGGAAACACGACAGCGAAGCCCGCCTTCTTTGTTGCGGCCAAGGGGCGGGTCGGTGAGATCCCGGCTTTAGCTCAGGCTGCCCCCTCTTCGCTCCTCCTCTTCCCCAGAAGGATTTCAAGGAGGCAGCAGCTGTAACCACGCCGCCCCGCTTGCCTTGCCTGCCTGGATCAGATTTTCCTGTGATTGGGGTAAGTGGTTTGTGTTTGGCTTGCCTCCTTTTTCGGAGAGAAGCAATAAAATCCGAAGCCTCGGAGCGAAGGAAAAAGAATCGTAGAGACAGAGGAGCGGAACTGGCCAACCTCGCCAGGATGACCAGGGGAGTGGGGGGTGGGGGGGGTGGAGGGGTATTTAACAACAACAACAAAAAAAAAACTTCGCAGCTGCCACGAAAGCAACATCAGCAATTGCTCGAATCGCTTCTTTGTGAAGCCCTTTCACGGATCCAACCAAGCCGGCGGAAGGCGTCGTTCCCCTTTCCGGTCTCCGTAACCTGAAGGCGGCCGAGGCGCTCCCCCTCTTCTCGGGCGGCCCCACCTTGGCTCGAGCAATTCGCCTGCCGCGAAAATGGGGCCGGCGCTACGGGATTCGTTTCTTGGAGACGAGAGCGGCACCTTCCCGGGTTGCTGAGTGTAACCTCGAACACGTGTCGCCGCCGCCGGCGAGCCGGGGAACAAAGCGTGACACGTGGATGGACGGGCCTCTGCTATAGCCTTTGGAAGGGAAACTGCCCGCAGTACGTTTTTAGGATGACCCAAAAAAAGAAGGGCCGCTCGAGCTCGAGAGAAAGCAACTCTGGGGGAAATAATCGCCAGAGACGAACAGTCTTTGAGTCAGTTTTTCGACTCCTAGCGACTGCCTGGACCTAGTCCCTAAAGTTTTCTTGACAAGGTTTTTCAAAAGTAACTTGTCTTTGCCTCCTCCCTAGAGCTGAGAGTGAGTGACTGGCCCAAGGTCACCCAGCTGGCTTTGTGCCTCAGGCAGGTCTAGAAATCATGACCTCCTGGTTGCTGGAGGTGCAGGTTAACCACTATAGTACAACAAACTGGCTCTCTATAGTAATCTAGGTGGTGATAAACTACAACTCCCAGCAATCCTCATATTGGAAATACTATGAGGGTTTCCGGGTATTGTAGTTTAATGATCTCTTGAAATTATGAACATTTTTGTCTACTTGCTGACCATGAAACAGTTTGTTACTTTAGCAATCCAGGTCAGAGTAGATTAGAGTCTGGCTAGTTCATTTTTAGAAAGGATATTAATGTAGCATTTTTAGGGGAGAATACAGCTTTTTTTAAAGAATCTAAAACAGGAGGAAAACAGGACCTCCTTGATGAGCAGGAAGATACATTCTAGAGACATCAGAATTGGAAGAGGCCTACTTATCAAATTGACTGCTCAGCCAGAAATGATAGAGCTAGTGCATTCCTTTAGCAAGAGATACTTCATTTCTTCAGACTTTATTCCACTGTTAAAATAACATGCTTTTACCAGAAGTATTTAACTGCAGTAGTCTTGTGATGGCACTGAGCCATCTAATTTTCTCTATGTCACGGATTTATCCCTCCCTTCTTTAGCCAAGCAAACCTAATATACCTGTCTCTTCATGCTTTGGCTCTTATGTACTTTAAAATCTTTTTTGCTATAACTTGCTAGTCACCAACCCATTTTCTCCATTTAAAAAATGGCAAAACTGAAGTGTTTTGCAGTTGATTTTCACTGGTTTCTTTCTGCTTTTCTCTTGCAGAATTATGGCTTCTAATACAGAACGTACATTTATTGCTATCAAGCCTGATGGAGTCCAGCGGGGATTAGTGGGTGAAATCATCAAACGATTTGAACAGAAGGGTTTCCATCTAGTAGCTATGAAAATGATCCATGTAAGTTTCATATTTGGCCCATGTGGTTAATTGATAAATTATATACACTCTCTATATGAATAAAATATTCTCATATATTGAACTGCATCAGTTTAAGTTAGAATTAGACTAAGCAATTCAGAGCTATTTTAGCCTACATTTCTGGCATTCTGTTCTTCCTCTTGAGCTTTCTACTCACTTATAGGAACGCAAAACTAGCACATTTTGAGAGTTCAAAATCAAGTGGATTCAGAGAAGAAGGCATTGGCTGATGGCGTTTATTTTCTAACAGCTAAAATATTTTAACATAAAGAGAGAATTTCTCCACAAACTTCACATAATTATAACATTCTGCATTGTCATTTGGGAGATTATTTCCTGATTGCGTCAAGGAATATATTATGGTTATTATCAGCTTTTTAATTCAGCTCAGGTTACAGTTGTAAAGGTAAATACATTTTTAATATCTATGACCATTTCTAGCAACTTATACAAAGCTCAAGCTGGAGTGCAGGCTGCTTTAGAAAGTAAGTCAATTAATCTTGATTATTTTCAATCTGAAAACAAAAATAACTTCTGCATGCTCAAATTTATCTTTTTACTGATCTGTCTGGCAGTCCTTTTGTTTCCCGAGTTGTAGAAAGTTCTCTTAAAACCATAAAGCAATACAAATGGGCTTGTCTGACGTTGGTTAGAAAACTGTACTTGGCAAGATGGTATGTAGCTTTTACAGTAACAACACTATTGGATGATCTCTTAAGATTTGTTATCTAAACTAGTACTAAGGGAAATTAGCTGTGTTTATTTTCTTACTTGGTGTGATATTCTTAGTTGTGTTCACAGAACGCAGGTAACATTATCACTTGCCCCCACATACCAGCAGCATATGATCAGAAGAGGCCCCATGAAAAATGGTAATTGACATTTTCAAGCTTCTTAAGGTACCAAAAAGGATGCTTTGAAGCAACAATTGGCTACATTTTTCCTTTGTGCATTTAAAATAAGGGTGGTTAGTTCTACAATGAGCAGAGAAGGCTCATGTGTTTCTGCCTGTCTTCCATTTTTTCCTGGCTGAGTAGAGGGTATGAAATAACGGGTGGTAAAGCGCCTCTATTTATTCCATTTTTGAAGGCTGTCTAAGAACATTGTTCTGGCACCTGGACAAGAGGTTAATCTTGTCATCCTTGTTCTGATAATTGATTGAGAGGAGTTAATTTTCCTTCCTCTACACCCCAAATTAGATTATGCTTTCCTCTTATCTGCTAAACTCTCTCATTGATCCTGGTGCAAACAGGGCCATTCAGAGAAGACAGACTTAAAATAGATTTCCACTGATAAAAGAGGATTAATCCATTGCTGTTTTTCTTTTCTCTAAAGGCATCTGAAGAACTGCTTAAAGAACATTACATTGACTTGAAAGACAGACCTTTCTATTTAGGTTTAGTTAAATATATGAATTCTGGGCCTGTAGTAGCCATGGTAAGTATCTATTTATGAACATTTATTTAACTCCCACTCGCCTCCTTTTTTCCTGAGAAAAATAATTTAACAGTTGGGCAATTTACCAGCTTTCTTATAGAACACTATCAAGCATTTTCCTCTCGGAAATAGCAAATGTAGTAAAGGTAAAGGTTCCCCTCGCACATATGTGCTAGCAGTTCCTGACTAAGGAGCGGTGCTCATCTCCGTTTCAAAGCCGAAGAGCCAGCGCTGTCTGAAGACGTTTCCATGGTCATGTGGCCGGCATGACTAAACGCCAAAGGCACACAGAACACTGTTACCTTCCCACCAAAGGTGGTCCCTATTTTTCTACTTGCATTTTTTACGTGCTTTCGAACTGCTAGGTTCAAAATGTAATACATGATAATAAATACTACATGTATTTAAAAAGTACTGCTCTAGCAAAGGATTGCTATTTTCTCTTGGACCATAGAATTCTGCCCATTTCAGGGATGGTCTGGTGGTTTGGGGGAAATTCCCTGAACAAGAAGTGGTTTATGGTGCTCTGTATGAGGTTTTTTTAATTATATAGTAGACTTTATTTAATATATTGGATGTCTGGTCTGTGATGGTAATAACATTTTGATTGGATTTATCCACATGAGACAAGCTAGTTTCATTCCTGGACTAGAAAATTTTGCACATAGTATTCCAAGTAGGGGAGTAGGGGATATGATAGTAGATACAGGATAATAGATGTAGAAGTAAATTAAACATCCTCATTCCATCATATTAAAATCTTAAGATTGTGTAAATTGGTGATAGATTTGGAATACATAAAAGGAAGAAGTTATATAATAATTTGTAGAAACATGAAATTCATTCTGTAAAATAGCAAATTCAGTTGCAATTTAAAAGGGAAAACTAAGTCCCAATGAATGGGATTTTCAGTGGTGATTAGTATATATTATTATCCATTGTTATTACTGGATAAAAGCTCCGGAATAGGGCTTGGTCTGCTTTAGAACATTAATATGAAGATACTGTTGCATCTGAATTCCCGTTTGCATGATTCCTGCTGGCCAACATGGAAATCAAATGCTATTCTTTGCTAATCTTCTTAAATCTAGCAATTCCAGTTGGTGTCTATAAAGCTAAAACAATATATTAGTATATGATTTTTAAAGATTTATGTAATACGATAATGCCCACAGCTATTCATTCTGACAATATCTTATTTGCATCTATTCAATAAACTTGTTTTTTATAGGTTTGGGAAGGACTTAATGTTGTGAAGACAGGCAGAGTAATGCTGGGAGAAACAAATCCAGCAGATTCCAAGCCTGGCACCATTCGTGGAGATTTCTGCATTCAAGTGGGCAGGTTGGTGCTGCAATTTATTTCTTACAGATCATTATAGGAAGCCTTGCTAGAAATCAAATTGCTTCAAAAATAATGTCAGATACAATTAATTAATTAAGCTGTATAAAATATTGATTCTGTTATGCTAAAGCTTAAATAGCACTTAATGGTGGTAACAAATTTATAAAACGCACTACTAATGTATGAATCGATGTATAGGTGCAAAAAATAGTTAGCAGGCCTCAAGTGCAAGCCCACGTTTTGTATCTTATTCACTAAATGGGATCTCCCATCCTCTTAAAAATAAAATGTTGGAAGGGAGGTATTTTATTCATTGCATAGTCCCCACATTACTTTCAGATTTCTTATTTATTGATTTCTGATGGCTAAAGAAACTGTCTATATTAAAACAAAGTGCCTTGAGAGGAGATAGTTCTTAAGAATTTGACCTAAACCTTTAAATCAGACCTTGACTGATTTAAAAGTGATTGCCAATACTCTGAAGTGTGCTCCCAAACAACTAGGTAACTAAGTTAATTGACAATAAAGGAAAGCAGGCTAGATATTAGCTTTTTTTCAAGCATGTTAATTTAATCTTTGACTAGCATTGATACCATTGATGCACAAGGTAAAGTTTGGCAAAAGCATGCATGACTATAAACTTAATTACAGCTAGAATAATGTGCTGTTAGTAGTAGAGCTAGTATGATCTGAATTACTAGTTCAGAAATGGCCACCTTGTTCAAACTACTTAGTGAAGTCTACATTATAGTTACTTACAGGAGTAACAATGTAAACAGCTTATACAACCATCAGATGTGTCGGTAATAACTTGATTATGGATGGTACTTTCATTATTTATTTACTTACTTACTTACTGGTTCGATTTATATGCCACCCTTCTCCGGAGACTCAGGGTGGCTTACAATGCATTAAGCAAAAGCCTTCATGCTTTTGTATATACCTGCTTAGTAGGGCTTTTGGGCCCCCCCAAGCGGTGTTTTATATATATATATATACAAAGTCAGCTTATTGCCCCCACAATCCGGGTCTTCATTTTACCTATCTCGGAAGGATGGAAGACTGAGTCAACCTTGAGCCTGGTGAGATTTGAACTCGCAATAATTGCAGGCAGCTGGCAGCTAAGTGCTATTTAACAGCACTTTGTGATTAGAAATAAGCTTATAAGTATAAAAATTTTAGCTACAAATAGTCTGTTTTTTTAATTTCTTTAACTGCTCCACCAAATAGCCTAACATCTTTGTCTTATCTAAAGGAACATCATTCATGGCAGTGACTCTGTGGAGAGTGCGCAAAATGAAATCAGTCTGTGGTTCCAGCCTGAAGAACTTGTGGACTACAAATCTTGTGCTCATGAATGGATTTATGAGTAAAGTAGTCCTTCAGAGGAGCCGTGCCTTCTTTCAACAAGTCATTTCATTCCACCCTTGCATTACATGGGAGCAGTTAGCATAGTTACTTCCTTGATTGGCACTATGAAATAAAGGCATCATGAACAAATAAGTGTTCTTGTCTTTAAAGAAGTGAAAAGATAAGTGGGAATTGTTTGAAGTGTATTCATCGTACATGTGGTTGTGGTTTTAAAAAGATCTTCAATAAATACAGATGAGAGACATGCTAAAAAATTGAATTTGAATTCAAGACAAGCTATTTTGGCTATAACAGAAGCACACTTGAAACATCTGAAATGCTTTCAACAAGATCAGAACACTTTGAATTCCAAATGTGTTGCATTTTATAAGGACTGATCTTGCAACAGGACCTAATTAATTAGGCTAATTCCTGGTTAGAACTTGGATGGGAGACCACTAACGAATCCCAGGATGGTGTGTCAAATTGAGGAAACGAAATGCATCCTAGGAGGCAGTGGCAAATCAATTCCATATTCCTGAGAAAAGTATACTAAGTCCAGCATCACTCAAGGGAGTATTACCTTTTGAAAAATCTCCAAATTTTATACTTCTGTAACATTTTATGACATAATTTGCACTGAACATCTTCACAACAAGAACATATTACATCACCTGCATAGTCAAAATTCACCTCTTGAAGACTTTGCAGCTAGCAGTGATCATTCTAAAGCTGATTTTCTCTTGTTTTTTGTAGAGTGAAAGTACATGGTATGCAAATACCAGTTACCAATAAAATACCTTTTTAAATACAGGAAATCCTCAATTTACGACCACAATTGAGCCCAAAATTTATGTTGCTAAGTGAGAAATTGGTTGAGTTTTGCCCCCCCCCTTTACAACTTTTCTTGACATTTTTTAAGTGAACCACTGCAGTTGTTAAATTAGTAACAAGGTTGTTAAGTGAATTTGGTTTCCCCATTGGCTTTGCTTGTCAGAAGGTTGCAAAAGGGGATCACATGTCCCTGGGACACTGCAACTATCATAAATGTGTCAGTTGTCAAGCAACTGACCATGGGGATGGTGCAACGTAAGTATGAAAAATGGTCATGTCACTTTTTTCAGTGCCTTTATAACTTCAAATAATCACTAAGTGAACTGTTGTAAGTCAAGGACCTGTAATACATATCCCCAATCTTAAAAAGCAGAATTCACTTATGACAGAATAGATTCTGGTGCCCAGTATTTTTCACGTCAGAATTTTGTTTCAGAAAACTTAAGATTATTAAACAGCTTTGGCATAGGAGGGATTCCCCTTCCCAGTAGGACTGCATTGCATGGCCCACCAAATGGACTTGCATAGCCTGGCGGCATATTTTAAAATAAACTGCCCCAAAAGGCATGCTGCCAAGTCCTCCCAAGCCTCATAACTTCCTCTGTTACTACTGTTCCACTAGCCACCAACCGGCTGATCAGCACACCAGGTATTCATGGTTTGCAGTGATTTTTATCAGATTTTCCCACCATCACAAGTTGTGTGGACCTCCACTACAGGCTATCCAGGAAAATGGAAACAATGGTTTTCTTTGTGTATTTCTGCTATAATGCAATGACAACTTGGATCTTGGTTTTGTTCCTTTAAAGCTGATGTAGTTTTTAACAAGTGTTACTTGATGTGTGTGACCTTTTAAATTATTAAATATTTCAACTGAATTGATACAGATGGAATAACACAACAAAAAAGTCTGTTCTGAAAATAGTTTTTTAATCAACTGAGCATTCCTAATCATATCCAGGACTGGAGAATAAGGATTGTATAATCCCAGGAACTAAATGGCAAAAGACCTACTTGATTTATGGTGGTTTTATGATGAAAAACTCATCCTAAATCACAGCCATAACATTTATGGCCCATAAAGCTATTTGGCCGTTCTTAATTTGATGTACATATTCAAACACTTTAAGGATTGTGTATCTTCTAAGCAGGTTGTTTTACTGTTACATGCAGTAAGAGTGATCTTTCTGCACCACAATATTTGCTTTCCTATCCTAGGAAAATCTTCATCAAAGGAGACACAGAGTGAAAAACGTCGCAGTGTCTTTCCATGAATCTCTGACTAATAGCGAAATTGATTCAAAATGATGACCTGGCTACATCTGCTAAAGAAAAGGTTCAAGTTACAAATTTGTGATTGAAACATTGGTTGGGCAGATTGGGGCTAAACTAAAGCTACATGAGAGGAACAGTATTGGGCCTGTCACAAATAAAATTATACTTCCATGAAGCAGAAATAGAATTGACGTTTCTTTACAATGGTCAAAAGAGTTACCGTTAGAGCCTATTTAATAAGCTTGAATTAATGCAGAACTATCTCTTATTAGTGATAATGGAGATACTTCATTATACCAATATTTTAAAAGATATTCTTGAACTGTTGAGACAAAATTCACAACCTGGTCTTTTAACATTTTTATTTTGTGTAAAAAAGGCAAATTTAGTGAATTATTTTCATCTTGTACACAAAGTTATATTCTTAATGCTTTTTCACATCCATGCTTGAAAATCTGCAGTCTGTTAAAAATGAAAGTAACATTAATTTCTTCAAAAGCAATTTTCACTGAGTTATGTACATTAGAGGTTTTTAAATGTTCCCATTTGACCACACAAATAACCAAGAAAATAAGATTAAATTTATACAGATAGTGATCTATATATCAAATACATACAGAAATGATGTAAAAACCATTTTTAAACTTCTGCCTCAATCATTTTCCCAGAGGCAGAAGCTCATGCTTTTTTTTCTTTTTTATATAAATGGCTGAGATTTCACTTAAATATGAAAATTAAAAAAAAATCAATTTAATCACAGTTTTAATCCCTTTCCAATAAAGGATTGTTACCAATATATTAGCACCATAATACAAATATTGATGGGAGTAGGTGTTCACATCACATAAAAATGACAACAATAAAAACAAACACTGAAACCCGTGTTAGTATCAATAGAACAAGTCGATAACTGCTTTTGTTTTCCTCTGATTCAGCAAGGAAATTTAAAGCGTGAAAAAGATGTAAAATTCTGAGCTGTACAAAGGAGCCCTTGCAATATAATTTACCTTGCCTGTGGTGCCTTATTTAAAAAGATCCTGCCTTGTGCCAAATACTGTAATATTAGCTGACCCACAGCAGAAGTACAAGTCTCAAACCAATATCCACTCAGCCCCTCCAACCTGATTCCATCCCAGTTTGTTGGTAAATTAGTTCACAGTAAACTGGAGAGTATTCTTAGAACTAAATCATATTTTTAAAAAATGAATGTACCCAATGGTACTGAAAGTTTACAGTCATCTGGTTGCTGTGTTTAAGAGGCCATACATAAGCATTACTCAGGATGAACACTGAAGGAAAACGACAAATGAAAACTACTCTGGAAAAAGATGTCACCCAAGAGTTTCATGGAAAAAGAATCAATTTCAAGATTTGAAAAAAGTTTTCATTTAATCGGGTACATGTATCAGGATGTAGAAATGGGAGCATGGAAATCCTGAAAGGATATCAGTACCTACATAAATATGTAAAATATCTCCAAAATTCAGAGAACCTGCACTATAGCAGTAATCAAGACCGTTCTCTCCCAAACATAATTATAGGTTTAACATCTTGCAGAATTGCTGGTTAACATCAGGTTCTCAGCTGATGTGGGGATTAAATGTGGTTGTGGGTTTTTCCAGGAGCTGCCATATTCAGAGGTAGAAGAAGGCATCTGTTCATCTAGACAAAGGCCATTCCAATGTAAGAGTGACAGAAATTAGTGAAATTCTCCAATCATAACATGCACAGGAATGGGGAAACACTACTGCACTTCATGATTTTCTGCCAACCCTACAGATACAAAATACACACAATGTGTGTCCACTAGGAATTGGGAGTTAACTGTGTCTAAATGTATGCTCTTTTGGTTCAAGCTCGTTTGGATCGTATAACTAAACAATCAATTTCTATGTAAGCCCAAATTTTTATGCTGACCTCAAGGCAAAAGCCATTAGTACAGACCTTATTCAGGATGCCTTTTTCACACTGAGTAATATTATCTTTCTGATAAAAATCAGAAGAATTTGGTATATAAATGTTATTCTGCAAGTCCTCAAGAGTCTCTGACAATGCAGATATTACACGGTGGCCTTTACAAACCACAACATTCATCCTATCAGTTCTGCATTATTACAGCTGAGCATGGCTGACAGAATTATGATCCAAGATGGAAAAAATTATCGATCACTCAGTTTTTGAAGCAAATCCTTCTGGAACCTCGTTTTGCTTTTGAAGGATTGTATCCTACAGGTAAATGGCCTGATGACATGGATCATTTACATTTGGGAGGCACTGGCCTAAGGAATAATTGTGCTAAGGGACTAATGCCTGAATTATGATTTGAGAATTACTGTGATCTAGGGAATCCTTATGTGCGCATGCATATGACTGTATGTGTGTGCACACCTGGGTACACATAAACATGATACAGCTTTTTGCTCCCCTCCCCCAAGAGCAGCTCTTTTTTGTAGCATCATGAACTGCTTTGTAAACCAGGGAAGTTTCAAAAACAGCTGTAATGGAGCACTTGTGAACGAGGGAGGGCAATATATTCCTAGAGGGGAAAAAGAAGGCAAATCAGCTAAGCCCAGATCGCCCCTTGTACTTCTAAGGATTGTGAACATAATCTTTTTAGAGACATAACAATACAGTAAGTATGCAGTTTTCACTTATATTCACAATATTTGACACCCGATACTCAGTTTTTTAAATGTATACACAAAGCAGTTTTCAACAATGGCCCAGCTATGTAAAAGGAAAAAAAGAAAAAAAGAGTAGGAATTGTTTCATACAGTCCTATATTATACAGGAAAAAAATGTACTTCCAGAAGTTACTACAAAATTTTACACCATTATCCCCTCTTGCATAGAATGTGGTAAACCTTTGCATATCACAAATGGTATGTACCCAATAACAAAGATAAGAAAATAATCAAAATTGCTGGTTTTCAACTTTCTATGCGTTTAAAAATTTAAAACATTTATACGCCAAAAATTGACTCTGGGGCTTGGAGAGTTGCTAGTCATAAAGCATTAGATTTAAAGGGTGTAGAGGTTAATCTATAGAATTAATTTTTTTCTAAACCCTACCCTTGAAATAAGAATCAGACAGACTGCTCTAAAGTCGACTTGCTATGACCCAGAAGCAATTACAGAATATAAGCAGTTAATTCCTGAGAGTTTAGTAAATGAACCTTACTGGTAAAAGCAAAACTCTGTGACATATATCATCCCGTCATGACACCAGAATGGAAATGTCAACATTTTAAGTTCTGTGAATTATGCCATCTGATAACTTCCATAGAGATTTAACTATCCAGGAAGAGTTTCCAAGAAATTCAGCATTCATGCCACACTAGTTATGACAAATTCAGCAGCCAAGAAAATACTGTGTTCAATGCAGGCTCCAAAGCATCTTCAGGCAAACCAGCTCCATTTGTTCACAAGTTCTTCCAAATGTGTAGGGAAGAATAATGCAGTCTTCAGGAGCATACTGCTGCATCTTTTCAGGGCATGTCTTCCATCAGGGTGGAAATCAAATGTGTTGCTGTTTCACTAGAAAAGGACCTTTCAGTTCCTTGCACAAGGAAAAACAAAATACTCCATAAACCAGTTGACATATGGAAGCTTTGCTGATCATTTGTGTGAATATCTCAGTACTTCAAAATATGAACAAGTAACAGCCCCAGTAACTTTAATGAAGACAGGACCAAAGCTTAATTCTTCAAAATCTTAAGCAGATTTGTCAGTATGTCACTGTGCCAGGAGAAAACATTTTAATACTCCATCCTTTCAATTTCTTTTCTTATGTTTCATCACCGTGTCTCATGATGGCACTGAGGAAAAGACAGGGCATGACTAGTGTAGCTTTTCAGTTCAGAAGCTCCCAGCTTGTACCAGAAGGTTCACAAACAGTTCATTTGTGTTTTCAACTATTCTACCATCTCATCTTCCTCAAAGGGTTTCCTGCAATCCTGCTATAATTAAGCTTTTTAATTCTTACCAAAAAATTAGAGTATCTTTTTTTAACAATCTGAACTTGAAAATATTACAAAAATTCTTTCAAAAGCTTCAAATACAACACAAACATGTCGATTTTTAATAAATTGAAAATTCTTTTTCCCCCCACTAAAATAGTTTTCTTGTCCTCCAAAAATTCTGAATTGAAATCTTAACCGCAGTTAGCAAAGTGCCCTTAGTAGAAGCCATCAAACGGTAACATCTGAATGGAAACATCAGTCTTAAGGAAGTCTTGTTTTGTACCATCCTGTTCAGATTTGCCCTTAGGGTTCTTGCTTGATGTACTGGCTGGCTGATCCATTGCTTTCCTGATCAGAAGCTCCTTGAAGAAAGCTGTATTCCTCTCCATCTATCAATTCCTCTTTCAGCTGCAGTGAAGATACTAAATATGAAAGAGGATGTTAAAAATGAAAATTGGCAGTGATATCGTTCTTTTCATTTCAGAAATGAAAATTTGGCAACATCCCAACTTTTGTTATTCCTGGACAGGAAAATACAGTGCTGCAAAGCAAAACTTTAGAATGAGAATATAGTAAAGAAAATTGTGGGCTGAAATTGGAAATATGTGAATTAAAAGAAAGTTGAATATAAATTTGTAGACAGTGCTTGCCTTAATTAAAAAATATCTTGGTTTTGCATTACAATCATAATATCTGTTAAAAAGTCAGTCCCTCGATTGAAATGAAACCTGGTATTGTTCACAAAGCATCTTCTATGAAACAACATGAAACCATAATACTTGTAATTTCACAAGGAAAAACATTTTCTTCAGGGATCAGGATTTTAAAGAAATCCTGGAAGGATAAAATTGGTTGATGAAGGCTATGCTTGAATGGAGTGAAATATACAACACACACACTCCTAAATATGATAAATAAATTCATCATGGCTATTGCATCCCCAAATTAAAATTTGCATCTTTTAAAATTATTGACAGAAGCCTGCCTAGTTTTAAGAAACGAAGTGTATTAGCAGAATATGGAAATGCTAGGCTATGACCCTTTTCTCAAAGCTTTTGTTTTTTATCTAAGATTTATAACAATCTATGCATATAGATGAATCTTCTGCAATCTGAAATGTACCAGTCCAGGTAAAGTTTTATTGACATAGAACTAAAGCAAAATACTTCACTAAATGGGCCAAAATGTTTATTCTTCCATGAGTTTAACTGAATAAGTAGAATGTTTTGACGGGAACCAACTACTTGAGTTTCCTTATCACTGTATCATATTTTTACAGATTTGAAAATTGCCATTCTAGTTCTCACACATTATTTTTTGGCAAAACAATCCCACCTTTAATTTTCCTCTTATTTTGCTTCCCATACCTTTTTAAACATGACTTTCTGCCTTACAGTGGAATGACTAACACTGAATTATAATGTTCAAGTCACAGTTTTCATTCATACGAAGTAGAATGTCTTATTTCTTACATACAAAAACTTACGCCGCAAAATTGGACATAGAATTCTTGTTTCTCACCAAACACAGGGGTCTTGACTAACTTGAATAGTTGTCATCCCAGGTCTGGCAGAAACACAGAGGCTGATTAAGCAAAACCGCCATAGGAATAACCACAGCCGAGGTGATTCAAGAGAATCTTTGATTTTTATTGATATTTCTTTCTTATGAAAAGATGGCTAATGCACTTCAATATCAAGTGTTCAACCTTTCTAAATTAAAATATATTAATCATTTTAAAAACGTCACCTTTTCTCTCATTTACTTCTAGTTTCCAAAACCATATTTCATACTAATTCTGGAGGAGCAACTCCAGAGCCACAAAGAGTGGCTTGTGGGGTTGCCAAAGACTGGTGGAATTGGAGGAAATTAGGATTTCATCCTCTTCCTTCACAGCCAGCGGACATTTGCTAAACCCAAATCTGGATCAACAGACTGGCTACTTCTTCATAATGTGATCTGAGTTCAGGATTTAAAAGAAGCACATACAAATATTTAAAGAACCCTTCAATATTGTGTATATGTGTGACATATTTCAAGAAAGCTTTATCACATTTGTTTGAATTATAGACAGAATTAAGTCAGCAATGTTTCGGCAGTACTACAGTCAAGTTGTGAACATTCAGGGAACAAACACCAAAGGTATTCAATGACAACTCCACCTCAATGAAATTATTTACTTTAAATATGTACTACTAATTTTTTAATCATTTGTGTTCAGAGGTTCTCATAACATATTAATACATGCATAGATACTCACCACACAACTGCTTTTTGAGGTAAGCAATATTATGCAGTAAAGAAGTAAACATGAAAAAAAGCTTTGCTACATTCTCATAATCCTTAAAGGCCTACTGAAGAATAAAACTCTCATCTTCAAACCCTCTGCCTAGCATAGGGCCCCACTGCACTTTCTAAATTGTGTGCATTTAATTTACTGGAGTAACCTTGTTTGCCCTTTCTAACTACTTCCATAACAACGTTATCTCTTCACTCCATATACTTTCACTCTAATTTGTTCCAATGATCCTAAACAACCAAATAATGGCCTGGTGGCATTTAATCAACCTTGTTTCTTTCAGTAATTTTCTTAAGGTTTCATTACTGCACAACCACATTTATCATTTATATCAATTTCTTTGCTATATATAAGTTACAATAGTTAACAGGTGATAACATACCATAAAACAAAAGTAAATAAGATTAGAATAGTAGACTTAAAAGACAGCAGAGAAAAAGTAGAAACCTGGGTTTTGCATCTTATGCGCAAGAAGAACTTGCAAAGTGTGCATTTGGTGTGCATTGTGCATGCATGGGTAGTGTGCATTTGGCATGCACTGCGCATGCGTGGGCAGTGAACCGGTGGCAACCCATGGAGGATTTCATCACTGTGGTACCAAGATGAAAATGTGGACAATTGTACCACAATGGCATCTTTCTTGGCATTTCTTTCAGAAAGCCCATATCAAATATTTTCTCTGTTCCAAGAACTAAATTCTCCCAATGGTTGTAAGAAATACATTGTAGATGGGTGACATAAGTTTGGTTCAGGGGTGAAATGCTCCCGGTTTGGACCGGCTCACCCTATCCGGTAGCGATGGTGGCGGGTGGTTCAGAGAACCAGTAGCAAAAATCCCTGCACTCCTCCCCCATGCCCAGCTGAGCCGCGCGATCATCAGAGGCTGTTTTTTTTTACTTTTAAAAGCAATTTTTCTACAACCTCTTCGGCAGAAAAAATGCTTTTAAAAGTTTTTTAAAAAGCCTCTGATGATCGCGCGGCTCAGCTGGGATCATCAGAGGCTTTTCAAAGCATATTTTTCTGCAACCCCTTCAGCTGAAGAGGTTGTAGGAAAAAAATGCCTTTAAAAGCCTCTGGCGATCCCAGCTGAGCACGCGATCATCAGAGGCTTCTAAAAGCATTTTTTTCTGCAACCTCTTAAGGTTGTAGAAAAAATGCTTTTAAAAGTTAAAAAAAAAAGTTGGCCACGCCCACCCAGTCACATTACCACCACCACCACCACCACCACCAAGCTATGCCCACAGAACTGGTAGTAACAAATTTTAGATTTCACACCTGGTTTGGTCCCAATTATAAGTTTGGCAAGGAGAGACTCTTGAAGGCTTTCTGGTTTCTTATAGAGGTAGCCCTCAACTTACAGCCATTCCTTCAACAATGGTTCAAAGTTACAATGGCCTGGAAAAAAGTGATTTATGACTTTCACACTTATGACCATTGCTCCATCCCCCAGTCATGTGTCTGCAATTTGGGCATCTAGTAACCAGCTTGCATTTATGACCAGTTGCAGCATATTCCAGCCACATGATTTGATTTGCAATCTTTCCAGCCTGTTTCCTACAAGCAATGTAAATTGGGGAGGCTGGATTTGCTTAATGACCATGTGATTTGCTTAAGAACTGTGGAAATAATGGTTGTAACAGGTCTGGTCACATAATGATTTGCTTTACAACACCAACCTGTGATGGACATTCTGTCCCAATTGTGACCGTAAGTCGAGGACTATCTGTAGTGACCCAACAATGCAAGATGTATTCTAATGGCAATGGAAGGTGGCCCTATCTTTTTTAAATAAGCAGTTGGGTGCCTGGGGAGACCTACAGTCTTTATGAAGTTGTCTTGGACTGTTCCCGAAATGGCCAATAATTTTTTCCCTTGTGTTCATACAAACAATTATGCTTAAATCAACTATTTTAAATATTTTTTTCTAAGCAGATACCAGTTATCATTCTAATTCTTTCTTAAACCTCCAAATGGCCTAATCATTTTTTTCTCTGCAAATGTATTTATTCTTTCAATTAGTCTCCAGAGATTCTCAGTCATCCAGGTCATGGCTGTTCCAAAGGTGCTTTTTCAGGAGGCAACTAGACTTCGTTTTTTCTTTTGAGGATGTTTCGCTTCTCATTCAAGAGCTGAAGAAGCTTCTTGGGTGAGAAGCGAAACATTCTCAAAAGAAAAAACAAGAGAGTCCAGTTGCCTCCTGAAAAAGCACCTTTGGAACATTTATTCAAGGAGTATAGCCGTCTATCTCAACCAAGTGGATCTGGATGGCTTACATTTCCACCCATTCATTTATATCACCTAACACAGCAGTCCCTAATCTTTAGGGCACCAGGGACCAGTTTGGTGGAGAGGCTTTTCCGTGGACCGGAGGGGGCATGGTTTCATGTGCTGCCTGCACCCCATGGATGGAGTTTTGCTTGTTTGTGCGGCCCAGTTTCTGGCATGCTGTCTGTCGCTCCATCAACTTGGGTTTGGGGGCCCCTGATCTAACAGAATTTTTTTTTTCTCCTAGTACATGCTAATCCCTCCTTGAGGGAAATGGGCAGTTCAAAAAATGTGAAAAATAAAGAAACTAACACATGATTCTTCCACTGCCATCTTTCATTGGGATGTAACAGTCAACTATTACCAGCCTAGAAAATCCTACTTTTGTTTGCCTTCACAACAAACTAGATCACACCACATCACCCTGTCTGACATAGGTTATAGATTAGTGGTTCTCAAATTTTTGTTCATTAGATATATTTTATGGCCACAGACCATCAAGACTTAAAGCAAGATTTAAATCATAACATTTCTTCAAGCCTTCATGGATCCCCTGTGATGACATCATGCCCACCCCAAGGGTCTGTGACCATAGGTTGGGAAACACTGTTATAGAACTTTTTTTCATAATTAAACCCAGATTTCAAATCTCAGTCCTTACTATTCAATTCTGCCCAATATTAGACCACTTTCTTTCCTATCTGTTACATCCTTCCCTTTCTCTTCCTTTCATAGAAAGATAACGTAACCATTTTCCTTTCATTTTGTTCATCAATCCATGTCTATTGGCATTTGCTATTCTTGCATTTCAAGTTGCAAATTTCCGCATGTTCCAAATGTCCCCACGATTCTATTGCAGGCAAGCTGAAATACTACTATGAAATTAAGAACATGCAATAATAAGCAATTTTCTCGAGATAAAAATAGTTTACAGACTTTTACAGAAATTAATTACTACAATATTCAGAATATAAAACCTGTGGCTCTTGATAACATTCTTATTCCCATTTCAATCCTAATCAGATTATTTAATTCATTTCATTTATTCTTATTATGATTATTCTAGAGTAACTTTACTCAAGTTTATTAGACTCACTGTGAAAAATTGTTTCAGAACTAAAGATTGGCAAGGGAAGTTCTGACTTTTCTTTTTCATTAGGCTTGCATACTTAAAATCTATTATCATGCACTTTTAGGGCATTATCTGAAGATATGTAATAAATGGTTTGTTTTTGTTTCAACAATCTGAGTTGGGAAACTACTGAGATACCAGTTGGAAAGCCTATAAGTGCCACCTTAGGTTTCCTGAAATATATAGAAAATAATTAAATTAATTGATCAGTTTGGCAGGCAGAGATGAAAGGAACACGCCCACCTGATAAATATCAAGGGTCTCTCCTCTTTGAAAGGACAACCACTAAGAGTAGTATGTTTTTTGGAAAGACTGCAGTTGTCCATTTTCTGGGAATTTCTTGAGATTTTTAACAAATCAAACAGTTTACCATTAAAGCCTGATCCATCCTTTGAAGTCCTCAGAATTTCATATACAAACACTTTTAAGGATTAAATTGATCTTACATTTTTTATTTCTAAAATAAAGGCAAATATTACATTTTAAAATGAAATAGTCAAAATAAAAAGACATATGTAAATTTAATTCTTTCAAAATAATCTGCTAGAGATGTTTAAAAAGTACTTACTGATACTATCTCTCAGATAAAGATCCAGAAAAGTAATATTTTTAGATATTCATAGTTCAAATAATTTCCTGAAAGTGAGCATGGCCAGTGTGCGGCTCTTCAGTTAAGATTGATTAACAAAGCTAGGCCTAGCCAATATGATGATTGATAAGGGATGAGCACTGCAGTTTGAAAGACCATAAATTGTGACAACCCTACACTAAATAATTATTGTCAAGAACTATAGATTTCATCCTACCAAATAGCTGCTTCTGGTCAACCAGCATGATTAATTCATAGGATTAAGACTCTTTAGAAGATTAATAAAGGGTTTATTCCAAAATGGATTAACGTGCACAGAAAAATCAAAACCAAGGTAGGATTCTTATATATATGCATGAGGAACTCTGTATGCAACCCTGATTGAAAATATTATATTTTTATTTTATTTTATTTATTTTTATCTCACCTTTATTATTTAAAAAAAATAATTCAAGGTGGCAAGCATACACAATATTTCATCCTCCTCCTATTTTCCATACAATAACAACCCTGTGAGGTAAGTTGGGCTGACTGGCCCAAAGTCACCCAGCTGGCTTTCATGCCTAAGGTGGGCCTATGGTACCTTCCTCCTTTTATAAAGCGATATATTTCTTTATGGTGTTTATAAGTTCAGTGAGCTCCTGTAGTAATCTCTTATCTCTAACCTTTATATTAAGACAATAATGTATTGCCAAGATTAGCTTCATGACATCTCATCCTCCAAGACACCTCTCCCCATGAAAAAAATGCCTGAAGACTATATTGTGCTGAAATACAACAAATTTAACATTAACATTTCAAACATAATCATAATTAGAAACATACTTATTCCAGATAATAAAATTAGCGTTTGAAGTAGCGAAGTGTAGTGTTTGGTTCAATGCACTACAAAAATGTAATGGGAGATGGGGATGTATAATGTACAGGACTTAGTTTCTTGATTGTTTTGAAAAAAAACATGAAGTGTAGCATTCATGAAGATAAAGCTTTCCGCCAGATGTTGAACATTTCATTTCATTAGTAGTTATAAAATGCTTTAATTGTTAGCATTAGCCAAGTAAGAGAAAATAATTAGATAGGGATGCAATGAGAAATCATATGGATAAATCAAATACATCCCAAAGAAAACACACCTGAGTTCTTCTGTTTTGCCCCAGCAGAAAGTAGTACAACCGAGTACCTTCTCAGAATTCCTAGTTCTTCATTGACTAGACACTATCAGGCACATGCATCTTATTGCATGGTATAAAAGAGGCTTTCCCTACTGTGCATCAAGGTGGCTATTTGCAGACAGCAGACAAAACTTGATTCATGTCATGCAAATAATAGGCTATGCAGAAGTCTTTATTACTTAGGGACATGCACCTATCTATTCACTGGAACATGTTACACAGCAGTGTCTAGGTCCCACCAAGGGAGTAGAAGATATAAGGATTTCTTACAGTGGAACAGAACATACCATCGAATTTGGTACGTTTCACTTCAGATATGAATCAGGTTATATGTAGAATGAAAGCTATGATCTAGCCAAGACTGCTTTTTGTGGAATGCTCAGAAAAGAGACTTTTCAACTACACATCTATATTACAGTAAAATATAAATTGGTTTGTTTAAAAATTCAAGAATATCCTTTCCTCATATAATGCTACCCATTCCATGAGAGTGGGGAAAAAATTAATAGTGATATTCTCCACTGATAAAAACTGAAACAACATAGCTCCCAAATTTATTTTTATTAGCTAACCAGTTTCAGTACAGACTGACATTTGTGTCAGCCCTAATGCACCTTAGCTGAACCTTAAATGAGCTTCAAGATATACTAATACACTATTTTTCCCTTGTTTGTCTAAATGGTCAAATATTTATAGAGAAAAGTGTTTCTCATCTTCCACTCAATTTTGGGATCTAAAAATATGATTGCAGTTTTTTTAAAAAGTGAATCATATTAAGCTTTTCAAAATACCCTCCAACAATAAAAACAGTGTACTACAGAAATCACTGTGTTCTTCAGATATCATGCCCAGCCTAAAAAGGTTGATACGAACAGCCTCTTAGCACTTAACCCTCTTGCCTCAATACATTCACTATATTTCTACTTTCTCTTTGCTTTGGGAAGGAATTTAGTGAATTCTTTGGCTACATAGAAATCAGGGACTTAACACTTATGATTAAGTCAATGAAATGGGCTCATGGGCTGATATGAATGTTCTTGCCATTTTTAAATGAAAAGTGAGGGTGGCAATGAGCCAGCATGTTACATGCCTGACCATGCTTGGTCCTCAGTCAACTTTCTTCTCATATCATGAGGTTTTGTTTTTTTTTACATGACCAATTACCTGTTTTGAGGCAGGGATTGAACTCTCTGCTAGTCCGGGGAGGCTGGCAGGCCTCCGGGGATGTCTGTGCTGGAAGGGTTCGATACTGAGGAGTCAACTCTTCATCACCAGAGAAGCTCCTCCATACCCCACCTGTCATGAGGCCGCTCGACAAACTGACAGGCTTCTTTCCAACTGGTATCTTCCTCTCTAAACATCAAGTCAAACTAAAGTAAAACACTTATATCAGTGCATTAAGGTAATGCAAGACTAAGCACTCACTGAAAATGGCCTCCACTTGGTTCTTCTCTGTGTAGGTCCTAATCTCCATCAATGAAAGCCAAGGGGATTCAATTAGAAGTTAACTCTGGTGATTTGTGGCAAAATCAAGAGATTCTATGAGGCACCCTTCTATTGCAGTGTGTTATGTTTTCCCTTCTATTGCAGTGTGTTATGTTTTCCCCTTAACCTACATCTCTAACAAAAAACTATTTAATTATCTTAATCACCCATAACAGTATTTCTCAACCTTGGCAACTTTAAGATGAGTGAACTTCAATTCCCAGCATTCCCCACCCAGCATGAGTTGAAGTCCAGTCATATAAAAGTTGTCAAGGTTGAGAAACACTGACCTGTACCTCTGATTTAACAGTGATGTTAAAAGTGACAAACCAACTATAACTCCAGATATAAAGACTTTATAATCTTCTGCCTTGTAAATGCTTTCAGAATAGTATAAACAAGGAACTAGTGTCACAACAAAGATTGCTGTCAATATCAATTAAGTTATATGCAATCGGAGCAATAATTATAGTCTTAATCAAGACAATCACATACATCTGTATGATTGTATCTGTTCATAGTCCGTTTTGAGGCAGACTAGACAAATTGGGATGATAGAAAGAGTAAGAAAAGTATTAAGATATGTATTTGGTAGCGAAATTAAAATTGAGAATGTCGCTCTTACTCAATTGCCCTTTCATTCAAACTGGCTTCATGTCATGAAGAGCTAAAACATATAGATCCCATATAGACATCTTGAATTTTAGTTTTTAGTTTCCAAAGTCCAGATGTACAAGATTTCAACAAAAATGATAAACATTTTTTTTCTCTTGAGAGAAAAAGCATTCTCTGTTGAAATGGAATGTGACGGTCAGCACTTCTCAGACTGTTAGAAGTGCTGTAGTGCTAATTGACAATACTCAGGTACCATTTCCCCCCCAGTATTTTTGCAAAAGTCGGCTTTACAGAAATTACTTGTTCACTTATCCTCTGGATTCAATTAACTTTCAATTTATAATCTCAAAGGTGTTTAGGTTGTCTGGGAACAATATTCTGATTGCAGAGCTTATAAGCTTTGATTATAAGGGGGGGCTTCATTAACCTACCCTCCAATTATCTTTAGTACAAAGAAAAAGGCATGGTTAACAAGGCTGAAGGATATCATTCCTTCTTGCACTGCTTGGTGTAAAAGAATCAGTTATGAATTCCAGTTTAAAATCATTTGATGCTAAACCCTTAATGTAATTATTACTCCATTTGAATAAGTTTTAAAGATTTATTCTTCAAGTGCACATGGATAAATATTATCCATCAGTAACATCTCCAAAGTGAAAGTGGTTTGGTTGCTTTGGTGATGAACACATTCTAGTAACAAAGTTAAAAGTTTCAGAAGGTATTTTAATAGCCAACTTATCATTTGAAATGTCACTTGTTACTTACCGTATGCTTTTTAGTGGCTGTACTAGCGACAAGGGATCTATTTTTTAAACCATCTCCTACTATAGCACAACTGCAATATCCAAAATTTTGCTACCCTAAAATCAATACCATACAAAACTGTTGTCCGATATGGATCAATATTCATCCCAATATGAGAATTATCCATAGGTTTAGCACTGCTTTACATGACAGTAAAATTTTGAAGGACTGCCTGCCTGCCTACCTGCAAAAATTGTATGTCACACCACTGATATCTCAGTTAAACAGTATCTCACTGAGAGAGTGTGCTTTTGTATCTCAGCTTTATCCATTAAAAAAGTACTGGAAGGTACCCTCATGCTTACAAATCTGAGTCACAATATAGTTTTATTGTTTTGGCTCTTTGATATGATTACTTTGAAATAAAGTTCATACCCTGCAAACATTTACTAATAACTGTAGCGAACAAATGGCATTTAACCTACAGTATATGTCAGACTTAAATATTGTGAGGATCATTATTAGAAAACAATAATGAAGGCGTTAGGGTTATAATCTTCCATCTTCAATGACAGAAAATATATCTGCCAGTTAGTAGCAGGACATAATTTCTTTGGTTTTAATTAATTTTACTTTTAAGAACCCAAAATATTTCCCCCTATCTTGTGCCTTCCAAATGTGATGGTACTGTAATTCTCAAAATTCCAATACTGGGAAGAAATTTTGAAAACTGTACTCCTAGCATAACTGGATGACATCAGATTGGGAACGTACGATCAAGGCAGTTTTCAACCTGCTCTTGAAATCTCATATATTTTTATAATTATTATTGGTACAAATGTTTACAAATGTTTCAGTTTGAGTCATAGTATATTTAATGCTTACATGTACAGAAAATTAAATTTATTATAAAATCATTAAAGTGGCTTTCTCAAAAATGTGAATTTAAATGCGGCTTCTTAATAAATGCTAATAAATGAAGTAAGATCATTCTACTTTGTATTGAAATTTTTGTGCACATTTCATGCACATTTATTCCAAAATTAAGTCCCCCTAGCTTAGTTTGCACAGTTAACACTCAGTTTACCATACAGCAGTTACAGAACCTAGAAATGATACAATTCACTTCTTCCCTCTCTCCTCTTGGTTTACTGAAAAGATACTCATGTCCAAAATAGAATAAGTAGTTTCACATTATCTATGAATTAGGAAATAAGAACTTATTCTATGTTGAAGTTTGTGAAGTATCACAAACATGATCAATGAACTTGCTTATTCCTGGATGCCATCTGAAATGAAGGTGGGTTTATTTTCAGAGGTGAACATGCATGAGGCTGCCACCACAAGAATTTACTTATTTATTTGTAATCCAGCCTTATTATTTTTACAAGTAAATCAAGGCAGTGAACATTCAACATATCTTCTTCCTATTTTCCTCACAACAACAATGTGAGGTGAGTTGGGCTGAGAAAGTGACTAGCCGAAGTCAAGTAGCTGGCTTTCATGGCTAATGCCAGGCTAGAATTCACAGTCTTCTGTTTTCTAGCCTGATGCCTTAACCACTAGACCAAAGTAGCTCTAGAATATTAGTTCAATTCAGTAAAGGCTACTCAGGTTGAAATTAAAGTATAAAATATCATGAGGATCAAGCCATTAAGAAAAAAATAAACTTTATATATGCATTTGTATTCAAAATGTAGTTTTAAATTAAAAATTAACCTGACTCCTGTAACTTCATAGCAGTTACCTATGAGAGAAGTCCTTTCAATGTTTGTCAGAGTCCCAGATTTAATTTCATACATTAATCTTGCTGGCTTTTTAAAATGCCACCAAAAATGTTCATCTTTTAAGATGAGATGCCAGTATGAAGACCAAATGAAATAATAAAGAAAGAATATCGAAGTTAATGTCAATGCAGGCAAGGAAATATTGACATAAATCTCTTCTTTAATAGAAATGTTTCTTCAACAAAAAGTATATACGTTCAACTGTCACTCCACACAACTTGCCCATTTTTTAATTTAAAAATGGTCTTTATTTGGCCTTAAGCACGCTTTGTGTGAAGTTTAAGCGGCTACAATAATTTTGTATTTTTATGAAAAAGCTTGCTCAATGACATATTTAATCCATCTTACTTTTATTTCAAATCTGATCAGAAGAAATGAGAAGAAACCGTCACAGTATAAAAATAATGTATCTTATTGCAGTTTCCTTTATGTCATAGTGGATATCTATATTTGAAAGCTATTTCCCCCAACAGCATTTACACACAAAAATGTCCTGAGAGAAAGTGACAGATTTTTAATGTAGAGTAAAAAAAATAGTTCCGTTACCCACTTTTCTTGTGTCCTTTGTACTGCTGTGATTTAGACTTTTTCTTCTGTTTTGATGAACTTGATTGGCTATCTCTTGAAGCTGAAATTTAAAAGAAGATACTGCTTTAACACAACTTTAAAGCATATTTCAAAATAGTTAGAAAATAGATTTCCATAAAATAAAATGCTCTGGCCAATAAAGATACTATAGGAAGCATTTACATGCAATGTAATTTAATGCCTACTCAGAGTGTGAACAACTTCTTTTAATGTTTTTAAAGATGCATATTAATATTCTGACTAGTTAACAAGCATATTTCAGGTGAAAATTAAAATCTGGTTTGGGCAGGAGAAAAAAACTATTATTACTTAGTCAGGCAAAATTAAAGCCTATCAGGAAATTTTTACTTTATACATAATTATGTTAATTTACAAATCTTTTAAATTGTGTATATTTATGTGACCAGTACATTGTACATCTACATTGTATCTATTGTACACCCTTTCTACAGTACTTAAGATTATACAGGTAGTCCTTGACTTACAACCAGTCACAGTAAAACTTTGCACCCCTTTGTGGTCACATGATTATGATCTGGGTGCTTAGCAACATTTTTGCAGTTAACAATGGTTGCCAAGCACCCCACAATCATGTGAACATCATTTGCAATCTTCTCTGCTGGCTTCCTCAGAAAACCAATGGGGAAGCTGGAAGAGAAAGTTGTTGCTGCCACCTGCCAAAGGACTTCCTCTCTCCCCTCCATGCATGATGGTGGTGGGGCAATCCTTGATAGGCTGTAGAAAATGGTTTCTTCAGCCCAGCACACAACGTGGAGAGGAACACTCGTGCTGGCCTGGAAACGCGAAGCAGGGATCTTCACAGTCCCAGGCTTCTTTTTCCAATTCAGCATACCAGTTCCCTTCTGTGCACAGAGGGAAGCTACCTGCCCTCCTTTGACAGGCAGCTCTTTCATTCTGTCTGCTTAACAAACCATAACTGGAAGAGCCAGGATTGCAGTTGTTGAGCGAAGCAGTCAGTTGGATATCTCACTGAAACAACTGCTTCCTTCAACGAACAAGATTCCAGTTCCAACTGCAGTTATAAGTCGAGGACTACCTGTTATAGAGAGCAATTATGATTGAATCACACTGGTACTATGACACACAATTGCAGTGCAAGAGGAAAGAGCAAAAATCAATCAGAAGTCAGAATGCTGAAATAGATGGAAAAAATGCATGCACTACAATTCAATCAGAAGATAATAAACTGTGAAGGAAAAGCATTCAAGCAGAAATACTACACCACAGGGAAGTACAAAATTCTGTAGTCTGATCAGATTACATTCCATGTTCACTAGAACATTCTTCTGGCCAGTCTGGACACAGTTTATTGTTTCTGAAAGTTGTTTTTTTTTCCCCCAGAACAGAGCACAGTTTACTGTATTCCAGATACAGACATAAATCACAGCCTGTTCCAAAAGAATCCTTTGCCAGAATGATGAATCCATTTCTGGAATGACTGTGTCAATATATTTTGTAGAACACCAGAATATTCATAATCAAACATTGGAGCTTTGTTGCACACAACTAGTATATAACAAAGCTGTAAGCAGAAAGTATAGTAGTAAATGTAACAGTAGTTGGGGAATGCAAACTCATTTTGGAAATAGCAAAAGCAACAGCATTCCATTCTTCATCATGGTCTCTTTGCAACAGCCATATGGGTGGTACATCTCCATAGTAGGTGAAGAACCTTCTATAGCTATGGAGAATTTTTGTCGGAAGCTATGCCTTGTACTATACATATCCCTGGGCATAGTTCTCCCTTCCAGTTAATTTTCAATTGCCACAACAGTAATTACCTTTTTAAACACTGCTGGAAAAAAAAAGACACAATTTCTCTTTTAATTATTTGCCAACATTTTCTATCCATCTTTTAGGTTTATCGTTAACAACATTTTATTCCTTCCTCATTTCGTTACACATTTAAAAGAACTCAAATTACCATAACCCAGAAAATGAGTATTTATGGGATGAGGAGTGCCTATTCTACTACATAATAAATTAAAAGATCTGAATTAATGGAAGGAACGGCAAACCTGGACCATGTAGTAGAATAAAGATCTTTCCAACTAAGCTTATATATCTATGCAAACTTTATTATAAACAAATATATATGGCAACACATTTTAGTAAAACGGGTTCTTAGTCTTTAAACAAATGTAAAAATAAAGCTGAAGCTATAAGAACATTTTGAAGGAAGATCAAATTAGACCAGGCAATTCTGAGTTACTAACTAAATGCCTGAGATGACTGAGGTAGTTGGAAACTTGGCAGAATTTCAAAAACGAAGACAAAATTATTGCTGTAGGAATCTGCTAAATATCAAAAATGGAAGATTTTATAAAAGATCAACGGTAACTTACATTGTGACGCAGGAGGCTGTAGTTGGTAACCTGTTAACTGACACCACCCTACAGGATAGAGGTCAGGAGATTCACAATCTACCCACTGATCATATTCATCCTCCCAGCCATCAAAATGTATCCTCAAGAGACGATGGATTATGCGAGTTACTGTGGCCACACATACTAAACGGGGTTCCATGAGATCCACAGCTTCCAGTTTCATCGCAACGTGAAACCCATGGTTTGGAACTTCCTGGAACAGGGAAATAATCAAATTTATTACATTAGGTGGATTTGTACATCATCCCAAAGCATTATTTGTTAACTATTGTTTGTTGAATAAACACTGTATGGGTTTCCATTATTATATTAAGCCTTAAACACTATTTACAATCCATCATGACTGAGTTCATATAAAGTGCAGAATCCCCACCAAACAAATCATATTATGGCCTAATGTGATGGGATCCAATCATTGTGTGTGAAAATCAAACCTTGACTCTAAAAATAGCCACAGAAAAATTGTCTTCTCATCTTAGTAATTCTCTTCATAGCCTCTGGACATTCCTGCTGTTCTGATATTACACAAGCAATGACCAGAAAGAATAAGTGGGACCATTCAAACTCCCAGAACCAACACTTATATATACATTGCAGTCTGGGTATAAATCCCATGTTTTGGCAATCACAGACACAGATTATCTGACATTGATTCATGTTTAATTTACTTTTTTATGTAATAGAGACAGGATAAGATGAATGGGACAAAAATATACACACAAAAGTATGTACGTGCACATTTAGGAGAAATATGTTCTGAAAAAAATATCAAAGGGAAAAAAATCTCTTTCCAAAAGATTTCAGGGAGAAGGGCATGTCTCTGTTCTAAGTTTACAACAGTCAGATCGTAAGGGATTTTAAGTATTTCCAATGTTTTCAGCCATTTTCATTTAGACAGTATATTCAGTCAAGCAGTCAAGAAACACACAACAAAAAAAGTATAGTGAACTCGGTCATACTTTTACCCTTAAATTTAACATGAGATTGCTATGGAAAACTTGTTTGCTGGATAGTTACATTTCTGTGTGGGACCAAATTATATATGCATGTAATAGGCAAATAGGCTTAGAATACAAATGGACCCAAATAATATATGAGACATTAATCAATATTCTTAAGTATACCAATATAAAAACAAGTTACAAAATTTATAATGTCCACTTTCTAGAACACCAAGATGGTATACATTGGGAGCCGAAAACCTGTGTGCATGCCTGACAGCATGCATGTGCCCACACCCATAATGCAATGCCGTGTGTCCCACCCCCTGGGCATGTGTGACACCCACTATGCTCCCCCACCCCCTGCGTATGCACACGCGACCCCCCCGCACTCGCCCTGCCTCCCGCACATGTGCACGTGACTCCCCTGCGCCCCCTTTTGGGGCTAGCAGGCCTCCCTGAAGCCTCCTGAGATCAGAAATGGGCTATAGGGGGGCGACCCCGTGCATGCATGTGCGCCCGTCCTGCCCCCATGGCCCCCCCGTGCAGATGTGCGCACATTTCCTACATATGCAGCAGAGACCTGAAAATCAGCTGTCTGGCAGGAGGCGCGCACACATGCATGATGGAGCTGACCTAGGGGACGGCTCGCATGTTTGCAGGGATGGCTCTGCGTGCCACCTGTGGCACATGTACCAAAGGTTCGCCATCACGGATATATATTGTCAAATAGTATGTTCAATATAGATCAAAGCAAAAGTTCAGATGAGGTTGAACTTCCCCAGACTGATGCACAGCTTGGGCGAGGGGGGCTGTTTCCTCCTTGACTCAGACGTCCTGCTTGATGAGCAGTCATGGCTAGGGGATCTTGCATAGATTCGTCTTATGTGTCAATTGTGCCTTTTCCTGGCCTTCCAATCACTTCCTGTCTGGATTACTGCAATGAATTTTATATGGGACCGCACCTGAAGACTAAGAAATTGCAACTGGTCCAGAACACAGTATGGCAGCAGTCGTTTCATGTTTACTGGATGATTGAGACATTTTTTTAAAGGCTAGCAGTTTCAATATGCTAAAGATATAAAATGACAAAATGAACACCTATCCATATGATAAGTGCTTACTTCACTATTGTCTTATTTTGCTTTAAAATCCATAAACCTGTTCCTATAGTTATAGGAGGAGTAATTTGGTATAAATATGTGAATACAATTTTGAATTATAAATAAAACATTTGGTATTTCTCACTGCATGCATAACTATTGATTAAGGCACAGTAAAAAAGATTACATGTTTATGATGAAAAGACAGTGCCACACCAGATTTACAAGTTTGGATTTATATCTGTTTCCTTATGAACCAGTTCTTTCTTAATAGATAAATACTGTTTCTCTCAAGTTACAGTAATGCTGCTTTTAAAACTAAGGTATTTTTCATGTGTGTATTTGGGGCATTTTTTGTTTTCCCTTCTGTTTTTTCCCTCCCTTTCTTTCTATATACTAAATTAAAGCAATTATTTACCAAGATGAGAGAGAGAGAGAGAGAGAGAGAGAGAGAGAGAGAGAATGTCACTGATTGACAACATATTCATGCATAGCAGAATACTGTTTCAGAGCAGCCATATGTCCATTCTTCAGAGATCTCATATGAGCCTTGTAAAGGAAGCAGTTGCTTTAAAGCTTCAAGGTGTAGTGCTTTCTTTATATAAAAAATACTTTACTTAGCACAATTTTATCTATGACTATGTGGACACATTTATGAACTTTGCCACTATCTTCTTTCAGAATTATTTCATTTCTTTCTTTAGTAGCCTGCATTCCTCATAATCCTCCAGCCAAATCCTAACTAGATCTGACCTGCTTAACTTTTCCAAGACCTGCCAAGGCTGGCAAGAATTCTAATCCCCATTTAATCAGGAAACTCCTAAATGATTTAGGCTGAGGACTGTCTCTCAGTTAATTGTTGAGGATTGGAGGGCTCAGGAAAAAGACAGAACATACCAAGAATTACTACATTCAATTCAAAATTCCTATTCAGATGAAAGTTATTCATATTCCATAAAATAATCCCAACTGAGTTTCTGAATTTACTAGAGTGTCATGTTATAATGCTATATTTCTATTCAATAAACATAATTTTTCATGATTTAAAACATATATACTAAATTAATGAAAAAGTATACCTCATGCAAATTGTCTTTTCCATTTTAAAAACATTTTCTGTAATAGCTAGACATAGACAATTTCTGGCTCAGGGAGGGGAGGCAGGAAACAAAGAAAGTATAGGCATGTTACAATGATCAAATTTCTGGTCTGTATGCCAGCTTACCTTATTAAAGAATTTGACGGGGGCTGCTATTGAACCTGTTTCCCTGAGGTAGTCAAACCATTTGAAAGGTAGTTTTGCATAACCTACAAGTTAATAGTTATTATATAATAACACTGTAAGGAAATATTCTGATCCTAAGTAAAATACATATTTATTTATTTTATTTATTTATTTATTAGATTTGTATACCGCCCTTCTCCTTACGGACTCAGGGCGGTGAACAGCCGAAATAAAAATGTGTAGTACATATGTACTACTGTGTTTTTATTGATGTCCTGTAATACAATTTTATGATATTCATAAAATAAAAACTTTAAAATACAGGAAGAATACAAACTGTTAAAAATAAAAGTCACAATTAAAATGTATTTCTGCCACTGAGTTACTAGACAAATTATTTGAAAGGACTCTAGTGCCAAAAAAATTCCTAAAGGCTGTTATACAAACCTCTTTGGCTTCATTGTTCTATAACCAAAGAAACAGAAAGCCCTCTTCCAAAGAGTTGTTGGCCTGTCTTCATCTGAGGGTAGCAGCTGAAGCAAAGCCTTTAAAGATGAGCATTCATACATATATCAAGTTCCTAAGCGAAGTAGCCAATCTAGCCTGGTATTGACTACTCTGACTGTCAAGAAAATCTCAGGAAGAAAACTTATCAAACCATAAAAAGCCCTACAGGATTCATAGGTGAAGCTGAGGATGGAACCTGGGACATATACGTATATACAGCAGATACATATATAACACCTTTGTTTTATTTCTGAGTCACAGCACTTTTTGCACAGCACTTTTTGCACAGCACTTTTTGCACAGCACTGGAAAGAAAGGGAACTCAAACACATACAAATCACTCTTGAACAAAAGGTAGCTCGGTGAGAACTTGCAAGAAGGTCTCTTGCAATGAGCTGATGGTTATACTTATTTTAGCAGTTTTGTTTTAGGCTTTTTAAAATTTTTGTATTTTAGCTTTCTTATTTTTTTTTTAACTATAAATTGCTTGAACAATTCATTAATGGTGATATAATCTAACCTGCCCTAATTAACTAAGGAGACGCTACACTACTATTAGTCGAGCATTTCTTCTGAAATTATACACAACAGCAGCAGGGCAATTCCTTTAGTCTTTGCTCTGTAAAATCCTTGGAGGAAGCAAGGCAAAGAAAGAAAATGATACATCCAAACCAAGTCCTCCAAAAGCCGTTGTAAGAAATAGCAAAATATCATTTTCTGCTCAACTGCTGGCTAAGCAATTTCAAACTACCTCTGGAGAAAAGGACAATTTTTTTACAAGCCAATATATGAGTATTATTCCACAAAAAAATTCAAAATGTGTTTGTATATAGAACAAGAAAACATGAATACCTCGGGGTGGAGTTAGTTCTATCATGTTAATTTCACAGAAACCAACAGGGAATATAGAAGGGGAGGTTGCATGGTAACAAAACCAGTCAGACCCATCAGCTGCCTCAGATCCATCAATCCCAATCATAAGATATCCATCTGCTAATACCTAGAATTAAATGTAGAAAATTAATACAAAGCAGTGCAAGGCAGAAAAACAATGTGTGACAGGTAATTCAGGTGCCACGGGGTTTGAAACATAAAGAGAATTTTTCATCAGATTTCTCTAAGAATTATGGTTATATTAAATCATAAAGTCTCCTTTTAGTCAAGCTTAATTCCTAGTGACATGAACACTCCCACCCTTTGGCCTCTGCCTCACAGCAGTTACCTCCTTGCAAGCAAACAGCAAGAAAAAACAGCTCCTTTCAGCTTCAGCACAGACTAATTAGCACAAGTTGATTGGATCAGCCTCCCGACTCTCAGCTGATTTGCTCTCAGCTGTTTTGCGCAGGGCTCTGCTGCTTGCTGCAAAGAGGTAAATTGCTGGAGAAGTTTTTTTTTCCTTGTGCTTATCAAGCTATGTTAAAAATGAAAATGAAAGTAAGGCAGATTTCTTTTTCTTCTTTTCCTCACCAAAAAAGGTAGGTGCGTCTTATACTCCTACGGTAGGTAGTTCCTCGTTCAGCTCCTTTATATAAATACCCCATATGTTATGCAATTTCTCCAAATAATCTATAGTGTTGTCATCTTATGGGCTCCTTTTAACACGCATGAGAATTAATATAATTTTAGGTAGAATTTAGAACAGGTGTGTCCCATTTGTAGCTCACAAGCTATATGCAGCTCTAAACAGCTAGAAATGCAGCCCCATATGAACATAAACTTTTATTAAGTGATTTGTATACATTTATTATATATTTTATATGCAGCCCAAGACAATTCCTCTTCACGGAATGCAACCCAGACAAGCCAAAAGGTTGGACACCCATGATTTAGAATATTAAATAAACAATTATTTGAATAGACTGTTTCCCTGAGAATGTAGAGGGAAAAATGGCCCTAATAGCTGCCTCCAGTACAAGGTAAGTTAATTATCTTTACCTTTCTAATTGTTGCCACACATATAGCAGAAAGATTTAATGGATCTATGGCTTCCAATTTCATCCCCTCTTTGAACCATTCTCCACTGGACTCAGCTTCTTTTACCTAAAAAATACCCATAGTATACATTGATATGTGGCAAAAAAAAAAAACACCAGACCAAAACAGCTGTTAAGGCATTATTTTCTATGCAGAGTATTCAGTTTTTCTGTATGTATTTTAGATGCATCACTCAGATGCAAATTCGTTCTCTTTTTTTATTTATTTTATTTTATTGTAGTAAATACTTAAAAACACAATCAAGCAAAAAGAGAATTAGGAAGTACAGAAAAAATAAGCAGTATAAAATGTCAAAGTAACATTAGTTTAATGCTATATATTAAAGTACCATGCATTTTCAGAACATTATTTAGATTGAGTCAATATGTAATAAATAGCAATAGCCATAATATGAATCATAGTGGAGAGAATTACCATATTTTTTGGAGTATAAAACGCATCTTTTTCCCTCCAAAAAAGAGGGTGAAAATCTGGGTGCATCTTATACTCTGAATGTAGCCCCGCCCAGCTTCTCAAACGGAGGTTTCAGAGGCTGAAAAAAGTATCAGAAAAGAAGCTTCAGAAAAGAAGCCCCCAAACAGAGCTTCAGAAAAAAAGCCCCCAAACAGAGTTTCAGAGGCTCTTTTTCTGAAGCTCTGTTTCGGAGGGACTTTCAGAGGCAGGAAAAAGTTTTTTCTGAAATAAAGTTTCAGAAGTTTCAGAGGCCAAAAAAAAAAAAAAAAAAGCAAGGCACAGAGCTTACAACCAAGGAACCGGTTGCTAAAATTCACCTCTGGGAACAACTGATTGGGGGTATGCCGGGAGGCCCATCCACCTGCCAATCATCTTTTTTTCTTATTTTCCTCCCCAAAAACTAAGGTATGTCTTATACTCTGGGGGGTTTTATAATCCAAAAAATACGGTAAATGTCTATTTAATCTAAGAGTACTACCCTTATTTAGTAATTCAAACAAAGGCCTAGGTATTAAAGCCTTGGGTTAAAAGAAACACAGAGTTCAAATGCAATACATGTCTCTATATAGAATTATAATGCATAGATAGTTTCCAAGTTGAATTAAATTCTGTATCAGACTTATATTTCAAATATTGTATGAAATTATTTTTTTGATAGTGATGCATATTCCCACAATTCAATTTGTCATTCTACAGTATACATTATATGTGATTTTTTTCAAAGTCACAGGATGAAAAGAATCTGTCAGGACCCATTTTGGGATGGACTTTTCAGGCAACCTCTTTGAGAGTGGAAGGGTTGCCTGCTAGATTGATTTCAGTCCACATTGGCAGGAAGGTGGGTGTGGGGACACCCTCAATGAAACAGTCCTGCTCTCAAAGAGCTGGGAAAGTTCACAGCTCAGGCCCAGAGAGACTTTTAGTCCAGGGCGTTTGAAGCATGGAGCACTTGCAGCCAGGCTGGCTCCAAATGCTCCATGCTAAAATCCCTTTTGCCAGACTTTTCCACCAGCATCTTTGAGAGGGCAGGGGCTGCCTGTCAGATAGATTTCACCCTACTCTCTGTGAAGCAACCCTGTTGTTTTCAAAGATGCTGGTTCTAAAAAGCCCTTTTCCCCTTTCAGAAAGATTTGTTGACAAGCCAGCAAAAAGGATCTTTCTGAAATGGTTAGAAAAGCCTTTATCTCACTTTAAAAAGATCATACTTGCTAGCCAGCTAGCAAATCTTTCTTAGAAAGAGTTCTTAGAAATATTTTTAAAGGGTGGGAGGGGGGTGGATTACTTCAGCTTTAGAAAGATAGCATTTGCTGGTATTTTTGTAGCCCTTCTTCCTTTTCAAAAAGATTGTATTGTCAGGCTCTCTAGCCAAAAAAACTAGCGAATGCAATGTTTCTAAAGACTGGAAAGGCTAGTCCTGAGATGGGAGGGGAAGAGCATGGCTTCAAGTTCTGAGCTTCATTTCTTCAGCCCAGTGCAAAAATTCTTTTTTACTCATGGAGGGCAGCTGTTTGACCTCTTTCTGTTTAACACCACATGCAGTCACTTAATGATCACACTTGGGAGAGCCAGGCAATCATGTGCCTCACTTAATGAGCATCAGGACTTGCAACTATAATAGGCAGGCTCCATTACAATCACAAGACAAGGACTACCTGTACTGAAGCAAGGGTTGATAAATGTGGGCTAATTCTTTTTCTATATTTATCCCATCCTGTTTTTACGGCACCAAGCCGAAGTTATTTATGTAAACTACCTTGGAGTCCCTTTCCCTCAACAGAGGGAGTGTAGCCATTAACAGGATATAATCCAATCTGTAATTCAAGTTAGATAGTTAGCTTGCTAATGTAGTTTGAAATTTGGAACTGCAACCCTGCTCATTCATTAAAGTTTTGTAAAAATCTGAAGCTTCAAGTTACTTGCCTTTGCCACTTGTTTTAATACTTGGTCTTCAAATCTTATTGCAGTAATCATTTGAAATATTAAGTGCTGATAAACTGTACCTATTAAATTCTTACATTTTCCAAAATTAATAATTTCTTCAATATAAATACAATTTCTTCTAAAATATCATACCTTAGCAAATAAATGTGAGGATGCATCAATTTGACCATCTTGCTTCTTGATTATATCTTTGAAGAGAAAGGAAAAATTAAAACTGCTTCCTCCACTACTTGAAAATCATAATCTCCTAAAAGTATTATTAGTCAAAAATATAACTGATAAAAACAAAGTGGAACAATTTGAATGTTGACGCAAGTATTAATGTAATAGCATATTCGTGGCAGAGAATGGTGTTACAATATAATTTTAAATGCCTTTATCTAAAAGAACAAATGCTATTCACTCAGTTTCATTGCTACATCCTAACTTACCAGATCTTTTGAATCGATGTCCTATACTCCGAGACCAACCAATAGGATGAATGAGTGGGCTGTACATATGGCACCAGAAGTCATCTGTTTTGTCCTCACTTTCTTCATACACTAGTCTTAACCTGCCTCCAATTACGCTGTCAACAATTGCTACCCGTGTTCGGCAGAGGTGTGTTTTATCGACAACTTCTACTCTCATAGAAGGCTTGAAAGGATACTGCATACTTTCAGATACCTTGAAACAAGTAATTGTACACCATTAATGCATGTGTACCTGCAAATATTTATTATCCAAAATATTATCCAAGGTCTGTATATGTTAAAACTAGTTTTCAGAGAATACAAGTAGCAGAATTCCAAATGTCAATAGAACCTTATAATGTGTGTTTGGATAGATAGATGATAGATAGATAGATAGATAGATAGATAGATAGATAGATAGATAGATAGATAGATAGATAGATAGATATAGACAGACAGACAGACAGACAGACAGAAACCCTAACCTAAATCTAACCCAGCATTCCTCCTCCTGTCAAGCCAACAATAAAATTTGTTCCAGATTTCATAATACTCTCATTCTTATCTTTAAGTTCCAGAGTCAGTCTGTCCATTTCCGCACAAGTTAATATTTTAGCTAACACTTCTTCTTCTGGGGAGGCTCTCTTTATTTTTCCATTTTTATGCAAAGGCCAATCTTGCTGCTGTTAAAATATGTAACATTAGATAAACTGTACCTTTGTTGTAGTTGCCCCTTCTATGATGACAGTAAAAAAAATTCCGGTTTTGATTCTATATTTTGCGTTAATATCTCTTCTAGCCATTCGTTTATCTAATGCAAGAATTTTATAGCTTTTGGGCATTCCCACATGTGGTAAAAAGTCCCTGGCACTGCCTCACACTTCCAACATATTGATGAATATTTTTACTTATTTTTGCTAGTCTTGTGGGTGGGAAATGCCACCTATAGAATATCTTGTATTAATTTTCTTTGTTCGTAGTAGCTAGAGTAATTTTTATATTTCTTTCCCACTTTATCTTTTCAAATATATGAAAACATTACTACTGGTCAAGCTATAGAAGCTTTGAGTTTTGATTTGCATGCTATGACTGTTTTTAACAGTCATAGCATTTTTAACTAGTTTCAGATTTAAGTGCATGCGATGAGAAAGATAAACACATACTTTCTTGGCTTTTGTCTCAGGGCTGTTTTCAGGCTTGCAAAAATCCCTCATGCGGGATCAAGGAAGACTCCCCAAACTGATTTAATTATTAATATTAATACTAGTGGGAATACTAGCAAAATTCCCACCCAGTTTTAGTCATTCTCACCTTCTGAGAGAAGTCAGGAGGAAGAGTTTTGGCACCGGTGAGTCTTTTTACCAGAAAAGCTTTCCAATTTGTATATTTGTGTTGAATGGCTGTCAAGAAAAAAAGATGCATTGGTTATTTAAACTTTTAATTAACAGACTCTGAATGAGAATCAACAAGTTTAATGGTAATCCAAAAATTTGGATTATTGGGCAAATGCACAAAAGATTTTGACAATGAAAAGTAACTCAAACATCTTAATACATAATATATAGTGTTCACAATTTTAACACAGA
The DNA here is from genome assembly GCA_030761175.1 of Masticophis lateralis. NCBI lineage: Eukaryota > Metazoa > Chordata > Lepidosauria > Squamata > Colubridae > Masticophis > Masticophis lateralis. The sequence continues at coordinate 122,403,665 of JAUDYJ010000002.1, forward strand.
ATAGGCATTCCTCAATACAAATTAAAAATATTGTCTTAACACAATTACAATCAGCAGAGAGAGAACGAGATGAAACGTTCAAAGTATTACTGCTATAAGTACATACATCGTGGTGGAACTAGAGGTTTCCCACTGGTTGCACACCAACCAACTGGATGGATATCAGGTCCACAGATGTTACACCAGAAGTCAAGACTTGAATCACCTTCAAAGCCTTCATATCTTAATAAAGCATTGTAACCTGAAACAGAGGTTGTGTTTAAGGGCTCGTTTTGGAGGAATACATCTACAATATTAATCAAGGCTATCAGCAGATGGAGGTTCCAATTCTGAAACTGCATTAGGTTCCCAATTCCTTAAATCTTGAGTATCAGTATTAAAATGTGAATATAATTGGTGTGCACACATATTCCAGTAACAATTTTAAGCTAATCACACATGACTGTGTTAAGTACAACAGTTGTACTTAACACAGTCTCTGAAGAATACTAAAGATTGTAATTAATGTTCTATGTACCATTCAATGTGCCGCAAGCTATTCTTTACAGTTTTTATGATCAAAACTGACTGGCTATTCCTAAATGATATGCCTCACTAAACAATCTAACAATTAACCTATTTAACGCTGAGGATTTTTATTTCTGAGAAACCTTTCAAAGAAATAATTCTTCAATCATGTCTAAGCAATTATAGTTTAAAATATATGATTATAAAAATTAATAACCTGCTAATTTCAAAATCCCAGCAATCCAGAAGACTTTGGCAGGTAAGCTGCAATCTGTGTTAGGGACTTCCACACGCACACCTTCTGAGATATCACCCCAGCATATCCCCATAGGTGCCTGCAATGTAAATCAGAAAAATAAAAGTCACATCACAGATAGACATGTGGCAACATACACAATTTGAAAACATACTAGCAGCAATATCTTAAAGCTTACCTTTTTTAAAAGACAGTATAGAATCATTCCTCCCTTCCCCCATTCCTTCTGACAAAGAAAACTTATTTTTTAATATGCCTCATATTTATATATTTTTAAGCAGGAAGGAAAATCATAATGATTAATAACAAAATAAAAAGAAATCCATCCAGAGTCAAATGCAGCAAAGAAATATGGGACCAAACAGAAAATCAGAATTTTTCATAATATAGTTCAGCAATGAGGGACTGAAGAAATACGTAATTTTTATATGCACAAATAATATTTTTGTTTTTCTAGTCTACCCCAATTACTTTAAAAAGTACATATTGGGAATATGTATGCATGTATGTATATTAGACAAATTAAAACTTTTTCTAATTGTTTTAATTAACATATTTGAAAAGTTACAAGAAATAAAATAGTTAATTGTAGTTGAGATACCCTATTGCAAATTATTACAGAGTAACTTTGTTTACAGCAAGATAAGCACTTGACATGAGAGCAATTAAAAGAGTACACCTAAATTTTGGAAATAAGAATGTATGTTTGCTCATACACTTAGGTTTTCAGTGAACAAGGTTCTTTTGTTTGGCCTATTTCTTTGCTGGTGTGGTATACTTCCTTAACTGGAAATTTGGCAGTGACTTGAGAACCAAAACAATCTGAAACTCCGGTGGTCATTGAACCCAGTGGGATTTACTTCTACATGAGAATTATACAGCTGTGCCAGAAGATACAAATCAAGTAAAATGTAGATAAAAATATGTTTACATAAGGAATTACTGCTTTCAAAATTTTGCAGGACTTTGACAGCATCTAACAATGGAAAGTTGATCGTGAATCCTCAAGGGAAAAATCAAATTAAATGGATTCCTAATGGGAAAATATATGAGAGGTACTATATAGATCTGAATATTATTTGATTGTTTCTGAAGTATCTATCCTCTAACTGCTTAAAAGTGCATTCTATTTTAGATGCTACAATTTTAGGCAAGGTGACAAAAAGGATAAAATACAGAAGCTGAAATAGGAACCATTTTATGAAATTTTATTAAACATGTAAAGTATTATGGAGGTTCCCAGTGACAATAAAAGCAGCATTCAGGAAAGTTTCAAGACAACAGCTTCATGCAGATTGAATACTGCAGAATAATTGCCTCATACTCATACATACGGTAGGTATTTCTTAAGAAATCCTATACTAAATCCCAGCCTCTAAAAAGCACATAGAAGCATCTATTCTTTTATAAATGATGCTTCCATACTCCTGGCTTATTGCAGTGGTGTCAAATTGAAAGGGTAGACTGTTATGCAAATATCCACTCAATAATTTCTGGCAGATCAATCTTCTCATTTAGTAGTCTATCTGCTTCAGGGAAAGCTCAGCAGAGACAGATTTAATACAGAAAAATAAACTCCGAAGTCTTACTATAGTAGCATAATCTTAAACAAGCGAAATGTTACAAGAAACATACATAGTTAAAATTTCCAAAATTCCAACAACTTTAATTTCCAATCTTATTATTAGTATTTTCACTAGGCCTGTTTCAATCAAGAGATCCTAGACACTACATTAACACTGCTCTTTCTTAAACATATGGACTAGAGCAGTCTCTCTATAGTTTATTTCTGTTCAAAGGTGTTATAAAATTGAATTCATGCATATATGTGTAGTAAAGCCAGTAGAAGTAGCTATCCAATTGGCTGAGGTCTCTCATGCAATTGGTTCAGAGCCTTATAAGCATTATAGTCATTTTTATATTATGTTCAATTCATGACCAAAGTTTGAGGCACCAGATTTCAAAGATGTGGATTGGTATAGGGGTAACAGCAGAAAGTTAAACTTGTCCTTGTCTGTGTAAAAATAGTGGTTCAGCTAGTTCCTCCTACACCAATCCATATGGCTCTCAGTTCTGAAGAAGAAAGCCATAATGGGTATGGATCTCGTGGCCTTGAAATGATGGTATACAGTATATTTAGTATACTGTCTTCTCCTGAACACAACGTTTACTAGCAGAACCATAAGTGTACAGAGAAGAACAAGTTTACCTTCCAGACTCATGATGAAGACATCCGCCTCGGGCTCCTTCCCAATAAAAGGAAGGTCTGCCTGGCCACCACTTTGATCCAGCGCACACTCTGGAGGAATTATCTGTGAGGGACAGCCGCCTTCCCTGCAAGGTAAGTTGCAATCAGGAAGGTCTTGATGGGTGAGGTCCAGATTCATGTAATGGGCTCCCCTATCCAAAAAAAGGCTGACCACATAGTATTGGAATAGGACAGCTAAGTATTACTGAACTGCTCAACTTAGTAAAAAATACCTGGTGGGCTCTGGAATTTCTGGGACTAATACATCTTTGATATAAAATTTTGACTTAAATGACCAAATGAGGTATAAGTGATATACCTTATATTGTGATATTTGCAAATACATTACCCACAACTATCACAAGGGTGGGTCAGACAACAAGACATGGACAGGAAGATTTGAGACCAGTCATTATATCTCACTAGAGTGTTGTTATGGGTAACAACTGAAAAAAAAATGCTATATGCTATCTTGAACTTTTGGAGGAAGGATACAAACTGGAGGCATGTGCACAACATGTTTTTTTTAAAAAAAATAGTAGTCTCTTTCTCCTCAATAAGTGAGCAATTGATAGTTGCTAATTGGATTCAAGAAGAAAAAAGCATACATTTATTGTACAAAAAAAACCTTGAATTTTAAAAGGGGGAAAGGTGCCAGCAAACCAATGCCATCAATAGTTAGCTACTGAAAAAAGAGTTTGTCTTCTTTATCATTACAATTTTATTAATAACTTGAAAATGAAAGAAATTTATAATGTTTTCCAAAGCATATATATTCAGAAACAAATTTTATGAGTAACTCCCAATTAAATATCAACGAATGAAAAAAGTAGTTCAAATAATAATAAGAGCAATTCTCATTGTGTGCTTATTGTACCCTTATTGAGCATACTATATATGTAACACATGCAATAAGGCCAAAGTATTAAGTAAAAGTTGGCAAAGTTTTTGCTAATAGGGTACTTAAAAAAGACTAGACCATTTAGTTTAGACCATCTTCTAAAGTCCATTTATAGACTAGACTAGACCATTTAAACTAGACCAGAGGTTGGCAACTGTGGCCCTTTTACAACCTGTGGACTTCAACTCCCAGAATTCCTGAGACAGCTGTCTCAAGAATTCTGGGAGTTGAAGTCCACAGGTTGTAAAAGGGCCACAGTTGCCCACCCCTGGACTAGACCATAACTGGGCTGCAGAAACATGGAGAATCATTACACTGCTGCCATCTAGTGATGGTATTTTGCAACACAGACACCTTAGTCCTAAGACAATTTGATGTCTACAGGTTTTTTTCATTTGAAAATTTGAAAAAATCTTCTGCAACAAAAAATAGTTTATGGAATAAACATTCCATTTAATGGACTTTTTGGAAGGAGAAATTATTTAGCATTCATTAAAATCTGAACACACAAAATTTGCATCCAACTACCACATTTAAAAGAATTTAATAACTACCTCATGATTTAAGGCATAGTGAAGGACAGACAAAAAATTGTCCATTATATCAGAAGTCCACTAAACCAAGTTCTGTTAAACTAAAGGTTTATTGCACTATTCTGCAAGAAGAGAACAAGAATCATATATCTAAGACGGATGATTCTATTACAGTTAGTGATGAAATCTGTATTTAGTATTATGCAATAAAGTTAAGCCTGGTGAAAGCACCAGATATAAAGGAGAGTCTTTATATGTTTTTAAAACAACTGTTCTTTCAAATTGCAGGGTTAAAGCAGCAATAAAAAGAAAAATCTGCAATCCTTTGTGGAACATCTGAAGCAGCATATTATTACACATTATCCACATCACTGTTCAATAGCCAGAAATAAAATGATACGCTGGAAGTGGCTGCTTCTACCTGATTCATATACAGATGATCCCACAAACAAGACTAACACACACTAGAGGTTAATGGTAAATGATAAATATTAAAAGTATTCAAATAATAAGCACATAGGAAATGAAATTATCTCGAAATGGATAATGTGCCATCAAGTCGTTTTTAATTCTTAGTGAATGCATAGTCTCAAAATACTCTTTTACAAATGCTCAATTCTGGGTGCATAATTATACTGTATCTAAGTCCATTTTAAATTAGTTACCAATAAAACTTCTCTATATTACTTATGCAAAAGTCATTCGTTTTACTAGTTATTTAGTCACATTCTGATAATGTTATTTATATATCTTTCCTGTAGAAAACATTTTGAACTAAACTATTTTAAATTTAAAACATGCCATTTTTAGTAGAAAATGCCATGTCTAAAATATGAAACAGCTATAATAAGCATTTGAAAATATTTTCAGTCAAAAATTGGAATGCAAAACAATACCATCTGTTTGGTAGTGACTGACATTGGAATAAACTGCAAAGTATCTAGTGAAGGAACATGCATAGTACCCAAGTAGAAATAATGATATTCTCCTGACTTACACAGAGACTATTTTGAAGTTACTCTTGCTGTTAATTTTAACTGCCAACCGTTTACTGCTGCTTTGAAGTTTTTCTGTCCAGTTTAGTGTTATTTGCTTTGCCAGTTACTTTTTAACATTTTAAACAAAGTGACTGAAAAGTGCATGGGTTAGCTGGTTCCTGAAGTGATTTCTGAAGTGATATCCCTTCTCCAAACATGGGTAGCAGGAATAAATTTTAGCAAAGGAATATTATGCTATGTAAAGGTTTATAATGCATTAAAGTCTGTGAGCTTTGCATTAATTTATAATGTTTTTATTCTAAAATTTAGTGATTTATTTTGGACCCTAACCCTACTATCATCTCCACAGGTTGATGTTATGTAGAAGCCATAAGGCTCAAACTGCAAACTAGTGAAACAAACATCAATAACCTTTACCAAAAAAAAATTCAGAAGCGACATTTAAAATTATGGTAAGAATATTTTTAAAAGAAGCCCTTAATTGTTAACATAAAAAATACAAATAAAGGAGAAAATATACCCAATATAAGTATCTGGTGCACCTACCAATGCCATCTGTTCTAATGGGGAAAGCACACTCCAGATTGCTTCATTGAAATGAAGTTATCTTCTGGGATCCTTCTGTGGTGGCCCCTGCCCTTTGGAATGATTTTCCAAGACTACACTTTCCTAAAAGGTGCTAACTGCAAGCTAGCTCAGCTCTGCAACTCTGATTTCTTAACACTGGACAACAAAGACTTTGCTTCCTGAATGCTTTTGGATGTATCTTACAGATTGGCTGCTAATAACTTGTAACTTACCCTATCACATACTGTTTTATAGAAAGTTTCTGTTTTTACACAATGGCAATGTATAGTACCTGTTGGTTATGCTTCACGTATGAATGAAACATACAAAAACATGGAGTTATTGTTGAAACATATCCTGTACCCCAAGTACAACTGGAATATCTGTGGAGATCTAAAACTAGACTGGACAACCATTTGACTCGGATGGTATAAAGCTCCTGCACTGAACAGGAGATTGGACTAGAACACAGGTGTCAAACTCGATCACGTCACATAATGTGACATATCGCAACTTTTTTGTCTTTGCGGAGCCAGAGCAGGTGGCCTGCACGTGTTGCATCTGGCCTGCACCAATTTAACACTCCTAGAATAAAAGATCTCTGAGGTCCCTTTCAGCCCTATGATTCTATGTTCTAATGGCTCAGATCCTTGGAATGCAGTTTGGATATATTTTTGTTTCTGAAAACTCTCTTTCAAGCTCCTTCTATATGGTCTGCCACAGAAGAAATTATAGAAAAATAAAGTTGATGGTAGGGCTATAATCAGACCCTATATGTATTTACTCTATATCCCACTCTCCTTAACGGACATTATTACTAAAGAAATTCCATAGGATAATTCCATTTCGATTTTTAAAGATTTGAATTATAGCTGAAAATCAAAGCTAACTAGTCAGAAAGGTAGTCATCCTGCCTGTTGCAGAGGCCACATTGGTTACTTTGGTTGCATGAAATTTTCATGACACATGCATGACAAAGCAAATTGACACAAGGAGACAGAATATGAGGACAGGCGACATCAACAAAGTATTACAAGGGCAAAAATGGCTTTAACTGCTGTTATGCTTCCTTAATAGTGAGACTGCATTAAATCACAAATATTGTTATTTTATCTACTTTTACTTATTGTTATGTGTTAACAACGTCTCATCTAGCAGCCACAATGTACTACAAGAATGAGGTGATGAGCTGTTGGGAAGTAAAAATATCACACACAAATGAGTGTATGTGTGTGTGTGTGTTTTCAGGTGCCATTCCATACTTTAAAACTGCCTGCATGGTTTGTTTTGTTTCTGGTCAAACTAGCCCGGTATGCTGTGCAAAGGAAACATTGAATGCTTATATCTGTAAGCCGAAGGAACACCAATGCTGAATATGCTTCTCATTAATTGAAAACTTGTTTTGATTCAGCAGGAGCAACTATCTTTAATTTCCTCCTTCCCTACTGCTCTAGCATATGTCCAGTCCTTCAATAGGGTATTTCCAAAACCAATAATTTCTCTACTGCTGACAGGAGGAACTCTAAATCCAACCAGTACATTTTTAAAGGGACCACTAAGGTTAACTCCAAAAGCAACTTTACTAGATGTATCTACTAAACCAAGTTTATTCTTAATCCCCATTAATGGAAAATGAGAACTTTAAAATTATGCTGCATAATTTTAGTAAACACACCTTACTAATGAGAGAGTAACTTACTGTAACTTGTTCCGTCTTGCAAAATCAACCTGAAAAACATGCTTGCTCTGAACTCCACCTGCTTCTGAGGAAAAATGTAAAGCTCTGTTTTGTACATAAGGGGACTACAAAAAAATTACCAAAGGAAACTAGGCACCAAAGCTACAGTGGGGCAAAAAAGTATTTAGTCAGACACCAAATGTGCAAGTTCTCCCATTTAAAAAGATGAGAGAGGCCTGTAATTGACATCATAGGTAGACCTCAACTATGAGAGACAAAATGAGAAAACAAATCCAGAGAATCACATTGTCTGATTTGGAAAGAATTTATTTGCAAATTATGGTGGAAAATAAGTATTTGGTCAATATCAAAAGTTCATCTCAATACTTTGTTATATATCCTTTGTTGGCAATGACAGAGGTCAAACATTTTCTTTAAGTCTTCACAAGGTTGGCACACACTGTTGCTGGTATGTTGGCCCATTCCTCCATGCAGATCTCCTCTAGAGCAGTGATGTTTTGGGGCTGTTGCTGGGCAACACGGACTTTCAACTCCTTCCAAAGGTTTTCTATGGGGTTGAGATCTGGAGACTGACTAGGCCACTCCAAGACCTTGAAATGCTTCTTACAAAGCCACTCCTTTGTTGCCCAGGTGGTGTGTTTGGGATCATTGTCATGCTGAAAGACCCAGCCATATTTCATCTTCAATGCCCTTGCTGATGGAAGGAGGTTGGCACTCAAAATCTCACGATACATGGCCCCATTCATTCTTTCCTGTACATGGATCAGTCGTCCTGGTCCCTTTGCAGAGAAAAAGCCCCAAAGCATGATGTTGCCACCTACATGCTTCACAGTAGGTATGGTGTTCTTTGGATGCAACTCAGCATTCTCTCTCCTCCAAATACGACGAGTTGTGTTTCTACCAAACAGTTCTACTTTGATTTCATCTGACCATATGACATTCTCCCAATCCTCTTCAGGATCATCCAAATGCTCTCTAGCAAACTTCAGATGGGCCCGAACATGTACTGGCTTAAGCAGGGGGACACATCTGGCACTGCAGGATCTGAGTCCCTGGCGGCGTAGTGTGTTACTAATAATAGCCTTTGTTACGTTGGTCCCAGCTCTCTGCAGGTCATTCACTGGGTCCCCCCGTGTGGTTCTGGGATTTTTACTCACCATTCTTGTGATCATTTTGACCCCACGGGGTGAGATCTTGCATGGAGCCCCAGATCAAGGGAGATTATCAGTGGTCTTGTATGTCTTCCATTTTCTAATTATTGCTCCCACGGTTGATTTCTTCACACCAAGCTGCTTGCCTATTGCAGATTCAGTCTTCCCAGCCTGGTGCACGTTTACAATTTTGTTTCTGGTGTCCTTCAACAGCTCTTTGATTTTCACCATAGTGGAGTTTGGAGTGTGACTGTTTGAGGTTGTGGACAGGTGTCTTTTATACTGATAACAAGTTCAAACAGGTACCATTAATACAGGTAATGAGTGGAGGACAGAGGAGCCTCTTAAAGAAGTTACAGGTCTATGAGAGCCAGAAATCTTGCTTGTTTGTAGGTGACCAAATACTTATTTTCCACCATAATTTGCAAATAAATTCTTTCCAAATCAGACAACGTGATTGTCTGGATTTGTTTTCTCATTTTGTCTCTCATAGTTGAGGTCTACCAATGATGTCAATTACAGGCCTCTCTCATCTTTTTAAGTGGGAGAACTTGCACAATTGATGGCTGACTAAATACTTATTTGCCCCATTGTACCTAGGATCAAGTACACAGGATTTTAAGCACCATCTCTAAAACGTCTTCAAAAAATTGTCACTGAAATTATGACAGCCACTATATAAACTGAACAGCAGAGCATTTATTTGGATTTGAAGATTGCAATTTAGATGATTAAGGAAGTTTGGATTGCAATTTAATTTAGACTATCAACTTCAGTTAGAGGAAAGTCCACATCTCCTGTATAATTAATATTATGAACTTTAATTCTGTACATATCTAAGACATAGGTTAAAGGAACGCTTGAACAGTGCATTGTTTTTTCATTATTCCTTAATGAAAATAATGGTAAATTAAAAACAATATACTTACATGTTTAAAACAATTCACAGGAGCTGCTGTGAAACTATTGCTATTGATATAGTTGCCCCAATTGAAACCTTCCACTGGAACAGATGCTAGAAGGAGAATTACTGCATTTAGCAACAATAATAAGCAAGGTACAAAATGTATTACATGAAAGGAGCACAGAAGCATTGGTCTTTATTGTTTTCCATATATATATATATATATATATACACACACACATATATTTATTTATTTATTTATTTATTAGATTTATATACCGCCCTTCTCCTTACGGACTCAGGGCGGTGAACAGCCGAGTAAAAATTCAATACATAAAAGTTAAAAATTTTAAAACACATATACGTTTGGCTGAGAATTAAAACAAAATAAATATTAAAATGCAGCAACTCTACAAACATTAAAAATTTAAAAATTCTAAAAATTCAGCAGGGATCAGGCTAAGGATCAGGCTAATATATATAAGTAATATACATTTATTTTCAATCTGTTAGAAAAATTACAGAATGGCAACATTGGGGGAAATTCTTCAAAATTTGTCTGAAAAGTCATGGTGTGCTGAGGAATATGGTGGGTTGCATAAGAGATTCTCCATCGAAGTAACTTATCTGATCGAAGAAATATAGCCATCTGATATAGACCAGATGCATAACAGTGACCGACACGAATGCAGGCATATTGCCAAAGTGTATAGGATAGATATTAGATCAGGACAGATACACTTCTGTAAATTCTTCTCCCAATCTATTTGGTGAAAATGTTTTTCCAACCTTTGACGTAGCTAAAAGGCCAATAATAAAACCTAAGAACTCAATTACCAAGGATATTTTCTGCTGGATATTTTAGCAAAGGCTCAGATAAGGAATTTTAGCATGCTTCCTTCAATTTCCTGGAATATATTGTATATTTTTAATCTAATCAATCTTTAGGTGATTATTCCCTCCATTACAAAATTGGGGAAATTTTACCCATAATTGTTACTTGATGATGGTTAATAACAATGTTACCTGTTTTAGTCTTTGATTGGTTCTGTACCGTTGCTTGGTATTGAGCATATGCAGCTAATTTAGCAACTAAAGGTTGTTTTTGTAACACTTTAGCCTTCTTAGTTGGAGGTTTTCCCTGAAACAACAAGAGCTAAATAAGGTTCTTTTCAAAAATGCAACACAAATTTTTGAAGCAGTGATTCTACTGAATAAAGCAAACACTTTTGTTTTCCAATTTTATTTGTTATCAATTTATAGCAATGAAAATTTATGACAAAAATTTGAGAGAAAAACATTTACATTCAGAGATAAATTACTTAAACAGTATCCCATATTTTCAGGATTATTCAATTTGCCTTTCCAAACCATCTGCAAAAGAGTCTAGCAACTGCTATTTTGATATTAATTTAGACTTTTTAAAAAATGTAACAAATAACAGTTCTGCCATGCCCAAAATGGGAATATCATCTGGAGACAATACAGGAGATTTTTCACATGCTAAAAGGCTGATCAATGCAATATTGTTTAAGAATTGGGTAAATAAATGCCACTTTGCTTCTTGAAGATAATGTACTAATTATTCCTGCAATTTCAGTCAATGGTGCTATTTTCTTCTATCAATTGTCTTATCCTGGGTGCAACAAACCCAGTGAGAAGGGGGAGAATCAAGAGATGCTATCAACAAATTTATGGGATGGAGAGAGATCAGGTCATTAGTGTAGAGCTGTGAGATGGTTGACTGATATTCTTTTCCCACATTAAAAAGTCTTCAATTGTCGTGTTGATTTCCCTTCTGACCTAGCTGCATGATTAATTAGTGTCAGTTCCATCCAGAATAAAGATTCAGATGAGAGCAAAAATGTTCTTTCCTGATCTTTCAAACCTAGCAATTATAGTTGAAAATACATTGGAATTCTCTGTACTAGAATATTTAATGCAGCAATAAGTCTATGTCAGTCAAAATATTTTACATTCTTCTTCCTAGAGTACTATACTAAACATGCCGTTAAAATTAGTTGTACTGTTTAGAGATAGTCTCAACATAGACATTCTCATTATTTTTTATTGAAATTGATAAAATATATTTGGATAACTGAATAGTAAAGCAATTTTCTCATTCACTCTGCCAAGGAGCAGACATTGAACTAGCAATTAGATTCTTCCAAGCTGAGTCACCCATACATTGAATGAACACACTGATATGTATATCACATTTATTGCAATCATTGTAATACAAACGCAGTATTTGTCAGAAGGGGATATTTAAGAAAACCTGCAGAAATTAATCACACTAGTTTGCTGCTAAACGGTAAAATGAAAATTTTTATATACACCTATTTAGGAGTAAGTGAAGTCTAATTGAATTTATTGGGACTTATTAGTATAAGCATGCAGATAAGCAAACTGAACATATTTGTTCTCTTTAGTATAACTAAATTTATATTTTCTCTATATTTAGATTCACTATTTATGCAAAACCATGACATACATTTGGATGCAACATTGAAACTCTGCCACAATGGGCTAAATAAATTTCAGTATAGCATTGGAGAAATGAGGAAGTTAGATTCTAACTAGCTACATTTATTTAGGACATAATTTGAAGGTAAGTAACTAAATTAAGATACTAAGAGTTTTATTTTAACACAATGCTTTGGAGGATCAGAAATAACGTCTATGTGCATATCCTTATTCCAGTTCAGCAAGATTACATAAACCTAAGTCTTGTCATGGCAAATGTTGACTCTGGAATTCAGGAAATGTTCAATTAGGTAGTACACGCAAGGAGGCTAAGAAATGCAGAGACATTTTTAAATTTAAATCAAAGTTTGGAAGCTTAGAGAAAATCACTTTTAAATATGTCAATACTGAAAAATAAATAATTCCACTGGTAAAATTTTTAGAAAACAGACTGAAAACCTGAAGTATTTTTTAAAAATCAGTAGTGTAGTGTTGTTATGTACTTATGTAGTACAGGTATACAGAGCGCTTTCATATTTATGTAGCCCATGGAGCTAGAAATACTGTAAAAAAGATATCAAATTCCTAGATAGGGAGGCACTTTAGATATCACTTACACCCTGACCCCCTCACAGGAGGCTCCTATTGAAGACCCCCTGGAAGCTTCAACTAGTCCAGAATGCAATGGCATGGAGCAGTGATGGGCATGCCTCTGAAAGCCCAGGTAATACCTTTGCTTTGCAAGTTATGCTGGTTGCTAGTTTGCTTTCAGGCACCAGTTCAAGGTACTGGTCATTATCTATAAAATCCTAATTAGCCCAGTTACTTAAGGGACTGCCTGTCTCCCATAGTATCTGCTCAGCCAACTTAATGTAGTAGGGTTTGCACACTACATTAGTTCCTTTGATTAAACAATTCTGTATATCGGGGTGTCAAATTTGCATCATCATGGCAGCATCATGTGACGTATCAGGACTTTTTTCCCCCTTTGCTAAACTGGGCAGGGGCATGGCCAGCGCATGACGCATCTGGCCCACAGGCTGTGAGTTTGAAAGCCCTGCTGTATATTGTGACCCTAGAAACAAAAGCTGTCCTCTAGAATGAGGCTCCTCCATAGATGGGTTTTATCCTGTTGTTTTGAAAAGCCTTGAAGATCTGGCTCTATATTCAGGCCATTAGCAAGAGCAATTGAAGCCTTTTTTTATTTATTGCATGGGCCGATTTCTTTTTTATTCTTGTACGTTTTTTGTTATCTTTGCCATCTTTTGTTCTTGGTTTCGTTTGTTTTTACTTGTGAACTCCCCAGAGTAATCAAGAGGTATATAATTGTTATAAATCACGCAAACTGTTTAAAAAGAAAAACGTTGATATAAAATTATCAGAAGATGAAACATTCATATAATAATGAAGAAGAAAATCTACTGTGATATCAGAGGACAATTAATAGTTGCTGATCAGTGAGATGGGTGGCATAGAAATTTAATAATAAACACATAAATTACAAGAACGCTTACAGGTACTTACAAATCGTATTCTATGTATTCATCCTGAGCTGGGTTGCTGAGGGTCTCCCTCTCTCCACAAGGCAAAAGTGGCCAAAAGGCATACTTCCCTAGGGTAGGCCTCTTACTATGAAATAACTTGTCTCATTAAATACAAGGAGATGTCCTTTTTTGCCTTTCAAATGGCAATCAAAACCATACTTTTGCTATGGGCGGTGGATCTCGCTATTATATATATTTTAAAATTCTGCATTAATTTTTTTTATGAAGTTCTATTATAAACCTTACTGAGAGTTATGTAAATTTTATATAAAGAAACAAAAAACGAGACCTTTATGTTTTTGACAGGATGCAGTGATGGCCAAAGAATTGTGTGTTATAAAGAAGGATTCAGCAACCCCTCCAGGAATCTGTCTCTCTGCAGCTATCTTAGAATGCTCAGAATCATTGTATACAATTGAATTCAGTTCTTAGGGATGAAGTAAGAAAGTTCACATGTGATTTTTACAGGAGGTCTTTTGATGGCTACAGCTGGAAACCATGCTTGATTCAGACCTTTGGACTATTCTTTTAATTTTTTAATATTTCTGTTACAAAGAAAACCCATTGTTTGTTATATATTAATCTGAACCACAATATATCTTATAACACTTTATATAGTAAAGGTAATAAAATTTGTGACTGTACCGTTACCTGAAGTCTGGCCAGAATGCTGGCCTTCTTAGAGTTCGATGAGTAGCTTCTTGAGCAGGAAACACTGCAGAAACGCTTGGTCTTGGAGTAAAAGGCATCTCTGACACCAACCATCCCGCACATTTCACAAGTAGCTAATGAGAAAAAAAATAACTGTGTGTTAAATGTAGGTTCACTTTGCAGATGACATAGATGGTAGTACTATATCACACACATAAACATACCCTTTCCTTCAAGAATTGTATTAAGCATTAATTTGTGTATTATTAATTTTGTAGATGCCAGATTAATCTTTCTTGACTTTTACTACTTTCCTTGTACACTTCAGACTCAGATAGTTCTATTTCTGCTCGAGACTAGACAATATTTGCAAACAAACATTTTCAAACATTCGGATATTTTTGAATTTTTCAGATGTTATTTCTTACAATATAAGCCATTTTGTAATTTGCCTGTCGTGCTTACAATATTGTTATAGCGTTTTCCTGAATTTATTGTGAAAACTAGTTTAAGCAGTGAAACAACAAATGGCACTAATTAAACAACTACTGTACTATTTATTCAGTTTGTGTGGCTGTCCACCTCATCTAAGCAACAGTATATAAAGTACATTTTGTGAACATCTATCAGTCACTGTCTCATTTATGGCATTTATATCCTGCTTATTAAAGCAGCAAAATACACAATTCTTAAACAGCTTTTCTATGGGAAGTAAACTATAATGTTAACAATTAAATTCGGTAGGCATTATACAGTACTTTATCTCATAAAGCCAGAAGTAATATTTTGTTAGGACACTTGAATATAAAATAATAGAACAGTTTACTCTGCCATGAAATTATGCATTGTTGTATGAAAAGTTGGTCACCTGATCCCACACGTTTTAATAATTTCTTTCCATTTTTTCCAAATTAGATCAAAGCCAGCCAATCTCCCTATCGCACTTAGTATATTTGTATATATTCATTCACAAAGGAAAATAAAATCTGGACCAAGCTTGGTAAAAATAAAATAAAAAAAAACATTTATGGTCCTGAATTTCTTCAGAAAGACTACTATGGCTTCTGTTAACATTTTCAACATTTTCAACTTGTATCCATCTTCCCATGTCCAGATAAAACAATAATACATCAGAATTATCCTAATAGCAAACGAAGTCTAAATACTGTATAAAAATAAATGTGTGTACATTTAGTAGTGCATATGTATAATATTACAAATATTTTGATAGTAATTTAATGCTAATAAGAAATATTTCAGCATTAACAAATTCATCCTTTTTTTGTAAGACATACACAAAACCCACAATCTTTGGTTTCTGATTCAAATAAGAAGAATGAACCTAAAAGCAGTGCTGTTAATAATCTGCTTGATTGAACACTCCATTGAAAAATCTATTGTATTTGCACTCACCCATGCCAGATTTGCCATCTGGATAAGTGTAAACCTGCCCATTGTTCTTGATTATTGGGAGATTGGAAGGTAAGGGAGGAACCTCCTCTTCACTTTCATCAGAACTGGAGCTGCTACTTGTATCCTCACTGCAGCTATCATAGCCATCGAACATCCCGAATGAATCACGTCTCTTCCTTTCTGACCTTGAAGGATGTTCAGTCTAAAATGAAAAAAGCAGAAACTATTGAGGTAGCTGAATAAGAAGATGTGGGCAAAATACTGCAACAATTTAACAAGCTAATATTAAACATATATGCAACTTCCTCTTTTAAATGGCACTGTATATATACACAATCCCAATCGTTGAAGCAAGTCATTATGTAGACTGGAGAAACTTGTGACACTACAAATGTTGTTCAGCTATAGTTTCCATCCTTCATCACTGGGCTTATTGGCATTTGGAATTAGTTTAGGAATAGGAATTACATTTTAGCAATACTAGAAAGCTACACATTCACCCCCACCAAGAGTTAGAAGAACAAATAAAATGTTGCAAAGGTTATATTGAGGAAAAGAATCCGCAATGTGGTTTTTCAATTTTTATGTATGGGCTTTAACCCAAGAAAATTATTTTGAACATGAAAAATTACTATTTTATTATTGATATCCTTTCTTCTACTGCAGATCTCAAAAGAAAGTAACAAAGGGCTTTGTTATAAATAAAAGTATATAAAATACCACATCAATAACTATACAGAAAGCCAACTTCCCTGGTCCTAGCTCCATATTATAGCCTCTCCAGTCATCTCTTCTCCAAAATATCATAGAGAGGTTAATGAATCAAATAAGGTAAATTCTATAATGTGGCTGTGGGAGAAAATAAGTTCCTAAAAATTGGAAGAGCGCTGACATTTTTTTCCTGATATTCATGGATTTCTTTTCATTTAATTCCCAATACAAAACCTATGCAATTCAAGGGTTTATGATCCTTTGTTGTTACAAATTTAGGGGGCTGAAAAGGCTTCTTGAGGGAGGAGGGCTAATTGTGCTAGTCATTCTGTCTCTTACTTTAAAAGATTTCAATTAATGCCTTTCCTCCAGGTCAGAAAATCAGCCACACTTGAAGACATATGACAAAATTCCACAAGCTACCACCTCTCTAAAACTGTGCCTAAAGCCTTCTTTTCCACCATTTTCCAGATGGTTTTTAAAACAAAATTCTCTATTTCCATTAGAAATCGAGAAAAACCAACTCCCAAAAAGTTATCATTTATATTCTTCACAATCTCTAGGGTTCTGATTGTGCTAATCACTAAATCACCAGCTTCTGAAATGTTTCTCTTTCAGAGAGTTTAAACTATTCTCATAAAGTTGACTATTTGCCATAGAAACATCGCCATGGCAACTGACAGAATGCAACATGCAAGTATCATAAAACTTAAAAACCTGCATGAATGTGGCTTCTATGCATCACTAGAATTATTCAGACAGACTTTTTAAGGAAAAGTCATTCCAGATATTTCATATATCAAAACCGCGCAAAGTAATATCTTAAGTACAGAAATAAAAGGATATTTAGAGTTGCATCCAGTAGTATCCACTGCTGAAGGAATGATATCTACACATAAAATGAAATTGCTTTTGTACCTCTCCATATCATATTCACATTTGATCTAATTGGATGGGAACTTTGAAAGATTAACAGAGGTGTAAGTGAAAATAATAGTAAATTCCATTAGTGAAGCACTGAATGAAATTGTTTTACAGATAAGAAAACTGGACCAAGAAGTCCAGAGTTTTTCACAAAACTAAGAACATATCTTTTCCACACCTTTGTTTAAATTCAATTTTAATAAACTAGCCCTTTTGGAGCCCAAAATTATACAAGCTCTCATGAGTTACATTTTGCTCCTGAAACAGTTGTAACAGAAATAGAACAGCTGCAACAAAAATCCTTCATCCAAATATTGATTACGCTATAAAATACATTCTACATAATCATTCCAATTGTTACATGTAAATAAATACTGAACAGCTTTGGGACATGCTAGGTTCTTGCAATACTCCATGCATCTGCTCCCCCTGCAGTCAATTCAGGGGTACCTTTTGAAAGTGACCATTTGATAAGTATCTCTACTGTATTGCATAAAATTGGGAAAACATTATTGCTAATGGGAAACATAGCACAATTCCATGTTCCCTCTTGCCTTATCTTGAATAACGCTCTTTCAGATCACTTGAACATGTGTAAGTATGAAAAAATTGGGTAGATTGTTCTATTTTTAGTCATAAATGGAATGCATTTGGGGAGAGGGCATCTAAAACAAAATAATTCCTAATACTGCTCAAATGTCTTGAACAAAATGATCACTTAACATGAATGGCAAGCATTATTTGAACACTGATAAAATAATATGTTACTATGAAGAGACTCACTTTATAACTATTACATGTTTACTACTGATTTTAAAGATCCTAATCCTGGAATTACTGAGACTTTATTTTATGATAGCCATTTGCAGAATAGTATCTTATAAATCTTCTGAATAAAAGATAAAAATCAACTTTATAGATAATACTATCATTACTAATTTCAATAAAATAAAATTCAATGAATATTTTAAATAAACAAACATATATACATTATTCTATTTTCTCCATAGTAATAAAGCAGAAAAATATTAAGGGAGGAGGAATTTTATCTTGGAAAAAATTTATCTTGGAATTATAAATGGAGTTTGTTTTGGCTTAAAATGACCTTGATAAACAAATTATGCCTAAAAGACCTTGATTTAGCATTCTATTGAGATAACCACTATCAAAGACTTTCACTATGTCCTATAATCAATGAAACTTTTTTACAACCCCATCTTCTGAAAAATCTAAATCCGTTACAAACATTTATGTAGTTAACTGAAAACATATATTTGGTTCATAACAATTTATATTAATCAATTATATATCAGTTATATTAATCAAGTGTCTTCGGGATATTTATAATTGGAAAATATTGATAAATTGTTTCAGAAAAGTTAATTTCCCATTAATTTTTTATTGAGAAAAACAATTTCCAAGATAAAATTCCTCCTTCTGAAATATTTTGAAATACTGTGACAACAACCAGAAGGGGACCATGCTAGTAATCTGTGTTGAGTCTTTGAAAGAGAAACGGATATGCTTATAAACTGTTAAGACTATTTTGAATAAGAAAAGACATAACTGAACAGTTTACACATTCAAATGATAAACAAGCTTATACTGAGCACTTAATGAAAAAGCAAACTAGCTGAGGAAAGTAAGAAACAAATGTAATTTAATGTCAACAAAACCAAGGCTATATTGATCCAGGTAAAAGAAATTATACTTTTACTGTAGCTGCCCTTTTCTACATGTATTAGAGAAACTTGTTTTGACATATTACATCTTGTCTAATGAATATGTCAAAATACTTTATATACAGCCATACACTAAATTCAGCACTGAATTGAAACTAGCAAATAAAATTCAGGAAAACCCATTTTGCTCTCAAAAAGCTCCAAATTTAACACATAATGAAAGTAGCAAATGGCCAACATACAACATATGTTTACATTTGACCATTTCCTTCTAATGTCCCATATTTATATTTAAAAAGCGGTGTATTGTAGTTTGGAGTCATTTTAATCTAGTTGTAAATGAACCAAGGCCTTCCTCATTCACTTAGTTTAAAAGTTTTTTTAAAAAACTGAATTCGTCCTCCTACTAAATTTTTAGGTTTCTCTTTTCCCCAAGAGCCATATTATGGAGACTATTACTATTCCACAAATTGTGACATTCTAATTAGTTTACAACCCCACACTCCATTTTTTTTTTTAATTTTGCATTCTCTGGATATCACTTTCGGTTTTCCCAAACCACAGAGAAGCCTAACAAAGCAAAGGAAAAAAATGCAAGCGGCTGCTATTTGTCTAGCCTTGTGTACATTTCCCTCCAAAGCCTGTTTGCTGCAAATGTTATGCATGGTCATTGGCCACCAAGCAGCCTATGTATATTTCCTTAGGACCTCCTCTACCACCCACTTCCTCCTCTCTCGGACCACTTTTTCTGACCATAATATTGCTGCTCCTATTGCAGCTATACCCCCCTCCCCCCCCCCAAAAAAAGGAACTGCTCCGTTCAAGCACACGAGAGCGGGGGGGGGGGGGGACACATTTTAAACGGCGTAAACAACTTCACCACCACAGGGCTGGTTTTTGTTTTTTCTTCCCTGCCTTGGGAGAGGAATAGGACACCTGTGTCCCCCCCCCCCCACGCCGCACGCCCACACACACACACAAGGCTGCTTTCTCCGGGCGGGACAACGTTCTGCAAACCCGGAAAACAGGCTTGAAAAAGCTGCACCGCCACAAGGCTTAGGAACCGAAGCGCGCGTGAGAAGGCAGGCAAAGTGAAGCCCAGAGAGGAACCCAGGGCAGGGCTAATAGACTTCTTTCCTCGAAGACTTTGCAAGAGGCTTGGGGGAGCCCCGAGGAGGCCACCCAGCCAGGAGAGTTCCTTTCCGACTTCCCCACTTTTGGATGCGGGAGGGGGGGGGGTTCGGTGGAAAGAGCCGCTGCCCTGTCAGTCTCGGGCCCGGGACGGGGTAAGTGCCCGAAGCGCCCGTCGCCTCGCCCTCTCCTCCCAACGGCCGGACCTCCGCCGCGCTGCCCCCATCGGCCGGGGCTTGCGGGAAGCTCACTCACCAGATCCTTTGTGTTTTCCATCAGGCCCTCATGGGCAGGGGATGCCTCCGACCGTCCCGCTTCTCCACCCCCCGCCCGCCCCCTCGGCTCAGCCCCCTCCGCTTCCCGAGGGGCAGGGCCAGGGTGGAGGAAGGAGACCGCTCAGCCTTCCCACTTCTGCGAGGGGAAACCCGGGCAGCGAGAGAAAAGACAATCCGCTCGGAAGCTCCAGAATATCAACAACATTAGCATAAACCAGGGCTGCGCGGCTGCGCAGAACGGCCTCCCTCCACGGCGCGCCCTCATTGGCTGCCCCGCTTGTTTTTGGGTCGTCCTTCCCTCGCAGGACGGCAACGGCGGCTTCCTCTACGATGCGGAAGTGGGTGAGAAAACCAAGCCCGGGGGGGCGGGGGTTCGGAGGCTCAAGAGCGGCGGTTGGCCGGCTCGAAATGGGCGGTCTGATGGGCTTTCGCCACCTCGGAAGAAAGAGGCGTTGGTTAGCCGCTTTTCAATAAAATGATTTATTTTCTGGCCTTCCCACCCCTGTAACTTCAGAAGCAATGGCACAGTCCTTTGAATCTTTTGAGGGAGGAACAAGAAAAAAAAATGGGGGAGTCTAAATTGAAAAATGGGTGTCACGTGAGGCGGCGTCTCAAGAGAAATTCATTCGGAAGCGTGAAGAGATGTGCAAACCGTACACTTCCGAGACTAATTTTGAACGTTGACTATGAACAGGAAGGAGGAAGGCAGAACGTGCAAGAGTTGTCCAACTCCTCACTTCAGGTTCTTCAAAAACGCCGGAAACAGCGCCCCGTCGACAGGCGGTGTCTGCTTAAATCGCCATTTATTCTACTAGGGCAACTCATCAAAAGTTTCCGGTTCCTGCAAAAGGGAAGTGGGCCTTTCACGTCCGGTTCGCGTTTCCCGAAGAGGAGAAAGCATGGAGGCCAAGGTTGCCGTTCGTTCCGGCAAGATGCCGACTCGAAAAAGACCTCGGCTGGGAGAGGATCGGCTTGAAGTGACCGTTGTTTCTGAAGAGGACGTCCGCCGAGCTCACCACTTGGCTCTTCTGGCGGAAAAGCCGGCCTCGGAGCGTGGCCTGGAGGAGCTGGTCTTCGGCGGCGTGGACGAAGACGAAGGTCTGCTGCTGCGGCGGTTTCAAACCTCATGTGCCCAGGTGACGGGGACAGGGGCCTGGCCTTCCTCCCATTGGGAACCAAGTTTTCTATCCCTGCCCTCCACCCCTTTTTCTTTCCCCCGACCTCTTTATTTCTCTGAAACTGTTTAAAAAAAAAAAGCTTGGCAACTGGGAGTTGAGGTCCACACATCGTAAAAATTGCCAAGTTCGAAACGCCCCGCTCTAAATGCTGCAGGGATTCAAACGGCTCTTTGGTTCTATGCAATGGAGCCATAATGTGCGGAGCATCAAAGTATTTTATTAAATGCTGCTTTGTACTTTGAAAGTTATTTCGCCATTTACGCCTTACTGATGATGGTGATACTTAGAATTTAGAATCACTTTATTGTCACTTTGAATGCACACTAATCGGCAAACATTTATTTATTTATTTTATTCAATTTGTATACCACCCTTCTCTTGCTGTACTCAGGGCGGTGAACAGCCAAGAATAAAAATATACCAATACAAAATCTAAAAATTATTAAAAGAATTACACAACTTTGGCCCAAAATTTAAAATATCCCAACCTAAAACTCATTGACACTTTAAAAGCTAAAAAAAGTTAAAATAGGTTAAAAAGGGGGTGGAGTTTACGCCAGCCCTGCTTGATGGAAAAAAAGTTTTTAGGGCATGGCGAAAGGCCTGGAGATCTGACATCCTTCGTATCTCCTGGGGCAGATCGTTCCAGAGGGCAGGTGCTGCTACAGAGAAGGCCCTCCCACTGGGGTTGCCAGCCAACATTGCCTGGCTGACGGCACCCTGAGGAGTCCCTCTCTGTGGGAGCGTACTGGCCGGTGGAAGGCTATCGGCGGCAGAAGGCAGTCACGCAAACACCCAGGTCCTATGCCATGGAGCGCTTTAAAGGTGGTAATGAACACCTTGAAGCGCACCCGGAAGACCACCAGAAGCCAATGCAGTGCACGCAGGAGAGGCATCACATGGGAGCGCCCGCTCGCTCCCATAATCCCCCACGCGGCCGCATTCTGCACTAGTTGGAGCCTCCGGGTGCTCCTCAAGGGGAGCCCCATGTAGAGAGCATTGCAGTAGTCCAGGCAGGACATCAAAATGAAATTTTGTTGCATACAGCTATCAAATATACATCCATGTCATGCTACCTAATATGTGTATTGAAAGGTCTAAAAGAAAACCAAGCTGAGAGAGCATCAAGGACCCCCTCATTTCTCCCTTTAACCTATTAGTCCTTCACCTTCTGAACTTGAGTTATGTTGCATGTGAAGAAATAGAAGTGTTAATGGGATGCTCTGTTGGGGAATGGGGGGGCAGGAGTATTGACCATTGGGGAAA
Source organism: Masticophis lateralis (assembly GCA_030761175.1). Lineage (NCBI taxonomy): Eukaryota > Metazoa > Chordata > Lepidosauria > Squamata > Colubridae > Masticophis > Masticophis lateralis. The sequence continues at coordinate 122,426,670 of JAUDYJ010000002.1, forward strand.
AAATAGTGATTTAGTAAATCAAAAGAAATGAAGGCATTGCTTGGTAAGCAGATAAACTTAATTTCTATCTGCTTTTCATTTAGGAATACAGAATGCCTGTAATCCTCAACTTATGACCATGATTTTGGCCAAAATTTCCATTTCTAAACAAGGCAGTTAAGTGAGGTACCCCATTTTATCACTTCTTTGTCACTGCAGTTGTTAAGTGAATCATGTGGATTGTTAAGCAAATCTGGCTTTCTCCATTGACTTGGCTTTTCAGAAGCTGCCTGAGAAAGTTACAAATGGAGATCACATGACCCCTGGACGGTGCAGCTATCATAAGTACATGCCATTTGTCAAGTGTCTGAATTTTGATCATGTGACCACAGAGATACTGCAACAGTCATTAAGTGTGAAAATTTGTTATAAATCATGTTTTTTTAGTGCTACCATAACTTTGACCAGTTACTAAATTAATCATTGTAAGTCAAGGATTACCTGTTAACTACAATATTGGGACTGGCATTTCCATTGCTAAATGATGCAGCTGTAAAACATGATGTCAAGTTACCACATTGCTTACCTACATCAAAAATAGATTTAAAAACATTTAAAATTTCTGCTTTCAAATTTTCTTTTTAAACAGTTTTGTTTTAAAATTTTTAGAGTGGTGACGTGGTTAGCAGTAACTTTGTAGAAGAATCTGACGATTCTGAAGCGGAAAATGATACAGAAGACAACTTACTTCCACTGAAAAAGCCAGCATGGGTAGATGAAGATGATGAAACTGAAGAAATGTATGCAGTACTCAGTAAATTGATTTCAATCAAACAATGTCATAAGCAAATTGTATTTAATTCTTTGCACTTTTCTTTAATATATTTACCATATTTTTCGGTGTATAAGACGCACCTTTTTACCCCCAAAAAGGGGGTGAAAATCTTGGTGCATCTTATACACTGAATGTAGCCCCGCCTACCCGCTGGCCCCCACCCTTGGGAGGGTGTCGGCCTCTGTGCGTTGCATTTTCTGGCGGTTTCAGGCAGTGGGGATCCTCACATTGCCAAAAATGAGCAATGTTGCATGCTGGGAGATGGGTGGCGGAAACTGTTAGGGTGCTGCTTGGAACCTGCTGAAAACTGCCGCCGCCGCATTTTCATGAGGGTGCGCGGCTGTACAAATTGCATTGGGGAATTGGGGAGGAAAACGTCAGAAAACACGATGCATGGAGGCTCTGCTCTTGCGAAGTGGGTTCTTCTGCATGAGAGGTGTAAGGCAAGGTGCTCACTGCCCAGCCTGCCCCTTCTCCAGACAATCCAGGCTGAAAAACACCGGAAAATGTGATGCGTGGAGGCAATGCTGTTTTTCCTCCCCAGTTCCCCAAAGCAATTTGCAAAACTGCCGACCCTCCTTCTCCTTTTCTGCAGTCTCACTTTCTCTTCTGTCTCCTGGGCCAGGAGCAGAAGCTGACCGCCCTCAGCCTGGGTAGTCTGGAGAAGGGGCAGGCTGGGCGGCGAGCACCTTGCCTTACACCTCTCCACACAGAAGCGCTTGCTTTGCAAAACCATTGCCTCCATGCATCGCATTTTCCGGCATTTTCATCCCTGATTCTCCAGTGCAATTTGCAGAGCTGTGCGCCCTCCTTCTTGGTGGCTAAAGGGGAAGAAGAAAACTCTGGGCACGTTGAGAAAGCATTCTCCTGTTGCTGGAAGAAGGTCGAAGTTGGTTCCCCCCTTCCCTTTCTTTCTTAAACTGAACTGCACTGCTTTTCTGACTCGTTGATAAATGATCCTGGGAGAAAGCAGCAGCCGCTGCTGATCTGTTTCGGGTGGTCAAAATGCCAAGTGGCTGTGGGGAGCTGAGACATTTCTCCTTCACACACACACACACAGCTTCTCAGTGCAGTTCAGTTTAAGAGAGCAAGGGAGGGGGAACCAACCTCGACTGCGACTGGAGTCCCCCTGGGCATGAAGACCATTTGGGAGGAGAAGGTGGCTGAGGAGGTAGGAGTGTAGGAACAAGGTGCAAGGACGGGAGGTGGGGGGGAAGACTGCAGGAGAAGCAGTCCTGCTCCCCTTCTTCCAACAACAAGAATGTGTGTGTTCTCAACATGCCCAGTTTTGTTCTTCCCCTTTAGCCACCGAGAGCTCCGCCTTCATAACTTGTGCGAGGACTGGAGATCCACACCCTCTATAGCAGCAGACTTCTCTTTAACCCCCTGAGATAACTGCCCGCATGAAAATCATCCCCCACCCCCCTACCCAGTCCAGTTAAATAGATAGGATTTGTTTTAAACTGATAAAAAGATCTGTGCTACATATTATCAAAATCCAAATGGAAGTGAGAATGTTGCTGATCCTGATGCTGATAAGCAGAGGCAGAATTCTTTTTTTCTTGTTTTCCTCCCCCAAAATTAAGGTGTGTCTTATACTCCAGTGTGTCTTATACACTGAAAAATACGGTAAATACTTTTGGGTGTGAAAATGTTTTAACTATCTTTTTTTAGCTTTCCAATTTAAGAGTTAATTTTAATGCCTTCTCATTTTTAAAAGTATTTCCAACTACTCTTTTACTTTGGTATTGTTGTCGTTGATCAAATAACATTAAATGTGAATAAAGGCTGATGTTTGCATTATGTAGACCATTTTTTTCCATTTATGTCTTGCCTTTCCTCCAGTAAGCACAGCACATTATATAATTGCCTCGCCATCCCTCTTATTACAAAAATAGCCAGATGAAATCAGCTAAACTGAGTGGGAAACTGTTTAGTGAATTTGTGTGTTGAAATCTGAATCTTTACTTATGTCTCATACTTCAGCAATAACAAAATATTAATATAGGATCTGTACTGTAGCTTTTCTCAACTTACCCTGGCCATGCTAAGAATTTTGGGAGTTGAAATCTTGGCATCTGGAAGATATCTGGTTAAAGAAATCTGATCTATTATACAATAACAGTATTTCATTGGTCTCATTTTTATATAGTTTAACAAGCATACTACCCTGGACATATTCAAATCAATTAAAATATGTATCATAAATAGAATAATATGAATAGAGTAATATGATTGTCATGCACTAGATCGTTAAGCCATCTAAAATTGTAAAAACAATAAATCCTGGATTAAGGTACAGAAATTGCCAAAATTTGCCTGGATGTGTCCAAATAATTACCAGGAGTGAAGCTTGGAATCTTTACCTTTAAAAAATATAAATAAGTAGACAATTGTATGGATTTACTATATGGCTTTGTTTTCCCAGAATTGACATGACGCACCGGCATCGGAAAAACATGATGAAAAGCGATGCAGAAAATAAGCTTTCGAAAACAAAACTTCAGAGAAGATTTCAAGAAGAGTATGTTTATTGGTAACATAAGTTATTTTATATAATGCTATGTTTGGGGATTTTATTTCAGTTACAATCTGAAATGTTTGTGTTGAATGCAAGAAGTAGCAACACCTTTTTTTTGCCTACTGCATTCCTAATACAGGTAGCCCTCGACTTACGACCACAATTGAGTCTAAAATTTTTGTTGTTAAGTGAGTCATTTGTTAAATGAGTTTTGCTCCATTTTAAAACCTTTCTTGCCACAGTTATTAAATGAATCACTGCAGTTGATAAATTGGAAACCCGGTTGTTAAGTGAATCTGGCTTCCCCATTGACTTTGCTTGATAGAACCAAAGGTGATCACATGATCTTGGGACACAGCAACAGTCAGAAATATGAGCCATTTGCCAAGCATCTGAATTTTGATCACATGATCATGGGGATTTTGGAAAGATTTCAACTTTGAAAAAAGGTCATAAGTCACATTTTTCAGTGCTATTGTAACTTTGAACGTTCACTAAACAAATTGTTGTAAATTGAGGACTACCTGTAAAAGATTCAGTGATATAGAGTCACATTTGTGGAATACAGAATGTACTATACAAAAAAAATAAATAAGTTCAAGTGTGCTATCATTCATTTCAATCATTCTTCCATCACACCGTGTGACTGGGAGGCCAAAGAAAGAAGGATCATGCATTATTGGGTAACAATGGTCACCTGCTTCCCCCATTTCTTGCCTTTTGTCCCTCACTTTATCTGCTGCTCACTCTCTGATTCTTCATATTTTACTGACTGTAACATTATGAATTTTTGACTTATCTGGACAACCTGCTTTGTCTTTAGTAATAATATTTCTTTTCAGATTTCAAGGTGCTATGGGAACAACTCCTTCTTGGGCACTGAGAGGCACGAAGAACAAAACCAAAAGGAAAACCACACATGAAGGTAATTGAAGCTCATCAGTGATCTCCTGTATAAATAGAAGATGCAGTCTTGTGCAGACATACTGTGTGTGATATTTAAGCACAGATTAATATTGACAAGGACTTCCTCTGCTTAAGGTGACACTGACGATGAAGAGGAGGAGGATCTATTGCACAAGACAGGCAATTTTGTGATCACGTCAGACTCTTTACCAAAAGGCATTTTACAGGTAAATAAAATTATTGAGACATTTCATCCCTCCCAACAGTTTTTGTATTTTTGATATGTAATATTTATACACTGCTCAAAAAAATAAAGGGATCACAAGCAGAAGACATCCAAGATCTGAATGAATAAAATAGCCTTATTAAATACTTTGTTCGTTACATACAGTAGTTTTGTGTTCCCTTTAGTTGTTTGAGCAGTATATAAACTACAGTATGTAAAGAACAAAGTATTTAATAAGGCTATTTCATTCATTCAGATCTTGGATGTCTTTTGCTTGTGTAAATCTTTTGCTTGTGTAAATCTCACTTGCACCTTTAATGGACCTAGTAGCAAGTTCACTGAAATATATTCTAATCCAATAGAAAGTTTCTACTTAGGTTTTCTATTTTTCTATGTTCTGCTGAGCTCTAAAAGCACTGTATATTCATATTCTGTCTTTTAGATGAAAAATTGTTTGCACGTCAATAATGAACGGGTATCAGATGCCAAATTAACAACTGTTCAGTTTCATCCTGCTGCTCAAGTTGTTCTGACAGCTGGGCATGATCGATCTATATCACTATTCCAGGTAAGAATTTATTTTTGTCCATAAAACTCAGCAGCTTGTTGTTTGCTATCACATCTACGGGTCTGGGATGAAACCCAAAGATTGTAGACAAGCAGGACTTTCTTAGTATTTTCTCAGAAGCAAAAGAATGATGTCAAAGCATCATCTGCCATAGTAAGTAATAGTAATTTCATACTTGTGGAAAACTTTGAATTACAGTCATTTATTTGAAGAGAGTTGAATACCTGAATTTTGCAGAGCTTAGTGAGTTTCTTATTTGATGATAAAAAGTTAGTTTATAAGATCCGTGTATATTTTGTGTATTATATTTTATACATCCTTAGTACACATAGGTACCTAAAGAACAGTGTTTCTTTTTTCTTAAAGGTGGATGGTATCACAAATCCACAGATACAGAGCATTTACTTGGAAGACTTTCCAATTTACAAGGCACGTTTCAGTGCAGAAGGAGAACAAGTTATAGCTACTAGTATTCATAACAAGCTATTTTATATATATGACATGATGGAAGGAAAAATTATTCCTATAAATCATATCAGAGGTAATTGTTTTTCATTAAGGTTCCTGAATGTAATCTTATTCTTTTGTGCCAAGAAGAAAAAACTAGGCAAATATTACTTTGTAATTGTCTCTTTATGTCTGCTTTTATAACTTCAGCTAGACATTCTCTCCCCCTCCCTCTCCTCCATGTGTGTGTGTGTGTGTGTGTGTGTGTGTGTGTGTGAAGAAAAAAAAATAAGGAATTAAACTACTGTTTTTGGACATGTACAACAAATAACTTGTTATACTTTTGGCTGCAGTACTGCTCACTTTTACCTGGGAATACATCTCCCTAAAATCTAGGGGGATTGTACTGTTAAATTGAAAGGCTGAATAGGTTTTAAAAACAAATTCTGTATATAGAAGAAACAGTTTTTACATTTCTGCTTTGAATTACAGGCTTAGAGGAGAAAATTGTCAAAAAATTCGAAGTATCTCCAGATGGAACATTCCTGCTGCTTACTGGAACATCAGGTTATCTTCATTTAATTACAATGAAGGTAAAGTTTCTACTTGCATGTTTGTTTGGGATAACATAGTTCAGATAGTAATATTGTACCATTTAATTAAAATTAAGACATATTCATATACTTGTTAATCCATACAATATTTTACTGTAAATTTACTGAATCCAATCCATGATTATTGGTAACTCTTTTCATTAAATAATTTATATGAGTAAATGAGTAAACTAATAATGCAAAAGAAAAAAAACAAGCTAAAGATGACATCAAATTAATAGTCTTATAAATAATGGTGATGATAGGCATTATTATGTCCATCTTAGACAAAAGAATTTGTTGGAAGCATGAAAATAAATGGAAAGGCTATTGCATCATCATTCTCTCCAGATGGCAGCAAAATCTACACACATTCTGGTAATGTTTTCAAATTTGATGACATGAAGAATTGCTGACTGCAGATTTACTATTTGTAATTTGGTGAAATAAATACTTTTTTAGTTCAACTTACGTTGTTGCTATTGTATTGATTGTCTCCATTTCGAAACCACAGATAAGTAAGTGATCATTAAAACATAAAATAGTACAGTAATATTTGGTCTCGTGTACGGCACCAGGCTAGAAAGTAGAAGATCATGACTTCTACTCCCACCTTAGGCATGAAAACTGGCTGGGTGACTTTGGGCAGGTCGCTCTAAGCCCAACTCACCTCATGGGCTGATTGTTGTGGAGAAAACAGAAGGAGAAAAGACCATTAGATATCTTCACTGCTTTGAGTTGTTTAGAAAAGTAATAAAGGAGGGACATTAAATATTTGTAACTCAATACAGCCTCCCGATTGATTAAAAAAAATCCTTTTGTATACCTTTGGTTTGCTCTACATAGTTTACATTTCATATCATCTATCAAAAATAACACAAGAACAATTTGAATAATTGTCAAAAGGTTCATGGTTTAATCATTTCTTTGTTTTCTAAATCGGGCATGTGGTGTTTAAATTCTTTTAAACATTGTTTTCAATAACACATACTTATCTATCAGATGAGGGTGAAGTCTTCATATGGGATGTGAAAAGCAGGCGGTGTCTGAACAAGTTTACTGATGAAGGCTGTCTGCATGGAACTTCTATTGCAGTCTCTAAAAACAGCCAATATATTGCATGTGGGTAAGTAAGCAAAAGAAAAGCCAAATATTATATAGTTAAACATTGAATACCTATGTGCACACGGAGAGAGACTGAATTACATACACATTAAACCATGGCTTGCTAAACCATGATTTATAAGCCAAAATGTCTGCATGTACATGAGGCATTCTCTTTGCTTTATATGATCCGGATTAGATTTGTGGAAATATTTCAGTGCCAGCTCTAGATTAGTCCGCTCCATATAAAGAAATTTTCAATTGGAGGTAATTTTTTGGACTATTGAAATCATTCAGAGGGATGACTCACAAAATGCCCTCCAAACTTGCTGATGAAAGCAATCTGTTATCTTAAAAAAATCATTAAGACTGCTTCAGAGATCAAGGGCATCACAAGGGCAGTATTGCCTGTTCATTAGCCTGTTATACATGTAACTTTTCCATTTAAAAATTAAGGGCTACCAAACATGAAACTATATATTACTGATCAAACATAATCATGGAGGTAGTGAGCCACCACATCTTATGCACAGCTTGAGTCAGACCAGTTGAAATCTGTGAGGTTTCTGAATAGATGACAAAACTCATAATTTAAAGATACTTGTAATAACTGTTTGAGTCAAATCTGAATGTTTTCAAATGTTCCTTTTTTTCCCAGAAGAAGATTCCTCACAGAGTATTAAGAATAGTTTTTGTTTGTCTTGCAATAATCTTGTCAGATTTGTGAAATTATTTCACTCACACACACACACACACACACACACACACACACACACACACACACACACGGCTTTGGAGTTAACATCAGCCTGAAGCCCAGAATTTATAAAGATATAAAATTCATCTCTTATTAGTATGTAATATAATTATCCTCTCATTTATGTGGAGTGTAATTGGAAATAACCTTTTGGGTTTGTTTTTGTTAAACATTTAAGTATGTACTACAATATAAGAAGCTGACCTGTTTATAAGTCATCAATATTTCTCTTTCTAGTTCTAATTCTGGAGTTGTGAATGTGTATTCCCATGATGATTGTATCAGAGAAACATGTCCTAAGCCTCTTAAGGCTATAATGAACTTAGTCACACCTGCTACATCATTAGTATTCAACCCAACCACTGAAATACTAGCAATGGCTTCTAATAGACTTGATGATGCATTGAAACTGGTAAGTATATTTTTATTAACGTTGTACTGAAACTTTCATTTCCTCCTTTTTGCACATATTTGTATGGAAGAGGGCAAACCAAAACAAAAAGTGAAAGGGAATTTCAAGCAACAGAATTTTGATATAAATGTTCAAGGGCAATGAGATTGCATTTTACTATAATGCAGAAGCCTTTATTTACACAAAATACTTATGTAACCCTACAACCATGTTGTGATTACATAGGGTATTTTAAATGTCGAAAAGGGAATTCAAATACCTATAATTAACATCTCCCTTGCCCCTTTTATGAAAACTGTCTTCAGAATTGTTCCACACTTTGCAGAAGAAACAAATACTTTTATTTTGTAAGGATTACAAACCAGCATAAAGCATCTATTCAGAGAAAGATTAATTCAATGATTTATTGATAAAAAATAATACTAAAAGCTAATAATCTGGCTTTTATATTTTTTAAGGTAGGCAGTTTTGTACTTGCAATTGTTATTTGAGAGAAAGGTCTGGCTGAAATTTTATATCTTACTCAAAAATCTCAAGGCCACATTGTCTGTTCCTGAATAAATTATTAGCTGTTTTATTGCTGCATCAAAATTAAGTTATCTTCTAATATATGAAGAAGTTTACCTAATTGAGAATGTGAATAAGTTTAAAATATAATGCACAGTTTGCCTTCATTCTTTTTATTTTTAACAATTATATTCCTTTTTTATAGGTCCATATTCCTTCATTTACAGTATTCTCGAATTTTCCGGTATTCAGGAGAAAGTTGTTCTATTTAGCTTACTGTATGGATTTCTCACCAAGAAGTGGATATTTTTCCATAGCAAGCAACAAGGGCAAAGCTTTACTGTATAGGTATGTAATAAAAATTGATTATATACGACTATAACTACTTGCATACTTTTGATACTGCTTTTCATAATAATCATACTAAAAAGGATTTTAGTATACAATGGGAATATAAAGAAGAACCATTAACCCTGAGTCTACTTCAGTCAATATTTGGTATTTTTAAGTACTAAATGTTAAATTAAGTATTAAAACCAACTAAAATTTAATGGAAAAATTCAAAATAATAAACAGTACTTCCGATGGTTCATAAGCATGACTATTTTATTAGAATTACATCTGATAAAATCAGTATACCTTAACTCTTTAAGTAATATAATCATAAAATATCTTTGATTAGAAGTCACTTCCAGAAAAGTCATATAAAATGATATGTGGCATGGATAGGCGATAACAGTTCTTAAGCTCTCTAATGTTAATTCTGTTTTAACTTTTGCAGGTTGAAACACTACTCTGATTTCTAAAATGATTACTTTAAAATTAGGTAAGTATTAAATGAAGTAGGAGGTTTGAATTGTTGCAAACATTGGAAAGGATTTATTTAATCCTTGCAAAAAATGTTTTCTTATTTATATATAACAAAAGTGCAGGATTCCAGAAATTGTACAAAAAGCATAATAGAGGTTGAAGAATATCAAATTTGAAACAGTTTATATAATTAAGAATTAAAATAATAAAATAACAATGTGTGTTACCATTCCTTTTTCTTTTTATTCTTAGTAGGGTTTTTTTCTTTTGTCATAAGGATAAATATCTTTAAGGAAACAGAAAATAAACAATCCTATAGTCCTATAAGTATTCTTCAAGCTGATTTCTCCAGAGACATGTAGTTTTTAAAATAACATGGGTATAGTTTGCTATTCCCTCCAATGGAATTTTTAAAAAAATTCTCAGTATTCCTTATAAGCTTGGAATAATGTTGGTTTGCCATCTAAGTTCTAATCAAGTAAGATTGCAACCTAGCTTTATAGAATTAAATAATTAAGAGATGCCATTGGTACTGAATATATTTTGCAGAAGGAATGCCCACACCTACCAATTGTGGTTTGAGATGGCTCAGCCTTTATGTATTGATCTCATCATTAAAACTATTGCAACATCTGAAGAGAGAGATATATCAGTTTAATAGCAAGGGGAATTACTATTGTTATTTGTGATCTTAGGTTGAGTATGACATTCTCTTAAAATTCTGGGGGGGTGATTTGGAATGGAAGTTGCTGTAACCTATTAAGGTATTTAATGGCCTAAAATTTCTTTTAAATAATCACTATCTGTCCTTTTGGCTGAAACGTTTTGAGGAAATTGGAAAATAACATCCAACAGTTTCTCATAATGAATCCTGTTACTGGTTTATCATCCATGTTTCCTTAGACATATAGATACAACATAAGAAATTAATTCTTCATTATTATCTCAAAACTTTGGAGCACTAAAAGACAACTTGGTTGGCTCAGTGGAATTTAATATGAAAAATAGTTCTAGTTGAAAAATTGTACCAAAAACATAGAGCTTTGAAATGGAAAACAATGAAGGATAAAATTACTTAAATCTGATCACCAGTTACATTAACAGCACTTTTCCTAAGGAACCACCTTCAGCTGTACAAATGTTATTTTGGGAAGAATAATTGAAGATCAGTGTTTAAATGTCTGTATTTGTCTTTAAAATCACATCTATGTTTATATGTCTGTGTGTCCTATTTTTTCTCTAATCATGTTTGTTTTTCTTATTGGTTTGTTTTTCTTTTTAATTAAACTCATTAATTAAAATTAAATTTAAAAACTGCTTCCTTACTTATCAGTGAATGTTATTAGGACAAATTCCACTGCAGATTAAAAGCTCTTTAATCCCCCAGAGTATTTAATCAGTGTAAGAATAGTTGGAGTTATCATAAACTATTCTTCTATACAGGAATTATTTACATGTATGATTGGCAAATGATTCTGTTGACACAAAATAAACCCCTGTATTGCAAATATTATCCGTAAGCAACTTCTAATAAACTAAATTGTTGTAAAGATGTGCAAATTAGTGTGGCTCTGCCAAGTATTTACGAGCTTAAACTTCAAAAAAGGACAGTTAAATATCTGTGAATGTTAGCTTCTGAGGATTTCTCTTCTGACTATAGAATTTCATTGCACAGCTTAATGTGTTAATGTTTTAATTTAAACTTGATTTTTCTATAACTCTTATACAAAAGGTGAAATATATACATGTTCAGTTAATGTGGTATTAACATATTTAATTAATGTCTTGCTGATTCAATAAATGTAGGCAATGAAAGGGTTTCTGTGGAGTGCAATCTAATAAAAATGTGTTGACTGACTCTTCATTTTTTTTTCCTTTTTACAGATCCGTGCAACTTGTGGTTCTAAGAAAATAGATTCAATTTTATTGTCTTTTAAAAAAACAAGTATTTCATCATGAATAAATTTTTTTTGTAATTTACAAACTACCTTCCATGTTTTTACATTGTATTATCAATATATTTAACAGAAAATAGCAGGTGAAAATAAGAAATTATGCCCATATTGGGCAATGAAATGGGTGTACATAGTAGAAGTGAATTGAAAAAAAAGAGTCCCAAAGGTGCTTTTTTTTCCCAAGAGGCAACTAGACTTTGTGGTTTTTCTTTGAAAAAAAGAGTACATTCAATCCTGCTTTTGGGCATATAGAATACTCAGCATGCTTTATACTGGATGTGCTTTATATTTATTCATTAGATTTTTATCCCACTTTTATTACTTTATAAATAAGTCAAAATAGCAAATATACATATTTTCTTATTTTTTCCACAAAAGCAGCCACTTTGTGAGATAGGTTGAGCAGAATGATTGGCCCAGAGTCACTCAGCCAGTTCTCATGTCTAAGGAAGGACTGGAACTCAGTCATTTGGTTTTTAGGACAGCACTTTAACCATTACACCAAATTGGCTTTCTTGTTTGCTTGATTTTCAGGTAAATATTTAAATAATAGAGAGAAATTTAAAAAAATACTGGAGCTTGCCAGTCTTATTAAAAATAAACTGACACAAATTCAGAATAAGTAGCAATTATATAGAATTTCAGAATATATATTCACAGAAGTGCACTCATTTCAATGCAATTTATTACAGTTCCAACAAATAACTATACAGGTAGTCTTCAACTTATCATTATAATTGGTTTGATTGATTTACTGTAATAGTCAAAGGTGGAGGCATCCATGCAACCGGACCTGATTTTACTACATTTTTTGCAGTTGCTATTAAGCAAAAAACATAATTGTACATGCAATCACATTCTTTCGAATGGGAGCGTTTCATTAGAAATTGGCAAAAAATGCTGAAAACCAGCAAGTAACATCACAAATTGCAGGCACGTGACCATAAGACGCAAACAATTATAAAGGCAAGCTTGTTGCAAAGTGTCCAAAACATAGTCATGTGTCTGGGGAGCATGGTGTGACATTTTACAATGGCCAGAAGTGACTTGTAAAGCAGACATTCAGAGTCTTAATCATTTTGAATTATTGATCAAGTGGTCAAAGGTTGAAGGATATGATGGAGGGTAAGCAATTAAAATTCAAAGAAGTATTAATTGCATTTACATTCTTTGAGCGCTGAAAATTGTCTGTGTAGTTATTTTCCTTCTATATTTAATTTCCAAAAGGAGTAGCCTTATGGGATTGATTGTTGTCCATCTTTCAAGATAGCAATATTAGGAAGCACATTCCACAATAATTACTGGAATTTTTTTGGTATAGGCTCAGTAATAAAATCTTGAAAGCCTAACAGCATTTTCTCTTCCCTGAGAAACATGAGGGCTGAGATAATGTGTCCAAGAAAAGATGATTTGAGCCTGATCCCTCAAATGAGAACTTTGGTTTTTTTTTTCCTAGGATCCATTTTATTTGTTTTCCTGGACATCCAATATGGGAAAAACATTCCTAGCACCAGTCTGATCTTGGTAGGTGCACAGACTCATCACTGCATTTGAATCAAAAGCCTTCATTGTTACCTTTCCAATTGCTAGTCTATGGCATATTTCTTGATTGCTGTTTCCTTTACTGTTGACCATTTAGCCTAAAGATAGAAGATATCCACTGTTTTCATTCTCAGTCCTAAGCCTGATTACTGTATTTGTTATCAATACTTTGCTTTTCTTTATATGTCTTGGGCCCATTTTCTCACTATGTTCCTTGGCTTTCATAATACAGAACAGGCTTTCAGCTATAGAGTAGTGTCGTAAGTGAAGCACTGATCCTTCTATATATTCACAACCTAAGTTGAATAAATAAGGAAACAGCTTTGTCTCACTTCTCTGCCAATCTGGAGTCAGTTTGTTTACAATATTCTGTCTAGACAGTGGCTTCCTGTGCTTTGTGTAAGTTTCACATGAAGGCAGGGATTACTCTGAGATTCCCATTTTCTCAAGGGCAGCCCACAACTAAATATGGTCAACACAGTTAAAACCTTAACTGTATCAATGAAGTAACACACAACGAAGCATATTTTTTTGTATTCAACTTTGTTGTTTACCAGTATGTGTAAGCAATAATGTCTTTCATTCTTCAGCTTTTTCTAAAATCGGCTTGAATACCTTTCTAACTATAGACACATTAATGTTGATTCTTCTGGGTTGCCTATCTCTTTGCTCATTGCTGTTTTTATCTATTCTTAACACTGTATGCTGCCCAGAGATGTTTTGAATTGGATTACAGATCCAACAAATTAATCTGCATTTCCCTTTACGTGATGGGCTCTAATCTGTGTTGAATGATCCTAAGCATTATTTTGTCAACAAGTGAAAATATTTTACCCAATCATAATAGTTTGCATTTTTGTTAAGTTTCTTTTCTTTTGATGTTAATTTAGAAATAAAAATAAAGTCCTTAAACTGTCATCAAGAACAGAAGGAAATTTACCGTACTTTTCAGAGTATAAGACACACTCCCCACCACCACCACCAAATGGGTTGAAATGTTGGGGCATCTTATACAACCATTTTTGGCCTCCCAAAGCCCTGCCCGTCCCGTTTTTGCAAAAAAATGGCTCGTTTTTCACAAAAACAGGGCGCACAGTGGCTTTGGAAAGGCTTTGGCTGCAGAGTGCTTCTGGGGCCCATTTTTGGCCTCCCAAACCCCCCATGCATTGCATTTTTGCCCTCCCCAGCCCCCAAGAGCACTCTGCAGGCTTCCCAAACTCTCTGTGCACTCTGTTTTTGTGAAAAACAGGATGCAAAGAAGGTTTGGGAGGCCTGCAAACTGCTCCTGGGGGCTGGGGAGGGCAAAAACTTTTTTCTTGCTTACCTCTTCAAAATCTTGATGCGTCTTATACACTGGCGCATCTTATAGTCCAAAAAATACGGACTTAGTATAATGAAAGTTGCCCTTCTGAAGACTTATCATCCAAAAAGCTAGTAACAAGCTATTTCCTAAAGAGGTTAAGAAAGGAAACCCAGTCTCCTTTTGAAGGTGCCAAACTGCACCTCCGGGATCCCAGAGCTCCAAAACCTTCTGGAGACCAGTGTTTTACAGTTTCCTGATGGGAAGCCACTGTATGGAGTACTTGGGACAATCCTGGTCCTCTCTTTCCTCTGGAGAGGAATTCCAAGGAGCTGGTTCCTCTTTTTGCCATGGTCATCAGATCTGTTCTTGCAGAGCTATGTTCAATTCACCACTGCTTCCCTAGAAACAAAACAAATACTAGATTTGCCCTCTTTCATATGCTTTCTATAATCTTCATATAATGGAAAGAGAACTGTGGGAGTTGTCATTACAAGAACTGATGCCTAGTTCCGTGGTGTTACATGTAGTTACTACAGAGAAATAATAGGCTTAAGTATTCATTAGTCACATCTAATTATTGGACTCCAACCTATTTATTAATACAATGACCTTAAACACTCCCATGATCTGAATAATTCCTATTGTTTCTCTTTTCCCTCTTCGTTAGTAAACAGAAAATATTTTTGAAATTTTATAGTAATATTTTAGCACCATAGCTAATTTTTTAAAAAAACTGACCTAATACTTACATCTTAAATATATATAAACTAAAGCCCAAATAGTAAATCAAAATTATTATATTTGACAAGCATAAAATAATGCAAAACTTTAAGACAACACACTAATTTATACAACAGTAAAATTAGCATCTAAACCTGGTCTCCATATCGCAGGTGATGTTCTTAATGTGAAATGTGACAGCGGAGTTTGAAACTGTTCAGAATAAACGCTGCTGATAAATCTAATGCACCATCATCACGTAGGATTTTAGGAAAGAATAGTTGTTATGGGTGATACCTTCCAAAAACCCATCTTTCCCACTTTTGTACCCTCCGGATATACTGGATTTCGATTCCCCTAATTTTCTGTCTGGAAATCGTGAAGCTGAAGTCAGAACACATGGGAACAGCAACAGGTTGGAAGGACTGCTCAAGAGTGGAAGGGAAAGTCCAGTTCTGCGCCATTCTGCGGCTACAGCATGGACACCGCTGGAACCGCTGGAACACCGCTGGAAGAAACTGCAGGCTCGGTGACTACGCGGCCTCTTTCGGGGCGTGGGGGGGGGGGTTGAAGGCTCGCTTAGAGCAGTCATCTGCAAGATGCCACCACCAGTCTCTCCCCCGACCCCCACCCCACAAAAAAAAAGCCTCGCGTCATCGGACGGAATCAATGAGCGAAAGGTAGGCCCGGATGTTCCAACCGCCGGGGTTGTCATGGAGACGCGGCGTCGCTAAGCCTCACAATTTTACAAACCCGCCCCGTTCCTGTTCTCAACCGGCTTTTCAATCAGAGGATGCTCCGCCGTCTTAGGCTCCACCCATTGTTGCCAAGGAAGTGAGGTCACAAAATATGGCGGCTCGGTCCTACCTGCGCTAAGCGGGAGGGGGTATCCGGGGCTCGGGGGAAAAAAAAATCGGCGTCCATCCTTCCCACCCGGGCTGCGCTGCCGCCCCCGAACACCTCGGGCGTCGAGAGACGGGACGAAAGGCCGCGATGATCGCTGGTGCTTCCCTGCTCTGAGTCAGGGTCCTTATAACAAGGGTTGGGTCCAATCGAGACGCCTCGATGGAGTTGAGAGTCGGGAACCGGTACCGGCTTGGCCGAAAGATCGGGAGCGGCTCATTCGGAGACATTTACCTCGGTGAGAAAAGCGCTTGCGCTGTCAAGATCCCAACGGTTTTTCGGGGTGTCGGAGGTTTGGGGAGAGGTGAGGTGGAGAGGAGAGGCTGCATCGGGAAGCGGCTCCGGTGGGGGGAAAGAGTGGGGTTTTGCTGGGGCCTTCCGTCCGGGCTGCCCTACTGGATTGACTCTGCCCGACGAGGTGACAGAGGAACGCCCAAGAGCCGCATCTAGTATGAAAAAACGAGAAGCGAGCTCTCCCCCCTCCCCCGAGCCCGTAACCGGGTCCCCAGAAACCCTCTTTGCTCCAAAGTAAGGATCATCGATTTCGGTGGCCTTTCCCCGAAGCCCAACGTGATTCTTGATCCTTCCTCTTCAGTCTATGGGTTATTCTTCCTCTTCATTCGTACTAGGAGAAACGACAACGGAGTTGCAAGTCGTGTCCAGTAACTTCCTTTATGACCTTGGGCAAGTCGCACTCTGCCCTGCTTCTCCCCCATTTCCCTCTTCCTGGTTGCGATCGGGGGAGATAGAAACCAAAATGTTACAGGGCTTGAGGGTTGAAGACTAGGGGGCTTCTGACAGCCATGGTGTGAGAACTGGGAGAATGCCCAGCTCCGTTCATGGGTGGACAAAACCTTAGGCTGCTCCTCTGATAGCTCAGAGGCCTTCAATATTCCAGAAAGTTTCGGGTATTTTGCAAACTAGCTTCTGAGGGGGAGGGGGAGCCTACAGTCAAAGTAAACGCTGGAAGAAATTTAGCTGGTTATTGTCAGTTACCAGTCTCTTCGTTTTTAATAATAAAGGTAATTGTGAACCTTAGAGCTAGAACTTTATATCTTGGGTAATGAATTTTTAATAGATCCAGAAAGGATGATGTGGATTTTTTTTTTTTTTTTTGTTGCATTTTATATGTTGCAAGCTTTTCTGGGTGTCTCCTTTCAAATTGATACGCTTTATTGCAAAGGTAAGCCAGAAGTACTGTTGACTGAAACTGATTGTGGTAAACAGCTCAGAATTCAGTCATACCAAGGTTTATGACTACATTCATTGCAATATACCTTTGAATTGATATAATGGGATTGCTCATACTGCTGCTGTATAAACGTGTCAAAATCTGAGCTGCTTCGCTTAAAATACTTTATGGATCCATCTTTAAGGTCCTAATACTTTCAGGGACAACATAGCCCAGTGCTTTATATCAGCGACATCCACAATGAGATAACACATACACGCAATGACATAATCATACAAATGCTGCGATTATTTATTTCCATCTGAATGTCTGACACAAATATTAAGTCATAGTATTTGCATGATTATGTCATATATTTGTTTTCTCTCCTTGTGGATACCCATAGTTTGTTAAAATGAATGAACAGCATTAAATAATGGATATTCGGCTTTCTTTTTTTAGCTGTTAGAGATGGAGGACATGAAAATCAATGCCAGTTTGAATAATTGGCATATACAGTACATTTTATTGTACCATTATGTACTGAAGATTAATGGTGAATAATGTGCAAATGCAGCTTTCTGAGATGTTTCCATTTTTTTAACTTGGAAAGGATCATGTCCACAAGAAAACTTAATGTGGTTTCCTTTCTACATGACATATAGACTCTTTAGTTATTTCAGTGTTAAAAGGTAGTACTTCTGAAGCTATTTAGAAAACACTGCACCCAGCACAAGGAAGACCTTTAATTCTCTTGCAGCTCCACCTATAATTAAAGTTGTTGTACAAGTTTTAAAAATTCATATATGTTTCTTGCTTCTAATACCCTATCCCATTAAACTATCAGACAGCAAGCAGATGTTTACCTCATGTGAGGGACAACTACATATTTTCCTTTTGAGAATGCTATATAAGAAAAGCGGAAGTTTTTAGTTTATGTAGGAAATAGGTGTAGGAAAACTAAAGTAGCTGTTGGTATTTCATTTATATCTTTGTACTTCAGCTTTGCATATGATCAGAATGTTTTTGAATGCTGACATTTGTGAAGCTAAAGAGAATAGTGTAGTGTGTGATATTTTAAAATGTTTTTAAAAGATTTAAATATTTAGTTGAAATTAGAAAGTGTGGATTGTCACTTCTTAGTATTTGAAGAGACTTTCTCTTAATAGCAAAGTGTTATCGATGTAGATTGGTGTGTGGTAATTGTCAAGACAGGAATAGTTTGCATACTTAAGTACCTGGAGCCAGAATTTTCATATAATTATGCACTGTTTTAGTTCAGTTTGAATGTACTATAGAACTGTTACCTTCCCCACTTCAAAACTTTAGAGCTAGGAAGTATGTCACTTCAGTGAAATTGGGAGAAGTACTCTTTTTGTAAAGTGAATTTCCTTTGTCCTTTGAGTACCACTTTATATGATATCTCAAAAGTTAATACCAGTAGTACATTCTGAGAGCCAACTTGATGTAGTGGTGAATGCACCAGGCTAGAAACTGGGAGACCATGAGTTCTAGTCAGGCACAAAGCCAATTGGGTGATCACTTTTTCTCAGCCCTAGAAAGGGGGCAATGGCAAACTTTCAAAAAACCTTTCAAGAAAACTGCAGGGATTTGTCCAAACACTTGCCAGAAGTTTTTAAAAAACCCTGACTAGCTCACACACAAAATAAGACATTCTACATGAATAAAATTCTCTTAAATGATTTGGAAGTTTAAAGTAAATAGTTATGGTATTATTCCATCAGTGTAAGATTTCCCATTTTATTTATATTTTGTTTATCAGATTTATATAGTTGCCCATATCACAAGTGGGCAATGTACAACAATCAAATGAAATATATATATGTATAAATACTACCATTATAAAAATAAAAAGCAATCATTATTAAATATTAAAATAAACTCAGACATGGAGAGAGTGAATATTGGAGCCATCATAAAATGTTACTGCATTTCTGGGACCCCCAGCCTAGTGAGATAACCAGGTCTTGAGTGATTCCTGGAATATTAAGAAAGCTGAAGCTAACCTGACTTCGGGGGGGAAATATGTTACATATCAGAACAGAATTCCTATCTCCTGGGATCCATGAAAAGTAAGTCCCTAGCAGATTATTCACAGCATACCTTCTCTGCCAGGTCTAACGGGACAGGCTGATGTAATTGGCGATAACTTGTCTCATGGTTTAATTTTAGGAAACTTCTGAACCTTCTTTTAATATTCATGTATGTCATTTATTAGATTCATATAATGTATACAACAGCACGCTGGAGAATGGATCTCAAGTTGCGAAGACTGGTGTTCTGAGATGCACAGAACATTGGAGTATTCTAGCATTTTCTCTCCACTGGAGGGATGGAGACAATAGTGTTAGCTAAAATGCTAGCCTCCTGAGCTTTCCAGAATGGTGGTGTTGCCAGCCTTTTTGCCAGATTTGAGGTCCATTCCTCCAGCGCCTCAAGTGATTATGTTGTGCTGGAGGTAAAAAGGGAAAGGAGTCCCTGCGGATTTTATTCACTAGTCATTGCTGACTTTAGTGGGTGGTGCTCATCTCTGTTTCAAGGCCATTGAAACAGCCAGCGCTGTCCAAAAACATTTCCATAGTCGTGGCCAACATGAGTTCACAGAGGGTTGTTATCTTCCCAACAAAGTGGCTCCTATTTATCAACTTGCATTTGCATGCTTTCAAACTACTAGATTGACAGTGAGGACAGGAGATCAGTCCATTGTGTCACGCTCAGGTCTCGAACCACACCCTCCAGTGCTGGAAGAAAAGACTTCAAATCTGGCAACAGCACTAACAAATACTATTCTCACAATCGTTCTCCCCAGTAGGACAGGAAGAGGGCCCAGGCTTCCCAAGGAGCACTCCGCTCCCTGGCACTCCACTTAATGATCCGTGGACACTTAATGACTGCAGCTTTGAAAGCTGGGATTGCATTGTTGGGCAAAGCACTCATGTAATGTCTCACTTAACAACAATTTGTGCAGTGACTCAGATTCCAGGCTCAGTTGTGGTCATAAGTGGAGGATCACCTGTATATAGTAGTAGATCTGATTCACACTCTCCACTCAAGCCTGACTTTCCATTGCTGACCCCTGATTTAGATGAGGCTCAGCTAAATTTCATATCTAGTAATAATTATGACAGTATATTTAGAGTTCAGTTTGGTTTTTTTCTTTACTTTTTCTTACTACCAGATTACAAAGAAATAATAGTGCTACATGTCTATGCCCTTGAGATTTATATATTCCATTTATTTATTTTATTATTATTATTATTATTATTTATTGAATTTATATACCGCCCTTCTCCTTGCGGACTCAGGGAGGTGAACAGCCAGATAAAAATACAATATACAAAAGTTAAAAATCTTTAAAACCCATATAAACTTTGGCTGACAGTTAAAAACAATTTAAATATTTAAAAAACAACAACCCTAAAACACTAAAAATATTAAAATTCAACGGGGATCAGGCTAGACCAGCGAGCTGGAAGAGATACGTTTTCAGGGCCCGACGAAAAGTCCGGAGGTCGGGGATCGTTCTCAGTTCTGGAGGAAGATCATTCCAGAGGGTAGGGGCTGCCACAGAGAAGGCTCTCCCCCTGGGGGTCGCCAGCCGGCATTGTCTGGCTGACGGCACCCTGAGGAGGCCCTCTCTGTGGGAGCGAACCGGCCGGTGGGAGGCAATTGGCGGCAGAAGGCGGTCCCGTAAGTACCCTGGTCCTAAGCCTGGTCCTTGCCAGCTGAGTCCTAACAACTCTGGGCAGTTTTAAAAATGTTAAAGGAAACCATTTAAAACTAGAAAACTAAAACAAAAAAAGAACAAAAATGCATTTTTTAATTATTTAATTAAGCTGGGAACAAAGAAAAAGGCCTGGACAAAGAGCCTGATCTTCAGGACCCTTCAAAACAAACATGTAAAGTGGGAGCCATTCCGGGGGGGGGGGGTTCATCCCACAGGGTAGATACTACTACAAAGAAGGACACCTCTGGGCTCTTGATAGATAGCATTGTTTAATTGAAGAAGCCTAGAGCACCCTGCCAGATTGGATCAGAAGGGCAGATACTATCAGATACTTAGTTTGAATGAGAACTCAAGACTTTGTACTGTGTGATAAAATTGGTTCCTGAAAAGAGAAAAAAAACAGTCAATTCCCATGATCCTGCCTATTGAAAACGTAACAATACTTTGTTTCTACGGCCATCTATAATAAGCCTCATTGTATATACACATTTTGTTAGTCGTGAAGAATATTCTGAACTTCTTGTCAATATTTTTCTGATACAATAGCTTTAGATTTCCAACAAATTATATTATTGTCTCCGACAAATAAATACTCTGGCCAGGATCTAGTCATGAAACTAACTTTATGTATCCAAGATGGCCTTCAACTTGTTTGTGACAACTTTTTGTACAATGTGGTCAGTTTCTTTTGAAGCTGAAGAAAATTTTAGAATTATAATAGTCCTCAGGTTTTGGTGGAAGTTTGGACTGTCCCAGGCAAAAAGGCTGGTAGGCAAGAACTACAAGTAGGCAGACAGATGTCATGGGGGGAGTGCCTTGGGTAGCTGCTACAGAGGATGAATGGGTGGCTACAAAATGGAGTGCAGGTGACGTTGGGGGGATGCTTTAGAGCATGGATTGGCAGGTGTTGCAGATTGGTGCTCCGGAGTGTGGGCAGGTGAAAAAATGGCAGGAGTTGGAACAATTTGCAACCTCCTCCTGCCAGCTTTCCCATTGATTTTGATTGTAGGAAACCTTGAGGGAAGGCTCACCACAAATGGCAGTCATGTGACTGTAGGATACTGTGGCCATCATAATTGACAGCTAGTTGCCAACCATTCGAATCGTGCTCATGGGGATGCTGTGACAGCCGCAGCTTCACAGACTTTTTTAAGTCCCTTGTTCAGTGATGTCATAACTGAATGGTTATTGAACAAATGGTTGTAATGCAAGGCCTACCTGTATTGTAATTTATTGAGATCGCTTAGGAATCATGAACAAAATCTACAGTTATTTTATTTGGCTAGTATGAATTCACAAAATGTGTTGGATTCATACAAAGTTTAGTTAAACTTGGGGCCCACTGATTTCAGTTGTGAAAAAGTCATGATGGCTTGGTTACTTAGTTCATAATGAAATTGGAGGGATTTTGAATGCCTTGTCCCATACTATCTTTACCGTTTTGTAATGCATTTTAAAAGCTTTTTCTTCACACATTTCAAGCTTTTAGGTAATAGGATTTTAATCTATAGTTTTGTCTATTCTGGGTGTCACATTAATTTTTCTTATCTATATTTCTTTTAATGGAAGAAGCTAGCCTCTTTATAATTTCAACAGAGTTAGTTTTAAAAATAAAACTACTGTAACAGTTACAACATACATTAGTGATTTAATGTGTTATATGACCCTACCCAGCTGTTACTTTAGCATGATATGCAAATGCAATCATTAGATACAGAACAACAGAAAATAAAACCTTGTCTGTAGTTCATTTATTTTAGGCAATAGATCAAAAATAACCATAAAACTTGGATAATACTATTGCAAACATGGAAATTACTACGGTAAACTTGGATGTTATACAATAACAGACAGAATGAAATTGAGATATTTAATACACTACAAAAATATTTTCTTTTCCCTTGACAGAAGTTTAACTGCTTTTATTACACCATTAGAATATTCTGATCAAAAGAGGTCTAGTATGAAATTAACACGCAGAACGTGGTAACAGCTATTATTGGGGCAATTATCTTCTGGCTCTTCAGCATTAAATCTACAAAACAGGAAATATGTTCAGCTGAGTTTCTCTATTGGTTGTTATAAGAATAAACTTGTAAAACTAAAGGAAGTCTTGTATCTCTCCCTTAGAGCATTTTGAAAGTTGTTCATTGAATCAGACCAGAGAGAAAACTAATTGGTATTCAGCTAGATTGATATTTCAACTAACCAAAAAAGAATTTTCATGGGAAATGTCTATGGAATTGTTTAACAAAAGTTGTACAAGCCATAACAATTTAGGTGCAATTTCATTTGAAATTTGATTCCCTCTAGGAAATATTACAACAGTTGAAGCTGTCTGCCATATGGCATGTTCATTATTATTGTAGATTCATTTGTTTTTTGCTTTTATACCATACCAGGCAAACTGTGACCTACTGGATCATCCTTTGAGAGAAAGGCAGGGCAATATGGTGTGACTAGACAAAATAATAAATTTTAGGCTGAACATATTTCCAATACTGCCCAGATAGATCAGTAGTCATCTAAGAAGAAAATATATCCTAAATAGAAAGATTACTGTAGTGGCAAATAAATTTCCATATTAAGATAGTATGTACTTATCTAAATAAACAGAATGACTACAGGTGAGGGAAAATGCAGTGAGAATGGGAGCAACTTCTGACTTTTTAGCAGCCTCCCTGTTGAGTTTGTTTGTGGGAAGTTGGCAGATCACTAACTACAGAGACACTGCTGCAGCCACAACTTTGCAAATGAAACTTTTGTGAACATCCTGAAAATTTCAATTCCACAGGAGTTATGGGTCCGGGATTTTTTACACATTTTTAAGTTAGCAGAGGTTAAGTGCTTTCAAAAATTGCTTGTACTGTAATGCACCATTTTAGCTAACTTGGGGGTACAAACAGATAAAGACAATGACTATTTTAGTAGGGTATAGTTGGATTCACATAGTATCAATTCTGCAAGTCCTAAAGTGGATGTGGCATTGGCAATGGCCTGATGCTGGATTTTAGAGTAAATAAATTATGGATCATATGCCTAATAGCAAAGCTTGGTCAAAGCATTGAATTATAACATTGAGGTTTTTTTTTAAGGTACTGACATAGCTGCTGGAGAAGAGGTTGCCATCAAATTGGAATGTGTCAAAACCAAACATCCTCAACTCCACATAGAGAGCAAAATTTACAAAATGATGCAAGGTGGAGGTAAGCATGTTTTCCCCCTCATGAATCATACAGGCACAAATATTTCACCTCTTGACGTCTATCAAATTGGTAAAGGGTGGTGCTTACATGAACAGTGCTATTATGTGAGTGTCTTCATTAACCATACCACCTGAGTATTTTCTACTTGTGTATTTTCCCCACATTTCATAAATTGTTGTTATTAAGGAATGATATTGTCTAAGCATACGTATAAAATCAAGGGAAAAAACCAAGTCATCATGACACTGGCTTGCTTTGCTTTGTGCTAGTAGTCACTGACTTATTTTTTTAAAGCGGGAGGGGGGGAAGTGATATCTTCATAACACATTGAAGACAGGAGAAGTAGAGAGTCTGAACCAGTTTCTTTCCACACTTGAACTATTCCGTTAAAGGAAGCATCCGTGAGGCTGTATGTTGCCTGCTACAAGTTTTTGCATATTCTGTATCCAGATAAATAACATCTTGAACAACACTATACAAAAAGGCTAAATAAAATGCTGCTGTAAACATTCCTTTGAATACTTAAATATTTTGGCATAAATAATAACCTCCATTCTTTTTTCTTACATTTCAGTTTGACAAATTAAATTTTTATATGATTTGGCCAACAAAGAACTATGATAAAGCTTTTGCCTTCTTTTAATTTTTGATTTTCTACTTGAGTGTGGTTTGAGGAAAGGATCGTCTATTGTGAATATACGGTATTAGTAATTTCCAGAAAAGAAAAATAATGTTATAAATTAAAGTAAATGTGAAGGCATCACATTGATTTTCACTGGCTATCAGATCTATATTGTGATTTCTATAAAGTGCTATGAATAATCTATTTTTCCACATTCTAGTGGGCATTCCCACAATCAAATGGTGTGGTGCTGAAGGTGACTACAATGTAATGGTGATGGAATTGCTAGGACCAAGTCTTGAAGATCTCTTTAACTTCTGCTCAAGGAAATTCAGCCTCAAGACTGTTCTTCTACTTGCTGACCAAATGGTATTAGAATCACTGTATTTCTTGGCTTTTGGAAATGAGAGCTTTCTAAAAGCTTCACACTACATATGTTTATGTGCACTTTCTCTGAATAAGTGTTGTAAATACTACAAATTAGCTTTTCTTTCTATGAATGCAATCACACAAAAGCTAGCATTTTTTGTATAGTAGTGATCAAATGTGCTGTGGTTAGGTTAATTAGTGATTTATAAATTAAATAATGATTTATAGTTTATATTTTCAAACACAAGTCCTATCCAGTGAGATCACAACCATCTTTTTAAAGAACATCAGTTTTCTAAAATGTGGTTTTTGGAATGTAAAGATCATTTGAGTACATAAAATAGTGTACTTCATTTAATGTTTAAACTTAAATGTTAACAAAATAGAATTTTAGTGTTATTCAGAACAAAGGAACAGCTAAATGTATAGAGTTTCATGTTTACTAATTCTGAAATTATGTTTTTCTACAATTAGATAAGCCGAATAGAATATATTCATTCAAAGAACTTCATCCACCGAGATGTAAAGCCGGATAATTTCCTGATGGGATTAGGCAAGAAAGGCAACCTTGTCTACATCATTGATTTTGGGTTGGCCAAAAAATACCGCGATGCTCGTACTCACCAGCATATTCCTTATCGTGAAAATAAAAACTTAACGGGAACTGCCCGCTATGCCTCCATTAATACCCATCTTGGAATTGGTGAGCTGGCGGTAGATTTTTGTAACTGTTAACTAAATTGTCATAGAATAAGAGTCCCAGAAAAATCAAAATATATAACATCTGATACATGATAGGAGATATTGTATATTATGAGCACACATTTAATATTTAAAGCACAATGCATTGCAAATAACATGATGTTTTTCTAATGGAGCCAGTTAGATAGATGCATGGTTGGTTGGTTGGTTGGTTGGTTGGTTGGTTGGTTGGTTGGTTGGTTGGTTTTTATGGGATTTAGCTTGTCCTTGGTCCAAGTGGATTCTAAACAGTATAAAATTTAAGAGTACAATCTAACAATAGTAATACAAAATGCAAATTTTAAGTTTAGCACTTACATTTCCATGTTCATCAATTATGAAAGGCCTTCCAAAATAGCCAAGTTTTTACCTGCTTCCAGAATGCCATGACAGTAGAGGCCATTTTTACTTCAGGGAGCAAATTAGTCTAAAGGAGGAAAGCTTCCATAAAGAATAGAAACATGAAACAGTAAAGACATTTCTTTGTAGACGAAGTTTATAGAAGTTATGATTTCCTGGATGAATGATTGAATACCTTGGTATTTTATTCTGGGCTGAAAAGAATAATGATAAACTTTGCAGATTATGATTTGGCTCAATTGTCTGAATCATCTTTAGCTTCCTGCTTTTACTTCTGTATGCACCAGTTCTCTGATCTTGGCAACATTATTTACAGGCATGCTTAAAATAACTATAAAATTGTGTTTTTCTTGTAGTTAAGTTGTAACTTTAAAATCTTGCCTAGAAAACCTGTTGCTTTTAACATCTTCACACTGTTTCTCCAAATGATAGAACCTAATGGCTCCACTCTTATGCTCCTTGTAGAACAATCTCGCAGAGATGACTTGGAGTCCTTGGGTTATGTACTCATGTATTTTAACCTGGGCTCCCTCCCCTGGCAGGGATTGAAGGCAGCTACAAAGAGACAGAAATATGAACGCATCAGTGAAAAGAAAATGTCCACTCCCATTGAGGTTTTGTGTAAAGGATACCCTTGTAAGTTCCCTCTCTAGAATAAATTTCTTTATGTTACATTTAAAGCTAAGTTTCAATGTAATGTCACATATTCTGCTGTATTTCTGTGTTAGGAATAATTCTGGAACTAACTAAATTATCTCTGAGTTTAATGTATATACGTAAACTGGCTGTTCAATAACTTATTCCCTTCATTTCCTTTGTCATTTCAGAGAATAATACCTGTTCATAGATATTCTGTTGCATACAATATTCGTCCCTTATAACAAACAGCTCACTGTATAGCTAGCCTTCCATTAACAAGTATTTTTCTTACAGATTGCATTTTTTTATTGCTAAATTTGAAGATCAGTAGCACTTAATTCACTTGCATTGTTCATTTTTTAAAATTCTTCAAGAATACGTATCCTTATAACGTTAGCATTTGAAATTGTATAGAGTAGATTCCTCATTTGTACATTTTGCAAAAGAAAGAAAGAAAGAATACTTTTTCATTCAATTACTGTCAGGCCCAATCCCAAAGATTACACAATGAAATCCAGTCAGGTCAAATCATTCCATTCACTTACACCTAATGCACAGAATCTTGTCAAGTAAAACTATAAGCCACTACCCAAATAAATACAGTACGTGCAAAGTCTTAGGCCACCATTAAGTTTGTTGTTGGTATAATCTTATTGTTGGTATAATGACCATATATAATTATATCTCAGTCTCCTTATTAGAATACAACCAGAAAATACAGGAAATTTGTATGCAGTATTCAAAAAACAGAACAAAGCAGAAAAAACAGCTTCCATAGGCAAAAGTGGCAAGTATGTAGTATGACTTCTCCTTACACTTGAGCAACAGCAGACACTTGGGTCCTGTAAACCTAAATGGAATGGAATCTTAAGTAATGTTATTGTTAACACGAGTTTGTGTCCTACTATTTCATGCCAAAATGACTGCTGTCCCAAAAGGTCTCTTACACCAGGTTTGTATAAGACGTGCTCGAGCATTCAGTACATACACATATTGTATGAGTGTAATTCATTGGAAAATGGCTAATAAGATCCAACTTTCAATCACATCATTCCAGTCAAAATGCCAAAGATCACAGAACGTAACAGACATAAAATCATACTTTTGCCTCAGCCAAAACCATTCTCAAAGGGAAATCAACAAACAAACTGCATATTCGAGATGTTGTAAAGAAATTTGAGGAATCAGCAGAGGTCAAGGACAAAAAAAGGACTAAGGCTAAGTAAACTTTCAAATTCAAGTTCCTCATAGTTTCTTCTTTGAGAGACCGAAAGAAGTCCAGCAAGAACCTGACTCAGCATCTGGCAGCTTCATCGGGATGTCAAGTTGGCCCTTCTACAATCCAACGAAACTTGATCAGGAATGGACTTTGTGGAAGGGTAGCAGCTAAAAAACCAATTTTGTAGAAGGGGAACAGGTGAGTAGGATAAGATATGCTAAAGCTCACAAATATTCAGGATGTGAGGATCAGTGGAAAAAAATATTATGGAATGATGAATCCAGGTTTGAAATCTTTGGGTCTAATTGTCAACAATATGTGAGAAAAAGAGTTGGAGAGAGATGGAAGAATGATTGATGAGTTCATGAAATGCTGAAAAGTTCAGACTGATTTTAATTTAACATGCCATTCCTTCTCAAAAGCGCCTGATTGGCAATGGGTAAAACGATCCCAAGTACAATGCTGCTGCAGTGAAATCATATTTAGTGAGAAAAACAGCTGATACAATATTGAAAGTCATGGTCTGGCCTCCCCAGAGTCCAGACCTAAATATTACAGTGGCAGTGTGGGATCACCTGTACAGAGAAATAAATAAAAGACAACCTAAATTTGAAGAACTCTGGAAAAGGAAGACACTGGTATAATATACCAGAAGATTACCTCAGAAAACTTCGGGACAGTCTCCTCAAAAGAGTTCAAGGTGTGCTTAGAGCAAAGGAAGGCCATGTAAATACTGACTTCTGTCTAAAGAAGCCATTTTGTTCTGAAAATTGTGTTTATTTAGATTTTGTGTAGATTATTTCCTGTCTTTTCTGTCCAAATCTTAAAGAGACTGAAAAATAATTATGGATGGTCATTAACTCTTTGCTAAAGCAACACTTTGCTAAACAAACAACAAACAGGTGGTAGCCTATAACTTTTGCACAGTACTGTATATCCTGAGGGATTCTGGAGTGTAAATACTCTGAACCTCTTCCCCACTTACTCATTCAGCCCAGGACTGTGCAGTCTCTTAATTTGGGCTTCTATCTGGAATGTGCTGCCTCCTCCCTGGGAAAGCTCTGGGCTGCCAAGACTCCTCTCCATAGCTTCTCCAGGTGCACATTCCATCACAATTACAGGATAAGCAGAAATGTCACTTAGTTCAAGGGAACAGCCACCCCAATAATTTCATAAAATCCTAAGGCAAATATGGAAGTACAGTGTGTTGGTACATTTACAGTGGACCTTTTGTTTATGTTGATTTTCTGCTAATATAAGAAAATCATTACTTCTCATAATCATATGTTCTTATTACAGCCGAGTTTGCTACCTATCTGAATTTCTGCCGCTCGCTGCGTTTTGATGACAAACCGGATTATTCATATCTAAGACAATTATTCAGAAATCTCTTCCATAGACAAGGCTTCTCCTATGACTATGTATTTGATTGGAACATGCTCAAATTTGTAAGTATTTAATTGTCAAATTTGGGAATGCCTAAAAAGGAGTTGAATTGTTTTTGATTAAATGTAATGTACGACAGGACTGTTACTCCAAAGCCTAAATTAATTCTTATGGTGAAATTCACTTGATGGTGAATTTAATGAAATGTAAAGCAGTATTGTGGTATCTGTGTTGCACATACAGCTTTTGGGCCTGCACAGAACTTGCTCAGAATATTTTAGACCTTACAGTTATTTGCTTGAACCATGTGCTAAATGTAAAGGTAGCCTTCAACCATTTATTTAGTGACTATTCAAAGTTACAATGGCACTAAAAAATGTAATTTACAACTGGCCCTTGCATTTAGGATTGTTACAGTACCCCCATGGTAACATGATTAGAATTCGGGCACTTGGCAACTGGCATGTATTTATGACAGTTGCACTGTCCCAGGGTCATCTGATCACCATGTGTAACTTCTGACAAAATCAATGGGGGAAGCCAGATTCGCTAATAACCACATGATTCATTTAATCGCTGCAGTGATTTGCTTAACAGTTGTGGCAAGAAGGTCGTAAAATGGGACAAAACTCATTTAACAAATGCCTTGCTTAGCAACGGAAATTTTGGGCTCAATTTTAGTAGTAGGTTGAAGATTCCCTGTATTGCCTTTATAACTAAGACCTGGCTCCTTGTTCCACTCAAGTTTGTTTTCAGTTACATCAACAATAGCAGTATCATGTTCAATTCTTCTATAAATCTTCCAGTTTCAGATCTTTTGTGCTTTTAGCGCATGAAGCCTTTCTTATTTACAGTCTTTCTCCTCCTCCAAAATACATACTTTTGACCTCTAAAGTTCACATTCCACAAATACCAAATGTATAGCAGTGAACATCATTTTTCAGATGGACAGAGCCTTTGCCTTTTGTACTTTGGGAAAGATCATGTAATAGGTTTTTTACTATATATGAAGGCTTGTAATCATTTGTCCCATTTGTGAAGCCATATGCTGGGAACAACATAGGTAGATGACAAGGCTACCATAGTTTCTTTATCTCCATCTTTTTCTAGAATTTGTACAATGCCTCAGAAGTTGTCTGGGAGTTTTCTTGCCCCTTCTGAATCCATCGTGAGTTCCCTAGATCCTGCCACTAGTACTCTGTCCTATTAGGAAATAACAAATAGCCAAATCTTCTGTGGTCAAGTCCTCTATAGTCCTATAATTATACCAATATGGATCAACACTTACCTTGTAGATCCTTTGCCCAAGATGA
Organism: Masticophis lateralis; assembly: GCA_030761175.1. Taxonomy (NCBI): domain Eukaryota; kingdom Metazoa; phylum Chordata; class Lepidosauria; order Squamata; family Colubridae; genus Masticophis; species Masticophis lateralis. Next base: position 122,457,532 of record JAUDYJ010000002.1, read on the forward strand.
AAACTTGATTCAAACTGGAAATTTGCATTAGATCTCAATCAGGATGCCCCTCTCCACCATCCTTCCTTCCTCCAAATAATCAATTTAGGGCCTTTCTGCTTTTATTCTGCCTAAATAAATGCAAAAGTCACTCTTCACCCAGCATCCATTATACTGCTGTAAGAAAGAGACAGCAGTAACCAAATCATTGTATACCATACATGGTCAGTTATATTAATGTGCATTAATATCTGATAATATTGATTAAACAAAGATGGTTAAATTTAGTGAAGGATGCAACTTTGACTTTTTTATTATTTTTTTGTTGTTTCTGTAATATTTAGTACTATTTATGCTCCATTTTCTGGTTTCTTTTAAGCAATCTTTTATAATGTTATTAACTGCTTCCAGTTTAATGTGCTGTGAAACAGATTAATATATTTTTCTATGACTGCTTGCTTTTTACAAAAAATGGAATTAAGAAGTAAAATTGTTGCTGTTGTATTCTCTATTGGCTATTATGAATCCTTCATTTGAAATGTATTGTCTTTTTACCCTGAAAGTCATATGTTTCACTTGTATGTTGAATATTTGTTTGAGAAGTTGACTTACTGTCATTGATCAGAAGTTCCAGCAGTGGAATGATGGCCTATATCAGATCAATTCAGGTTCCCTCCAAAATATTTGCCCACAATGCAGGATTATAATATCAGATTTCTGTTCCTCTTATCTCAAGTGCCTTTAGCTCCTGAAAGTATCATTCAAAACTCAGCTAAGAGAGAAATTGAAAGTGCCAGTTCTCTGAAATTTTGGGATGACTAATAACATCTTTCATTTATTAATCATTAAAAGGTTGCCATCCCAATTAAGTTTGTTTTTAGATTTTTATCCCACTATTTTTTTCCATATAGAGCACAAGCTAGAGAACCAATACTCCTTCCTCTTCCTATTTTCTCCATAACAATAACCCTGTGAAATAGCTCGGGCTAAGAGAGAGTAATTAGCCCAACATCATCTAGCCAACTTTCATGCCAAAGGCAGCACTAGAATTCAGTCTTCTGGCTCCTACCCTGTTTCCCTGAAAATAAGACATCCCCGAAAATAAGCCCTCCCAAAAAATATTTAAATGCAGAGCTGGAAATCAGGTAAGATGGCAAGAGAAGCCCCATCTTGTTCCACGCGCCCCAAAATAATAAGACCTCCCCGAAAATAAGGCCAAGCGCTTATTTCGGGGTTCAAAAAAATATAAGACAGGGTCTTATTTTCGGGGAAACATGGTAGCTAGTGCTTTAACTACTAGGCCAAACTGGCTCACTAGTTCCTGCTCTATTGCAGAACTAAAGAAAGAAGGCTGATAAAGAAACTTGCCCAAGGCCTATCTGATTTGAACCAGTTTTGGCAAAATATTATCTATGACTTGCTGAATAGTGTAAATAAGAACAGCCAAATGGACTTTACCTTTAAACTACTCATCTAAACAAATGTATGCTGTTTTTAACAGTATAATCAGAAATGTATTCTAAAACAGGGATCTCCAAACTTTGCAACTTTAAGACTTGTAGACTTCAACTCCCAGAATTCCCCAACCAGCATGAGAAATTCTGGGAATTGAAGTCCACAAGACTTAAAGTTGTCAAGTTTGAAGAACTCATTTTAAGTACTGCTATGGCTGCCCTGCATTATCTCCAACTACTAATCATGGTGATTGTTTTTTTTTTTTTTCTTGAAGGGTGCAAGCCGAGCAGTAGAAGATGCTGAGCGTGAAAGAAGAGAGAGAGAAGAAAGAATGAGACATACACGCAATCCAGCTGTTCGTGGATTACCTTCCACTGCCTCCGGGAGGCTAAGAGGGACACAAGATGTAGCTCCACCAACTCCTCTTACTCCAACTTCACATACAGGTAAGCTGAAGAAGCCTTAAATAATCATTTCTTTGTACTAGTTCTTTGTTCAAAAATGAAAAATTGTGTTTTCAGAAAACTGTTTTGAAGAAAAGAAATGGGAAAGCTGATAGTTATAAGAAAAAGCAATGTCTAAATTTGTTTTCTGATACTTCTTCCAAGAAAGGGATTATTCTACCTCTCTTCTTTTTCTCCTTCCATATTTTCCTCTGCAGTTATGTGAGATGAATTTGGCTGAGAGACCCTAAATTGTTGCAAACTGACTAGGTGACTGATCAGGGATTTGCAGCAAGGTCTTCTCAACTCAACTCTTGTCTAACTATACTACAATGTTGCATTTATACCTTGCATAGCAATATTTTGAGGCACTCTTGAATCAAACAACTATTACTTTCACTGTATAAACTGTTTTTCTCCTGTTCCTCCCGCTTCTGGAACAACCGATTGTGATATGTCTAGGATGACTAATGTCCTCAGCCAACATCCAAGGCATATTTTTCATGGCATTTTAAATCTGGGTCACCTACATTTAAATTAAAAGCTGTTTAAATTAAATGCTGTTACCTAATGCTATTGTTCCAGCCTTATATTACAAATGAATAGTACTATCAGGAAGACTTCCTACATCTAATGTTCTTTGAGAGGAAGTTATATGCTTGTATTTGGAAAGGAAGCACTTACGTTGTGTCATCTATATCTTACTGTTTCTACGATGAATATTAGCAGAAAACCTTAATATTAAGGTTGTAGGTTCTTCAAGTCACTTCACTTACGAGCAGTACCCCACTAGGACTCATTGGTCAGAGCAGTAACAGCAGATCAGATTGCTTAATGGCATGGCTGCCTGGGGTTTTCTGTGCGGGCATATTTCCAGGACTTCTAGACAGAGCTGCAAAGCAGCGCTTCCAAGTTTTCAAGAAGCTGCTTCCTGCAAGTAACACAGTCTCATTGGAGAAACTGCACAATACTGATCGCTTAATTATTGCATTAATACCCCACAATCATCAACCCAGTCTTGGCAATTGACAATGAACGTAGTGAAATGTTCATTTAAACATCTACATAGATCATCAGTATAAATGACAACGAAGTCAGAAGAATGAAATAATAAAAATGGTGCAGCAAATTAAGTCAGCAAAACCATGAAAATGCTCTCCCAGCATAATTCAGTTTTCAATAGCTTCCTAAAGGCCAGCGGGTGGGGAAGAGGTGGGGAGAGTGGCAGGACCATCTCCAATAGAAGCCCATTCCAAAGCTGTATAGGTAGTCCTTGGATTACAATGGCAGTTGGGATTGGTATTTCTGTGGCTACACAATGCAACTGTAGAGCACAATATAATTTTTTTATTTATTTTATTTGGCTTATAGGCCGCCCTATCTCCAATGGACTCAGGGCGGCTCACAGTGATAAAATTCACAAGCCATAATACAGAGTTAAAATCTGGTTAGACCCACTAAAATTTAAAACCCCATCAGTCCAGGTCGGGGAACTTGAATAACCAAATTTTTAATATGTATAGGTTAGCAATTGAAATTCCAGGAGTTCCAGTTGCTGTCATACTCTAATGTCAAGGGCCTGCAGGATATTAAGTGAAGACTTCCCATGACCACAACATGGGAAGAGGCAGGAGTTCCAGGCAAGCAGGGTGAGAGCTACAGGTGGGGGGAAACGGAGTGCTGCAAACAGGCCCTAGGGGAGCGCAGGGCTTGAGATGGCACCTCGGTGATGACAGATTTCAGCAGTCTCAGCCGATTTCCACTGCTTCCAGGCCTATATTTCAGGCCAAGCACTGACCTGAGTGCCACCTCAAGCACCACACTGCAACAAGTCCCAGCAGCACCAACCTTCTTCAAGCCCCAGCTCTGCAACAAGCCTCTGCAGCACCAATGGCCTCAAGACTCAATTCTCAAATCCTGGAGTTGTGGAACCAGTCGCTGTAGGAATGTTAACATCATCCCCTTTTTGGTTTATGCAACGGATCTGTAGCAAACAGACTGCAAAATGAAAAAGTTCAAAATGTTCTATTGGGATGTTTCTTGCTGAGTGTACTTCAACTGAATAAAATGCAAAACGCAGTGTGTTCCACTATAAAATCTTTCTCCGGCTAGGAGCCCTCTTATGTTTGGCTGTTGACTTAAAGCTGTGTATGCAGTGCACACTTTTTGTATTTGTCCTTGCCCACTAGATCAGGCATCCAAATAGTATGATGTGTAGCAGTCTTGAAAGATCAGCAATTAAACAGTGCTGTGCATAATGCATATTATGCATTATTATTATGCATAATGCATAGTGCATATTCTTGTATTGGTAAACCTACCTGAAGAAAGAGCATAATGCACATGAATCCCACAATTGAGATTATCCCACAATAAACTGCTATTTTAAAACAGCAGTTTTTACTAGGGAAATTTTTGAACAAGATTGAACTTGACTAATATGTCCCTCCTCCCATTTTACTGACTAATGGATTCTGCAACTCTCCATGACTTAGCAATTTAAAAAAAAAACCTAAGCCAATCTCTTGACAACTCAGAAAGAACTTGGCACAAAATGCCCATTTTGCAATGATCTCGGAATAGATGATTGAACCCGGAGTGTTTTGTTCCAAGTTTATAATGCTCAAAATGGCTATTTTGAGCCTGTAATACTTTGAACACTTGCTATAGTCTGGTATTTTATTTCAGAGGGGTATTACATCATACTTTAAAATACAAAACACAGTAAATAATAAAGTGATAAGATGATATTTGATGGATTATGGATTGTACAAGCTAAGCAATAGGTTCTGTAGTTCTCTAACTGAAAACATTCATAGTACACAATCAATTAATATTTAACATTCTTCTAAAGACAAGCCAGTAAGGAAACATGGACTTGACAGAGAATTCTAAAGCTGTGATTAGAATTTACCGTAGAAAACACCTGAGAACAGCATCTCAGATTTTTATTTTCAAGTTTATGCATCAGTCCTTCGGCTAACCTGACTCCAAGTCATTTAGGAATTTCCTCTGTCCTAATGCCTTTGAGATACACAGGCTTATATGTAAGAACTGCAGGCTAAAGCAGCTTTATTTTATCATCATAGCCAAGGAAGTTATCTAGTTAAGCTATTCTGGATCCTCCTTCACATTTTACACACATTCTTTGTTTAGTGGCACAGTTCAATTGCAATAACCAGGTTGTTAAGCAAAATGGTCACTAAGTAAACGTGACTGAGACAGAAGAAGAGACTGCAAAAATCACTGGTTGCTGTGCTCTTATTCAGAATTCTCTTGTACACCTATGCCAATGTTACACATGTTGTGAAATGTGCAAAATTGTGTCAGAAAATGAATGTTCATTTCATCCATCGTATTTGGAAGTGTTCACTGAGGAAACTGCTTGACAGGAATTAGTACACATTTTAGAACAATAAAAGTTATTGAACTAAAGTTCCTACATTAAATTAGGGTTCACCGCAAGCCAACTATTTATGTGTTTACAAATAGTCCTCCACTTATGACCACAATTCGGACCAGAATTTATGTCGTTGAACAAACTGGTCATTAAGTGAGGCACTCATGTGTCTGCCTCTGTCAATAACCACAATACCAGCACTCCCAGTTATGTTGTTAAACAATCTTGTTGGTCATTAAACAGAGTCCTGGGTAAGGAGCATGGGGTGCCAGAAGAATTGGGGGGAAAGGTCCTGGGAGGCCCAGTTCAGGAACTGAAAATTCTCCCTGCAAAAATCCAAGCAGGATTTTCAGCTCCTGATCGAACAGATACTCGTGTGTCCTTTGCTAGATCTCTCAGTGCCTCCCCCATCACCAGAGTCACCCACGCTCCTTAACTTACCATAATGCCCTTCTGCTCTCTCTTTTTTTCTTTTTTCTTCATTATTACATATAAAAAATCCATTTCCAAATAAACAGTGTGTTGTCTGGGTACAAATAATTTCCAGAAATAATAGTCATAATGATTACAATAATATTCATTACATTGTATTAGTCATATAATAATAATATTTGCTTATCCCTTTAAGCAAATCTTCCTTATAACATTGGTCCTTCTCTTACATTTCCATGTTTCTAACTTCTGTTTTTATTGGCTAACCATTGGTGAAATGAGTCCCATGTTAGAAAGTATTCAGTTTCTTCCTTTTCCTTAATTTTAAGTGTTAGTCTATCCATTTCTGCACATTCTAATTGTAAATGTAATTTAAAAAATTACATTTTCATCTGTAGAGATCTCTTCACTTTTCCATTGTTGTGCAAATAAAATTCTAGCTGCTGTTAATAAGTGTAAAATCAAATATGTATTCCCCTTGTTTCCAGTAAGATACCCAACAAAATATTTCTGGTTTTAAATCTATATGTTGCTTTATCATTTTTTCTAATCATGTATGTATTTTTGTCCAGTATTTTTTTGCCTTTGGACATATCCAATAGATATGATAATACAAACCAGATATAATACGACCATGTGTCTAATTACATTTCCAACATTGAGCAGATATGTATTTAAACATCTCTGCTGTTTCTGAAAGGGCTACCCACCAAAGGATTTTAGCTCCTCTCCGTGCACGGAAGGGCTCCTTTGTGGGGTGCAGAAATGGAGTTGAAATCTTTAAGAGTGCTTTCAGCAGGTGGCAGCAGCTTGCAATCTTTCCTGCTGCTTCTCCATTGACTTTCTGGGGAAATTAGCAGAGATACAAATGGCAACTACATGTTGACAGGCACCCAGATCTCAATAATGTAATCATGGAGGTGATGGTATATAACATTTTGTGTGTCTAGAACACTCTTTCATTGTTATTTCAAGCTATTGTTAAACAAACGGTCGTAAATTGACAACTGCCTATATAAGATTTACATCACAGCTTTCATTCAGGAGTTCAAGACAGTATACATAAGTAACACTGCACTGATAATGTTACCTAGTTGAGTAATAAAATGTCAGCAAGCAAACAGCCAAGCCCAAAGAACACAAAGGACTTCACAGTTCAACCCTAAGCTACAGATACTTTAAACACTTCTGTTGGAATATGTAATAGTCCCTCCTCCAATTTTTTCCAACAACAATTCTATAGAACAGATTGGGTTTAGAATGAGTGACTGACCCAGAGCTACCCAAGGAGCTTTCATGATTTTCGATAGATTAGAACCAGGGTCTCCCTAATGCCAGTTCAACATTTAATCACAGTGACTTATATACTATCTCCGACAAGAACTTCTATAGAACTCTGGAATAACTTATAGCCAATTTTTTCTATGTAAAAAAAAAATCTGATAATGATAGCTTCCTTTCTTTTTTGGTCAGCAAATACATCTCCTCGGCCAGTTTCTGGAATGGAGCGAGAACGGAAAGTGAGTATGCGATTGCATCGTGGGGCCCCTGTGAATATCTCCTCATCTGATTTAACAGGTCGACAAGATACCTCACGCATGTCAACCTCACAGGTACAAAACTTTTCATTTCATAGGAAAAGAGATAAAGGGGTATAGTGCCGTTTGGCTTTCATTTTCAGTTTAGAAATGCTCTGGGCTCTGAATTGAAAGGCCTACCTTAACAGCTGTTACGTTTTAAATACCTTGATCTCTTACTTAATCAGAATCAGCTGATGAGTAGCTATTTGTGAAGGCCTCTGATCTTGAGGCTTTAATGTGAAAAAGGGACTAATAGCTGTGGAAATCTATAGGTGGGTACTCGGGTGTCTCCTTTGCTTAATCCCTTTTTGGGCCTTTGTGTATTTGCAGGGTACAGATTTTTAACAGCCATGGATATTTCAGTGACTTTTGCTATGTATACTCTGAATCGTCAACTCACATAAAGATCATGGTTTTTTTTAACCACTGCAGATCTCGGAAACCTTGTACAAATGAATGAATATTAGTAATTGTTAAATTTAATGAAGAAGAATCAATAAGCATTCTTCCTTTAACGTTGATCAGATACAATTTGTCCAGTATTAGAGATGGACAACATCAGTGGTAGCCAGTCACTTAGTATTTTGTTTGATAGTACACACACACACACACACACACACACACACACACACACACACACCAGCATGAAACCCAGCAACCAACAGTTCTGAGATCTTGACATAATTTGTGGTTGTATTTCCAAATAAATGGCCATTGAATGGGAAATAGCTACCAGCTTTTGTCTGGTATAATCACTGTCTGTAATAACATCTATTGTATAAGGAGTTTTTCTGAAGAATATTAAAGGTCTGAAAAAACTGTGATTAATAAGAGATGGAAATAGAAAAGAGTTTCTGATGCTTCCTTTGTATACTTCTGTAGTAGTTTGTTAGGTACTGTTCATACATCTCTGATTTTTTTTCTTAGCACTTTGAAGAAACCTTTTTAATTTGAGAAGCAGCAATGTTTTTTTAGATTATCTGTGGGCATGTATTATTATCCGAAACACATAGCTAAATTAGAGTAATAGTGAAATCTGAATATGTCTGCAGTAGTCAAGCACCTTGACTTTGGGACCATTAATCAGGACTTGCAATTTTTCCCATAAAGCATAAATCATGTTTTAAAATATATGTCAAACATTCAAAGTACATCTGTATCAGGTTTCAACACATTGTGTAACTGGCTATAAATTTAAAGATTTTCAATGTATAAAGGCCAGCATATTCTAGAAGAATATGCGTTTTCTGCATTTACGAAAGAATGTTAATATTATTTATCTGCTTTTTGTGTATTTCTAAACAAAAGACAAACACTTATCAAGCTATTGAATAATATTAGTTGTAAATTTTTTGTTTCATTTCACTATGTGTGGTATGTAATCATATCAGATTGGAGATTCATATATAACAAGCTACAAAACTGAATTTTGACTTGTAAATTGTTCAACGATGAAATATTGGTCTTGGGATCCTATATCTGCATTCAAGTGTCTTTTTAAAAAAACTGGGAATTTAGAAACAATAAGTTTGAATTAAATGCTAAAAGGAGAGCATATTATAAATATTTGGAAAATGAGTCAGAAGACAAGTGTTTTTCAGAGCCTTGATAAAATGGACTGTAATTTTGTCAGCTGAAGTCAAGTAGCAAACGTTTTTACAGGTGAATAGGATGGCAGTGTAGATGTTTTAACTATAAAAAACGATTTTAGCATCAGAGGTCAATAAAGAGGCTCAAAGATTTGTAACAGAAGTGGAAAACTCACCCAAACAACAATTATGGGTGAATATAAAAGTAGTCTATAAAAGCATTAGTGATTACAAATAAACAACCATACCCTGGCTGCAAAAATTCAGAAGACCATTAGATACCAGCAAAGAATCATAGTTTGCTTTCTGCCCTCCAGTAACAATTTGTATTTTTCATTTTGGGTATGAGTAGCTCTACTGACACTATTGTTTGCAGTTAGAAAAGGAGGAAAGGTGGTTTTTATTAGGAATCCAGACAGAATTGTATTTAATTGAGGACCCAGTTTGTGGGGGCAATAAGCTGACTTTGTATAAATATACAAAAGTATGAAGGCTATTGCTTAACGCATTGTAAGCCGCCCTGAGTCTCCGGAGAAGGGCGGCATATAAATCAAATTAAAAATAAAAAAAAAATAAATGTTCATAGCATTGCTCATTAAGACCCAATTAATAAAACCTTGATTGTTGATAGCACACTTTTATAGATGAAAGATATGTAATCTGAATTTATGGCAAAAGGATATTTGAAACAGAACAATCTCTAAAGCAATACTAAAAAGATTCTGATCAGAGAATAACTGAAAGGATTATATAACTTAAAAGTTTCAGCTATACAGGAAGATAGCTTTTATTACTTAATGCAAGTTTTTGCAATCAAGAACTTAAATAACATGACTATTTTCTGCAGGACCAAGGTCTTTAACATACTAATAAAGAAATTATTTACCATTGTAATTATAACTACTTCTATATTATTTTTCTTGAAATCTATACTTTTTTATATTGAAGTAGATGGTGGTCTGAATATAGTTCTGAAATACTTGCTTCTTTTATTTTTGGTGAACAATTATTTCAGAAAATACTTCATTCTGCATTACTCAAAGTTGTAATGAATAAAATGGTGCTCTCCATGTCTCTAAAACAAGGGCACTTCCTTACCTGCTAACAAATACATTTATCTCTAGGGCTTGAGTAAATATATCCTATGGGAGATTTGCTAATTTTGAAAAATGAAACCTTATGAGGTTTTGAGACTCTTTCTTTTATCCTTTCATCTGAAAAGCCAAGCTCCTGCAGACCTCGAAGGAAGAGGAAGAAAGTGCGCATTTTAACCTCTTAAGTTACCGGAAATAAAGCACTTTTGGACTCTTGAGATGTAATTATTTGCTTTCCTTTGCATCAAAATCACTGAAGTCCAGCAAGCTATATTATACAAAATATATGTAAATGTTTCTTTGGTTGTGATATTGAATTTAGAAGGCATTAAATTTCAAGCCCATCTTGCCTTAGCCCAGTATTTCTTCGTATATGGTTAATGTTTGCCTTGCACATTTGAGAGGCAACAGCAGCCAATTATTTTTAAATTATTGTTCATTTTATTAATGACTAAGTATAAACTGATAAGGAACAAAAAACTGCCAATGACTCCATATCATTAATGGTTTAAAGGAACTTTGAATGATTGTGTACAGGTTACCAAAGATTTTGGAATTTAAATTTTATGCAGATAAAGGGATAATTTTCAGCCTGAACACTTAGGTAGTAATAGCTGAATTCCATAGAACAGTATTCTTTATATTCATATTCTTCATACATGCAAAGGCTAAATTCTCCATCTCCATTTACAGTTTTTGTGTGTCATTTTTCTAATTAAAAAGACTGCCCCCTCTTCAATATCCTATATAATAATGCAACTATCACACAATTCTATTATGTAGACAACTTTTTAAAGTAGTTTCCTAATTCATTGAAAGGAAAACAACTAGTTTGGAGTAAATTTATCGATTGGTATGATAATTTCAATCATTTTAAATTCCTTTAGATTGTGAATAATGTGGTGTCTTTTATTTTCATCCAATTGAATTTTGAATTCTAAGAGAGTGCCTCTTTTGGATTAGGAGCTTAACATTTCTTAAGAGATCAAACCTTCTGTTGCTCCATTGCTATTCTTGGCTCTTCTTCTTTTACTGGTCCCCAAAAATACCAAAATTCATATATTTCAGAAGTAAGTTACAATCCAATTATGCAGATCTGGGTTGCAAAAATCCAAGTAACCAGTATATGGAAGCAGAAATATGCTACTATCTAATAACCATTTGGATTTTTGCAGCCCAAATCCAATACCTCTACATGTGCTAAAATCATTAGATCTCTTGATATGTATTAAGCAACATTGATTTTCTCTAAAATTCATATTCTAATGCAGTTTGAATTCTTATTCGAATGCAATTGAAATTCCTTTCTGAGATGACTGTGAAAAAAAAATTCTTTTTTTTTTGTAGTGAAAAGCAATTAGAGTAGGTTTTATAATAAACATTCTGAAAAGTTTCTTTTTTAACGTTCTTGCAAAATTAGAATTGTCATCTTATGAAGGAACTAAGAGTCCTGTAGTCACTTCCTAAGGGCTATGTGACATCACTGTTTCTTGTTTACTAGGATGCACAGAACAAAGAGACAATAAGGAAGAAGTCTTGCAGACTAGATAGAGAGGTTTCCCTTTCTAATGCTAAACTGTGATCTAGCACAATATGTACAAGCTTTCACATTAATCAACCAATGTAGTCTTCCCTTCTGAATGGCTAGCAAGTGTTTGCATTAAGAATTAAGTAATTGCAGTTTGACATCTGATCCTTGTATAATTTATTTCATACAGGCCAATTTTAAATTGTAGTTATAGTTTTTAAATATTGGTTTATAACTTTAAAATGTTATAAGATCTAGAGTAAAATGGTTTTCTATCTGGGCTTTCAGAATTAAGAGGAATATTTGCCTTATCATAAGCTAGCCAACTAAGCTCTTGTAATTTGCTATTTGACCTTCCACATTCTGCCAGCCTATTATTCCTTGTGCCTGGTTTTGCTATAGAGAAACAAAAATTAGGGTTATCAGGGTTGACTCCTATCAGGGTTGATTCCTTCAAATGGGTGAACTAGACTGTCAGGGTAGCAAGTTAAGTAGGGCACCAAACCTTGAGGGGGGGGGAATCAAAATTTTAAAATGGAAAACTTTCTGTGTGGTAGAGTCACCAATTGCATTGTTCACCTAAGGTACTCGATGGAGGAAGTAATCTAAGTTGCCACAAATGGTACTTCCCATGCTTCAGTGCTATCTTTTCTGGTAACATAAGAGTTATGCCATAGTAAACAGTAAGGGAAAGAAGATTAAAACAGGGATCCCCAACTTTTACAGCTTGGTGGTCTGGGGAGGGTGCCAGCCTACTACTCAACGCAAGCCGAGCTGTGCCCTTGCATGCCAGCCACTTGTGAGGCCTTCTTCCAAATGGGCCATTGCCCCGGTAATGGTCCACAGCCCCCCAGATTAGACCTAAAGTCAATTATAGGCAGAGGACCAGGAACAAAACAGTTGGGCCTGGGTTAGAACAGAATACAATACTTTTAATGGCCAAATAATTCTAAAGCAGACATTTTTATCATTCTCAGATTTCACTCTTAGAACATGGCTTCAGAGATCATGGTCCTTGCTGAAGATAAAATACAGCCTGTGTGCTGTGTATATATTGTGTATGGTCATTGCCCATCCTTTTGCATGGAAATCACTTTCTTCTGAATGTTAAGAATTCAGCACTATTAAATTATGTCAGTTCTTACTTTAGCACCCTGATTAATAATTCTGTCAGCATTAAATCCCAGTTCTGACTCCTTATAGTCAACATTAACTATTTCCTTGGTGACCACTCTAGCAGGTACACCAGGGGATGGGGTGTGAGTGGAGCCGGCTGGGAGCTGAGAATTTGAAGTTGCTGCAAAGAAAGAAGTGCAGGAAGAAGAGCAAATGAGGCAAAAAGCTGAAGATGGTGAAGAAAGAAGAGTTAACACAGAGCAGAGACATGGATTAAAAGGGACATTTTCCTTCTTAAACGTTTGGATGTTCTTGTGAAGTATGAAATAAAACTGCTAAAACATCTAGGTTCTGCAACCTGGCCAGATTTTTATTTTGGCCTCTGCTGAAACATGCATGCAGTATAAATAGCAATTGATTGTGAGCCAGATGAAAGTGTTTCTACACCTACATGATGGCATGTAAGAGATAAACAAAGATTTTATGAGTGTTGTAGTCCAGCCAGAGTTCTTTATTTGTAGTAACGTAAATCTAGCTTGTAGTGGATAGAAACAGAGTCAGGGTGGAGACAAATAACATTCAAGTGTCTTACTCTTGTTCAAATCATACTGATGGATAATATTCAAATAGATCAGAGACCAGGACAGCTGAAGGAGCCATTTCTAAAAGAGCAGAGTTTTGCAGGAGATAATTGCAGTGTTTTGAAGTATCTGTAAACAAAGCCTTGATAATGCTATACACACCTGTTTGGTCCTCATGGGCAAACAGCTGTCAGGAATCATTCAACTTCCACAAATATCTAGTAACGTGACAAAATCACAGACAAGGTTTCTCAATATGGAGGACTTGGGTTATGGGTTTGAGTGGGTTTTTAATAAGGGGGAGAAGTATTGATAATGTGAGTCTGACGAAGCCTGAATACATATTTATTACCTTGTGAGAAATGGATCAGTTGGCTGGATAATTGAAGTTTTAGTCTTAAAATATCTAGGGTTGGAAAATACTGGTAATTGTTGGCAAGTATGGTTATGCAGGAATCACAGGCACCAGCATTGTCATGGCATGAGGCTCAACTTGGTAAGCAGCTTTATTCTGATCTCTCTCTCAAGGATGGAAGCATCACATGCTAATTTACTCGTATATAGATTCCATATACTTGCTGTTTTTCTTAAATAAGTTCAACCTTTCAGTTAAGTATTTACAGAGTACTTATTTGAAAGTCTCCCAACAAGCAGTTCACTTTATCCTGTTTTATACTATGAAAATTGGCCTATATTTCGCTGATGTGTCTTTGATGTCCTTTATTATGATTCTTTTTCATGATAATTTCAGGTCTATAGCTTTTTCTCAGTGAAGCTTCAACCACTGGTTCTCCAAGAAATGTTTTTTGTCAGCATGACAAAATATAGGGACTAATTGAAAAAATTCAATTGCTGGTAGATGTATATTCTTGTTGTCTTTTGTAATGCCATTTCTAGCTGGTAGAAAATCCTACTTTTTTCAGCTTAGTCACCATCTACAAGCTGAAGATATGGTGATTTTTTTTTCCATAAAAAAAAGCTTAAGCTTGTCTTTTTGTTTCTTGATGGGCTGAACTCCATAGCAGGTACATTTATATAATTTGAACTTAGCATTTCCTGCTCTATGGGTGATGTTTTATATTCTTAAACATATCATTCAGGTATAGCAGTAGAAAAGTTGGGTCTTTTTATGAGAAAAGAATGGTTTTGTTTAAGCTTCCACTGCCACTAGGAAGAAGTGTTGTTTTGTGTGTACACAAAGAAGTACTGAGAGAAAATGTAATTCCCATTCCCAGAAGTGTGATTAATCTTTTGCAGTAAATTTACAAGATTATTTAGGTTTTGTCTTTTGTGCTGGCTTGGCCAGTTGAGAGCAATAAATGGACTTCTGTTCTAGTGAATTTATTCATCTGAAAGCCTCTGTTTGTATCTGTGGTTACTAGTCTGAAGTGCAGGGGGTTGTCCAACCTTGGCAACTATAGGACTTGTGGACCAACTTCCAGAAATCTCCAGCCAGCCATGATGGCTCAGGAATTCTGGGAGTTAAAAGTTGCCAAATTTGGAGAGCCTTGCTTAAATTGAGCTTGTACCTAATTGAGTACTAATCAGAGATGCAAGTTTCCTTGATTTACACTGGTTAAATTTGTCACTGTAATAAAGGAAAATGTTTTTTTGAATCAATGGCCAGTACAGACAATAAATCATTAATGATCCTTTTGAGCTAGGAGTCACTCCAATATAAACGCATTTCCAAAATCCTGTTGCTTGTTCCTGCTGCTTAGAGTAGTCATTCTTTACACATCCGTTCTCCAAACACAATCTCAAAGCAACCTCTTTGGTTATTCATTTGGTGACAGCTGTGAAGGCCAATGTCTCTTGAGGCTTCTGAAAGGAGCACTGCTCCAAATGAAGAACAGCTCCACTTAGAATCTTAGTTTGAAGTTAACTTTTGGGCAGTGGAATTGTTTCAAATGGCTGTCTTTTCCCCCCCACCTCAGAATAGCATTCCTTTCGAACACCATGGCAAGTAGCTGCTCGTCTCCTCGTTGGAAAAGCAGCACTGGGTGAGTCCCTTCTCGCTAGACTCCAGCTTGGTGGGTGGGTCTGGATGAACTCCTTTGGGGCATTCAAACGGGGTGGCTTTTCATTTTATTCTGCACTGTTGTTTCCCTCTGCCTTGTAGACCACGTAGCATTAGATGTGCTTTTCCCAAAAGCTTTTAGCATTTCACTAGTTCACATTCTCCTCAAAGCTTTAGGTGCTTCACTAGAATGGTTTGATTAGAATATTTGTTATGTGAGACCAATATCACTAGTAAAGTGGAAGATAATCTAGAATTTGGGATAACCCCATAGGGATCACTCTAGTTGCTATATTGCTTAGCAGTAAATCTGCTTTTTAGCAAATGTGCAAACTGAGTAGCCTATTTGGAAAAACAAGACACCTTGAAGAGAGAGCATCAAGATATTACTACATATTTGCTGTGCATGTTTTTAGTAAGTTGGCTGCCCAACTTAGTGACTGCTGGTAATAGTTTTAGACTATATTCATTTATATTAAATTATTCCAATATATAGGAATATCTGGGGGAGCTTTTTAAAAAATCAATATGGCTGATGTTGCCATGCAGTTGTAGCCCTGTCTCCTTTTTAATGTGCATCACATGGACATAAAAGGGGACAGGGCTTTAGTTGTAGTGAAAACTAAGACTGGGAACATCTTCACTGCCTAATTTAAGCAGAATTATCTTGTAGGATAAATGAAAGTTTAATGTGGCCTCTTTCTTTTTCTCCCTTTCCCACAAGCAGCCAAGATTAAAAAAACATTTTCAAAACTGATAAGTAGCTGGAAACTGCCTCTGGACTTGTTACAGCAGACACTTAAATGCTTGTATCGGTGTAGTAAATGAATGCATCTGTGATAGCGAAAGCTTATCATTTGATCTGTCCTTTTGCCTTGATAGTAGGTAGTTTTCCCCAAAGCAAAATGGAGTGTGTATGGGCAATATATAGCATGCTGCCATTTTTAAATATTTCCAAAACCTTTTTTTTTCTCTCTCTCTTTTACCCAACCTGAGATGCTTAGATTTTGCTAACAGCTGTGCTGTCTTTCCTGACCATTCTTTCATTTTATTGTTTGGGTTATGCTTTGCCTCTCTGCCCAAAGGACATTTGATAAAGCTTCATAATATGCTAATTTCTAGTATTAATGTTGAATCACTCTTGTTCCTCTTCTCATTACTACTTTTGTATACTTGACTCCCGGGGCCTTTTATGTTATTAACAATATTTGCAAGTTATTATCCACTTGGATCCGATCAACTGGATAATCCAACTGTAGAGAATTTTAACATTGTGGAAGGATTCTCTTCCAGATTAACCTTGGTTGTAAGATACATTATACTAAATAAGTGCTTGCTGACATTTTCCTGCAAAGAAAACATGTCATGTTTCTTCTTCCTCCCCAGTTTGGCAGGAAAAATGTTGAAATGAGAATAGGGAAGATGTAAAGATCAGCAGCTAGGGTTGGTAATAGCCAAACTCTTTACAAATTACGTTTAATTGCCTGTTTTTATGTGCAATTTATATTGGAAAACCTCAAATGTTTAGAGAGAAAAACTGAAGGATCCAGTCCATAATCAAGTTCCTGATTTATTTTTTTATTTTATTTTTTTAAAAAGGCCTCTTGTTGCACAACAAGACGTTAATGTGGTGGCAATTTGACAGTATTTCTACAAACTGCATTCAAGAATGGTCTTAATTTGAAACAACAAAAAGTTACTTGTCATTTAAAATACGTATGAATCTAAACTAGCATATAAATTGGCTGTTGGAATATTGGTGCATTATAGAGTTCAGACTTGCATTAGTAAGGACTTGGACTAGATAGGGAGGGGTACCTGGAAACACCTTTCTTCCTGTTCTCAATCATATGCAAGATGCTCTCTAGAGATTGGCAGTGTTTTGGTAATCTAAATACTAAAGCTTTATTGTATAATTCTGAAAAGGAGGATTTGCTTGCCACTCATAGCCTATAGATTTTTTTTAAAGTGTTTCTTCTTGCACATCTTAATCCCGTTAGGGAAGCAAAGCTTGATTTAGTACACACAGAGCAAACCCATTGCTTTCATCCTGATCTGAAAAGTCCCGGAGGATTTTTCAGTAATTTCATAGATTATACTTATTTATTAAATTTATATTCCACCCATCTAATGTAGAGGTTACTCTAAGAGGCTTACAAACAGGCTTGGTAGCAGATTGCCTATATGTTGAATATATTTAGAATAAAATGTAACTTCGTTACAAAAGAAGGCAATACTGATAGTATTAATAATTTCCACTAGAATACTGTAAGCCTTCACCGGTTTTTCAAAGCATCTAGATTTAGGGTCTTCTTAATTTATTTCATTTCCAGCATCTCAATTGGAACTGAAATACTATCAAATTTCTGATTGCAGAGCTTGCAGACTTGGCTTGACATTGCATTTTTGATGGGAACATTATTATAAATAATGCATATTTGTGTGTGTGTATGCGCGCACACACACATTTACAATGCATTTGTCACCTTGCTTCTTGCTTTGGGTTTCATTACTATTTTAAGAGCTCACCTGAATTATCTAATCTGTTCTCTCTTTAACTAGCATGTGCTTTTTTCATCCTTCTTCATATATTTCTCCCTGCTCACAAGAAGCCTTTTTTTACCATACCTTTAATACAGAAGGAACATGTCATTCTGTCATTCCCTTCATGGGCATTACAGGTGGGTGTATCATCGATTCAGTTGGCACATAGATCTCTGTACTGACTTTTCACCCTTCTGAAGTAGATGTGTCTGTTCAGTTGTATACATAGAAAATGGTGTGTGGGTCCAGGTTTTATGCAGTCTCAGTAGGTGTGAGCTGATATTGATACCCTGTTCCTTGGCTTCAATAGATTCCTGCTCTGGCGACGACCAGCGTACTCCAATCTGCTGTGCATCGGTGAAATAATGTTGCCATTGAGGGGCAGATAATGCATGGCTGATCTCCTATGTTATCAATGGCTTTTACTAGCAAACTATCCCAAACTAGAGCAGAAGAAATATTCCAGTTGGAACTCTCCTTGCCACTGTCTAAAGATACTCACAGGAACATGGACAGAATCCAGCAGCTGCCACACTACAAGAGGCTTTAGCCCGAAACCTAATAACCTTACATGAACTCTAGCAACAGGGCTAGAAAAGGAAGCGATGGTATACAGCATTGCCCGCCTGTTATTTAATAGCCATTTTAGTTGTCCCTCAGCAGGCGGCAGTCTTCACCCCCTTTTTATTGTTCTACTGTAATTATAACTCTTTTACTTGGTTTAAGAAAGTTTTGTATTCATTTTGCTAAGATTATTGGCTTAACTTCTCTATAAAAACAAAGTCTTGTCTCATTCAAACCCTGTGTGGAAATGTGAAAATTCTAAAGCTTGGTTTAAAAACACAAAAAATTCAAGACTTGAAACTTCTTGTAAGCTTAAGTGAGAAGGGAATGTCTAACTGAATTAGAGGTGTTTCCTTTTATTTTACACTATTTACTTTTGTATGGTCCCATTCGACAGGACAAGGGGGTTCTCAAGGGTTTTTAATTTTTAGTTTTACTTACGGCTGTCTTGTTCTTCCAGGGTCGTCGGGTTCTTTTTCTTCTTTTTTTTTTTAGGATTTAAACCTCTATGTACCACCCAGTTTTTTGTTTTTTTAAAATGTTGATTTGTCTCTCGTTTTGTTCAAGAAAGAGTGGGAGTTCTTTTGGAAGAAAAAGCTGTACCGAGTAGAGGTGAAAATAACGCTTCATAGATTTTGAAGGACAAAAAAAAAAGCGAAAATAATCTTTCAGGAAGTTTTTAATGTTGAACGTAGAATGTATTGCCTTTATTTATAATAGAGGAGGGTTTGGAGAGGGGCAGGATACCTTGTTTCTGCTGGGTTGTTCCTACAGATGCCAATTAAGCACTGCCACTGCAGTGGGAGCAGTGTAGACGTGGGCGGGCCTCTTGAGTGCACAGAGGCAGCAAGTGCCGCCAGCCAGCTGCATTCCGCCAAGGCTCGGAGTTATAAGCAATCTGTTCCTTCTGCAAGAAGTCAAGAGAACATTCAAGCTTGTTGAATTATTTCATTCTTTATTAAAACATGCAAGCCTGGAACAGCTGGCCCTTCAGCTGAAGATATATTTATATAGTGGCCAAAACACTTAGTGTGCCAGCTAATATACATGAAGAATCTTCGTTTTCATGAGCAATATATTTATCCCTTAGTAATCTGGGAAAGTAGAAGGCATGTGAGTCATACCAAATACCACTCAAAAGCACCATCAGTCCCACTTCGGGGATGAAAATGCAATATGTAGGTGTGTTGTTACTACTTTTTAATAAGCGTGAGATTCTTGTCTCCTTGGAAACTTGGTGGCGAGTAAGATTTTATTTTCCTGTTAATTTGCAAGCATTTTGTTTCAAAGCTTTTGTCGGGTCATCTTTTGTTTCCTCTCTCTTTTTTCACTTCTGTGGATTTTGAACAATGAACAATCTTGTTACTTTTCTTTAGCTACCTTAGAACTTTTAATCTATTGCTTATTTGTATGTTCAAGGTCTGATTTGATGCAACCTATGATTGGGGGAGTGCAATGGGAATGTGTTTTAATGTTGGTCCATGGAAAAAATTTGAATAATTGTATCACTGGTTGCTGTAGATGTTGGTTCTTTGGGCATGTGCACTTCCATTTGTACAGTTCTACACTTCAGTGTGCTTTTTGTAAATATTTGTTGTCAATGATGTAATGTTAGAGACTTTAAAAGGCAGCCTCTTTCTATATATCTGGAACCTTCAATTGCTGTACTATACTTAAAAAGTTGACTGCAAACCTTTCAAATTGTTCTTGGTTGTGGGCAGTCTCTGCCCTTCCATTATACTTAAATCTCACCATCACCTGCTGAAAATATAGTTAGAATGTCTCTATAAACCTGTGTATTGGTAACAATATCTCAGAACACCTCATTTGTATTACCACTGTATTTGTGTACTTTAATAATTGTGTAAATAAATTCATAAGGACTTCTAATTTTTTTAATGTGTGGCCCTGTTTGCTTGAATGTGCCATCGGTGTTTAACATATTAAAGCACAGCTTGTGTTTCTAGTACACAATATTAAATAACAAAAGTCAAAGCAATTTCTTTTGACTCTAAACTTTCTGATAATTATTGTAAACTTTTTAGCTGTTATTGTTAAATTTCCTGTTAAACTGTATGAGACCTTCCTGGTCTCATGCAGTTTTCAGCAGCTGAAAGTATTTCTAGACAGATAACAATAAATGGATGAAAATAATAGGAAGAGGGATGAATGTATTATATGGTATTGACTCTGGAAGAAAGGGAAGGAATCCTCAAAATAGTTTCTGAAATTGGGATGAGAAAAATCAAAATTTGAAAGAGAAAGTGATCTGTCTGTCTATCTTCTATCAAATTTGTATAGCTGCCCATCTCATAAAAAGCAGTTCTACGCAGGGTACAACAATCCAGTAAACAATGCATATATAACACAATAAAAATAAGAACATGTTAAAAGATGAATATTATAAAAATAAACCATAGACAAAGAGTGTATAAGACTAGCCACTTAAGCCTGTTAACATAACAGGTCTTGAGGGATTTCCAGAATACCAAAAAGATGCAGCTAATCTAACTTTGGAGGAAATGATGCTCCATGGGGAATAGTGATAGCAGAGAAGGCACATTTTCTGGAATCCATCAAATGTAGATCCCTAGCTAATGGTACCTGCAAAATGCCTTTTTACCAGATCTAATACCAATGATACCTCATGGATGGATGAATTCACCCAGCAACTTCATTTAGAATGATAATAAAGGAGAAAGCACTGACCCTGTGACATAGTAGACCCCACATAGTAGAGGCCAGGGAGGGATCTCTCCTCCCCAATCTGGGATTGACTCTGAAGGAAGGAGGTGAGCCGGTAGAACAATATGCTACTCACCCCTAATCTTCTGGGTCGATCAGGAGGATACCATGGTCGATGGTATTGAAAGCCACCAAGAGATCAAATAGAGCAAGGATGGATGCATAACCACCATCTCTTCTACCCTCTCTGTGTTATCCCATGTTTTCTACAATTCTGTTTGAAGCAAAACAAAATGCTTGCCAGCTTGATTTCTTTCTTTAAAAAAAAAGCTTATGAAGATTCTCTGCAATTGTATATATGTGTATCTGGATGATCACCACTGATTGTGAGAACAAACAAGAATGATGCATTGATAAATGAGGTCCATTTTACCCATATACCTTACATTCTTTGTGGGGTGATCATTGAATATATTCTACTTTGTGGAACTTGAGATTTTATTTCCAAGGTCCAGCTCATTCTTCACCATTCTTATGGGATCCTTCCCAATGTCTGAAGAAAAAGTACATGTACTTTACCCATCAGTATGATGATGGGTAAGCGCCTGTTCTTACTGAGAGCTAGAAATGTAAATATATACTTCTGGTATTTCTGATATTGGAATTGTTCTAATTTAGCAAGTACATTTGCGTTGCTAAATTACCCTTAGCTGGTTGAATAAACTCCTGACAGATCTGCAAAACAGATCATGCTTTAAACCATGACTCGCAGAATGACGAATTGTTTTTTAGTTAAGTAACTCCTACATTGCTGAGTTTTTCACTTAGCAGTTCCATCTGTGTCCAAGAACAGAAATTTACTGACCATTTTGACTTCTATGCCATTGCCAATTTCTTAAATTACTTTTATTTTATAAAAGTATTTTACCAAGGAAATCAATGCAAACATACAGTATAACAGCTTAAAGGTCTGCCTTCAGGAAACACTCTGAAATGAATTTCAAAGCAATACCAGTTGTTTACTCAAAAGTAAGTCTCTGGTCACTTGATCTTACTTTTAAGAGTTTTAAGATTGCAGCTTTAGTGAATTGTCAGTATTGCTGACATATAACTCATTTTTCCTTTTGAACTGAAAACTCTGAAATCTTACATTTAGGCTATATGCATATTTGTATGGATTCACTGTATACAATCAGAATTTTAAAATACATAAACAAGGCTTAACATTTTCTGCAATATCTCAGAATCCATAGTTGTAGAGTTGAGAATTGCAAATGAATGTCATTCAGTTCAGTCTTCAGTTTCACACCAGCTTGTACCAAGCCCAATGAGAATTCTGAAAGTTGCAGTTTTAATACTATGAGTCTTTGAGAAATAAGTTGTATAAGATGTATAATAAGATGTAGCCACCAGCTGGTGGCTACCACCTTGCCAAGGGAATTAGAGGCAAAAGATACTAGAGTCGAGATAGTTAAGAATGCAGTATTGCAGGCTACTTCAGTTGACTGCTAGCTGCAGTGTGGCAGTTCAAATCTCAGCGGCTCAAGGTTGACTCAGCCTTCCATCCTTCTGAGATGGGTAAAATGAGGACCCAGATAGTTGGGGGCAATATACTGACTCTGTAAACTACTTAGAAAGGACTGTAAAAGCACTATGAAGTATATAAGTCTAAGTGCTATTGCTAGTGCTGTACTAAAATTTTGCAATGTTCCAACTCTGAACAGATAGTCCTTGTTTAACAGTTGTCTTGAACTGTTCAAAGTTACAACACTGCTGAAAAAGCACAACCGTTACAACCATTACACTAATCCCTTGGTCATGTGATCAGAATTCAGGCTCTTCACAATTGGTGGACATCACAGCATCCAGCAGTCACATGCTTGCTATTAGCACATTGACAATTGGCTTCTGACAAGATCAATGAAGAAACTGGCAGTAAAATCACAAGTCTCAGTCACACTTAACAAATGCATGTTTAACCACCACAATGTAAATGATACCATAAATCCAGCACAGTCACAAGCAAAGGAGTTGCCAGCCCCAATAGTGATTGTTAAGCAAGGACTACCTGTAATTTTCTTTAAAAAATGAAGTTTTATGAATTTTCTTAATTCATAATTAAGTTTCTGCTTCTTAATCTAAGATCCATAAATACTAGTGTAAGAAATGTTCTCTGCACCTGTTCAGAGAAACTATTCATATGCATCAGATTTAGCAAAGTTTTGCACATGACAAAAATGCATCACAACTGAGGCCTCACAAATTCAACCCTTATTAACTTCTAGAATGTAGAGTAGAACAAATGGTTTCCATAATTCCTGAAGCTATATTAACAGAATAAAATTTATTGGCTATATTTAGTTGCTCACTAAAAATTACATTAATGTTCACATATTATGACATAAAAGTGCATTTACATGAGAATAGAGACAAAAAGTGACTTTATTTGCCTCAACATTATCACAAGTGTCCTACTCATAAATAGCAATACATTGACACTTGCAATTGACAAATTCTGAGCACAGCTTACTTATGCCTATTCCATACAAGAACTTTGTTCTGAAGTTTCATCTCTTTCCCAGAGCCACTATGTAGAAACACGTTTTGTGAATAAAGAATGTAAACATACGGTTGTCACACGGTGATAGTTCAGGGGACTTTTTGTGTTAAAGTGTAGTGCAAACTTTCAGTAGAGTAGAGTAGTATAGAACAGAACTGATGTGTAGAAATCGAAGTAATAATCAGTGTACTAATCCTATGTTGCCCTCCCTTTCAAGGAGGGATGGAGAATTTGTGCCTTCTCATACCTATCCCCAAGATAAGACCTACAGCTCCTTGGCTTTTGTGTAATGATGTGGATTGAGGCAATGAGGACAAGTTCCCCACCCTTTTCCTAGACCAAATTCTTCAGCTCATTTGCCTCTTCATGAAATTTCAGATTGTTTGACCCCCAAACATTTACTATATGAAAATAATTTAGTAAATGCTATTTTAACTACACCAATGAATTAATTTTTTCAGCAGCAAGTATGTGTAAAAGACACAAGGTCAGTTTGTTGCTAATAAAAGTTCTGTTCCACTGTTCCAGAATATTTAATTATTACCATCCATGCTCCAATCAGACAAAAACACATAGAAGTCTTTTAAAATATTTTTAAAATCCTTTAACACAGGGCCTGGGTTAATGTTTTTGATTACTACAGAAAATCTGGGCACATAGATCCAGTGCTATGTGCATGGAAATAAAAGCCATGTAGAATTTCTCATTCATTGTGGGAGCAGGGGAATGCTAAAATCCTTCCAAACAGGTGAATTAGCAGCACCTTCTCAAGCAAATAGGGTACACAAAAAAACAAAATTGAAAGACCTGAGACTCACACCTTTTAAATTGGGTTTAATTCAATTACATGGAGATAGACACCAAACATTCATTTCTCACTACATCCAAGTATATGAAAAAGGGCACAATAATGTTTTGTTTTTGTTGAACGAGGTGGGTGACCTGTGTCGTGACCCATTTGTTGCAATTCTTGGGAAACTTTCTGAGATCAGGTTTTTTGAATTGCCTTTGAAAGCAGTGCAATAATTATCCAACCTAAATAACATTTTGCTACCTTGAACATAGTTGTCCATGGCCAGGAGGGGGAGGAAGTGATGGCATATGTTAATGTCATCATACAAACGCCATAATTTAACAACCTTAGGTTGGTTGTCAAGACTCAAATACATTACAATGGTATTTATTTGATAATATTATTGCAGCATTTTAGCATCATCTGAATTGCTGTATAAGCTGCTAACACTGAACCATAACATTTTATTTGATAAAAAAATAGGTTGATTTATATTTCCAATCTGTGTAAACCAATATTGATCGAATTCTATATTATAATTCTGCCAGGCTTTGACCATATGCCTTTGCTACTAAATACACACACAAAAATGAAGTTTCTATCAAAAGTAACAGTATGAGATAGTAAGCAAATTTAATCTTTGGGTTAAATATTATGACAGAAATTGGCCAGATCTGTCAGTATTTCTGTTTGGTATTTTAATATTACCGAAATATCTTAAAGAAAAATATTTTATCTTTGGTAACCACATAAGAAATAAGAATTTGGATTTAAGATGCAAGTTAAAAAGAAATATAAGAAGAGAAATTATTCTACACAAATTGTCTGCTGGTAGAGAAATTGACAAAATTCTACCACTAATCATTTCCAGTGTTCCCAGGTAAACATGAAGATATTAGCACATTTGTCTCCTGACATTAGTGAACTAGTAAACCAGTCTTTTGACTGAGAATCATAATTCCATAACTTTTGAAGGTCACAGTGTTGACTGGACTATTACAAACAAATTTCCCTTCAGAGCATAGATTCTTTCACATGTGTATGATAGGCAGAAATGGTGGACAACATGCCATTCTCCAGATAAAGGGATCTGCTATTTTGTGACCAGATTGATTGGGGTTGAAAGACATCATCTAAAATTACTGTAAAACTGGAAATATTCAATTCTATGCTAGGAACTAGGGCACAAATACTTTGCCAAGTTGCTCTCCCTGCCTAGTTGGTATAATACTGGGTTGGCCAAGCAGTCCAATTTGCTTGCCTGGAGCACCTGTAATCCTCATCTAAACCACGGTAGGGATCTTATATTGGCATCTGACAATAAATGGTATCTAGTATATAACTTAACTAATGCATAAAACTAATTTGACTACTTTATCTAGAGAAAGTAATTCATTTAGCGAATGAAGTGTCCCAGGATAATGTTGCAGGATCCAATCTGGGTCCGTCACGAGGACCAGAAATTATATCTTCCTAGCTTTTGGATTCATGCTGGAAACCATCTTCAGGAAACTTCTAACTTCTCTCTCTAATTCATTTAGGACTAAAAACCTGCTGTTCTCTGAAAATTCTTTTGAAAGACTCAAATATCTACTGGATGGTAGCAAAGAGATACAAAAACCTAACAGCTCTCTAGGGAGCATATGAAATTTTGCATCTTAGCTATGGAATTCCACAATTAGCCTTCCAAGTCAATAAGTCACTTTAAAGAACTGTTCAGAAGAGCAGAAAAAGTCCATCTTCATTGGGATAAATGGACAATCAACACATTTAATTAAGATAAAACATGAATAATAACTTTGCTTTCACTGGTGTCCTTCAGAATACAGGGATATCATGAGTTCTTTGCTTGTGAAGAAATCTTAGCTACTCTTGTCCCCTAATGCAACATTGTGGGACCAGCTTCCACTACCCCAAGCAACAGAAGGCATAGGTTGTAGTGTGAATGTTTCTTAGAAGACTTTGGGTGACAAAAAGAATCTTTTACTTCTACACAACATTATTTCCTCACATTATTTTCTTCAAGTCATCAAAACTGCCAACTCCATTAATCCCTTGTGATTTATATAATGGGCATGATAAAATGTTTAGAAATAATTTTTTCTACTTTATAAAAATACGGCTAGACAAAAAGATATATACTCCTCTATCACTACACAAATGTTGACAGCTAACATATCCATCTGCTGTTCCTGGGTCATAGAAAGTTTTACAAATCATTAATGTAAGGCATGTTCATAAGAGCCTGCAGTTAAAGTTGAAAATCAGCAGGCAATTAGAGAGACTGAAATAGCTCTTCAGTCTGTTGTCCTATGAAAATTAATCACAGTTCATTCTGTTTTGACCTCCATTTGAGAATAGTTGTTTGATTTTTCCCCCAGGAAGTGTCACAATAACTTTCTTCTGCATGTATAATCTTTAAAGTAAAAAAAGATGATGAAAACAATATAAATACATAAAAATATATTGGTGAAACCAAAATTATTTAAAATTCAGCATCCTATAAGATTAAAAATAGGGTTGATCTCTTGGTAATTATTCTCTTTAAATCAGACAGAGTCATGGAAGATACTTTGCAGTTCTATAGGTACAAAAACAGTAAGTATGTCATCTGCATTACAGGAACATTTACACATTCATTCTTCTAACTAAAATACTTCCATCCCAGAGTATGTTTTCTGGTAGTGCAAAGCAGGATCCCTATGTGTGTTTAGAAGGCCATGGGTTAGTTTACAGCAGTAGTTATGCCCAAGCAAATTAACTTGAAGAGCAATCCTTCTTTTAAAACAGGGAGAAAAGCTTCTTAACAAATCAGCTTCCAAGAAGTGATTGCATGAGCTTGTTGATCTCTGGTTCCCAAACGTAATGGCCCAATCCTAAGCAAAGCTTATTACCAAAATAAATACAAATATTGAAAGTTTCTGAATCTTTCTCTAAATGTTTGGCATTCATTTCTGGTAACATTCACACACATGTTTCTGGGTTGGTTACAACTTTCCCATTTTTTTCATCTTTCAGAAAACGTTCCACTTCAATAGAGTCCACTTTGGATTCTCCCGATAGTTGATTTAACCCTTCTTTGTCAGCATGATTTTGGTCTGTTTCCACAGGTTTTTTGATGCAGAAGATATTTCCTAAAGCCAGCACCACAGAGGAGGTAACGACTTCAATACCAGCCAAAATAAAAACATACATGTACTTGTGTGTTGCATCCAGGAGTTTGCCTGAAATAGAAAATTTGTATTTTTTAACAGCATATTTAGTCAAATCTAGAGTTATTGCATTTTTAATCATTTTAGAAAGCTGAAGTGAATACATTTGGGAGAAACTTGTTAGATAATCTAATTATACAATTTTAGTGAAAAGGTTAATGGGAGGGAGAGGAATAAAGGAGCAATGGTGACAGCATGAACCTAGCTTGTATATGCTAATATGTAATATATATGCAAATCATTGACTTACGAATTGAAAAACCTCAACTTGAAACAATTCTTTTTAGGCTATATTGTCATATAAAACAGAACATTACAGAACGATGTTTTTATGCTCTATTTGGGAAAGGAGAAGTATTTCTTTAAATTCTATGATTTAGCTTTTTCTTGAGTTCTTCATTTTCAATGAATTAAGATGGCTTATTTGAATAGGCTGCACACAAATTACATTTAGTTCACGCACTATGACCCCTGCTCCTCTCTCTGCTTTTGCTTTTGCTTCTGCTTCTGCTCTAGTAGGTTTGTAGGTACATTATTATTTTCCTTGGTCATATAATTTAGAATAAAAGTTGTGGAGAGTTACTTCATTTCACACAGAGACATACACACGCACACCTAATTGCCTACTATTCTAATTAGGAGATGGACCCACCGGATCTACATCTTGCTACTCTTTTTTTTTTTTAGCTCTTTACTTTGAGGCTTGAATTGAAACAATTCTCCATTTGTATCCCATCTCTAAGGTAAATTAAATAGTATACAGCCCAGAGTCACTGGCTAAGATGCGGGGGTGCTATAGAAATTTAATAAATTAATAAATGTTCCTGCTTTTTTTGCCTTCAATTATGTTAATCTGCATGTAAGAAAACAGAATAGTAAATTGATCTCTAATTCTCAGACAACAGCAGGGAAAATGGAAAAGAGGGTAACAAAACACACTGGGTGGGAGTTTCAGAGTTCTTATTCCTTCCCTCAGTTCATCTTTTTTTTTCTATCTTTCCACAACTGACCTTGTTAATTATCTGGAGTACTTACCTGCTGAAGGTGGGCCAACTAGAACAGCCACTGCCTCAGCCAAAAGAACTAAGCCAATGGCACTTGAAAACTTCTGTGTACCAACAATAGCCATGAGAACTTCAAACTGAAGAGCACCAACCATTCCATAGGAAATGCCAAAGAAGATGCAGAACACCACCAGGCCACCATAATCGGAAGAAAAGGAACCCATGAGATCAGTGAAACCATTAAAAAACATAGCAAAACTGAAGAAATAGACACAGCGGGGCCTAACCCACTTTAACCCAGCCAGTATTCCACAAAGTGGTCGAGCAAAAATATCCACGCAGCCAAGAATTGTCAAAAGAAAAGCGGATTTGGTGTCCTCATACTTCAGATCCTTAGCATAACTGACTACAAAAACTGGAGGCACAAATAAGCCTAGCACCATAATGGATGCAGCCACTGTATAGATTACAAAGCCGGTATCTCTGAAAACGGTAAAATCCAATAGCTTTTTCTTGCGTTCCTCAGTTGGTTTCACAGCTTCCTGTTTTTTTGGACTTTCCAAAGGTCTCATCAGAGCTCCACAAACACAGCAGTTCAAAAGCAATCCCCCCAAGATGAGAAATCCCCCTCGCCATCCATATTTATGCTGCAGTACCTGCCCCAGGGGGGAAAGAGCACAGAGGAACACAGGGCTTCCAGCTGCAGCCAACCCATTGGCCAAAGGCCGTTTTTTGCTGAAGTAGCGATTCAGCATGATAAGGGATGGCTGGAAATTAAGGGCAAGGCCCAATCCTGGGAAAAAAGAAAGGACACAATTTAAAACATTAATCAAATTCAGTGTTTAAAACAAGAGTAGAGTATGTTTAACTGCACAGAGGATGCAGGCAATCAATTATCCCTTAGATATATACAGTGGGGCAAAAAAGTATTTAGTCAGCCACCAATTGTGCAAGTTCTCCCACTTAAAAAGATGAAAGAGGCCTGTAATTGACATCATAGGTAGACCTCAACTATGAGAGACAAAATGAGAAAACAAATCCAGACAATCACATTGTCTGATTTGGAAAGAATTTATTTGCAAATTATGGTGGAAAATAAGTATTTGGTCAATATCAAAGTTCATCTCAATACTTTGTTATATATCCTTTGTTGGCAATGACAGAGATCAAACATTTTCTGTAAGTCTTCACAAGGTTGGTACACACTGTTGCTGGTACGTTGGCCCATTCCTCCATGCGGATCTCCTCTAGAGCAGTGATGTTTTGGAGCTGCCGCTGGGCAACACAGACTTTCAACTCCTTTTTCTATAGGTTTTCTATGGGGTTGAGACCTGGAGACTGGCTAGGCCATTCCAGGACCTTGAAATGCTTCTTACGAAGCCACTCCTTCGTTGTCCAGGCAGTGTGTTTGGGATCATTGTCATGCTGAAAGACCCAGCCACGTTTCATTTTCAATGCCCTTGCTGATGGAAGGAGGTTTGTACTCAAAATCTCATGATACATGGCCCCATTCATTCTTTCCTGTATATGGATCAGTTGTCCTGGTCCCTTTGCAGAGAAACAGCCCCAAAGCATGATGTTGCCACCCCCATGCTTCACAGTAGGTATGGTGTTCTTTGGATGCAACTCAGCATTCTCTCTCCTCCAAACACAATGAGTTTCTACCAAACAGTTCTACTTTGGTTTCATCTGACCATATGACATTCTACCACTCCTCTTCGGGATCATCCAAACGCTCTCTAGCAAACTTCAGATGGGCCCGGACATGTACTGGCTTAAGCAGGGGGACACGTCTGGCACTGCAGGATCTGAGTCCCTGGCGGCGTAGTGTGTTACTGATGGTAGCCTTTGTTACGTTGGTCCCAGCTCTCTGCAGGTTATTCACTAGGTCCCCCCATGTGGTTCTGGGATTTTTGCTTACCATTCTTGTGATCATTTTGACCCCACGGGGTGAGATCTTGTGTGGAGCCCCAGATTGAGGGAGATTATCAGTGGTCTTGTATGTCTTCCATTTTCTAATTGCTCCCACGGTTGATTTCTTAACACCAAGCTGTTTGCCTATTGCAGATTCAGTCTTCCCAGCTTGGTGCAGGTCTACAATTTTGTTTCTGGTGTCCTTCCACAGCTCTTCAATCTTCACCATAGTGGAGTTGGAGTGTGACTGTTTGAGGTTGTGGACAGGTGTCTTTTATACTGATAACAAGTTCAAACAGGTGCCATTAATACAGGTAATGAGTGGAGAACAGAGGAGCCTCTTAAAGAAGAAGTTACAGGTCTGTGAGAGCCAAAAATCTTGCGTGTTTGTAGGTGACCAAATACTTATTTTCCACCATAATTTGCAAATAAATTCTTTCCAAATCAGACAGTGTGATTGACTGGATTTGTGTTTCTCATTTTGTCTCTCATAGTTGAGGTCTACTTATGATGACAATTACAGGCCTCTGTCATCTTTTCAAGTGGGGGAACTTGCACAATTGGTGGCTGACTAAATACTTTTTTGCCCCACTGTATATGAGGTATATTACACTCATTTATTATTGTGGGCTGAATATATATTGACATTTAGGGAGAAGGAAATATGGGGCTGCCGGTATTGAGCAAGGTTTCTGACACTGGTGTCTAAGAACAAATTACTGGTTTTTGTTTTTATGGAAAAGGTAATTTAAGTTCCTTTGGTGTCTGTCTTAAAATAAACATTCCAATTTAGAAAAACAAAAACAAAAGATACCCCATATAGGTATTTGAAGAAAGAAAGAGAAACACTGCTCAGGCAGAACAAAGCTCTTATGCATCTAGCCCTACTGCATGCTTGAAGGAAGGAGAGGAAGGCCTGAAGAATGGATGTTACCAAGGATTGCTTTGGAAGATGGGGGAATGGGAAGGTTGTGTAGTAGGGAGAAGCTGCTTCGTATAAAAACATGGTTAGGATCACCATGATGTGCATTTAGGAGTTCTGCTGCAAATATGTCTCCCTGCACATTCAAAAGGAGAGGAGGCTATACAGCCTTTCTTTCTTTCCCACTTACACGCCATCATGTCTATGGAGATTCTCAGTCACCCAGGTCATGGCTGTCCCAAAGGTGCTTTTTCAAGAGGCAACTGGACTTTCTGATTTTTCTTTGAAGACATTTCGAAGCGAACCATCTTCAAAGAAAAACCAGAAAGTCCCGTTGCCTCTTGAAAAAACACTTTTGGGATTACATGCCATCAGTATACATTGCTAAATTAACCCTTTGCTTGCTGGTACATTAAAGACATTTGCTATTACTTACCAGTAATGACACCAGCAGAAAGGTAGATCTGAATGATATTAGTGGAGAAGGAAGCAATGATCATCCCAGCTGAGGCAAAGAAGCCTCCGACCAACATTACAGGACGGCAGCCGAACCGATTGACACACATACTGCATAGGGGACCTGAAGAAAATAAACAGGATAAATGTTATGGAACATGCCCAGAATAATGGTGGCATTTTATATGTCTTCTTCAGCCTTTATCAGCTTGGCAAGAATACCTCTGGGTCTACAGTTGATGCTGGAGGATTCAGGTTGACTTAGCTTTCCATCCTTCTGAGGTCAGTAAAATGAGGACCCAGAATGATGGGGGCAATAGGCTGACTCTGTAAACTACTTAGAGAGGGCTATAAAGCACTGTGAAATGGTATATAAGCCTAAGTGCTATTGCTATTCGCTTGACAAAGGTGGTTCCCCCCCACCTCCCACTGATTCCATGCTGGGAAAAGCCTGTACTCCATTCTAGTCTGTATACAGTGACCGTATGTCCTTTTATTTCAGAAAGCTCTCCTTTGTTATTTCTTAATTATTTATTTTATTGCTCTTGAATTTCTCCCATAAAATTTTAATCAAAAACCATTTTTTATCCTTATGAACCTCTTTCAGCTTTGCCCCTTTTTCAGCTTTGTCCTTAATTTTTTCTAAGAAAATATGGACACTATAAATACCAGGGAGTTCTCAACATACAGCCAGAATTGGGACCAGAATTTCTATTGCTAAGTAAGGCACTTAAGTGAGTTCCATCCAATTTTATAACCATTTTTGCTACAGTTCTTAAACAAATGACTGCAGTTGTTAAGAGAATCATGCAGTCAAATTTTGATCATATGATCAGGGATGCTACAATGGGTCATAAATGTGAGGACCAGGACCAGTTGTAAATCACTTTTTTCAATGCAATTCCTATTTCAAATAGTCACTGAATGTTTGTTAGGACTACCTGTATGCAGGATCAGCAAACATACCTTGCAAATTTCTTTACAATCTACTAAGTAAATAGAGAATCAGATAATATATACATTCATAATTACTATATTAAAAGTATTGCTGATAATAGATCCGTTGCAATACAATTAAATATAATGTCTTCCAAACTGAAAAAATAGTGGTTTCTGCTTCTGGGGTTTCATTAGTTTCACTTTTTCTGCAATCTCTTCTACATGACAATTGAAGAGGCCTTGTTAATTCATATCTCAACTACTGTATTAACTTATCTAAGGCTTTCCAATACTGGCCAATTTTTATTATTATAATCATTACAATTATTTAGAGGAGAATACTCTAAAAAAAATGAGATGTGTCTTTGATTTCCTAGCTGCTTACCTGTTCCATAAAGCATAGCCAACAAAATAGAGGAAATCCATGCTGTGTCACTATATCCAACATGAAACTCCCGGATAAGTTCCTTGAAGAAGACACTCATGGCCTTCGGAAAGGCATAGGAGAATCCAGTGATGACAAAGCACCCAAAGAGTACAGCCCAGCCCCAGCCACCATCTGGGGCTTTAACTCCAGATGGACTGTCATCGATTGCCACAGCTCCCATGATGAGATTTTATGAGTTTCCTAAGACATAATTTGTAGAAAATATATATACCCCATCAGGAAAAATGAAAATATTATGCAGTTAAAACTATACGTTGTACAGTAGACTACATAAAAGGGATTTATCGTAGAAAAGCCAATTAGCTTTTTCTTAGCTAGAAGGCTCATAACTCTACATCTGTCCAGTTATCACACAAGTTTTTTTTCACTCATATATATTTGTACAGCTGTGGTTGCAAGAACTTTCTTTAAAACAAGAGACCGATACAGGTTGTATCTAATTCATGATTCACATTTTATTAGTTTTAAATATATATATAGTAGCACCTTGGTACTTTGAAACTCATTGAATTTGGTTCCAGTATTCATTGTTTGTCTGGTACTCAACACACAAGCTAGAACTTGTCAGTTGCTTTATGACTCACTATATTATTCCTTATGAGAAAAATTTATTTGGTGCTCATTGCACTTCCTGGAACCAATTAATGATGAGTGCCAAGGTACCCCTGTGTGTGTCCATGTGTGTGCGTGTGTAGTGTATGTATGTATGTATATTTATCAAATATGTGTATATATGAGAAAGAGATAGGATGATATTTCTCTGATGATTAAAATTATCAGAAGCCTTAAATTTTTATTAATTATTAGAAATTGCAGCCCAAAAAGAGCCACTGGCTTATTGGTCACAGATCCAAGCATCAATTCCTGGAATTAAGTTTAAAATACCAAGTGAGTAAGAGGGACCCCTTGTTTCCTAGGTCATTTCCTTTCTTTTTTACAGAACCAATATTCTCAATTCAAAGAATCATTCACTCCATGGCTAGAGAGTATACGTGCTAGGAAGAATGTTCATCTATTGTACAGAAGCTGCTAGTCAAAAACTGATGCAAAGCAGCTTCTTATAAATATTTTGATTACCACAATATATATTGTTCCTGTTGCTTGATTTTGGCAATAAATATTTTATCCAAGACACGAACGAAATCAGAGATGGAACCAACTTGCTGTCTAGACAGCTGAGGACTGAATATCCTATTATTCAGAGCCCGCTCTGTGACATTTAGGCTTCACCCTGAACCACTTAGAAAGAACAATTTCATATTCAAGCTCCAGAAATAAATTTGGCAAAGCCTACTAAAGCCAATCTATTGCTGCACACTGCCCTTTCAGAAGGAAAACACTGACATACTTTTCCTTCATCATCTCTTGAAAAACCATTAAGAGGTTCAGTAATAAGAAATGTGCCTAAATCTCATAGAGGTGGGGCGTGAAGCAAATATTCAAGCAACAACTGGCATATAAAAGGCCTACCTGAAGAAAATGGCAATTGATTCAACATGGCCAAGAGGCTTTGAGCTTCTGTCTGTTACCAAACAGCAAGCAACTTTCAACAATCTGAAAATATTCAAAAGCAGACATTCTGCTTAATTTAGTATGTTTTTAATTTCTTATTTTTCTCTAGAAAACCGAAGATACTGTACTCTTTTTCAGTGGAACTGCCAGACTGACAAGAACAGCGTCACTGCATTATGCCGCAAGCCAATCTCTTTTTCTACATTCACTGGAACATTTCCAAAGAGGTGGGCCTTATGGTGCAAGGCTGTTTTTATCAGCCCAATGAAAACATTAAGATCTTGTCATTGCCATAACTCATCCCAGTTGAAGCCTTATCTCTGGGTGGGAATTTGAGCCTCGATTCCCAGGTTCTTAGCTCCCATTTGAATCACTATCATAGTGGCTTTTTCACAATGATTTAAAATGGTCGAAATATCTGTGGAATAGCATTCCTTTGGAAGTCATATAGCCCCATTCCTGCTGACCATCAGAAAAGCCACAACAACCTAACTTTTCCACCAGGCACCAGGGCAGAGTGATTTGTAACCCAGCTTGATTATTCCCCAACAGTCTCATGTATCTGTTACGTATACTATGGTACTATGTTTCTGTTTTTAATCTTAACTTGCATTTTATTTACCAGTGAGAGTTGCTTCAGCAATTGAGGCATTGATTGATAAAGAGTATACAAATAGTCATATTCTAATCAAAGTCCCCTTTCCCTATAAAAGATGCTCACATTTCAGTTATGTACTGGAAATAGTTTTATTGCATGAACGTGATGCAGCACATCCTTCCTTTCATTTTGCAAGCTCTTAACCAATATACAAAGCAGTCACTCCTTCCTGCAAAAGGCTGTCATTTCCTGATACTCTGAATTCACGTTGGTGTTTTTACCAACAAAGGTAATCTAAGTTCATCTCTTTACAACCCAACAGAATGTATTGCTCTGGTCTAGCTAGCATTTGCCTGCCAGTTGGCCAAAGTAGGACAATTAAAGCTATTATAAGGCTAGTAAAGGGTTGTATTAAGTCCCTTTTCACTGCTACAGGGAGGTGAACAATGCTCTAATAAGTAAGCAAACATCTAATCTTTATTAAGACATGTCTGCTCTTTTAGACAAGAGAACATGCAAGTTTTCCAGGAAAAAAAACCACTGGCTTTCTCACATGTATCCTATGCCTCATTAAGTTGTTAGTGACCAATCATCAATTAGCTGTGGATCTACTGACACCTATATTATTTTAATGTATTAATATATTATTTTTGTTATTTATTACTGTTTATTGTTGTATTGCTACATTTTAAACTACCTGTAAATTGCCTAAAATGCCTCTGGATTGAGGCCGGGATAAATTGCATGAAATAGATAAATAAATAAAATTGTATTTCCAATAGTTGTAGCCTCAAGATCTGTTTCAACAATGATCTAATAGAGTTTAATCTTTACAGCCAAAATGAAAGTGCTATCTGATATTGATAGGTTCCCAGGGAGAGGAAATCTTATGACTTTATCTGTCTCTTGGTCTATTTGATACTTCTAGACAGATCTACTGAGGACAAGTAAAAGCACCTCATAAGTCATGGTGAACTTTATGAAAATGCTCTCCCCCTTGTGAAAACATGCATTGCATTGGAGGACCTCAGCTGTTTCTGTTCCCATGGGAACACATCCATCCAGGCAGAAAGCTGCTGTCAGCCAGCTGTTCATTCCTAACCTGCAACGGTTCCACTTCATGCCAACTCCAGCAGAAATGCCATTAGTAGTTTGCACACAGAATATTTGATATTCATGATCAAATTAATTATCTACTTGTGATAAGCTTCCCTTCAAAATCACATTCATAAAATTCTGCTCCAAATGCGACTGTCGTGACTTTGAAATCACCATGAATTTGATACATTATACCACATGAAATGATTTAAGGCAATTCCTTCATCCAAACATTCTGTCTTGTGATCATCTATTTCTCTGTCTCTAAGAGGCCCAGCCCTCTAGATTCCCGTGAAATCTAGTTCAGATTTCTGCTATTATAAGACGATCTGCAGAGAAAGGCAGGTCTTCAGATCTTTAAAATCGTAAATTAAGTTGAAAGGGCATATTTTCACTACTATTCAAGGGTTTTGGACTTTGGTCCAATCTTTGCTGCTCTTCTTCACCCAACGCATTTTAATTTGCCCTAATTTTTCTAAAATTTCATGCCCATGAAGTTGCCTCTTAAATACTTGAGGCAGGATCTGACTTATGCAAAGTGAAGGGGAAATTTTATTTTCTGTGATTTGGAACTTATATTTCTGTTCATACAGCTTAAAATTGCACTTACCTTTTTTTTACCGACACACTGCTGATTAATATTCAGAATTTACTATATAGTGCAATGCAATGCTTCCCTTGGACTATAGCTGACCACTGGGGAGAAGTAAATAAATTCACAACAGAAGGCAACCCTCAGGCACAATTTGGTGCTACAAAAGTGGGATTCCAGTAAAAAATATTTCCACTGCTTACTTCTCCATGCATACAGTATTTCAGTCTATTTAATTTAAATCACTGAATGGTGCAGACCCACAATTTATATAAGACTACCTGACGAGTGCTTGAAGGTTATGACAATGCAGCTACTTGCTTAACAGGTGCTAACTGCAAAAAGCAGTTCCACTGATTTCTAGCTTATTCTAGGGCTCATCGCAGAATACTAATTGTAACTCTGGAATTCTCTAATCAGATTCTCAGCTCGCCTTTCTCTTCTATCTGGGCACATAAACATATGGCTGCATCTAAAACCTTGGATCATTTGGGGAAGCCCAGCTGTGTAAGACTGTGTAAGCCTGACTTTAGAGGCAAGGCAACTGCAAAAGGGCCTATTCAGTGGTAAAGAATACTTTGTTGAATTTTTTTCTCTCCAGTTTTCTCAGACAGGTTAAATTCATCACATTGTTCCTGAAAAACATGCATGCCTTTTAATGTCAGAGCTGGATGGTTGATTGCAAGTGTTGTTTGATCTTGTTCATTCTATGGTTACCTGCATTTTTAAGTGATAGACAAGGACATTCTCCCTTAGCCAAAACTGTCAAAAACAGTTCTAGAGTGATTACAGTAATATGTGTAAGGTTTTGCCACCCATTAAGGCAAATCAGATGGAATTGGAATACAGTGCCTGGCAACGACTAGAAACAAGATTCCTCTCTAGCAATTTACCTGCAACTCTCCCTGCTGTGTTAACTTAGTCATCTGGTCTGTCCCTAGATCCCCGCCTTGGTGATTGGATAACATTTATAAATCTGGTGAGGAAAGGAATCCGAGGCAAGGCAGGGGTTGACAGTAAAGACGAAAATACATTAAGATACTTTCTGGCTACCTGAAGGATGGATGGATGGATATGTTATTGTTGCCACAGTATCTCCAGGGCAGGAAACGGAGAACTGATGGTGGCTCATGGCAATCATTGTTGCCATGTTTTTGTGCACCGCCCCATTCGGTGACCGGCCGGCTCACCTAATTTTAGTTTTAAGAGAAAACTAAGCTACTTGGCTGCTATCTCCCAGAGCCCACAGACACACCCCCTCCTCGCGCGCAGGCGTAACAAAAGGGAGGGACGGCTGCCCATTGGCTGCCAGCAAAGACGAGCTGTTGCACCCCCACCCCGGTTGTCCTAATTCCAGATAAAATACACGCGCTCGCCTAGTGCTGGAGGCGGGGAATACCTTAGAGCGGAGAAAAAAGAAAGGCGAACTGGCTCCCCCCACCCCCTTCCTGGCCAAGCTCCGCCTGAAGGACAAGCAAGCGCAGATGTAGCCTTTGCAGGCAAAAAAATAAACAAAAAACCCACCACCAAAATACCAAATTGACATGCGCTAGCCCATTGAGCGCGGAAGGTAGCTAGAAAAGTCGCAGGAGGAGTAACATTGGAGCCACATTGGAGAAGTTACGCTTCAAGAAAGAGCAAAAAAAAATAAAAGCCACTGACCGCAGCCATCCTTTGCAGGGATACGGTATTTTAAGAAAAGGGTGCCTTGTTTCCTCGCTCTCCCTAAGGGATCTCCAGAGAGCAGTTGAGAAACGGAATTTAACGGGACCCTTCACAGAACTTCGTCCGTAAATGAAAGTAGCGGGTATTTCCCGCCGGTTCCAATAGGCAGATTAGCGTCTTTGGTCATATCTGACTGATGGTTCAGCCAACCGCGTTATTAATCTCTTTTTGTGTTTAGCAGCTGCTCCGCTTGTAACGAGAGGGGAAACCAGCCCATTGTGACAAACGGTACCCCACCGAGAGGAGCTAAACTCGCCCCTGACGAGAAGGGGGCCAGTTCCCCAGGGCAGAAAGCTTTTTGTAAAGGAAGAATCTTAAGAGTGTCCCAAATAGCAACAGCAATAGCTCTTTAGAGTCTTATATATCGCTTCCTGGTGCTTTACAGCCCTCTCTCTACGCGGTTTACAGAGTCAGCATATTGCCCCCAAAAATCTGGGTCCTCAAATCCCTCCAAATCAGAAGTTCACAACCCTTCTAACTGGAAATGTGCCCGATTCGTACAACCGGCGGCTATCCCATCATTTCATTCGTCTTTCTATATAAGATCCCATGGCAGTTTGTAATTACAAGATTTCTGACTTTCCTCGGTTTAAAAGTAAGAAGATATCTTTCCCCAATCTAAATGTTACTGCTAGAATTAAGAAAACTCAAGAAAAATGAGATATGCTTTAGTAGAAGGGCTGGAAAAAAAACTTTTAAGCTCAGAAAGCTCGCATTGTAAATATTTTTTTTGCACCAGGCTTGAATTTAGAGCCTAGTGACAAAAAACAAAACAGACTCAATTAGCCTCAAATCTGCCCAACTCTGTGAAAAGAGACATGTCTATTATTTGCATATAAAATCTACCTGTGCTAGAAAAGCACTTTTAATATACTGTTTTCCTTTCCTAATTTAATTATAAAACACATTACAATCTTAAAAAACATTCTTGGCATGCTTTTTTCACATACAAACACTACTTTTTAGGCAGAAAAATATAATGTGATGAACACCTATGTATTTAATCACAATCAGACTAGAAATGCTTGCACCTGTTCAGGGCAATCACCAGTGCTTACTGTCCAAAATGTTCATACAGCTCTGTCCTACTATATATGTACATATAAATAACGATTGTACAATCATTTTAAGTTACCTTTCTCCTCAAATAAAAGAGCAGGCTCAAAAGTGTGTTTATGCTCTCAACTGTTGCCTTAGAAATAAAGAAAGGAACAATAGCAATGGATGAAGCATTCAGTCAATGTTGACTCAGTTGTGGGAGTTTCAGGGGTGTGCTTGACCCTGTCACCCTATGTACTTTATCCATAAATCATAAGAACTGCTGCAGACATACTCTTTCGAAAGATGGAAATACTCTGGCTATTTGTCTCATACAATAGTTGCAGTATGCAAATTCGTTCCTCGACAGAAACAATTTACCTTCCTCTTCCTGCTTATACTAAGTACTCTTGGAAACAAAGACCCTTTTTAATGTTTAAACAGCATACTATAACATTAGAAATTATAGCACTTATGTAGAATTCTATTCAATATTACAGCGGATTCACAAGTTATAATTACTACTTCTTTACAGAGTATAAATTAAAAATTCAAGAAAGAAAATTATCAGAAATATATTAAAAAGTGAAGACTCCCTCAAGCCAAACACAACTTGTGGTCATTAAGTTGATGATTCCAAGTAGTTTATTTGGCAATAAAACCATTTCAAGTCATTTGTGGCATTCTTTTTCAATGTTCTAAACTAGTCTGCAGCTCTGGGATTTCCTGAATGTCTCCCATCCAAGTATTAACCAGGCTCAACCCAGTTTGCCTATTTCAAGATCAGCTCATGTTCTTTAAATGTTGCTTCCTATTTGGGTTCAGTATTTTTAAAAAAATTAAAAAGTAAGGTGGCCAATTAAGGAGATCTGTGGCAAGGTGGAATCATGAGATATGGAGAATGTTAACCCATGTTTTTGAAAGGGGGAGTTAGAGAAAGACTGGAAACAGTCCACCTGAGCACCATCTATGATGTCTTGGAAGCCGAAGCTTCTCAGTTGGTTAGCATCAGAAAAGACTACAACACTTGTTTGTAATCTTCCTGTACCACTTAAGAGACATGTCAAAAGGAAGGATTATTCTCTTCATTATGCTTTATTTATCATAAACCTTACTCTCCAACATATAGCAAAGAACACAATTTGCACACATCTGGATTGGATGTTAACAGCCAACATAAATCTCTCACTTCAGATCATTTCCCTCTTCCCAAAAGAAACATGCAAATGCATACATCAGAGAAACACATCCCCCAAATTTGCTACCCACATTGGCACCTGAGATAGACGCCCCCTTCCCAGTGATTCATCCAGTGCTCACAGAAGGAATATAACAATAAACATTAAATGCACTTTAATGGCACCCCAAATCAGTGGCTTGAAAGGCAGCCTTGAAATCTAAGGTCTTTAGAGTTATAAAATACAGCAGTTTCTGATTTTTAATGTTTCCTCTTACAAATTGAACAGTAACATTTATAAGCTTATGCTTCTGGCCCTGTTAGAAGATACAGGAACACTGCAACATAGTGTTGTAAGTCCCTGTTTGTTCTATTGAGAATAAATGCTTTCAAAGTGGATCTAAATTCATCAACCAAATTTGCCTGCTTGCATGTTCTTAGATTTCCTCTCACTTAAAACACTTTTGCCTTTTATTTCCTCACACCTCTAGAACTGTCTGCCAAAATAAGTTCTAATGTGCCTTTGCAAATTCTAGCTCTTTCAATCAAAGTTTCCATTGTCAGGCAAGAATTGTGAATTTTCTCATTCTTCTAAGCTACTTGTACAATCAATAACCTTTTAGAAGATGCAAAAGGAAAGAACATCTATATAAAAGGTTTAGAAAAACAGATATAGTAAAGACAAAGTCTTCTTAAGGAAGAAAATTTTATTGCAGAAAAGTTCCATGTATACAATATAGATGCAGGTATTTTGTTAGAATTACCAGAATTACTTTAATAGCAAAAGTTAAAACAAACTCCAAGCAACTTGTTAAAAACATAAGCACTCACTGTAATATCACTATAAAAAGACAACAGGAAACTCTGAAATGGAGAGAGCAGGATATACATATGCAGAAAATTTGCACACAGTCCATCTATCTATCTATCTATCTATCTATCTATCTATCTATCTATCTATCTATCCATCCATCTATCATCTATCTATCTTGACCACCAAAGTAGGCATATACAAGAATAGGAAGTTAGTTCTCACTCTTGTACTGTAAGTCTCTTGCAAGGCATAGCTAAAGGTTCCCCTCAAACATATGTGCTAGTCGTTCCCGACTCTAGGGGGTGGTGCTCACCTCCGTTTCAAAGCCGAAGAGCCAGTGCTGTCCGAAGACGTCTCCATGGTCATGCGGCCATCAGGACCAAACACCAAAGGCACATGGAACACTGTTACCTTCCCACCAAAGGTGGTCCCTATTTTTCTACTTGCATTTTTTATGTGCTTTCGAACTGCTAGGTTAGCAGAAGCTGGGACAAGTAACAAGAGCTCACCCCGTTACACAGCATTAGGGATTTGAACCGCTGAACTGCCGACCTTTCGATCAACAAGCTCAGCGTTGCTGTTACTGCTCTCCCCAAATTCTCAAGCAGGGAGATCTCCCAGGGGCTGAAAATAGTTCTGCAGGAATGAACAACCATCTTTTGCTGGCTAGGAGCCACTGTTTTCTGTGTAGATGTGACTGGGAGATACAGGGAGTAGGGCAAGGATGCTGTGATGATATGCAAATTGATGGACCAAGTGGGCCAAACCCACCTTTGACCTTGAGTTCAGGCTTCTTTAGAATGAGAAATACAAAACTGAGAGGGAGGCTTGTGGCTATGATTTATGAACATATTTGTACTGGGGTCTTCTGGTCAAAGTCTAGTACATCACAACAGCCTTTCCACTTTAGCTTGACATTGAGTACTGTTTTATCTGACAATTTTATTCTTAGTTCATGTATTTCATTTTCTGACTAACAGAGTCAGCTTCTATTCTAGTAATAGACTTCAAACTGAAGTCTTTTTGAGAAGAAAGACATTTGATTTTTTTAGGAGACAGCTCACCAAAACATTCAACTCTGTCACTTTTATCATTTAGGCAGAAATTGTTTCCTTTCTGATATTGCAGCTAGTATCAGTGTTGTTGCTTTTTAAATACCCCACTTCTCCTTTGAAGCAAGGCCCATGGTTCCCCTATTATCTTTTCTTCCCTACTTTCACTGGTCCTGCTCTGCAACAACTTCCCTCTATTCAAACCATTGCAGGAAATGTAGTAATTTTAACACAAATACCAAAGAAATTACCATAAAAAAATATTGAGGGGTGAAATGCATGGACAGACAGATGGATAATATTGCCATTCTAAATTTTCAAAAAGCATTTAAATACACACACACACACACACACACACTGTAATAAAAAAATCCTGTTCTGAAAACAGTTCTCTCAGTGGTTTTTAAATGTTCTCCCCAGTGTCAGGGATCCCCGCCAATATTATATTGGCAGCGAACAAAAGGACTTAGATAATATATTCCAGAGAGATAATGACACATCTAATAGGTTTCCAGCTAAGCTGATAAAGAAAATATATTTTGATCATCTAAGTACTGATAATGCATATCACAGAGAGGAAGCAGAGAAGACTAGAGGATGTGTTGAAAGTTGATGTGAAGCAAGAATAAAGGTGAACCAAATTTCTTATTTCTTGTTATATAGAAAGGCAGTGCCTATCAGAATTAACAGATGGAGAGTAGGGAGAGCGTGATGAGGGCATAAGCAAATATTAATTTACCATTTATTAACTGTGGAATTGCCATGGAATGTTAATAACCAGTAGGTCAGTGTCACATTTTGGCATATATAAAAACCCTTCAGAGCTCTGGAGTTTCAGTCTATAGTAAACAGCAATCAGTAAGATGGGGTCTAAATATTTTAATTCTAATTTATTTCTGATAGGTTCTAATTAAGGGAATAGGAGGACAGCCTAATTAAAAGTGATTGAATGATTAAGCCACATTAAAAACTGGCTGGAACTGGAACCACAATATGATGTGTACTGTGTACTATGTGTACTGTGTACCCGTGTCCCTTCCCAACTGAAGGGCTTAAGTATGAAATGCAGAGTCTAGTCCAATATAAGAGTTTTCTTATCATATTGGCATTATCCAGTTGCCCTATTCCAACTGCCATTTCTGATCCTTCTTCTAGAATGGCTGAAAACTAATAATAGGAATCTACAAAGGTTATCCAATAAAAAAAGCAGTATCATTTCTCAGCACACACTCTATGCATGCACATATTATACTCAAAATTCTAAGGCATGCTGAGCTGCCAGATCACCATACCATCCTCAAATTTAAAAGCTTAGCTTTTCTGAATAATTCCTGCAGGTTTTTCTACTATAAGAGACCGAAAGAGAGAGACAGAGAGAAAGTATGTAGCAAGTTTAAAAGGTTCCAGTGGTTGCTATCAGGGAACAGACAGATGCATTAGATAAGCTAGAAAGCAATTCCTTATTTTGCTGGGTTTGCAATAAGATATTTAAAACATGAAATAAAAAATAAATAAAACAATTGCTATGTCAGAACCAGGGCTGTATATGTCATACTATTTTACTGTTCTGGGTGCAAATGTAAATTAAGACCTGCAGGTCAGTGATCATCGTGGACTTAGTGGATTGTGTTTCATAGGTATTGCAGTTACTCACGTGTAAAAACATTTGCCTGATCCAAAAGAAATTCATGGGGAGAACTGAATACCACTAGAGAACTGTTGAGGGTGTCACTTTACTGGCATCCCTCAGAGCAGAACAGGACTTTAGACTGAGTCATAAGTTGTGCAGCTGTACATCTTGAGAATTTACCCTTCAGAAAGAGCAGACAGTGTCAAGGGAGATAAAAACTGA
The DNA here is from genome assembly GCA_030761175.1 of Masticophis lateralis. NCBI lineage: Eukaryota > Metazoa > Chordata > Lepidosauria > Squamata > Colubridae > Masticophis > Masticophis lateralis. The sequence goes on from JAUDYJ010000002.1 coordinate 122,502,248, forward strand.
AAAGACCCAAACCCATGATTTCAGGCTTCATGCCACTGAAAGAAACACCAGTACCAATAGTAATATATAGTCCTAATTCTTCTCCACTTCCTTTATTATTAGAATAGTGCATATGATCTACTACTCACAATTTAGGGGAAAAAACTTTCAAAGTTATTGACAAATATTGATCTTAAACATTCCAAAACTCTCTAGAAATATATCTATTTTCTCAAAATTCTGTTCAGCATTGCATTTCAAATAGCACTTTTGCAACCTTTAAATAATTATTTGGAAATGCTCATCAAAAACTTATTTGATTTCTAAGTGAGCATATGTCGGAGGATTTGGCTGCAAACCAACTAATTAGTGTTAGTGTAAAGCTAAAGTCTAATGTGACAAATACTTACTAATAAATACCACCTCCATTGTTAGATTTTATATTTAAATATCAATTCCACACAAGACAGGATAAATATCTCAACAACATAAGCCACTTGATAAGAAATTAACTTAGCCTAGAAATATAGGTGACATGTAAGTGTATTAATTTTGTCTGTGAGATTTAGACAGTTTTCCCTCCTGGTATTTCAGTATCACGCATATGACCTAGTTATGTAAAACAACAACATCCACTGGATTAGAAAAAGCCAGTAACTGGGACTTGATTACTGGATGGAAAGGGCAATCAACAATAAAGTGAATACAGGATATTAAAATAGAAAAATAAAGTTCATAAGGGTTTTTTAACCACTAAAAAGACATAGGTAAAAGAAAACTTCTCCAAACATAATGATCCAGTTGAGGGAGATTCTCAACCTTTGACTATTGTGGTAGGATCCATCCCCAAAGTCAAGAAAAGGCCATAAAGGCAAGGAACCTTTTCCAGTGCCATCCTTTAAACTGGAAGGCACAGCACCATGAAATGCCTTCTGAGACAAAGACATTTCCCAAGAGGGATCATTCAGAATAGTAGACAATCCAGGCATTGGCCTCGTGCCCAATTGTCTCCCCCCCCCCCTTCCACCATCCCCTTTTAGCGATCCCGAAGGCCAAAAGTGGGGGGGAGCTCACTCAGGCGCCTGTCTCGATCCGTGGAAAGCTCGTCCTGGGCGCAAGAAAAGCCGAGGGAGAGAAAAAAAAAAGTAGAAAGAACAGGGGAAGAGCTGAGAGCGCCACTTCCCCAGAACACATTCCCCGGGCCAAGGATGCGCGCGGGAAGCAAAAGAAAAGAAGAGAAAAGAATGGACTGATCCGGCGGAGAGAATCAGCTCGGCGCGCCCCTTGCTAGCAGGAGGCAGGGGCCAGCAAGCGACTCCATCGGGGCCAGCAAGCGACTGCTCGGCGCTTCGGCAGTCCCGAAAACGATTAGGACTTGGGACATGAGGGCGAGGGGCCCCGAGGCGGGAAACCGAGATGCTGGAGAGGACTCGGACACTATTGAGCGCTCTAGACGCACAGGGAGCCCCAGAAGCTCTTCCCCGAATGCCCCCCCTCCTCCCGCCTATTCTGGGGGTCGCCGCCTCCCACCTTTCTCCGCTCAGCATCCCTCGGCGCTGCCGAGAGCTGATCTGATCCAACTCTTCGAGGGAATCGGCGAGTTGCGCGCGGGGTCCCACCGCTCTCCTCGGTTTCCACCCAGCGCTTAATACTCATGCGCGCCCACGCGGCGGTCAGCACGTACGCCGGCTGCTCCCCACCTGTAGGCGCCGGCAAACAGCCCGCAATGGCCTGAGACTCACGCGGGAGGGGAGGGGATGGATTTCGCGCGCTGGTGCCACCTGCGAGATCGGCTCGGCGACATCCCGACCTGACCCTCCAACCCACCCACCCGCCCACGCCTCTCCACCCCGAGGACACCAAACCGAGCATCTCCTCGTGAGAGTAGCTACCTGGGAATCACGCCGCACCCTTGTCCTGACTTGTGGCGGCGACGGCCGAGCCGGGGTTCCAGTTGCAGGCTCAGACGGTCGGCCAGTCGCGGTGCGCGCTGCTGGCTGTGGCGGCTCCTGTCCTGGGGCGATTTAGCGCCTGTAGCTCCGGAGCAGCGCCTGCTAGCCGGTCGGTAAACCACGTCACAGACTGCCCGCCTGAGTCAAGCTGGACTGCCGGAAGGTTGGGTCCTAGCGCCTCCCAAAGGCTCTTTTCAAAGGCAGAGTCCCCACCCCCACCCCATTCCACCCCACTCCTCCCTGTGTCGGAACAGGCGGATGCGATTTGGGGAATCACAGGGAGAGATGGGGTAACAAGATGGATCGGACCAAAATTTGGAGGCTGGGTCTCGGCAAGTCCAAATCCAAACCGCTAAGGGTGGGGATGGAGTAATAGGCATATGTTGGCAATGGACGGAAAGTCATCCACACAACAAGCGGAGATGCCCAGCAATACGAATGAGAATAGATGGGACCAACCAGAAGAGCAAGGAAGTGATGGATGGGTGGAGGTGGGAGGAGGAGGATATGCATCAATGGTGGGAATCAGGGCATTAGGAAAGCTAAAGAAGCTGTGAGCACATGGATTACATCCAAATCAGAAAGAGCTGAACCATGGGCATCAGGAATAATCCTCAACCAAAGAGATTATTTGAACATTTTATCATGGACTATCAAGTACAAAGACCGAACTAAGGGAAAAACACAAAGGAAATAGCAGAAAACTATAGAATCAGAATTGGATTTAGTTCAGTAGCAAAGATGTGAAGGTTAACATTCAAGTTATCCAAACCTGTTGTGATATCATGTCCTCAGATCAAAAGCAGAAATACTGAAAACCCTTTGTCCTGCAAAGGGTTTTTTCAAGGTAGTGTTAGAAGAAATACCTTCTGGGTTCAGTTCCAAGTGGGGAAAAAGACACTGGAAACACGGAGACTGCTTGGAAAGATGATTTAATGGTGGACAGGATCACATGGTTTGAATTCCTGAACAGAAAAAGGGCAGAGATGCTGCAAGTCCCCAGGTTTTATGTCCTCTCTGGCCTTGAACTTCCTGGGGCCCAGAAAGAGTATCTGATTGGTTGTCAGACTCCCAGGGGGTGGGGTCTTAGCTAGCCTTGCTGGCTGATGTAATCTTCCCAGGTGCCATGTGGTGAGTTTCTGTTGCTAGATGGGTCCCATTGTGTTGCAGATGATGGTCCTTTGACAAAGGATTGGGTTTCTGCCTCTGGCCCATTAAGAAAGGGTGGGGAGGGGGCAAGAAGGTGGGAGCTGCTTCATCTTTAAAACATGTTTCTCCATTTCTCATCCAGGGAAACATAATATTCTGCCTTTTTAATATTTCCTAAAATATTTGATTCTTCTAGGAAAGGGGTGGGTGCTAACTTCCTACAGTAGTAATAGAAAGGAATTGCACGAGTAGTTAAGAATGAGCTCAGTTTGAGACTTCTTGAGGTTGCTATACAATTTTGTTTGTGTTAAGAATACCCAGAATTGTTTGGAAGCAGGACAGTTCTTTTCACCAGCTTTAAAAAGATGATCTTTACTTGGGATTGCTGTAGCAACCTCCATTTGTTGTTGTTACAGGGACAAATATAATAATACAGTATGTCTGTGGTTCATAAAAGGTAGAACTGATTGCAGATGTTTTTCACACTATAAATTTTATACAATACTGAACCCCTTGTAGTAGCAATCCCCACTTAATTCCCACTTTTTCTACTTGCTGGTGTAAGAAGTTAGCACCCACCCCTTTCCTAGAGGAATGAAATATTTTGGGAAATATTAAAAAGGCTGCTGGGTTGATTTTTGCTCTGTGGCACTAAAAGCCCAAGGAGTCATATCTCCCTGCTAATTCCATGGGGGAGGGGGCAATCCCCCTCAGGCAATTCCCTCACTTGAAGAGATAGCAGAAAAAATGATTTCCAAAACCCAAGCCCTGACTGTGACTCACAAACGATGCTGCCCAGTTGCTCAGTAAAGCACAATATGTTGCGCTGGTGGTCTCATGAGTAGAAGTCCCAGGGCTCATTGTGTGTAATTTTAAAAAAAAGGAAAAAAAAGCCTGGATTGCACAAATTAACCTCAATTTGTACTCACAAATCCTGGATGTACTAAAGTAAGAGCTAGGGCAGGTTCAGTAACCAACCCGTGAAATGGGCAGCCTGTAATTTAAGGGAAAACCATGGCTGTGAAAAATTTTAGGCATGTGCTTGCTTGAAACCTGACTGGAAGCTCACAGAAAGTGATATCTGAAATCTGAAATTAATTGGCATAGAAATTGGATACTGTAAAATTCTTACCAGAACTTTTCCTCTGGCTGCCAGACCTTCATGGTTGAAAGCTTTTGGGAGCCACTGAAGAAATCCTTTTCTTTCTTTCTTTCTTTCTTTTTTTTGAAAAAAGTTTTTTATTTTTAAACAAAACATAAAACAACCATCATCCATTACAATTACAAAAAGTGTATCAATCGGCTACATATCTTTCGTGCTTAATCCCATATCCAAAATTCTCTTATTTGACAATTTATTATATCCCTTTGTATTATTATTCTCATTCACCAATTATTTAACAATGGCTTATTTCCCATAGAAAAATGCTTCATATATTTTATTATTACATTTATTTCATGTTTCATATTTCATTTCATGCTTTATTACCTAGCCACTGATAGAATAAATCCCATATCAAGTAATATTGTTTATCTTCCTGTTCTCTAATTTTAAATGTCAATTTACTCATTTCTGCACATTCCAAAATTTTCTTAATAACTTCATCATTGGTAGGTATCTTCTTACCTTTCCAATTTTTAGCAAATACAATTATAGCCACTGTTAAAACATTCACAATTAAATATCTCAGTTCTCTATTATATGTCTCTGGTAAAATCCCTAATAAAAATGTCTCTGGTTTAAAGTCAATGTGTTTCTTTATCATTTTTTCCAACCACGTGTGGATTTTAGTCCAATATCTTTTAGCTTCTGCACATGTTCACCACATATGGTAATATGAACCCGGAATCTGATGACACTTCCAACACTTCTCCAATTTATTCTTGAACATTCTGGCTATTCTCGCCGGGGGTAAATGCCACCTGTAAAACATCTTATACAAATTCTCCTTATATGCTGTCGACATTGTCATTTTATAATTCTGCAACCACAGTTTTTGCCATTTCTCTAAATCAATCCCATGACCAAAGTTTTTCCCCCATGCAATCATTGCTTCTTTAACTTGTTCTTCTTCCAGTTTTACTTCTAATAGATAACCATACAGTTTTTTAATTATATAGTCAACAGAACCTGTTAAAATTTTATCTAAATTCATCAAATTGCTGTAAAAACCCTCTGTTTTAGAATCTTTATCATATCTAGACTGTATTTGCATGTAAGAAAACCAATCCATTTCTATCTCTTGTTCTTCTAGTTCTTGCTTCGATTTAAGTTCACCCTTTTCATTCAATAATTCACTATATCTAACAATTTGTTCCTTTCTAAATGTTATTGAGTACGAGAATGCTTCAGTAGAAGATAACCAGACTGGAATTTTTAAATAATGTTATCTTTTGATCTTCTCCCAGTTTAATAACAAAGATTCTCGTATAATATGTCTTCTAAAATAACCCTGTGTTTTTGTACTCTTGTACCATAAAAAAGCATGCCAGCCCAACAGCAAGTCATGTCCTTCTAAAGTCAACAATCTAATATTTCTTAACATTATCCATTCTTTTATCCACATCAAATTACTATCTTGATAATATAATTCCCAATCCGGCAAACCAAAACCTCCTCTTGTTCTTGCAACAATTTTAATTTTATCCTCGTCTTTTTACCTACCAAATATATTTTAGCATAATTTTATTTAGGTCTTCAAAATATTCTTTCCCCAACTTAATTGGAATTGTCTGGAATAAATATAAAATTCTAGGCAATATATTCATTTTAATAGTTGATATCCTCCCTATCAATGATAATTGCAAGTTCTCCCATTTAGTCAATCTATCGCTATCTGTTGTTTAAGCTTATTATAATTATTCTCCATAAGTGTACTACATCTTGCTATCAAATATATCCCCAAGTATTGTTTGTGACCTACATCAGTGATATTTCCGCCAGCTCTTCTTTTTGTTTTTTAAACATTTTTTAATCAAAATCTTCCTTTTATCTTTATTTATTTTCAGGCCTGCCACCCTGCCAAATTCTCCTATTTTATCTATCAGTTCATTTATTGATTCAAGTGGATCTTCCAGAATAAACACCAGGTCATCCGCAAATGCTTGCAATTTGTATTCTTGATTTTGTATTTTCATTCCTTTTATTTCTTTTTCCGAAGGACTCCTTTTCTGTTGCCTCTATCAATGCGTTCCCCTTTGCATTAGAACAATTAAAAGCACCCATCAAGTCTCCCTGGTCTAATCAATTTTAATCTTTTGCCAAGAACATGTTTCAAAACTCACTTTTGGGGGGACGGGGGAAGGAGGGATTGTAAGAAGTTAGCACCCCCCCTTTTCTAGAGGAATGAAATATTTTGGGAAATATTAAAAGGCAGAATATTATGTTTCCCTGGATGAGAAATGGAGAAGCATGTTTTAAGGATGAGGCAGCTCCCATCTTCCTGCCCCCACCCTTTGTCAAGGGGCCAGAGGCAAAAACTCAATCTTTGTCAATGGACCATCATCTGCAACACAATAGGACCCAACTAGCAACAGAAACTCACCACATGGCACCTGGGAACATGGCATCAGCCAGCAAGGCTAGCTAAGACCCCACCCCCTGGGAGTCTGACAACCAATCGGGATACTCTTTCTGGGCCCCAGGGAGTTCAAAGACAGAGAGGGCATAAAATCCAGGGACTCACTGTGTTTCGCTTCCTTTTCTGTTCGGGAACTCAAGCCATGTGATCCTGTCCACCATTAAACCATCTTTCCGAGCAGTCTCCATGCTTCCAGTGTCTTTTTCCCTACTTGGAGCTGAACCCAGAAAGATATTTTATCCTACACTGCTAAGTTTTTTTCAGGCAAAGTACAATTTTGCAAAATTATTTAGCATAAAGATTCCAGCAGGGAATCCATAATGGAAAATAAGATTAATTGCTGTAAAAAAACTATTCAGTGTTTTTTTCTTGTGTTTTGTTTTACTAGCTAGCTAAAGCCTATAATAAAATAACATTGAATTGGATTCTTCTGCTTGTCAGAAAAAGACAAAATTTGTTCATATTCTAAATGACTGTTCCCTGATTAGCCACAAATTTAACCAAGGGAGAACTTAATCCTAAAGAATCCCCATGATGTTATCCAATATGTGACTACTATTGAGTAACTGGAAACAATGATCATAATGCTACCATGATTAACATTTATGCTAGTGAACAATTGCAAAATCCAAACAAGTATAATTGCATTTCCATTCCATTCATGAAACAGAAATGTTTTTATTGAGAGGCTTTAGAAATACATAAAATATTGATATATCTATCAGTAGTTACATGTCAGTTTTATTTCTATTTCATACATTTCTTTGAAATCATACACTTTAATTCTAAGATACAATATCTGATATTTCTAAAGTTTAGGTTAATGGTTAATTGATTAATAACAACAACCTTTTATGATTTAAAAAAACCCAAAGTAAATCCTAATGTGTTTTTTTTTTTTTTGTAATGTAGGAGGTTAGCACCGACCCCTTTCCTAGAAGAATGAAATATTTTAGGAAATATTAAAAAGCAGAATATTATATTTCCCTGGTTGAGAAATTGAGAAACATGTTTTAAAGACAAAGCAGCTCCCATCTTCCTGTCCCCCCCCCCCCCGCCTTTGTCAATGGACCATCATCTGCAACACCATAGGACCCATCTAGCAACAGAACTAACACAATAGGACCCATCTAGCGACAGAAACTCACCACATGACACCTGGGAAGATTACATCAGCAAGACTAGCTAAGACCCCCACCCCCTGGGAGTCTGACAACCAATCAGGATACTCTTTCGGGGGCCCAGGAAGTTCAAAACCAGAGAGGGCATAAAACCTGGGGACTCACTGCATCTTGGCCCTTTTCTGTTCAGGAACGCAAACCATGTGATCCTGTCCACCATTAAACCCTCTCCATGTTTCAAGACTCCAAGCAGTCTCCATGTTTCCAGTGTCTTTTTCCCCACTTGGAGCTGAACCCAGAAAGATATTTCTTCTAACAGTAATATGGATACCCTTATAAAAATACATGGATGTGCAATCCCATCTTAAAAGATAGTGTCCCCTTCTCTGTTATATAATCATCGATTACATAACATGCATACACTGTATATTTTTAACATGTAAGATAAAAATACTGTTTATTGAGGGTTAAGATTCTGCTTCTCCCTTTGAATATGCTGCAGTTCAGAGTTCATTTTACAGAGTCTTAATATTATGGATTCTTCTTCCACCAGATCATAGCACTATGTTCCTTTGCCCTCTTGTGCCACAGCAGGTTTGCTTGCTAGCTTGGATTGTTCAGGCAGGAACTCAAGATAACTATGGCATTTTGGATGGCAACAGTTGCCCTTTCATCTCTTGTCACTGTCCATCTGTTTATAGTATGTTTCTGCAGAGCAGTCCAGGATCCGTCTCCCCTCCCCCCTCCCACCCTTCTTTGCTTTCACTTAGCTTTTGCTCAGCCAATATAGTTGTGTCCCTCTGCTACCTGGGAACAGCTTCACTTTTAAGACTGAGTTAACTCAGCAACATATTGATCCTCCATGTAAATCTAAAGCATTACATTGGATGGCCAGATTTCATATCATGAAGACATTAGGGGCTATAAATTGAAAAGTCTTTATGAACCCAACTCAATGTCAAGTAATTATTCAGACCACTCTCAATCATATGTGTTGGAATTACAACAACTAAGTTTCTCAGAAAGCATGGGGGTACATTGGAAAGTACAAAGCTTTGCTTTGCTTTGCTTTGCTTTGCTTTGCTTTGCTTTGCTTTGCTTTGCTTTGCTTTGCTTTGCTTTGCTTTGCTTTGCTTTGCTTTGCTTTGCTTTGCTTTGCTTTGCTTTGCTTTGCTTTGCTTTGCTTTGATTTGATTTGATTTGATTTGATTTGATTTGATTTATTGGATACTAGAGAGCTGCAAAAGACAGAACAATGATTTGATGCCCAGGGCCATAATTTCCCTTGTTTGTTTTTCTAGAGTTTGAGGGATTTGGTTATTGTTCATATTGTTTTTGCTTAGGTGTATTAAACCTAAAATAAGAGTATATACTTCTTTGTCTAACTTTATTAAATTATTAACAAAATAATAATCATAATAATTCAAACAGACAGACCTCTGCCACATAACCTCCCAGATTATCATAAAAAAAGGGGTGGGGTATCTGGATAGTGAATATAATTGTACCTGGAGACGGTGAGAAGAGAAGAGAAAGAACTGGATAAAACACAAAATACAAAGATCTGCAAATAGAACAACTATGGCAAAATAAAGCAGAAATAGTATCAATACCGAAGTAATAGGAGCCTTGGATGGACTCCCAAAATATATGGAGCACTACTTGAACACGATCAGCATTGACAAATCAGTCAATTGCAAAAGGCAGCTTTACTTGGAACTGCTTATATCCTGCAACAATACCTTTGGTATTATTAAACAGCATCTGTTTCTCCTAGGCCCATGGGAAGAACATCAATAGTGGATAAAAATGACAAATCCAGTCTAACCAACTGGCTGAATATGCAACCAACCATTATAATAATAATAATTCATTGCTTCTCATTGCTTTGCTTCTGAAACTTGAAGATCCAAGTCCTGGGCAAGGGGAGGAATTGAGGGTTTCCAAAAAGGAAGCTCAGTGGTTCAGATATTAAATAAATCCATGTCTGGATTAGGTATGGAATTAAAAGAAGTAAAAAATCTCTTATACCTTCAACAATATATTTTAAATATTGAATATGTACATATGCTTTTTCTATAGGAATTTTATGAAAGATTACAGTAATAAAAACTAGTACAAACTGAAAAAGAAGAAATAAAAGATACAGAAAATAAAGAAAAAAGAACATATAAAAATAGAAAGCCCCCCTCTCAGATTTAAACTCTGACTCTAATCTCATCCAATAAGGACAGTCCCTTTCCTTTAATTGTTCATTAGGTTTCCTTCCTTTCCTTTCTCATTAGGAAGGAGACCAAATGATGAATCCCCAACCCCAACTGTTTGCATAATCCTAGAATTAACTGTCCCATGGAGAAGAAACCAGCAAGCTAAAACCAATTTTACTGGCTTTTTCATCTATTAGGGCCTGGAACTAACTATTCTATGAACAGAAAGGGAAGAAGAAAGCTGTCACAACTGGCACCATGCTGTTTTTACTCTTCTAAATAAGGAGTACACTACATTGTACACAATGTACACAACACCACTACATTGTTGCCCTTATCAATCCTACAGAAATAAAAAACCATTTTAAATGGCATTTTGTGCAGAAATTTAGCAACCTGTTGCATTCATTTATATCCCTTCAGGATATGTTTCTTGGGCGATTTCTCAGTCTCTGTTCATAAAGACTGCCTTGTCCATTATAGAACTGATCTATAAATTTATGAGCTTGTAAGGTCCCAAAATATACCTGAATCACCAGAATGCCAAAGAGAGAGACTCAGACGAGGCTTGCAAAAAAAAGCAGATTTTATTTATGGCCAAAAACAAAATACTGGGTGGGCCTATATCCAAAACATACAGATACAATGCATGCGAGGAAATAGCCACACCTAGGGGAAGGTATGGCGTCCTTTTATATCCTCAGAGACGTCAGCTTAGTACCCAATTCTGGCCTCCTAATAATTTAGGTTTATGTATTCCTTATTGCCCTGCAAGAGAATAGAAACTTCCCAATTAGTCTTATCTCGTCCTTGAGCGTTCCTTTTTTCTCAATTGGCCATTTGGCCCCCTGGTTCTGCAAGGAAGGAGCTTATACAGATCAAAGCTATAAATTAGGTCTGAGGTGTAAATTATCCCTTGGATGATGTCTGCAGTTCCAACTGAGATACGTACCATGCTTTTAGATGGCACAAGAAAAACATGAAGATTGATATGGGTTCAGGTCAAATGGCAGGGACATATGTTTGACAAATACCAGATACATTACAGAGGCCTAATAACAAAGTATATTTGTTACAGGAGATATAAATATAAAGGCATAATATATGTGGTACAAATACAAAGGCATATATGTATTACAGGAACCTAATGGTTACAGAATCTAGTATACCAGTCCTTGTTATTGTTTCCCTTCAAGCTCTTAAAGCTGATGTAATTCTTTTCCCTAACATCCCTGTTCTTTTTATCTGGAACAGAAGATGTTGCCAAAAAGAGGTTTTTAGATTTTTTTTAAAGTACCCTAGCTCTTTGTGACACAGCCAGTGGTGTATTAACCATTAAGCAGACTAAGCACGTGCCTAGGGCACCAGGCCCAAAAGGGGCACCACAAAGTTGAGAAAGAAAAAAAAATGGCTTCGTTTGTACAATATGTACAAAGGAGGGGGGCACCAAGATTTGTCATTGCTTAGGGCACCAGTGAGCCTTAAATCTGCCACTGGATACAGCTACAAAGATGAACTCTTTCTTAAAGAAGCAGTGTGGACCAAAGACCATTTAATCAGAAGCAGGAGCAATTATGAAGTAAAGAATGAAATACATGAATATTCACTGCAAATAACAATAATAATGATAAAAACGCAGCATGTGGTAATATATTAAAATTGTATGCAGAAGAAACAATTCACAGAATGAGTGGTCTGTTCCACAAATTTTGAACTTATTATTTGATGATAGAGTTACAGAGTCATAATTGTCAGAGTTCCAAGCAATAAATCCATAGCAAGCAAGACTCCAAGGCATATAGATTCCTCAAAGAATACTCTTATTTGGAATTATCTTATTGACACATATATGGTGAAAACCGACTCTAAGGTCTCTAATTAAAAGTTTTCCCACTTTTTCAAAACGATCAGTCACATGGTCCAATCACAGAACAGGCTGGCAGCCGGGTGACATCACTCTCCCTTCTTCCATGAGAATGTCCTTGATTCCCAAGAGAAAATATGTTATTTTGGCTATATGTTCCCCTCTATCTCAATTCTCCCTCCCTATCCCTCAGCTCCAATGTGGCAACTCTGAAGCAGTCAAAAATGGCTTCAGTCAGGTTAGCTTCAGGGTTGACAATAAAACTGATAAAATGCAGACTGTTTAGAGGCATGAATTATTATTAACATTTGGATAAACTCATACTGGATAAGGAGTTGGAAAAAAATTGCAGCTGTGTTATTATATATGTTGACTGCAATGAGAATTGTGCATGCACAGAAATGAAAGGTACAGGTGAAACTCAAAAAATTAGAATATTGTGTAAAAGTTCATTTATTTCAGTAATGCAACTTAAAAGGTGAAACTGATATATGAGATAGACTCATTACATGCAAAGCGAGATAGTTTAAGCCTTGATTTGTCATACTTTTGATGATTATGGCTTACAATTCATGAAAACCAAAAATTCACAATCTCAGAAAATTAGAATATTACATGAAATCAATAAAACAAGGATTGTATATAGAACAATATCGGACCTCTGAAAAGTATAAGCATGCATATGTATTCAGTACTTGGTTTGGGCCCCTTTTGCATCAATTACTGCCTCAATGCGACGTGGCATGGATGCTATCAGCCTGTGGCACTTCTGAGGTGTTATGGAAGACCAGGATGCTTCAGTAGCGATCTTTAGCTCTTCTGCATTGTTCGGTCTCATATCTCTCATCTTTCTCTTGACAATGCCCCATAGATTCTCTATGGGGTTCAGGTCAGGCGAGTTTGCTGGCCAATCAAGCACAGTAATCCCATGGTCATTGAACCAGGTTTTGGTACTTTTGGCAGTGTGGGCAGGTTCCAGGTCCTGCTGGAAAATGAAGTCAGCATCCCCATAAAGCTCGTCTGTGGAAGGAAGCATGAAGTGCTCCAAAATTTCCTGGTAGATGGCTGCATTGACCAGCAGATGACATGGGTCCTCAAATCAACACAAACCGTGGAAACTTCACACTGGACTTCAAGCATCTTGCAGTATGTGCCTCTCTATTCTTCCACCACTCTGGGTCCTTGGTTTCCAAATGAAATGCAAAAGTTGCTCTCATCGGAAAAGAGGACTTTGGACCACTGAGCAACAGACCAGTTCTTTTTTTCTTTAGCCCAGGTAAGACACTTCTGACGCTGTTTGTTGTTCAGGAGCGGCTGGACAAGAGGAATACAACATTTGAAGCCCATGTCCAGGATCCGTCTGTGTGTGGTGGCTCTTGATGCACTGATTCCAGCCTCAGTCCACTCCTTGTGAAAGTCCCCAACACTTTTGAATGGCCTTTTCCTGACAATCATCTTCAGGCTGCAGTCATCCTTGCTGGTTGTGCACCTTTTTCTTCCACACTTTTCCCTTCCACATAACTTTCTATTAATGTGCTTTGATACAGCACTTTCGGAACATCCAACTTCTTTTGCAATTACCTTTTGAGGCTTTCCCTCCTTATGCAAGGTGTCAATGATGGTTTTCTGCACAACTGTCAGGTCAGCAGTCTTTCCCATGATTGTGATTCCTACTGAACCAGTCTGAGAGACCATTTAAAGGCTCAGGAACCCTTTGCAGGTATTAATTAGCTTAATTAGCTCATTAGAGTGGGACACTTTGAGCCTAGAATATTAAACCTTTTCACAATATTCTAATTTTCTGAGATTGTGAATTTGGGGTTTTCATGAGCTGTAAGCCATAATCATCAAAAGTATGACAAATCAAGGCTTGAACTATCTCGCTTTGCATGTAATGAGTCTATCTCATATATTAGTTTCACCTTTTAAGTTGCATTACATTTTTACTAGGAGTTTTTAACAAACCATACCCTAAAGATATCAAATATCTTACAATTCATATACTAACAACTGCAAGAATTATATATGCAAAAAATTGGAAGCAAGAAAGAACGCCAAACGAAACAGACTTAAAAGAAAAAATTCTAGAATGTGCTGAAATGGATAGGTTAACCAAAGAAATACAAGAAAGAGAAGAATCAGACTACTACAAAATATGGAATAAATGGTATAATTGGTTAAAAATTAGAAATAAACAAAAAATCTAGGGGGAAATATTACCGGTATAGAAAATGTCATTAGACTAAGGAGAGGTGAAGAAATATATAACAAGCAGAATGTCACTTTGAAATAATGCTTAAGAAGGAAATATAATCTTTTTTTTTTGTTTATATGTTGTATAAATGTTGATTGTGTGTATGTCATGTTATGTTTTTTTTAATATGTATACTCCAATAAAAATTTATTTAAAAAAAATAAGTTGCATTACTGAAATAAATGAACTTTTGCACGATATTCTAATTTTTCAAGTTTCACCTGTATATCAATCTCTACAACAGAAGAAAGGATGACAGGGGTGATGGAACAAAATTGGCAAAAGTGTCTTTTAATTAAAGAAAACCTATCCAGTTTTGTTTCTTGAAAACTGCTTCTGGACTTTGTGCTGAGGACAGAAAAAAATAACTCTTTACACTTGGGTTTTGCTGATTAATATAGTCTATAGAAATGGCTAATACTTGTTAGATTGCTAAAGTAAAAAATTGAGGCTGTAATTCTTTTCTGTACTTTATGGTATTTAATAAATGTTGGGAGTCTGTTTTTTTTCCTTCTTTCCCTCTTGTACCTACATCTTTCTTTCCCCTTTATTCCCCTTTTTCCTATACCTTTATTTTCATTTGTATTTTATATTATGATAATTTAAATGTTTCTTGAAAAAAATGGATAAGTCCAGAGATAGAAAACATGCTCAGTTATTTGTTTGACTCTGAAATTGCTCACCATTTTCATTTCTGAAAGCTTTTCTTGTAGATGTTAATCAGCGGTGAAATGCACTTACCTTCGCTACCGGATTAGAAATGTGAGCGCTCACATGTCTCTTCTACACAATGGCAGAGCCTTCTGTGCATGCGCAGTTGTTAAAAAACGGGACATAATGACATCCCAGAGGGTGGGCGGAGCCTCCCACCACCGGCCTTACCAGCTCGCACAAGCCGGATAGATCCGGCCAGATTTCACGGCTGGTGGTAATGAAATAAAGTCTTAACCATATAAGCAGCAACCCAATATTCTAATGCGAATCAAGCTTCAGGTTAGCACAAAAGACCAATTTCTGCCTTAAACACAACAACAAAAGTGAGAACTAATGCTGAGATTCTGTGGGAAAACCTGACCAACAAAAGCTGATCACTGATTGTTTTTATTGAAGGGCCTCGCCAGAAAGGAACAAAGCAGTATACAAGGATAAAAAATGCAAATAGAAAAATAGGGACCACCTCTGGTGGGAAGGTAACAGTGTTCTGTGAGCCTTCGGCATTTAGTCCAGAGGTGGGTTTCAGCAGGCTCTGACCAGTTCTGGAGAACTGGTAGCGGAAATTTTGAGTAGTTCGGAGAACCGGTAGTAAAAATTCTGACTGGCCCCGCCCCCATCTATTCTCTGCCTCCCAAGTCCCAGCTGGTCAGGAGGAAATAGGGATTTTACAGTATCCTTCCCCTGCCATGCCCACTGTGCCACATCCACAAAGCCACGCCCACAGAACCAGTAGTAAAAAAATTTGAAACCCACCACTGGTTTAGTCATGCCGGCCACATGACCACGGAGACGTCTTCAGATTGCACTGGCTCTTTGGCTTTGAAACGGAGATGAGCACCGCTCCCTAGAATCGGGAACGACTAGCACAAATCTGCGAGGGAAACCTTTACCTTTACCTTATAGTTTTCAATGGTCAGTATTCAAGCCAGAAGTTGTTATGAGTGTGCTATATTAGAAATATTTTCCTATATATGCATAACTAAACTTTTAAAACAAATCTATGGTAGAACAATTTGCTTCAATATAATTTTTCTGTGGATCAAGGGACAGTTTGCAAGTATAAGCGGGAACATATCTGCAGTTTCTTTTCATCCCCCTAGAGACAATGTAGTTATTAGGCAAAAGTAGAGTATTGTAACATTTTTACACAGTGGGGTAACACAGGTTACATATGGTTCTTCCAGATATTTACTGCAAGGTGTTTGTTTCTCTTTCTCTGGCCTCCTCTCTCCCACTTTCATCCCCTCTCTCTTAAACACACATACAGAGGCACATATGTACATTTCATGTTCTGCTGCAAGAAACTAAAACATATTTTAGTTTTTTGTATAAAGATGATTTTCACCTCAAAATACATCTAATCTGCGGAAGACCACATGCTGATATTAGGCAGGATTGAATTGGAAGAGGGGGGAGCTAAAAATTTGTATTTTGGGCGTCCTTTCTCTTTCTGATTATCACTTTTTATTTTTTACTTCCTCCTCAAGCGGTAAACCAATAGGAGGAAAGGAATAGTCTGAATTACTTGTAGGAGGTTCAGATTAGGCCAAAGCAATTGTGAAAAGTTTAGTCATTCCTGTTCAAACATATCCTCACCACAATCTATGAGAAAAGTTACACTAAGACGTAGTGGTTTGCCCAACACCTCTTTGCCAAGTTCATGAATGACTGGAGGTTGACCCCAAGGTTATCCAGGTTCAAATCCAATATTCTATTACATTACAAGACATAGTGAATGCCTATCAGAGATTATTACTAAGATTAGGAACATGGTGCTTTTGGTCACACACCAGCTTTTCATCACGGTGTGAAATAGGAAGCTGGGCTGATGGATATGGATAGTGTATAGCAGATAGAAATGTTGATGAAAGCATCAAAAATGGCTGTCTATAAAAAGCTGCTGCAACTGCCTGCTTTATAATATGTTTTTAATACAACTTTTATTAAAGATTTTTAAATCAGTAAAAGATGTACATATAAAAATACAGAGAATGAAATATAAATATACCTCAAATCATAGCAAACTCTTAGAACCTCCAATAAAAAAAATATTCAAAAAATATTCTGAGTGTCCAAAGATGATAGTAACCTGCTCTAGTTTCAGGGCAACTCTAATGTAAAAAGTTGCCAGTCTGAGTAAGGGCTGAAACTGTCTACAGGTAGTCCTCATTTACCAACCCTTTGACTTCCGCTTTCGCACTGCCAGTGCAAACAAATTGCTTTTGATGTGTAGAAGAGCAAATAGCTTAAGTTTTTTGAAATCTCTCTTCAATCTCTCTGCCCTGGAGGAACAGGGGAAGAGTCAGACAAAAGAGATTGCCTGCTCTACAAAAATCACTTCCTCCCCCCCCCCCTTCCCTACTGTCAGAGCTGAGAGATTGCAAAGAAATGCCTGAAGCTAAAATTCCCTTATTTACTGTTGTGGACTTCCTTCTAGCTTCTTGAAGATTTTTTCCCCCATATTTATCAGAGACTGCGGAAATTCCTCTCCTCTTCCCAACCTAACATGCAACTTTTAAGCCTTTTCTTCTTAAGCATTTTAAAACAATATTGCTGCAGTCTTTAAAAAAAAAAAACCTCTCCTACCTGAGAAAGAAAAATGGGAAAATCTCCTTTTGCTGCATATAAGTAATTTTTCCTTCATTAAGAAGTTGATTAAACATTTGAGTCTATTTGGCATCAGGAGCTGGGAGGTGGGAATGACCCTCACAAAAACACCACTTAAAGATACATTTCAATAATATCAGAAGAGATGGGAGACATTATCTTATCACACGTAAGGACAGCTTAGGCTGTCTCACTCATAGGTTGGGGATGAAATCAATACAATGTCAGACAGACACAGCAGGAAAAAAAATAAACAGAGACATGTTTAAGTCCTGCATGATTAGGTGCAAATGGGGACGTGGCCTCTATGTTGCCAATATAAAGGATAGGCCATACCCTGCAGGGTGTAACTTAGCTATGTGAATCATCTTGCACTTGTTTTAGAAGTACTTCCTGGCAGTAAATCTATTTTCAGAGAGATAGCAACATGCTGTACTTTTGTGAGTTGTTCAGTGGATGTTCTTATTATTTGGATGAGAAAGTGTGTAGTCCTTGATTTACAACCACAATTGGTATTGAAATCTCAGTCATTGAGTGAAGCAGCTGTTAAGCAAGACATTATGTGATTGCTTCACTCAATGACTGCAATCCCAGCACTACTGGTTGTGGTCATTAAGCTATCTTGCATGTCATTAAGTGGACAGAGTCCTGTGTAAGGAGTGTGCGGTGGAGGAGACTCTGGGAGGTGAATAGCAGTATGTGTATCTCTCCACTCAGAAGCTAAAAAAGAAATTACCGCCAAAATCTAAGCAGAATTTACAATTGTCAACAGTTTCTCATCTCCATTGCTCACTCACCCTTTTTTTCCTGCCTATCTCCAATTGACACTTTATTCTCCAAACTTCCATTTCATTATTCTCTTATCTTTCACAACATAGTCTCAAGATAATTTGAAACAAAGAATATAAAGATAATAAAATATTCACAAAACAAGCAGCAGTATACAATAGAATGAAAGCAACAACTAACAGAGAAAACAGCAGGCAATTTTTTTAAAAAAAGAAACCTTGTTAAAAGGAGCCTGTAGATTTTTCAAATAGTTCAGAAATGACAAAAATTGTTAAATAGGATGAAACTTTACTGGGTTCTCTAAATGAGAGCTGGGAGTCCTCAATATCACCTTGGAGGGAGATGGTTTATCATTTGGACTCCAGCAGAGAAAAGCCACCATTTATTTATTATGCATTATGCTTATATGCCACTCCCATAGCTATCAATCTCAAAATGGTTCCCAAAGAATAATTAAAATTAAACTATAAACAGTTCATGTTTTAAAAGTGAGGAAGAGAAGATGAAAAATGAGATGAAAGGCAAATGCAGCATTGATATAGGGAAGGTTTATGTCAAGAGGCAAATCATTAACACAAGATTAATATGTAAGCTTTGGCTGCACCTGCCTGACTATGCTCAGATTGGAAGCTAAACTGAACTGGATCTGTTTACCACTCATGTACAAAGGATTCTTCTCTAAATATCAACGCTGAAGACTATGGTGGAAAGTTGAAAAAACACAATGGACAATCTCTTCTGTATTGTTCGCAAGGAAACATTATGGACATGCTCCTGCAGTCAAGCTTCATAGAAATACTTTATTTTTAAAAGATAGATGCCACGTGAATCTTGGGAGGGAGAATATTTGATTTGCTAGTAGTTTCCATAGGCTTTTCAGAGGCAGCCACACAAGGCACTCACTTTTGTTTAGGAAACATTTTAGAGGTACACCCAGCACCAGTTACAACCTGGGATAGCATGGTACAAACAGTCCCAATAATATAGCAGCTTAAAAAATATAAAGAAGAAAAGGGTGTCGTCATCCCCCAGTATTATTGTTTGGGAGGAGCACACATTCCTTCCCTTATCTTCCATCCTTTGTTTTTTTTATTTCGGACTCCAACTCCTCCACTATGCCCAGGGATTTCCAACCCACAGATTGTGACCTACTACATATGATAGTGGCATATATGATTGGTAGACTGGGCTAATCTTCTGTTGGGAATGGCTTGCATCCTTGAAGTTTCTTATGTAGCAGAGCTCATAATGTGACTTGGATATTACTACAGATGTATTATTGTGCCTATGATGATCCTCTCCAAGGTTGGCATGCGTGCCAAAGCACGCATCACTGCAACTGAAATCTCATCCCCAGATCATATCTGTCTATAACCTTTCAAAATCCAAACCTAAATTCACCTCCCGGGACACTGCTGCTAGACAGCCTGTGACATTTTACATCAGAAATGTAGTTCCTTAATTTTGTTCCTACCATGTTCACTAGGATTTTTTCCCAGTTCTTCCAGAATTAGATAATCAAGACTTACCTAGGCACTAATTAAGACTTACCTAGGCACTAAGCAAACAGAAACAAATATTTGAAAGTACGTGGATATATGAGAAACATTAAATCAGCCATGCAGCTTCCGGTTTGGCGTTGCGGCAAGACAGTCAGGGAATTGGCGGGCTCTGATGAGTGCCATAAAAACCCAGACTGACGAATCGCTGCCGATGGGTCTTCGGACCAGAACCATCCTGTAGGGATGGGGAATAAAGAGAGACACCTCGGATGACCAAGAGGAACAGGGAAGTTCCTCAAAGGTCAGAGGAGACTCTCCATGACTCTGCAGCGGGGTATGGCAGCCATTGCGGCTGACACGAAGCTGGGGCAACCGGATTAAGTATCGAGCAGGAGTGATGATCGGAACAGAGTTTTTTGAAGCCAGGTGAGTGACAGCCAACCCAGGCTTGAAACAACAACAAGGGAAACATCTTTTAACTATAAGACCCCTAGCGAGAAAATAGCGGTTAATGAGCACGGAGACAAGAAAATAATTTTGAAGCATAATTTTAAAGAGATAAACACCTGATAGAAAATTGACTTTTGAACAAAGCTACTTGGAAATTCCAAATAACTAGATCTGGTTAAAGGATCGGAAAGAAATAAAGAGATCCTTTTTTTTCATTTCTTTTATAAATTTCAAGGAAAAAAAGAGAATGGATAATAAGCTCTAAAATAGAAATGCTGTATAACTAAAAGGAAAAAAGGGAAAAAAGAAGTGAGAAGAATTATTTGAATTTGGACTGGACTTTAAAACTGATTTGATACTTTGAAAACTAAAAAGAAAAAGAGAAGCTAAGTAGGATTTTTCATGTAATTGAAACAAAATGGATACTTGTTAAACAATTGGAAATTGTGGATAGCAGAGAGACACCTTCTGGAGTAAAAAGGAATATTGTAACTTGGTTTTTTGTTTTGAAAAATTGTGAACTTTACAGATAACAACCGTGAGAACTTGTAGAGGAGGATTTTTTTGTCTGCAAGCAGCTTAACTTTGGGGGAAAAAAGGGAATACAATGGAACTTTCATAATTGGAATAATATTAAACTAAAAAGATTAAAATGGCACAGGAATTAGAGAAAGGATTGAATCGATGTATTTAACTTGGACAATGGAAATAAGAGAAATAATTATAATGTTGCACGGAGGACAAAAATTTGTGGACATGAAAGCTAAAATGAAGTACACATTAGCGGACAAGAAAATGAAGACCGAGAAACAAGACAGAGGCTGAAAATAAAGAAGATAAAGACAATGTGATTAAATATGAATAAGTAATTGAACATGTGGTTAGTAATAATAAAAAGGAGGTTATTAGAGATTATATTGAGACTAACAATAATATAAAGATGACTACACTGGGATTAATAGAGGAATGACAAAAGAAAAAAGGTTGGAAAATATTAGGGAATATAAGGTAAAACAGAAGAGTCCAGGATTTTGATTTATAAAATGACTATATTGAGATCAACAATGGTAATAGAAATAAGAGAAGAATATGTTATAGATATTTAGAATTGAAATATGGATTGAAGCTAAAATATATGAGAAATAGGCTATGTTAAAATTCATACAATGGATCAACTTTTATTAAGATGTTAGATGGTATTATTTGAAATTGATGGCTATAATAATTGGGATATGGTTTAAATACCTATAACAATGGTAATAATTTGAATATTTTTAATAATATATCTATTTAAGCAAAAAAAGAAAATTGAAATTATATAGGATTATGATTTGCAAATAAGAATTACTGAATTGGTTTTTATATAAAGGGTATTGTTTAAACAGATAGAATTTAGGGAAATAACTGGGAATTGTATTATGTAGTACTATTTGAATTAAGAATTTTGCTCAAATGTTATATTTTTATATTTTTAAGATTAGAGGTAAGGTTTAAATTTGATGAAGTAATAATGAAATAAAGATTAAATGAATACTATATGAAGTAATAACAAACGTAAGGAAGCTTTAGAAATGGAAATAAGACTTTGAAATATAAACATGTTTGAACTGTATTGTTAATAGTGAGGATTTAGGGTAAGAATTGTGAAATGTACTATGAGGTATTATTTGAATTAAGATTTAAGGTGGATTAATAGAAGGGTAATAGTTGATCAAGTTAATAGGAGTAAACTTAACATAAGATGGTAATAGTTGAGATATGTGATTTAAGACTAAGAAAGAAGTGTTATGGCAAAAATAGAATATATAAAATTTTGTTAAAGATGCCAAAAAATTGAACAAATTTATGACCGGATCAATGCTCTGTTCTGAAAAGATGTATTTTATGTTTATTTGTATGTTAAAAAAAAAATTGGAAAAAAAAATCAGCAATGCATTTATCGACATTCCCAAATAAAGTACCAAGAGTTTCTTGTCTCTTAATTGAAAGAGATAGCTGGGCAAATGTTACTAAAAATAACTTACTATCAAGCAATTATAATGAGCTTCCATTCTCTGAATTACAGAACTAATTTACAAATTTGTATGTGATTATTTTAAAAGCACGACTAATTTGTAGCTCTCAGAGGAGAGCCATCTGAATAAATGATTTGCAGAAGTAATTGCTACATCATAAAAAGGAAATTATTTAAAAGTGAAGGATGATAAAAAAGGATGATGAAACTTTAATTCAAGGGTAGGCTGCTGGGGATTCACAGGGGTTCGGGAGAACCTCTAGCTAAGATTCTGTGCAGTTTGGAGAAATCCCACTCCTGGCTGGCCCTGCCCACCCCTTCCAGGAATCCCCACGTGGCCCATTTTGGATGGAGGTAAGTACAGGGTGCGTGCGGAGACTCTGGGACGGTGAAAAACGGGCCTACCGGAAGTTCAGGAAGGATGGAAACGGGGCCATTTCTGGCCTCCAGAGGGCCTCCAGAGCCTGGGGAGGCTGTTTTCGCTCTCCAGGAGGCTCAAGGAAAGCCTCCGGAGCCCGGGGAGGGCAAAAACACCCCCTCTGCCATGGTGCAAGATACCAACTAGGCCATGCCCACCATGGCTATGCCCACCCAGCAACTGGGCAGAGAACCCCTTGCTAAAGTTTTTGAAGCCCACCCCTACTTTAATTCTGCAATTAACAGTTTCATGTCTGACGGTTACTAACTTGTGGGAGGGCTTGGTAGTTTTCCAGTAACCTGAGAGTGATTCTGGTGAGAATAGCAGCTCCAGGTGGCTTCATCGTGCAAATAAAAGTCAAAACAGGTAGGTGAAAGCTAAGAGTACTCCACAGCACGGGTAACGGCAAATGGAGTTCTGTTTGGCATAAGGATAGCCAAACCATTTAGTAATAGGAACTCCAAAAACAAACCCATTGCAAAAACAAGCCATTTTGTATTGTTGACAAGAAAACTCTAGGAACATGGTTGTGACATTTAATAAATCTAAATTTGAAAAGTTGGAAAACACCCCTCTAGTTACTGAGAAACAGTACTGAAAATGAAATTATAGTACAGAACTTCTATAAGTAGACCTAAAGATGATGACTTGGTAAGACTAAAGGAAGTCTGGTCATTGATGATATTAATATTTTAAAAAACCCTTTCCTTACAAGGACTTGTATAATTGAAACGCAAGAAATACAGGGAAGGACCAAAGGAATTTTAGAACGCTTTTATTTAAAAAAAGCTCTTGATAGCAAGCATATCCACACAATCACCAGGAGCTGAATCCAACTCAATAGTACACAATTATGCAATTTACTCATAAGTAAGCCCCATAGATCACAATGAATAGGTTCTGCTAAGCTATTTATTTAAACAATGGTTTACTGAATAAAACCTTAGTTGAATGGTTTTGTCCATCACAGAAAAACCACACACTCTTTTACAAACTTAATTGTCTGGGTTCATACAACCCAGCTATATTATTACTTAACAGCATCATGTGTGAACTCAGTCAGATTCTCTCTCAGAAGACTGTACTATAATTAGTGCAAAGAAAGGAAGAAAAATATTGAAAACCTTACAAGATAATAAGACTGATTCTTTTATACTGATTATTCATTAAATGAATAATATTCTTATCTAATATTTAATCATTATTCAGATTTAAAATGTGAATTATCAACTATAGGGCATCATGGATGTAATGGCATTTAAATGAATTTGAATATTATCCGGTTGTAGTGTTCTGCACTAAAGGATGTTCATATTTACTTTCTGTAACCTAAATAAATAATAATTTATTGGCTCAGTAAATTATTGGCACAAATTATTGGCACAGTGGCTCAGTGGCTAAGATGCTGAGCTTGTCAATCGAAAGGTCAGCAGTTCAGCAGTTCAAATCCCTAGTGCCGCATAACGGGGTGAGCTCCAGTTACTTGTCCCAGCTTCTGCCAACCTAGCAGTTCAAAAGCAGGTGAAAAATTGCAAGTAGAAAAATAGGGATCATTTGGTGGGAAGGTAACAGCATTTTGTGCATCTTTGGCGTTTAGTCATGCCGGCCACATGACCACAGAGATGTCTTCAGACAGCACTGGCTCTTTGGCTTTGAAACAGAGATAAGCACCGCCCCCTAGAGTCAGGAATGACTAGCACATATGTGCAAGGGGAACCTTTACCCTTACCTTTATTTATGTTTATGTACATATATATCCAGTTCAGGAAGATTTCACACTCTTTCCTGGACAGCACTGAATTGGGTATTGCCTGATAGAAGAGATTCAGTGATCTATATAGTCAGTAAACAAAGAATATATTGGGAAGAAAAACCAGTGCAGTAGGAAAACAATTAATAGTAGGGCTTTAAGTATGCATTGCATCCAGCTTCATATAAATATGTCATGGACTATAAACAAACAAATTTTTAGTAAAAATATTTGACACTATCCAAAAAAGTAGGACATTTTAACAACGTTTTATTTATTTTAAGATTTATCTCCTGTCCTTCTTTATGAAGAAAACCAGGGTATTAATTTTATTTTTTTTAAAAAATCCAAGTACTTCAAATCTGAGTACAAAATACTGCTGTTCCCCGACTGAATCGAAGTGCTATCCGCTGGCCCATCACTGAAAATAATACTGCTTTGACATCCGCTATTCCCCATTGCCGACTTCTATTCTGGCTCTACTGCTTTGGCTATCCATCATATAACAAAAGAGTACAGAATCCAATGTTGTAATGCATCGAGGACTCGCGGAGGGACGGCGTCTCGTGGCTGGGAAGCAACTGCTGGCGGTCACAAGAATCCGAAGCATCTGTTCTCTGCCGGAAAGGCTTTCGGGACGTGCCAGTTCGTTACAGTTTCCATGAAAACGAGGCCTCCGCCATCGCGACGGTCCTGCTGCGCTTAGAAGAGAATAATCTGTTGGGCGAGGGTGATACGGGAAGGGAACTCTTTAAAGGAATTCGTCCCCGCTCAGCTGTGAGGACTCTTCAGTTGAAGGCGTTGACTTCGTTCACCGGCCTCCCTTTAATCAAAGGTTGGTGTTTTGCATTTAATCTGCAGTATCTCTCACGGTGTTCTTCTATGGTTCCATATGGCATCAGTGTCCCGCTGTAATAAAACCATAGCTTTTCCTGGATAGAGAAAACTCTCTGAATCCTGGAAACTTGTATGTAATGTCAGACTTCCCCCTACCCTGTAATAAATGTGTACTTTCCCGTTTGTTATTTGTATATATGAAGTCTCTTTCAGCTATTTCTGCCTTATAGTGTCTGTTTGTTGTTATTGATATTTAGGAGAAACTTTTGCTGCAACTGTATATATAAACACGTGCAATATATATATATTTTCTGTCAAATATTTTCCCCACTTTCTTTTTTATGTGTGTTCGGTCACTTTGACTACAATTTCTGACAACTGGTAGTCCATTTTCTCAACTTTTTGAGGGAGGAAATGCCCAGGCATAATGTAGTATAAACTTAAAATAAACCTTAGATAGTTTTACAAAGAAAATCCCTCAAACATAGTAACCCCCAAATCAGGAAAAATATCAGCTTATTTCACTTATATACCCCTGTCCCTTTCCATGTGCTTTATTATCCCATCAGCTATAGCCCTAACTTTCCCAGAAAATGGGAACTGTGGCTATCAGTTGTGAAATGGCTGCTCACCTTCTCTTACAGTTAAATATTTACATTCTGCTCATTGTGATCCAACCACATACGCCATAGGGGAACTATATAATTAAACTGAGTCCCTTCCTTCCTTCCTTCCTTCCTTCCTTCCTTCCTTCCTTCCTTCCTTCCTTCCTATTCTTATACCTAATAGAGATATTCCTCAACTTCCTTTAGTGGAGATATTCCTCCACTAAACACTTGGTTTAGTGACCGAAGTTACAGTCTCACTGAAAAAGTACTTATAAACATTTTTCACACTTACGAAGCATCCCCCCCAGCATCATGTGATTTACTTTTGGATACTTGACAACTAACCATTTATGAAGGTTGCAGTATCCCTGGGGTCATGTGATCATCTTTTGCAACCTGACAAGTAAGGTCAATGGGGAAACCAGATTCACCTAACAACTGTATTACTAATTTAACTGCAGTGATTTACTTTAAAAAGTTGTAAAACGGGGCAAAATTCACTTAACAAATTTCTCCCTTAACAATGTAAATTTTGGGCTCAACTGTGGTCATAAGTTGAGGACTACCTATACCCGTGATGGTGAACCTATGGCATGGGTGCCATAAGTGGCAGGTGGAGCCATATTGGTGGGCCCTAGCTGAGTTCCAGTGTGCCTGCGCGCACCAGCCGACTGATTTTCAGGCCTTCCGGTCCCACCGGAAGTCAGGAAACTGGCTGTTTCCAGCCATCGGAAGGCCTCTGGGGGTGATGGGGAAGGCTGTTTTTGCCCTCCCCAGGCTCCTAGAAAGCCTCTGGAGTCTGGGGAGAGGGAAAAACGGGCCTACCGTGCCCATCGTGCCATCACGTGCCAAAAGCAGGGGGAAGTAGGGGGGTCATGTACGCATGCGTGGGTGGGTGGGTGGGCGCATTGAATTATGGATGTGGGCACACGCCCCTGCAACCCCCCCTGCTCCCCCCCATTTTTGGCACGCAACAGCAAAAAGGTTAGCCATCACTGACCTATACTCTTTCCTCTTCCTATTTTTCCCACAGCAACAACTCTGTGAGGTAGGTTGAGCTGAGGATGACTGACCTAAAGTCAGCCAGCTGGTTTTCATGCCAAAGGTGGTACTAGATAGAACTCATATACTCCTGTTTTCGAGACCTGCACCTTAGCCACTAGATCAAACTAGCTATAATGTTGATTGTTAACCAATAATATCTGTTAAGCAGCAAAACAGCAACAACAAATAACAGCTCAGTTAAATTGATCACCAAAGTTGAATTGAGTTGTAGAATTTAAGCAATATTCTTTTGAAAGTTGCATTTCTCATCTTGGTAATAAATGTAGAGATACTACTACATTAGACATTAGACATTAGACATTAGAGCTTGAGTAGCCTAGGGGGCCAATGCCTCCTACTAAAGGCAGCAATTAACATCCAGCTGCCTGCAATTTCTGCGAGTTCAATCCTAGCCAGGCTCAAGGTCAACTCAGCCTTCCATCCTTTCAAAGGTGGGTAAATTGACGACCCAGTTTGTGAGGGCAATAAGCTGACTTTATATAAATATACAAAAGTATGAAGGCTATTGCTTAATGCAATGTAAGCCGCCCTGAGTCTCCGGAGAAGGGCGGCATATAAATCAAATTTAAAAAAAAATTATATTTTTAAAGCATCAGATGTGATAGTGGTTTTCTGGCAAAAACATATACAGTGTTGGAGGATTGTGCCTGTTATGATGGCTGGAAAATGAAAACAAATGCTAAATAGAACACTGATTTTATTAGTATAGCTTTCATATGATTTAGTATGGCAGGATCCCATTTCTGATTTCTTAAATCCTTATTGTTACGTTTACTTTTTATTTATTTATATATACAATAGTTTATTTATTTATATATACAACAGTCTTACAATAGTTAGTAAGAAAAGAAAAACTTGTCCCCTGACAACCCCATACCATTCTCATTCTAAAAAAAAAGACAAAAGTGGTAATAATATTGCTTTAATTTGTTCTCTTGAGACTATTAGAAAGGTCTTCTATAAAAACTGAATTACTAAATTTAACCAGCAGTTAGGCATATGTCAAGACTTTAAAGCCCTTGATATCACTTTGCAAATGGCTAGCATCAAATTTTATATTATTTAGTAGAGAAAATTAAGAATGTACTATTTTAAAATTTAAATCTCTTGATATCTGCCTGTTAGTTAAATTTAGTGATTTGATATACAACATACATGCATACAGACATATATACATACATACATAAAGCTTCAATATCTAACTTCTGTATGTGGGTGTGTGTGTGTGTGTGTGTGTGCGTAAAATGTCCTATTTTTGCATTTTAAAAACTAATTTTGAGAATACAGTCCACATGAGAGTTGGATCTAGTCTAATCTAGTTGGAATAAAACATACAGAAATTGGGTTATTTTTCCTAATCTTACATGATAGTCAGTTATTAGTTTTTTAACCTGTTGCCCATCTCAAAACAAGAAAAAGTTGCTAACATTTACTGTAGATTTATGCAACATGTAGAAAGACATATACGATCTTGCCCTTTTTAAACTGTTTGATTTTAATAATATCTGGAGCTCTTAGAATAAAGTAGAATAATAGAGTTGGAAGGTCTTCTAGTCCAGGGGTCTCCAACCTTGGCAACTTTTAAGACTTGTGGACTTCAACTCCCAGAGTTCCTCAGCTTTGCTGTTCTAGTCCAATCCCCTGCTTAGGCAGGAAACCCTACACCACTTCAGACAAATGGTTATCCAACATCTTAAAAACTTCCAGTGTTGGAGCGTTCATAAGTTATGGAAGCAAGTTGTTCCACTGATTAATTGTTCTTACTGTCAGGAAATTTCTCCTTAGTTCTAAGTTGCTTCTCTCCTTGATTATTTACCACCCATTGCTTCTTGTCCTGCCATCAGGTGCTTTGGAGAATAGCTTGACTCCTTTTTCTTTGTGGCAGCCCCTGAGATATTGGAACACTGCTATCATGTCTCCTATAGTCCTTATTTTCATTAAACTAGACATACCCAGTTCCTGCAACTGTTCTTCATATGTTTTAGCCTCCAGTCCCCTAATCATCTTTGTTGCTCTTCTCTGCACTCTTTCTAGAGTCTCCACATCTTTTTTACATCGTGGCGACCAAAACTAAATGCAATATTCCAAGTGTGGCCTTACCAAGGCATTATAAAGTGGTATTAACACTTCACATGATCTTAATTCTATCCCTCTGTTTATGCAGCCTAGAACTGTGTTGGCTTTTTTGGCAACTGCTGCACCCTTCTAGCTCATATTTAAATGGTTGTCCATCAGGACTCCAAGATCCCTCTCACAGTTACTAGTATTGAGCAAGGTATCACATATACTGTACCTGTATATATTGTTTTTCTTGCCTAAATGTAGAACCTTACTTTTTTTCACCATTGAATTTCACTTTGTTAGATAGTGCTTAATGTTCAAGTCTGTCAAGATCCTTCTGTATGTTAAGCCTATTTTCTGGAGTATTGGTTATTCCTGCCAGTTTAGTATCATCTGCAAATTTGATGAGTTCCCCATCTATCCACTCGTCCAAGTCATTGATGAAGATGTTGAAGAGTACTGAGCTTAAAATAGAGCCGTGGGGCACTCCACTGCATACTTCCCTCCATGTTGATGCAGTTCCATTGAGGACTACACATTGAGTGCAATTGGTCAGCCAGTTACGAATCCATCTGGTGGTGATGCTATCTAACCCACATTTTTCTATTTTATCTAGTAGCAGGTTATAGTCTACTTTATCAAATGCCTTACTCAAGTCCAAGTAAATTATATTGACAGTATTCCTCTGGTCTGCTAATTTTGTCACTTTGTCAAACAAAGCAATAAAATCAGTCTGGCATGATCTGTTTTTGACAAACCCATGTTGGCTTTTGGTTATTACTTTGTTTGCTTCTAGATGTTTGCTGAGTCGTTGCTTGATTATCTTTTCCAGAATCTTCCCTGGTATTGAGGTCAGGCTGATAAGTCTGTAGTTTCCTTCATAAGTGAATTTCTTTTCTTCATGAATTTCCTTCATTTCTTCATATAACTGAAAACATTACATTTACAAGGTACAGTAGGTATACTTTTTAAAAAAAGAAAAATATGCAAGATTATTTTTTCATTCATAGTTATGCCCTGCTCTTTTTAAACCTTTTGTTTGACTTCACTCTTGTTTGTTATTCCTTAAAGCATAATCAGTGTTATAAAATACTGATTCTCTCTAGCATGTAGATGCATATTTCTCGTGTCTGACATATTCATGATGTTCAACCCATCGTACATGATTAAAAGTGATCTCTTGCTTTGCAAAATGACTTACCTATTGTCCACTAGGGGAGAACCTACAGACCCATATTGCTGAAAGCATAGAATAGAACTGAGTGGTAAAGAAAATACTTGGTTTTAATTTCTATTAATGTCTTGGGGAAATAGAGCTGTATTAAAAGAAAACATTGAAGTGCTGTATCATATTTTATCATGTTGCTTTATCTGAAAACCTGGCTTTATATGTTCCTAATGTGACACAAAACAATGCCACATTCTGTATCAATAATGTGGGTAGATTGTGATGTGCTTAAAATATTTAAAATGTAAAAATATAAACAATATTACAGTAAACATTTATATAACATCTGAAGATGAGTGAAAGACCATAGAAAAAGACTCATTGAGGCAGAGAGCTTCATGTAAAGGAACTGATGTTAATCAGGAAATCAGATTCCAAATTACTGTATATATGACTCCAGATTAAAATACAATTACTTTAAATTGAACTAAGGAACAAGATAGAAGTAACTGAAGCCTCTTTAAAACAAGGTTGATCAATAATAGCAGTGGATCTTTGGATCAGATGACGTTGCCAAAAGTCCAGTTTTCTCATTGAACGTTGCAGTAAGTACTATAGACCTACAGATTATCATTAGATGTTTTAACTGTGGCCAACTGGGAATCAGCCTCTTTGTAAAATAACTGATGTTAGTTATCAGTTACTACTTATTATTTCCCTTTTTTTGGTCCATATCTGTATAAGCTAAATACAATTATGTATGTCAGATATTATGTACAGACCAGAATGATGGATGGAATTGAAGATAAAGTGCCTTTTTCTGCTTTAATTAAGGTATCTTCTTTCTCAGGAACAACAATGTTATATGCAGAGGAAGATTTAAATGAACTTCTTATCTGTAAAGAACAAGAACTGAAAGAATTAAAAGCTCGGCAGATCCATTTTCAGGAAACTACACTGCAAGAAACCAGAAAACAACTTCAAGAAATGCACAGGAAATATAACAGTTTAAAAGAAGATTTCACTTATAACCTTAAAATCCTAGAGGAGAGAGATAGAGAGTTGGAGCATTATGATACCTTGTTCATCCAGTTGAAAATGGTTGAAAATGCTAACCAAGCAGAGGTTAGTGATCTTAGAATACAGGTGGATAAACTGCAGCAGGCACTTGCTCAGGAAACAAAAAAACAAGAAGCTCTCAAAGATCAATATCAGCAGAAACTGAAAGAACATCATTTAGCCTTGGAACAGCTTCACAGGTATGGTAAGACTGCTCTTCAATTCTACCTGACAAAGTATGGACTTTCAGGTCTAGTAAGAAGCCATGGTAAGGAGCCATGGGAGCCAATGCAGTATTGTGGACTAATTCTGCTGACTGCCAGCAGTCCGATTCTTACTGGCTCTAGGTTGACTCAGCCTTCCATCCTTCCAAGGTTGGTAAAATGAGGAGCCAGACTGTTGTGGGCAATATATGCTGACTCTGTAAATTGCTTAGAGAGGACCCTGTGAAGTGGTATATAAGTCTACGTGCTATTGCTATTGCTAATGTATATAGCCTTCTTCCTTTTGACAGGCTCCTAGGTAATTATTTTATGGTAGAGAAATTATAGGTATTCGCTGTAAAAGGTAGAAAAATATTTACTCTTCCAGGGGAGAGATGTTGTTAAAATTGCTATTCTTATGACATTGTTAAAAAGTGTTATTTAAATGCAGAGCTTTTATATTCTTTCCAACCCAGTGGCGCACTGGAAATAAATTATAGAGTATAAATTAAAGAATTGGGTCTCATGTTAGCTCTTGGAAAACTGAACAGAATGGGATGAAATTGACACATAGAAATGAAACAGCAAAAGCAATAACTAGCATCGACATGGGCTGGATTAGATGTAGAGTTGTGGAGAATTACTGAAAAAATTCCCGCACTGCATCTCTTTAGAAGATGAAATTGGACAGTGGTTTGGAACGTTGCTGAGTTTTTCATTGTAAGCCATCCTCTTCTGTTCTTACACATCGCTAAGTCATGCCTGGGCTTCCAGTGCATGCATATAATCAAACATACAATCAATGGTGATAAAGGGATTGGAATGAATTCCAAAAGCTGTTTATTGAACCCTTTCCTTATTTAATAGTTTATTAAATGGATTTAATAAATGGATTTATTTAGAAAAAACTTTTTTTCTTTTAAATGGCTCTGGCGATCCCAGCTGAGTTGCCTGATCACCTGGGCATGGGGGGCGTGGGCAGGGATTTTTGCTACCAGTTCTCCGAACTGCCCGCCAACATCGCTACCTACTCGCCTGAGCTGGTCCGAACCAGGAGCATTTCACCCTGTATTTAAAGAAGTTATACATGTAATAGCTTTTTTATTTAAAAAAAAATGTTGCCCCAGAAATCTTAGTATGATTAAAGAAGCTTCTAGGATAATCCCTTATTTTACAATGAAATGGATACAGATAGAGTAAGGAAGTAGCAAGCAGTATGATTAAAAAAGTTTCTAGGGTAATCCCTTATTTTCCGATGAAATGGATATGGTTAGAGTAAGAAAGTAGCATGGAATTGTGCTGGCCCCAAACATTCTGTGAACAGCTTCACCCCTGAAGTTTAGACGGCTCTGACCCTGTTCTTCTATCAAAAGACATTAAAACCCTTAGAGTGATATTATGTGGGTGTATTATGGTGCACCCAAAACTGCCCATAATATGCTCTAGACTAGATGCATCTTCCAAATGATCTTCAAGGGGACCCTTATACACATGCTATAGTCCAACTGGGAAGTGAATAAGGCATAAGTGACTACAAACATACCTCCTGATTCAGAAAAAAGATAAAATTGGATACAAAATAGATTTGCAAATACCAACTGGCCACAACTGCCAACTATAATCAACAAGAACTCACAGATTGCACACCCATTTGTTTGTCTTAGGGAGTGGCATTTCATCCAGAGATAAGGATAGGAGGTCTCCAGTTCCAATGGAAAGTCACAGCCACTTGGTCAAAGACTGTTCCTTCCCACTAAGATCCTGACAGTCTTTAGGCATTGGGGGGAAAACCTTGACAGCATCACTTAGGTGACCTAGGGCATAAATATATAGTTGTATATCATCAGCATATTGATAATACTTAAACCCTGTACTGACAAGATGGCCTCATCCAATAGTATCATGTAGACATTACAGTGGAATGGAAAGAGAAATATATTTCTGACAGATCAGTATTTGCTCTTTATATTATTAATTCTTTGATTTCATAGTTCCAAAGATTCTGACATCAGCCATTATCATGAGGAATATGAAAATATGAAAGGACAATTGGAGAGAAAGCTCCAGGAAGTTGAAGGTGAACTTGCTTTGCAAAGACAGGTACAGAAGGCATAACAATCTATTTGAATAGGGAAACATTTATATTTTCCTTCCAATAAATAAAAAGAATGCATTCATTGTTCTCAGTATTTCCCTCCTTCTATCACCATGCAGTTCAATTTATGTGATTTTATTAAACATCTTACATCAAATAAAGATATACATAGAGGTGGGAATAACTAGAATTAACTTTATCATTCTATATGTTAGGGAATATGTGCTTTACTTCCTAACATGGCATCATTCTCTTGAAAAAAATTGGTAGAATTGTTTCTAGTAAAATAAGATGGTGTAAAATACTTTACAGAGGGGTACAGCCAAAACACTGTGCTAAATTTGCCAACCTTGAATTTCAGGAAGGTCATTACTATAAATCAAAAACAGTTTGCAAGGGCTAAATAAACACTCTGGCCTGTGCCAGCACTCAGTGCTTCTCTGATTTCAGGATTTCAGCTTTGTAACATTAAAAAGATCTGTTGGCTAACTTAAGACATTTTAAATATTAACTGACATGTTTCTTTACTGTATACTACTTTCTGCAATTGATTTCATCCTTGTTATAGTATCTAAAGATGTATAAATACTTTGAAAAGAAAAAAATACATCTCAAACAATTACTTATAGGTTTTTCCAATAATAAAAAATATAAACAACTATAAACCTAGCAAACATATGGATGAATAATAAAACCCAGAGAACAGGGAAATAGCCACATACATAGAAATAGTAATATTTTTGAAATATAGAACTAATTGATAGAATTGTAACAGAGCAGCATAAATAAAATAACTGTAAAATATCCTCAATTGTTTAGCAATATGGCATACGGTGTCTTTTTTTTCTTCTACTACCACGTACACCCTGAAAAAATCCTCAGCCTGCTGAAGCTGAAAAAACTAGTAGTCCTAGTTTACAAAAACATCTCCATGTATTTAATATATTGTAAACTGTAACACTCTTAAAGAAACAATTTGTAAGCCCTTGAAAGTTATTTATTCTGTATTATTTTATAAGATTACAATATTATTACAATTGTATGTGTTTTATTTCAGGAACTTCTTATAGAAATTGACACAGAAATAAAAAAAAGAGAGCATGAGTTTCGACAAAAAGCAGATGAAATGAGCAATTTAGTTCTGTCCCATGAACTTAAGGTAATTGCCATCAAGTGTAAACATGCATAGTATAGCATATGTTGTGGTATTACTCTCGCTTTTTTATTTTGATACACTGAAATCATGCTCTGTTTTCATAAAAACTTATTTCAGCTATTAAGAAGTAATGTAAAGAGAACTATTTTAAGGAGTAGTTCCTTGAAACAATATTTTTCCCTATTAGTCCACCATTTTGAATGAATGACAAAGAAGCAGTTATTTTATTCCTTAATTCAGATGTAACACTGTCTAACATTGCCACAGTTGGAATTAATGTTGTTTCTGAACTGAGTAAGCTGCCTTAATTAATGGGTATTGAAGACATATACAAAACCCTCAGTTTGTCTACCCTATCTTATGTTTCAAATCCATTTCAAATAAAAGTGTTTGTATGTTCATACACATGTAACAGATAGTACTTTCTATTTTAAATTTTTGGGGAATATTTAATAGCTTGTTTTGTTCTTTCATTTTGAAAGGTGAAATTGTTGACCAAAGAATTAGAGGCTTTGAAAGAAGCTGGAATGAAAGCAGCAGACTCACTGAAAGTGGCAGAAGCAGCTAATTTGGAGCTTGAAAAACAAGTTAGAGGCAAAGATTGGGAAATAAAAGATACTACAGCCATAAAAGATGCTCAGTACTGTATCATTCCACTCATAAAAAGAGGAAGAAATATTTTCATTGATTTTCCTTCCTTCCTTCTATTTTTACTTTTTTTCTCTTCCTTTTCTTCCTTTTCTTGTACCCGGAAGAAGAAAATAAAGGCTATTAAAATATATTACAAAGCAGTTAGTTAAAGATGTCTCTGAGTTTGTGCATGACTCCAGAATCCATACATATCTTTTCCTTAGCTAAACAGTTAGTTCACCCTAATCCCATGTCAAAATATTAACCGTAGATTGTATAGTCTATGCTCATAAACTCAGACAATTTCATACTGACTTGTATAATACCTAATTCAAATAGGTTTGTATAGTATTGCATGGTTTTTTTTCTTAGAATTAGATGAGATGTTTCTACTACAGCAAAGAACAGACATACTCATTTTCATATCTGCTGTGTATGAACTAATGTTCTTCATATAAAATTAAAAAAAAAATACAGGTAGTCCTCAACTTATAACCACAATTGAGCCCAAAATTTCTTTTGCCAAGTGAGATATTCATTAGGTGGATTAAGATGAGAAAGTAAGATACAAAAATGGAAGAATACTTGGTTAGAATATTAGGTTGATTCAGCCTTCCATCCTTCCGAGGTAGGTAAAATGAGGACCCAGATTATGGGGGCAATAAACTGACTTTGTATAAAAAAAAGAACACCGCTTAGGGGCCCCCCGAAAAGCCTACTAAGCAGGTATATACAAAAGTATGTTGGCTATTGCTTAACGCATTGTAAGCCGCCCTGAGTCTCTGGAGAAGGGCAGCATATAAATTGAACCAATAAATAAATAAATAAATTCATCTTTGTATAGAAACCATGTAGCTAAAAAGGGTCCAGCCCAGTGTAATACCGTGTTTCCTCAAAAATAAGACCCTGTCTTATATTTTTTTGAATCCTGAAATAAGCATTTGGCCTTACTGCCATGCGCTCAAAAGCCCAATTGGATTTATTATCAGGGGACGTCTTATTTTGGGGGAAATGGTATATATTTGAATTGTGCAACTTGAACTTGAAGGCGATTTATTCTGTTTTGGAAAATTGCTGATTTTATCCCAATTTTCTTAAAATATGCTTTGGCAATTACTTATCTTCAGACTTTTTCATAAAAGGCTTGATAATTTTATGCATTGCCTCTTTATATAAAGTAAATTATTTTACTTTTCTTCAATAATTGACTATGTAGGATACAGGATTTAGAAAGTAAACTTGCTTCAGTGCAGCTTGGCTGGGAAAAAGAAAAAGAAACATTTGAGAGAAAGTAAGTTCTTTCAACATATGCCCTTACTTTATAAATATACCATGTACATTGAATGCATTCATTGCATTAAAAGTGGGAGATTCTACTTTTAAAAACAAACGATTAATATATTAGTTTGTCTGAAGGCTTTTCTTGCTGAACTCACTATTTTAGCATTGGGAAATGTGTGCATGTTGTAGTTTTAGGACTGAATTTTTCCACATCAACAAAAAAAAAGTACAAATCAGTTGTCAATTTTCTGTGGATTTGACTGTTTGATATCTTTGGTTTCACACACTATTCAGGCTCTTTCATCTAATAAGAGTTCAGTATAGTACAGTTCAGTACAATATAATACAATAATCAGCATTCCCAAAGATGCCTTTCAAAAGGCAACAGGACTTTCTTGAGGTTTTTCCTTGAAAACGTTTTGCTTCTCATCCAAGAAGCTTCTTCAGTTCTGAACTGGTTATTGCTCCCTAGCATCTATCTTATTTAGTGTTCTATTTTTTGAAAACCAAGAGAAAAAAGGAGGTAAAGGAGGTTTCCTTTATTAAGGAAATCAGATTGCATGACAATCTTCCAAAAATGCTTATTTTAAAAACATTGTTTGTGCAACATTTAGTTTTTCAGGTATTAATTTTGATCTCTTTACAATATCTGGAGAATGTGCATAGCACAACTTTTGTAATCCTGTTTAGCTAATTTACCAAGGCTTAATTTGGGATCTAATTAAATATGTAAAAACTAAAGAAAATACATTATCTTGACTTTCATTCATAGGGTTGAATGAAACATATGGTCATCTTTGGATGATCATATGTTAAAGAGATGACAAGTTGAAGATGTTCAGTCTCCCTTTTCTATGCAACCAATGAACGACTAGTTGGCCTTGTGTTTCAGAAGAGATTGAAACAATTGTTTATATACTGCTGTATTGCAGTTTGTATACAGACATGCAATTTTGTCGCATCTGTGACAATATTCAGGAGGAACAGATCAATATTACATTAAGCTCCTGTTTCCAATTCCAGTGCTAGCATTACCATACTGGCTAAGTTCTATATTACTATGATTAAAATATGCCACCATATTTTATCCCTGATTACTATGTTTTTATGTGGATTATTCATTATTATCATAATCCCAAAGCCCAAGTGTGATTCAAGGTCCTCAAAAGGGAAGGTGATCAGACTTGGCTCCCATATGTATAGACTTGAAAAGTTTTACTGTATGTATGTTAAGTATTATGATTTTCTCCCTAGTAGCAAGGATTGCAGCACCCAAGTAAAAACTGTCTTTTTGTGTTCTTTTAAAGGTATGCTACAATAGATCACTTTGCCAGAGAAAAGGAGGCAGTGATTGCTTCAATGAAACAAGCCCATGTTGAACAAACACAGAGATGGAAAAATCAAATCCAAAAACTACAGACAAATAAGGAAACTTTGGAACTGAAATTAGATCAGGCTGAGTATAGATTTATAGATCAGTTGAGAAAGAAAGAGACTATCATTGAAAAGTAAGTATGACTTGATTTGTCTTGGTCTGATTCAATCTAATGTGATCTACTATTACAGAATGATATAATCCATTTTATATTAGGGTCTTGTGCCAAATTTTGTTTTCAACTTTTCCAATACATTACTAACAGTTAATGTGGGTTGTGTGTAGGAATACTGGTAGTTTTATACTTTGTTAAATAAATACATGTAAAAATTTCTAAATACCTGAGTCAAAGACCAGTTTGAGAACCTGCTTTGTTAAGAAGCTACTTTCATCAGGCCATTCCACAATGCAGCTGAAAATAGCAGTTTTGAGCCCTTCATCTATTTGTACTATTTCTATTTAGGTTATCATGATAAGACCAACTTCCTCTTTAAGGACCTTTACAGTATTATATCTGAATTAGAGCTGATTATTACAAAATTTGTATCACATTAAAAGTTCATATTTTAAGTCTTTTTTTTAATAACAGCTACCTTTCTTTGTCAGTATGTATCTTCTTTTTGTGTGTGTCTTATCTTTTTTTAGATAGGAGTTTGAGGGCAAAGTGTATTTATTGAGGGCAAAGTGTATTGATGCATAAGTCATTGTGAGAGCATTTCTGTGTGCACAATGGAATAAATATGGTTTCCCTTAAAAAACCAGTGAATAAATCCAGTCTGAGTGATGCTCCATTTCCAAACAAGCATGGTGAAAATTAGGATGGAAATATGTTTTATCTCTCCATTTGTTAATGGATTGACTTCACAGAAGTGGTTCAGTGCACTAGATTATGAATGTTATTATATAAAAATCAGGGTGAAAATCAGTATTCAACCCTCTGCCTGCATTCTGAAGCAGATTGGGAGCCTCTCATTTGGGAGGGTGGAAGGATTGAAATATGAAATTTCTTAGATCCAAGGTTACCTTCAACCTACTTCCTATCCAGTCATGATATACCTTTTTGGGAATCCTTAGAAAAAAGCTAATAAAAGAGACAGAAAAGAAAACAGAATATAGTTTCTCTCTCCATACTTGGTGGAATAAATAGGAACAGTCCTGCAATTCTGGTTTAGATTCCCAGGGCTCAAGGAATTAGGTTTAATATGTAAAAATAATAATGTGGAGGGCTTT
The DNA here is from genome assembly GCA_030761175.1 of Masticophis lateralis. Classification (NCBI taxonomy): domain Eukaryota; kingdom Metazoa; phylum Chordata; class Lepidosauria; order Squamata; family Colubridae; genus Masticophis; species Masticophis lateralis. The sequence goes on from JAUDYJ010000002.1 coordinate 122,541,367, forward strand.
GGTTTGTTGTTCTTCCTGCTTTCTGTAAATTTGTATATTTTTAAAGAATATATATAAGAGAGAAAAATGTTAAGAAAGGATTCTTGGGACTTTCTGTATAGTAGTAATATTAAATTACTACCGTACTATATATTAATACTAAATTAAAACTGAAATTTCACACACCAGCAATAGAGCATAATTGATATATAGTAAATGTGTCTTTGATATGTCTTTAGCTTTCAACTTAAAGGCACTGAGCAGCTCTTAAAAGTTCTTAGAATAGCCTGAGAATGTGGCCTTTACTGAAGACAGGTCAGTCGAAAGTATTTGCTCATACTTCATGTACTAAGTGGCAGATCAAGTTATGTCAAGATGCAGATTTATTGATTAAGAATATCATTTATGAAAACATAAATATATTTTTCTTGGCTGTGCACCATATATTTTCCAATCAGACTATAACTCAACAAGGCTGGTCAAATACCACAATAAAAATATTTGATTTGATTTGACTATAGCTCAAATCTGGGCAGGGAGGTCTCTTTCTAACATGAATTTTAAACAAAGGTCAAATATATATTTAGATGTAATATGTTTCCCATTTATTGGGAATATATTTTGATATTATAATAGAAAACTCATTTTCAGATCCCATTAATATATAGGAATTGCATAGTTATTGTATCAAATATGATATACTCCATAAAAATCTGCCTCACAGATTTTTGCTGGAATGGAAGGCCAATGTCCTTCAACTATTTTATTTTAGCAAGAAATGTTATTTTCCCCTTCCCAATACAACTAAATGGAGATAAAGTTTGATTATATAGGGAAGAAGTAAATTGGCTGATGCCTCTGAATGGGTATCATGTTAAATTAGGAATATATTTTTGCATGACATACAGGATTATCCATATAGATTCTGAAGTAATTTAGTGTCAATAACATTTCCTTATATTTCAATGTGATTTAGAGATAAATTGTTAAACTAGTTCATTCTGTCATGCTTAGTTTGATCCTCCCAAAGTCTATTTGTATGTATTTCTGATTTGGGTCAAAACTTATACAGAGGCCAGTGGTGAAATTAATTTTTTTTCCCTACGGTTCTGTGGACATGGCTTGGTGGGGTCCTGTGACTGAGTGGGTGTGGCCAACTCGACATCATTCACAGCCATGCCTTCAGAACCCGGTAGGAAAATTTTTTAAATTTCTATTCTGCCTTTTCCCTTGTCACGAGATGCCTGCAGCCGCAGCTTTTTTTTTCGGTGCACCTGGATCTGCCGCCATTGCCCCCCTGTTCCATGTGCTGGCTGCACATGCACATACCCAACCTGCTGCTGATGAATGACAAATGAATAAACAGTGTGCGCATGCATGGCCGGCGCATGGAACGGGGGCGATGGCCATGGCATGTTCAAGAAGGGGAGCGGCTCTGGTAACTTTCGCTTGCAAGAAGCCTGCAGCCGCTGCATCTTTCACTGCAAGAAGCGCCTCCAGGCACACAGAAAAAAAGAGACTGCAGCCGCAGGCATCTTGCTACAAGATGGGCGAGTTGCAGACTGGTGGGGAGCCCAGTAGCAATGGCTCAGCCCTGGCTTGCCTTCCTTGGCAGCCAGCCACAGGAGGAAGGTAAATACGTACTGTGTGGCAAAGGGAGAGCGGGCAGCGGGTGGCAAATGGGCAGAGGCTCTGGGGCAAGGGCGGAGCTGGGGAATGGTGCATTCCCCGATCCGGTCAAGGTATGCGGCAAGTGGGCAGTGGCTCTGGGGCCTCAGGGAATGGTGCTTCCCTGAGCCCCAGCCCCTGACTCAAGGCAAAGGATGAGTGGGCGGCATGCATTGCTTACCTTTGGTGAACTGAGTGGGCGAGGTGACTGGCGAGGCAAGTAGCTGGGCTGCATGGCAAAAGGAACTTATATAGGGCGGGGGTGGGAGGGTGGGTCGGAAGGGGTGAGCAATTGGAAGGACTGAGTGGCCGGAAGGAGGGAGTAAGCTGGAAGAGGTGAGCAGCAACTGGGTGGACGTGAGTGGGGCCAACCAGGGGTGAACCGATGCCGATTGTCCCTAGCAGTTCACCCGATCCGCTCTGAACCAGTCAGATTTTACCCCTGACAGAGGCTGATATTATTACAATTCCATATGAAGAGAAATTTTGTCTGAATTTTCTCAATGGAAAACTTTCAGAAAAATTAAGATATGGGGATATTTTCAAGAAAAAAGGAAAATGTGGGGAAAATAGAAGTATAGCTAACATTTACTTTTTGTCAACCATGAACTTACTGTTCTTTTAATAATATAGAATACAGTACATTTTTATATAAAAGTGTACTGTTTGAGATATTTATATAATTTGTTTTTAGAGAAATTATGAGGACAAATAACCATTGAAAGCACTAAAATAATCTCTTGTCAATTTATTCAGAAGTGTGAATCAGTTTTAGAGCCAGCTTGATGTAGTAGTTAAAGACACAAGAGTAGAAACTAGGGAGATCATGAGTTCTAGTTCTGCCTTAGGAATGAAGCCAGCTGGGTGATTTTGAGTCAATTATTCTCTCTCAGCTCTAGGAAAAAGACAGCGGCAAACCACTTTGTAAATCTTACCAAGAAAACTTCAGTGGTTTATATGCAATCAGGACTGACTCAAATGCATTCCCCCCAAATGATGGTGAAAGGGTTTAGTGGAACTGTTAGAAAAGCGTGCAGAGGTTTACAGTTTTAAAAGCAGAAATATATACATATGAAGATGTATCATGCCTATCGTACTACTGTGTTCCTTCTCATGTAAAGCAATGTTATCCTAAGTACAGGACAAAAACAGGATTTCTGTAACAAAAGAAATAAGAGGCCGATGATAAGAGAAAGGAATAGGAAGTCTAACTAAATGTAATTTATGCAAATCCATTGTATGTTTCTTTTTATAGTATTTCTAATATTGTAAACTATTGTTGCTTCTACTTTAACCATAGATTGCCTCACCCATCGTCTTTTCTTCCTTAAATATCTCACGTTTCTTTCTTTCTTTCTTTTTTGAGGATCTCAAGAACTATACCTTTCTCAGTCTTCATCCTCCTTTCTTCATGTATTTGTTCTGCAATGTGATCCTCAATCATTTTTTATGTGATCAAATCCTTGTAATAAAATACATTTATTTTACCCCAGTATTTTGCTTCTGTATTTTCATTCAATATCAATTCATTCTTGACTATCTCTTCTAGTTTTGCCACATACATTCAATATGTAACCCATTCCAATCACAATGAAATTAAGATCATGTTTCACTTGACATAACTAATACCTACTTCCATATAATAGTGGGCACAAATTTATTTTAAAGTACTCATTTCTGCTTCTTTCATGAAACATTGTAGCAGATCATATTCTGTTCGCTAGCTTTCTATCAATGATTTGTACATGTTAAAATTTCTCTATTAGTTTTCCCATCTGTAGTAATCATTCTTCCAATTTACACAAATTTATCTCCTGGCTCCATTTTTTATTTTTTGGCCATTTATCTGTTTTTGCAATCCATTTTTCCTATAGTTTTTGCATTCACTATTGTTACCTTTAATTTTGTACAAGGAACAATGTATGTATTCTTGCCATCAATCATGAATACAATCTTCATTCTTTCTTCTATTAGGTGGCTTATCCTCTGTCATTTCCTTGCAAAACATTTTTATTACCATCAAAATCACTCTGCCTTTCTTTGCTTTTTGAAAATTTTAATTGTGCCTTGCTCTTTTTAACTATATTCTTTGTAATTTTTTTCTTCATATACATTATACAATATTTTTCTCCTAATTTTAGCTATCTTTTCATTAATGTAGCAATATTTTCATTAATATTTTCTGTCACTTAATAATTTCATCAAATCCTTTTTCATATTTCCAATAGTGCTATTCTCTATATTTCTTATTATCATGGTTCTAAGTGGTATCTACATCCTCTTTCCAGTTATTTGGTAGGAATAACTCTATTTTTTTTTCTTTTTAAAAAGGATATATACATTCTCCCTTGCTTGATCTTTCATTTTTTCCATTTTTCTTTTCCTTCCATATCTACTTCCCCTGAAACTTTCCTCCCAAAATGCCCTATCTCACACAGAGAATCTTTTATCAGTCTTTTACCTTCATTACTTTTATCGAGTTATGTGTATGGATTACTAAACAATCTGAGCCACCAATTCAAAGCAAAATGAAGTTTTTCTAAGAAATATTAGGTCACCATTCTCGTTCATTTTTTGGTCTCCAAATTACCAGGTATTATTTGTCTAGTCTCTATCTCTTCCTACTAATCCATTCATATCATTTACAACTTTTTTTAAAAAAAAAATCAGAATTATGTACAGTTTTGCTCAAACTCATCTTCCTTTATCATTCATTGGAGCATAACACTATCATCAATCTATGAATTTATATTTCTGCATGTACCCACAATGCTCTAGGTCTAGGATGAAGTACTAATTGATACTTTGTCACATAAATTTTATTACATTATAGGAAAAGTCGCATTAATTTGTAATAAAATCCCAAATTCTACAGTTGGCTCTATGCTCATGAAACACATTTTTCATACCCAGTCCCACATTCAGATACTACTTTCCTATATAATAGATAGATAGATGATAGATAGATAGATAGATAGATAGATAGATAGATAGATAGATAGATAGATAGATAGGTGATAAATACCATTGTATATCATTTTGGCATTTTTAGAAAGCATCATAGACAGAAATATTTTGTTGGAGCTTTCTGTCCTATGAATGTGACATCATAGAAAATTGGGCATTTCATGGGCAGGCATATATAGGCATATGTATGTTTTCCTAACATGTATGAGAGGGACAGAGACATCAGCTCCATGAGAGGACATACCTGTAAAAATAAACATTGATGGGACAAATAGGACAAATATCATAAAAGATATGATAGAAAAACCACAGGGAAAAGTAAATAAAGATGGGAGAAGAGAATTGCAGAAGATAGAAAGGGAAGCAGGCATATATAGGGATAAAGAAGTGATAACAGTACTGTAAAGGATAATATTTGTAGCTCGGTTGAAATTAGGGTCCTTGGTGCTCTCTGAGTTTGGTTATTTTCTTGCAGATGTTTCACTACTCAGACTAGATAACATCATCAGCACTGATGATGTTAACTAGTTGGATAGAGAACTAGAGAAATCAAAGATTCCTCATATAGAAGTGAGTAAGAAGACAAGGCTCAACTTTCCTATTCAATTGATTTAAAAATAGTTTAGTTTACTTGGAAGCAAATCCGTTTCTCATAAAAACTGGGGAATGGAAGATCATGCACACTGTAGATTCTGTTATTGCAGAATTCTCAGTGGGAAATTGGCAGATAGTTCTTTCTTCCTAAATTTTAGTACTGAAAGGGTCCCCAACCCCACACCCAGTGCACTATAGAGTGATTTACTCCATAGATTTATATTAAGGAAGAAAAAATCCATTATCAAAAATCAGCCAGAGAATTTAGGAAAGTGCATACCCACTATCCACTCAAGATGTGTATAGTCTTTATTGAAGAAACAGCCTTGCCTGCTGTTAATCTATTTCCTTATGTAAGGATCCCTATAGTGATAAATTGTCTGGTAAGGCCCGGGCTTCTATATCCTGCAACTAATTTTTAGTAAGAGAAAGTTTTTGTCCCAAATCAAGTCAATAGAGATCCTGCTTTGCTCTTGTTTGGGGGAGATATAGCAATAGCACTTAGACTTACATACTGCTTCACAGTGCTTTACAGTCCTCTTTAAGCAGTTTACTGTTTAGAGAAGGCATATTGCCCCCAGCAATCTGGGTTCTCATTTTACCGACCTCAGAAGGATGGTAGGCTGAGTCAACCTTGAGCCGGTCAGGATTGAACTGTCGAACTGCTGGCAGTCAGCAGTCGCAGAATTAGCCTGTATTACTGCATTCTAACCACTGTTCCACCACGGCTCTTTATAACTTTACAGGCGGCTCAGAAACCCAAGTACAGTGGTATTTACAGACCCTACTTTGGCCATCCTATTAGTAGAAGATAGTTCTTTCAGTGCAGATATAAGAAAGACAGAACAGTGTTGATTCATTAGGATTTAGGTACATCCTTATTTAACTAGAGTTTCTTGGTTATAATATAAAAGCGTAAACGTAAGAATGCAAATTGCTTATAAGGAAATTATACATGAGTCAATTAAGAATGAGTTCTAAATAAAATAAATTGCTGACCATTTGTTAATTGTATAAGCCATCAGGAGCTGTTATTCCTAATCACTGTACAAAGCAGCTGTGTTTTAGAAGATCAAATTTGCCAGATCAAATGTTCTTACAGATTTGAGGTGTGTTTTTATTTCTTTTTTTTTTTTTAGTATTAAAAAAAAATACCAAAAAGGAAGGATTTCTTTACAATCACCTATTAAGTAAGATGCAAATAGGGTAGTAGAATATAGGTCTGCTGTAGGCTACACTAAGTCCAATGTCTACATACAGTAGTTTTACTAATTATAGTTCAGAGGGAAACCAAATCCTGTTCTCTAAAACAGGACACTCTAAATGTCCTGGAGAAACAGCATTAGTTTGTTGATCAGATAGAAAGTACTATCGGTCTATAAGAAAAATGGTTTTCATAATGATTACTCTAAAACAATTAACTAATAAGACATCCTAAAATTTTAGATTCAGCTTTCTATGTGAAGAAAGCATATCCTGAAACATAAAAGCATTCTATACAAAGGTGATTGTTAAATCTTGATGTGAATAGTTTTCCATTTCAGTCACTGGCTTTTGATAGGTGTAATGATGATTTATTACAAAATAATTAATGTAAAGGTTGGAAGGGACCTTGGAGACCATCCTGTTCAACCCCCTGACTTTGCATGAATTCATTATTATAGCAGCTCTGACAGGTGGCAGTTCAGCGTAAACAAATACTTCCAGGAGGCTTTCACCACTTCCCATGGTGGTTAAACTTCTTTTACCATTAGGATATTTTTTCTGATGTCATCCAGTAATCTTTCCTTGTAGGTGTGAAGCCGTTATTTCTTGTCCTGTCTTCTAGAATTTTCTGAATAATTATGCACAGACTTCCGTAGGATACTCTTCCAGATAAATGAAGACAGCTATTGTCTGTTCCAATACCCTTCTCTTCTCTAACTGAAATATACCCAACATGTTCAATCATTATTCATACATTTTTCCTTCCAAGTCCCTTATAATTTTTATTGCTCTCTTCTGGACATGGTACAATTTGGCACTATCCTGCCTGAAATGTAGTACCTAGAAATAGGGGTGGTTTGATCAAAACTTTTATACTTGATGAAAATACTGCATCTTTATGATGTACTTGTGGCAATAAAATCAAAAAGTTCCCTGCATGTGAACTGGAATAATTGATTTATATTCACTGTCTTACCACTACTCATGATTTAAAAGCCTTTTATTATTAGCTTGTTATGTAACTTAATTAAAACATACAAAACAGAACATAAGAATCATACCAATATTTATTTAATCTGGGATCTTGTTTCTCTCAAAGTGACCATGAAAGTATATCTAATGGAAGCTCACAAGCAGAACAGGGTAATAGCCCTCTCCTGTTTGGTTTTTTTCCTTCCCTTGGGACTGGTAATCAGATGCATGTACCACATAGTCATTGATAGCCTTATATACCTTATTTTTTGGACTTTAAGACGCACTTCCCCCCCCCCCAAAGTGGGTGGAAATGTCTGTACGTGTTATAGATCGAATGTTGCCAAAGCCCCACCCATCCACCAATCCCTACTCTTTGACCTCTGCCTCCCAGCAATTTGCCTCCTTGCAGCAAACAGCAAACAGCCTGGTCAGCTTCAGCACAGCCTGATTTAGTAAGAGCAGCTGATTGGCGGTTAGATCTGTTTTCCAGAATACCATCAATCAATTGTTCCAGGCTGTGGGGATCGCCGCCACCCATCAGCAACGTCATAGCCCATCACCGCTGCCACCACGCCCCCAATTTTTTGGCCTCCACACAGCCCATTTTCGGCCACGTATCCTGTTTTTGGCCTGTTCCAGGCGGCGGGGATAGGCAGCAGTGGTGGTGATCCCCGATGCCTGGAGGCCAAAAACTAGGTGTGCGGAGGCCAAAAATGGGACACACAGAGGCCAAAAATGGGGCACACAGAGGTGTGATAGGTGGCAGCAGCGATGGGTAGCGACGGCACCGATGGGCAGTGGTGATCCCTGCAGCCTGGAACAGCTGATTGGTGGTATTCCGGGAGGCAGATCCAACCGCCAATTAGCAGCTCGTACTAAATCAGGCTGTGTTGAAGCTGACCAGGCTGTTTGCTGTTTGTTGCAAGGAGGCAAACTGCTGGGAGGCAGAAGCAGAGGCAGATTTTTTTTTCTTGTTTTCCTCCCCAAAAGCTAGGTGCATCTTATAGTCCAAAAAATACTGTAACTTTGTGTAACTCCCTTTTGAAATGGAGGCAACATGGTGGCTCAGCAGTTAAGACACTGGGCTTGTTGGCTGAAAAGCCAGCAGGCAGGTTCAAAACCCATGTTGACAGAGTGAGCTCCTCACCTTGCCCCAGCTCCTACTAAACTAGCAGTTTGAAAACATGCAAATGCGAGTAAATGAATAGGTACCACTTCAGTGGGAAGGTAAAAACGCTCCGTGATGTCATGCTGGCCAGTTCAGTCTGGAAATGTTTTTCAACAGTGCTAGCTCAATGGCTTTGAAATAGAGATGAGCATTGCTCCTTATAGTTGGCAATCACTAGCTGAGTAAAATCCACAGGGATTCCTCTTTTGAAATGGCTATACTATTTAGCTTTATTAATATAAAGGCTTACCTTTTAAAGATGATGAGTTCTACAGTATAGCCGCACAGTGTTTCTATTCTATTCTGAAATGAGACTTGGGATTAAGTAGTAGCATGAATGCAGTACTCATTGGTGACTCATTAAAGTCCTTTTTTCAGGATCTATTTCCACAATAGCCACACAACTCTGGAAACAGATGCACTTGCTTTAATGAGTGACTATAAAGGTTGTATTTGTGATCTTGTGGATTCCAGTGCATTTTTTTTTGTACTAAACTCAAATCACTGTGGAGCCCTCTGCCCCACTTCTATTTCAAATAATTTAATTGGCTGCTCATCTATCTTCTTTAAATACTATAAGTTTAGGTATTATATATCTGTTTTGGAGTGGACAAAGAGGATTCTCAAGCAGTATCTGGATATGATTGTGTACAATTATTTCTTGCTATTCTGATTTATTTCCCTTTCCTGAGAAATCCTTCCTCCATTTGTTATTTAATTTTAATTTCCTTGACATAATGAATATTTTTAACAATTTTTGCAACATTATTTTTCAAATAACTAACTTATTTCAGAACAGATTATTTATTGGTTTATTTGTTAATTCATCAATTAAAAACCCATTAAATATTTGGTCCTAATATGGATTAGTTGTCACTTTTTAATTACTGAATTTCTGTTACAGCATTTGTCTCCAGCTCTAGACTAAATTAGCATCAAAACTTTTGTCTTTCTTCATTTAATAATACATCAAGCATTTAGCTAAACTCATTGCTAAAAAGATACCATTTAAAATACTGAACTCTTTAAAATATTACTATGGATTATATACAATCTCACTGACATTTTAAAAAACACTGCAGAATCAATATTTTGGTGCCATCTTGCCATCAGATCATTTTTTATATTTTATATTGGACAGTAATGTTATCAGTTTTCCTGAGGAATCTCTAGGATATTGCCTCTTCTATAATCTGACTAAACAGATTTTCCTTTCCAGGGATAGAGCCATCCTGCTTCCCACATTAGCCCTACCTAGAGAGAAGAATATTTAGAACAGGCAGGAGCTCTTGAGCCTGGCTATATTTTAAATTAGTAACAGTTGTAAAATGAATCTGGCTTCCCCACTGACTTCGCTTGTCAGGTCACAAAAGGTGATCACATGACCCTGGGACACTGCAACTGTTATAAATATGAACCAGTTGCCAAGCGTCCAAATTTTGATCACATGACTATGGGGATGTTACAGTGGTTGTCAGTCTGAAAAAATTGTCATAGGTCACTCTTTTCAGCGTTGTAACTTTAGATAGTCACTAAATAAGTTGACTTAGAATCTAAGTCAGTACTTAGAATCTAAATCTGGTTTTGAATGAGTTTATACAAAATATTTTATCTTTATTATTTTCTATTTAGCTTCTGCAAGTCTTGGTAAAAGACATCTAACAATGAATTATCTAAAATTGTAGACTCACTTAGAAACAATCAAAATAATCTCCTAATAGATTGTATTTTGAATTTAGGAACAAATCAATGTTAGTAATATAGAGTAAATAAAAATGTTTGCATACAGAACATACTTAAATAGTAACTGTTCTTTCTGCTTGTATTTGTATGATACTAATGTTCTATTATATGTCTCTGAAATTTCAGTGAATCCAAATTTATTGTATATGCATAATATTGCATCATATAATTTTAATACTATATAAAATAACTTACTTTAAGATTGATAAATTTCATGATGCATTGACTGTCCTTCTAACCACTTAGATAAATTAGACAATTGCGTACTTGTTTTCTTTAAAATAAAACAATTAAGGAGATCAAATTTGAGCTGTTGCTTTTTAAGACTTGAACATGAACTAGAAGAACTGAAAACAAACTGGGATTCTCAAGTAGCTCGGATATCCAAGGAGACAGTTTCAAAGAATTTACAGATTCAAGCACAGCAAGAAGAGATAGTAAAGCTGAAAGCAGAGGTGGTTGCCTTATATCAAGATATTGAAAGGTGAATTATTTTTCTTATTAAACCTTTGATTTTTCAAAATGTTTATTGATAATTAATGTTGGGTTATACCACGAGTGGGTAGTCTTTGACCTGCATGTTGTCCCAGGACCCAGGAGACGTGTGTGCTGGCAGGGTCAAAAAGTCAAGATGGAAGGTATGACAATACAATTGAATATTTTTTTCTGTGCATGTGATGACATGTGTTGAAAAGGGATGGGCTTGCTACCTTTTCTTAACCTGCATGGATGCTCCCCACCCCCCACCCCATCACATTTGCTACCAGCCAGTATCTTGAAATTGATCCACAGAATCTTGGCAACAAAATGGATGAATTTCAGCATTACCATTTTTTTCTCCTTAATAATTAAGGATGGCAATCAGAATAGTTTGCCAGAGGCTTCCTATTCCCTTCCCAACTGTACCTCTGCAAAAAAAAAAAAATCCTGCAAGTGACATTTTTCAAATCAAAAGAGATCCCGGGGGTGGGAGGGAAGGAGGAAAGGAAGGAAGGAAGGAAGGTTTCAGATACTCCCTGCCAGATTCCCACAAACTCAATGGGGAAGCCAGCAAGAAGTCGGAGGTCCCCTGCTTTTTTAATCACCCTTGGTCATTTTGTTTCTCTATTTAGGTCAGGAAATGTCTCTGAAACAGTGACCCAATTGGACTAGTTAATGCTATATGCCAGAGAACTCAAGAGATGAAATGAGAACACTAAGACTGATTGCTTTCATTATGTCATGCTCTGCTTCAATATTCTGATGTTTTTCCTTTCTTAAAACAATAGAATTGTAAGGTCAAAGAAAGTTATGCTGGCCATTAGCTAGTCAACCTCAGAAAACTTCAGATATGCCATGAACACAATTAATCAAGAGTTGGACAGTTAAGTGCTATGATATTAAAATTGGGAATCACTTGGATGATAATATCATCAAGGGTGAATAAGGACATCTAGAAGGCTAATGTGAGTAGCTGTGGTATATGGGATAGAAAATCAGTCTAGATTTGAGTAAACACAAGTTTTTAATCCTACTGAGCCATGAAGCATGCAGGATAACCTTAGATGACTCACTGCACTTCAGTCTAACTAGTATCTCAGAACTGCTGTGATGCTATAATGATGGATGAGCGTAAGAAACCATGTGAACTACCTGGAGAGATTGTGTAACATGCAAATAAATTGCTATTTTGAAAAGAAAAAAAGCTTCAAACCTTTTATTGAACTTTCACACATTATATAGTATACACTGTCATTTAACTTTACGTACTATAAATGCAGATTCAATTTTTTTGTGTGTATTTCACAGCATTGCCATATTTTTGCAACATTCAATTTTCTTCCATATTTTATCTACATGAATATTTTTGTATTTCGTCTTTTCATTTCAGTTTTGAAAGTTTAGGTTACTTGGTATACTATATGTTTCTCACTATCAATAAAAGTATAGAATTGTTCTTATAAAAATAAACTTAATGAGTGATATAAGAATTTTTGTCAGCTTGCAAAAAGATGTAAGTCATTAATTTTCACTTTGCAAGTTCAGTTGCTACTGGACTGGAATAATTTGTGTTAGGGAACAACTGTTTTAAAGCGTTTTTAAAATGCATTGTTCTTATAGCATTGTAAACGTTAACTTCTTAATTAATATTTAAGTGATGTCTTTTCTTTCCCTTGTATTAGATATAAGCAACAATTCTCACTTGCAATAGAGAAAGAAGAGAGTTTAGAAAGAGCTAAAGTGCAAGGAGAACTGGAATGGCAGCGGCGATGTGAGAATGCTGAAAGGAATCAATATCACAAATCAGAGGCTCTGATACAGAACTTGTCAACAGCTAGGGACCAGGTCAGCATTTCTAGCAGCTAAGCAGAGGGTATTAACAGAGACATATTTCATGATGGAATATTAGATGCTTTTGGTTTAATGCTTCTATGCTTTTAACAAATACATCAGATGTTCCATTTTACTGACAGGATTAGTGTTTTCTCACTGTAATTTATTCTGTCTGCTTTGACCTGTAGCAGGTGATTTATTTTTTAATAATTTTATGTATAGTTGTAGGCAACATTGCTAGATTTCAATTTAAGATTTGAAAACACTTCCCAGCAAGATTGTCTACAGATATGAGTAGAGCATCATTTTGATACTAGTTAGAGAAAATTGCAGCTTAGTTGGTTACAGCTTTTAAGTAGCAAGACCTGTTCTATACTAGAAACAAGTCTTTTTCTCTCCACCTATATTCTTTTAAAATAGGTCCAAATTGAAATAGATGTTGGAACTTGAAAAGCAATAGGTGCTGACAGTGAGCCATTTCCATGATTGAATGCTGAACATCTGAAAATATAATGTGATGTCAGAGTCTAGCTTTATTTTTATTAATTTATTTTTACATTGTGAGCTGCCCAGCATCATCTGTAGTTGGGTGGCATCTACTTTGAATAAATAAATTAAATTATATTTATTAATTTAAATACAATTAATTTATTAACAACATCTTAAATTTGTATACGAGTTAAAGATAATATCCATAAAACGCATAAACCATACACTGACCACAAAATCCAGTATCAGAATGAGCAGCACTCCCATTGTTCATAATAAATTAAACTGTGGAAAAGCTGTTTTGACTACATTCTAGGACGGGGTGTCAAACTCATGGCGTCACGGCGTCGTCACGTGATGTATCGCGAACTTTTTCACTAAGCTGGATATGGGCATAGCACATGCCTCTGGCCCGCGGGCCCTGAGTTTCACACCCCTACTCTAGTGTACAGTTAGTGGGAGCCTGTTTGGTCCTCCAAAGGTTAACATTTCCATACTAATGCCTAAATGCCAAAATAGAATATTTTTTTTAAAAAGTACCTAGAAGCCTCCTGATAGATCATGTATTATCTACAAACCTGGGGTTATACCGGCATTGGCAACTCTCATACTGTATATTTTGCCACTATATTCTGCACCAGCTGCAGCTTCCATGTAGTCTGCCAAGCCAGCCTATATGTAGTTCATCACAGTAGTCAAAATGGAGAATGGTAAGGCCATCGGTAAGTTAGCAGAGCACTTTGATCTAGAAAAGTCTGATTTTTTTTTCCTTCATAGGCCTTTCTGTAGGATTTGGGAGTGAATTTAATTTTACTCCAAAGATTAAATTTTGTATATGTACAGGTAGTCCTCCACTTGTGATCATCAATGAGCCTAGAATATTGGTCATGAGTTGTGGAGGTCATTAAGCAGGACTTCACCTGGCCAGGCTTAGTTTTATGACCTTTTGTGCAGCATTTTAAGTGAACCTGTTTTAATAATGGGAATTTTTTTGCCAGACACTGGAAGTAAATGATGGAAAGCAGCAAAAAAAATGCTGAAAATCACAATTATGTGACCATAGGATGCTGCAAATGGCTGTAAATGTGAGTCACTTGCCAAGTGCCCAAAATGCAATAATGAGATCAGGGGGCGCAGCTGTCAGAATTCCGGAACCATTTTATAATTAACTCTGAGGAGGTCTGTTGAACGATCACCAAGTGAATGGTCAGTGAGGAAGACCTGTAATGGGATGTCAGAGGTATAAGAAGATAAGAGTGAATCTTTCAAAAACTCTTATTGAGTTGCTTTAACTTTTTTATAGGCTACTGCTGCACTAAAAGAAAAGGAAGAAAAATTGCATGGATTAGAGGTACTGTTGTCTACTATAACTCTTGAAAGAGACCAAGCTTGTCAGCAACTTCGCTTGCTAAAAGAGAAACAGGTTGGAATTACTTAATATTATTTATTGAATAGAGCTAAAGTTATAATCAGTATTATTCTGTGGGAGAAAACAAATATTTAATCAAATTATTTGATTGCATTAATGCAGAAATTTTTTGGATATTTCTCATTAAAATTGCATTTCATATGACAAAACGCTTTCATGAAATAATTTCTATATAAAATAGGTTGTCTTTTGTTTTTCTATATGAATTTACAAATGGTTTGCTGCATATTCGGCCATGCAGATGGTACCATGTTAGATTGGCTAATATTATACGAACGAACTGGACCAAACCCAATAGAATAATACTAATTTTGATAAGAATAAACATGTACAAAATATCTGTTTTGAAAAATTCAAACCTATAGCAGTTACTTAATAACCCTAACTGGGTCTGGAATTTCCATTGATAAAGCAAAACGGTCATTAGGCAAAATATCACATGACCACATAGCTTAGTAGGGGCAGTTCTGGTAGTCCCAGTTGCAGACGTTAGCTAAGGATGTCTGATATGAATATACACTCAATTATACCCTTTATTCTTTAATCCTAACATTATGACTCTTAACATAGATTCACAATTCTGTAATTTATTCCAGCTAGTGGAGTTTGGAATTCAAATAAGAACCATAATCAAATGTAGAAAACCTTTCATAAATCACATGAATAAACCATCAAACTGAAATGAGATTGACTTGCAGGAGGTTTGTGATGAGATCTATTCCACCTGTATCCTAGTCAGTAGATGGTCCTGGTTCCTTTAAAAGTATTGCTTTGGTTGGCTCGGAGGAGTTGTCATTCTGATTTGATTTATCCATCTTCTCAGTCATGACAAGAGCTATTGATAAACCAATGTAGAGTACTGTAATCTCAGGTTTTAGGATATAACAATGCTGCACCTAATATAAAACACCTTAATTTAGCTCCCTAAATGATCCTTTCTGGGTGGGACACTAACTGGAACCCTTCTGCACCCCTTTCCTGACATTAGCGTGGCAGAAACCTATGTAGACAGAGAGGCAGGGAGCTGACTAGTCAATAGCAGAAAGCAAAGTCTGGATTCTCCAAAACTCTAAAAAAAATGGAGAAGTTTCTTCTCCATGGAAGCATTCAGGGATAGGATTATCAACAAAATCAAACTCTTTGGATTCTCACAGTCCAAATCAAGAATTCAAAGTTAACTCTCAGAACAAAATAACAAATTAAGGAAGCAAATGTGTCTGCCATCAGCAGTTTGAGGTTTTTTCTGGTTTTGCATCAACAGTCTCAATAATTCTTTATAGCAGGGGTGAAATGTAAAATTTGTTACTATTGGTTCTGTGGGTATGGCTTGGTGATGGGGGGTAATGTGACTGGGTAGGCATGGCCAACTTTTTTTTTTTTTACTTTTAAAAGCATTTTTTCTACAACCTTAAGAGGTTACAGAAAAAAATGCTTTTAAAAGCCTCTGACGATCAGGCAACTCAGCTGGGATCGCCAGAGGCTTTTAAAGGCATTTTTTTTCAACAGCCTCTTCGGCTGAAGAGGTTGTAGAAAAAATGTTTTTAAAAGCCTCTGACGATCCCAACTGAGCCGCGCGATCATCAGAGGCTTTTTTTTTTACTTTTAAAAGCATTTTTTTGGCTGAAGAGGTTGTAGAAAAAATGCTTTTAAAAGTAAAAAAAAAAAGCCTCTGATGATCGTGCAGTTCAGCTGGGCATGGGGGGGGCAGGGATTTTTGCTACCAGTTCTTTGAACCACCCACTGCCATCACTACCAGATCAGGAGATCTGGTCTGAACTGGGAGTATTTCACCCCTGCTTTATAGCCTCGGTCGTGAGCCCATCCTTTCCTTTGAGTAAAGCTTTCCAGTATGAGGAATCAGCTGTCTTCAGGGCCTAGACACTGAAAGTACAAGCTGGCACAAAATGAGGCAGCATGAATGGTCCCTAGGGCATGATAAACCACTGCTGTGCAACTTGCCGGTTTGCTTCCAGTCCAGTTCAAGGTATTGGTTATCACATTTAAAGGTCTTTATGACAGAGATCCACGTTACCTCAGGAAATTTCACCCCAATGGGATTGTCACACCTCATCCAGCAGAAGAGACATGCTCTGAATCCCATTAGCTAGGGAGATACAATGGGAGGGGTGTCTCTGCAATGGCTCCTGCCTTTTGTAATATCATATCTCTTAAGTTGAATTTCACCCCATCATCTTAGCCTTACAAAACAGTCTGAAAACCCTGCTTTGCTGACTGGCTTGGGGCCCCTATTGCAGTGTCCCATTTTGGAGGTGGCTAGTAGACTAGTACAAGATCTCATCCCTACCCTGTCTGTGTGTTGGTTCTTTTTATCTGTTTTACTATTAAAAGATTTAATTTTTAATGTCTGATGTCTTAATACTGTACTTGTTTTAGTCTGTTATTTGTGACATTGTAAGTTACCCAGTGTCACTTGGTAGAGAGATGGGCAGCATATTAATTAATTAATTAATTAAATAAATGTGCTGTGTTCCTCCGAGCAGCATACAGGCATGGGAGAATTTATGTATACAAGCCTGGCAAGAAGAGGAGGCTTCTCTTTGTCCTCCTCTGTCTCTCTCAACCTTCTTCATCTACCCCTTTTGTCAGAGCAACCATTTAGCAAGCACTGAATCCTCAGGCACATATCATCTCTAGACTCTAGAGCTGTGGCTTGTTCACAAGGAAGCTAATGTTTTCCTTCACCACAAATCCTATAGAACATGGATGTCAAATTCAAGGCCTAGTGGCCAGATCTGGCCTGCAGGGCGCTTAAATCTGGAAATAGCAAAGGACCAGCCTGTGATGCCTCTAGCAGCCAAAATGGGGCATGGGAGGCCACGGGAACTCCCCGTCCCATTTTTGGCCTGGATGGCCTCCTGCAGCACTCTGCTGGCCAAAACGGGATGCAGGGGGTGGGCACACATGCACCCCCATGTGCCCCCATGCAGCGTTTTGGCCAGCAATGTGCTGCCGGAGCCTATCCAGGCTGAAAACATTTTGGTTTGCAGGGTGCTGCAGCAGGCTGTCCTGGCTGAAAACGTTTTGGCCGGCAGGGAACTGCAAGATGCGTCTGTCCCATCTCCCACTCTCCCCATCGTCCCTGGCTGGCCCGCAGAGGAGAACTATAATGCTGATCCAGTCCTCGAAGAAATCCAGTTTGACACCCCTGCTATAGCAGAACTAATAAAATACTTTACAATGCAAGACAGAAACATGTATACTTTGGGGGCAGTTGTCTGTGTTTCCTAAATATAAAACTGTTAATATGATCTTGAAAATCCTTTGACCCTTAAGCAGAAATCATACTCTGGGAATGCAGATTTGCAATTGTATTTTGTATGAGGAAAAACGAATTAGACCTTGTAGAACTGTAAAATACTGTTTTTGACTGCTGGAAAGCATTTCCTGCTTTTAGGGAATTTGCATGAAGCCAGGTGTATCACTGGAAAGAAAACAATGGCAAATTATTTCAAAAATGTCTTCTTAGGCAGTTACTTATTTAACCATTGCTAGCAATGATATTATTTGTATTATTTATGGCTTTATTTACAGTAGGTTGCTTCCATAGTGATTTTATGAATGCTTTCAGCTTAAGCACTGAGGTTCTTCAATTGGTCAGATGAAGTAATGCATTAAAAAACAAAAGGAATGGATGATAAATAGCACAATGAAAAAAAGGCAGGATAACTGAAATAAAACTTTTCCAAATTATTACATTAAAAAGATCTTTAAAACATTTTAAAGATTCAGTGTCTAATTTTAATAGCATATAATGCTGGCAAATTGTAGCAGCAAATTGTGCTGCTGAATTTTGATAGCAACTGAGGAGGGAGATCTAGAGAAGACACAGTAACATTGGGAATTGATTGGTGATTTGCCCATCCCTAGGCTAGATAATTGCTGGCTTTGGCTATTTTTAGGATTACATCAATATGGCATTGTGGCTACCTTTGAAAGGTTTTATATTTCCTGAAAAAGGCTGCAGAAAAATAACTTTTGATTATTTGTGGAGTCATTTTCACTACTCTTTGTCCTTGAAGATTGTATTGCGTGGGTAACTGGCTTTTAACAGTTTATGATATACAGCCAGAAATAGAATTAGTCCAATAATTCTTTGCAAATTTTTCCTTTTACATCATTTAGTAGATAAAGCTAGTTAGCTATGAGGTAACACTTTTCTCCTAAGAAGGTATAGAGGAAACATATTTCCCTATACAGGAATCTTTATAAGTTAGCTTTTTGAGGAATTGCTTAGTCATTTCTTCTGAATAAAAACACTGTTGTAAAATGATGTTGGTACCTTTATCCTCAGGGAGATTTTCTGTGGATGTGTATGATCTGCATCAAAAGGAAGATCAATGCAAAGAGTAACTGAATTATTTTATGGTATAAGTAAGGTAATTATAGAGAAATATATCATAATAATTAAACACAAAAGGCCAATAAATATTACACAGTGAATTTTTAAATTAGCATTTAAAACACAGAATTATAAAGTTGAAAGGGGTTATTTAGGCCAACACATTTAAACTTTAACTCAATGCAGGAATCCAATTTCAAACATCCTTGACATTTGCGTTTAATAAATTGTTTCTTAGACTTTTTGGAAATCAAGTATACTGTATATAATAAGAACTCAGTCTTCCTATGCAACCAGTTTTATTGTTAGATGGTTATAATTAGGATCTTAAGACTTAAAAAACAGACTGATATTCTTTGTATTAGCGCTTAAGAAATATTATGATATATCCTCTCAAGTGTCTTAAAATAACATGTCAATTTTTAGAAATCATCTTTCAAAACCATCATACTATGATGGTTGGGGGGGGGCAGGTTTCTAAAATCTGAAATCTGTAGTTGTGTGAATCTTTTGTTAGAACCAGTCAAATTAACATGAGGGTGTAAAAGCTTTCACATGTAAGCTAAAAATCTAACACATTAACATGATTCATTGGTTTTTTTATCATGTTGCATAAGATGTCTCTTTTTAATTACCAAACTCACACAAAAGTTTGTGTGAGCAAATACTTAACATTGCTCTGTGTTGTCAAAATGTTATTACCATTTCCAACTGTTAAATCAGATTTAAGATTCTTCACAGTATATGAACCACAATAGAAATATTACTGTATTTCAGAATCTTGCCAATGTTTCTAATACTCTATTTGCTTTTGTCTTTTAGAGAAATATTTTTTTCGTTGCTAACACCAATTTGATATATACTATCAAACATATTGAGACTGTTTTGAATCTTAAAAAACCTTATGCTGCACTCTAGTGGTTGCCCAGTATTTATTGTTTTAAAAAGTACCTTCTTTGAAAAGAGTTCAGAAGCAGAGATTGAAAAATACTTAGTTACAGAATTTTTAGACAGAGAAGGTCATCTAAGAAAATGATAAATGATATTTCAGGATTGAAAATGTACTGCTGATGTACATTTGGAAAGATACACTAATATTGAATATATGGACTTTTGTTTAGATTTCATTCACAACTTAAATTTTTTTTTAAAAAAATAATTTTATTTCTTTAAAAAAAATACAAACAAAAAGTTTATCAATAAACAGATCACGGTGAGAATCTTACTCAATACATTACATTCAGTCCAAATATACAAATAAGAAATAAAAACTAAACTAACATTGTCCTCTTTTTATTCTATTTTTTAACCAAACATACCATAGGTCCCAACATTGGAAATATGCGGAGTCTTTTTGATCTCTTAAAATTTTAGTTAGCCTATTGGCTTCTGCGCATTCCATAATTTTCCCTAAAATCATATCTTCAGACGGTAGGTCTTTCCCTTCCAATTTTGGGCGAGACATATTCTAGCTGCAGTTGTGATATAAGCAATCAGATACCATTTGTTAGTGCCTATTTTATCTGGCCTAATGTTTAATAAATAAAATTCAGGTTTCAATTGTAGTTTATATCCAGTAATTTCTAACAATCACCTCTGAATAAGTTTCCAAAATTCAATTACTCTGGGACAGGTCCCCCATACATGGAAATCTGTACCTAGCTCCCCATACTTCCAGCACTTTGGGGAGAGTCCAGGAAACATTTTGGATAATCGGGCAGGAGGAAGGTGCCATCTGTATATCATCTTGTACAAATTTTCCTTATAAGTGGTTGCCATCAAAAATTTCAATTGTCTAGACCAAATTTCTTCCCATTTCATCAAATCAATTGAGTAGCCAATATTCCTCCCCCAGGCAGTCATCGAGTCTTTAACAATCTCGTCTCCTATCCAACGGCTTATTAGAAGGTTATAAATCTTAGCTAGCATTTTTCTTCCTTCCCTAATATGATCTTATCTAACTCCTGCAGTGTCATATCGATACCTCCTTCTCCTTCTCCTTTTTATATTAGGAGTTAATCTGAGCATAGGACCACTAGTCCAATTCCGTTCCCTGCAGAGCTAATTCAGTTCTTGTTTTTAAACAGCCTTGGCTATTAAGCAGCGATAAGGTAGATGTTTTTCTTTATTATATAGCGAAGTATATATTATGGCTTCTAACGGGACCAGCCAAGAGGGGGTCAGAAAATAAAATTTATCTTTAATTTTCCTCCATGTTTCAATTAAAATATTTCTTAAATAATGACCTGCAAAGCTCGTATTTTTTTTACCCTATCTTGCCAAAGGAAATAATGCCAACCCTGCTGCAACCCCAAACCTTCCAGAATCAACAGCGGTCTCCTTCTCAGCAAAATCCAATCCCTATCCCAAACTAAATTTGCAGCCTGATAATAATACTCCCATTTAGACAAACCAAATCCCCCTCTACCCTTCACCTCTTGGAGCATTTTAATTTTAATTCTAGGTTTTTTATTCTGCCAAATAAATTTAAGAATACATTGATTTAATTTTTTAAAGGATTTATTGTCCAATCTAGCTGGGGCTGTATAAAATAAATATGTCCATTTTGGAAGGATATAAGATTTTATGGCCGCAATCCTGCCTAACAGAGATACCTGCAACTTCTTCCAATTCTTTAGATCTTGTTCTGTTCGTTGCAGAAGTTTAAAATAATTGTCCTGCTTGATAGTTGAACATTTAGCAGATAGTAGGATGCCTAAATACTGTACTTTTTAACAATTTGGAATCTCAAATTCTGTTCTATTTCTTTCCCCTGATTTGTTGTCAAATTTTTAATTAAGACCTTGGTTTTTTCCTTATTTACTTTTAGGCCCACCACAGTTCCATATCTTTCTAATTCATAAATTAAGTTCGGGCCTGATACATTACTTTGGGGGGTAATTTTGTCTCTATTACTATACTCTATTATTAATTTCTAAGTATATTTGATTTGACATGTGACATTTAATTTCCTGGAAAATATTTCTCCTATACTGATTAATGAGGTTGCATTAAAAGCTATGTTGTCCATTGTTTGTCTATTTCAATATTATCTAATTTGCTTGACAACATTCTGCACAGAACTAGGCAAAATTTTGTCTCCATCTTGGAAGATGAGATCCATTTAAATAGAAGTGTCAAGAATAGGTGATATATGCAACACAAGTTGAGAGAGAATTCTTTCTAAAATTTGCAAGTGAATTTGTGTTGATTAATGCTCTGAATCATAAATAAATCCTTATAACCCAATAAAGGATTAGCAGCACACTGAAAAATTGGTAAATTTTGCAAACTTAATCTTCATAAATAGAATTGCTGTCATTCATAGAAATTTCCTCTTGCTAAGTTTTCATTGCAGGTAGTCCTCAACTTACAACCATTCATTCGTTCAATGATTGTTTGAAATTACAACAGCGCTGAAAAAAATTGGACTTACACCTGTGTCTGAAGTTACAGCCATTGCAGCATCCCACAGTCATATGATCAACATTAGGACATTTGGCCCACACTTAACAGCCACAGAAGCTCTGCAGCTCCCTTTATCTGCCTATCTCTTTTCCCAATCTATACCCTTTTTGCTGCAGTGTACAACAGCACCCAAAGGGCAGCAATGGGGCTGAAGTAGAGGCCAGTCTGAGAAATATGACCAACCATGTCAGCACCTCAGCACCCTTCTGCAAAGCCCCAATTGTCCCCACCACCCTGCGCTTCACAGACTTTGCTGTGCCCCACTGACCTTCACCACCTCATATTATTTTCCAAGCCAGTATCCCATTCCCACAGTCCTTTAGAAACCTCCTGGTCGTCTCCAAGTCTCCAAAAAATTGGACGCTGGCTTGGAGAACTTCAGGAGCCCTGCTTCAGAAATCTCATTTGCCAAATTGCATTCAGAAGGTTTCTGAAGCACTGCTGGGCCGGGTGGGCAGCTGAAGTTTTACACTGCACTGCAGCAGTGCTCACACATGCTAGACCTTCCATGGCCTCATCATCCTCTTTTGGCAATCCTGCACTCCTTACCTGGGACTCTGTACACTTAACAGCCCATAATTCTTACTTAAGACTGCAACTGGAAGTGCTGGGATTGCAGTCGCTAAGTAAAGCAGTCACAGGACATCTTGTTTAACCACTTTGCTTAGTGAACAAGATTCTGATCCTAATTGCAGTTGTAAGTTGAGGACTACCTGTACTATAGTTATGTGTATGTGTGTGTCTATATATGAGTGATAAATAGCTAAAATAGTTTCACAGATATTTTTTAAGATTATTAACTATACTGTTCATTTTTTGATGCATATGGCATATCATTAGAATGATTTTACTGGTAATTTTGCTTGCTTCTTTGAATGATTTATTCTATTCTGGAGGGAGGCAGTTTTGATAATTTCCTTAATTTCTTGATTACCCATAGAATACTGTAGGAGTTTCTGAACATTTTCCTCCTGCTGATATCCAGACATTACAGCAGCAGAACAATATCTTGAGGTCTGTTATTGCAGAAATGAGAAAAGAAATGGAAACCCTTAATAATCAGGCAGCTTCCTTTGATGACATCAAAATGAAAATACAAAACGCAGGTATAACTAATTCTGCTGTAGTTTTATTTCCTCCTGGTAACAAAATGGATTTAATTTGCCAAGAAAGGTCTCTATATTTTATAAATTTAAGTCTCCTTTAACAAAAGCTGCTCTTGTGTTTTTTGAAAGATTTTCTTCTTTTTTATTTTTGATACTATGATGATTCCTGACAAAGTCCATGCAGTTTTTTTGGCAAGATTTACTCCTTCATCAGCTGCTTTGTGCCTAAGGTAGGACTAGAATTCAGTCCTGATATCTTGATCACTACACGAAACTGACTCTCTCTTACGTTTACATTCTTCTAAATATTTATATTGTCTGAGGAATCTCATATGAGTAAAGCATACTACCAGATGATTAATTAGCATTTCAGGCTCCAATTTTGAATCCAATTTGAGATCATCCATCACTACAGACTGAGGCATACATTGTATGCTGATGATGCTGTATTTCCACTCTTGATGACCCAGGTGATGCCATGACTGTCCTTTCACGGTGCCTGGAGGCTTTGAGGGCCCAGATGGGGAGCAACAGGCTTCGATTGAACCCTAGTAAGACTGAATGGCTTCGGGTACATGGGGATCCGCAGTCCGGGACTTTGTCATCTTTGATTCCGGATGGGGTTGCACTGCCCCAGAAAGACCTGGTCCACAACTTCTGGTTTCTCCTGGACTTGCAACTTCTGTTCGAGGAACAGGTAGCAGTCACGGCTAGGAAAGCCTATGCATAACTTTGTGTTGTGTGCCACTTGCAGCTTTTCCTGGACCAGGATTCTCTGTCCTCAGTTGTTCAGTCCCTAGTCATCTCACAGCTGGACTATTGTAATGTGCTCTACATGAGGCTACCCTTGAAGAGCATTCAGAAGCTACAGCTAGTGCAGAGTGCAGCAGCATGGGTAGTTTTTGGGGGGGGGCAAGAATGGCCCTCATAAAACCACAACTCCACAAACTTCATTGGCTACAAGTCTGCTTACGGGTGCAATTTGTTGTGGTCCGCTGGTGACCCACCGGAGCTGGCAGCAGAATCGGACAGTGAGGAGGTTAGGGAGGAACATGGGCCAGTGCTGGAGTCTGGGGAAGGTTTGGACAAGGGCTCTGCATCAGAGGCAGAAAAAGGGCCATCTGAGAGGTACGTGCTGCCTCTGGAGCCTCCAGAGTCGGACCTCAGCGAGGCAGAGAAACAGGGGAAGCCTGTTCCCAGTGTGCATATGCACAGAGCTGTCAGAAGGCAAGAACAGTTAAAACAAAAGGGATGACTCAGGAGTAGGGCTTGGAGATGATTGGCCCCTCCCATAAGACTTAAAAGGGGAGCAAAGGCATATGGGCCTTTGCAGGAAGCAATATTGTTAATTCTGTTCAGTTTAAAGTCTGAAGCTCTGTTTGATTCTGGACTGTGTGGCCTTGCCAATTAGGTCTTTGGCAGCATGTCAAAGGAGATAAAGGTGGGTGATTATCAGCCTTATCCCAAAGGACTCTTTACAACTATTTGGGACTCATCTGCGAATGAACAGAATTCACAGCTGTTGCAATAAAAGAGGTTTTTGGGACTACTTGTGTGTTTTACTGACTCAGGAAGCCTAGGTCAGAACACAATTCAAGGTGTTGGTGATCACCTTTAAAGCCCTTCATGGCATGGGTCCAGATTACTTGAGAGATCATCTCACCCTACTGGGATTGGCCCGTACCACTCATGCCGGCAGAAGAGGCATGCTGCAGATATGTTCAGCCCAATTATTCCAGCTGGCAGATCCAGAAGGAGGGCCCTCTCTGCTGTTGCTCCTGCTCTCTGGAACATCTTGCCCCCCCCAATGTGAGGTTGGCCCCAACCCTCCTATCTTTTCATAAGGGCTAAAAGATGTGGCTCTACCAGTCGGCTTGGGGCTCCAGTGGGGGAACAGCACAATGGAGGTGGTTGATTGAGTAATAACAGATCCTACCTCCTCCTCAATCAGCTCCCACCCTCTCCATGTGTCCTTGGTTTTAAGGTTTGATTTTAACTTTTTATGTTTTAACTTAAATGTAACTAAGTCACCCAGAGTTACCCCATTGTGAGATGGGCAGCCAATAAATTTTATAAATAAATAAATAAATAAATAAATAATATGTTCCATATTATTACAGAGAATAGTTAGTACTTTAACTATGTCTTCTCTTATAGCTTTAAACAGGTTATTGAATATTTATCTTTCCATGGTGCTATGTTGTCTTTGAACATGACTTTCTAGTGGAAGGATTCCTGAATATATATTCCTCTGCAAATGTTCCGATAGCTCTTCAAGGATTTTTTACTCATAGATGAGGGATAATAAATCTGTTCCTTACATTGATCCCATATTCTAAGTGTATATTCTCCAGCTCATTTTTTAAAAAATTTCAACTTATATAATTAATTCCAATAATTTTGATCAGTGCTGAATAGATTGATTTGTACATCTGCAGCTTATTATGTAGGCATAATGCTATCTAGTATGTAGCTTCCATATACAAAGTCTGCATTTTGTTTCTATCAGGTGTTAGCAATAAAAAACAGTTCTATTTGTAGAACTCTAAAAAGATAGAAACCCAGGGCTGGAAGGGACCTTTGAGGTCTTCTAGTCCAACTCTCTGCTCAAGGCAGGAGACCTTATACTATTCTGGATAAATGGATGTCCAATCTTTTCTTGAAAATCTCCAGCAATGAAGCACTCACAATCCCAGGAGGAAAGCTTTTCCATTGATTAATTCTTCTCGCAGTCAGGAAATTTCTCCTTAGTTCCAGGTCAGATCACTCTGAAAAACTTCCACCCATTGCTCTTGTGTCGCTCTCAGATGCTTTAGAGAATAAGTCAACCACTTCTTTTCTGTGACTATTTATTTATTTATTTATTTATTGGTTCAATTTATATGCCGCCCTTCTCCGGAGACTCAGGCCGGCTTACAATGCATTAAGCAATAGTCTTCATACTTTTGTATATACCTGCTTAGTAGGGCTTTCACCACCACCACCCCAGCGGTGGGTTTTTTTTTAATACAAATTCAGTTTATTGCCCCCACAATATAGGTCCTCATTTTACCCACCTCAAAAGGATGGAAGGCTGAGTCAACCTGGAGCCTGATGAGATTCGAATTTGCAGTAATAGCAGGCAGCTGGTGCTACTTAAAGTACTTAACAGAACTTTAGTCTGCTGCGCCACCAAGGCTCCATATACTGGAAAACAGCTATCATGTCATCCCTAATCTATCTCTTCCTTAGGCTAAGCATACCTAATTCCCTTAACAATTCATTGTACAGTTTAGCCTCCAAATCTGATGCAGTATTTTAAGTGTGGCTTCACTAGTGCAGTATAGAGCGATACTATCACTTTGTTGATGCAGCCTAGGACTTTTTCGCAGCTGCAGCACACTTCTAGTTCATACTTAAGTGGTAGTCCCTTGGGACATCTAGATCCCTTTCTAATTATTATGGTTAAGCCAGGTAACGCCTATGCCAGCGATGACTAACCTTTTTGCCATCGTGTGCCAAAAGCTGGGGGAGCACGGGGGGGTGTCACGTGAGCGTGCCCACACCCATAATTTTATGTGCCCTGCCCCACGCACGTGTGACCCCCCTGTAACCCCCATTTTTGGCATGAGATGGTATGGTGGCCCCGGTAGGCCCGTTTTTTGCTCTCCCCAGGCTCCAGAGGCTCTAGGAGCCTTGGGAAGACAAAAACAGCCTTCCCCACCTCTTGGAGGCCCTGTGGAGACTGGAAATGGCCCGTTTGCTGACTTCCAATCCCAACAGCAAACGGGCCAGTTCCAGCCTCCGGAGAGCTTTTGGGGGGTGGGAAAGGCCATTTTCGCCCTCCCCAGGCTCCTAGAGAGGTTCTGGAGCCTGGGGAGAGCAAAAAACGGCCCTTCTGGTCCCATCGGAAGTCAGCAAATAGGCTGTTTCTAGCCTTCAGAGTTTTCCAGGGTGGGGTGGGGAAGGCAGTTTTTGCCCTCCCCAGGCACCAGAGCCTCTCTAGGAGCCTGGGGAAGGCAAAAACGGCCTTCCCCACCCCCAGGCCCTCCAGAACCAGGAAACAGCCTGTTTCTCTACTTCCAGGTGTCCCAGAAGGCGCTGATATGGCTCCACGTGCCACCTGTGGCACGGGTGCCATAAGTTCGCCATCACAGGCCTATACTAAAGCTGTACATTTGGTTTTGCCTGCCTAAGTGCAGGACCTTACTTTTCTCACCACTGAACTGCATCTTGCTGGATAGGGCCCAATACTCAACTTTGCCAAGATCTTTCTGAATCTTGAGTCTATCTTCCAAAGTGTTAACATTCCCCACACCCCAGCTTTGTGTTGTCTGCAAATTTGATGAGCTCCCCTTCTATCTCCTCCTCCTCCTTTATTCTTAGGAGCAAATATTAAGATCCTGATTTAGTCATGATCATTGAAACTGCCTCCCCCCAATCAAAGTATTACTCCACTCTTGTGAGAATATATGCTTATTAATTGCAGCAATATTAAAGTCTCTTCTTAAAATGAAATTTAAACTATTCAAATCTAAGCTATCTGCTGTTGGAAATAAAATTAAAATTATAGTTAATCAGTGCCTACCAAATTCCATGTTACTATTTATCTCTTTTTCGTACATGTACATGCATTGTATTTCATATAAAACAAGAAGTATTATAAGTTTCTTGGCTGCCTGACATTTTAAAAAAATCAAATTTTACTGGGCTTTTTTACTATGTGGAATTGAAATTGCTTCTGGAATCATTCTTCCTATCCTAATCTTTAAAAGAATACCAGCAAAAGCTAATTTAGCCAGTTCCTGAAAACCAAATAGAAATAAGAAAATTATTTTATAATATGAAGCTTTTGTAAAAGTATATGTCTGAATAAGTTCTATAATCTGTTAAAACTTGTAATTTATTTAATCATTAAGATACCATTACACTTTTATTACTTTTGCTGCAACAGATTAATAGTATTGCTGTTCCAGAAAATATATATATTTGAGAATATTTGAATATTTTTCTTTTAGTTTATAAATGTAATCAGGCAATCATGTCTGCAAGTTCTCAACCTAAAATGGGCATTTTTATTTTTACAGACTATAAGCAGTCCCTGGAAGAGGAGATCAGAAGATTGGGGGGTGGAAGCGAGGCAATAGACAAACAGAAAGAAAATGCAACAGAAGCTCCAAGAAAAGTACTTGTGCCTTCTCTTAATGTAACTAGATGTAATAAAGCTACTCAAACTTTCCATCCAGACTACTTTATCAGTGGGAATGATGGTAAGGGAAATAAATTTCACATCTACTATTATATGTTATAATTCTTGCATGCTCTGAGGAAGATGAGAGCTATCCCAGAGGTTCAACATACTAGACAGGTCTCATCAAAGGAGCCAGGTGAAGAATGTCCCTCCTATAAACACTGTGGTGAAACATTTACAGAAATCTGTACTGGATTGGTCATCACCTGGGTCATCAAGGACCATACTAGGTGTTGTAGTTCCTGGACATCTAGGTGACAGGTGGGACTCAGGACTGTTGGCTGAGCAACTAGGGCCAGCAGTTACAGGACTAGTGGAAGAAAAGTTGCTTACTAAAAATAAAGAAATAAAAATTTCTTGTAACCAATCAGGTCCAATGACAACAGGATGTCTGGAAAAAATTTCTGTCATCTGTAGATAAATTAGACTAATGTATTGTTTGATTGTTTCAGTAAGTACATTTTCATTGTTACTGGATATAGCAATTAAAATTTCCCCTCCCCCCCAATTATATGTCTATGTTTCATCAACCTCATTAATAATTAGTTAATAGTATGTTAGCCAAAAAGGATTTGATGTATCTTTAGAATTCTTCAGATAACATCTCCTTTGTTCTGCTCTTTATTGCTTCAGGTACATTGCACCACAGTAAAGTTACTGCTGTAAAGTTTCCGGAAAAAAATGAAATTGAACATTCAAGAACAGGGGTATGAAAATGAGAAACGAAAATTATAACTGTTAATGTTTAATATAGGGATTCATTCGGAACAAAAGGGGTACACATTTGTTTGCTTTCATTGTAAACGCTTCACATATTCTGACCTCATATATAAACAGTATCAGTTTATGAAAGGATCCATGTCTTTCCTACTACTTCCACTAGGAGGCATTGTAATTCTAGATATCTTTGCTACATCTAGGTTAATGATAGATAAAGCCTAATAATCTATGTCGGTTAACTGAACTGAACTCTTACTGAATACGGAAAGAAAATTAAGTTGTACTATTGTATCTCAGATAGAGCTAACTAAATTTGCAGCTGTATAAGTTGAAATTTATCATGCTCTGCTATAAATGTTTTTTCCCCACATATCAAATACCTTCAGTAAATACCTTTTTCACTTTGGCTGGTGTTAATTAAATGTATACCATGTTTCTCCAAAAAGACGACTTGAAAAGAAGCCCTATCATGTTTTTGAGCTCATACAATCAAATTAAGCCCCACCCACAAAATTAGCTCTAATTAAGACCCCGCCCACTCCTAGGTGCAGGGGGTGGGGCAAGGCACCCAAGTAAAAAATAATCTAGGGTGGGGATGGTGGGGTGTAGCTGCCCTACCAGGCCTCGCACAACCTGACATCTGCCTTGCTTTCTTCAGCCACTTCTGTGGCTGCTTGCCGCCACTCACACACATTGCCGTGGCCTCCGTTTTGTCTTCAGATGCCTAGCGGAAGGCATCTGCAGCCAATAACAGGGCGCCTGATTGATCTGGAGCTCTGTTATCAGCTGCAGATGCCTTCTGGCAGGCATCTGAAGGCAAAATGGAAGCTAGGTGATGCATGTGAGTGGTGGCAAGCGGCTGCAGAAGAAGTGGACCAGCAGTGGGCTCCTGCTGGGCAGGGCTGTCGGTGCCACTGCCACAACATGAGTCAATAATTAGAACCCTCCAGAAAGAAAACCTAGCTGTTTTTTGGAGGTCAAAAGAAAATAAGACCTGGCCTTTTTGGAGAAACATGGTAATATTTTGTCAAACTTAAATTTACTAGCTTAATTCTGCCTGCCAACTCCAAAAATTTCAATTTGTTTTAGAATTTCTGTGGAAGGAAATTTTGCAGAAAAAAAGCTGTTCCAAAGATGCTTCTTTGCTTGTCTACATTATTTAACAAGTAGAATGTCTAAGAAGATTTTTGGATTACATTAAAATTTAGCTTTGAGGGCCACAGGTCATGTGATGATTTTGATTTTTTTTCTTCTCCCCTTTTCATAAAAATGTGTTTTGTTTTAGCAAAATTGTATCTTGAAGCAGGGGTGAAATGCTACCGGTTCGGACCGGATCGCCCGATCTGGTAGCCATGGCGGCAGGTGGTTCGGAGAACCGGTAGCAAAAATCCCTGTGGCCCCCCACCATGCTCAGCTGAGTCGCACGATCATCAGAGGCTTTTTTTTTTTTTACTTTTAAAAGCATTTTTCTACAACCTCTTCTGACGAAAAAATGCTTTTAAAAGTAAAAAAAAAGCTTCTGATGATCGCGCAGCTCAGCTGGCATCCTCAGAGGCTCTTCAAAGCATTTTTTTCTGCAACCTCTTGGCCAAAGAGGTGGTAAAAAAAATGCTTTGAAGAGTCTCTGACAATCCCAGCTGAATTGCCTGATCATCAGAGAGGCTTTCCAAAGCATTTTTTAAAATGCCTCTCTGCCGATCCCAGCTGAGTTGCCTAATCAGCAGAGAGGCTTTCCAGAGCATTAGAAAAAATGCTTTGAAAAGTTAAAAAAAAAAGTTGGCCACACCCACTCAGTCACAACCCCCACCACCAAGCCACACCCACAGAACCGGTAATAACACATTTTACGTTTCACCCCTGTCTTGAAGGTAATGTGTAGTAAGCACTGAAGCTGTAATACAGGCTCCATTGGTAATAAGCCATTATGGTTATGGAAGGACAAAACAGACTCATGTTCATGGGGTCACTTTTTTTTTGAGAGGAATTCATAAGGCTTCATTTTCTAGGGCATAACTCACTTTTCATGGCACAGAGTTAAGGAATATAATAGCAGATGACTGCAAAATGAGCGAACAGTGTGGCCAGGAAGTTGTGAAAACAAACAAAAATCTCGGATGAATCACTAGAGGAGTCACCAGCAGGAAAAAGGAGGTCTTGATCCCTCTATATAGGGTTTTAGCCAAACATATTTGGAATACTGTGTCCAATTCTGGAGTATCATTAAAAATGATACTGATAAGATTGAGTGAGTCCAGAGATGGGCAACAAAAATAGTGCAAGGTCTGACGGACAAAGCATATCAGGAGAGACTAGAAGAACTGAATATGTACAGCCTGGATAACAGAAGGGAAAGGGGGTGACGTGATTGAAACCTTTAAATATATTAAAGGTGTAAATAAGGTTCTAGAAGGCAGTATTTTCAATATTAAGCAAAAATCAAGAACACACAGGCACAATCTCAAGCTGATGGAAGTTCAAAAGTAATGTTAGAAAGTATTACTTCACAGAAAGAGTAGTGGAAGCTTGGAACCAAGTTCCAGCAGAGGAAGTGGGTCAGTCATCAGAAACTGAGTTTAAACACGCTTAACATGTTTGAGATAATCACATGTCCATTATCCAACAAAAATTAAATAAAAATAATAATTAAAAATAATAGATATATTAAAAAGAAAACAAAACACAAATGAACTCAAGGGGAAGACTTCATAGACCACTGGGCCTTTTTCCACCATCAGTTTTCTATGGTTTCTATTTAAAATAATAGAAAAACTAATAGGGTTAAGAATGCGTTTCTGGGTTTATTTAGTACAGTAGCAGTGATAGTACTGAATAAGTTAAATGTCTTCACTATCATTGTATCAGTTTCACATTGACTTAAGTATTTAGACCCTTGGCAACAACATGAGAAATTTAGCTCTGGTGCCTCCCATTTGTCTTGATTGTTGCTGACATGTTTCTACACCTTGAATGGAGTTGACCTGTGATAAATTGAATTGATCAGACATGATTTGGGGAGGCACACACCTCTCTACAGAAGGCCTCACAACTGACAATGCATACTGTAGCAGAGCAAAAGCCATTAGGTCAAAGGAACTGCCTGCAGAGCTCAGAGACAGGATTATCGCAAGGCACAGATCTGGAGAAGGCTACAATAAAATTTCTGCTGCACTGAAGGTTCCTAAGAGCACAGTG
Source organism: Masticophis lateralis (assembly GCA_030761175.1). Taxonomy (NCBI): domain Eukaryota; kingdom Metazoa; phylum Chordata; class Lepidosauria; order Squamata; family Colubridae; genus Masticophis; species Masticophis lateralis. Next base: position 122,573,974 of record JAUDYJ010000002.1, read on the forward strand.
GTCTCCATAATTCTCAAATGAAAGAAGTTTGGCGCAACCAGGACTCTTCCAAGAGCTGGTTGCCCGGTCAAATTGAGCAATTGGAGGAGAAGGGCCTTAGTAAGAGAAGTGACCAAGACCCCAATGGTCACTCTGATTGAGCTCCAGAGATTCTGTGTGGAGATGGAACAAAGTTTCAGAAGGACAACCATAACTGCAGCCCTCCACCGATCTGGGCTTATGACAGAGTGGATGGATGGAAGCCTCTCCTTAGTGCAAAGCACATGAAAGCCCACTTAGGGTTTGTTCCTCACAGTCTGAGAGTCCTTTAGGTGCTTTGTTGCAAACTCCATGTGGGCTATCTTACAATAGGGAAAACTTTACTCTGTTCAATAAGAAATATATATCTTGCCCTTCATTTTCTTTTTAATAATACTGTTCTGGAGAACAGGTAGTAAAAAATGCTTAAAAAGTAAAAAAAAAAAAAGTTCTGACGATCGAGTGTCACTCAGCTGATCTTCGGAACTTTTTAAAAAACTTTTTAAAAGCATTTTTTACTACCGGTTCCCCAGAACCAATAGTAAAAAATGCTTTAAAAAGGTTAAAAAAAGAGGTTCCGACGATCACAGCTGTGGTATGTGAGCATGGGAACCTTTTAAAAAACTTTTTAAAAGCATTTTTTACTACTTCTCCGGTTAAAAAAAATGTTCCAACGATTTCCCCCCCTTGCTGTTGTACTTACCTTCCCAAGCATCCTTTGGGTGTGTACTGCGCATGCATGAACACACAGCGCATGTTTGGTGTGCAGTGTGCATGCACACATATAGCGCATGCTTGGCACACAGCATGCATATGCAGCCAGCGAACCAGTACTAAACCAGTTCTGATTTCACCACTGTTGCTGTGTAAATTGGTTATTTAGAATCCAAGCCCTTCTTAGCAACTGTTTTGCAAAAGCACCCAGAAAACCTCCAGCAGGTTGAAATATTTTACCAGTATCAAAAGGTAAAGGATTCCTATTCTGGAATAATCTTTATCTCATTTTGCTTCTAGAATCCACTGGTAAAATGGCTCCAGGAGGATTCTGTTCATCCCAAGCAACAGTTATTTAGTATGGGTGCAGGTGATGGACCTCTTCAACATTTTAGAAACCATGGAAAAGTGATTCAAGCCAGACTGAAAGCGGCTGCAAAAAAGATCTGCTGTCTGAGCAAAGAGAAACAGCAGCTACTGGAGATGGTAAATAGACTAAGAACAGAACTTGGAGAAGCTTCAAAGGAAGGTAAGCTCATTGGAGAGAAGAATCTCAATTCTTGCATAAGAACTTCAATCTCTTGAGATTGAAAAAACTAATGAAGTGAAGTGCACTGCATGTAGGCTTGTTGCCAAGGTTAAGAGGTCCTAGTCAGAGCTTGAGAATGAAATGCTGCTGAATAAGAGCACAGTTGCTCTCAACATTGAACATGATGGTATGAAACATGAACAGACTCAATATTTGTTTCTTATTCTTGGCTATGAACACGTTGATTACTGCTTTAAAAGGTCAAGGTAGCAACTACTTGTTGCATAATAGCAAAAAGCTCTTTTATATACTTCTCATGTATATAAGAAGACTCTTGAAATAAATACTTTTTTGTTTTGTTTCCTGGAAATGAAGAACAATGAAAAATGACATTATTGTATAACTAACCTGAGGTCAAAATAGATGCCTTGTAAGAGAATTTAATTTTAAAGCTAAAGTACTGGGACTCATCTTTCAATTTGTGTATAGCATAAGAGGTTCATTCTTTGTTTTGTCATCTCTGTAGGATTTCAGGATTGCAGCGATTCAAAAAACCCTCAAAATGACACATTCCCTGGTGCCCTTTATCCCAAAGAACTTGTACAAGAAGCAAAGCAGCATTCTCTAGCTTTAGAACATTTGCAGTGCCATCTTACAAAACAGGTAATACGTTCTCTTCCAGACAGTATGTCAGAACCTCATCCTTATACCAAGGACAAGGTTGCTGTTGGAATGCTAGATCCTTTCTTGTTGATTGTAATGATATTATAGGCAAGCTGTGCAAAAACCAGGCTCTGAAGAGTATTGTGAAATACCTCTGATTTTGCTATGCCCAAATATCCAGATTTCATCCCTATTCTATGGAGAACACAGCTGAGGGAGAATTCATCATTTCTTTGGAGATTGTAGCAATGTGTCATGTTTGTGTTTCCATAAAGTTTGGTGGCATAATCCTGTTAGAAGAGACATTATGTATGCAATTCTATATAGGTAAATTAACTACTAAAATAAGTTAAAGCTATTTGGCCATAAATTTAAAACCCCTTACTAAAACCCCTTTAAAACCAATTTAAAACCCATTTAAAATTAATCTATTCGGTCAGGCCGGCTTGATGAAACAACAGAGTCTTCAGAGCCTGACAGAAGGCGCGGAGGTCAGGAATCTTTCTTATATCCGGGGGCAGTTCATTCCATAAGGCAGGAGCTCCCACCGAGAAGGCTCTCACCCTGGGGTGGATTTTATTTAGGGATTAACAGATCCGCCTCAAATCAGAATGTGATTTATTATCTATATTGCAGTGATTGGACAAATTTGAGACCAGAGGGACAGATATATTCATTGTCATTAAATTACACCTCATTGCCAACCGATTCTCATTTTTAGAGGCTCCATATATGATGGTGCTCTCTTTTCTTCTTCTTTTTTTTTTTTGCAAAGGCAATTAATGTTTTAAATTCATCCCCACTTCCATTCTAATTCACTAGTTCATGCCAGACTTTCAGATTCATTTGATTGTCCATGGATTAGTTGGTTTATCAGATTTTTCCCCCTTTTCTTTTGCTGTTTCAAAGTTTTCATGAGTTTGAAGAAAAAAAATAACATTACAGCTGTCATGTTTGTTCATTCCTCTGCAAAAGCATTCATTTTGCCCTAACCTCTATGCGTGTTTCTTGGTTTAGTGCTGTATGTAGTAGAATAAGGAGAAATAGAAACTAAGACTCATACAAAGGTGATTCACTCAAATTGCATTGCCAAATTATTGCTGAGAGCTTTGAGAATAATGCAGAAGTGGTCTGGGCAAGAAGCTTCTGAAGTGAAAAGACCACATAATTGGGAAATCACAGCACTGATTTATACAAAATGTGTTCTATTCCATTTTCTTAAATTTTTACTTAAAAATTTATTCAATTTTTTATTTTTTAATATTTTTCACCTATTTCCACATGACATTGATCTCAGACATTGGTCATTTCCACAGATTGGATCAGACTCATATACAAGAAACTGCACTGCAGATCCCTCAGTATCTAAAGCCCCTGTGGTACAGCAGCCTCAACAGCTCAGAAGAGAAAGTCCAAGCCTATCCCAGCAAAGTCTGTTATCATCTAGTGTGCCTAGTTCCTTGGAGGAAATTTGGCAAATGTTAGAGATGGGATCAAGTCCTTCAGTTCTCAGCCCCAAAAACATTGATCAAGGTATGTATAATGTATAAAGCCATGGTTATTTAATTTCAGTAATATAATTCAAATATATCAATGGCTTCTTGAACCCTAAATTTCTCTATTTTACTTATGACAGACTCCATTGGTATTTTCTTCGTTTCCTTTACATATTCACCACCTTTGAATTCAGTGTTTCACTGAGTGCGAAACTAACACATTTGTGTGATCATTCGGTACAGATAGATCAGAATCTGTATTATCTACACATAGATCAAATAATATTCTGTGGAACTTTCTGGAACACAGCATACTTGTCTCTAATGGTTTCCCCCATGTATTCCTTGGACATTCCACAATATCCAAGTGTAAGGAAGTGTTACTTGTACTCTTGGGTGCTCTTTTGGTATGCTTTCCTACACTTAAACTGATCACATTCCATCTCCTTTCCACTGTATAAAAATCCAAGTCTGGTGTTCCTAAGCGATAAGAACATACGACAAAATGTTCTTTAAAGCTGAAAGTCTGGTAACTACTCTTTTCACTATTCAGAAGTAGATACCCATATTGTAGCTGAATATAAATATATTACCACTTTTACTTAGCATCTTCCATTTTCACTAATTTTATTTACATTTCAGTAAGTAAAATTATTTTACTGTTATTATTTTACTTTTAAGAAATTATTCATAGGTGGAAATACAATATTGTTTTTTTGTGCTTATGACTCAAGCTTTGCTTGGTAGAGATTTAAAATAATTTCAGTCAATGCATTCTAAGTTTTGTTGTAAGATTCAATTTTATAAGATTCAATAGCAGATTATTTGTTTACTTATTAGATTAGATTTTCTTATGGAAGCATTACGTATACCAAGTTGGTATACGTAATGCTCTATCCTCCCACATTCCCCCCAAATCAACCCTGTGAGACTTGTACATAAAGTGATTTATAGTGTACACATTAAAGTTGTGCCCCCCTCTGCACCCCAATGCTACTAAAGGAAACTCTCAGAACCTATTAACAGCTGAAAAGATTATGAGGGAAATGGAAATTGACTTGTTAATTAATTTTAAATAGAATCTTACTAGTAATCTTGAAATAACAGTAACAGAGTTTGAAGGGACCTTGGAGATCATCTAGTTCAACCCCCTGTTCTTTCAGGAGACCTATGCTATTTCTGATAAATGGATATCCAGTCTCTTCTTAAAAGCCTCCAGCAATGGGGCACCCACAACTTCCTAAGACAATTTGTTCCACTGATTATTTGTTTTCACTTCCTTAGTTTTAGGTTGCTTCTCTCCTTGGTTAGTTTCTAGCCATTGCTTCTTGTCCTGGCCACAACTGCTTTGGTAAATAAGTTGCCCCCCTCTTCCTTGTGGCAGCCCTTTAAATATTGGAAGACTGCTATCATGCCACCCTGGTCCCTCTTTTCACTAGATAGGTATACCCAGTTTCTGCAGTCATTTTTCGTTTGTTTTAGCTTCTAGACCCCTAATTATTTATGTTGCTCTTCTCTGAACTTTTTCCAAGGTCTCAACATCTTTTTTGTATTGGGGTGATCAAAACTGGTTGCAGTATTTTAAGTATGGTCTTACCAAAGTTTTGTAGAGTAGTACTGCTATGATTTGATGGAATAATTTGATACTTTTTGTCTCTCCTCCTCCCCCTCTGAAAAAATGAGTTGGCATGGATGCATACAAATATACTTACTATATGTGTAGAAAATACTACTCAACCTGTTTTAATTCTCTTTATCCAAATAATTATTTTAATATTTAATAGCTTGTTTTCTTTTTTATCCCATTTAAAATCATTTCTTTTTTCACCAGTTGACCAATATTTTCTTTTTTGCCCATATGAACCAGCTAAGCCTTTATATCTCCATTGTTAGACTTAAAACTCTTCCTCACTTTGTCTCTTTCTTTTTTTTTTCTTATACTGATCACTCTATGATCGTTAATGCTTATTACATGAATTTATCAGATTTCTACAAATTGGACAATTTCTCTGCAAATGATTCTATATAATAGCTCCAAGACTATAATTCATTCATTGCAAAACTTTTTGGAAAGTTTTTGGAAATAGGAAATATATCATGAAATTACAGATTAACACTGTGTTCCAATTTAACAGTAGCTACGTAATACTTACGTATGCTGGCAGCCATGTGGTAGCAAGGGAGGGTAATATGGAGCTCCAGGGATGCTACGTAGAGATTCATCTATTGCATCAAAGATTTTGTGAACTGAGCATAGAAGAGATACCACAGGTCAAGAACCTATTGATAAAACAAAGACTGTTTGCACATGTAAATGTTACAGCAACTTTCCTAACGTTTCATCTTCTCAACTGGTGAAACTCATCTGGCAATTTTACAAAAACATTAATTCCTAATCTTGGATACATCTATCTAAAATAAAACTGCTGCCTTTACTATTATAAATGTCCACAATTTCGTGCCATAGAACACGTTTTGGGCTAGGTATTTGATATCATCTACAGATGGATTTTGAGAAGATTTATGTTGAAGCTTGATATTCATCTATCTCATATACTTACTATGGAGGGCTTGGCATTAGGTAATCTGCTTTGGAAATAGTGTTTACCCTCTTATCTTGCTTTCAGGTCCTGCATATAGGCAATGTAGAATGTAGCAAAGTGAATGGAAGAGGCAGCCTAAAATGGCATGTTCCATGTCTTCAAATTTGTGACTCCAATTGGCTGGAGTTTCCAGACAAATTGCAGTTGTGGAGAGGGGTTGTGGGATGGAGTAGGAAGGAGCTCTCCCAGTCTTCCAGAGGGAGCTCCCTCCCTGTCTCACACTCGTGGCCTGTTAACCAGACTATTTTTGAAAAAAGTCTAATGCTTTTTCAAGATAGCACTAAAGCTGTATTCAAAAATATTCCATGTGAAAGTTCACAGATTCAGAGCATTGTAAGGAACATTGGAGAATTCTATCCCACCTTACTCAATATCTTTCTATTGCATTTATGAGATGAGGCTAAAAAGATGAGAAAGAGCAAGAGATGAAGTGGGAGAGAACAGTCAATAAAAGCTGCAGAGTAATGGCTATGCTGACAGCAAGTGGCTACGGCAGTAACGTCTGAAAGCGGCCCATTGAATAAGCAAACAAGTATAAACTTTGAGAAAATAGTGTCCTCCCACTGCCCTAAAATACAGTGAATAGTTCAATCATGAAAAAACCCTTTGTTGGAAGACATTTCTGAAATACCAGTCAGGCATTACCTGGGAAGAGATATCTGCGGAAGCTATATCTCGTCTCACCTGCAGTTCAAGTCAAAATGGTTATAGAGGACAATGCCTGGGAATCATAGAGGAAAGGATATATTTACGGCAGCTAGAAGCGCATGTTTCAACCTCATGTCACGCAATCAAATGCTCAGTGAGGTAACCACATTGTATCCATGGCAAAAACTGTGTGAAAAGAAGAACAGTACTTATTTAAAGTATGGTTTATTTGGGCCGATAGTGAAATGAAGACAATGTTATTAGGACATACCATATAAAAACTATGGGACATGTTCATGTTGCTATTAGAGAAAAGCCAAAACATCAAGATTTAATGTGGACATTCTGCGAGTCAATGATTTGAAAAGGAATAGATCCAGTGGTGGGATTCACAATTTTTTATTACTGGTTCTGTGGGTGTGGCTTGGCGGACATGGCTTGGTGGTCATGTGACTGAGTGGACGTGGCCAATTCGATGTCACTCATGGCAAGGTGGAGCGGCTCAGGTGAGCCAATGCTGCAGAGACATGGTGATTTCTAGGTACCATTCCGAGCCCCTTCCCGCCCCCCTCTTGGGCTGACAAAAGCCCATGTAAAGAGCGTGACTGCCTGCTGAGCCTGATTTGCGCATACTGGCAAAAGGAGGCTAGGGGGAAAAAAAGAGAAGGGCTGATGGAAATGGCCCATTTTCCGCCTCCATTCGGCTGTCTGTGCCACGCTGAATCACAATGGGGAGGTGGGGGGAAAAAGGAAAAAAGCCCACTCAGTCCATATTGTATGTTTTCACCAGCACAATGAAGAATCTCTGTTGCAGCTCGCCGGTTCGGGCATTGGGAGCTTGAGGATAGATTGAGCACCTGGACTTGCTGCTCCGTTGCTCCAAGCCCGGCTCTGGCTGAAGCATCCAATTTTCTTCCACACACATGTGAGGAAGCCTGGGAGCTTCGCGGTAGCATATTGCAGTTTGCATGCCTTAACAAGCCCACTGGTGGTCTCAGTGCACGTTTTCTCCCCGCGGAAAATTTTAAGGGGTTGAATGTGTGGGGCACAGGGGGAATTGGTGCCTGGAGTGAGAGGGGAATGCGGGCTGACTGGGTGGGGAAGGCCAGTACTTCCAGTGCCCACAAGGAACTCAGGCTTGGAGCAGTTTTGGAGCTTGTTAGGGAGAACTGCTCCTCCGTCCCAGCCATGTCTTTTCAAATGTGGGTTGCTTGGAGTGAAAAGCATGCAATATGCAATAGCCCTGGCTTGAAAACACATGGCTGGGGTGGAGGAGGAAAACGGGCCATTTCTATCTGTCATTTTTCAGGCCAGGTTTTGACCATTTCTAGGCCGTTTTTGAGCCCAGAAAACGTCCAAAGCTGCCGCCTCTTTGCTGGTATAAGCAGCCTCCAGCCCTTGCTGTTTCCCATCAGGAACTGAGCTGGCAGAAGCTGCTGGAGGCTGCTTGTGCTGGCAAACAGCGGCGGCTGGAGGCTTCTCACACCAAAAAAAAGAAAGAGGAGGCGGCTGCAGGCATCTTGCGACAAGGGGGGAAAGATGCGGGCTCAGGGCCTTCCCCTTTGCCACCAGTCGCGGGAGGAAGGTAAGGTTGCGGGACGAAGAAAGAAGCGGTTGTGAGGGAGGAAGCAGGGAGATTGAGTAAGGGCCAGGGCCTCTGAAGGAGGGGAAATGGGGTGACGCGTGGTGAATGGCAAGTGGGCGGCATGCAGAAGGAGGCCCCAGAAGGCCAAAGCCAGGGACTAGCACACCCCCCAACCCAAGGCAAAGGGAGACTGGGTGGCATGTGGGAGGAGGCCCCAGGAAGGCCAGAGCCGTGGACTGGTGCGTCCCCTGACCCGAGGTGAAGGGAGAGCGGGCAGCATGTGGGCAGAAGGATAGCGATTGGCAAGAGCCAGGCCTGAAAGGCAGCCGAGTCTCAATGTGTCCACACACCAAGGTGGCCCTTCGGCTGAGCGCCTTACCTTCACAGGCAGCTGTGGTGAGCAGAATGGGTGAGGCGCAGATATCAGTTGAGCAGTATGGTAGACTGCAATGAAGGCAGGCAACCTGGCAGTGCCATGTGGGACTATGAGAGGCAGCTAACTAGGCTGCGACTCACAGGCTTACCCAGCCCGATCAGGGCCGTTCAGTTGGGCAGCAGGCAAACTGGCTGGCCTGCAGAGACCATGTGGTCAACACAAGCAATGAGCCAAACAGAAGCAACAGTTATGCCGGAAAGGCAAGATGAGAAGTGACTGGGCGGGGCAAGGTGGGTGTGGTGGTGGGTGAACAGTAGGTGGGGCTGAGCAGGCGGGTGGGGGCGAGCAGGCAGGTGGGGTGAGCAGCAAGCGGGTGGGTAGGGGCAGGGCCAGCCAGTGGTAGGATTTGCCAGTTCTCTGAACTGCTCAAAATTTTCACTACCAGTTCACCTGAACCAGTGCAAACTATCTGAATACCACCTCTGATTTGTTCTTTATGTACATAATTATGTACATAATGTGCCCTAGAATAGTTGCACCATCATTTATATAAATTAAATTACATGCTTCCCAGACTGACTTGCCTTACTTGTTGGAATACAGATTTATGTTAATTCTTAAAACAGCTACTTAATTGACAAACATAATTAAACAGATAATATCAATATAAAGACCACATGAAACAATAATAATTGAATTAATGTAACACTGCTAAGGTTTTATTTTTAGAGTTCCAAGCCTTGGGGAATTATAAAAAGATGCAAGAGGATTGAAAAATAAGAGATAGTCATAATTGCAATACATATTTTGCTGCAATATTTAAACCCGGATGATGAAGTCTGATCCACTTTTAAAATCATTCATTATTATTGGCTCAATTTTATTGGGTCATACGTAATCTTCTCTATGGATCAAAATTTCAACACTTTTTTCCCTATCATGTGGGTAAAGGACCAGACAATGCGAGGGCTGGGTAGAATATTAACCAGTAGAGATGCGTAGTCCTTTTGGACTCTATGTGTGCAGTTTTGTTCTCTGTTATGTAAGATTCTCATCTCCCAAGAGAAGTACAAATATTAACTTATTCTGATGTGATTTCTGTACTTAACAGCTCCTGCCAGTAAAATCAGCAGAAGTAAATATAAAAGAAAGTTATCTGGATTATAGGAACAGTAGTAACAGAATGGATTGTAGCAATTCATCATTTATATTCTGTGGTTCAGGGAAATGCAGTGTAATCAAAGTTAACTTTATTGCCAGGGATCATGAATGGGCACAGTTGGAGCTGATGTTAAATATCAGATGAGTTCTCAACACATATGGACCTGCTCATGTGTGAATTTCAAAGTCCATTTTATTTAATTATGATCATTTGTCAGCAAGGTAAAAACATGGAAACAGGGTAATAGCTGTATAAAAGTTAAGATTTTAAAAATGAAGAAAAGAAACAACTGAATAAAATATATAAAGCCATAATGTAATACAAAATATAAAGATATAATAGAAATAAATTAATGGCATGAAATGAAAATATTATAAAATAGAAAAGAACGATGTCATGGTATCATCTCTCCAGGATTAGGACATTTTATGCCTTCTGATGAAAATCGCTGCTGATGCACATAGAACAACACTAGCAATAGTAGCGTTCCAGTCTGTGATTAGGAAACAAAACGTCTCTCACGCATAACAGATTTGTCTTTTTGTTAGGAGGCAGCAAAAGCATGTCTGCACATAAATTGCTGTAGAAAAAGTAGTGGAAAAATACATGAAATAGAATTTCCACAAGGGCATCATCTACTGTATTTCCCATTTTGTACTGCTGAGAATAAGGCATTGAAATGAGCCAAAGCAAAGGTTCTGTTATGCCAAGCAATGAAACTTGAATAATTTACAGATATAAATCAAATTTGAACCCACCACTGAGAGTTGGCTGTAGCACAAAATCCATCTGCTATACAACAAATATTTTTTTCACAGATTTCAGTTTTAAAAAGTTTCTAGGTCTCAGAGCAACAAAGAATAGGTAGCAAGGCCACAATAACATAGCTGAGATTTTTACTTCCATCTTGCTGAAAAGACATCAAGGAAAATTAATGGGCCAGTGAGCTATTGGAAAACGAGTTTAAGCCAGTAAGAAATGAGGAAACATAGATTCTCAGCTCCCATAGAACCATACCAGTTCTGTACAGATTAAAGTTTCCATGTGAAAGAGTGCTCATAAAAATAGATTGAACAATATCTAAGGACTTTGAATGATTTTTTATGCAAATCTGTGTACGATTGTATACGCATATCTATGTACTTGGGATACAAGTAGTTTTTGACTTATGATCACTATTAAGCCCCAAATTTATGTTGCTAAGCAACATAGTTGTTAAGTGAGCTTTGCTGTGTTTTATGACTTTTCTTGCCACAGTTTTTTAAGTGAATTACTTATTGTTAAGGAAATTTAACTCCTCCCCTCCGCCCCCATTGACTTTGCTTGCCAGAAACTGTCTGGGAAGTTTATAAAAACGGTTGTCACATGATCCTGGGACAGTGCAACTGTCAAAAATACATGCCAGTGAAACTCATCTCCAAATATAAGATAGCATTCTTAATACATTTTGGAATTACGGGAATGGCTCTAATAAACTTAATTTGAATAGCTTCTAGAGTATTCAAATAGAGAAAAAAGATTTCAGAAGCAAGAAGAAACTGAGGAACCACTTAACTATTTTCCTTTTCTTGTACCTTTTGCTTTTTCTTTTCTTTATTTATTTTTTATCTTCCTTATAATCTTCTGTTTTAAAAGTTTTAATAAAAATTAATAAAAATCTTTAATCCGTTTCCTTTTCCTGCACCTTTTTCTTGTATGCACTTTTTTCTTCCTTCCTTTCTATCTGGGTTTCCTTTATCTTTTGGTTTAAGGGTTTTAATAAATATATATATAAAAAGAAACCTGAGGAACAGTAAGAAAACCATATTGTCCACAGCAACATAATGTCACTTTGAATAAAACTCTGTTAATGGATGTGAAATTACAATCAGTTCTGCACTCCAAGTTAAAGAGGTATGGTACAACATTTCAAGGCATTTAGTGTACAGGTAGTCCTGAATGTATAACCACAATAGAGCCCAACATTTATGTTATTAAGCAAGATAGTTGTTAAGTTATTCTTGCCCCATTTTGCGACCTTTCTTGACACAGTTATTAAGTGAAGTTGTGAAGTTAGTAACATGATTGTTAAGTGAATCTGGCTTCCCTGTTGACTTTGCTTGTCAGAAGTTCGCAGAAGTTGATCACATGGCCCTGGGACACTACAAGTGTCATAAATGTGAGTCAGTTCTCAAGCATTTGAATTTTGATCATAGAACAATGGGGAGGCTGTTATGATCATAAATGTGAAAAACTGTCATAAGTCACTTTTTTCAGTGCCGTTGTAAGTTCAAACAGTCACTAAAAGAATGGTTGTAAATTGAGGACCACCTATAGGTAACTATTTAATGGGAGTCCCATTAATTTCCTATTTATGGATTTTAATGGCCACACATTGAGCAATTGTTCTAATTTACAACAGTGATGAACAAATGATATGTAGAACCAGTCCTCATAGTTGCGGCCATTGCAGCATCCCTTTTGTCATATGATTGCAATCTGGGTGCTTTGTAACTGGCTCACAGTTATAACATTGCAGTATCTCACAGTCAAAAGATCATTATTTGTAATGTATTTGTACATTATTTGTAAAGAGCCTTGGTGGCGCAGCAGCTTAAGTGGTGTTAAAGTGACACCAGCTGCCTGCAATTACTGCAAATTCGAATCTCACCAGGCTCAAGGTTGACTCAGCCTTCCATCCTTTCAAGGTAGGTAAAATGAGGACCCAGATTGTAGTGGCAATAAACTGACTTTGTATAAAAAAGAACACCGCTTGGGGAGTGGGGGGCGGAAGCCTTACTAAGCAGGTATATACAAAAGTATGAAGGCTATTGCTTAACACATTGTAAGCTGCCCTGAGTCTCCGGAAAAGGGCAGCATATAAATTAAATAAAAAAAAAATTGTGACATCACTGCTGGCTTTTGAGAAGAAAAGTCAGGGGGGAAGCTGGCAGGTGGTTATAAATGATCACATGACATCACACTTAATGACGTCATGAAATTTGCTTAATGAAGGCAATTGGAAGGGGCAGAACTGCCATCGCTAAGCCGTGTGGTCAGATGATGTCGAACTTTACAACCATGTTGCTTAACAACTGCATTAGGTCCAGTTGTCATGGTTAATTGAGGATATAATCTTTCTTCTAAATGCAAAAAGGCCAGTGCCTTTTTCATTCCTGTCTAAGAAAATGACATGATGACTACAGTGTCATAAAAGTGCCTGAATGGCTCATTCTACTATGAGGGGAGGGTTATGAGCAAGGACCATAAGTGTCTGAAGCATTTGATTTATATAGAAGTTAAAAAGTAAGAGGTCTAATATGTAACCTTCCTTTAACCGCTGTAAGTTGGAACAGCTTCAGAAAAATGAAGTGTAAGATAGCTGGGTGACTTTCTCAACCCAACCTACTTCATAGGGTTGTTATTATGGACAAAATAGAAGGCGAGAGTATTAGGAACATCCACACCTTAAGTTATAATTTTAAAAAAGATAAAATATAATAACATAGAACTCTCAGAGAGGTGTTACAGAGGCTGGATAAGTAGAAGCAGCTTTTTGTCAATGGTGTATTGCCTTAATCTTTCCACAGTTTCTCTATCCCTTGGAATAAATTCAAGAGCTGACTTTTGCAACTAAGGTTGCATAACAGGGAACGTTGGGCAGCAGTGGGAAGTGGGGGAGAAGCAGAATATTTTTCAGTCAAATGGTGAAGGACGAGACCATAGTCCATAGCTGAATGTTGCCCTGTAAAACCAGCCTGCTCCTCAAGAATAACATTGCTTTGAACACAATCCAGTCGTTGGAATATAGAAACCTGGCATATGGTCTACTTATTGCATTGAGTAAACTAATAGGCTTGTAATATATTGGGTCTAATCTATGTATTTTTATTGAATAGAATAATAGCTTGGTTCCAGTCATATGAAAATAGCCTGAAATATTAATGAGTAAACAAAGCAGCCATATTCTCCCTTACTAGTTCTGTGAGAAAGAGGGAGGGAGGGAGGGAGGAGAGAGAGACACACACACACAGATAATGTATTGTCTCTATCTAAAGTTTGTGTCCATAGACAACGCTAATTTGACTTAATCTAAAGCCAACCTTAATGCAACCAGCTGTCTTCAAAGCTGGCAATGACAAATGGGAGTGAAAAAATGCTCTTTTCTCAGTTTACTTTAATCTCTATTACTTGTATCAGAATTGTGTGAAAATGCTATTAATTTCTTTTTTCTGATTTGTAGAAAAATCCCAGATTATCAATGAACCCAAAAGACTTGAAGAATCTCCAAGAAAAGCACAAGTAGATCCACTCGCTGTCGAGGGGAAAAAATTTGATGTTCGATCAAGGCTAAAACCAAAGAAATCACCTTATATTCAATCCAACAAACCCCATAAATCTCAACGAATAACTAAAATCCGCAATTATAATATAAAGGACTGAGATTTTATTGAACTATTAAATTTTCTTTGTAAAATATGCTGAGATTCTTTGTTTTTATTAAGATATAAAATAGCTTTAAAATTAATCTGTCAACTGCATTCATATCGCTAATCTCATATTATTGCATATCAAAAATGCTCATTTTTCTTTTTCTGCATTGAATAAAATGTAAAAGTCAACCCGAAATACTGTATTTCCTTTAAACATGGTTGCTCATAACCATAATTGCTAAGGTTCGACTGACGCTGCACCTCACCGTAGGGAGGCGGAACCGACTAGGTGGTTCCGCCCCAGGCGCCTGATGGATCCTGATAGGTTCCAGACGGAGCTTGGGCCATTTCCTGAGACACTGACACGCGACTCGGCTGAGGACCTGGTGGCCGCCTGGGATAGGGTGGCCGGTGGGGCCTTGGACTGCGTCGTGCCTTTGCGGCCTCTGACCCGGCGCCGAACTCACTTATCTCCTTGGTTTACCGAGGAGCTGAGGGAGATGAAGCGCCGGAAAAGACGCCTAGACAGCGGTTGGAGGGCCAGTCGCTCTGAATCTGACTTGACACTAGTAAGAGCTCATATTAAGACTTATATAGTGACTTGTATTTTACCGCTCTTATCGCGTCATCAGATAATCGCCCAGCCGCCCTGTTTAGGGTGACCCACTCCCTCCTCCATCTGGGAGCGCGGGAGGATCCCTTGCAGGGACGTGCTGAGGACTTTGTTCAATATCTGGATGATAAAATAACTCAGATTCGGGATGATTTGGCCGCTGACTGGGTTAGTTCGGGCGAGGTGACTGAGGCAGGTCTCGAGAGTGTTATCTGGGCTGAGTTCGATCCTGTGACTCCCGAGGACGTGGACAGGATTCTGGGAAGACTGACCGCAACCACGTTTATTGGACCCGTGTCTCTCCTGGTTGGTGCTGGCCTCCTGGGAGGTTACACGAGGCTGGCTCCAGGAGATTATAAATGCTTCTTTGAGTGAGGGTGCCCTAACGGCCGCCTTGAAGGAGGCGGTGGTGAGGCCCCTCCTCAAGAAGCCCTCCCTGGACCCAGCTGTTTTGGCTAATTATCGTCCAGTCTCCAACCTTCCGTTTCTAGCGAAGGTTGTTGAGAGTGTGGTGGCGTGGCAGCTCCCCCGGTACCTGGATGAAGCTGTCTATTTAGACCCACTCCAGTCCGGCTTCAGGTCTGGATACAGCACCGAAACGGCATTGGTCGCGTTGGTGGATGATCTCTGGAGGGCCTGGGGTAGGAGGTACTCCTCTATCCTGGTGTTGTTAGACCTCTCAGCGCCTTTTGATACCATCGACCATGGTATCATGTTGCGCTGGTTGGAGGGATTGGGGGTGGGGGGCACCGTTTTACGGTGGTTCTCCTCCTACCTCTCCGACCGGTCGCAATCTGTGTTGACGGGGGCAGCGGTCGACCCCGAGGCGCCTAGTGTGTGGGGTGCCACAAGGGTCGGTCCTCTCGCCCCTCCTGTTCAACATTTATGTAAAGCCACTGGGTGAGATCATCCGTGGTTTTGGGGTGGAGTTCCATCAGTACGCTGATGATACTCAGCTGTACATCTCCACCCCAGACCACCCTAACGATGCCGTGGAAGTGATGTCCCAGTGCCTTGAAGCCGTGCGGGTCTGGATGGGGAGAAACAGGCTTCGACTCAACCCCTCCGAGTGGCTGTGGCTGCCGGCGTCCCGATATAGCCAGCTGACTCCATCGCTGGTTATTGGGGGCGAATCATTGGCCCCCACGGAAAGGGTACGCAACTTGGGGGTCCTCCTGGACCCACGGCTGTCTTTAGAGGATCATACGACAGCTGTGGCCAGGGGGGCTTTCTATCAGGTTCGCCTGATACGCCAGTTGCAGCCCTTTCTAGATCAGGACTCCCTACGCACAGTCACTCAGGCGCTCGTCACGTCTCGCCTGGACTACTGCAATGCTCTCTACATGGGGCTCCCCTTGGGGTGCACCTGGAGGCTCCAACTGGTACAGAATGCGGCCGTGTGGGGGATTATGGGAGCGACGGGGCGCTCCCACGTGACACCTCTCCTGCGTGAGCTGCATTGGTTGCCGGTGGACTTCCGGGTGCGTTTCAAGGTGTTGGTAATCACCTTTAAAGCGCTCCATGGCTTAGGACCAGGGTACTTACGGGATCACCTTCTGCCACCAATTGCCTCCCACCGGCCGGTTCGCTCCCACAGAGAGGGCCTCCTCAGGGTGCCGTCAGCCAGACAATGCCGGCTGGCGACCCCCAGGGGGAGAGCTTTCTCTGTGGCAGCCCCCACCCTCTGGAACGATCTTCCTCCAGAACTGAGAACGATCTCCGACCTCCGGACTTTTCGTCGGGCTCTGCAAACTCATCTTTTTCAGCTTGCCGGTCTAGCCTGATCCCTTCTAATTTTAAAATCTTTTAGAGTTTTAGAGTTGATTCATTTTTAATTATTTAATCTGTTTTAAATGTTCAGCCAAATTTATATTTGTTTTTATAATATTTTAATTTTTATGTACTGGTTTTTATTCGGCTGTTCACCGCCCTGAGTCCGTAAGGAGAAGGGCGGTATATAAGTCCAATTAATAAATAAATAAATAATAAAAAGTGACTCAGCTTCAGCCTCTCAAGTTCACACTGAACATTTTTCTGCTCTCTACTATAGGAAGAAATATCCTTCTGGGTTCAGCTCCAAGTGGGGAAAAAGACACTGGAAACATGGAGATTGCTTGGAAAGATGGTTTAATGGTGGACAGGATCACATGGTTTGAATTCCTGAACAGAAAAGGGGGCGAAACACAGCAAGTCCACGGATTTTATGCTCTCTCTGGCTTTGAACTTCCTGGGGCCCAGAAAGAGTATCCTGATTGGTTATCAGACTCCCAGGGGATGGGGGTCTTAGCTAGCCTTGCTGTCTGACGTAATCTTCCCAGGTGCCATGTGGTGAGTTTCTCTTGCTAGATGGGTCCTATTGTGTTGCAGATGATGGTCCATTGACAAAGATTGAGTTTCTGCCTCTGGCCCCTTAACAAAGGGTGGGGGCAGGAAGATGGGAGCTGCTTCGTCCTTAAAACATGCTTCTCCATTTCTTATCCAGGCAAACATAATATTCTGCCTTTTTAATATTTCCCTTAATATTTAATTCCTCTAGGAAAGGGGTGGGTGCTAACTTCTTTACAATCCCTCTTTTTCCCCCAAAAAACGTAAGTTTTGAAACATGTTCTTGGCAAAAGATTAAAATTGATCAGACCAATGAGATTTTATGGGTGCTTTTAATTGTTCTAATGCAAAAGGGAAAGCATTGATAGAGGCAACAGAAAAGGATTCCTTCAATGGCTCCCAAAAGCTTTCAACCATGAAGGTCTAGCAGCCAGGGGAAAAGTTCTGGTAAGAATTTTGCAGTATCAAATTTCTATGCCAATTAATTTCAGATATCACTTTCTGTGAGCTTCCAGTCAGGTTTCAAGCAAGCACATGTCCCAAAATTGTTCACAGCCATGGTTTTCCTTTAAATTACAGGCTGCCCATTTCATGGGTTGGTTACTGAACCTGCCCTAGCTCTTACTTTAGTGTATCCAGGATTTGTGAGTCCAAATTGAGGTTAATCTGTGCAATCCAGGCTTTTTTTTTCCTTTTTTTAAAAATTACACACAATGAGCCCTGGGACTTCTACTCATGAGACCACCAGCGCAACATATTGTCCTTTACTGGGCAACTGGACAGCATCATTTGTGAGTCAGTCAGGGCTTGGGTTTTGGATATCAATTTTTCTGCTAACTCTTCAAGTGAGGGAATTGCCTGAGGGGGATTGCCCCCTCCCCCATGGAATTAACAGGGAGATATGACTCCTTGGGCTTTTAGTGCCACAGAGCAAAAATCAACCTAGAGAAGCTTTGTGTGGAGGTAAGTGAAGGGAATAGTTTCAGTCTAATTCTGAATAGTGCCTCCCTCTGTGTGCATGTGTGTGCAGCTACTTTTACAATACAGGCAATACAAACACTTTGGACATATTTCTCCTCCCACCAGACAGAAATCTAAGGTGTACATAACTTGCTGTGGCAACCACTCCCAAATACAAGCCTTACATTAAACTGATTACAATATAAATGAGACAAGAAAGAAAACCTTACAATGAATTTCCACCCTCCCCCATAGTCTCACTAGACTGTCTTCTGGGGATTGAAAAGAGTCTTTTGGTCTTTACTTGTACATCTCAAGGGCTTTTCTTTCATGTCTGCTGGGTGATGTGCTTGGTGGTAAGGCTGGTCAGTCAGGCTTGGAAAGGTCTGCTCCACTCTGGTTGCTGTGATGACTTTCAGTGGAGGATGGATTCAAACCCAATTCCTGGTTCAAACAGATGGAAGGTCTCCTCTGGAGGCAGCATCTGGATCCATGTGCTCTGCTTCCACAGTTGCAGAGTCATCTGTGCAGGGCTGAAAGACATTAGGTTCCATCCCCCCTTTGTGGGTAATCTTCCCAGGAAAGGCATTGTAACAGGATCAGAGATGGGGGGGGCGGGTAGATAGCTCGCAGGCAGAGTTTGAAAAGAAACAACACAACAGCATTGCAGTTACTAAACAGATAATGCAATTTCAACAAAATGGAGACACTTCAGGTGAAAAAGAAAAAAAACTGGATTCACATACTTTGGGAAAGAAATGAACAGGTAAAACCATTTAAACACATACAATAAGTGCAAGACTGATTTTTTTTTCTTGAAAAAACTTAAAACGTTTCCTCATAAACTTGAGTTGTTACTTTAAGATACTGAGAGGGAAGGAGAAAAAAAATAGAAATAAATTGAAAAGTTCTCTTTACTCTGTTCTTCTTGGCCAGAGAAACACAGGGCAAAGGCTCTTTCTTTCTTTTTTTTTCTCTCTCTCTCTCTCCCATTTTTCATTGCTTCAACCTTTTTTTTCCTTTAACAATTTCAAATTCTTGTCTCTAGGGATCAGATAGATTTTACAGTTACAATTACCTTGAGGGCACACAGAGATTTAAGACATACACACGTAAAAACAAGGAGGACAAAGAGATGAAAACAGAACTCTGAGATTTACACATACATTGATCATTTCCGCCATAAATCTCAGTTAAATTAGGGGAGGCACAAATCTTAACAAACATACCACATTGTTCAGGGGTGGGTTCTAAATTTTTTTACTACCAGTTTTGTGTGTGTGGCTTATTTTGTGGGCATGGCTTGGAGGTCATGTGACTGGGTGGGTGTGGTTAGCTGGTCATGTGACTGGGTGACCATGGCTATGTGTATAGGGCTGTGATGGCGAACCTATGGCACGCGTGCCACAGGTGGCACGTGGAGCCATATCAGTGGGCATGCGAGCTTAGCCCCTTCTGGGCCACCCGGAAGTAAGGAAACAGGCTATTTCCTGCTTTTGGAGGGCCTGGGGGCTGGGAAAGGCCGTTTTCGCCCTCCCCAGGCTCCTAGAGAGGCTCTGGAGCCTGAGAGCAAAAAACATGCCTACCGGGGCCACCATACCATCTCATGCCAAAAACGTGGGTCGTGGGGGGGGTCGCACGCACGTGGGGCAGGGCACATAAAATTATGGGTGTGGGCATGCTCACGTGACATACACCCCTGTGCTCCCCCCACTTTTGGCACACGATGGCAAAAGGGTTAGCCATCACTGGTATAGGGACTACTCAGAGGGCTGAAAAAAGTCATTTCTGACAGGTCCTCGCACTTTTGACTGGTCTTCGCACGTCTGATCATCATTTATGCCCATTGCAGCATTCTTAACAACCATTTCACTCATTTCACAACTGCTTCTCTTCACCATGGTGACAAGATAAGGCAAAAACATAAAATGTGAGGACAGTCGTAAGTTCGAGGACTGGTCAAAAGTGCGAGGACCACTCAAAAATAACTTTTTCAGCCCTCTGAGTAGTCCATATGCATAAAAGCAATAGAGAGGGATGAAGGAAAAGAAGGGAAATTAGAGTAGGAGTGAGGGTTAGAGGGGAAGAAAGAGAGGAGGAGAAAGAGAAAGGAAGAGGAAGTAGGAAGGAGAAGAGGAGGGGGAGGAAGAGAAAGTTAGAAGGAAAGAAAAAAGAGAGGTGGTAGATTTGAGGAGAAAGATTGCTGTACAATAAAAAAGATAAAAGAGAAGAAAGCCAACCCCAAACAAATATAAAGATATTAAGATAAAGAATGAATTGTTAAACTTTAAAGAATAAAAGAGAACAAATATGAAAAAATAGCAATAATTAGAAACACACATACAAACATACAATGTATTTTCTTTGAACAGAGTACTTGGCCGGTTCACAAATTTAAACAGTGTTTAGTCATTTCAATTAAATTTACAATTACAATTAAAATTCAATTAAATTTCCTTTTTGCCGTATTTATTCCTCATCTATTTTTTTAAAAAAACAATATTACCCTTCGTCTTCATCTCTAATCCTAATCAAACTCAATTTTTCCCTTCTATTCTATATTATACCCCTTCCCATTGTCATCTATTTTTTTATCCATCCTCACATTGATTAATTATGTAATATTACAGTTGTTTAATACAAATTCAATACAGATTTAATATAAATCAATGTTATATAACCATCTTTTTTGTATATTAATCAATATGAACATGAATATTCCAATTATTTCCATGCAATCCAATTTCTTACAAATCAATTAATTATATTTACCAGTAATAACAAACCAAATAATTTCCCCCATATATTCCTCCAAACCACAACTTAACCATTTCTGCTTTTAACACAACATACAATTAATAGTATCTCAATTATTACAATTCCCTAGTTAAATAGAGCTTTTTTTCTTTTGTGTTTTAAAATCTTGAACTCTCCTCTTTTGCCCTAAATTTCCCATTGTTTGCAGTTTTGCACCTACCTCTTTTGGTGAGGAAAAAGAAAAAGAAATCTCTCTCTGCCTCATTTTGTCAGGTTGCAGCAAAGACCCTGCTTTACTTTCAGTTTCACTTTTTCAGCATAGCTAGGGCAAAAAAAACCCTGCTCTAGCATTGTTTGCACCTAGCAAAAGACCCCTGTGCAAAACAGCTGAGAGCAAATCAGCTGAGAGTTGGGAGACCGATCTAATCAATTTGTGGTAATTAACCTATGCTGAAGCTGAAAGGGGCTATTTTTTTTCTATTTTTGCAGGCACCAGTCTACTCATTTGTTTTCTTTTAACACTGATCAGCTGTAGGGCGGCCCTTTGAAGCCCCGCAGCAAGAGTTTAAACAGTTTTTTCCCCTCTAGCCATCAGCTGGGACTCAGGAGGCAGCAATAGATTGGGAGTGGGCAGGGTAAGCAACCGGTGACCGGCCGGGAACTGGTTCGGGGGCATGGCCAGCCAATCTTATTACCAGTTCTCAGAACTATTAAATTTTTTACTACTGGTTCTTGCGATCCAGTGCGAACCGGGAGCAACCCACCACTGACGTGGTTGCATAGAAGACAAGAGACAAAAAACAAACAAAACAAAAACCCAATATTCCTATTTATATATTTTCCTTTTTTTATTTAGCCAAATTTGTTTTCCCAGTTTCGTCTCTAAGCAAAGCCCATATTTGACAAAATTTTCTCACTCTTTTCTTATTCATGCCACTCAAAATGGGCATCCGCCTGGCGTCCCAGGTCTCGAGCAATTCTCCCAGGGGGATTCCTGCCACCAGCAAACTACCGCTATTCATGACCCTTTTGGTAGAAGGATCACTTTGACTTAGCCGGGTGGCCTGCCGTCAGTTTTCAGAGAAAAGGCTCTGGGAAGGATTCCCTTATAAAGTATGGACCCCTTCCTGTAGGGAACTCGCCGTAGGTTTTTGGATCAAAAAAGGAGATCCGGGACGACCTGCTGCCCCCAGCAGTGAGTACCGGCACCTCCTCACACTATCTCCATGTCTGGGCTTTCGAACTTTAGACACAAAGGGATTCCCTTTTACAGTTTTATTACCCCCTTCACGCGTTTCCATTTGCCCAGCTTTCATTCCCTTTAGGCAGAAAGTCCTATGTTTGGCGATCCCCCCCTTGCTTTCTCTATCCTACTGGTCACAGCTTGGTGGAGCTAGCAGTAGGTAGAGCTGTGGCTAGAGATCGCTCAAAGAGGTAGGATCAGGCTGCTGTTCGGATGAAATCCCACACACACACTTCCTCCTTCCCTAACAGAAGGTCCTGTGCTCTAGCAAAATCCCCATGCTCTCCAGACTGTTGGTCTTTCTGCGGTTAGGAAATGCACAGAGGAAGCAAGATCCAGCTGTGATTGGGAGAAGGGCCCTCACACACATACATGCAAGCATACACATATTTCCCATGCTTTAAAATTAAAATTTAGAGGTACTCACCTTCTTTCCAAGCAGCCCTTGAGCTCAATACTCAAAACCCTTTTAAAACCTAGTTCCAAATGGCCAAGGTCCAGGAAAACTTACCAACAGACTCAATGCGGCTGCTGCTAGCAAGGGAGGCTTACCTGGGCCAGGTCCATTGGTTAGGTTAGTTTGGAGTCCCATCTACGGGTGCCAAATTGTAGGAAGAAATATCCTTTTGGGTTCAGCTCCAAATGGAGAAAAAAACACTAAAAACATGGAGACTGCTTGGAAAGATGGTTTAATGATGGACAGGATCACATGGTTTGAGTTCCTGAACAGAAAAGGGGGCGAGAAACAGTGAGTCCCCGGGTTTTATGCCCTCTCTGGCTTTGAACTTCCTGGGGCCCAGAAAGAATATCCTGATTGGTTGTCAGACTCCCAGGGGGTGGGGGTGGGGTTTTTAGCTAGCCTTGCTGGCTGATATAATCTTCCCAGGTGCCATGTGGTGAATTTCTGTTGCTAGATGGGTCCTATTGTGTTGCAGATGATGGTCCATTGACAAAGATTGAGTTTCTGCCTCTGGCCCCTTGACAAAGGGTGGGGGCAGGAAGATGGGAGCTGCTTCATCCTTAAAACATGCTTCTCCATTTCTCATCCAGGGAAACATAATATTCTGCTTTTTTAATATTTCCCAAAATATTTCATTCCTCTAAGAAAGGGGCGGGTGCTAACTTCTTACACTACTACACTCTTGGTAAAATTCAATCACAAAGAGTTATGTGACACTTTAAAGACTGTTTAAAGTTTAAAGCTTTGGTGGAGGCACTTCTAGCCTGTGTTGTTTTTATAAAGAGTGGGGAGTATTATATTTGGGCCAAGCAAGCACAAATCTATGAATAAGTTCGGAACTCACATACATACCAAAGAGATGGAGAAAGCCACACTTAAAAAGATAACTAGCAGAATACAAAAGGCAGCCAACAAGATAGTTCAAGTTCTTAATCATAGTCAGAGGATCCTACACTCTGCCATGAAGCAAAACTTGAAAGACAAAAGATGTAAAAACAGTAGTATACTATTTAAGGACTATTAACCGTTTCTTGGGCCTATATTCTTCCATGCAGCAGGAGTAAAATCCCTGTAAATTGGATTGAAGCGATCTCGAGTCCACTTGAAAGACTGAACGGTAGTAACCCGGGAAGCTTGTACTCTTCTGAGGTGAATGACCTGAAATAAGCCACAATTCACAAGCTCTTCTTGCATCACCAACAGCTTCATTTCCTAAACCAGACCCGTCCCCCTAAATACAGTCACCATATCACCCTATCTCCTAGCAACACCCACACAGCCTCTGGGATTGGTGGAAGAGCAACCACGCCTACATCTCTCGGCTTTCTGATTGGGCACTCCTATCAATGACCCAGGGCCCCGAAAGAAATGTGTTCTTTTGTGTATTTCATTTAGCCGGGTTTTAGAGAAAGAACTCGGTCAGAGTGTAGCAAGACAAGCAACGCGACTGGCGTTGATCTCCTAGGACAACAGCCATTTCCTTAGGGAAGAGCGCCTGCCCTGCGGCCAATTAGACTCGTTTGGCAAAGTGCTGGGCCGAAAGTCTAAAGGGATAAACTTGCCTAATTAATTTTTTTTTCCTTTGCCGAAGAGGAGACTGGCTGGGAAAAGGAATTCATTATGCTCCTCTCCCAGGCTTCACTAGACGATGCATACACGCAGCTACTCCGTGATTCCTAACGCAAGGTTACATCTCCCACCCGCCCATCTTTCCCTTGAGGCTGGGCAAAACGAATTCAAGTGCATCCCGCACCACACTTCTTACAAGAGCAGGCCAGCCGCTTATGAGCAAGCCTCTTTCTAGACAGCAAGCGGGCTTCCCTTTCCGCCCCCACCCCATTGCAGCCGCCGGCACCAGGTGGCTCTCGAGAAAGCATCACGCAGTCGTCTCGAAATGGGCCGGGAGTAAAAGGCGCGACTCTTTGGGGGGCTCGGCTAGCGAAGTCCGTGGGTGGTGTTGCTGAATCCACTCCACCGAGACAGTGATCGCAGCTTTAGTCGCCGTTTCCACGTTAGAGTGGCAAAAGTTTCGTGGGGCGGGGGGAAGGTATGTGTGAGGAGGGTGAAGTAAATGTGGTTGTAAAGACTCTTAGAGGATGGAGAACATTCTGGTGTAGTGGTTAGGGTTTAAACACACACACACACACTTTAACATTCACAAAACTCCCAGTGACTTCACCGCCAGCCCGGCTTTTTTTTTTGTGCCTTCCCTGCCCCGCAGATCGAAGGAAGGAAGAAGACGGCCTTGCGCTCCCGAGGGGAAAAACGGGTATCTAAACAAAATCCATCCATAACTATTACGGGTCTCAAATAATCGTTTCCTCTTTTCGGACTAAAATCCAAGCAGTGACGTTGTGGTGTCCTCCCCCCCCCCCCTTCTTTCGCCGACATTTTGTAGGCTTCGAGAGGCCTCGGATGGTGCCTAGGGAGGGTATGGACGACGACTCTTGTTCTTCTGGGCGCTGCTCTTTGCTTCCCTTCCACCCCATCGGTGATCGCGAGAAGCTCCCGTGAGCCAGGGCCTGGCATCGCCCCAGGATCTGCTCCGGGAGGCCCAGCGTCGGCTCTCATTGGACTGAAGCAAAAAAGCAAACTGTCAGCCCATGTGGCGTGGCCACTGGAGGTGGTGGCTGTTTAAATAGGCGCCGGGAGCTAGAGGGAGACAGTGAGAAAGAAACGGGAGAGCGCAGAGAGCTCAGTGTGCGCCAAAGCACCGGGAACGAAAGAGGCAAATTAGCCGAGAGACCTGCGTGCCTACTAGCAATCGGATAAAGCGCGCCTCCTCCGCCAACCAGCTTTCAGCAGCTGCCGCATCGTTTGTCTCAGCACCGACCTGCCGCCTGGCCGACCTCAGGGACCTGAGCAGGTAACCGACTTAGCGTTGTTTGGAAAGAGGCATCCAAAACTTGGATGGGGTTTTCTGGCATGAATGAAAAGAAACTGCGGGAAGCTAAAATGGAGCCTGCAGCTGGAACGGCGTTCGCGGGGGGTGGGGGCGACGACGGGGGATGCAGGGCCCAAGTTATCCTCGAGGGCGTGGGGGGGGGTGTATTCCACCAATTGGGGCGAGGAGAGGATGGAGGCATTGTAAAAGGGCTTCAAATCCGTTTCCCTCCGTCGCCGTGAAGAGCCCCTTTTCTTTCCAGACCAACCATCTTCCTCGCTCTGGCTCCTGCGTGGGGAGGGGAAACCGGTATTGGAGAGGCACCACATCGCTAACGTGTTCCATTTTCCCAGCCTCTTTTATGCAAAGTGGATTGTGTAAGCCTGGGGAATGGCTGAAACGCATCTCTTTTGAATGGAAGTTGTGCTGATTTGGAGCGACATCGATTTCAGGTTGCCTTCTGAGAGGCAGCGAAAGGCTGTGTGTGTGCGACGCGTCGAGGCCTTGGAGGCGCAGGAAAGTCTGTAATTATACAATGAGTTTGCCTTATAAAATGCCTTTTAGAATAAAGACCGTTGAACTTAAAACGATGCTAGCTTGGGTTGGCTCTTGGGAAACGAGGCTGTGGTTTGACCGTGTCCCTTTAGGAATCTCGCAACCTTCCCTGCTGCCTTCCATAAAATGACATGGATAAATTCTGGATAGGTTGTCATTTTGTAGTATGCCAATAGGTTAAAATTAAGAGATGGTTTCTGAGATTGTTGAATAAGGGGGAGGGGTGTTTCATGAGGAGAGAACTAAGCCTTTCTGCATTGGAAGTGCTCTGCATCCAGCCATTTTGGTATCAAGCAGGGAAAGCAAGATACGCTGACCTGACGTACTAATATTTATTTCTAAAGACCTAGACTAGAGGGAAATCTCTAGCTCTTATCATTTACATACAATAGTATGCAGAAAGAGCTAAGGCCTGAAATGCAAAAACTCAATGTTGCGAATATTCTGTGACTTTTCTGTGAGGAACTTTGGAGATCGGATTATCTTCTTTGTTGCTCACAAGCTAATTTTCTCAGGAAGATAATAACAAATAAAATAGTTCTGTTTGATACAGAAGGAAATCTTTTTGCTACTGGACAAAATATGTAACTTACTGTTTTCTATTACAATATATCTGGTATCTTTCAACTCTTCATCATCTTTGCTCCATTGCTTTTGAAAGCCTACAATTGTATTAATGATGCAAACATGACGTTCAAAATTATAACCATAGTTTTATTAACACATTTTAATAAAGCTGGTGAAATACAGTTCTCACATTTAACAAGTAACAAATGCATGCAACACTGAAACTTTTAGGCACATGTTTTATTTTAAACAGTAAGGTAATGGATGGCACATTCCTATTTATTAATTATATTTTTCTTTACCTGTAAATTAAGTTTTTAAGTGTTACTGTCTTAGTAAAAGTTTTTAAAAAATGATTCTGAAGTGAATTACAACATTCTACAGCATAAAACTGTTATTTAGAATAATCTGAAAGCAATTTTTAAGCAGTCTTTTCCAACATTGAACCATTGATATCTTCTAGTCATTAGCACTCCAAATTTGAGGACCTGTCCAACTCTGTGGTATATTAACTGGGAATGATGAAAACCATCAGTATCTAAGGGCTGCAGATTGGGGAAAGCTGCTTTAAAGCTACAGGAAGTAAGAATAAAATTGTAATAGTATCATAAATTCCTTTTTTCCATTAAAGCCAGTGGAAACAAAGAACTTTAATTTCCTAGCCTACAAACAATTCATTCAGTGATGGCCCTAAATTAAAATGCAGTTTTGTTGACTTCAGCAGTACTAATCTGTTTGCAACAGTAGGTATTTTTTTAAAGTGGTTTTGCTTAACTGTTTGCATTTTATTTATCCTTAGTTGAATTCTGTGCCACACATTACTAGTTCAGTGGTATACAACATGACTTGCTTCTATGTAGACTGCACAGTAACAGGCCAGCTCTGGGTTAGTAAACTTAGAAACAAGTTTTACTCAGTTCAGTGAGTTGATCCATAAGAAATTTGTTTAGGGTTACATTGCTAGGCTCTACTTGTAACCACAAGTAACTAGGAAGAGAGGTACTCTATATTCAATGAGTTTTCTCAGTCAACAAATTGAGGAACTAGACCAAATTGCATATCATAATAGCACTTCAGTTTTCTGGAAATACAAGTTAATGGAAATACTGGATACAAATAATAAAAATGATGTAATAGCTTGGTATATAAAATCTGGGCTGAACAATCTTTAAATTCCTGTGAAGTAGGCATGCTAGCAGGAGATTTGCAATATATCAATGCAACTTCAAAACAGATTTGGCCAACTTCAAAACAGATTTGAAATATATTTGAACGTATTTAGATGTCACCCGAAACAATATTTTTATTATAAATGACTTGACAATGTCATTTAAACTATAGTTTGCTTAAAAGAATCCACCTTCGTTATTCAACAGATGATAGCTCAAACAGTCCTGATGACTGTTTTACAAAATTAATCACAACTGAAAAGGTGAATGGCTTGTTAAAGTTTGAAAATTCTACCCTTGTAAAATGGAGGAGAGGACAAAGGCCTGTTTAAGAGGCAAATGGGTAGTTGAGGTCCAGTAATATGGTTGTTTTCTGTGCTGTCTTTAAATTCTCCTGGAGAGCAGAGTATTCCAAATTAGAATGGCCAGTTCCTTTGGAACTGGACAGTGCTGACTCTGATACACTGTCTATCTTGTATCCATTAAACTGGTCAGAAGCATTTGGTATAATTTCCTTTTTTAAATTTGCAGATATTCAGGTCATTCTAAAATGCAATACACTGGATTAGATTATTTTTGTCTAAATCAACAGGCTCTTCCTAGAATGATAATTAATTATTTGTAAGGAAATAAGGTTGAAAAGCCAGCCCCTTGAATAAGTGGAATTTGTGCAAGGATGGGATCTTGTATTTCATTTTGGCCAGTCAAGTATTTGGGGTCATGACCAGAGGAATTCACAGCAATTTCTAGATAATTTATTATAGTTATCAATTTAAGAAAAGAAATAATATATTTTACTTGCAGAAGTGAAAGAAAGGCACACTGGGAAAATTTAAGAAATCCCCAAGGATACATTTACAGGTATTTTGTATTATACAAGGGCAGTCCATGGCCCTTTAATATATGCTTGCTTTGCAAAAGTAAATATGAAAAATATCTGAATGCAATTTTCACCAAACTGGTTATTTCCCATAGATATTGGGACATTACCTTTCCAATATTTCTTTCACTTGATTGGTGACGGTGTTGAGGCAACACGGTTTGTTCAGGGAGCATCCCAAATCATCCGAAACTGCTTTGATGTATAAAATTGGCAATCTGTTCTCCATCAAAATATGAATTCTTAGATTTATAATGACCAATTTTTCAAGTACATATTTGTAATCCTGTCCTGAGTAGCTGCATAATTAATGTCTACTTTCTTTGTCTATTGCCCCTACTTAAGCTACATGCAATGTTCACTGTATTATGCATGGAATATCTTTGCTCTGCTTTCTGTCTTCCTCTACTATCCTATCAGTGGTTTATTTCAAATCTAGGCTGGCTAAGATATTGAGTTGTCAAAGGCAAAACAGTTAGTGACTATTTTCTTCCCCAAATCAAGATAGATAACATCTGAACCCAGGACTGTTTTTAAAAGGATTTATTTTGAATTAATGGTACATATTACTATTCCTCCCTCTCCCCCAATTTGCTACACCTATGGAAGCACATCCTTGCTGCCTATTGCTATAGTTCCCTTTCTTCTGTCCTATTGTTTTATGTTCTGCCAACTTTTGGGGATTTAAATTGCTTAATCATCTGTTTCAGTTGGTATACTAGCTGAGTAAGTGGAAGTGACATGGGGTCTGCTATATTTATAGTGTTGCTTTGCTCTTGAAGCAAGCAATTCTGCTTCACTTGAGCTGCTCTCTCCTGCCTCCTTTCTTTTTCCTTCAATAAGTTATTGCAAAAGGAACAAGATAGAGACAACTAAAATAGTAAATTCATCAGCCCCCACAGAGATTAGAGTTCTATTATCAAAGAGCATTCATAATCTGTGTGATAAATTAATCCACTGTCTGGAATTGCTTAATACTTTGAACCATTAATTTGATTCAAACTACTAAGCCACAGTCCATAAATTTAGCACATTATATAAAGACATCTATGAGATCTTTTCTTGATATGTTTGGCTATCTTGTGTGTTAACATTGCCAGATTATCTACCGTGTTTCCTTGAAAATAAAATCCAACTGGAAAATAAGTCCTAGCATGATTTTTCAGGATGTTCATAGTATAAGCCCTACCCACAAAATAAGCCCCATTTAAGATCGTCAGCCAGAAAGACACATTTAGTACTGCATTTCTCCCAAAATAAGATCTAACTGGAAAATAAGCCCTAATGTGTCTTTTGGACCAATAATTTATATAAGACCTGGTCTTATTTCTGGGGAAATATTGGTATATTTTACTATCTGTTTGAGAAAGCAGTGATTGGCAATGGAAGCATCATTACCTGTTGCAGGCATCTATGAACTACTCAAGGAAGGTAAAACAAGGGCAAGAAAAGGTTTAGAGCCTGATAACAAGTGTGGCCTTCCTGATTTGCTAACATAATACCTAATTTCACCTAATAATAGGGCTGAGCACATTTCGTAGTTCTGGATTCTGCTCCACCCAGAATCTTAATTCAATTGTTGCACCATTCTGTTATAATTAAGCTGCAGTCACAACGGGATTGGCAATATTTCTTCTGTACTTTAAATGTTATACTTAAGTATACTTACTCTAAGGAATATATTGAACTCTACAAAAACAGTTCAGTAATGGAAAAGAATCTCTGGGAAAGCTAAGTATGTGCAAACTTTAAGACAGCATGTACTCACTGAATTGAAGAAGGCTTTGGGATTACATAGTTTTTTTTTTTCTGAAGAGGAATTATATATAGTCCTCAATGGTCACAATTGAGCCCAAAATTTCTGTTGCTAAGCGAGACATTTCTTAAGTGAGTTTTGCCCCATTTTATAATCTTTCTCACCACAGTTGTAAATTGAACCATGGCAGTTAAATTAGTAATATGGTTGCTAAGTGAATCTGGCTTCCCCATTGATTTTGCTTGTGAGAAGGTTGCAAAAAGTGATCACATGACCTCAGGACACTGCAAATGTCATAAATATGAGTCAGTTGCCAAGCATCTGAATTTTGATCACATTACTATAGGGATACAATGGTTGTAACTGTGGAAAGCAGTCATGTCACTTTTTTCAGCACCGTTGTAACTTTGAACAGTCACTAAACTAATCGTTGTACATAACTTGAGGACTACCTTCTATTCCTTTGTGTAGTTTTGCGAGCAAATATTTTAGGGATGTCAAAGATGACAGGGCAATAGCATAATGAAATATAAGCTGCAATATAATTCCTGGTTTGATCCTCAAGCATTAGGAAACATCTGTAAAACTTCCAGAGCAACTGAAATGAATTATAATTTCTATGTCACACCACTTTCAACTCTGCACAAACAAATTTGCTTTCAGACTATGTTTAGTCCTCTTTGCTGGATCAGGTCAAAGTCTCCTAAACCCACTATTTTCAAATCAGACACTCAGATGTCCCTAGAAGTTCATAAAGGGCATGAAGGGAAATGACCATTAAACAAAATTATCCAACAAGGGATAGCCTTGTGTTCTATAGGGGATAGAAATCTTGCAACAGTTAAGGAGCTCATTTCTAATAGCATAAATCTTTCACATCTTAAATTAGAAGTCAGGAAAAGGTAGATTGGGATCTACCGGTAAAATATTGGTGATCTGAATTTATTTGATTTCCTTTTCCCTTTTTGTTAACAATAATAATGGAAACATTACTTCTTCTAACCAGTTTTGATTTCTGTAATGAAGAAACTTTGAGTAACCAGGAATAGATTGTCATCTGTAAGGATTATGAACTTGGCTTCATTTTAACACTCAAAACAATTTTCATTGGGTCATCATTTCAGAGATATTTCTTTACCAAATTCCTCAGTGCCTACAATAATGGCAGAGCTTCTAATGTTACTGAAAAAGATCTTCAAAATTCAGGGCAATATTCAGAGAGATATCTGCCTTGAAAGTAGCCTCCATTGAACTGTGTAGCAGCAGTTTCACACAGGAAATGTTTTATGGCATTTTATATTAGGTTATAAAATGTTTTATGATTCTTATGTCATAAAATGTTGTATAAAATTTGCCAAATTTCAGTTCCATGAGAATCATTGGATGCAATCTTCAACATGTGGTAATTGAAAAATTAATAAGCAATGACATTCCCAGACTCCAAGATCTGTAAATCAGTGTGGGTGACAAATGGAGGCTTTAGAAATAAATACAGGAAAGAAAACATCACTTGAACAGTATCATAAAGACTGGGTGATATAGAAGTAATGATTGAAATGTAGAAAGATTATTCTTGTTCAAAAGGAATAGATTTAATACAAAGGGAGATGGAGTAGCTTTGTTGTAAAGAAGTCATACCCTTGTCAAGGAGTTCATTTCCATGAATATGGAAATCTGATTGAAAACTTTTGGGTAAGAGTAAAAATAGTGAGAATGAAAAAATGATATTATTGTGGAAATTTATTTCCAGGCCACTGTCCAATGGCTGTGGACATACTATTTCTAAATCAGTTCCAAAGTTTTCAGGGGGGTAGGCTAAACATAGTAGCAATAGGCTTATTCTGATATCTTCTAGGCAACTATCTCAGCTAGGGAAACTTTTTGAGGATAACTATGGAAGGAGAAGCAGATTGTAATGAACTCAGGGAAAAGAGCAGAAAATCAATCTTTGAAATCCTAACAGATAAATAAGATGAAGCGAAATGAGAAACCATAAGAAAAGATGAATCCCCACAAAGTGATCACTTCAGTCAAGAAGGCTAAAGCACTGCAGAAAAAGAGCTCCCAGGTTCCTAAAGGCCTAGAAACCATATCCTATGAGGATGGTTAAAAGAGTTGGAATTATTGTTATAACTCATTTTAATGGTCTAAAACTTTTCTAATATTATTTAATTTTAATTACAGTTGTTAACCTCAGTGCATACCCATAATTTTAAATGAGATTACTGAATAAAACATGTATTTCACTATTTTCCAGTTCTTATTTTTTCTAACTAAATCATAAATTCCATCAGTTCTTTGACATTGAGCAGATAAATTGAACTGCTATTATTATCAAATTCATCCATTCAAAAACATTCTTTAAGATCCTGAGCAGCAATAGTTCAGTTCCATTCAAAATATGTCAGGTAACAAAATGACCATAGTTATTATTAAATCCATGGCATACCTTAGCAAAAAACTGTGGAGTGCAATAATTATCTAAAACACAATTAGTTGGATTCAGAGTATCCTTACTGGAAACAGAAGAGCTCTATAATATTATGCCCATTCTACTTAGTTATCATTTTTTCACTTACTCTGATTCTGCTCATTTAGGATTTCCTGGCAGCTGCCTTTTCCTTTTACAAATTGAGCTATCCTCATGGGTTCCTGGTTTTTCCCCTTGATTTTCACAGATATTTGCACATCTGTCTGCTTTCATACATTAACAGACTGAGAGAGTTGGAAGAAACCTTGGGTCATCTAGTCCAACCATTCTTTTGAGGTTCTGTTTATCTAATCTATCTATCTAATGAAAACCCATCTTCCCTCCTTCCTTCCATCCTTTTTTCTCTCTCTGTTGTACTTTTAATGCTCTGATGATTAAAACTAAGGGAATAAGTTGTTTGTTCTTATGTTCCATTGTAAATCGATGAAATTTTTATAAGAAGGAAGAACTCATGGAAGCAAAGTAGCATTCACTTAAACTTGGTAACTTCATCCCAATGTGTTTGCTTACGTTGCAACTAAAAAGATAAAGAAAAGGGGAAATTTTGCAGCACTGTGGGAAGAGGATGGAAAACAAAAGGATCCTGCTTCACTCAGCCTGGGAAGGACCTAAAAGAGTGCCCAATGGCATATCTAAGGCTTGAGTGGCATAAAGACTTTCCACAAGGAATGGGTTGAGGAAAGTTCATTGACTTAATAGGTCGCTGTTGAATCAATCACAAGATAATTGCAAAATGGAAGCTGCTCATCATCAGAGAATACAGGAGCCTGAGAATGCAAGATGAAATGGCCACATAAGGCAGTGGCCAATCCCTGGAGGGAAGGCACAGGCCAGGAGCTTTTTGCCAATTACAGGAGTTGCCATAAGATTGAAAAGAAGCACTACTTGGAAGAAGGCTTAAAATGGCTTTGGTCGAAAACAGACAATTTGGAACAGACCTTCAAAATAAGAGGGTGTACTTGTGGTATAGAGGATGTACTTGTGGTGTAGAGGATGACAGCTTCTGTTCCTGGACTCAAGGTAGTAGGTGTCCTTTACTGGCGATGAGGCAAACAGAAAATGAGGATCTGCCCTGTAATACGGAAGGAAGGAGCCCTCAATGGTCATAATCTCTATATGCTAAATCTTGCTCTATTTGAATAATTGAGCACCTCACTTTTTTTTAATGATTCACCCACACATTTAATGTGTGGTTATGCAAACTTATACAATATTGTTCTGCTATCTTTCAAGTGTGTCTTTAAAAGAGTCCATTGTCATAGCAAAGAAAGAAAATTAATTCTTCAATGAGCAGTGAAAGATAATGTAAAAAAACCTATGTCATTTTTTTTATTTATTTTTTTTTTGCAATATTCACTGCCTAGACTTGACTCTTGTTTTTTCTTTTCTGTTCAGAAAAGCATTGAAAGATGGAAGACGTAGTAATTGCCGGTATAGCAGGGATGCTACCAGAATCAGAAAATTTGCAGGAATTTTGGGAAAACTTGATCAATGGAGTGGACATGGTTACAGAAGATGATCGAAGATGGAAACCAGGTAAGTTAAATAATTCTTAATTGATGGTAGAAAAAGAAACTTGGAGAAATTTCTCTACAGTGTAATTTACAAACTGGGCAGTTTACCCAAAACATTAATGTAAAAGGAAGCTTTTATGGATGGAAAAATATACCAAATTAACCGTGTTTAGATATCAGTTGTATTGATGTTATTAATTGGATCGCTTAGATACTTATCCAAAATAAACGCAGTTAGCTATATTTGTAAAATAAGTTTTATTTATTTATTTAAATTTATTGGCCACCCCAACTTCACCAGACAATAGAAATTAATATAAGCTAGTCAAGATTTGTTAGATATAACTACTTTTGAATCTATGACAAGTTGTGTGCTCCAGCAGAGAACAATGTATAAAGCTTGGATACTGGTAAAATAATAAGGTATTTTGTCTTTACAAAAAAAAAAGATACTGTGGCTTTCCAAAACAACTCTTACCAGTATCTTACATCTTGCTTTCATATTTACTTGGCCTGCTAAGATGTAAAAATAGTTACATGCAAAATAAGTGCAATCGGCACCTGATTTATAATGACACCTTTTCATTCAGTAATTATATACCACACAATGATGGTGATGAAATTCTTTTGTTTCTTGTTTAATTCAGGAATTTATGGACTGCCCAAGAGAAATGGGAAACTCAAAGACATCAGCAAATTTGATGCCACATTTTTTGGAGTCCATGCAAAACAAGCTCACACCATGGATCCTCAACTACGTCTGTTATTGGAAGTTTCTTATGAAGCCATTTTGGATGGTGGTAAGCAAAAGAGCCTGGAATTCTTTATTCAAAAATCCTATTGTCTATGGACTGAATGTACAGATTGGATAAAAAGTTGATTAGATCCAAGATTTATTCATGCATAGAATAGACACAAGAAGACTCTTTTTAAAGTAGTCATTAGTAACCATTGGTATCTTTCTCTAGCTTGGTCATATTGGTTTGATTGTAATGTGCATGTAAAGAAACCAAAAAGATATGGCCCAAACTCTTATTTGTGGAAAGATTAGGTAGTTTGATAGAATAAAAGTAACAAACTACAGCTGAGCCACTCTGAAGAGCTTGAGAGAGTTTTGAAATAGTGAAATACTATAATCAATAATTCCTTCATAAATGTCTTTTTTTTCTTGTCCATGTACCCATCTCATGTTTCCATTAGCCAATTGGATATCAGATATACCTGATGTTCTTTTGAGTTGTTTGCCTTGTAAACCACAGGGAATTGAATATGTCTTCCTCCTTTATAGGTATTGACCCAACTACCATTCGAGGCACAGACACAGGCGTGTGGATTGGTGTGAGTGGGTCAGAAGCTGCCGAAGCATTTAGTGTAGATCCTGAACTGTTGCTGGGATACAGTATGACCGGCTGTCAACGTGCTATGTTTGCCAACAGAATCTCTTACTTTTTTGATTTCAAAGGCAAGTGTACAGAGTTACAGGTTACTAGTTAAAGGTTACCACTAGAACAACTAGACACAAGAACAGCTTTTTCCCGAACGCCATCACTCTGCTAAACAAATAATTCCCTCAACACTGTCAAACTATTCACTAAGTCTGAATTACTATTAATCTTCTCATCTTTCCTATTACCCATCTCTTCTCACTTATGACTGTATGACTGTAACCTTGTTGCTGGTATCCTTAAGATTTATATTGACTGTTTCCCTATGACTATCATTAAGTGTTGTACCTTATGATACTTGATGAATGCATCTTTTTTTTTATGTACTCCAAGAGCATTTGCACCAAGACAAATTCCTTGTGTGTCCAATCACACTTGGCCAATAAAGAATTCTATTCTATTCTAACTTAATACTGATATTAGCAACTACCAGTAACTATCTTGTGAGCTGGTTATTCCTAAACAAGGGTTTAGTTATAGGGATCCAGGCAGTTTTATACAAGTGTTAAGATGGTGAAATATATAATTGAGGGCTTTTAGAAATTTTTCTCAGTGGCTTGCTGCTACAATGTGAAGCAGAGCTGTTGACAAAGAAGTAGCGATTTCTCTTGAGGGTTGGAATCAAGGAAGAATGGGACTCCTTCCTTTTCTCACAGGAGAAGCAAACTGGGGAGGTTTGGTGGATAACTGAAAAAGTTTATAAACTTGGTAATCTGTCTTTTCATAACTTGTATTTCCAAAGGGCCCAGTATGTCCATTGACACAGCCTGTTCCTCTGGCCTTGTTGCTCTGGACAATGCTTACAAAGCAATCAGCAGTGGACAGTGTGAATCAGCTCTTGTAGGTGGAGTCAACCTTATCCTGAAACCCAACACATCTGTACAGTTCATGAAGCTCGGCATGTTGAGCCCTGAAGGGACATGCAAATCTTTTGATGCTGAAGGTAATAAGATTGCTTTTCTCATTGTTAAATATTTAGGTCAAATGTTATAAGGATTTGAGTATGATAAAATATTTGTTTTCAGAGCTTTCATTTAAGCAGAAAAGCCAGAGAAGGTGTGGTATTTTTCCCTTCAAGGCTCTCCAGCAGTAATGAATTAATTTTAATTGCCTTTCTAATTTGAGAACTACTTGGTAGGTTCAGATCAGGCAAAGAAGCTACCAACAGGGAAAGCAGACAGTTCTGAAGTATTACTTGCCTGCCTCTAGTAATATTACGTTGCTTCTTCTCCATAAATTTCAGCTTTGATAAGAAAGCTAGAAAGTTATAAAAATGCAAGGTACATATGATTCCATAAAGTTTGCTGTGGCAAAGAAATTATATGGCAAAAAAGCCACTTAGAGCTTAATTTGTTTGTTGGTTGGTAAATAAATGAAATAGGCTTACGTTTTAAAAATATAAGAAGAAATGAGAGAAAACATGTATATCAACCTAGCTTGTAAACTAATTCTATATTTTTTCTTTTTCTTTCAAGAGAATTCTTTTTAATGAATACTTGTTAAAAGCCAATACTTTATTATTAACTTTAACTAGTTTTAGAGTTATAAAAAAGGCTTTAATGTGATACCCTTCAGTTCGTGGTGATAATAAGCATTTTAAATAGAGACTACAAGGAGAATTAGTATAAATGGTAAATACGTTTCTTTACAGTTTTTTTCTATATGCAATAATGTTTTTGATTGAGAAAAGATTTTATAATACAGTTTTCTCTGTAACATTTAATATTCCATCAAAATAAGTTAGGAAATATTACTAATTTCCTTATATAATTAATACCCCTAATAATGAAATATTTGAAAAACAGAATTTTTCTGGCCTTTATGACAGATTATTAGTAAAATTATGGAAAATAGGGTTTGTGGCCAGTGTGGTAATCAGAAGAATAAGAAGCCAAGTTGTATTAACAGAACATACTGTAAGATTCTTGTATAAATGTATTCTGCTAATCATTTTTTTTTCTGTAACTTTCTGAATAGTGATAATTCTAAAAATATGTAGAATTGAAAAATCCCCCATTTTCAATATGAGAATGAACAAGATTTAGTATTTTTTACTTTTTGGTTGCTCAGCACTTCTGAAAACAAAGATTAGAAATCCAATTATTCAAACATGAATAAAATCTGAATCTGTTGCTTTTATGGTTCTGGCTTTTTCAGGGAATGGCTATTGTCGCTCTGAAGCTGTTGTAGCTGTGTTTCTGACCAAGAAATCAAAAGCCAAACGGATTTATGCTACCATAGTAAACTCTGGAATTAACACAGATGGATTTAAGGAACAAGGTAAAATATCATTCCCATTCTTGGAAGTTCTAATGTTTTAAGAATTATCCTGCAGGAAACAGCAGGGTTCTCCTTGGATTAGAAATGTCTGCACCATATTTAAATCAACTGGTATTTCTCATTGGTTCCTGTTATGGTAACATCTACTTCATTGGTCAATACACTGACTATCATCAGCTCTCCAGAATTCCAGAAAAAGGATTTCTTTGAGAGTGTCGCTCTCTACAATCAGCCATCAATTAATGTAGGATACTAAATTTTGCAGCAGAGGTTGCCTCTTCATCATAGCAACTACTTCTTTCCCTTTTTACTTAGAAAAAAAATATGAATGATGTCTGAATATTTTAAAAATACTAAAGACCATACAGGAAAAAATGGTACCCAGACTGTGCAGCTTCAGAGCCAATGTTTATGCAAACTCCTGATACCATGTTTCCCTGAAAATAAAACCCTGTTTTATATTTTTTTGAACCCTGAAATAAGCAGTTGGCCTTATTGTCATGCACTCAAAAGCCCGATTGGGCTTATTATCAAGGGATGTCTTATTTTGGGGGAAACAGGATAGTTCCTTCACAGGAATTTAATGGCAAAGTTGAACAATGAGATACCTTGATTTTCAGTAAGAAACTAATGGAAATAGAAACAGTAAACTGGGGATAGGCTTTAACACACCTATAATATTTAAGTTCCCCATCTAAAAGAGGTGAAAAATTGGTCCCAAATCCAGGCTATAAGAACTTGAGAAGAGTGAAGTCCCTAGCCACAGAAAAGATTGCCCATTTACTTGTACTGTTGACCTTGGTTTCTTTTCTTAACAATGCTGCTATATTGTATATGTGTGTGGGGGAGGAATCAGAACAAAATTTGGAGAGTTAGAAATGGAACTTTAGATCTTTTCAAAAAATATTACATGAACAAGGTAGAGCAATTTCACAGTAATAAAAGCCTCCGGTAGAAATGCCCTTAATCATAAATTATAAGAAATCCTTCTGTGGAGGGATTGAAGCTTGAAAACACAATGAATGACTCAGCATTCACTGAGTCACTGAGTACACATTGATGGTTCTGTGCTACTTGAGAAATTGCTGATTTTTAAAAAGTACTGCAAGTCACCTTTTTCTGTTTACAAAATTGAATATTTTACATGAATTCACCATAATCATATGTTGTAGTTAACATATGTTTTTTGAATATTCAAAGCACAACACATGAACAATTCTAATAATCCTTATATTACTAGATATAATACATATTGGTTTTATTCCTAGGTTGAATTGAGAGTTTCTTAGTGGTTTACATTTATAATCGTGCTTCTTTTTAAAATATTAATTTTAAATTTTTGCAGACAAATGTAGTAGCATTTATGTTACACCAGAGGTGGGTTTCAGCAGGTTCTGACTAGTTCTGAAGAACTGGTAGCAGAAATTTTGAGTACCTATGAGAACTGGTAAATACCACCTCTGACTGGCTCCATCCCCATCTATTCTCTGCCTCCCGAGTCCCAGCTGATTGGGAGGAAATTGGGAATTTGCAGTAACTTTCCCCTAGAGTGGGGTGGGAATGAAGATTTTACAGTATCCTTCCCCTGCCATGCCCACCAAGCCATGCTATGCCCACCAAGCCATGCCCACAGATTCAGTAGTAAAAATTTTTGAATCCTACCACTGTGTTGCACTCTAATAGTACAATTAATTATGAGGACCTAATAAATTGACTTTTCCAAGTAATTTGGTATAGGATTGAATCTTAAATGAGGATGTTTTGGTACTTCATACAAAATTGAGAGCTAATGGTTCTTCTTACTTTAGGTGTAACATTTCCTTCTGGGTGGATGCAGCAACAGTTGGTCAGTTCTCTGTACAGAGAGTCTGGAATTAAACCTGAAGAAGTAGAATATATAGAAGCCCATGGCACAGGCACAAAGGTACATTCTATTTCTATTCTGATTATTTTCTTTTGATGCTCATTGTAATTCTTCTAGAATTCCATCATTATTATTTTTGTACTCTAATTGAGCTAGAAAAAATTTCCCATTTTCCCAGATTTCCCATTTAAAGTTTTCACGGGAGAAGACAATACCTCAACAAACCATGATTCCTGCCTGTTATTTCACCCCGATATTTCAGTAATATTCAAACTGGTTTATAATTTCAAAATCTTCCTAATGAATATGATCAGAGCCACATTAGAATATTTGGACTGCATATAAAGAATTATTTCTATCTTAGATATGCATGCTGACTCCCCACTAGGCTCAATCATAGTAGTCTCTACCTTCAACCATATTACCTGTGTATACAATTTTATGAAAAAAACTGACAGGATGAAGCAGTCATTGTTAGCTTTGAAATCTTCCAATCTTTCTTTCATTTTTAGGTTGGGGATCCACAGGAAGTGAATGGCATTATAAATGTCTTTTGCCGATCAGAGCGGCCACCATTGTTGATTGGATCCACAAAATCTAACATGGGCCATCCAGAACCAGCTTCTGGTCTTGCAGCTTTAGCAAAGGTAAAGATTTTATACTTGTCTCATTGTATATGTTGCTCCCACTTGTGTTGTGAATGAGAATGAGAGCAGAGTGATCATTGGTAAGCGATCCAGTGCAGAAGTAAAAGTTGGGTTCATTGATTCTTATGAGTGAAAGCAGGAGGAAAGTGCAAGGTTGCCAACACAGAAAAGGAAAGAGAATGGGAAGGAGGAAGGAGAAATACAGAATAGATATACTGTATGATGATGAACAGAATTTTTCCTTAATTTTGAGGCTTCGACAATATAAAAAAAGACTCCAGCAATTCTATCTTCAAATATTTGAGGGTAGAATGGATGACTTTACAGGATCTTAGTCTTCATATACAACTTAAGAGAGTAGAGGGTTTTTTTTAGCCTTCATGGACGATGCCAAAATTATATATATTACACTTGTTACAAAACCAGTATTCAGTCTTGTTACGTTTTCTCTGTTTCAGGTTATTCTGTCATTTGAGCATGGTGTATGGGCACCAAATCTCCACTACAATACCCCAAATCCAGATATTCCTGCCTTAGACGATGGCCGCCTACAAGTAGTCACCAAGCCAACCCCCATAAAAGGCCCCCTTGCTGGAATCAATTCTTTTGGCTTTGGAGGTTCAAATGCTCATGTCATTCTGAGAGCTAACAGGAACAAATCACCCCCACCGGAAGCTCCCAATTTGCCACGATTGTTACAGTTTTGTGGAAGGACTCAAGAAGCAGTAGAAACACTAATAGAGCAGAGCTTCAAGATGCAGGAACATGCTGCATATCTGAGCATGCTTAACGATATCTCTGGGGTATCAGTGTCATCCATGCCCTACAGGGGCTATACCTTGATTGGAAGTGAGAGTGATATAAAGGAAGTTCAGATGGCCCAGGCCTCAGGGAGACCTCTGTGGTACATTTGTTCAGGTAATTGCTCTCTCTCTCCCTCCCCCCCCTCCCCCCCCAAGCTCCATTCAGTCGCAAACAACCTTGAAATTGCTTGGCTCACTTTCATATATGCGCGCTACTAACTGGAAAGTTTCAGTCTTCTGGGACAGAATTTTTAAATGCTGCTCCAAATGTCACATCAAAAATCAATTTATCCATTCACTAATAATAGCAAGGGTTCTCTCCTTTAATTTTCAGGCATGGGGACACAGTGGAAAGGGATGGGTCTCAGCCTAATGAAGCTTGATCTCTTCCGACAATCCATCTTGCGTTCAGACGAGGCTCTGAAGGACACAGGCTTGAAAGTCTCGGATCTTCTTTTGAGTTCAGACGAAAATACCTTTAATGAAACAGTAAATGCATTTGTTGGGCTTGCAGCTATTCAGGTAAGAAGGATGGATCTACTTTAGCAAGCCGCTTTAGTGCACACAAGCTTTGTTACAGAGTGGAGATTTATTTTAGTCATAGTCTAGAATTAGACTATTAGGCTGGATAAATGCTTGGGATGACATGATACGTCTGCAATGTTTTGGATTTCAATTCCCACCAGTTCCAAATTGATTATTATAGACAAGCATTATTGGAATTGTAATTCAAAACATCTGAATATCCCCAAGTTAATGTCATTTCAACCATAGAGATTCATTTTCAAACCTTATTTATCATAGAGTTTACCGGGTGACTCATTATGACTCATGCTGAGTCAGGTATTTATCTGTCAACTTTATCTAAGATGAGAACAAGGAGACCATAATTTCTGTCTTGAGCATTATGAAGGAAAAATAGAGAACAGTATGTTAATAATAAGCACTAATAATGACAATTAAAGCTTAATTGCAAGTATAATTGAAAAATCTTTGCCTTGAAATAAGCAAGAGGTATGGAACTCAATGTTACAATAACATTGTGTTCATTTCTGTAACTGGTATAGCTGCTGACTGTAGGAATATGCTGGCGTGAATATAGCAGGAACTCCTTGGCCCAGTACCATCTAATGACATCTCTGAAATCATCTTGGAATTGGCTTGCCGATACTGCTTCACATATCTAAATCCAGTAATAATATTCTCTCCACAGATTGCACAAATTGATGTTTTCAGGGCTGCGGGTTTGCAGCCTGATGGGATTATTGGTCACTCCGTCGGAGAACTGGCTTGTGGCTATGCAGATAACTCCCTAACACACGAAGAAGTAATTCTCTCAGCTTATTGGAGAGGAAAATGTGTTAAAGATGCAAAATTGCCACCAGGAGGGATGGCCGCTGTTGGTAAGTAAAAGTCCCTCATGAATATTGAGAAAAAACATTTGAGTTATAACTTGAGATGGGAGTCCACACAGCACACTGATTCTTAAACCTGAATTAACACCATCGCATCCATATAATGCACTGTCTCTAAACCAACTATTTTATAGCTTAGGAATGACAGCTTGGTTCACCCGATGGATTATAGCTACTGAAAGCTTATTGCCTTATATCTTTAATGCAAAGAATGGACAACTCCTAGTCATGGTTTGCTTTCTTTATTCCACTATGATCAAATGGCCGAGTATTACAGTGTATTCTGATACCACGTAAAACTGG
The DNA here is from genome assembly GCA_030761175.1 of Masticophis lateralis. Taxonomy (NCBI): domain Eukaryota; kingdom Metazoa; phylum Chordata; class Lepidosauria; order Squamata; family Colubridae; genus Masticophis; species Masticophis lateralis. The sequence continues at coordinate 122,617,111 of JAUDYJ010000002.1, forward strand.
TGTTTCTTTTCTATTTCTACTTTGTCCATTTTAAGAGTGATCAAATAGCCCAATTTTTTATCCTGCTGCCCCTCTAGACATGTTGGATTATAACCTTGGTTACTCTGCAGCAAAGTTGTGATGGGAGTTTAGGGAAAGTTACAGCATACTGAAGAAGCTTTTACAGAAACAATTGAAAATATGGATAGACATAAGGGGAAATCCAAAGAGGCTTTTTCCTTATGTTGTACTGATATTTAAGTCTGCTTCTTAGTCACCGATAGATCTGGACTTTTAAAAAGTCAACATTTTCCATCAATTTAGGCAAGCTGTGCTTATTGCTCTTCAGTCACCAAAAGAAAAGGCTAACATATTTCACAAGGCTATTATATTGGCATTTGACTGTTTGCTGGCAACAGCTGTTGCTATAAATACTGCTATTGCCAATTTAGTTTAAAAGGATGTACAAAAGAGATTTTATGTATTATCCCATAATTTCACTGAAGTGTAGGGTGGAGAATTGACTCTCTAATTATATGGAAATGAGCTTTGGCAAGGGTTAAACCTTAAATCTAGAGACAACAGCTCAACCAAAAAAAGATGTGTGAGCATTTTGGGAAACAATGACTATTTCTAGAATATATTTTTTGAATTAAATATAATTTTCAAGTCCAATTTCTTAACTCAAACACAGGGTACAGCATCAGACTGTAAGAATCTCACAGGCCCAATATCTCTAATGGTTTTGTAATGAAAGGTAGTTACCTAAATTTAACTCAGAAATAAATGTTTGTGGTCTTAACAAGATCTAGTTCATTGTGTATTAAGCAATAAAATGGGTTGGATTTAAGTAACTATCTTTCATTACAAAAACCATTAGAGATATTGGGCCTGTGAGATTCTTACAGTCTGACGCTGTACCCTGTGCTTGAGTTAAGAAATTGGACTTGAGAATTATATTTAATTCAAAAAATATATTCTAGAAACGGTCATTGTTTCCCAAAATGCCCACACATCTTTTTTTGGTTGAGTTGTTGTCTTTAGTCAACCAGGTTTGGCAACTTTATGAAACAATGGATACATCTGCAAAACTTGTTTTCCAGAAGCAACTTGCCAGTGAGGTGTGTGTGCTTTACGGAATACAGTCCTTCTTTCAACCTTTCTTTGGATTATCAGAAGATTCAAAAGATCAAGATTCTTTGTCCTGTCAAGTGCTATTAGAATTAATTACTGTTAGCTGGGGGTGGGGAGGGGGGAGTGTTTCATCCTGGCATAGATATTTCTAGTATTGCTTTCTTTTGTTCATAAACCCGGCAAGTTGTTCAGAATGATGTATTAGTGGGCAGCCATAGAAGTCAATAAATGAGTGAGCATTCCTACTTGAATGGCATATGTCTGGTTAGATATTTCAGCATTTTGCACTTTGATTTTTAAAAAATACTGTATCAGCCACTGGAATAAATTGAGGTTGTTGCTTTTGCTGGTTAATTGAACCAACAGTTGGCAGCTTCAATTAATTTTTTTAGATTTAGTGGAATCTGAGGTTGCCAGTAAATGTCAATTTCTAAGGACAGTCTACATTTATGTACGTATAGCTTTATTTTAGTTATTTGCATCAGACAATTCAACAGTGCAAACCTTGTTGAATTCACATACAAAAAACTTTTAAAAGTTCAATTAACACAATATAGCATATGATTTAACACAATATAAAATATAAAAGTCACAGTCTTGGACTAGAACTTGTAATAGGAGATAACTTTATGAATAAGTTGACAAGGTTCCATCATGCAAGATGGATGATAAGAATAGAGCATATAAATGACAGGGCGTGTTTTAGATTGCACTGTTTAGAATAGTATGATCAGATGCCGTTTTAATTGGCAGCTTTGAGAATGGTAGTCTAACATATTTGATACCAAGGGAAAACTTTGTTCTAGTTCCTAAGCTGTATGAACACTTAAAATACTAATTTAGCTTGCTTTTCAGGTATCTAATCCGTGGCTGTCAGTATCACCAACTTTATGTAATTATAGCTGTGATTCAATGCACACCAGAATATAGTCCTTTTGAATAAATATGCACAGGAGAGCACTGTACATATAGCATAGTTTTGTACTGTTTGATGGTAGAGAATGCATGAGATTTTAATGATCTCTTCTGGAAAAACTAGATGAAGAAAAGTGCTTCATAATCCTTCTCACAAAGAGTGTTCTTCTACAAAGACGCAGAAATAATTTTAGGGAAGAAATGTTTTTTAGCTCTAGGAATGTTACGTTGCTGTTTCTATGAAAAAAAGTTTCCACTTATTCTTCACTCGTTTGGATTTATCTAAAGTAACCTGCCCTTTTCAGGTCTGACATGGGAGGAATGCAGGGAAAAGTGCCCTCCAGGAGTGGTACCGGCCTGTCATAATTCTGAAGACACTGTCACCATCTCAGGCCCTCAGGTAAAATAGTGTGAACAATTACTTCAAATGTTGGCATTTAGGTTATTAGCTCTATGTGCTCAATACTGTCTCGGCTGGGTCAACTGGATGCGAAAGCTCAATGCTCTTCAGCTAATTAAACTTACTTGTATTTGTGAAAACTCTTAGCTTTAAGGGTTGCCAGCAGACTGTGTGAATGCTAACCAAAGGTCACATTCAGGATGAGGATTATGGACTGCCTCGATTGCCTTCTGGATAGAACAGCAAGATAGATGAGAGTAAATAATATAGAATAGCATATGGGGAAATATATTATTATTTCAGTTTTTGTTTGGACAGTTCAGGAGAATGTGTAACAAGCAACAATATCAACTCCTGGAATGCTTAATAGTTTGTTCAATATTAAATGTAGACCGATTACATTGGAGCAACATATGGGTTGCAATGGATGCCCTTCAGGCAGCAGGGCCCAAATGCATAATGCAATTAACGATAAACGATTGGAGTAACTCTAAAGGGTTATTGTTTTGCTAATTATTTTAGGAGGCCGTAGCCAAATTTGTGACTAAGTTGAAATCAGAAGGTGTGTTTGCAAAGGAAGTGCTGAGTGCTGGAGTTGCTTTCCACTCCTACTATATGGCTTCAATTGCACCAGTGTTGCTGAGTGCCCTGCAAAAGGTAATGCTCTGGAAGGATCCAGCGCTGGGGAGGGTGGAGGGGTTCAAATCAAAGGAAGTGATCTCCAATGTTTGCATGTCCTTTTATTTCCTCCTTTTAGGTTATCCTAAATCCAAAGCCTCGCTCATCCCGCTGGATCAGTACCTCTATCCCTGAAAGCCAATGGCAAAGTGAGCTGGCTCAGAATTCCTCTGCTGAGTATCACGTCAATAATCTTGTCAACCCAGTCCTGTTCCAGGAAGGTCTGAAACATGTTCCAGATAATGCAGTGGTAGTGGAAATTGCTCCACATGCTCTTCTACAGGTATTACTCTTGGGGATTACAATGAGTAAAAGTTAGTAAGAATATCGTGGGACCAATCTTTCCAAAATTGGTGTCTTCAGATATGTTGTAGTTGAAAATTCCCAGAATTTCCTTCAGTCAAGGATCTGTTGAAGCACCAATTTGTGGAAATCTGCTGGGTCCTCCTCACCAGTTCATACTTTCCTCTGTGTTTCTAAATATCATGTAGCTTTTCCGCACCAGTTTTAATTTGCTGCTCAGCATTCATAATATTTTCTGAAACCAAAAAGACAGAAGCCATTAATATCATTTGGGAGTAGAAAATGAAGCAGAAAATTAAATCGTAGCCAACTTTCCACAAGCCTATTGAATATCTCCAAATACCATGTTTTGTAATACTTAGTGTTATAGGGTTGTGATGTGGAGTTTGTAGCTCATAGTCACTTTGAAACGATGGTCATGCTGGTTTTGTGCTGCTTAGTGGTTTCTAGAAATAAAGTCTCCAATCTCTAGGTTTCCCAACTATTTTCAGAAAATCGAGTTAGAGCAATTCATTTTTATAAGGAATAGAATCAACTTAGACCAGTAACTTCGTTACAACTTAGACCAGTAGAACAAGGATAATAAAAGCAATGGCAACAAGGATCCTATTTGCATAGGTTAGAGTTAAAATGTGTGAAAAGTGCAAGGCTTGTACTGTATATTCAACCATAGGCTAAACTAGAATGGAGTTACAACAGTACATTGACTTCCTATTTAAACTGCCCAGGCAATTCTAAGAAGTTAAAATTCGGAACATACCTTGAAGTTTCAGGACATTCCCTGAATTATTTATTACTGTAGTTATTTATGTGTTCAATTTTTATACCCACTCACCAGGGAACTACTGTATGACTCGAACAATATAACCCTATTTATGCTTCTTTAGAAGCAAGTACATTGGCGTTTATAGGTAGTCCTCAACTTACAGCCATTTGTTTAGTGACCGTTCAAAATTACAACAGTACTGAAAAAAGTAAGATTTCCACACTTATGACCGTTGCAGCATCCCCATGGTCACATGATCAGAATTCGGACTCTTGCAAACTGACGTATTTTTCATGTTTGCAGTGTCCTGGGGCCGTGTGATCACCATTTGTAACCACCTCAGCTGGCGTCTAACAGGCAGAGTCAATGGGGATTCACTTAATGACCACATAACTCGCTTAACAACTGCAGTGATTCGCTTAACAACTGTGGCAAACATGTAAAATGCAGCAAAAACTCATTTAACAACTTCCTTGCTTAGCAATGGAAATTTTGGGTCCACGTGTAGTTGTAAATCAAGGACTACCTGAAGTGGGATTTACTCCTAGATATTCATGTATAGGGTTACATCACTGAGAGACACAATTGCTTTTTTGTTTTGAAGGCACAGGAAGAATAACTTCAGAGCTTTAAAATTCTGCTTACCTATGTGGTTTTGGTTTCTTGTTTGGGGGGGTTTTTTGTTCGTTTGTTTTGAGTGAATTTGAGTTATCAAATTTTGCCTTTGCTGCAAAATTTATCTTGTGTTTATAAATGGCTTTGGAAGTTTATCCTGATTACTGGGAACAATTACTGAGTAATTTCAGATGTTTTTATATCGGTGTGATGCAAAACCAATGTCTATAAGGATGTTTGATTGTCATTCTTAATAAAAAAAAGGTCATTATAAATGGTCAATTTTAATTTTAGAAATAATATGTTGTAGCAAAATCTATCTTGTAGGAAGGCATCGCTCCCATAATAAAACAAACCCATTATAGAATGGAAATGCTTAGTGGTGCAGTGGTTAGAGTGCAATACTGCAGGCTACTTCTGCTGACTGCCGGCTGCCTGCAGTTTGGCAGATCGAATCTCATCAGGCTCAAGGTTGACTCAGCCTTCTAGTCTTCCAAGATCAGTAAAATGAGGACCCAGATTGTTGGGGGCAATATGCTGATTCTGTAAACCCCTTAGAGAGGACTGTGAAGCGGTATATAAGTCTAAATGCTATTGCTATCAAGAATTGATTGTTAAAAACTGTTGGGAAGTGAAAGGGAGGAGAGAAAAATCTATCTTTATGATCTATCTAACCTGAATTATCTATGGCAGAATCATCTTCATGGGTTTGCAGAGTTAGATGTAATGTTGTTTGCAGTCGACTTCTTTCTACTGCAATGCCTTAATTCTGAATTCCCTGTTTTCATCTGTAAACTTTGCCTTTTCACTTATAAGTAAAATCCGCTAATATTATCTGTGTAACAGTTGTCCCATAGAGTTTTTCTAGGCTGCTTTAGTATGTTTTACTGTGATGACTTCATTTATTGCGTTTTGAGGCTATGAAGCTTGGAATTTGATTTCCAAAAAGTGCTTCAAGAGACATAAAAACATGAACTTGGTTCTTGTCTGCAGCACCATAAAACAGTTGCATGTTTTCCTGAGAACATGTAACCACTCTGAAATATTTTGTGGCACAGCCCTGCATCCCCTTATTTCAGAGTACAGATAGTCCTAGACTTATGACCGCAATTGAGCCCAAAATTTCTGTAGATAAGTGAAACATTTGTTAAGTGAATTTTTCCCCATTTTACGACCATTCTTGCCACAATTGTTAAGTGAGCCACTGCAGTTGTTAATTTAGTAATGTGGTTATTTATTTTATTTATTTTAGGAAATTTATATTGCTACCTATTCACACATGGTGACTCAAAGCGGCTTACAGGAATATAAAAACCTCATATATAAAACAAAACTAATAAAACAGAATAATCACATAATAAATTAATATAATAACCCCCCACTCCAGCGACAACATATCACACAAGCCATTTAATGGGCTTCATCCCACTCTGGATTCCCCAGGCCCGCTGGCAGAACCAGGACTTCAGCACTCTTCTGGGTGTTAGAGTGGAGGCCATTCTAATCTCTGGAGAAATGATGTTCCAGAGAGAGGGAGCCACCACGGAGAAGGCCATTCTTCTGGGTCCCACCAGGTGTATCTCCCTAGGGGATGGGACCTACAACATTCGTTGTCTCCCTGCTCTGGTGGATCGGGTAGGTGTGACCAGCAAGAGACAGTCCCTCAGATAACCTGGTCCCAAGCCATGAAGGGTTTTAAAGGCGACCACCAGCACCTTGAATTGCACCCGGAAGCAAATTGGCAATCAGTGCAGCTACCGCAGGAGAGGTTGTTAAATGAATCTGGTTTCCCCATTGACTTTGTTTGTCAGAAAGTTGCAGAAGGGGATCACATGACCCTGGGAAGCTGCAAGCATCATAAATATGAACCTGTTGCCAAGCATCTGAATTTTGATCATGTGGCTACAGATATGCTGCAATGTTGTAAGTGTGAAAAACAGTCATGAGTCCCTTTTTTAGCACTGCTGTAACTTTGTAAGTTGAGGGCTACCTGTAGAAAGAAGAAGAGTGCTTCTGACTTTGTGAGAAGGACCTGATCAATAGGGAACAATGCAGGAACAGTTCCTGAACAGATCTTGGTGTAATTTCGTTGCCTCTCCGGAAGTCACAGGGAGGTGGCAAATGCCACAACTGTACCTCATGTGGTGTAGCAGCAAGTTGGTTTCCTCACTGAGCATTGACACAGATTTGTAGTTGTATGACATTTTATTTTATTTTTTATAATTTTTTAAAATTATTTTTTAAAACATAAACATAAAACGCATTTTTTCAAAACAAAGCTTTTGATCCAGTCACAAATTAATACAAATCATAAACAAATCTTAATTTAATTAACACAATTTAATATTTTATTCAGTTATTTCCCTCAATTTTATCTATTTAACTATGCCATTATCCCCAAAATCCCGTTACTTAAATCTTAAATCCTAATCAATTATAATTCAGTTTTTCTCTTTCATTTGCTTAGATGGATATATTTTAACAATATAAATCCTCACAATAATTATAAATATTCATAAAGTAATTAATTCCATCATAATCATTTATTTTTACTAATGAACTCAACATTTATAGTCTTTATTTCTGTTATTAAACCTAATTTATTTATTTCATTTTAACTATTAATCTCAACATACTCCTCCTCATTTGGCTATCCCACCTCATTTTATTTTGCTATAAAACCCAACATCTTTATCTTCATCTTTGTTGTTAAACCAATCATTTTTATTTCCTGGCTGTAAAACATAGCATAACCATTTTATTTTTGGCTGTTATTTTAACTATCCCTACTTAATCCTTTCTTTGTTGTTTCCATCCATCTATACATTGCTTATTTTCAGTTAATCATATTTATCCTTATCCTTTTTCATAACAATTTAACATTGAGACATGGTTCTTGCTTAAAATATACCTTTAACTATATTTATAAATTCTTTTTAACATTTTAAATTAACCATATTTATCTTTATCCTTTCTCATACCAATTTAACATTAACATATAATTCTTGCTTCAAACAAACCTTTTAATATGTTTATAAATTCCTTTTAACATTCTTAATTTCTGTAAAAACCTCCTTTTTATTACTACAATCCACCTGTACAGTGTTTTATTTTTAATCACATTGTTTCAATCTTCTTTTTCCTTTTTCCAGTCATGTTTATCTTATTTCTTCATCTCCTCGCCTGCAAACATATATTTCCTTCCATTTTCAAAGTTTTCAATTTTGTCCTCCATAAGTCATATTATATCTTTTTGTTATTTTTATTCCGGATATAATGTATCAATCTTCTCTTATGCCTGTGCTTATTCCTTCTTTTATTCCTGCGCCAATTTTTTAAGTTATTACTGTTTCAACTATAGGAGTTCCATTATAATTTCCTTTTCTTTTCACAAAAGTCAAGCTGCCTGCAAACAGGAAAAGACACCTCCTCCGCAAGATCCTACGACTTTTATCTGTAGATCTCAAAATTTCTCATAGCAAAAAGGAGTTACAAAGTTCCTTTTTGAACCAGATGGTGTCCCTCTATAATCCACATTTTCCATTTGTCATGCGAGTATCCATTTTGTGCTATTATGTAACAATCCAATTTATTTCTTTTTCTTTTAATTTTAAAAGTATCCAATCTTCTTTTTTTTAAAAAAAAAATCCAATTCAAATTTAAAATATCCAGTCTTTGTCCCATATCTCAATATTTAATTCCTTTAGTTCTATTCAAAGCTTAGTTGTTTATCGGGTCTTTGTTTCTTTAAGGTAGCATTTTAAACTTTCAGCCTCTTTGTTATTCAGCCACTATTTTATAGCTAGGGGTCTTATAGATGTTAATTTTGCTCTAGGTGTTGTTCTAGCCTAGGTTGGTTGTCATTCACCTTGCTTCACTCCATTCTATCCACTTTCCTCCAGCACATTTCTTGCCCGGTTGTCCCAGCTTCATGGCAGCTGCCATGTCTGCTGCTCCCCGCCGCCGACTCACAAAGGATTCCCTCTGACCTCTGAGGAACTTGCCTGTTCCTCTTGGTCGTCCGAGGTGCCCCTCCTTTTCCCCTGTTCCTCTAGGACAGTTCCAGTCCGAAGACCCATCGGCGGCAGTTCAGCAGCTGAGGTTTTCACGGGGCTCATTAGAGCCCGCTATTTCCCAGACTGTCTCGCCACGACGCCAAACCGGAAGTCAGTTGTATGACATTTTAGAGTTACAGGGTTTTGTAAGCACCTACTCGCAGCATTGCATCAAAAGTTATTTGTGTTGCTTTAGAAGAGCTGTGCTTTAATCCATTACCTCTTCCAGTGCTACTCCTGCCATTTTTTCAGGGACCATTCTTAGAATCAAGGAGCAAAAATCATTGTTTGTTTCCTCCACTTCAGATCCATCTATCAAGAGTTGACTGATAAGTAAGGAAAGCTCTAGAAACAAACTTTGAAAAACCTCCTTGATTAAAGTTCTCAGATATAACTAGTCCAATCTCTTAATTGGACTAGTTATATTTGAGAACTTTAATCATGAAGATTTTTTCAAGGCAGCACCCTATTATCTTCTTATATGGACCAGATTGAACTCAAATCTGCAGACCCCAAAAATGTTTGGCCAGAATATTGCTTTCCAAATACTTAAAGTTGCTTCCTATAGGGAAAGCCAATGAAGAGGTTTACTGAGGAAATGAATATGAAAAACTTGAAAGTATCTGCATTGACTAGTTTAAGATAAAAATAGATGAAGAGTTTTGTAGGCTCATGCTGCTGATAATACTCAGCAATGAAATAAAATAAAAACTTACGTTAATCAAAAGGACAGAAAATTAGTGCTAAGAGCACTGAATAGGCCATGGGCAAATCAGAACCCTTTGACTGCTCTTGAAGCATAATTTCTGTAAGCATCAGAGTCCCAGTGTAGATAATCCTATTCATACTTTGGTTAGTGGGTCAAAAGAGTAAAGAAACAGCTTCTGTACTTTTAGTTGCTTGAGAAAATGCAGTGAACTGTTCATATAAGCTGTAAGTAGAAACTTCCATATCCTATATGCACTGCTGGATAAATCATGATCAGAAGGCTATCAATTTATTTGTTCTGCCCATTTTGGCCTCTTTCATATCCATTGGAACCCCTGCACACAGGTTAATTACAATCAGGAAGGTTGAGACTGAAAAAGAAAGAGAAGAGGCCAGACCTGGTAAAGGCGGTGAAGCAAAGTACATTTACACTTTGCAGTACTGAACATTCAATTCTTCAGGCCAAATAGATTTTCTTTCTCAAAAGGAAAAAGGTAAAAAGGACAAGTCATTTAAACATCCAAAGATAGAGAAAAGTTCCAAAAATAACTTGCATCATGCAGTTAGACTGACGGAGAACCAGAAGGCAAGATGCAGGCCTCATTAGGAGGGAGGGAATGAAATAGCTTAGATGTGTGAAGGCAAACCTATGGCACACATGCCACAGGTGGCACGCAGCGCCCTCTCTGTGGGCATGCGAGCCGTTGTTCCAGTTTAGCTCTGCTGCACATGTGCGCATCTCACGCTGGCCAGCAGGTTGTCGGGGCTCTGCCGCGCATGCGTGGGATGCATGCAGGGGGCCGCGTACACATGTGCATGGGCATGCAGGGGGGCATGTGCATGTACGGGGGCCCACGCGCAAGTGCAGGGCCAACGCACCCATTACATTTGGGGGGTTCAGGCACACGCATTCGTGCACATGCACACACTTTGGGCACTCAATCTGGAAAACATTAGCCATCACTGGCTTAGATAGCCGTGAAATATGGATCTAGGGAGAAGAATAATGCACAAAGTAAATGCAACACTGGTTTAGATTGTACAATCTGAAAGTACAATTATGCAACAGATATTAAACTTGGTTGTGAGTTTGAATTTACTTGGCAGTAAGCTTCTTTTCCAGTTTTTCCAGTCCAGTGTGCAAATTACACTCTAGATGTATTATGTAAAACATAACCTGGTAAATGATGTAACTATTCTAAAGGTGTTACTGGAAGTTTGGTTTCTGATGCTTGTTCTGAGTTTTTTCTTTAATCTTACTGCTGCTGACCCAAAGGTTCATTTTGAAGAGGCAACTGGACTTTCCAGAAAGTTGCCTCTTGAAAAGGCACTTTTGGGACAACCATGACCTGGATGACTAAGAATCTCCATTGACATTTACTGCTGTTGAGTTTATGTATTTACTGTCTTTCCTGTCAAATACAGTGAATCAAAATTGGAGGTGGTCTTAGCCAATTTCACTTTTCCTCTGCAAGCCTTCTAAGCTATTCTGAGAATTAGATGTGCTTTTTAGATCAAAATCAAGGTCATTTCAAATCCAAGCTGTTCTATTTTATACAATTAATTTGCAATTGAGGAACCATCACCTTTTCTTAAGGTGGCCTTTTTGGGCATGTATTATTTTGCCATTCTGGGGCTCCCAGGCAAGACTTTTTATTATGCAGTGCCCTTCCCTTACTTAGGGAATTTTCATCAGGCTTCCTGGTGTCTTTCTTTTATCATCCTTTGCTTCTTCTGTCTGAGCTAGCAGCCCAGAGCCTTTTGATTGGCAGTGCTAAGATTTTGGCAGTTTGCCTTGACAAATACTTCTGGTTTCTGCGATAAAGTGAAGGAGCAGAGTTCTTCTTGCATGGTACTTGAATCAGAGAGTTCAGAAACTGTATCTGGACTTTGTGCTATCTGATTGATTTGAAATAACATAATACTGAATTCTGGATTCTCCTCTGTTTTTTTTTTTAAACATTGACATAAAATGATGACATTTTACTCACTTTTACCAAAAATTAAGCCCTGTTGTATTTAAAAGGACATTCTCCCAAGTAATATCTACTGCTGCTGAACCGAGAAATTGGGGGTGGGGGGGGGGAGAACAATAATGGGAAGGACAATAGGCTCAAGACCCAAACTAAACGTGCTCAAAGACATAGAAACTCTCAGAGCATGTTTATACTTTCTATGTCTTATCTTACAACTCTTCTGGTTGGGGGAAGTTATAGTTCCAGTAAAAATGAATTAGAACTTGCAAATCTTACATCACTTTCTTCTAAAGTAAACTTCTTGTTAATCCTTCTGAGTAGTCCTGACTGCCTGTGTGTAGGAAGCTCATCAAAAGGCATTATTATTTTTTTACCATTCAGTTGGTAAACGTTGGCAGAACATGATACAAGGAGTTTTTCTGTCAGGTCAACAATAGCATTGGCAATCATTTCCCACCCTCCTTACACTGTACTTATGCCTTACAACACAGGCAGCTTTTCCCAGCACTTATATCATGGCGGAAAGAGCCATCTGTTTACTAAGTAAAATGAATGATTGTCTTAAAATTATTGTTGCTGATCTCTTCAACTATTTCTTCTTCATGCCATGCTCTTGTTCTCCCATCTCTAAAAACTTGCCTGCCAGAATAAGTTGACAATTATCATTAATGAAATCTTTTGGAAGTGGGAAATGTGTAACTTTTTTCTGATCATTTTTGTAATCTCTAACTAACTAGGCAATCCTGAAAAGATCGTTGAAACCAACCTGCACCATTTTACCTTTGATGAGGAGGGAACACAAGAACAATCTGGAATTTTTCCTGACAAATGTTGGAAAAATCCACTTGACAGGGTAAGGGAATGAGTGAAAGGTTAGCGGGGAATATAATGGCCCAAATTTCATAATTGGATTGAATTGAATACTACTATTATTTGTTTTGCCCCAGCTACTTTATGTGACTATCCAAGAAATAATTAAAGGTCTGAGGAAGAAGCCTGCATATCTAATTACCGCTAAGATAATGGAAAAATGGATTGTGGCATTAAAAGATTCTGTATTATTTACATATAAATGCTACCATTAAAAATCAAAGTTTTGCTTGTGTTGCTGCAAGAATATCAATAGAAGGAGTCATGAAGGAAAAGTAAAACTCATTTTCCAGGAGCTACTATTTTTGCCTCTGAGTGATGGGTACAATTTTCACAAATTTTTGTTTCTCTTTTCCTAGAATAAATGTCCTGGCAAACAATCTGTTTCCACGTGTCCAATATCCTGTTCCAACCGGAACGCCACTTATTTCTCCTTACATTACTTGGGACCACAGCCAGATCTGGGATGTCCCAAAACCTGAAGATTTTCCAACAGGGTCTGGAGGTTCTGGAGCAGCAACAGTCTACAATATTGGTATGTACTAGAAGTCAAATGACTTCTTTGTTTGACCCCCCACTCCAAAAAGAAAAAGAAATTTGAGTGGGATTTTAACAATCTCAAGGGAAAACATGTCCTAGTCTTTGTGTCACTTTAGTAGAAGAAGTAGATGGGAAGCAATAAGAATCAGAGAGCTGTTTTCTTTAAGACATCCCTGACACTGAAGCTAGGGAAGAAGAAAGTGGGCACAGATTGATTCTTGGTTATGAATAAGAGATACCAAAGCCAGGTTCGTGAGAAAGTTGTAAAAATTCTATATTGTTTGTCTATTGTTGTTAACAGATGTGAATCCTGAATCCCCTGAGCATTACTTAGTGGGCCATTGCATTGATGGCAGAGTTCTCTATCCAGCAACTGGTTACTTGGTACTAGCCTGGCGCACTCTAGCACGCTCCCTGGGAACTACCATAGAAGAACTGCCTATCATGTTTGAAGATGTTAAAATCCACCAGGCAACAATACTTCCCAAAAAAGGTGAGAGTAATAAAGATTGCTCCATCTTAAATATTGTCTGATCGAGCTGATTCCTTGAAATGTCCATTGATAGTGTCTGGGAGATCTTATTCTTTTAATCTGTTTATTTTTATATGAACTGGAATAAGATGAAAGAGGGAAGATAAATTTTAAATGACTTATCAATGCAGTACATACTCCTTTATCTGGTAGCAGAGAAAGATACGTACCATAAATACAAATACTGTACCATTTCTGTTTTCTTTATTTTATTCATATATTATACTTGAATGTAGAGTCAACTCATTAATTTCTGCCTTCCTTTTAGGCTTAACACAGTTGGAGGTGAGACTCATGCCTGCTTCCCAGTGTTTTGAAGTATCTGGAAATGGAAATCTGGCTGTGAGTGGTAAGTAAATAGTATCAGTGAGTGTGTTTAAAAAAAAAAAAAGGAAATACTGACTCTGCCTGCTTATTGACTCTTTTTTTTCCCTCTATGTACTGGATATACCAGGAAAAATTTGCATTTTGGAACAAACTGCTCTCAATAACTTTCGAAACCAGCTAATTGATTTGAAAAACCAGCCAAATCCCTGCTCAGGAATTAGTTTATCAAAGGGGGACATTTACAAAGAGCTTCGCCTTCGTGGCTATGATTATGGGCCAACATTTCAAGGAGTCATGGAATCCAGCAGTAATGGTAACAACATATCTAAATAGAAATCAGCATTACTATGGTTATTATGGTTGGTCCTACAATCAGCTAGATGTTTAGACTGGACTTGGCATTTTTGTTCACCTACTGAGTCCTTCGCAAGGATAGGTAGATGTTGTTGTTTGATAGTGTTAAAGACATTCCTATGAGATGTAAGCTTTCCAAGTAAAGCTGCCTTTTGCAATTGATTTTATTATAATTCGTTTTCAAGATACTATCTATTACTCCAACAGAATATCAAAATATTTAATTGGCTTCAGCTTTAAAATTAATTTACAATATTAATAGTTTTTATTATATTGTTCTATTATTTTGTAATCGCTTGAAAATTTTTTGAAAAGAAATAGGACTGTATAATTTTAATTATTCTAAAAATAGAAAACTCTTTTCTAATCTGGTGCTTTCAATGTATTTGCTGACAGCTCCCATAATTATTGCATAATATGTCTGGAATTATGGGGAATGTAATCCAAAATATTAGCATGTTACTAGATTAGGAAATCTGACTGTGAGATGAAATTAATTTATAATCTAAGTACAGAAATACAAATACTTGCTTGGCAACTAGGGAAAATTTTGGGAAAAGAAAGGTAATTGGGGACATTTTGGGGAAAGCAGAGTAATTCTGTGTTGTAGTGCTTATGTTTTTCTCCTGCATTTTCTTTTCTTTTCTTTTTTTAACTTCTTACCAAAACTGCAGTGGCAGGGATGTTCAGTGCTAATTAGATTGTTTGCCATTGCAGGAAATTCTGGCAAGATTTTGTGGAATGGGAACTGGGTGACATTTCTTGACACCATGCTGCATTTGATGATTTTGGGGGAAATGGGACGAAATCTGCGACTGCCAACCAGAATCCGTTCAGTGTGCATTGACCCAAAACTACATCTAGAATTTGTTCAGAAATACACTGAAGAGACTGAAGGTAAAGAACATCTTGCCATTTATTTTTTTTGCTATAGCTCCTTTAAAAAAGCCACATGTTAAATTGGCTGTCCCAGCCTAAAGTTGTAGGATAAATTTTGGGGAGCAAAATTAATAATTAGTACAGGTAGTCCTCGACTTATGGCCACAATTAAGCCCAAAATGTTGGTTGCTAAGTGAGACAGTTAAGTGAATTTTGCTCCATTTTTTGGAGCAATTTTATGATCTTTTTGGCACAGATGTTAAGTGAATCACTGCACTTGTTAAATTAGTAACACAGTTGTTGAGTGAATTTATCTTCCCCATTGACTTTAGGCAATTACATGACCTCAGGACACTGCAACTGTCATAAATATGAGTCAATTGATCACATGACCATGGGGATGCTGCAATGATCATAAGTGCGAAAAACAGTCATAAGTTGCTTTTTTTCAGTGCTGTTGTAACTTAGAACAGTGGTTATACAAACTGTTACACATCAAGGACTACCTGTATCCAGAATTTCTTTGTAGCCCAAAGATTGAATTCCAAGAAAAATTCTTTTTCTGATTAGTTTTCTTTTGCAGTGCTGTCCATTGACTATCTCTTTGCCTTGTAGTTTTAGATGTTGCAGTGGACCGTTGCCTTGATACCATTACAGGAGGAGCTGTTCAGATATCTGGTCTTCACTCCAGCACAGCTCCCCGGCGACAGCAGGAACAAACTCCTCCCATCCTGGAGAAATTTTGTTTTGTGCCCTATGATGAGAGTGGCTGCTTATCCTCTGATGCCAAGCTTCAATCTAGTTTTGAGCACTGCAAAGGTAAAAAATTCCTTATTTTTAGAGGAAATTTTTGATAGGATATATCCTGTAACCGCGAAGAAAAGAGTTAGCACTGCACATTCTGTTTGGATCCTAATGGAAATTTCGGTCTGTTTCAGATTTTGTGACTTTAGGAGGCAGTTTGTCTCACCCTGACAGGATCTCCTCAACTCAAATCCATGTTTTCCAAATTTTGAATACACAAGCCCAGAAAAAAAATGCAGCTTCTTTAAGGAAATGCTGACAAGTGCAGTGTGCATACTCTGAAGCATTGTTTGGCTTTGGATGCAACATGCTGCATATCCCTAAATACCTACAGTAGAAAGCCTCCTGTAACCTAGCTGTCCTGGCTTAGGATTCTGGGAGCTGCAGCCTTAACACATAGACTTGTGGATCATGTAGATATAATTTGATCTGTTGCAGAAAGACATAGAGCCGTGATGGCGAACCTATGGCACAAGTGCCACAGGTGGCACATGGAGCCATATCTGTGGGCACCCAAGCGTTGCCCAAGCTTAGTTCCAGCGTGCATGCACATGCCAGCCAGCTAATTTTCGGGCCTTTCGGGCCCACCGTAAGTCAGGAAATGGGCCGTTACTGGCCTCCAGAGGGCCTCGGGGGGAGGAGTGCAAGGCCATTTTCGCTTTCCCCAGGCTCCAAGAAAGCCTCTGGAGCCTGGGGAGGGCGAAAAACGGGCCTCCAAGAAAGTCTCTGGAGCCTAGGGAGGGCAAAAAACGGGCCTACCAGGCCCACTGGTAACCTTTTTGCCATTGCGTACCAAAAGCGGGGGGAGCGCAAAGGGGGGGGTCACACGTGTACGTGTGAGGGGGGCGTGGGGGGAATTGAATTATGGGTATGAGCACAAAGGTTAGCCATCACTGACATAGAGAATTGCTGCTGAATTAAATGCGCTCTGTGAAAAACAGTTGTTGGTCTGAACTAGACTACTGGAAGAAACCACCACTATAAAGCATTTTATACCTTGGTTTTTTTCTTTCCAGTGCTGATCCAAAACCTACAGAAGAAGATAGCAAAGCATGGAGTCAAGATAGCAATACCTGGGCTGGACACTCTCATGAACTCCACACAAGCCGAAGTTGAGCAGAAGGGTCTTGCTCATATTCTTGCTGAAATCTGCCGCCTAGAGCTAAATG
The DNA here is from genome assembly GCA_030761175.1 of Masticophis lateralis. Taxonomy (NCBI): domain Eukaryota; kingdom Metazoa; phylum Chordata; class Lepidosauria; order Squamata; family Colubridae; genus Masticophis; species Masticophis lateralis. The sequence continues at coordinate 122,634,115 of JAUDYJ010000002.1, forward strand.
GAAACCTCTATTCAGAACTAGAACAGGTTGTGGCTCGGGAAAAGCTGCATCTTCAACAAGACTCTCTTCTCAACGGTTTGCTGGATTGTGCTGAATTGAAGACTTGTGTAGATGTAGTGCTGGAAAATATCACCAGTCACAAGATGAAAATCATAGAGGTAACTGTGAAACAATTCTACAGTCCCACTTGTTCTTTCTATGGGTGTTTTTCTCCCATGCATTAATACCGATAGTCTTTGCTTAACAATCACATTTGAGACTGGAAACTAGGTCATTAATTGAAGCAGTCAAGTGAAACTGTGACTGTGCTTATGATCTTACTTGAGTTTTCCTTTTCTTTAAAGACTGAAAAGGTAGTAAACACAAGGATTGGTCAAAAGTCACTTTTTCATCACTGTTGCAACTGCAAAGAATTGCTAAACAAGGCAGTTGCTGAACAAGGACTACCTTTGTGTTTGTGTTTGTATACCTATACACACACAAATACACACACACTTTTATTCTGCTCTTTCAGGCTCTAGCAGGAGATGGACATCTATTCTCACGAGTTACAAGTATCTTAAACACCCAGCCTATGCTGCAACTAGACTACACTGCCACTGACCGAATACTAAAAAATCTGGCATCACATGAAAACGATTTGCAGGAAATCGGTGCCTCTATGGAGCAGTGGGATCCTGCCAATCCTCCTTCTGGAAGCTTGACAAATGCTGATCTCCTAGTATGCAACTGCTCACTGAATGCTCTCAGCAAGCCGGCCGAAACACTTTCTAACATGGTAGCCACAGTGAAGGATGGTGGTTTTATCTTATTGCACACTCTTCTGAAAGGAGAAACCTTAGGAGAAATAGTTGCTTTTCTCATATCCCCAGGGCTTCAAGATAAACCGGGCCTTCTAAATCAGGTATGAAATACACCTTCCTATTTCTCTGCTGCTTCAGAATGGAGTTGTCCAGCATTCTTCTGGTTGGGGACTTCTAGGAACTGCCAACTCAGCACTTCTATCTAAAAGATGTCAGATAGGAAAATACTTTTTTTTTCTTTTACATTTCAGAGGGGGGAAATTCATAGTGTAGTCTAAAAGGCTTTTAAAATCTAGAGCAGAGTAGCCATAATGTATTTAAATAGCTATTAATCATGTCACTATTTACCTCAGACTGACAGGAATAAAAATCTCTCATCCATCTTTCCAAAGATTAGAAAAGTGACTCTTCACCTTACATAATAAAATAAGGACAGTAACCTGGAAAAAGACCAAGCTCTGATCCTAGTTACCTGAGTGACATACTTCCTACAAGAATTAAATAGGAAAAGAAACCATTTTGATAGATCCAGTAGGTACAGTGAAATTGACTAATGTGGGGGAGGGACAGTAGACTGATAGATGAATGCTTGTACACATTAGTGTGAAAGATTTAGGCTAAAGCTATCCCCTATACATTAATAATTCAACTGAATTCTCTGAGATTTATTTTTGAATCAATATTAGACAATAAAACATAATTTTAAATAGGTCTACTTCACAGGCTCCCAAGCCCTAGATTATTCCATACAAGTTACCAATAAATATATTCTTAATGTCAGGTTAGTGATGTAGCGTTCTAGAAATAGTAGGTAGGTTAAAGGTAAGAGCATCAGTAAGAAACTAAATGATTGGCAACAGAAGGCCAGTATCCTAACGTTTGTTTATTAAACAACAAATGAGAAAGATTACTCTTCAAGAATCACATGACTAGCTGATTTACTATAATTCTAATTTTCCTTGGTTTGGCAGGTAGAATGGGAGAACTTATTTAAGAAGGCTAGTCTAAATTTGGTAGCTGTGAAAAGGTCTTCTTTTGGTGCAGCAATCTTCTTATGCCGCCGACCACTTCCTACCAAGAAGCCCATTTTTCTACCAGTGGATGAAACCGATTATAAATGGGTGGAACCTTTAAAGGTAAAAACTGAGAAGTACTTGATTTTCTTTCTTCCTTCTAAAGTTTTCCAACTAAATTTTACAGCAGTCAGTTAACAAGATTTCAACTTTTAGTATACAATCCTGTGAAATTTGAGAGTTGTTATTTTCATATTATGCATTATGGAAATCACTATTCCATGACAACTAAATAAGATATTTCTCTTTCAGCAAATGCTAGCAGAACCTTCTGAACACTCTGTGTGGTTGACTGCAAATAACTGTGGTACTTCTGGAGTTGTTGGTATGGTGAACTGTCTCCGTCAAGAACCTGGTGGACACAGGATCAGGTACAACAATATAATATTGAGTGACACTATACATTTCTTAAAATTACTTGGGAGAAATAAGGAATAGCTAAACGCTGTATTTTACTTCCTAGGTGCCTCTTCATCTCCAGTCTGAATGCTGCTTCTCCTAGCCCGCCCACCAACTCTTCTGCTAAAGAAATGCAAACAATTTTGCAGAATGATTTGGTCATGAATATTTACCGTGATGGAAAGTGGGGCTCTTTCAGACATCTCCCACTAAAGCAAGGTGAGTTGTATTACAAAATGTAGCATGTGCTCACAAAAGAATACGGGGGTGGGGAGGAGGGGGATATTTGCTCCACTGTCTCTCACTTAATCTCTCTATTCTTTATAAACGTAAATAATCTTCTTGTGACTGTTGTCTCAGTTCTGGGTAACAGTGAATGCTTTTTTGGTACAAATGAATGGTGTGAATTGTCTTTAAATGAGTTTACTTTAGAAACCCAAAGCCTTGGCAATGTTAGAATGGAATGTTCCATTCTAACTAATTAACTCAAGCTTTTCCCAACGTTTAAGGAGGAAAATAAGATTGTCACATTTCCACCTATAAAATGAAAGAATGGTAAATTGTACATCTTCCAATCTCTTCCAGCTCAATCTCAAGAGATTACTGAATATGCATTTGTGAATGTTTTGACACGTGGGGATCTTTCCTCTCTTCGCTGGATTTCTTCCCCACTTCAGCATTTCTGCACAAGCAATCCCAATGTCCAGCTGTGCAAAATCCATTATGCATCTCTAAATTTCCGAGACATTATGTTGGCCACAGGAAAACTCTCTCCAGATGCTATTCCTGGTAAGTTGCTTTTGTTTTAACAGAGGCTTTGCAGTATTTTAGTTTGCATGTGTTAATTCACCTGTTCTTTAGAGAAACATATTATATGTTATACAGAAGTAGTTAAATGAAAGAGATGCTTGCTTTAAAATTGAATATGGATAACTAGATAAAAACACAGCACAGTACAGTAATAGAGAACATGATGGTTTGCAGAAAGACCTTGAAAAGTAGTTACCAATTACAACAGTTAAATAATGTAGTCCTGTGGCTTGTTACAAATCAGCTTTGTAGCTTTGTATAAAAAACATTTCCAGAGACTCATCTCCATTTGAGTGTTCTTAAATTATTGTCTAATGATTAGAACCCATTGTCAGGATGAGTCTTAAATGGTATTAAAGTTACGGGAATATAAAAGTTTTCTATTTTTCATGTGTGTCCTAAGATAAACAATTTTATCTTATATATATATTTTTCATAAACTAGATTAACTCTTTGGCTAAGATAGTATAATATATGGCTTGATACAATATCTGTAGAAATGATTAGAGAATGGATATCTTCAGGAAAGAAATTTAATATTAGCATGATAATGTTCTAAATTAGGTAAAGAATAGGATCAGATCGGAAGTGAGCTGAATCCTTCCTGAGTCTTATCCATATATAGGCTATCGCAAGAATAGGGCTAAAATCTTCACATCCATCCCACCCCAGAAACACTTTGAAGGAGCATTTTGGTGTCAAATAAAATATTAAGATCATTTTTAAATTAAGTCCACTTTCAAGTGGGATTCCTTGATGATGTGCCTATCTTGGAGATAAACTGCCTGCAATTGGCACTTTAAAATGTTCTTGCTGGAAAATCTTATTAAACTTTGACTCTACATGCCAAAATCAGAATTCTAGGGAAGAGCAGTGACCTTACCTGAGGAGAAATTGGAAGGACATTGGGGGTCACATATTTGAAGCAATTACCAGGGTTGAAGTCAGAAGTGGAAAAGTTAGTGCTACAGTCTTGATAGGCAGAGCAAATACATTCAGTCAAATGCTAAACTGTTCAACATTGAAATTATTTTCTCCCACTGCAATTTCTAGCTGGGGATACTCAGCCACAGATCAAAATTGACTAACGCATCAATGTGCATGGGAAAGTCAAGACATCAGTATGGACATGAAAGTCCATAAATGTCTGCTAGTAGCATTTTATTGGAGCAATTTCACATGAATAGTCGATTATTTTCCCCAGGAAATTGGACACTGCAGCAATGCATGTTAGGAATGGAGTTCTCAGGATACGACCCTGCAGGGAAAAGAGTAATGGGTTTGCTACCAGCTAAAGGACTTGCTACAGTGGTAGACTGTGAAAAGAGATTCCTGTGGGAAGTACCACAAAACTGGTAAGTGTAATTATATTGCACTTCCTATTCTATCCCTACATTTGCAAAATAAAATGGGATTTAATGTAAGACACATTATTGGTGGCAGAACAATTTTGTTGTCTAATTGCATTCATCATACAGAGGTTTACAATCTGTCTTTTTCATTTCTGTAAAAAAACAGAATATCAATAACTATTTCCTCACTTCTTTGTTTTTCCTATAATTGCTTTTTTGATTGGGATATGTATGGGGAAGATGCAGAGCCTTTGATTTTATTGGGGCCCATCAACTTTTTACTTAGGATTCTTTTACCAAGCAGGGTACCTGGGGAGCCTGGTAACTAAGTTTAAGAGACTGAATGGACTGTTAAAATATACTCTACTTTAAGAACTTTTTAAAATTACATTTTGGAAATTAACATGTTCAGATCTGGCTTATGTAAAGAAAAAATGTAGAGAGGAGGGAAAAAGCAACCAAGCAAATGTTTTCTGGCATTAATTTTTCATTACCACAGCGTTCTTATGATCAGCTGTTGCTATAGAAAGAATTATAAATGGAGGATCTCTCATAGAGAGCTTCTGTTTCTGGATGAAAAGATGCAGTTTTAAAATGGTGTCATTTGCACAGATAATAGAATGACCCCCTGAGAAAGAAAAGTGCATTTTCAAAGTTGCCTCTCTTCCTCACAACAAGAGTCATGATGAAGATTGACAAGGGAGGGGGGAAATAGAGGTGTGAAGGCCTGCAAAGAACTTCTTCCCATTTTTCAGGACCCTGGAAGAAGCAGCTTCTGTGCCAGTGGCCTACGCGACTGCTTACTATTCCTTGGTGGTTCGAGGAGGCATGAGGCAGGGCGACTCTGTTCTCATCCACTCAGCTTCAGGAGGTGTGGGCCAAGCTGCCCTTGCTGTTGCCCTAAGCATGGGCTGCCAGGTCTTTGCCACTGTGGGTACGTAGCTTCCTTTTCATTGATTCAAACAACTGCTTCAGCCTTTCTTTCTAAGAGCTCTTTGTAACCTTTGCTTTCTGCTCTAAAGAATGACAACATAGGAAACAATGTGGAATAACCTCCCATCAGAATTTAGAATGAATTCTGAATTCCCTATCTGTTGATACTTTAAAAGTCTTTAAAATCCTGGCTATTTTCCTGATCCTGCAGGTCTGGATTTACTGTTAACTGGCCAAATATCTTGGCCAAATTTATTTTGGATGTTTTTTTTTAATGTTTTTAATTGTTTTATACTTTTGGCATTTTAAGCAGCTCAGAGCTATTAATTGAGATGGGCAGCTATAGAAATTGAATGAATTCAGAAACAAACAGGACTTGAAGAACTGAGAAAAACAATGTTTCTTTTACTCCTTAAACATACGTTTTATTTGATAATATAAACTAAACATGGGAGAAGTAAATAAGGACAGGTTGACTTTAAAAAAAAGTATTGGAGTAGATTAATTTTTATATCTCTTCTTTTTTTTTCTAATTTTTTATTGAAATTTATTATAGTACAATACAAAACAACCAGTCAGACAGTTTTACTTTTCTACACAAGTTAGATTGATTCTTCCTTTATGTTTCATAGTTCCAAATTCCTATATACAGTATATCTTAAAATTTGTATTAACTATCATCTACTCTTTATTCGGTTATCAAGCCATCTGTACCAATCATCCCACACCATATAATATTCTGAGTCTTCTTTTTTGTTTAGTTCTAACGTTAATTTGTTCATTTCGGCACATTCTAAAACTTTCTGAATCATATGTTCCTCTGGTGGTGTATCAAATTTCTATGTCTCTTCAGCCATCATCGTCTGCCAATTGATCAGAACAGTGCTGTGGCTGGCATTATCCAACAGTGCCCATGAAATGGGAGTCATCAAAATCAAAATCTTCAAGATGGCAGGTGTGATGATCTAAGTTGCACCACCCCTTTGATATCTACATCAACATCACACTTTCACAACAAAAGGACAGATTTCAGTCACATTGTTGTAGCACCATCTTGCAGATTTTGATCCCACATTATAGACGCTCAAAGCATTCTCTGTCTTCCTTGAAGGCCTCTGAAGAAGGAAGTGCCTGTAAGGTATTTGAATTGAGAGAAACACATTTTTCCTGTTTTCAGGTTCCAAAGAGAAACGTGAATATCTCCAAAAAAGATTCCCTCAGCTTGATGCAAATAGCTTTGCCAATTCTAGAAATACTTCCTTTGAACAACATATACTGAGAGTTACTAATGGCAGAGGTAAGTATAAACACTGGAGGCAACCATCCTGCTACAGTTTAGAAGTTTTAATTAGAAGCAAAGAGTATAGGTGATTAGGCAATGCAAATCTTGTAGGCTACTCTATTGACCTTGTTGAACATTTTTTCAGGTGTTGACCTTGTGTTAAACTCCTTATCAGAAGAGAAACTCCAGGCCAGCCTTCGTTGCCTTGCTCGTCATGGCCGCTTTTTGGAAATTGGCAAATATGACCTGTCCAATAACACACCTCTTGGTAAGATTCTTCAGCCTGAATATCTATGTGCAGGATATTTCTGGACTCTACTGGGTGGATGTAGCACAAATTTAGTCATACCTTTTGGACTTATACCTTGATTTAAGCATAAAAAAGAATGGAATCAATCAAAGCAGGCACTAACAGAGGTCTTGAACCACCTCTTACCCTAAACATCTTTTTCTTAGCATTATGGTACTGTAATGCTAGTATCTAACTTTTTGGATAGAAGAGTTATGTGGGTGGAACTTCCCAAGAACTAGTTCTTCTTAAATGTTATATGTTTTATTTCAATTAAATTCATAGGAATCATTTCATAAAAAGAGTTTCATAATTTTTTTCTGATTTGATTTTGCCTCTGGTTCATTATTAATTGTTTTAAAAATGTATGAGAATCTTCCTGGCAGCAGAAACTACATTAAGGTAGAAGAATCATAACTGCATTGCTTCTTGTAGGAATGGCTCTTTTCCTGAAAAACGTGGCTTTTCATGGAATTCTGCTAGATGCTATTTTTGAAGACAAAAACAAAGACTGGGAATTAGTGTCCAGCCTACTAGAAGAAGGCATTAAAAATGGTGTAGTAAAACCTTTGCAGACTACTTCATTTAAAAGAGAAGATATAGAAGCTGCCTTCAGATACATGGCACAAGGAAAACATATTGGAAAAGTGGTAATCCAGGTACGATCCAAGAAGGCTTTGGGAAAACAGTACTATATAATTGTGAATACTGATACCTGCTGTGAATATTTGTAAAAAAGGAGAGGAGAGAGGGTGGGCTGAAGAACGGAGAAGCTGAGTTAGTATGTAGTGTTTCTAAAGTACAAGAATTTATTACATATTTATTACTACCGACTGGTAACAGCCTATTTGCTGACTTCCAGTGGGACCAGAAGGCCCGTTTTTTTGCTCTCCAGGCTCCAGAGCCTCTAGGAGCCTTGGGAAGGCAAAAACGGCCTTCCCCACCTCTTGGAAGCCCTCTGGTGGCCAGAAATGGCCTGTTTGCCGACTTCCAATCCCAACAGCAAATGGGCCGTTTCCAGCCTGCAGAGAGCTTTTGGGGGGGTGGGGAAGGCCATTTTTGCCTTCCCCAGGCACCTAGAGAGGTTCTGGAGCCTGGGGAGAGCAAAAAACGGGCCTTCTGGTCCCACTGGAAGTCAGCAAATAGGCCATTACCAGCCTCCGGAGGGCCTCCTGGGTGGGGTGGGGTGGGGAAGGCCATTGTTGCCCTCCCCAGGCTCCAGAGCCTCTCTAGGAGCCTGGGGAGGGTGAAAACAGCCTTCCCTACCCCCAGGCCCTCCTGAAGCAGGAAACAACCTGTTTCCCTACTTCTGGGTGGCCCAGAAAGCACTGAGCTCGTGTGCCCACTGATATGGCTCCACGTGCCACCTGTGGCACACATGCCATAGGTTTGCCATCAGAGTCCTAGGAACTGAAGGAATTTGCTTATGGTCTGTCCAATCCCCTCTTATCTTAAAAAAAAAATCCTGGAGAATGGATGAATTATCAGATGACTGCATGGAGGGGATGTCCCTTTTTCACAAGTGAGGGAAGATACTCAGAGTCTAATATTGATTATTTGAAATATTTTAGAGCAGATCTTTAAATTATTACTGTTTCTGTGCCTTAAAAAAAAAGCCAGAGTTTACTAGAACTCACTGACTAGATTTGTCAAGAAGCAATTTGCTAGATTGATTGTGTTTGTATTTTTGACTGGATAACTTGCTTAATAAATTGTGGCAGTGTTGTGAATTAAATATATTGTATCATGGTTCAAAAGGACCTGACAGAGAAGATGGAATATGTGGAGAAAAAGAACAAGGTTTATTTAGAGTGGGAATGAAATCACCACAAAAGACTGAGGCAAATAAGTATTTTTTTGCTATGAGAAAGACAATCTCTAGAGCATATTTCAGATGGTAGAATATCATGCAGAAGCTGAGAACTTGCTGTCTATCGTCCCAAAATGCAGGGATACATTAATAAAGACTGTTACAAGAAGGTTGGCTGTGTTAGGAAAACTTCCTAACAGTCAGAGCAGTCCAACAGTTGAACCAATTACTGAGGAAAGTAGTGTGTTTCTTTTCCCTGAATGTGTTCAAACACAAACTGGATAGGTGTTCTGCCCCAGCTACGGATCTCAAAGAACACAGCACACACAAAGTTTATCTTTTTCAAAACAAAGGCTCTTAATACATTTTCTTAACAGCCTACAAGAAACCAAAGATAAAGTAATCACAATCTTACTAAGGTTGGCAGAAAGCCCAGAAGCAATTTGCAGAGAATCCGGAAGTGAAGTAGGGTGAACTAATGTTCCCTACAACTTGCTTCAGTTGGCATTCCTCCTTAAATAAGCTAAGGGACTGGCCAATTAGCCCCAAGCCTTACTCTCGAGGAGACCTCCTCCTGAGGAGCCACTCCTGCCTTTTGGCCGCTCTGCTTGCCCATGCATCAAGTGGAGGCTCCTCCTCTTCATCCTCTTCACTTAAAGGAGCTTCTGGGGTTTCTGAAGGCCCTGGCTGAATCCCTGCCTCTGGCACCACATCTTCTCCAGCCTCCTCATTGTCTGACTCGGGTGCCAGCTGCACAGGCTGCTGTTGCAACACCAGCCTCCTCACTGTCAGAATCAGCTACAATCCGCACAGGCCGCTGACAGGCCACAATATTAAGGATATTTAATTTGAAATTCTGCACTGCAAAGGGTGTTGTGAGAATTGTTATAGACTCCCATATTGCCAGAATATACAGTTGCATATTTTTACTACTACTAACAATAACAATAACAATAATAACAATAGTAATAATATTTATATGCCACCCATCTCAGTTGTATGCTTGCTGCTTTATAATGAAAAACATTTAAAACCAAAACATTATGACCCATTTACAATTTTAATATCTCCAGGATAGCCATTCCCTCTATACTAATTTAGTGCTATTTCTGTTAAAAAAAAGAGAGCATAAGTCAGTTTTGAACTATATGATGAAATAGCTGTGCTATTTTTCTAGATCCATGAAGAAGATATGAACTCTCCCACAAAGAAAACTAATTTAACACCGATTCCAGCAATCTCCCGAACATCTTGCCCACCAAACAAGTCATATATCATCACGGGAGGCCTGGGAGGATTTGGACTTGAACTGGCTCAGTGGTTGGTTGAAAGAGGGGCAAAAATGCTGGTGTTGACATCTCGTTCAGGCATCCGGACAGGTATGTTGAGCAAATAATAGGGAAGACTGAGTTCCCTGATTCTAGATTGAAATGCAAATTTTAGTTTTGCTCTTGGCAAAGCTACATGTGAGTTGAGACAGCAAGGAGTGGTTCGAGAAAGCTTAAGATGGAATTGTGAGATAATTGTGCGATAAACTTTTCATACTGCTAAAAGAAATTAGCAATTTATATGGAGCAAGAGCAAAGAATTAGTATATATACTTTAAAGGATCTAACAATTAAGGGAAAGGGAGAATATACTAATCACAACATAAAGGACAATTGTGGTATTTTTGTTTCTTTCACTTGTAGAAAAACCCCCAATCCTTTTCAATGAAGGGAAAAAAATCAGAAATAAAAATTAAATTATGGAAGTTACTGTAATTAAACTGTGAATTATACCACCTTTAAGATCTTGCATACAAAGATAGAAAGAGAATAGTACTGCTAAAGTACTAAGAAAAAGATTGCATCAATATTTTGAACATAGGTTTTTGCGCACACTCACAGAGACTTCATTTCCTGTTATCGCTGGTAACAATTCTTTTTTAAATATATATTTTCATTGAAGAAATTTTTAACAAAAATATAAAAGCAATACAAATGTAAGAAAAAAGAAAATAAGGAAGAATGGTGTATAAGTAAGAAAGAATATAGAGAAAGAAAAGAAAAAAATATATAAAGAAGCAGCTTCCAATCTTTTTGCCAGTGATTATAAATGCATTTATATTTTACCTTCTCTCTCTTGTTACATCACAATTTCATTTTTCCATCAAATAATGGTCAAACTCATAAATCACAAGCTCATTTTTTTCTCTTTTTTTCCCTCAAAAAATCCATAAGGGGGTTTCCAGTCATTAATAAATGTAAAAGTTGATCTTTCTCTAAGAAGTTAATTTTGCCATCTCCCAGTAATGTAGGCTTATCTCAAAAAGAAATGATGTATTCTATGATTATCAGTAGGATAATTATAATCATAAAAACTGATTTATTTCCCCATTTGGTTATCGGACATCTATGTGCATATAAAACAAGAGAAATTCCTACTTCTTCTGTTTCCCTTCATCAGCAGACAATGGAAAAGAAAATTTTGTTGTCTTTCAGTCGCTAAGTCGTGTCTGACTCTTTACAACCACATGGAGCACAGCACGCCAGGGCGTCCCGTCCCCCCATCCTCCACTGTCTCCAGGAGTTTGCCTAATCCATATTCATTGTGTTGATGATTTTATACCCCAAAATATAGCATAATTGCAGCTAGATTTCAGACTCTCCTAATTTTCAGGTTATCAGGCTAAACGAGTGCAAGAATGGAAAGAGCTTGGAGTCCAGGTTCTTGTATCAACCAGTGATGTTGCTACCCTTGAGGGAGCCCAGCAGTTAATACAAGAGGCTTCTCAACTAGGACCTGTTGGGGGTATTTTCAATTTGGCGATGGTGAGTGACAGGCTCTCGGCATGGCCATATTTCTGTTAATTGCTTCTCTGCTCTTTAACTCTCTTCAGATTCGTTTTATTTGACTGTTTATTGTGGACCACTCTAGAAACAGAAAGATCTGACCTCCATCCTCAAAGATTTGTCCGTTCTTGTTTCTTCTATTTTTTAAATCTTTGCTTTAATCTATGTTCTCATCAGTTTTCAGATTTAAAAAAGTGTGCCTGAAAAACAATTTTTTGTGGATACTCTTCCTAATTTATGTATATTTTGTAGACAGTTTTGCTTAGGGTACATAATTTGGCAAGCATTTTTAACAGATAGTGTTTTCGGTATATTGTTTCATTAACATTGTTTTTGAGGCAGATACGTTTGGTGAAAGTTTTTTTTTTTTTACCAAATATATGCAATGTTGAATGTTTTTTTTTTTTAATTGGAAATGTAGTGGAGTGTAATGCTCTGGTGGTGTGGCTGTTTCAGTTTGTGTAGTGTTAATTAGATGGGCTTATCTTAACCTGTGAGTGAATATCTCCATGTCTAATCTTCAGCATTCCTCAGCCAAAACCATAATCAAATAGTGCCTCAAACAAGAGAAGTAATCAAATTAATTTTTTAATTTTTTCCCCTAGAGTTTGAATTGAGGGGGAAAGATTGAAAGGAAAAAAAGGAACACTACAATAATATGGAAAAAGATATATTTGACACTGGTTGCGTGGAAACACTAATGTATATTTCAACATTATCTTGATTGGATCATTATCTTAGAGCTGTCTAGTTTATCTTCAAAGACGGTTTGCCCTTCTTAAAAATATTAATATTAAATAATTAATGAAGGGCTATTATGTCTGAGAACTGGTGGTGGTAAGAAGTTTAACTCTTGCCTGCAGTGCTATAGGATTGCCTAATTATTTTTTCATCTGCCCCTCCCAATCAATAGTTACTATTTTCATTTCCATAAAATGTGCACATTAACTGTAAATATAATTATAAGGTAGGTCCTTACTGTATAGCATAGTAGTTTTGAAATGGGAGCAAGATATTTTTCTAAGTCTGAGACATCATATTTGTTGCTGTTTCTATAGGTGCTAAAAGATGCTATGCTGGAAAATCAGACCCCAGAACTTTTCTGTGAAGTCAATAAACCCAAGTATTCGGGCACACTTAATTTGGACCAGTAAGTAGCATGTGAAGAACTTAAAGCTGACAATGGTGATCAACTAGATGATCTCTTTGAAAATAAATAATAATCTTGTCTGTTTTCTTATTCCAGAGTAACCCGCCAAAGGTGCCCCAAACTGGATCACTTTGTGGCCTTCTCTTCAGTAAGCTGTGGAAGAGGAAATGCTGGCCAAAGTAATTACGGTTTTGCCAACTCTACTATGGAACGTATCTGTGAACAGCGGCGACATGACGGCCTTCCTGGTAATTATATCATTTTTCCATCTTGACAAATTGGATTTATAAAGACATAAATTAAAGCAAGATTAGATAGACTTAAGTACATGTCATCTGATTTCTCCCACACGTTACCACATCCTTCTGCTCATAAACAATAATATTCTTACCTTATTGTTTTATGCTTCCTCTTTAATAACCATCACATCTTTTTTCCCTCTAGGTCTAGCAATCCAGTGGGGTGCCATTGGTGATGTAGGAATTGTTTTGGAGACAATGGGCACAAATGACACTGTGATTGGGGGAACTCTACCCCAAAGGATCAGCTCATGCTTGGATGTGTTGGATCACTTCCTCAACCAGCCTCACCCTGTCATGTCCAGTTTTGTTTTAGCAGAAAAAATGTTGGCCAAAAATGATGGAGGTAGCCAGAGGGATCTTGTGGAAGCTGTTGCTCACATTCTTGGTTAGTATCACTAAGAACCAAAACGTAATAGAGCTGTGATTTGTTTTTCTTAAGTACTTGCTTATTTCTAAGTCCACCAAAAAGAAATAATACACAACCTACCCAAGGAATACAAAAACTTGAATTCCCATAGCATTCCAGTGGGTACCTAGCCTGGAGTTTATTGGCAGAGCCATGTTTCTAAGGCTTTCCTAAAGAACAGCAAGGTCATGGCCATCTAATCCTGGGGAGAATGCTGAGCTAGAGGACAGGATTGGTGACAGAGGAGCCATATCATCTCAAAGGGGGGAAATACGTATTGTACATTAAGTAGGTTAATTGTAGATTAGAAATAGTTCTGTATACAGCTTCTTCGTTACTGTTTCTTCCATTTTTTCACACAATCCATTGCTATTAGTCCATAATTTCATTTAGTTGTTTGCTAAGTATACTATGATCCTGATTTAAACATGCATCCCACACTTCTGAAATTAGCAGAAAGCCAGGTCTGTTATTTTCTGAAGATTTCACAGAGTTGGAAAGCTTCTGCAAGAAGTGTCCATAGGGATTAGTACTGAAGATGTTACTAAGTTACAGATGGAGAAATTGAGGTTGCTGTACATCAAGTAGGAGTAGATGTGGGAGAAAGAGAAATTGAAGCAATGCAGAGGAGTGCCTGTAAAGATGTGAACTGATATAGCACTTCTCTCTTCTTGAAAACATAAAAGAAGGCAGAAAATAATATAGAGATACCGAAACTGAAGCCCAGGATCAAAATAACACCACAAATTATCCATAAAGAACACGCATAGGCTGGAGTTTCTAAAATAAGAAATTAATATAAAATGACTTAGTAGAAAGTTACAAGTGAAAAGGGTGATTCATTTGCTGAAATAGTGTAGGCTTTCCAGCTGCTCATGTTGTAACATGATTTAAATGCTAGTCATGATTTTTTAAAATGCAAGGAGGTTTTTTGTTGAGAAAGCAACATTCCCTCTTCCCCATTCTCCTCTCTCCATCCCTCCCTCCCTTTCTCTCTCATTTGCTATGCGCTATTGCTTTGTTTTCCATGACTCACAGTCAAAGTATGACTCTTGGATGGACGATAATGCCCTGTGTTGTGCCATTATTAGTAATCCAGTTCCTTTGCATTCAACTGTATGCGCTGCATATACATTTATATTTCATCCTTATGTTGTGACCCAGGCCCATGTAGTTGATACTAAATGCAAAACAGTTCCAAAAAACAAACAGATTTTATTAAAACAGCTGAGAATTAACTCATTCTCAGCTTATTTCAAATTAAATGAAAGCAAAGTTCTCAAAACACCTTCAGTTTTATCTCTGACCTTGGGATAATTAGGCGAACTGCCATAGGCCTTTCTTGGCAACAGTTCAGGAACAGAAGACGCTGACAAGAAAGAAATACATCCAAACACAAAGCAAATCTCTCGATGGTTGTTTTCCAGCAAAGAGGCCAAAAACCGTTGCTGGTCTTTTAAGCCTTATAGGAGGGGCCAATCATCTCTTGGCCCTATTCCTGAGTCGTTCTCTCTGCTTTAGCTGCTCCTGCCTTCAGGCAGCCCTTCTCAAATGTGCACTAGGAACAGGCTCCTCCTGTTCCTCTGCCTCTCTACTGTCAGCCTCTGGAGGCTCCGAAGTTCATGCATCACTCCCCAATGTCCCTGGTCCCATCTCTGCCTCCGACGCAGAGCCCTCATCCGGGCCTTCCCCAGCCTCCAGGACTGGCCCATGTTCTTCCTCAGCCTCATCGCTGTCCGACTCCGCTGCCAGCTCTGCAGACTGCTGGCGGACCACAACACCTTAATGGATCAGGGGTTGTCTGAGGCTTTGCACGTTCCATACTTTCTAGAAGTTATGATGGAATTCTGAGGGCCTGCTGTCATGTCATCTGAGAATATGCAGCTGTCAAAGTCTTAGTTTCTCTTAAACTGTAATTATGTGTATTGCAAAGACAGAGAAGAAATGGGGTAGTACAGAAAATGTTATGCAGTGTTATGCAAACTATCCCTTTGATTCTGAATCCCACCCTCCACCAAGGCATCTCATCATCCCAGATGACCTCCCATAGTGTCCCAGATGACTTCTCTCATGGGTTAATGACCTTTCTTTGCAATTCCATATCCTGGTTAAATTTTAAACAAAATACAAAAAGTTGAAATGTGGCTGACCACACTGAAATAATTGTATTTTAAAGATTGCCTAAAAGATATCTGCCTTATATCTCAAATCATGTTTCATGCATTCCATTATAATAGCAATCCCATCAAGAGATGCCAAGTCAGTAAAATAAGCAAAGCTGTCAAACAAGTGCTAAATCTTGAAGAGACAGCCTAAAAAGGGCCGTGCCCATATAACATTAAGCAAGCTTTTCTTTTCCTCAGGTGTCCGTGATGTGAACAGTCTGAATGCTGACACCTCTCTGGCTGATTTGGGTTTGGATTCCCTGATGGGAGTTGAAGTCCGCCAGACTCTGGAGCGGGACTATGATATTGTCATGCCAATGAGAGATGTACGGTTGCTTACCATTAACAAACTACGGGAATTTTCTTCAAAAACTGGGACTCAGGACAGTAAGTGTGTATAACCAACTAGACAGACCTGGTTATTTTATAGCCCCAGGCCACATCCAACCCTTTGGTTGACCCTGTCCAGCCCCCGTGGATTGCTTTTATTACGAACGCAACTGTTGTTTTTTTTCTTCAGTTTAAATATGTGCATGAATGCATGCCTAAGCCCTTTCACAGACCTATTGGTTCGGCCCTCCACAACAGTCTTAACTTCTCTTGTGGCCTCTTGGGAAAATTAATTGCCTACCCCTGACCTAGAATCTGCCTGCTTTTAATGATGACAGAGAAAAAAAGAAAGAAAATAGAAGCAGATAAAACAGTGCTTTTTGTCCAGGCAGTACTTTACCCTGAAATTTATATATATGCCTCAGTCTGAATTTCAGGTGTATGTTCTTTTATCTAAAAGAAAAACTATATGGAAACCCATTCTCAGAATTTCTGAATCAGAGTTGGCTTGAATCCTAGTGCTTCAGAAGTCAAAGTTTTTTAAAAATTATTTAGACTTGTGCCCATTTTATAAAACTTGTACTTCACTGTATGAATATGTCTATATCTTTAGTATTATCCCAGGAAACCAAAGGTGGTCAGACTGAGCAACTCAGAGTGGATTTGAATAGCCTCTTGGTTAATCCAGATGGACCAACAATAATAGCACTCAATGAGGTGAAGAACACTGAGTCTCCACTCTTCCTTATTCATCCCATTGAGGGATCCATCACTGTCTTCAACACCCTTGCCTCAAAGCTCCACATACCAAGCTATGGACTTCAGTGTACCAAAGGTAGCTGTTGTATTTAACACATTTATCAAGTCTCCAAGTGATATGATAACTCACTGCTGTGCTGAGATATAAAGATTTAGTTTTAAAACAAACAAACTATAAGCAGAGGAAGACAATTTAACATCTTCTATGTTTTATCAAAATTCCTATTAGGCTGGCTTGGATTTTTATTGCGGGATTATAAATGAGCTAGCTGAGTGCCTGATTCTTTTTCTTAACTTTGTTTTTCTCTATCATTAGCTGCTCCATTGGACAGTATACAGAACCTGGCATCCTATTACATTAACTGTATAAAAGAGATACAGCCAAAAGGGCCATATCGAATTTCTGGATACTCCTTTGGTGCCTGTGTAGCCTTTGAAATGTGTTGTCAGCTCCAAGCTCAGCAAAGTCCTACCTACCTACCTAACAGCCTCTTCCTGTTTGATGGCTCTCACTCCTATGTAGCAGCACATACGCAGGTAAGAGAGCCAATGTCTGTCTACCAGGACCACTTGGCAGATCAGCAGTAATGTGCATCTATTTTGTTGCACATGCACATAGCAATCCATTTATGGGGTGACTTCATTTCTCATTCCAACATTGTCTTCTGTAATACATATTGGTGACCATAATATTCAATGGTTACCTCATTGTTTGGCATAGGAGTCTTCGGGAAATATTCCTATTCTGGGAGAGTTCATGATTAGAAATTATGTCAGTGTAGTAGCCATTTTTATCTTGTGTGTGGTTTCCTATTTATTGTAATTCTTGGGTTTTATCACTCTGTTCTGTGTGTTTAAAATTCTTGTCATGAAAATTACCTTTTGAATTATTCCCCACTTCCAGAGTTACAGAGCCAAGCTAACCCCAGGAAATGAAGCTGAAACAGAGACAGAAGCAATGTGTGCCTTTGTCCAGCAGTTCTCTGGCATGGAGTATAATAAGGTAATGGTAGTTGATACTGTTCACTGTTATAAAATGTATGGGTGCATGTAGACATAAATATATTTACATAAGTGTGTGTGTGTATTTCCCTTTAATAAGTGCACTGTATTTTGTAGTAACACTTTGATTGATTGATATATTTATCTGTACTATTCGCAGTTGCTGGAGATTCTTTTGCCCCTACCAAATTTGGAAGCTCGCGCTAATGCTGCAGCAGACCTGATTACTCAAAATCACAAAGATATCAGCCACGAGGCACTCACTTTTGCTGCTGTTTCCTTTTACAACAAACTAAAGGCAGCAGACAAGTATGTACCAGAATCCAAATATCACGGCAATGTGACACTGCTGAAAGCAAAGACCCACAATGAGTATGGAGAAGGTCTTGGAGGAGACTATAGGCTTTCAGAGGTTAGTCTGAAAAATTACATGACCACGATTATGTGGCTTTTCACCTAGTAGGTTCTCTCATCTTAAAGAAACATCAGCTGCACTCCTGATGTGTTACAGGTAGAAATAAGTCGTATTAATTTAGGATGTATAAATGTTGATCCGTCATCCCATCTCCTACTAACCAATTAGGTGGTTCCGCCCCAGGCGCCTGATGGATCCTGATAGGTTCCAGACGGAGCTTGGGCCATTTCCTGAGACACTGACACGCGACTCGGCTGAGGACCTGGTGGTGGCCTGGGATAGGGCGGCCGGTGGGGCCTTGGACCGTGTCGTGCCTTTGCGGCCTCTGACCCGGCGCCGAACTCACTTATCTCCTTGGTTTACCGAGGAGCTGAGGGAGATGAAGCGCCGGAAAAGACGCCTAGAGAGCGGTTGGAGGGCCAGTCGCTCCGATTCTGACTTGACACTTCACTTGACACTGACTTGACTTGACACTAGTAAGAGCTTATATTAAGACTTACTTAGTGGCAATAAAAGCGGCGAAATCTAATTATTTCGCCGCCCTTATTGCGTCATCAGATAATCGCCCAGCCGCCCTGTTTAGGGTGACCCGCTCCCTCCTTCATCTGGGAGCGCGGGAGGATCCCTTGCAGGGACGTGCTGAGGATTTTGTTCAATATCTGGATGATAAAATAACTCAGATTCGGGAT
This sequence comes from Masticophis lateralis, assembly GCA_030761175.1. NCBI lineage: Eukaryota > Metazoa > Chordata > Lepidosauria > Squamata > Colubridae > Masticophis > Masticophis lateralis. The sequence continues at coordinate 122,652,918 of JAUDYJ010000002.1, forward strand.
GAGTTGGCCGCCGACTGGGTTGGTTCGGGCGAGGTGACTGAGCCCGGTCTTGAGAGTGTTATCTGGGCTGAGTTCGATCCTGTGGCTCCCGAGGACGTGGACAGGATCCTGGGGAGATTGAATGCTACCACATGTTTATTGGACCCGTGTCCCTCCTGGTTGGTGCTGGCCTCCCGGGAGGTTACACGAGGCTGGCTCCAGGAGATTATAAATGCTTCTCTGAGTGAGGGTGCCCTACCGACCGCCTTGAAGGAGGCGGTGGTGAGGCCCCTCCTCAAGAAGCCCTCCCTGGACCCAGCTGTTTTGGCAAATTATCGTCCAGTCTCCAACCTTCCCTTTTTAGCGAAGGTTGTTGAGAGTGTGGTGGCATGGCAGCTCCCCCGGTACCTGGATGAAGCTGTCTATTTAGACCCGCTCCAGTCCGGCTTCAGGTCTGGTTACAGCACCGAAACGGCATTGGTCGCGTTGGTGGATGATCTCTGGAGGGCCCGGGGTAGGGGGTACTCCTCTATCCTGGTGCTGTTAGATCTCTCAGCGGCTTTTGATACCATCGACCATGGTATCATGTTGCGCCGGTTGGAGGGATTGGGAGTGGGGGGCACCGTTCTTCGGTGGTTCTCCTCCTACCTCTCCGACCGGTTGCAATCTGTGTTGACAGGGGGGCAGCGGTCGACCCCGAGGCGCCTAGTGTGTGGGGTGCCACAAGGGTCGGTCCTCTCGCCCCTTCTGTTCAACATTTATGTAAAGCCGCTGGGTGAGATCATCCGTGGTTTTGGGGTGGAATTCCATCAGTACGCTGATGACACTCAGCTGTACATTTCCACCCCAGACCACCCCAACGATGCCGTGGAGGTGATGTCCCAGTGCCTTGAAGCTGTGCGGGTCTGGATGGGGAGAAACAGGCTTCGACTCAACCCCTCCAAGACCGAGTGGCTGTGGCTGCCGGCGTCCCGATATAGCCAACTGACTCCATCGTTGGTTATTGGGGGCGAATCATTGGCCCCCACGGAAAGGGTGCGCAACTTGGGCGTCCTCCTGGATCCACGGCTGTCTTTAGAGGATCATACGACAGCCGTGGCCAGGGGGGCTTTCTATCAGGTTCGCCTGATACGCCAGTTGCGGCCCTTTCTAGATCGGGACTCCCTACGCACAGTCACTCAGGCGCTCGTCACGTCTCGCCTGGACTACTGTAATGCTCTCTACATGGGGCTCCCCTTGGGATGCACCCGGAGGCTTCAGCTGGTGCAGAATGCGGCCGCGCGGGGGATTATGGGAGCGACAGGGCGCTCCCACGTGACACCTCTCCTGCGTGAGCTGCATTGGTTGCCGGTTGACTTCCGGGTGCGTTTCAAGGTGTTGGTAATCACCTTTAAAGCGCTCCATGGCTTAGGACCAGGGTATTTACGGGACCGCCTTCTGCCACCAATTGCCTCCCACCGACCGGTTCGCTCCCACAGAGAGGGCCTCCTCGGGGTGCCGTCAGCCAGACAATGCCGGCTGGCGATCCCCAGGGGGAGAGCGTTCTCTGTGGTAGCCCCCACCCTCTGGAACGATCTGCCTCCAGAACTGAGAACTATTGCTGACCTCCGGACTTTTCGTCGGGCTCTAAAGACGCACCTTTTCCAACTCGCCGGACTTGCCTGATCCCTTTTATTTTTAAATATTTCTACATTTTTTAAATTTTAAACTTTTAGAGTTTTTAGTCGGTTTTTATACCTTCAGCCTTAACTTATATGGATTTTAGGATGTTTTTAATTGTTTATGTACTGGTTTTTAATTGGCTGTACACCGCCCTGGGTCCGCCAGGAGAAGGGCGGTATAGAAATTTAATTAATAATAAATAAATAAATAAATAAATGTCATGATTCTCCCAAAATAATGATGTATTAACTTTTAACTTATTTTGATCAAGTATAAAATCATTGTGAACTCTTATCTGAAGTGCTTAAGAGATTTTCAAGAACAATCACTTTCCATTCTTAACTGCCATACTTCCCAAAATGGAATAATTGCAAACATCTAGGTGACTGCTAATCACACCAAAGCATATCTAAATAGGAAAAGAATTGGTTAAAAAGATAAAGATTCTCCCTTTCTTCATCATTAAAGTTTGAATAGTGAATCACAGGATGAGATCTACATGGTATCTTTTCCCCTCTTGCCCTCTTTTGGTACTCTTCCATCATTGCCAGACTTTGAAGCAAATATAAATATATACGATGCTACTCCTGTATTGATTTGATGCAAATATAGCCACGATCTACCCAGTATTCGCTATAGCTAAAGATACAGTTTAATGGTTTCTAAGAATGGATATGTGAAAGAAACAGGAACAAAAAGACCTTGCTTTTGTTGTGACTGATTAAGAGAGATCCAGGAAAGAAATATGGGAAGTAATCTACAGAAAGGAGCCAACATTACAAGGGAAGGACATTAAGATCTCAGGCAAGCATTTCTGACTGAAATTTGTAATGTTTTCTTCTACATCTTTATACCCTTTGCAGGTCTGCGATGGGAAGGTGTTTGTCCATGTTGTTGAAGGAGACCATCGTACTGTCCTAGAGGGAGAAGGTGTTGAATCTATCATTGGGATCATTCACAGTTCAATAGCAGAATCTCGGGACAGTGTTCGAGAAGGCTAGATACTTCTGAAGGCTAGATAAGAAACCCAAGAACTTTGTCATCTGCTCTACAGCCAAGCCTAGGAAGTCTTATTGATCAGCATCTCTCTCCAGTACAGTAACATTCTTGTTGCGCAGTTGCAAGGAACAATTCTGATGGCAACAATCTACATCATTTGGCAGAGAAACAAAATTAGGAGCAGACATGTGTATGTGTGTGTTGTACTATGTATTGTATTGTATTGTTGTCTAGAAGTATTCCAAAGGATAAAATGGAATTAACCAAGTCCAGTGACCAAGGATGGAAGCTACAACTGATTTTGGAGACACCTATGTCTGTGAAGGGTCAGTCTGTAGCAATAACAGTACATTAATTCCACTGAGGCTCTTTTGTACCTATTATTTTTAACTTGAAATAGTCTAGGTATTTATTGCATTGTTATTTTACTAGACGTGCGTTGTTTTAATTTGTAACTGACTAAACAATAAGAATGAAATACTCCATTTAGGAGTATATATTTCTCCTGCTTGATCATCTTTTTTTAAAAAAAAAAAACCTAAAATTTCTTTTAAGCTCATGTCATTTAGAGGGAAAGGAAAGTTCCCCACACAAGCAAAGCCTTTGTCTGCTTTGCTTAGTATGGGCTTCTTTTGCGAAATTGCCAAACTTTATTCAAGTTCTGATGTAAGGATATGGTAATTCTGGGCATATAATGTTTTTTTGACCAAGAGTGAGATTAAAACTTTAAATACTTCCTCTCACTTATTTGGGAATGCATAAATTAAATATATACAATCTTCCAAGCCCAACATAAACATCTTCCCAAAATGCTTTTGGTTTAGTTTGTTTATTCCCTATTTGCCACTTTAAGAATTGTGATTTACAAAGTTTCTTGTTGACAAGAAACTGAATCCTTCTTTCCCCATTCTTCAAGCAGAACGTGGTAGTGATTTTCAATATCCGCAAAACTTCCTATGTAAAAAATAATTTAAAAATTATTGAAGTTGATTACATTTCTTCTTTTATTTTTGCCTCTTTTGTGTTGGAGATGATTGTAGAAGAGTCAGTGCATTTCTGCTGCAATAATGATACAGTGGAGATACTCTGAAAAATCAGCAATGAGAGGAACTGTAGTGCCTCTCCAAACGAGTCCAGTTTCTCAACTGGATTATTTTATTACCATCGGGGCACACACATTTCATACTTGCTGAGAATGAGTTGGCTAGCCATCCTCTGTGGACATGCAGCTAGATGCATGGTTTTAGTTCTTAATTAAGAAGTCCTTTGAAATCAAAAACGAAAAAAAAATGTCCATTCTGTTTGTGCTTTCCCCCCTTTTTATGTTTACATTAGGAAAAACTCTATGCATCTTTTTTTCTGCAGCTGTTCTTGAATTAAACACTTTAAATCTGCCATATCGTTCATTGTCTAGTTTTACATTTCTTCTACTTTTCTTTGCTTTTTAAAAAAAAGAAAAATAGATTTTGATATATTCATATTGGAGTAGTTGATTGACCTCACATACATGTTTTCCAAATATCTTAATCTGTGTTTTCCATTTAATTTAATATTTAAAGTTGCTAAAAACAAAAATTATGCTACAATATTGTAGCATATGAACACCAATTGTAACCTTCCCAGCAGGCTTTTGACAAGAACCAGATGCTTTACTTAAGAGCTGCAGTGATTCACTTAACAACTGCAGCAGAAAAGGTGATGAAATGGAGCACAACTCAATTGTCTTGCTTAGCAATGGAAATTTTGAACTCCATTGTGATCGTAAATTGAAGACTAACTGTATTTAGAATAAAGTTTCCTTCTGAAGGCAATCATTATACCAGCAGCATTAAAATATGTTTAAAAGGGACATTATCAGAAGTTATTCTGCCTCATAACAAATAAACAATAACAAAACTGAATAAATTACCCATAATTGCTTTTGCACTAAATTCCTAAAATGCAAGGTTCCACTGGCTGCTTCTAAAAACATTTTAACACAACACTATAAAGAGTACATAAGTGCATGTTGCATGATTTGTGACATTCACTCCACTTTTTAAGCATCTTCACTTGCTCCACAGCAAGTGGAGCAAGAACCAAGTCTAGCAAGAACCACTGACACACTTTCGAATGCTCCTTGTTACAGTCAGTTTGCCGAATGCCAAAACTGGAACCTAAAACAACTACTGGGACTTAGATGTCAGGAAATAGTAACCATAGCTTTTTTAAAAAAAATTGATTTATACGCCGCCCTTCTCCAGAGACTCAGGGCAGCTTACAATGCGTTAAGCAACTGTTTATTGCAAACAACAGTTTTTTCTTGCAATAAACAGTTAAGCAACTGTTTATTTCAAGACAACAAGGTCATGTTCCTCTATTTGGTATCAATATTTTTAATAGAATTTGCTCAAATAAATACCTAATACCACTCTTGTTATAGTCACTTACATACAACTAACTGGGTGTGTGTATAAATTAATGTAAAATTAATCATCATGTAGTCAGAATCAATTGAGTCACAAATAGTATTTGAGTAAGCTGTTTGTTTGAAATTCTCACAGGTAGTGCATAATACCACTTGCCAGGTGGATGGATTTACAATAATTTCACCACAATCCAATTTACCATGCGTCCTCTTCAGGCTTCTCTTTAAAGTATCAGCATCTTCCCATCTTATCCCTTAGCACAATGACATGTCAGAAAGTTCCTGCCGTGTATTCCAAACCACTGGCTGCTACTGCTTTTGCATACTAAAAGGCATCAAGCAAAGATGTATGGTAGTCTTCGGGCTACAGCCACACATTCAACGATGGTTCAAAGTTATGATGGTGCTGAACAAGGGGGACTTGCTGTTAGCCACAAAGTTGTGGCTCTTGCAGCATCCCTGTGGTTATAAGATTGCGATTTGAGTGCTTGGCAACAGTTGCAGTGTCCTGTGGTTATGTAATCACAATTGTGACTTTCACTTGCAAAGTTAACAGGTAAGTTGCTCATGCTCCTGCCACTTTTTTGCCTGCCTGGGCACCCAAACCCACCTGCACTCTATGGCACTTGCCCACAGCACCTGCCCATATTTACCCACTCATATTCCACAGTGCCTGCCTACACTCTATAGTGCCCCCTGGGACACCTGCACACCCACCCATGTTTGGTAGTGCTGCCCATTATATCTGCCTGTGCTCTTTTGCATCTGCCAGTGAATTTTTCTGTCCACCCCTAGCTGTCATCCACAGCTCTCACATGCCAGCCTGCTTGCCTTGGACTCCCGCCTCTTCCCATATGGCCCTCATTTAATGACCCATGCAGTTCTGGGGTTATGACTGCAACCAGGATTGCTTGGATTGCCATTAATAAGCTATGGTGGCACAGTGGTTAGAGTGCAGTACTACAGGCTACTTCTGCTGACTGCCAGCTGCCTGCAATTTGGCAGATTGAATCTCACCAAGCCTTCCATCCTTCCAAGGTGGGTAAAATGAGGACCCAGATTGTTGGGGGCAATATGCTGACTCTAAACCACTTAGAGAGGGCTGTAAAGCACTGTGAAGTGGTATATAAGTCTAACTGCTATTGCTAAGTGATGCATCACTTAGCAACAGAAATTCCAGTCCAAATTGTAGCTGTAATCAGACAAAAATCTTATCGGATAAAATCTTACCAAAACTCAATATAAAGCAAAATTGGAGGCTGACTTGATATAGAAGTCATGAGACCTAAAATAGAATGTATAAGACAGGTTATAGTTTACAAATTACACTCGTGCTATGATTTCAGCCTGCAAGCACAATGGACAGTAGAGGATGAGCCACAGGTTTCACCATTAGATCTGACACTCCTTTAATGTCAGCATTTATTGATAATAGGGTTTCTTTACAATAAATTAGGGATTACAAACCTGTAGACTTTAGTACACCATGTGTGTCCTTGGAGCCTCCTGAAATGGGCAGGCCTGAAATGTTTATGACATCAGTTTGCCCTTAATTCTCCCCAAAGCCCCTAAAACAAAATAACAAAGTAAGCATTTCAGGTCTGCTGTCTCCACTTCCAGTCATTAGCCACGTCCTCTGTTGTCTCCCATATCAAAATAAGACTGTTCATCCCAGCAATTAGAGTGAATCATCTGAAGGTTAGGCTCGAACAGCACAGATTTAAACCTTTAAATCCAGTGCTCTGGCTAATGAAACCAAGAATATAAAAATGAAGCAGTAAACTAAGGAAATGGAATACGGCATTGCTGAGTCGCCAGTGCTGCATCATCACTATACTGAAGTTTGTGGTTGAAATATTTCTTTGATTATGTAAAATATAAAAGTAAATACTTTTAAATAAAAAGACTTATCCTTTATTTGGCACACTATCGGGAGATTCTTTCTATTCATACTGCACACAGGACATGACCATCTCACATGCCAACAAAACAGTCACCTCAGATCTGAGTGAGCAAAACTACAGGTAGTCTTCAACTTACAACAGTTCATTTAGTGACCATTCAAAATGACTTGTGACTGTTTTTCATATTTTCACACACTTATGACCACTGTAGCATCCCCATGATCGTGTGATCAAAATTCAGAAGCTTGACAACTGACTCATCTTTATGACCCTCTGGGGGTCATGTGATCATCTTTTGTAGCCTTTTGACAAGAAAAGCCTATGGGAAGGCCAGATTCGCTTAACAACCGTGTTACTAATTTAACCACCACAGTAATTCATGTGGCGAGAAAGGTCATAAAATGGGGCAAAATTCACTTAACAAATGTCTCACTTAGTAACATAAATTTTGGGCTCAGTTGTGGTCGTACGTTGAGGACCACCTGTATTATCCCTTTCTAACTTGATCCTGGCCATGCTACAAAATATTCTGGAAGATTATATTTCTGCTTTGCCCCTAGGACCGTGATGGTGAACCTATGGCGCACGGAGCCATATCGGTGGGCACGGGAGCTCAGCTCCCCTAGAGGCCCTCCGGAGGCTGGAAACGGCCCATTTCCCGACTTCCAGTGGGACCGGAAGGCCCATTTTTCACTCTCCTCAGTTCCAGAGGCTTTCTAGTCCCACCGGTAGGACCAGAAGGCTGTTTTCGACCTCCTCAGGCTCCTAGAAAGGGTCTGGAGCCTGGGGAGAGTGAAAAACAGGCCTACCAAGCCCACCGGGTAATCGCGTGCCACCCATTAAGTGACAGGGCTGCAGTGACCTGAAACAGAGCCAGCAGTGATCCTGCCTGACTTTTTGGCAGACCACTAAATGAGTCTTTCTTCCAAAGGTGCTTTTTCTGGAGGCAACTGGACTTATTTTTTCCTTTGAAGATGTTTCATTTCTCATCCAAGAAGCTTCTTCAGCTCTGACAGGACAGCGGGGAATGGAAGGATTTATATTCCTTGCAGACAGCTGGTCATCTGCATTCTTTTAGGGGGTCATTGAAACACTTGGAGGTTAATCTGTGTCTTCAGGGTCATCCAAGTAGTGCTCCTGGTTCCTGTAGTCTGCATTTTTTTTCTTTGGAAATCCATTCCTACTCCCACACAATTCAAAGGGTGTTCATCCCAAATTGTATAGATAAAAGTCTTAACAGATGTCTTAACAGATGAACAGAGTTGGAAGGGACCTTATAGGTCATCCAACCACCTCTGAAGGCAAGCTGTTCCATTGATTGATTGTTCTCACTGTCAGAAAAGTTCTCCTTATTTCTAGGTTGAATCTCTCCTTAATTAGTTTCCATCTATTATTCCTTGTCTGGCCTTCAGGTGCTTTGGAAAATAGCTTGACCCCTTCCTCTCTATGGCAGCCCCTGAAATATTGGAATGCTGCTATTATGTCTCCCCTGTCCTTCTCTTCACTAAACTAGCCATGCCCAGTTCCTGCAACTATTCTAAAACTATGTTTTAGTTTCCAGTCCCCTAATCATCCTGGTTGCTCTCCTCTGCACTTTTTCTAGATTCTCAACCTCTTTTTTATAGTGTGGTGACCAACTGTCTGTAGAGTAGAAGTTCAGTTGCCTCCAGGAAACGCACCTTTGGGACAACCATGACCGAAATGACTGAGAATCTCTAGAGTCTTTCCCCCTAACCCTAACCCTACATTTCTTTTCCTCAATTCTCTCTTCCGAGGAAGCCGACTTTCCTCAGTTCAGTCCTGAGCGACTCTACAACTTTCAGGGAGCTGGGAAGGAACGGGGAATTATGGCTCCCCTCGTTCAACCGTTGATGTCCTTGACTAATCCAACCGTCTGAATTCACTTACGCGCTAAAACACAAATTTAAGCCATAAACTACCCGACCCCTGCTAAGTATAAGAAGTATCGCCCCGCGATAAAGGCAGGAAGTTCCTCTCGTCGTTTTTCCTTCCGGCAGAGGAGGGAGGCTTTGCCGGGCGGCCGGGAAGAAGCCGTCCGGCCTCTTTCTTCCGCGCCGTCGTTTCCGAGGGGGGCCGGTTCGAGGTTACGCCCTCCCACGCGGGCCGGACTGAAATGACTGGTGCGTTCTCTGAGGGGGGCTTAATGGCCCCGCCTGGCCTCAGCCACGGCGTCTCAGGGTCGGGTGCAATCGGGGCTCCGGCAAAAGAAGGGCTTGGGCGGGGGGAGGGAAGTGGGGCGCTGACGCGCCGGAGAAGAGGAGGCGGGTTGGGTTCCTGGCCTGCTTTTTATTATAGAGCGTTGCCTTCTTCGAAGAGCAGGGCTGGGAGATGATCTCGGGGCTTTGGTTTTGTTTGCTCAAGCGGCAGGACCGTGAGCGGGGTCCCGCTTTGTCACGTAGCGCCTTTCCGCCGCCGCTGCTTTTCAAAAAGCTGAATCTAGATGGAAGCCGGCATGGGCTCCCCTTGCCGGATGGAGACTACAAGGCATCTTACACAGAGCCCCTCGCTCTTTCCTCTCTTAGATAATTCTAGGAAGTCTCCCTATATAGGCTAGCTGGCTTTCCCCGCTAGACCTAGTATAGACTAATGCTCTGCCACCATCAAAAGGTAATCCGGGAATATTGAGATTGGTTCTCTCACCTTGTATAGATGATATGCCAGCTTTGTCGTTTATCAGATAACAGGGCTTTCTCTATTTCCCTAAATAGAGATATGTGTGTGGGGGGGGGGGGTGAAACTAATTACAAAATATGTGAATTTCACACACAAGAAACTTAGCTGAGAAGGAAATAACTCACTTGTCACTTATATTTAAGCTTTGATCTGGCAGATCTGGTTTCCTTGCAGACAAGAAGATAGAAGTGTTTCATAGGGCTGTTTTTCTAGTTAGCATTGTTTTAATTTGATCTTAATTCTCAAGATAAAATTAATAAGCTCTGGTAGGGCAAGTTAGATTACTGAGTAAGGAAAATAAAATGTAGTAAGTTGTAGCGTTATAAAGCAGGATCTACAGAATCATAAAAGTACTCATAGTACTCATAGAATATAAAAATTGTAGGAAATGTGTCCTAAACTATAGAATCCTTCCCGTTCAGCAATTTTGTTAACAAATGGTAAGTATATAATTTAAATAATGTAGTTACTATGTAGTGGACAATCACTTAAATATGAATCAGCAGTGTGCTGCAGCTGCCAAAAAAACCAACGCAGTTCTAGGCTGCATTATCATACAGATACAATCAAGATCACATGAAGTGTTAATACCATTTTATAATGCCTTGGTACAGCCACACTTGACATACTGCATCCATTTTTGGTTGCCACAATGTAAAACATGTTGAGATTCTAGAAAGAGTGCAGAGAAGAGCAACAAAGTTGATTAGAGAACTGAAAGCTAAAACATATAAAGAACAGTTGCTGGAATTGGGTATGTCTAGTTTAATGAAAAAAAAGGACTAGGGGTGGCATGATAGCAGTGTTCCAATATCTCAGAGGCTGCCACAAAGAAGAGGAAGTTAAGCTTATGTGCCAAAGCACCTGAGGGCAGGAGAAGAAGCAATGGATGGAAACTAATCTAGGAGATAAGCAACCTAGAAGAAATTTTCTGACAGAACAATTAATCATTCGAACAACTTACCTCCAGAAGTTGTGAATGCTCCAACACCGCAAGTTTTTAAGAACTTTTAAGAACCATTTGTCAGAAATGGTATAGGGCAATGATGGCAAACCTTTTAGTCATTGAGTGCCCAAAGTGCGTGTGCCCACCCAAACTGCAAGGCGCAGGCCCATGCGTGCAGACGTGTCAGCACCCTGCCCAAACTGCAAGGCGGTGCATGTGCACCCATGCCCCATGCATGTGCAGCAGAGACCCAAAGACCAGCTGGACAGTTGGAGGCACACTGTGTGCACAGCAGAGACCTGAAACAGCTGGGGCAACAGCATGCATGCCCACTGAGAGTGCTCTGCGTGCCACAGATTTGCCACCACTCCTGAGCAGAGAGTTGGACTAGAAGATCTCCAAGATCCCTTCCATCTCTGTTATTCTATTCTAATTCTATTCCTATTCCATAATCTTAAATATATATTAAGGAAATCAACCCTGACTGTCCTTTGGATGGACAGATACTGAAGCTAAAGCTCAAATACTTTGGTTACCAAATGAGAAGAGAGGACTCACTGGAAAAGATCCTAATGTTTGGATAGATTGAAGGCGAAAGAAGAAGGGGACGGCAGGAGATAAGATAATGTTATTGAGGCAGTGGGTATGCGTTTGGGCAGATTTAGGGAGACAGTGGAGGACGGGAGTTGGGGAGCAGTCTGGCGTGCTGTGGTCCATAAAGTTGCAAAGAGTCGGACACGATTTATTGGCTTAGCAACAACAACAAATATACTTTTAAGTGCACAACAGAACTCTGGATCTTTTTTCTTTTGAATGCTTAGTGTTGAGCATTTGACTACTGTATGTAGGTGTTAAGAACAACACAAATAATAGATTTCAATAGTAAATGGGTACCATGTGAAAAGTTAGTTGTTGAGTACAGTTAATATATAATATAATAACTTTTTAAGATGAATAAGGGGATATTAACATTTACTGTTTGTATTTCGTTCCAGTGAGAGGATGATGCCCAAACCCAAGGGCTTTGAATTTTGGAAAAACACACTGAGAGAGGCCCGTTTTGTGGTTGCTCCTATGGTGGATCAAAGCGAATTGGCTTGGAGACTCTTAAGTCGCCGTCATGGGGCCCACCTATGTTATACTCCTATGCTGCATGCTCAGGTCTTTGTCAGAGATGCCAATTATCGTAAGGAAAACTTGTATTGTGAAGTGTGCCCTGAAGACAGACCTTTAATTGTACAGGTAATACTGACCAGATGATTTCAACGGGCTTTCATATCTTTGTTGTGCAGTACATTTTTCTGCATTGTGTGACAATAAATATTTCAGAATTAATTTTAAAATAATTAATGCACATATTCAAGGACTAATTTCCATAATCCACAGACATTTATTATAGCAATAAGAATTGTAATCTCAGCATGTGTGATATAAGTATTAAGATGTTGGACTAAGACAAAGAAAACTTAGGTTCAAGCCTATCCACAGTCACCATGTTCATTAGATGACCTTTGACCAATCACTCTCTTCCAGTCAATTTATCCATCATGGTGATAGTTGTGGGAAAAAGGAATGCTGTCATGATGAATCAAAGAGTTTAACTGGAAAGTTATCAGATCTTGCAGGTAGTCACAGCAACAACAACAATATTACTTAGATTGGGGAAAACAAGTATATAAAATATTTTGTCATACTTAATAACATTATAGAAGGTGTCTCATAGCATAGTGACCTATTCTTTTACAAATGTGTTAAATGCTTCTGTTATTTTGATGTTAAAATAAATGCTAGGTTACTATTTGGTTTATATATCTCTTTTACAGTTCTGTGCCAATGATCCAGAAGTGTTTGTCAAGGCTGCCTTGTTAGCTCAAGACTACTGTGATGCAGTAGACCTGAATCTGGGGTGTCCTCAGATGATTGCAAAAAGAGGTATGCATAAATTGGAATCTAAAGTAATTTAGGCCACAAAACTGCATTCATTGATACAGGACCAGCCTCCCTTGAAAGGAATGGGTTAGTAAAGTGCCATCAAATCCAGCCTAACTCCCTCTGACTACATAAACCAATGCTTGTAATTGTGAACTCTTTAGGAAAAGCCATTTTATAGATTATCTTCTACTTCCTCTATGCTTGCCATGCACAGTCATTTTTTCTAATCTTTTTATTTCTCCAGTATATTCTCCATCTTTATTCTTGAGCCTGAGAAGAGGAAGAAAACTGTCTACTGCTGTGGCTATTTTGTGTATCTAACATTAGGCCAGTTCCTGTTAGGTCGTAATTCTTTGGATTTTCTTTTAGGTCACTATGGAGCATTCCTGCAAGAGGAGTGGGACCTTCTTCAGAGAATGAGTAAGTCCTGAAAGTTCTTGAGCATTGGATGGGGTGGGAGGAGAATAGAACCAAAATACATTATATTTGTCCTTGGGGCTCCTGCATAAATATTTATTCATAACACTGCACCCATCCTGTACAGCAAGCTATAAACATAGATTTTGATAACTGGTCCCTCTGTCTTGACAATACAACTAAAAATAATTCTACAGGGTTTGCTGGATGCAGAGCAATTCCAGCAACAGTTAACTGGACTCTATCCGTATGCTTCTGCTGCATACAAAGTTGTGGTTGTGCTGTCTTGCTAGTTATGACTAGAAGAAGAAGGCTACAGCTAATGATAAAATAAAACAGAACTGACAGCTGATTCCTAATTGCCCAATGCAGGACAGAAGAGCCACTGAGTTGAAAAGGTGCAGTAGTGAATATGGTAGGCCTTTGGCTCATGTTTTTAAACTCATTGCTTTGGGGTCACTGACACAGCGTTATCCATCCACTATAGATAGTTCTTTAATCCACAAAATCTTCTTGCAAATGTAGAATTGATGCACACAGAGACAGTGGGGCTAGTAGTTATTTATTCCTGCAATAATGTATACATGCAGCAATATATGCTGTGCAGTTACTGTATGCAGAGTACCAGAAAATGGGATTGCAGTTATTTGTTTTCCTAGTAATGTAACTTCTGGATTCAGCCAGTTTCTTTCTCTTGTTTTCCAGTTGCATTGGCTAATGAAAAGCTCTCTGTACCTATTACATGCAAAATCCGTGTTTTCCCAGAAATTAGTAAAACTGTGAAATATGCTCAATTACTGGAGAAAGCTGGTTGTCAAGTAAGGAATTCATTACAGTTGTTTTGATATATTATATGTATATGTACATATGTATCATGCTATTCTCTTTCAGCTTAACTGTTATGCAAAGTTCAGAAAAGCAGGAAGGGAAAATGTAAACCAAGACATAAATCAAACATGAGAAAACGTTAATTTACACTAATATTGTTTACTCTACTTCTCCACATTTTATCCTTGAAAACCCCCTGCTTTCACCACATCTGTGCATAGTTTAATACATTGCCTTTAGTTGATTCAACTTCTGTCTTTTTGAGAATGACATAAAATTTATTCAACTGTTACTTTTCAGTTTTCTTCTAAGTTTGTTCACTTGTATGTATTGGCTATTTGATATTCATTCTCTCTATACATGATCAAATCATATCAGCATATTTTTTCATATATGGAATTAGTCACCTTGGTGTTCAACTTCAGCCCACATTTGTTAACTACTCATTAATTCTTGACCACATCTGTTCTTACTTTACCACCCTTGCCTTTTATATAATCCTTTTCCCCCTGCATTTAACTTGTTTCCATGTTTTTCTTGACATAGCCAATTCTCATTAAAATGGGCAAATGTATGCTATTACTCATAGTGAATTTTGCTTGTTCCAACAAACATTCATTCCTACACCAGAAACATGGTCTGGCTGTCAGCATTTACATATTTTAACATTTCCTCTCCATTTTCTAAACCTTAGTAAACATTCTACCAAGTTATGCAAATTCTACTCCTTTTTGTTGTTGTTGTTTAGAAATTCCCTGCAGTTGTCCAGTCTGTTGGTTAAATGCAACTTGGTCTATGATTATTCCTCATTACATTATAGTCAATTAACTTTTACTGCTAACGTAACAATTATTTGAGTTCAAAGCCAACAATATAGAATAATAATGTAATGCTTTACATGGCAGTGTATAGGCTCTGGGTTTGCAAACCGTCCACAGTCATTTCGGTGGGATGTTACAGGCCTTAGTCATACTTGTGCCATATGCAGCATTCTGCCTAATTAATACCATAGTAAGATTAATACTGATAAATTTCGGCATATATGACAAATGCAATTAAAGCTCAGTTTTAACTTAGGATATCTATTATGGCCAACATACTGCTGATCTCATCCCACTAACTAGGAGGTATTTGCAATATAATAGCACGCAAATTAAGATATTTAATATGGTTTGATGTCAGTAATAAGTTATTAATTTTCTTAGATAAAATAGATATGGATGTTCCATGTTCCAATAAGCTTATTTAGTACTTGAGGAAAAATATTCAGATAGTCCTCGCTTAACAACTGCCCTGTTTAGCCACCATTCAGAGTGATGATGGAACTGAAAAAGTCGCTTTATGACTGTTCCTTATACTTCTGACCGTTACAGCATCCCGACAGACATGTGATGGTTTCAAGCACTTCACAACTGGCAGGCATTTACAGTTGTTGCAGCATCTCATGGTCACATTTGCTATTTGTGCACTTCACAGCCGTGCACTTCCGTCAATGGAGAAGCTGGCAGTGAAATTGCAAGTTGCAGTCACATGACATCTTACTTCCTGACCTTTGGTGATCTGCTTAATGACCACAGTGGAAGTGATGTCATTAGTCCATTATGATCCCATGATGTGTTGCTTAACTGTCACATTGCTTAGTGATGGAGTTGCCAGTCCCATTTGTGATTGTTAAGCAAGGACTACCTGTGCAGGTAGTCCTCGACATACAACCGTTCGCTTAGCAACCATTTGAAGTTACAGTGGCACTGAAAAAGGTGACTTATGACCTGTTTTTACACTTATGATTATTGCAGCATCCTCATGGTCACATGATTAAAATTTGGGCCCTTGGCAATTGGTGTGTATTTATGATAGTTGCATCGTCCTGAGGTCATGTGATCACCATTTGTAACCTTCCCAGCTGGCTTCCAACAAGCAAGGTCAATGGGGGAAGCCAGATTCGCTTTATGACTGCATGATTCACTTAACAACTGCAGTGATCTGCTTAACAACTATGGCAAAAAAGTTATAAAATGGGGCAAAAGTCACTTAGCAAATGCCTTGTTTAGCAACAGAAATTTCAGGTTCAATTGTGGTCCTAAGTTGAGGACTATCTGTAATGTCATCTGAAGAAATTAGACGTGGAATTTGGAATTCCTGACTACTTGTTTAAAAAAACCCAGCTAGCATTACAGAGAAATGAAATATTTTCTAATATTGTTTGTCTAATTCACACTGAAAGACAAATGCAATTTTGTTGTAGCTTCTAACTGTCCATGGGCGCACTAAAGAACAGAAAGGACCTCTTGTTGGTTTGGCTTCCTGGGAGCACATACAGGCTGTGAGGTAAATACCCATAGCTAACCTGGGGAAGGGACCCTGTGCTTTTGAAAGTATATAGATTGATTCACTGTATTGGTATCTCATCTTTTAGATAATTACTGTCTCCCAATGGGTCCACATGAATTAAAGCAAAGAAATGGACTCCTGTTGTTAAATTTACTTTCTGCAGAACATGAGATTTATTAGAGAAGAGGAATAGAGGGGCTAAGAAATGCAGGAGATTAGTTTCTCACAGCCAGGATGAAATGAAATTGTGAGCCACTTATTGGCATTTAAGTCAATTTTCCTTTCCTGTTACTCTTTTTGGATTATCTGTTCTTGGACTATGATATCTTGACCAATGGGAAAGGCCGGGGGTTCTGCCCTTTAATTCTCTAAGCCACATAATTATCAGTAATCAGTAAGTATCAGTAGGACTTGAATATTTATCTTGGAAGGAATATTGTATCTTGGAAGGGAGAGACAAGGTTCTTGTTTTTGGTCCTCAGTTCAGTGTAAATTAGGAGATTTTTTTCTGGGCACTGAAAACCTTCAATTTAGAGAAAATATTGTTTGGTGAGTCTAAGAGTTTGCTGCTCCTAAAAGGTTTTGATTTCTATTATTTATGCATTACCTTTCCTTTTCCATTTGCTGTCATAGAAAGGCCGTAAAAATCCCTGTTTTTGCAAATGGGAACATTCAATACCTCAAAGATGTGGAATGGTGTATTCAGAAGACAGGAGTTCAGGGCGTGATGAGCGCAGGTAGGAAAGAAAAAGAAACTCTTCAATCTCACTGTTGAGGTTAAATGATACCAAGTACTCTTGCTCATAGTGTGGTTATCTGGTGTTTCTGTTGCTTTCATTATCCTTTAAAACAGTGATTTAAATCTTCTGAGCAGAGATCAGCGGTGCCAGATATGATAAACATAGGTAATCCTCTGTCAAGACTCCTGGTGACTTTAGGCACATGGTGATGTAATATTCTTGCAACAATAGTGAAGTGGATTTCTCATTGCTATTCCAGTTGTTGTTTCTTCCAGTCTACTGTACAAACTTGGTGACACATCCAAACATTAATATTGACCATTGGAAAAATAGGACAGTTACTGTAGTGAATAACTCACACAAAAGGCGCCAACAACTGAAGAGGACTCAAAATGATTAATTTCTAAAGCTAGCAGTTAATAGCAATAGCACTTAGTCTTATATACTGCTTCCTGGTGCTTTACAGCCCTCTCTAAGTGGTTTACAGAGTCAGCATATTGCCCCCAACAATCTGGATCCTCATTTTACCCACCTCAAAAGGATGGAAGGCTGAGTCGATCTTGAGCCGGTGAGGATTGAACCCTTGGCAGTTGGCAGAGACATTCGTCTCTTGCATCCAGATGAACCAGGAACAAAAGCTCCAAGGCTTCATAGGCATTACATGGAACCTTGATGAAAGAAGGCATATGCATTAACAGGGAACCCATAATGAAAAAATTGCTTTTCTACTGATAACTCTAAGGGAGATGGGTATCATTAATGGCGTGAAGACTTAACAAGTGCATCCTTTAGTGCTTTAGTTTAAAAAGCAGAGGAGATAATGCTGTATAACAAGAGTGGGGTTTTTTTAGTGGTTTGCAGGCCAAGGAACCTGCTAGTTTTAAAAAAAACAAACAACTCCTGTACCCTCTGATTTGGTAGTAAAGCTCCAGTGATAGAAAATTGGCTTAGTTCAAGTGGTCTCTCCCCCCCACAACCCCTTAGTCTTTCAAGGGATCATATCAAGTTCTTGGGGAGCCCTGGGTTCCATGGAGCACAGTTTGAAGACATCTGCCATACAAGATTTGAATGTCTGGTATTATAACATGCTTATTGAATAGTTTATTTAAATATGAATTTGAGTTTGCATATAAAATCTATTGTTTTAGATGGAGAAACAAAAGATATGAAATACGGTTGTATATGCATATTAACACCTCTTAGCTTGCATTTGGATTCTGGAAGAGAAATGCTTTTCCTGAAACATTGGTGATTATCCAGGAGTGTGAAAATGGTTCATCTCAAAATAGTTTTGATCACAAAATTTTGCAAAGCGTCCTGCTTTCAAGCAGTCAAGAGGTATTGAAATTTATGTATTTAATTTATTTATGAAATTTATGTGCCACTCATCCTGCTATCAAGCAAATATGGGCGGCTAATGAGTATTTTGAACTTGAAATGCTTCCACGATGTGTGAAACAGCCCATTTTGCAAAACTCGTGCTTGAAAGCAGTTTAATATGAAACATTTTGTACACCCCTCCCTATTAATACTAATGAAAGTGAGTGAAATCTTGAAATCTTTTGAAAAGTCGGGGTAGTCAACTAACTACGCTAATTATGAAGTTCCATGAAAACATCAGATTAATAAGGCTTCACTAATTTCACAGAAGAGGTAAAATAATAAATTAAAGCAATTTCTGTTCTGAAATAGCAAGAAATGGATTTTAATTTCATGTGGAGAAATATGACTGAGTGAGCAACATACGGTTAGACCTCATCAATCATAATTGGGACTGGCAGCTCCATTACTAAGCAATGCAGTTTTAACGTGAAACATCAAAAAACAATGCCCAATTTACTTCATCAGCTGCGGTTGTGAAGTGAATCATGCAGGTTATTAAGCATGACATGACAATACCGCAACTTGCAACTTCCTGCTGGCTTTCGCATTGACTTGTTGGTTGAAAACCGGTTGTGGAATTCATACATGACAATCATATGATCATGTGATGCTGCAACCATCATAACTGCTTCTCGTTGTCAAGGTCCCAAGCCATGATCACATACCATGAGGAAGCTGCAACAGCTACAAATTCAAGGAGCGGTTGAAATTTTCCTTTTTCAACTCTGTCGTAACTGAGCAGTAGCTGAATGAACAGTCAGTAAGCGAGGGCTATCTGTAATTTAGTCACAAATTTGAGTATCCAATGTGTGATTGCAGAGGCACTGAGAATATTTGGATGACAAGTTTGGAAGCATGAGAAGGAAGTGCTTAACTTGCTCTCTAACTCCCAGCAGCACCAGCTAATTCCCATTGGGAATCCTTCATGTATCAGTTAAGGCAAAAACTGCTTTACCTTTTTTTTTTTTTTTTTTGGACTTTCTTCTTTTAGAGGGCAATCTTCATAATCCCGCTTTATTTGAAGGAAGAAATCCTGTCGTCTGGGAGGTGGCTGAGGAATACCTACAAATAGTACAACAATATCCTTGCCCATTGTCCTTTGTCAGAGCTCATCTCTTCAAACTTTGGCATCACACGTGAGTGATTCTGTCCCAAAGGTGCTTTTTGTTCAGGAGCCAACTGGACTTGTTTTTTCCTTTAAAGACGTTTTGCTTCTCATCCAAAAGCTTCTCCAGTTCTGACAGGATAGAATGAACTGGGGAATGAAAGGATTTATATTACTTGCAGACAGCTGGTACTCTGCATCCTTTTAGATGGTCCTTGAAGCACCTGGAGGTTTATCTGTGTCCTCAGGGTCACCTGAGTAGTACTCCTGGTTCCTGTAGTCTGCAATTTCCCCCCCCACCCCCACCCCTCTGGAAATCCATTCCTACCCCCACACCATTCAAAGGGTGTTCATCCCAAATTGGATAGCTAAAAGTCTGTAGAGATTCTCAGTCATCCAGGTCATGGTTGTCCCAAAAGTGCTTTTTCAGGAGGCAAGTCCAGTTGCCTCCTGAAAAAGCACCTTTGGGACAACCATGACCTGGATGACTGAGAATCTCTACAGACTTTGAGTGATTCTCCTGTTTGTAGTGTTTCATGCGATATGTCACAACAGATTTCCACCCCCGTTTGTGTAAGGAGAATGGAAGCTATACATCTCGTCTGCTAAGATTAGACTGAAATCTCTTCACCACTTGTGTTGGTTTCCCTCAGGTTGCAGGTTCACCAGCAGCTACGTGATGAATTAGCAAAAGTGAAAACACTGGAAGGACTCGTGGCTGTCAACAGGGAGCTGAAGTTGCATTGCCAGGTACCAGCTGACGCTTTGGGTGTTGCAGTAGCCCTGAACTTTTCATGGGGAAAAGCTTGGTATTGTAGGACTTCTCTTTGTCAAACAAGATAAGCTAATGTCTCTTAACAACGTCTTATTACTGAAAGTGTATAATGACTGCAGCAGTTTTTAGCCAGTTGGCTTTCTTTATTTCTTCCTATTGCTCCTGGGCTCCAGCCAGGCCCACTGGGTTTCTTAAAAAATAAAGGTAGCAAGTAGGTGGGTTAGGTGTTGCCTGCTTGGGGACTTATTAAAAATAGAAAAGGAAGGCAAAAAAGGAAGGAGGGCTCTTCCACTGCTATTGTTGATAGGGCTAAGGGACGTGCAGAAAGTATGGCGTGGGCAGGGGTTAGCAGTAGGGAGTTGGAATAGATTTGTTTTGGTGTCTTTGTGTGAGTAGGGGTAAAGGAATGTGTAAGAAAGAATAAGAGATGGGAGTTGATTCTTAGAGTAACAGCACTTGTGAGTAAGGTTAATGATGAGTAGGAAAAAGAAGCAGGGTGAATGAATGGACGACTTCTGCTAAATGGCTGGCTTGCCTTCTGTGATGAGGGCTGCTATTCCAGCATGCTGCTATTTCTCAAAATTCCCTATCCAAGAACGTGAACAATGCATTAACTTCCAGGATTACCCATTTAAGTGTTACTTTTATTTAAGACATTTGAAGTTCCTTCATCCTCCAAAGGAAACACAATACTGGGAACAACCATGACTACATCAAAGAGTTGCACACAAATGCACATTATTGGAATCAAATCCAAAGCAATGCACAAGCATATTATTTCGAGACTCCATTTTCTAGTTTCATTGAATGGCTTAATACCGGAGTCCCCAACCCCTGGGCCATGGCCCACTTCTCAGCTTTGAGCCATTCAGAGTCAGGCAGTGGAATAGGCACACTTGATGAGCAGTAGGTGAGCACGTATGCATGCACCCATTTGTGCAAGCGGCAGGCGCGTGTGCCTGGTGTTCACTTATGGAGCTGCGCGTGCGCACTTGCCTGCCACTCACACAGAACCATCCCCTCTACCCCTCCCGCCGCCGGTCCGCAAAGCTGGAAAGTTGAGGAACTCTGGCTTAATACATTCTTAAGTATTGGTTTTATGCATTGTTTTTATTTTCATTTTTGCTGTATCAGGCTAGAGTGGTTCTTCCCTATAAAAATTGAATTTGTCATTGCTTCTGCTTTATACGTAGGAAGAAATAGCACATTTGAAGGAAGAAGAGAAGCCAAAGGGAGGATTACCTTTCTTTCACTGGATTTGTCAGCCATACCTAAGACCAGGGTGAGTGCTTGTATTGCATTGTTAATTTGTCAGATTAATTTGTGCAGTACATACAGTTTATCAAAGTAATCCTGAAGGTGAAGGAATATAGTACTGGAATTATAGCTTAAGAAGCCTGTCCATGGCTTCTTGAGGTTCTTTTCCACTCTGCCATGTAACAAGCGCTGTAATTATATTTTTCCTCTGAATAGCCATCCTTGTGTGTATTGAGGTGTACATGTTCGTTACTCCTTCGGGTCTGAGCATTTTCCTCTAGGCTTGTTCCACTCTAATGCAAGAGAGAAGGGTATTTCTACTCACACTTAGTGAAATTGCTTTATGGAGTTTAGCTACTTGGAAATAACATAAATGGGTGTCCTCAACTTTCTTTGTTAATCAGAGCAGTAAAGAGGAGCATCGTGAGCAACAACATTTTTCAAGGAGTTGATGTTGAAGCTAATTTTTTAAAAAACCTATGTGGTTTACCCTTCCAGCAGGATAGGAAGAGAAAAGGTGGTTTATTTATTTATTTATTTATTTATTTGTTTAGATTTGTATACCGCCCTTCTCCTTGCGGACTCAGGGCGGTGAACAGCCAAATAAAAATAGTACACAAAAGTTAAACAATTTCTTTAAAAAAAAGCATATAACTTTGGCTATAAATTAAAACCATTAACCATTAAATATTTAAAATACCCAACCCTATAATACAGATCTTAAAAATTTAGCGGGGTCAGGCTAGACCAGCAAGCTGAAAGAGATGAGTTTTCAGGGCCCGACGAAAAGTCCGGAGGTCAGCAATTGTTCTCAGTTTTGGAGGAAGATCGTTCCAGAGGGTAGGGGCTGCCACAGAGAAGGCCCTCCCCCTGGGGGTCGCCAGCCGGCATTGTCTGGCTGACGGCACCCTGAGGAGACCCCCTCTGTGGGAACGCACCGGCCGGTGGGAGGCTATTGGCAGCAGAAGGCGGTCCCGTAAGTACCCTGGTCCTAAGCCATGGAGCGCTTTAAAGGTGGTCACCAACACCTTGAAACGCACCCGGACGTCCACAGGTAGCCAATGCAGCTCGCGCAGGAGAGGTGTCACATGGGAGCGTCCCGTCGCTCCCATAATCCCCCGCGCGGCCGCATTCTGCACTAGTTGGAGCCTCCGGGTGCATAGGTTGGGAGACTATTTTTTCCTCTTTAATATGACCATCTATAACTGATATTCATCAGTGTTCATCCCGTCCGTCTTCTCTCACATGACCTCATATCTTTTTTACAATGGAACAAAGATGGCAGGAGAACATGGGGTATCTCTGCTTTGTTATTTTTAAGGAGCTTCTGTAGGGTCCTAAATTGGTGGTATTAGCAAATTAGCAAAGAAAGTAATTGTTGCCTTGCATTTTAGATGTTTACATATTCAACCTTCACAGGCCTAAGGAAACGTGCAACAAAAATGCCCCACCTGTCATAGAAGGAACTACTCGGGGGAAACGAGCTCTGGAGGATGAAGAAGATGGGAACTCTGATTCTCTCTCAAAAAACAAACAAAAGAAGAAGTTAAGGAATCCCAACAAAAGCTTTGATCCCTCATTAAAACGTAAGTTATAAAGCTGCATACAATATAGTCAGTGGGTATAACTGTACTAAAAATAGGAGCATCAAGCATTTATGTTTCTAAAATATTTCTTTTCAAGCATAGGGAACAGAATTTCTCAAAATTTCTGCAACCACAGGTCACCAAATAAACATTTGGAAAATGTGGGGACTGTGCAGTTAACAAATAGTCCCTCTTTGTATTTCAGTGCATGGCAAGGGTAGATGGAGGGACAGGGATTTCTTAGCACCAGGTGAGACAATAAAGGAGTAGATGCCATCGCCGTGCTGGGAGAGAGAGGGTCAAAAGTTTTGTATTTGATTCATTTTAAGAGCAATTAAAGAACAATGGTTTAACGCAAGGGAATACTTCCTATTTGGTGAATGGCAGGAGACTGATTCTCGTAGTGCTTCAGAAGATCATATTCTTCACACTGGGTGTGTCATTTCTCCTCCAAACTGCACATCCCCTTCTCATGACGCTTCAGAAACCTCATCTTACCCCAGTCTCATGGGAATGGGTAAGTCTGCCATTCTTTAAATAGTGAACCCATTCTCACAACACTTCGAAACGAGGTAGCCAAAAGGAGGGAGAGATGGGGAGGAGTTCCAATTGCTGTGTTCCTATGGTTGTAAGTGTGACATGCTGCCAGGGACCCAATATTTTGATCATGTGACTGCAAAGGGGTATTGTAACAACTGGAAGCATGGGTCATAAGTCCAATTTTTCAATGCTATTCAGCTCCTTGGAATAGATGGACAAAGAGGGCTACCTGTAAACAGTACTATTTAGAAAAGTTTAAAAACCAAATTTTGAATAGAGACCATCCTTTTTTAAAAAATTAGGCATATTTCCAGGCCCTAACAACAAAAATACCACAATTTACTAAGATCCACATTAACACTCCCAAGGATAATTTAGTGCACTTTTGGAAAAGAGTTATTTCCAATGGTGTCAGATTGGGAACTTAAACCTGGAGAATATGGAACAGTGGGAGAATTAACAGCATATATTCATAATAGAAGTTTGACTAAATTCAAGCAAGAACAACTTCAGTGTATAATTATACAGCACGGCAAATTTAAACATTTAGAGTGTGTTTTTTTAAGGGGAAAAAGAATTAATTAAAAGATTTGAAGCTAGAAATAGGTGAACGATTTCCGGAGTGTAACAAAAGGGACGTTAGAAACTAAATATTTCATTAACAATGGATATCAGTAAATTAATTAATCTATTGATAAATTTTCTTTTTTCCTTTTTTTTCTATTGGATGATTTATCTTTAAGTAATAAAAACGAATAAGCATAAAATCAGCTTTCAACTCAGACATGTAAAAAGACCTTTAAAAATATGTTGTTTTTTGTTTAAAATATCAGTGCATTCTGCTTTTTATGGTTAACCCTTTATCAACAATATACTGAGCACCAGTTATACAACTTTTACAACTTCTCTGTCCATTTACCGATATTTTTTTCTTTTTTTAAATGCTTGTTTGTTTTTGAATGGTTAAATAAGAATACATGCTACCATATTAGGGGAATAATTGCATCACAAATTTTGATATTCCTGAAGTTTTGGGACAGAACAAAAACACTGAGCATTTTCCAGGAGTGGATCCTCTGTTGGTTGTGGAATGTTTTAAACTGTTGTTCAGAGTCTCTGTAAGAACAGTTTTAACTGACATACGCAATCCTTAGTTGTCCTGTTCTTTATATTTTCTTTCTCTTCAATAAATCTGTTACATCTTTTAGCTAATAGTGGAACATTTAATTTCAAAAACTATTTGAAGCAACTTCTTAATTAGGTCAACTGAATATTGCAAAACAGTTGCAAGCAGAAATACTATCCCGCTCTTTTGTAACCCTATTAGTTTTATAAAGGTGCTGCCTTCAACAGGTATATATTTTTTTCATGGCCAGCATCTCTTCCTAGCTTTTTATTTAATTAGAGTACTTTAAAAATCTCTTTTTAACTATTTTTTTTTCAGAATTGATTTTAAATTCAAGAGATAGAAATTGTATGTCACTTTCTAGGGGAAATGTTTGAAATAACCTGAAAACTAATTCATTTTTCCTTGTTTCAGCTAAATATGCAAAGTGTGATCAGTGTGGAAATCCAAAGGTGAATCTTTAAACATTTCATTAATGCGCTAATTGTTACAACCTGGAGTGGAATGATAAATGCTTAAAAATCGTGTGCATTGAGCCAAGGGATCTGCTGCAGTATTAGTTTCAAGAATATTCCTCCGAGTAAAATTGCAGTATAAAAATTTAAATGATTGAAACTATTTCATCCTCTAGTCTTTAAAATAAAGTCATAAGCACTATGTTAATAAGAAATAAATTATCATATGCCTTCGTTATAGGCTTAAAAGCTGTGAGATGCTTGCTTAGAAAGGTAGGCCAAAAAGGCAGTGTCTCCAAGTCAGACTTTTTTAGAAGCCATACAGCATATCCCAGTCTAACCTAAAGCCCTGTTATTTTCTAGAAGATTCCCATGCAAGTATGAACTGGTTCTGACCCTGCTTGGCAAAATCAGTTTAGTCCAATGAAATATCACTTACCAGTATGTTTTAGAACAAGGAGATTTTACTAAATTATCTGGAAATGTACTGCCACCTATAGGAAGCACTTTATACCACTTCTCTTAATTTTAAAAACCTTCACTATCAAAGCATAGTACAGCGAGTCCTCACTTTCCAATTGCCTCATTTAATAATTGTTGAAATTACAACAGTGTAAAAAATTGCTTTTGTAACCAATCTTCGCATTTATGACTGAGGCAGTGTCCTACAATGATATGATCACTATCTCTGCTTGCAACACTGGCTTGCAACAAGCAGAGTTAATACAGAAGGCAATATAAAATACTAGATGTTTCACTTAATAACTGGTGGTTTGCATAACTACCAAAGGGACAGTGAGGTCATAAGATTGTCATGGTCACATGATTTTTGCTTAGTAATTGTGGCAGTTAGTGATTGAGTTGCTGGTCCCAATTATGGTTGCTAAGGGAGGACTACCTGTAAAGAGAAGCATAATGCTATCCAAATCTATGATGGATTCTTTCAATTTTTCTGTATAGAAGGAATAGATAGACAAAACAAGAAGGAATAGATTTATATCTATAAGGGAGTTGAGTCATAAACCATCTGCTGTGATTGTGGTGAATAATCAACTATTGGATCTTGCTCTCTTTTCCCAAAGACAATTTTAGACAAATAATACAGTGACATCAACATCTGCTCAAGAAAAAAGATGGCATTTATTATTGCCTGTAGTGGGATCATAACTGACTAAACATTTGACTTTGTTGTGCTTGTGTATGTATATATATATTATTGGTCAGTGGGCCTAATAGATTTTAATTCCACCAGATTATATAAATTATTCTAAAATGGTATTCTAAATCTAAATCTAATCCCATCGTCTGAAATACAAACCTATCAGTAACTCTTTTCAGCTGGTGGAACACTAGCTATTTTCATCTTGGGGAAACTTGTGATCATCAGGATAATCCATAACCTGCAGTGTTTCTTGACATTGGTCTGTTGGGGAAAAAGTGGAGGGGGGGGGCAGAGTTCATGTATTAAGGTTATTTTTCAGTTGGATGTTTCTCCCAATGTAGATGTGGTCATTTGTCTGCAACATAAAGTTAATATCTGAAGTCCACACCTGTACAGCTTGGGAGTAGATGGCTATTTTGTTCAAATACTTAGATGGGTGGGAAGTGTTGGCAAAGAGTCAATGTTTTAATGACTATGATGTGATGTGATTTGTCATGGTGGGTAAGGCTTACCTTGATTCTTCTAAAATTGATGTGTCCACTTTGTCACTGTTCTAAATCTTTAATAAAATCTACATGACACAGACACATTTTAAAAGGTATCAGCAAAGTCTGGGAGGCTTTAAACAGATGGATATCCCACTTTTAAGCCTTGCCCTGTTTTCTTTGATTAGCAGTAAATTATCTTTTTCTTATGAAATGGCAGTCTATTAAGAGATTTTTTTTTCTCTGTTTTTAGATTCGTTTCACACTTTAGTTCAGGGACTACATAGAACTTACTGGCAATGTGATATCATATGAAAAATGAACTAATTTGCATCTCTTCCTAGGGTAACAAGTGTGTATTTAATCTGTGTCGAGGCTGCTGTAAGAAAAGAGCTTTCAGAGAGACAGCCGATTGTCCTGGTGAGTGCCTGTGTAACCAAAATTCAGTTTTTTAAAATAACAAAGTATCAAATTTCTAAAGGAAGGAATTTTAAAGTATGTTGCATGATTTTATACTTGTAAACATATAGCTTACATTTCAAATACTATTTCCAAAGGAAAATTAGAACTATTTCCTGGCAATAACATGCTTGATTTAATAAAATCAAAGCAGATTTTCTTACATCTTTACCAAAAAAGGGGACTACATCCAAATTATAGCATGACAGTTACACCCTTTATTCCCCAAATAGCCCTAGAATGTATTAACCACAGTCAGTTAAGCTATGATCCTGTATGTAAAATTTAGTTTCAAAATAATTCTCTCTTTTGAAATACTAATTACTATCCTTTTTAAAAAAATAACTGTTGTGGTTTTATTTTCATCTGATGTATGTGGTTTAGGAGCTAAATTGTAAGGATTATTTTTTTTAAAATGTTAATTGTATGAATTTTGAAAGCCACATTATTCTTAATACAAAAGTGACATTCTTTAATCAAGTCACACAAGAATAACTCTCAGAATCAGATCAGCAAGTGATCATGAATAAACATTTCTGTAACTTTTATAGAGAATCCTGTCTGTTACTGGGTTTTTTTACTTTCCCTTTAAATAATCACTTGTGCAGTGGCTTTTAAAAATGAATGTCTATCCCATTTTAGCCATGTGATCATAGTAATAATGCCATTTGTGTTTGGGTTCATTTTAGTTTTCTGCTCAATACAGCAACCTTCTGAATGGAATCTTTTCCATTTCTTATTCTTCAGCTGCTAGCCATTCAGGATGTATTGTCTTTGTTTGCTTTTTCAGGTCACGGTCTGCTTTTTAAAACCAAACATGAAAGGTCTATTTTGTGGAAAAGTGGCCAATCCCATATGGAAAATATTAAGCGGACAACACAGCAAGGTGAGGTGGAGGAAACGATGTTGCTGAAAGAGGCTATCAATGGTGTGGTATGAAACCTTAGAAAGCCTTCCTGGATCTTCTGACTGCCCTCCCTCCTCCCTCCCTGGGCCAAAGAAACCTCTGCTTCTAGAACACAGCTGTTGACACCACAAGGCCTGTTTTAAAATTAATGACAAATTTTACTTAAGAAAAAGTTACTTTCTCAGGGAAAAGTCCTGTAATGGAAATAAAAGGATGCAATTCAAGTTTTCACGCTGTGTTGAAAAGACTGCAAAGACTGAGCCAGAAGTTCTGGCCTTAAAATGCTGCATTGGAGACATCTCAAAAGATACGACCTGCCTGTTTTAAACTTTATGTAGGGTTTTAAAATTGGCAAATAAACCTTTTATAAAAGTAGTTTTCTGGAATATTATAACTAAAACACAATTAAGGCACAGTATGTATGAACTCTAAATAAAAAAAAAGGGTTTGCTTGAAGCTGGCATTGGGCACAGGCAGGATGATATGTGTAAAAGGACAGTAAAACTCAAAAAGAGGGAAGGCATAATTAACAGGACTATTGAATTTAGATTTTTATGTTTATAGCTTAATGAACATAGTGTGTCTGCAACTGCTTTTGTTGGAAAACTGCAAATCAGTAAGTCAAATGATGCCAAAAATGAAAGCAGCACATTACGTGTTTCACGTTGATTTTGAACACTGAAAAGACAATGTTTCTACTACTGGCACAGAGGTAGGTAATCTATGGCTCCTAACCTAACTTGGTACTGCTGTTAGCCTGATTTCCAACTTCCCTTTTAAAATCCTGTAATGTTAGCTAGTTGTTCTTGCCTTGCAATCTGTTAGTCCAGGAGGGAAAATAGGAATCTCCACTGAAATTTAGCTTTGGTCCTAATTTACTTGCCCAATCTTGGATACCTCCAGTGGATTATCCCTTAAGAAATGCGGCCCTGCACCAAAAGCTGTTTGCTGGCTGGGAAAAAGCAACTCGAGCCAGGAGTCCTCTCAGTTCCCGACCTGCTGCAAAATGACATCACCGGCAATATAAAGTTATTTGCTTTCAAGAGAGACCAAGGTTTCGAGCATTCTGTGGGTTTGACTGCACATCAACCCATGAATATTGACATGTTTGTGAACAAATATTGCTGAAAGATTAATTCTCATAAAAACTCACACCGCCATTCTGGAAATCAGATTAGGCCATTAGTCAAATTACAGTGTTTACCCTTATCAGACTATCGTGATTTTTAGAAATAAAAGCCATTAAATTAAATGGCTGTCCAAATAAATGTTAGTATCTTTTAAATATTTGGGCACTTGAAGAACCAGAAATAATTTAGAGTAAAAAACCTTGTTACTATATTGTGATCCGGAAAGTTTTTCTTCTAACAGTTTCATAAATTATTTTAGAATAACAATGACATGCCCTGGGGTGCATGCTGTTTACTTAGCGAAGAGCAGCCCTTGAACTTGGAAGGCCATTTGGTAGAATGTTGCAAAATACAACAGCTATATTTTCTATGTAAACAAATTAAATACAAATACAATATTACTACTATCCAGTCATTAATTTAAATATTTTCTCCTTTAATTTTAATCACAATTACAATTGGGCGCCACTATTTGGAATCCTTAGTGGGATAAACTACTCACGAGTTTCGGATTGTGCCATTTGGGAACACATGCAAGTACAGTAGGTATATTGTGACTTCTCTTCAAATGTCCATTTAGCCTCACAAATATTGTCACATGAGGAAAAAGCCATCGCTTGCTGTTTCAACTACAATGCACTTGCTTCTCATATGTTGGTCTTATCTGACAGAACACTGCAGAAAAGGTTTTTGTCATCATTATTTTAAGAATTGTGAACACAATCCATAACTTCTGATGGTTTTCATATTCATATTCACATTGTTCTGCAACTTTTTGCTCCCATTTGGGTAAAGTTAGAGAATGTCGTGAAAGCAAATGCAACCATACTAAAAGTTGTAATTGACATCAAAACTAGTTTGGTTATTCAAAAAGATTGTGCATCCATATGCAATTTATTATACTACAATATATTGCTTTAGTAACCTTTTAATCAGGTTTTCTAACAATACTAACACACACACAACACACACACTTTTGTCCATTTTCCTGCCAATGTGTCAAGTTAATATTTTGTAATGAGAAAATCCCAGTGTCTCATACATAGGCATCCAGTGTGATGGCATCAAGAGGGAAGAGATGAGATGTGCGTCATATGTTTTACAAACCCTGTGATTACATACTTGCAGTTGGGATAAAAAAAGAAAGGGCAGAGTTTGTAATATGGCATCGTGTATATTTCATCATTGCAGCTTAGTGGTAGATGGCTATGATCTTGTACTTCATTTGCCATTTCCTCTGAAATGCAGCTAATTTAAACCACACTGTGGAGTAAGGGTGAAGCCTTAACAGTTTAATAGAGTTAGAAGGGACCTTGTAGGTCTAGTCCAATCCCCTTCCCAAGCAGGAGACCCTACACCATTTTTGACAAATTGCAGTCCAAACTTTTCTTGAAAGCTTCCAGTGATGAAGCTTCCACAACTTCCGAAGGCAACTTCTGTTCCATTAGTTGATTGCTCTGTCAGAAAATGTATCATTTCCAGGTTGAATCTTTGTTCCATTTCCATCCATTATTCCTTGTCTGGCCTTCAGGTGCTTTGGAAAATAGCTTGATCCCCCTCCTCTGTGGTGTCCCCTCAAATATTGGAACACTGCTATCATTTCTAGGTATTCTAGGTGTGGTCTTGCTAAGCCTTTATCTAGTGATATTAGTACCAATCCAATCCAAAATGAATTACTGTAATGAAACAGGGTACTTTTTCAATAACTTCAATTTATAGTTCATCATATACATGCATAGCTATAAATATTCTTGATACGTTTAGTGTGGGGGAACATAAATTAATCTATATAAGCATGTGACTATCCTCCCTTGTTGCATTCCTGTATATTTGCTAAAAGTTTATTGTGTTTGTAACTTCTAGCAAAGAGGAGTTGAGACAGCGAATCCTCCCCAGCAGACTTCTTTGTTCACTAGCTGTTCACACCATTAGTGTCCTCTCAGTGCTGAAAAGAGGTTGCTGTCTTAAGAGTAATTTGTTGAGGCTTGATTTAGCTGCCCCACACCAGCAGATTTACACACGCGCGCGCGCGCACACACACACACACACACACACACACCCCTTTCAGTCTTCCTTCCTGGGGCCCTAAGGGTGTTAAAAGGACTCTGATAGACTTCTTGGAACTGCCTCCCCTCCCCCATCCACCCCCCTTTGTTAGGGTCTGACTAGAGGGTTAACCTTTTTTTCTCGATATTTCCTGCTAGCCTGGCTGAATGGCAGAATCTAGTACAAATTTCCTTTTTAACACTATTCTATTAACCAAGTAAAGCTTATTGTATAAACATAGGATGACAAATAAATTAATAGCTATATGAAACGCCATGACTAAGAATATGAAGCAACATTAAAAATCATGCATGATTTTTAATTCCCATTTACCAGAAAGTTTCTGTAGCCCTAGTGTGTCCAATCTTCAGAGCTATTTTGCAAATCATAGTCTTAGCTGTACTTTCAAAAGAGCGTGAGAGATTATTTTAACTACTGACAACTTATTGTATAGCTGCCAGATACACCTCCGCCTCCTTTTATTCCAGCCTATACTTTTGGCTTTCTCTTCACTTTTGCCTCACGCCTACTACAGGATTTGCTTCTCTGACCCTTGACTGCAGGTCAGGGATTGCTAAAGGGTGGATGCTTGCTCTCTCATTCATTCACAAATTCACACCCATGGAGGTAAAGCTGCACTTTAGCAGTTTGATCCATCTTCCATGTGGCGATCAGGAGGCAGGGCTGGAGCTTATCCAAATGTTTCATCTTTAATTCCCCCCTCCCTTTTACATAAGAAAAGATTGAGCAGATTAATCAAACAGCCAGGATTACATTTTGCAGGGCAAGCTTCTCACGCAGAGAAAAATGTAAACCTAAGTGAGGGAGCATTCTACTCTTATGGATTACAGATTACCAAGGCCTACAGTCATGCTTTAATTTGCACATATTAAAGATAGGAAAGATAGGGACCTGCATAGAGCTGGGAGAGGAACCAAGCAGCTAATCTACTGATGCCTGCCCATCTGAATGGAGAACAATGCCCTGCTTTTCAAGACCAAACAAATTGGTCTTACCATGTGAAGGAAAACAGTTTGTAGCTTGCTCAGCCTAGCTTGGGGGGGGGGGGGATTCAATTACTTAAAAATGCCCCCACTGAAGCAGAACCCTATTCTGCATGTTTGACAAAGGTTGGAACAAGTCTCAAAGACTAGGTCCTTTATCTGGCAGATAGGTGGGGCTTTGAACATAAATTCCAGCATCACTTCTACATTGCATTGTTACACTGCTCACAGCGGCCGAACTGGGAGTAGGCCACAGGCTAGCTGGGGAATTCTGGGAGCTGAAGTCCACCCATCTTCAAGCAGCCAAGGTTGAGAAACACGGAACTGAATTAGACAAGGCAGCTAAGGAAAGAGGAAATACATTGATGAAAGACTCTCCAGTTGGATATTACTGTGGTAAACTAGAGATTTATGCTGTTTTCCAGCAACTACAGCTGTTCTATAATCTAGTGCCTAATTTATTTAACTTGTATCCCACCTGTTATTTTTACAAATAATTCAAGATTCCAAACCTTCCTCCTCCTATTTTCTCCACAACCACCACCCTGTGTGGTGGGTTGATTTTGCTGAGTGATTGGCCCAAAGGCACCCAGCTTGCTTTCATAGTTAAGGCAGGATGTGAATTTATAATCTCCTGCTTTCTAGACCAAAATGGCTCTTGTAACATGTGAATGCCCCAATGTGGCATACGGTAACTCTTAAATTCAGATAAAGATACCTTGAGGTAAAACTACCAGCAGTACTGGAGTTTAGATAGAAGTTAGGGCCAAAATCTGTGCTAGTAGTTCCTCTATCCCTCCATGCATTAAGTCTTTGTAACGGGAGTCAGAGGCCTCCTTAAGGGCAAAAAAATAGCCACTGGAACTCATAGCAATAAATCACAAACGTGTTTACAGACCCTAATAGGCATAGGTCAAAATTAGAAAGATTTGGATCCACCCTGCCCCTACAAGCTTTTAAACACACTCTAAAAACCTGGCTTTTACTCCAAGTATAGGAGAGATCAGTGGCAGGGCCATTTGATTTGTAGTTTGCTTTGATTGTGATATCCATTTCTTTGTTCTGTAATATTCCTTTTGTTTCTTCTTAGGTTGTAATTGTATGCTGCTTATAATCAGTTTTGAATTTAAGCAGCCTTATAAATTGAAATTATAAATATAGCCTGTCTGAATTACATTTTGTTCTGCATATTTTTGTCTGATTTACTGCAGATTTACTTACATTTGTGTCCTGTATATTTGATTTTTAAAGCTGCATCTTGCTTGCCTATAATAAAAGCAGCTCTTTTTATTAATAATTTGAAGGCTTTAAGTGAATTAAACCCAAAGACACCTCACTCTAGCACTGTTAAATGTTGAAGATTTGTTGATTCACACATTGTTGGCACAATATACCTTCCAATTTTTCTAAAACTCTATAGTTTGATGAAATTAGATGTCAGAAAAACCACTGTTAGTGGATGAAAGTTATGACTGCCAACAAAATGGCTATGGGTTTGGAGATACTTAAAAGGGTTATTAATTATTCTGTTAAGGTATATGAGCTCCTTAGGGATGTCACATCTATCTTCTTATAAGCCAGGAAATCTTTAAAATGGGACCGCATAAAAGGACTAGGTACAAGTTGTCGATTTACAACCATTCATTTAGTAACTGAAGTTAAAGTAGTATTGAAAAAAGTGACATTGCCAGTTTTCACACTTATGACCATTGTAAGCATCCCCATGGGCACATAATCAAAATGATATATATTTATGAAAGTTACAATCCCCAAGTCATGTGATCACCATTTATAACCTTTCTAGTCAGTTTCTGACAAGCAAAGTAATAGGGGAAGCCAGATTCACTTAACAACTCAGCAATTCACTTAACTCTGGTAAAAAGTTCATAAAACGAGGCGCAACTCACTTAACTACTGCCTTGTTTAGCAATGGAAATTTTGGGCTCAATTGTGGTGATAAGTCAATAACTACCTGTAATATTCTCAGTACTACAGTTTGTTTCTCATGACCCTTTTCCTTTATCCAGAGGTGGTGCTGCATTAAGAATACCACCTCCATGCCTATGAAAGGACATCAAGCTCCCTTTGTACCAGGGACATAAGATGCTCAAAACTTGTTAGAACAATAGATAGGTTTGCTCAGTATAAATAACCCTGGCATGCCATACAGACTTATGTATGTACAATATGTATCTTTCCTTATTGTACTGGGTATATTACACATCAGATTCTTATAGTTTCTCATCAAGCCCTATGGTTAAGTACCTTCAGACTAGATTTCTTGTTAATCCAGACTGTACCTTACTCATTGCCTCAAAAAAACAACTACAGGTAGTCCTCAACTTACGACTACAACTGAGCCCAAAATTTATGTTGGTAAGTGAGAAATTTGTTAAGTGGGTTTTGCCGCATTTTATGACTTTCCTTGCCAAATTTGTTAAGTGAATCACAGTTGTTAAATTAGTAACATGGTTGTTAAGTGAATCTGGTTTCCCCATTGCCTTGGCTTGTCAGAAGGTTGCAAAAGGGGATCACATGACCCTGGGACCCTGAAACCATCATAAATGTGAGTCAAGCATTCAAATGTAAATCACGTGACCATGGGGATGCTGCAATGGTCATAAGTTTGAAAAGTGGTCAGAAGCCACTTATTTCAGTGCCGTTATAACTTTGAATGGTCACTAAGTGAACTGTTGTAAGTTCAGGACTACCTGTATTTTTTTAGGAATGCTAACTATTAGAGACCAAAGAAACTTACGGAATATAGAGAACTACAAAATGGAAAGAAAAAAAAACACCACCAGAAAGTGAAATACCTTCTAACAAAAAGTACAAAAGTAGCAAAAGTAACAGCAGCAGCTAAAACTACTAATAATTATGCCATACAACTACTTCAAAAATTGCTTCTCAAGTACTGCAGAAGACCAACCCATATGGAACAATAACGGGAAAGAATTGCAATTTCATTTTTAACTGTGTTTGTGAGCTACAGTAGTAAGAAACCTTTTAAATTGCTTAGATTCTGAAAAACTCCACATTTGATTTAAGAAACACAAGAATCATTCCCTAACTTGACCCATAATGTAATATGACTCAGCAGACTAAAAAAGTCAAGGTTTATATACTGCAGAGTCATCCTTTTTTTTCAATACTGGGTTAAAATTGTTTATTTGGCTTAGGCAGTTTGTTTTAAGCTTGCTTTCTGTAATGGTGTGCTTTATTTATTACCTAAAGTGGCCTTTAAGTCACTATATATATATATTGACTTAAAGGCCACTTTAGGTAATAAAGAAAGCACACCATTACATATACTGTATTTTCCTGCGTATAAGACTACTTTCTAACACACAAAAATCTTCTCAAAAGTCGGGGGTCGTCTTATACGCTGGGTCTCATTCTCCTGTAACCAGGCAGACCAGCCCATAAGGCTCTGACGAGCCTTAAATCGCTCTGAGGAGGGTCGTCTTATACGCCCAGTCGTCTTATACGCCGGAAAATACGGTATATATATATATATATATATATGTAATGCACACACACACACACACACACACATTTACACACACACATAGCCTTGATGTTTATGAGGAAAATTCAAAATATTTCCAAACTAAATGCATATGGATTCTTTTAAGAAAGGTAAGGAATCCTTATATATTTTGCATTGAAATATGTTAAATATCACATAGTACTACTTGTAAAGCTCCCATTAAATTACGTAATTACATATGGATCATCCGTCTCACCGATTTCTTTCCATAGTTTTATAAAAAATGGCATTGTATGATAACACTGGGATTAAAGGGTCCACAAAAAGACGTGTTCAGTATCATCTAGGATTATAATTCAAGCAATCCTTCATTTCAGAACTGCACCCTTCTGATATCTGTACTAGAGTATAATTGAGTTGAGAGGTTTGTGGAGGAGAGCAAGAATTGATGCTCAAATCTGCAGTTATCATTACAATTATGTTTTTAATGCATAGGAGAGAATGTGGCTTTAAACTAAACAACATTAACAGTGTCTGGGAAAAGTAGATAAATTGGCTAAGAGTTAAATCCAAATTTGTAACTGCTTCCTTGGGATGAACCCCAATGAACCTCCCCAAATGTAAGCAACTGTGGAACACTCAAACACTCAACCTACGCTTGTTAACCAACACAATCTGAGTCAAGCCTGCAGCCACATACCCCTTTTGCTATGAAGTAAATTAAAAAGTAGTCGTGCAGGCAGCCAGGCAGGTCCTGCCCAAGTGCAGGGGGAGACAATTCCATATAGGCCACCCTCCATCCCGTTTGGAGCAGGGATTATCAAAGGAACCAACTATTCATGAGGTCTGGGGATGTGAAAACAAGCCAGAGCGCACACTTTAAAAAAAACACAGGAAGAACAGATTAAAATGGAGCTGATTCCAGGTGAATGAAAACACAGCCCTGAAGAGAATTAATGGGAAGGATGCCTGTTTTCCTGTGATGCTGTCCAAGAGAGACTCTCGGGGTCTGAGATGATGCGTTCGTACAAATGAGAAGTTCTGCACGAACACACATGTCCTCCAGAGATTCATGCCATTTATCTTTTACTGAACAAAAACAACAAAGCTCTTTTGGCAGCTGAATGGAACCAAGATCAGCTTTTGTTGGTGAGATACCCCAGGTAGGATAGGAAGAAGCCAGCACTCGCAGGCTTGCATATTCTCAAAGGGCTGCATCTGACAAACGTTGTCTGTTCTAAAAGGAGTTCTCAGACTCTCTCAAAGCTTGCCTTCAACGGTCTTGCCCCCCCCCGCCCCCCCCCCCCAGCCAGAGAATCTGAAAAGGCACCAAGGGACAGTTGATGTTGTGGATACTGGATACACATGGCCCTGGGTATGTGGGGCAGGGAGGGAAGGGACAGTCTTTTGTTGGCTCAGAGAGCTTCACATGTTGGTGCTCATCCGGGACTGGCTGTTTGCTGGAGTGAGTTCACCTTGGCTTCCTTCTCGTGGAGGAGACTGTAACAAGGCAAGAGAGAGACCCAAAGCCCAGTAAGCAATCAGGTAGAAAAAGAGCTCATCTCCCATCCCACAAGTTGCCACACCAGCAGGCAAGTGAAGGAAACCCCCAGGGAACCAAAACCAGATAAATGGAAAAGAATTAAGGACTAAAAGATTAGATGAGCATGGAGAGATGTGGTTTTACCCCTTCAGAAAAAAAGGGCCAGTGGTAAAAGAACCCCACTATTTGGGTTGTCTCACAAAGTGTAACACAGTTAAGGGAAACTGAGGACTTAGGGCCCCAAGGATGAAGGTCTCTTCTAAGGCTGGGCAAAACATTTTGAAAGAAGGGTTTTGTAATGTGTGCAAGAGAAGCCCTCTTCCTCTGAATAGCAAGCAGTTATGCCTATTGCTAGGGTCACACTACTACTTCAAAAGCCGTTCCCAGCTGCTTCTTTCAAATGCCTCGCATAGCCCTCTTCTCTTCCTGCATCTTCCCTGTGCATCTGCCGAGAAAAATCCACTTTTGGATTATGTTCATTTTGTCACTTCCTCTGCAGGAAGCTCTGTGCATAATACATAATAAAACAATGACATTCATTGCTACCACGTGTACAATGGTTTCAAATCTAAAATTTAAAGGGGAATTTGAGTGATTCAGGGAGTGACAACTGCTATTAATCTTGATGGCTACATACCAGTGCTACAGTCAGAAGCAAAGTTTCTTAAATCCCAATTTATGGGGAGCCACACTGAAAAAGGGCTATTGCCATCAGGTCCACAAGTGGATAAGTAAGTTTGGTTATTACAGAATAGAAAATTCGATTAGAAAGGCCTTAGGCTTACGGCAGGAAGGCTTTTCTTACATCTACAGCAAAATCTGTACTGAAATAATGTTTCTAAGAAAGTATTTTACCTAACATGCTTGTGGCCTTCAAATATTTAAGCATCAGCTGAAGTCATTCAGGAGATGCATAGGAACTACTTGCCCTGGTTCAGCTCATCAGCTCAGTCCAAATGCCCTCATTTATATTTACACCAAGTTCTGACTGATGCTGATTCATGAAGATGCAAATCCCTGGAGAAGGCAGGGCATTTTTGCTCACCTTCACATGGATCTGATTACGCAGGACAGCAGCTCGTAGGATCATAGCTTTGGCGCGACGCTGAAACTCCTTTCCCATGAGCAGGGACTTTTCAAAGGTAGTACTGCGTTGGTCAACATCTCTGGCATACAAAATCTACAGAATAAGATTAAGTGGCAGGGGAGATACAATTCAGAGATGAAGAGGAACAGCAAATGATGTCTGAGAAACAAAATGCAAAAGCCCCTTTAGTATTTGTTGAGGGAAATGAAATAGCGAAAAGCTTCTTCTGAAAATTTAAAAGCCAAAAGAACTGAATCCTTTTTACATAGAAATAAAATGATTTTTTTTCTTTAAATAATTACTTAAAACCAAAGCAGGGTTTCTCGGTAACCAGGAGTTATACCTTGTCTACAATATCCAAATTCTTATATTGGCTAAAATACTCTAGACTACAGGTA
Source organism: Masticophis lateralis (assembly GCA_030761175.1). Lineage (NCBI taxonomy): Eukaryota > Metazoa > Chordata > Lepidosauria > Squamata > Colubridae > Masticophis > Masticophis lateralis. The sequence continues at coordinate 122,691,695 of JAUDYJ010000002.1, forward strand.
TTCATCGACTCACAGCCATTCACTCACAGACCATCCAAAGTTTCCACTGCACTGAAAAAAGTGACTTATGACCTTTTTACTTATAACCAGTGAAGCATCTCTATAGTCACATGATCGAAATTTGGATGCTTGGCAAATGACATGTACCATATTTTTCAGAGTATAAGACACACAGGACTATAAGATGCACCTTAGTTTTTTGGGAGGAAAATAAGAAAAAAGCTGATTGGTGGGTGGATCAGCCTCTGGGAATACCCACTATCAGCTATTTCTAGCAGTGAATTTTAGCAACAGGTTCCTTGGTTGTGAGCTCTGTGCCTTGTGTTTTTTTCTGCCTCTGAAAGCCTCCGAAACTCTTTCCGAAGCTTCTTTCAGAGGCTTTTATTCTGAAGGACTATCTGTACTCTATTCAATCTCCTTTCTTTGGTATTGATATATAGATTAACCTCTTCTGATCTGTTTGTTATTGTGTCATTCTCCAGATTTGTTAACATAGTTTCGTTAGAACCTTTCCTGATTCTTCTTTTGTTGCTTGCCATATTATTTTAGATAAAAGCCTTTCAGACGCTTTTTTCCTGAAGCTTCTTTCGGAGGCCTTTTTCAGCTTCTGAAATCGCCGTTTGGAAGGCTGGGCGGGGCTACATTTAGAGTATAAGGCACACCCAGATTTTCACCCTCTTTTGGGGGGGGAAAAGGTGCGTCTTATACTCCAAAAAACGATATTTATAAGGGTTGCAGTGTCCTTAATCAGTTTCTCCAACCTTTTGCCAAGCAAAGTCAAGGGGGAAGCCAAATTCATTTAACAACCTTGTTACTAACTTAACAACTACAGTAAGTCACTTAGCAACTGTGCCAAGCAAGGTCATAAAATGGGGTAAAACTCATTTAATAGCTGTCTTCCTTACCAAGAGAAATTTTGGGCTCAATTGGGGGGCCCAATTGATTACTCGTATGGCATAATTACTATGTGCAAACAATTAAATTCATTCTGCCTAGCTAGCCATTGGCTTCCAGCAGTGGCCAGAGAGACTTAGGAGCACTTGTACGACTGGGACTCACCTTGCTATGGGAGTCTATTCTGGCATTTATTAGCCCCTCTAGGATCAGTTGAGTGAGCTCATCCTCCAGAGCTGCCACAGTAGTGTTGAAAGCAGTGGCCATCTTACGCATGTCTGCTGATACGTAGGGGCTGAAATACTGGGAATAAAGTCAAAGGAGAAAAAGAGATAGAAATATTCTGAGAGTGACACTGCACTGCATTCAGTGAAGAAAGGAGCAAAGGAAAGTCACAATTGCAGCCACGGATAAAGACATCTACCTGGATAAGGGCCCGGTTTCGTATCTGGGTGTAAAGTGTTCTCACATGAGGTGCCAGGTACATATCCAGTAGTAGGTTATCCTGTCCAGAACAGCAAGAAGAATGGACATAAAGCTTTCCAAAGCTTTGCTCTATAAAACAATCATTTCTAGAGTTTGCAAAATGTTATTAATTAATAGAAAAGAAACACTGAATCTACCTAATAAGATTTACCACATTATGTTTGGAGTTACCATAACATCCATTAATCTCTTTCTACTAATTTGCTATTTACCTGGGAGAACTGGAAGTAACTGTAATAGCAACAGAGAAAAAAAAATATCCAAAACTATTAGCATTGTGATTAACACCAGCTGTCTGCAATTACTGTAAGTTCGAATCTCACCAGGCTCAAGATTGACTCAGCCTTCCATCCTTTCTAAGGTGGGTAAATTGAGGACCCAGTTTGTGGGGGCAATAAGCTGACTTTGTATAAATATACAAAAGTATGAAGGCTATTGCTTAATGCATTGTAAGCTGCCCTGAGTCTCCGGAGAAGGGCGGCATAGAAATCAAATAATAAAAAATAAAAAAACAAAACAAAAAACTGTTTCCATGTTTTTTTCCTGAACGAGCCAGTCTCAACCCCACCCTACCCCATAACAACATCCAAAGCATGCCAAGATCATTTTTTGAAAGAGACAGTGAGAAGACAAAAAACTAATCTTACGCATGTATCTGAACTAACTCTCAAGATAGTACAGTTTCAGCCTAGAGGCTTTTCATGGGCAGTCTTTTCCTCTAGCAACTTTTATTTGCTTTCCTTCCTGTTTTTTTTTTTTTTAAAAAGATATTTAATAGGAATCTGTGTATTTATAACAGTACATAGCTATAACATATTTTTCTATTTTTCAGATTGAGTTTAATACCTAGTAGCCTGGACACACTGAAACAGAGTGTAGTTAATTAAAGTTAAACGTGCAAGAAGGGCAGAAATTCTTGCACACACACACCCAGACTATGACCTGGTATTATCTCTGAAGTTTGTTGCTTAACCCTTCCTAAGCCGGGCTTTCTTATACTTCTGAGACAAGAGTAGCTTTATCCAGTTAAGAAAGGGTTCTTAGAGTTCAAATGCTGTTGCAACTGTTTTGCAAAACATACTGAGGAACACTAAAACTCTAGAACATACCTTCATCTCATCCAGCATCTTGAGACATGAAGCATATTTGGATTCATAGAACTTGAAGATGATATCGCGCACCTGTGGTTCTAGCTCTAAGAACAGTTTGAAGGAGCTGTAGATACAAAAGGGGGTCACACAACCCAAAGTCGAGTCATCTTTCAAAGAGGGCTAACTCTATTCAATGGAAAAGTCATTTTGATCGTGTGATCATTTCTACAAGATTGTGAGTGACAGCTGTCTCAAAAGCCAGAGAGCATGGAGTGGAAAGCCATGACTGTTTAAAATCTGGACCCAGATGGGAGTAAGTCTATATAATTCTTCATCCTGTCTTTCATAAAATTATAGTTAGTCCTTGACATACAACCATAATTGACCAATAGTAAGTTGAGGACTATTGGTACCAAGGAAAAGGAATTAGAGCAACTTAAAATTGAACACAGTGGATACAAGATAAGGGAGACTACTCAATCTCTTTCACTCCTGCCATTTGTCTGCTCCCATCAATAAATCCACTAACACGTACATTATAATTTAGTTTATTTCATCATCAAAGTTCCGCAAATTGTTTACCTGCTGGAGATGACATTACGTTGCAATTCTTGTCGGTCAAAAGTTGCTAGTGCACACAGGCCACCATATACAGCTACATTGCTAGGGGAGAGCAGCTGGGAAAAAAGAGAGAAGGGACAGCCTCTAAAGAATAAAGTACCCAAGATTGCCTGAATCCTTTCCCCAGGTTTCCTAGGAAAGGAAGAGGTGCCCCCCCCCCCCGAAAAAAACAAACCACAAGGAGGAAAAATAGCTGATCTCTCCAGATTTAGCTTGGAAAAACATGGTCTTGTATGTGTCATTTCCTCTACGTTAAACCCCACTGTTTTGCCAGCTCCCATCTCTTCCACATCCTTACCTCAGGGAAGTCACAGTGATCAAATGAGGCCAAAAGGAAGCACTTTGCTGCCTGCTTGTACTTTCGGGCAGCCAGTTCAGCCAAGCCTAAGAATGAGATTAAGTTACTCTTTTGTGCAGAAGAATCAGAAGAAAGAGAAGGCTGGGGGTCATGTAGAAACCTAACGGAGAGCCTCTTAAATTAATTATAGTTTCTAGGAATAGAGACTGACTTGGGGGGCTTTGTGCAGTTTACAATATTGGGAGAGATATTGGAAAAGCAAACTGGAACATTTTGCTAGTCTATCGCACTGCTTGCACACAGCCATTCCCACGAACACTAAGGACAGTATCAGTTAAGCAAGCAAACCATTTTCTCACCTGCGGCACATTTCAATTTGGTAAGGATGGCCTGTGTCTGGCTGTCCCGTTCTCCTCTTTGCTAGACAGAGAGGAGGGAGAAAAATCAGTCAATGAGCAATAATATTTCAGCTAATTCCTTCCATTAAGAATGGAAGGAATTCCTTGTCTGAGGAAGCAGCTCTTTTCTCTCTTTCTTTTCCCTTGGCATGCATCAAGGGTCTATCTGAAATGCAGATGGATTCTTTCAAAGCTCTAAACAGGGATCATGTGCACAACACTTTATTATGCAAGCCAGTGAGGAAATTGAATCTCTGATTCTTTTCATAGGGGAATCTGAACCTCATGTCTACTTCCAAGTTCATTATTAATTAAATAGCTCTTAACAATCCTTCTACAAGTTAAAACAGTAGAGGACTATATTTTATCAGGAGATCAAAACAGGGCAACAAAGGCAAACAAGGAATTAGCACGATTTAGCATATAACTAGTTCCAAATTCCCATTTCAGTAGGCAATCTTGACAAGATCATTGGAATGTCTTGCCACAGATGAGATGGAGAAAAGATTACTACCTCTGCAATCTCTGGCGTGGATTCTGCTTTGCTCACGTAGCTCAGGACATGGGACCAGTTTTGAAGATAAACACTGACCTGTAAAGAAACAAGTCCAGACATAGCTGAGTAGCTCATTACCTAACACTTTCAATCCTGTGCCTCTATAAAAGAGGTAACAGTGAAAAAAGACCTTTTTGAGGAGTTGCAGTAGCCTACTATTACTGACTCATTGAGTCCTCGTGAAAAGTACTGATGGGAAAACTGGAAATTTGAAATGCGAAGATAGAAAAGGAAAGGAAGGTTTATAAGTTAATTCTGAGTTGGGGGAAAAAAGTCTATTTTGAACAGATATTCAATTCTTCTCGGCCCCTCTCTCCAAATAAAGAACTGCTGAGATAAATTGCTGTTTACCTTGATAACATTGAGGCACATGTTAATAACATGTTTTGCACTGGTGCAGTAGTCACGGGCTCGTGAATAACATTTAAGGGCATTGCTGAGGTCTCCACAGTCAAGGTAGTGATCTCCCAAGTCATCATGGCCTCTCCTAAAAAGCAGGTACATGTCAGCTATAAAGAAATAAGCATCAGAAACACATAATCCTAAACAACATTTGCTATTGTCCAAAAAGTCTAACTACTGGGTAACACACAGCAAAGGATGTTCTTATTTATTTCTGGCAGATACTTGGCATCAACATTTACACTGAAAATTAAAAATGAGGATCAAGTATATTTCTTTATTAAGCTTTTTAGTATTCTACTAAAAGTCCACTGTGCTTCCTTGCTAAATAGATCCATTGCCTCTTCTGAACATTTATTTCTTGCAAAACTATTCATAAGTTATCATGAATATTGCCCACCACTGCTGAGGAATACAATTGTTATGCACATTATCAAAGTCAACAAATGTATACTACATGTAGATGAGTGCAAGATACATGCATTGCAAAATCTAAGAGTGGAATAAGCAGTAGCAGCATTTGGAAAAATTGTGGGTCACAGAAGGGAAAACTTATATTGGGGGATAAGATGTGTCTCGCACATTACGTATTTAGAACAAAAATAGTATATTTCATGCTACCTTCTGAAGGGTTCACAGAGGAGGGACATTATGGTGAGCAAACTATTTTAATTCTTGGGAATGAGTGAAAAACAGTTCAATCATTCAATTTTCTTTCTCAAGACACATTTGAGAAATGATCTGTGACTACAGTTGATGGAAAACTCTTTTCCTGTGAAAAGGAAATGTGTAGCATTTTCTACACAAAATTCCTTCATGATTTTATTTCATGGCAACATGTATCAGAAAACTGTAAATAATAAATTCAAGAAAATGTCATCTGAAGTATACACAATCCTCCAAATGATTCCACATGACATATTAAAATGTTATTCTGAGATTAGTTTTACAAATTCATAACTACCAACTCCAATTTCTTTTGTTTTCATTCGTTAGTGTCCTTAGTGTCACCTGATGCTTTCCTTGATTGAATTTCCTTTATAATTCTTAAGATCTGTGTCTAACTTTTCCAGTTTGAGAAGAGCTTTTTTGCGTGTAGCCTCAACCCATGCTGTGTCTAGGGGAGGGGGCTCTATCCCACCATCTGGGACAGCGTCAGGTGTGTTCTGCAGCTCCCTGAAAAGAAAACAGTAGATACAGAAAGTGTACAGGGACACAGAATCATCTGTTACCTACAGATATAACAACCTATCTACTGCCACTATCTACAAGAATTGAGAAGGATCATAGTAATGCATTAGGAGTACAATCAGTTGGCTCTAGACAATATTGATATTTTGATGAGTGAAACTCTAAATTCAGAAAAGGAGTTCGACTCATATATAGAACTCCTATAATACCTTGCTACAGGTAGTGCTAAATGAATTGATGGGAACTAAAACTGATGACCTGTAGGAAAACTACTACAGACAGAAGACAAGACAGATCCCTTTGTTTCACGGTTTGAGCGAGGAATAGCAACATACCTGTGATTTAATCAAAGAAGGTAAACAAAAAGCCAAGACAATCAAAAGCTGACTTTAGTAGCTTAACTATGCTCTTTCTCTCTGCTAGGTAAACTTTTATTTAAACAGCAAACATTCTCAATTACGCTTGATTCTAATGCTTAGTTCATCAAAATATCTGAAAGCAAATGAAAGGGCTCCCTTTCTGCTGGGTGCACGAATGGCTTTTAAGATGTAAAGAATTTCAAACTGAAACCATATGCAAGAGCGGAGTTAAAAAGATAACCTTCTGGATATAGTCATCTGGTTAAAAGGGGGCCTCTCCCAGGGGTTTCTACTTTTTTTATATATATATATACATGGTACTGCAAAATGTCCATGGGAATGGAATTTGGCAATAATAGACCTAATTGAAAACTTAAGTGCTCTATCTTCAAATTTCAGTACAAGCCAGTAAATACCTTAAGACAGACTGCTGTATCTAAATATAGATAAGGTAGGACGTTAGCACAACTTAATGTTTTACCAACGGTTGACTTGGAAGTATAAGAGAATATCTTGCAATGAACAGTGTTGCCCATGCAGAATGAGTAACGATGAGAAGACTTTGTCTCCATTATCTAAAAGGCACTATATAGTTTCCCTGAATATTTTTAAATTATGCTATAGTACCTGCTGATATCAAAAAGGGTAAGTTCTTATTTCAGGGGGTACTGTATGAAATTTGTGCCATAGTATTTTATATCTATTGGATTTTGTGTTAGAAATCATAATTTACATCTTATATTTTGTTGCACATTTGTATAAACGTTAGTTTTAAAACACCAGAATAAATTTTTTAAAACTTTCATAAATTAATAGGCTTGCTTTTATGGATATAATATTCATAATGCCAATGTAATACTTAATTCATGTCATTCATATTTGTATGAATGCTTTATTATATTTAACTGTAATTATGCTGTATACTCACCATTAACATTCTCTCTCTCTCTCTCTCTCTATGTGTGTATATATATACACACACAAAGATAGATAATTAGATGGATAGAGAGACAGACATAAATATATACATATGTATATAGTTATACAGATGCAAAGTCAGTCAACTAAAAACATCTATCTATCTATCTATCTATCTATCTATTATCTATCTATCTATCATCTATCTATCTATCTATCTATCTATCTATCTATCTATCTATCTATCTATCTATCTATCTGTCTGTCTGTCTGTCTGTCTGTTTATCTCAAGATCCTTCTTCATCTTAGTACCTGGTAGCTTCAGTTAACTTCCGGTGAATCTCCTCATAAACATCCACATTGAATGTTCTTTGGACAAATGAGAGTGCCATCTTCAGGGCTTCCACTCGCAGCTGTGGGCAGTGGTCAGCAATGAACTGCAATCTCTCAATCCTCATCAGGCCGCTGTAACTTGCTGCATATTGCTCCAGATCCTGCACCAGCCAGAAGGAAGAGATCACAGATGGTAGTTTGTACTAGCCCAACTATTAGGCCCCTTGTATTTTTAGTTCAAGAACTACAGAGGAACCATAGAGTTCCCAGATGATTGCTAGATCTAGATCCGTGATGGTGAACCTATGGCACACGTGCCACAGGTGGCACATGGAGCCATATCGGTGGGCATGTGAGCTCAGCTCCGGCGGGCATGCGTGTGCCAGCCAGTTGATTTTCGGACCTTCTGGGCCCACCAGAAGTAGGGAAATGGCTGTCTCTGGCCTCCAGGCGAGTGGGGAAGGCTGTTTTTGCCCTCCTCTGGCTCCTAGAGAGGCTCTGAAGCCTGGGAAGAGCAAAAAACGAGCCTACCAGGCCCACCATGCCATCACGTGCCAGAAGCAGGGGGAGCATGGCCGCATGTGTGGGGGACAGGGCGCATATAAGTATGGCTGTGGGCACGCGCACACGCCACACACACACACACACACACACACACGTGCTCCCCCGCTTTTGGCACGCAATGGCAAAAAGGTTAGCCATCACTTCTCTAGTTCCTAAAACATACAGGAATTATTCCTGGATATTTTTGTTTCCTAATGACAATTATCCAAATTGTAAATATGTTTCCTTTTTGTTATATTCTGTAATCTGTGGAACAGATGTCTATGCATCAACATTTTCTGTAGAATTAATGCATTGGATGATATCACACTATATCGTTTTTTATCTCCAAAAAGGAAAAAAAAAGTAATAACTGGACTCATTTAGGATAGTTATATGAGATACAACAAGCAGATAATGCCATCCAGTCTCAAAAAGCTGATACTTATAAGACTGGAAGCTGAAAAAACATCCTGGGAGAAGGCATTGGCAACCTATTTCTGTTCCGGTACCACTAAAGTAACACAGGTATCTTCATAAGGTCTCTAATAGTTGAGCTTCACTCAAAAGACACTTTATCAACAGAAGAAGAAAACCGTGAACTGTTTTCGTTACACAATGTGAAAGAGTTTCTAGCAATTGTGATTCAATTCCCTCTCGCCTATCATTTTAACTGACAATATAAATCAATTTTCCTCAATATATAAGCAAAGGTTACAAGTAAAATAATAAACAGGTAGCATTTGCTTAAACTAAGGACTGATGGAAAACCTAGGTTTTGGAAGACAATTCTAAGAAGCCCATTCTGTCATTTTTGTCCTCAAGCACATACCAGAGTTGGGTTCTCCACCACGTAATTGATATCAGGTGCATTTTGCTGATCTTCTTGGGGATCTACATCAATCTGCATGGGCTCTACCGCACCCTGTAATGACAGAGCATGTAAGTGAAACAGAAATGAGGAGTTTCCCTCCCAGCCCCAAGGAAAAGATTCCCATGCATCAGCAAATATAACTGAACTTGACATTTAAGCAATGAATCTACAGTTTAGGATTTTCACTCCATGAAGTTGTTTTCCAGGCCTGCCAGAAATACTACTCTTACTTTGTGCCACTAATTCACCCAATAGATTTCCTTGCTCTCAATAATAAAACAGAGATGGTAAGCAATTGGAACAATGTTACATTGGGAAAGAAATTAACAGAATTTAGCATAATTAAATTGGGGTATTTTTCTGACTTGTCAGCTTATTATCTAAAGTTTATATTGTTTCATATAACTCATAGGAAATTCTAGGCATACTTTTTATTTTCATTCATAAAGAATGGAAATAATTGTTAACAAGAAAATCTACTTAAATCTTTATGAATTGTTTTCAGCCAAACCCAAGAGCACTTATAACAGTGTACAGTACTGAATATACTGTTATTTACACAATATTGCCAAGGCTGAAACATGAAATAATAGTCTGAAATTATTATTGTTGTTGTTGTTGTTGTTTTGTTATTCTGCAATAATTCATTATCCAAGATTAGGGCTGGATTTATAAGTGGGCAATTCAGGGAGTTTGCCTGGGCTTTTAAATTTTTGGGAGAGGGGAAGACTGCCCTCATCATGAATTTTCTCAACAACTGAAACAAAGAGCAGTAATTTTACATGGCATGAGCAACTGCAGATTTACAATTCTTTACATGAAAATGTACAAAATTATACACTATGGATAAATCAAGCAAGAATACACACTTCAAAAACATGGCTAAAATGCAAAGAAAAGTAAAACTATTTATAACAAAGAGAGCTAAATATGAACCATGACAAAAGCACAATTAGGTCTAAAGCCATGTCTGATGCGCCGCATATATCATCGTTCACACTTATTTGGTGTAATCTTGATCTAAAGGACATCAGTATCACGAATCTCACTAGATCATACCAAAGTTCCATTTTTAGTCTATATTATGTCCAACTGAATTCCTTTAGAAAGCCCATAAGGACATGAAGGCAAAAGATTCAGGAGAATCTAGGCTTCTTGGAAATTTATTAGAAGTTTACTCATGAGAAATTAAAGAAAATTAGTTTTATAGCATGACAACCTAACTATTACCAAACTTCCTCTGTGGTGTGAAAGCGGGAATTGAATATCTCATAGGTTGCACAGGGCAACCCCATATCCCAGCCCAAAGACCATGGTGAATCAAGAGGCAAATGCTACATTGTACAAAATATATGCAATGCAGCCCTAACAGATTCCTCTATTTCTAAATCCTTTTTTTAATTGTAAATCAACAAAAAGGGGTTTAAGAGCTTGACATTTTAAGCAGTATATGAAGGATATTTTATCTCCTCTAATTAGAAAATTGTTTTGCTGAGACATAAGCCTCACAAAGAAAGACTGAAAATATTTGATCCAAAGAAAATTTTATTGCCATGAGATCCTAATTATGTTCTTATGTGAAAAGGTAATGTTGTGAGTCTTCCAGAGTCACTTAGGTGAGATGGATGGCTATATAAATTGAAGAAATAAATACTGCTATTGTGACTTTTCACCTGAACCCAACTGTTTCAAAGGATAGATGAAGAGGCTGGATAATAGAATGTTCAATTTCACAGATCCTTCTGTGATTATAAATTAGCTACCTGAACCCACCCAAGGTTTACGGCATTCACCTAAGTGGAGATCCTCATAGTTTTTTTTCCCAAATATGCCCCAAATGATCTGGATAATGAAACAGTGACAAACCTAGACTTCAAATTTACTCCATTTGCAGACATTGGAGCTTACAAATTTATATGAACATTTGAAGATATAGTATCAGGGTCAGTCTATCTTGATAAAATGCAGATTGGCAGCCTGAAGTTCTGCAAATGCCATTCGACTACACTTGCCATTAGAAATATCCACTAGTTAGGAAGGTTAGGACTGAAGCAGCTAGCCTAGCAACATATGAAAGGCCACAGGTTTCAGAACTCTAGTCTTGTCTGAAACTCTCCAAAGCCTCACTCAAAGCCATTTGAATTGTCCAAGGTTTTTCCAACTGAGAATCTGCATTCTCTGCATATGAAAAATGTGCTTTTCAGAGGATAGTCTTCTTTTTGGAAGAAGAAATCATAATTTGAGGTTTTTTTATGATTAAAGGTGGGGTATCTGAACATATACAAAGGGCAGACTGTTTACTTATGAATCCTCGATTGTTTAGACCTTGTTTTTTGGGTGCCGTGTCTTTTGTGAACAAGCTTTTTATGGCAAAGTACTATTTTCTTTTAATTTGGGGATGTCTGAATGGCAGATGGGACAGAGCAATATAAGGATGACACGATGCAATGAAGTGCTCTTCCAATAGCCACTACGAGAAGCCCGTCTTCTGTCAGCTCCATGACTGTACGGTGCTAAATTATAATGATATATTAATGGTGTACTTCAAAGCCTAGAAGAGTAAAAAGTACAATTTTCAAAAGAATTATCGGAGGTTTTAAGAGATGAAATATTGTAAGGCAATCATTTCAGTCCTTAAAGCCATTCAGCCTCTTCAAAAAATATCTAAAAGGGCCTAGGTTTTTGGCTTCACCCATTCTATGGAGTCTCTGAGAATTGCAGAAAGGGTTCCTGCACTTTTTGCACACATGGTTTTTATTTCTAGGGATTAGAATACTGTGCTTTATTACTCAGCAATTTGCTGCCAAATTTCAACTATGTCATCTCTGGAGGCCACTAAAAACAAACCAAAACAATACAGGAGCCATATGCGGCCTCTGGCCCACTTATCCCTGTTCCAATAAAAGTTGGCTAATTATTTCCAAAGAGACAGCTTTCTTCATGCCAGTATCTCATCTATGCATTCCCTCCCACCTACCATGAAACAAGGGATCCCAAACCAGTCCTGCAGTTTTCTTAGCTTTAGTATAGTCGGGTAATCTTGCTGTTGTGTTAATATCCATTGCTTTGATTTTAAGTAATGACATTTGTTAAGAAAAAGAATAGATAATGCAATGTTGTGTTTAAATCCCTACTTAAAAAGTAGAAAAATGTTTAAAATACATAAATTACATACATAACAAAGTAAAGCCATACAACTCCTTTGGGAAATTATAGTCTGTCGCCCATTGCTTCGAGTCTGCAAGCTTTCAACTATTCTTAGACAATGGGAGACAAATATCTTTGCTAGCAGCTCAACAGCATGTAACAAAATCCTTTGTTATTTGAAATACATCCAGTTCAGAGAAAGGAGAGGATTTTTTTCAAAAAAAAAAAAAAAGAGGAAGAAGAATATGCCTTAATGTTGATAAAACTCAAGTCATTCTCACTCAGACATCCTTGAGTGCTTTCTCCTTTGAGATACCTCATAAAGTAGGGTGCAGGCTGATAAGCAGGCACTCAGGCTGAAGTCTCCAGATGTACCTGGGAGGAAGAGGTCTGACCTACTGCTGCGGGGAGTGTTGTATAGATCTGTCACTGACGAGGAAGCTGAGCTTGGAACTGAACTATCCCTCATCCTGTCCTGACTCTCTGTACCCCCTCGCCCTGACACAGAGCTCGCCAGCTGCTAAAGGAAAGAAAGGAAGTTAATGCCCCTGCAGTCATAAACAGCTATAATTTATGGTAGGCTTAGAATAATATGAACTAGCTTTCTTTCTCTTTCACCGTAGGCCTTTATTAATATCCATCTTAAAGTTATAAAGAATTAGCATTTATGTGCCACATTAAATAAGCAACAAATGTCAAATCTATTGGCTTGGATGCACAATTTCCTAAATACTGTATTATAAATAGTAAAATCAGAACAGATACATTTCATGCAACTTGTGACATGGTAATTATGAACTTGGGTGCAGAAAACTTTCCATAATGCCCTTAGAGGAGCTGGAAAAATACATGGCATCTCTAAAGTAAGAAAAATGAGGAAGGGTTTTTGGGAGGGGCAAGCAAAAATTGTGATTTCTAAGACATTATTTTTCTTAACACGGCAAGGCCATGACATTTGGAAAATGTTTTAGGAGACACTGATAAGAGAGAAAATTCAACATCCAAATTCCTCCCTCTGTTATCATCTTTCAAGGTTGTTGGTTTTGGTCATTAGTTAAAAACAACAACAGAAAGTCAAAAAACCCTTTGAGAAACAAAAGAGAACTTTTGGGCAGAGGACTGCCCAAAACTAGGAAGGAGACAGAAAGATACAAAGATTTCTCCATCCTTATTTTTGTCCTGTGATTCTATTCTTAATGTACCAACAATTGTGAAATTTCTGACATAGGAGACAGAATTGATTGCCCAAATGTCTGTTCACAGGTACGTCAATTTCTCATTATATTTCAGACATCATTTTGATTGATTTTTTTTAATCTCCGGAAGCAAATGCACAATTACAAAAGCACCCAAAAAAAAAAAAAAGAAGCACCAGTTTATTCCAACTTTTGAGTGGCAGAACTTGCTGTGGCATTGCATTTCATAACCAGGAGATCACACAACTCTTCCTTATGCAAACCCTGCTAGAGTATAATTCTCTTTCGGTGACATTTAGGGTAGGAACAGACAGCCGATCATGACAAGTCATTTATATCTACTTCCCCCACTTATACTGTAGTATCACCGCACAACTCTCAGGGGAAAAAATAATAATAAAGGCAGAAACAGACACCCCATCCCCACCCCTACGACCTCTTCAAAGCATTCAAATGAAGCCCAACTGCTCTGTTTCCCCGCGAGGGCGTATATTAAGTGTTTTTGGCAGTGGTTTTGCTCTCCAGCCTTTTCAATTTAGCTTCTGAACGTTTCGTTACCAGACTAGGTAACGTCATCAGGACAATTTTCTTGTCCTATTGCCCTTTTATCTTTATAAATGTCTATTAAGTGTCCTCAGCCCGTACGTGGAGTGAGAAACTCCGGACTGATCCTTCGGCTGGCCAGCAGCCCCCGAGAAGGTCACCTCTACTGCCTCTACACAGAAACCAAAAGGAACAGCGGGGAGGGGAGAGGGTTGGGCGGGGAGGGGAGCAGCCGAGCCAAGCGCACCAGGCGGCGGGGCTTCTCCATTCGGCGGCCGCCGCGACCAGCCACTCGGCCTCAGGGCAACGGGTCTGCCTTCGCTCGAGGCCTCCGCCGCCTCCCCTCCTCAAGGAGGCAGCCAGGGGGAAGCTTCCGAGAATAACACATGGGCTGATCCCACCGGAGGAGCCGCTCGGCAGCCGCCGCCGCTGCAGCCTCCTTCCCGCCACCACCTTAATTACGCCTCGAGCCGCCGCAAGACACGCCCTGCGGCCAGTCCTCCCCCCGCCCCCCCCAAGCGACCCCCTCGAAACTTCCTCGATACCTGCAAATTGAAGACTTGGACGGGTAGCGGCATATTGACCCTCGCACCATGCACCTCCGGGTCACGTCCTCCCCTCCCACTTCCACGTCCGGATCACTTACGCAACCGGGTCAAGCCGGCGACAGGTAAACCCCTTAAAGGGACCGTAACCTCTGTTCTCGTCTCCTCCTCGACCGCCCTCTTCCCCACCCCACCCCACCCTACCCCACCCCGGTGTCCGCTTGATTCGGCCCGGCGAGGGCTCGAAGCCTGGGTCAGGCGAGCTCCACGAGAGTCAAGCGCCCGGCCCGGCTTCTTCCGCCGCCAACCGGAGCGAAGCCGACCCTGCCGGTAAGTGGCCACAAACTCTCGCTCTGGCGGGGAGCGGGAGGGGTAGAATTCCAGTAGCGTTCTCGCGGGGCGGCGGCGGGGAGGGGGGGAGGAAGGAGAGGAGGGGGGAGTGAAGGGGTGTGTGTGCGTGCGTGCGTGCGTGTTGCCATGGTGAGGAGTCTTGGCAACCGCTTTGGGACGCCTGGTCCCCAGAGAAGCCCCGCACGGAAAGTTGTCCTATAGAAAAAGCCCGGACGATCCCTAAGGACTTCTTTCTAAATGTGTCGGCTTTAATCTGTTTGGGTTTGAAATTACAATTCATCTAAAAATGATCGTGAGACCCCAATCCTAAATTTACTTAAGAATGAATTGCTACTCAGGATTATAGCGCAAACTGTAGCAATATCCTCCCCCTCCTTTAGAATAGGTCTTTAAACTTGTCAGCTTTAAGACTTGTGGACTTCAACTCCCAGAATTCTCCAGCCAGCTATGCTGGCTGGAGAATTCTGGGAGTTGAAGTCCACAAGTCTTAAAGCTACCAAGTTTGGGGACCCCTGGAATTGAATAACAGAGTTGGAAGGGACCTTGGAGGTCTTCTAGCCTAACCCCCTACTCAGGCAGGAAACCCTATGCCACATCAGACAAATGGTTGTCCAATCTCTTCTTTAAAACCTCCAGTGTTGGAGCTCCTATAACTTCTGGAGGCAAGTTGTTGCACTGATTGATTGTTCTAACTTTCAGGAAATTTCTCCTTAGTTCTAGGTTGCTTCTCTCCTTGATTAGTTTCCATCCATTGCTTCTTGTCAATAAGAAGCAGCTCTTGGGGGAAGCAGTTGTCATTTTCCAAAAAAAGTATAAATATTGCTTGGAATATATGCTGCACTTTTTGCTTATTTACTGGAATTATCTCATACTGACATATTTGGGGGGGGGGGGGGGGAAGCTCTAAAGATTTCTTTACCGAGGCATCAGTGCACTTAAAAATCAAATCTGTAAACTTCATTTGTTTGCCCTATTGGGGTTTCCTAAGCACATTTGATTCAATGCATTTGATTGTGCAGAATGGACTGCAATGTAACCGCTTTCACAACTGCTATAAAATAAAGCAGGGGGGGTGGCCAATGTGGTTCTTGCCTTAATTACATGCACTTTTTGGCCTTATTTCAAAAGCGGTTTGCAAACATTTAATTCAGAGGGTTATGCAAGGTTGATCTGGTTTTTCTGGAAGCCTGCTGGATGGGAAAAAGAGAAAACGTCAATAAGAGAGAAAAGGGGGAGCATCAAGAAGAAAAAATAGGTGTTAGGAAAAGAGGTAATATACTGTTATTATCCATTGCTTAATTCAACAACACCCATTAATGGTATGTCTTCTAACAGTATATCACTCACAATGCATGACAGAAAGTTTCTGTGAATCTTTTTTCTTCTCTTGAATAAACGATCTAACTTCAATTTTTAATTTTGTATTTCCCCCCAAATAAATCTAATCATCCAAAAAATGCAATTAAGTTTATTTCCTTATTTTGTGGGAGGGAGTTTCTACTAAATATACTGTAGATCAGGGGTATCAAGCCCACGGGCCAGATGCATCATGGGCTGGCCATGCCCCCCAGCGAAGGGGGGGAAGTCACGATATGTCAGGTGACAACATGATGACATGAATTTGACACCTTTGCTGTAGATTGTATATATATATATAGATTATATACAATAATTAGATATTGTAGGCCCCTTTTTAAATAGGCTTAAATCAATAAAAAAACTAACAAACTCACAGGCATGACAAGATTCTTTTTTAACTATATTTCCCTTTCAGCATGTTTCCTAAACGTTATTTTAGGTCATTTTCATTAATAATGCATATAAAGCTCTAAAATGCATTGTTTTTTGCATAATTTCCAATTTTTCTTTTGTAATAGCAGAGATTCAACAGTATCCCACACATTAGAGTTCTAACCAAAACAAAAGCAGATAATTGGAAAGACCTGGGAATTGCTGTCAGTCACAATGATGCTGGAACAGGAAGATCAGTTATGATTCTGTATAAAGGAGTTTCATATATTCACATTAGTCCACAGTAACCATCTCCTTGATGATTTTAAGGGACTTTGATTCTTATCTCAAGGTTATGTAAAACATTCAAGTTTCTTTTTTCTTTTTTGTCTCTCATGTAACAGGTGACAAATTCTGTTTTTTAGGATGATAAATCCAAGTCCCGGTATACAAAGAAATCAACCCCTAATGATTGAATGCCACAAAGATGATACTGTATGACTATAAAAGTCCTACAGCTTCAATAATTTTTACACAATTGAACTTCATTTCAAAGGCTTCATCCTCACTGGGAAGTGATATTCCAGTTTTACAAGATGGCAGATGCCCTTAGGGGCTGAAGAATGAGCTTCTCTTGCATTAGGTTCAGTAAGATATGCTTCCTGCTCTCCATTATCACTTGCACAGTTCTCCTTTTGCTAATTCCCAAATTCCAATCCAGCTGGAGATTTAAGATCTATCCTCAGCCACGTCCATCTCTTGTTTTTAATACTTTCAACAAGAAGGATACCCCACTTCAGCAGGTGGAGTTCAATTCCCCCAATCCTTTGGATGCTGAGATCAACAATATAGTGCCCTTAACAAAAGAGATTCTATTAGAAAAATGGAATCATCATGTCACAGATACTGGTGGATTCCATCTGAAAGATAATGGAAAGAGAAATGAAAGGCCACACAATGTGATACATATGGAATCTGCTGAGGTCTCTGCTAAGGAAAAGTTGGAATTGAAAGATATTTTTATTGCTGTGAAAACCACAAGGAAATATCATAAAACAAGGCTAAACTTGCTCTTCCAAACATGGATATCCCTGGCCAAAGGTCAGGTAAGAACACTATTTATTTAACAGTTATGTTATTTTGTTAGTGATATTTATTATTAACAATTATGTATAAAGGTGCATGTTAAAACGTTTCTCAAAGGTTGAACATAATGTCCTTTTACCATCACAGTGTTGGTAACAAATGATTTGCTTATTTTCTTTTTTTATGATAGCACAATAGTTCAAGCTAAATCTCTCATCCAATTAAAATAAAAATGATAATTTTACCTATTTATACTCCTCCTTTCCCCATTAATGTCTCTAATGACATTAGAGTTCTAGAAGCTCTCCATAACAGGGAATTCCTGGCAAGAGTAAGTAGTGCATTGCAGAAATCAAGGGCTATTCAAGTTAGCCCCATTCCTTGTTCCTAATGAAGCAACTCTGCAAATTCACCCTACATTAGATCAGTTATGCATGCATGCGGATTCTGACATGTTCTTTTGTTTTATGAAGGTAGATCATAAATGGCTGGTAGTAATTGAAAAATATTCAATTGAGAATATTTTTATTTTTATTTTTATCCCATCTTTGTTATTTTTACAAATGACTCAAGGCGATGAACATTCCTAATTCTCTTTCCTCCTATTTTCCCTGGACAAAAAAATAACCCTGTGAGGTGAATTGGGCTGAAACAGTGTAAGTGGCTCAGAGTCACTCAGCTGGCTTTCATCCCTAAGACAGGATTAGATTCACAGTCTCCGGGTTTCTCGTCTGGTGCCTGAACCAGTAAACCAATCTAGTTGGGATTTTTTCTGAGTTGAAAATAAGAATTGTGTGATTGTTTCTTGTACCATAGTAGACCATATATTTGGTTTCCTTGCTGCCTATCACAGGGGTCCCCAACCCCCAGGCTGTGGACCAGCAGTGGCACACCAGAAACTGGGCCGTGCAAACCAACGAAGCCCCATCCACACATGTGCGGGATGCAGGCAGCGCACAAAACTAAATCTCCTCTGATCTGCGGAAAAGCCTCTCTCCATGGAACCGGTCCCTGGCACCCAAAAGATTGGGGGCACTGGCCTATCAGATAATGTGCTTAACACTCTTGAAACCTATCATAAAGGGAAAAAAAGAGTCCTTTTTTGCTTGAGGCTGTTAGAAACCAATATAACATTCTGACTGAAATTAAAAACAACATTACTCTGAAATCTTCGGGAGATGAGTAATTCTTGATTTGTATCCTATAGACATTTGTATTCACAGACGGGGAAGATCGTGAGCTGCATCTTAGAGCAGGTAAATTGTTATGCACTTTTCAGGTTTATATTTAAGATACAAATCACTCTTACGAGTCACTACCCTGTTTCCCTGAAAATAAGACATCCCCTGATAATAAACCCAATCGGGCTTCTGAGCACATGTATTAAAATAAGCCATCCCCCCAAAATAAGCCCTCCCTGAAAATATTTAAATGCAGAGCTGGAAATCAGGTAAGATGGTAAGAGGAGCCCCATCTTGCACCATGCGCCCTAAAATAATAAGACCTCCCTGAAAATAAGGCCAAGGGCTTATTTCGAGGTTCAAAAAAAATATAAGACAGGGTCTTATTTTCGGGGAAACATGGAATCTTTTTAGAGAAAGAATTGTAGACCAGGGGTCTCCAACCTTGTCAACTTTAAGCCTGGAGGACTTTAAGCTGGCTGCTTTGCTGGCTGGGGAATTCTGGGAGTTGAAGTCCTCCAGACTTAAAGTTGCCAAGGTTGGAGACCACTGATATAGACCATGTGCTTTGCAAAAAAACGATCCCCAGCTCAGTCTTTGTCTTGAGTGCAGGAATTAGTTCCTGACCTGAGAAGCAAGGAATTGAAAATAGATGCTGTCCACGGTGCACTTGCTGTTCATGATGTTATATTCAGTTATTTCCTTTTCTGGGTACAAAAAGATTGTTTTCTTTTTGAAATACTTCCTATTTGCCTCCATTGAGAATGTTGCATTGATGCTAATAAGTTTAAATTCCTTCAGACTGTTAATGTTCCAGAAGCAGTAATGATAAGTAGTGCTTGCAGAGATCAATATAATATATGTTGCAACTTTATAATTGTGGAACATGGAATTGCAAAAAATACTATAGCACTATTAAAGGATACAATATTTTCTTACATTCCTGGTGAAAATTTCAGAAGCATTAAGTAAAACTATCATGCTTGCCCATTTGTTTTTTCCATTTCATATTCTTATAGCATGACATTGTTTGATGCAATCCAGATCCTTCACAGCTAGCAATGGATGCTTATTTATTAATTAATCAAATTTATGTAGCTGCTGATCTCATCAAAGGCAACTCTGAGCAGCCTAGAATGTAACGTAACACTCAGGGCTCTTCTTCATATGTGAATATGATTATATTTGCTATCAGAAACTACATAGATTGTTCCTTTGCAATCAATTTTATTTTTTAGGGGATCATATAATTAATACCAATTGCTCAGCTGTTCACACCCGCCAAGCTCTCTGCTGCAAGATGTCAGTGGAATATGATAAATTTCTAGAGTCTGGGCAAAAGTAAGTGGAAATCATTTGTTTAATAAATAATTACTTTCATTGCTCTTTTGGCTTCATCAATTAGTATCTGCTGTTCTTTTGATCAGCAGATAAAATAGGAGAATGTTGTGTCTGATCTAATTTTATGTAGTTGAAAAGATTTTCTCCATTTGCTCTCTCCCCGTTCCAAAGCATTTTAATTCTGTCATTTGCATTGTCAATAATGCATAGATCTGAAAAATGAGGTCTTCTTCAAAAAGAGCTTTTTTATATCTTTGTTATGATCTCCACTACAATTTTCTTTTCTGCATTTTCTGCAGGTGGTTTTGTCATGTAGACGATGACAACTATGTGAATTTGAAGAGTCTCTTGAGTCTTTTATCTGCTTTTTCACACAGCCAAGATATATATATAGGAAGACCAAGTCTGGACCATCCAATTGAAGCAGCAGACCATCTCCGGAATGATGGATCAGTGAGCAGATTCTTTCACTGTTGGTTTTCGTGAACTGAAAAAAAGCAGATTTTTGTAGTCTTGCACATTTACTTTCATCTGGAATTCCACACCCTATTTTGCTATTTTTCTAGTCCACCAGCATGGGAGCGGGCAACACTTTTCCCTAAGAGGCATGCCTTGAAGTTGATTTTTGCAGATGCTATTATTTCAGACTACCATTGCTTCCATTGTTGCACTGAATTGACTGCTAATAGATTTTGTCGCCAGTAGCAGTGCTCCTCCTCTGACTTTAATTTTACTACTCCCTCCCTCCATATAATGTAACCTGTTTGTGAATAATATAAAAAGGTTGCATCCTTCAGAAACAAAGTGTAGAATTGCCATCTATCCTTCCAGTTTATCAGTCCATAACAGGATTTTGTTTATGACATAGGTGCTTAATAAGTTCAGAATAATAAGCAGAATGATAACCGTATTTGTGCTCTTTCCATTGGAGTTACCCTTATTTAGAAGCACTTGATAGCAGTACTTAAGGCAGAAGTTCAAAAGGTGCTACCAGAAACACCCCTTCTTAAAATTCCTAGAACTAGCAAATTTTAGCTGGGATTTTTTGGCATTATTTGGGATTAGGTAGGGTGGAAGATTTTTAGGAACAGAGTGGAGTACCTTAAGTTTTGAAGAATTTCCATTTCATCCACTTTGAACTGCAATTCTCAATATGCCATTTAAAAGCTGATTACAAATTGTCCTCGCTTATCAACCATGTCTTCAGTGACCATTCAAAGTTACTGAAAAATAATTTTACACCCCATTTACAATCTTTGTAGTGTCCCTCAATCATGTGATTGCCATTATAATCAGTACTCATTTTGTGCCTGATGTGTGATTTTTCCCACCCTTCAGTACAGAGATTGGAAAGAAACAGATTGCAAGAAAATAACCTGTTTGCTCTTCTACACATAGAAAACAATGGAATTATGCCAGCAGCGCAAGAATGAGAATTGCAGATATGCTACACTAACAGCTTACAGTAGTCTAAATCCCTTCTCCAACCTCTCTACTCTGCAAGGCAAGAGGGAAGGCAGTGACAGAGGAGAGATTGCCTGCAGAAATGGGTTCCTTTTTTTTCCACTCTGCATTCCCCCCCATCCCTTTGCTGGACAGACAGATTGGAGAAGGATTTTAAGAGAGAAAATG
The DNA here is from genome assembly GCA_030761175.1 of Masticophis lateralis. NCBI lineage: Eukaryota > Metazoa > Chordata > Lepidosauria > Squamata > Colubridae > Masticophis > Masticophis lateralis. The sequence goes on from JAUDYJ010000002.1 coordinate 122,713,412, forward strand.
ATTTGCTCTTCTGCACATTGAAAGCAATGGAATTGCACTGGCAGTGGGAAAGGGTCAGGCAAAGAAGAGATTGCCTACAAAAATTGCTTGCTTTTTTCTCCCCCTCTCCCAGAGCAGAGAGATTGGAGAGGAAGAGGTTTCAAGAGAGTACTGTAAGCATTTCCCATAGTGTACCTGAGGCTTCCAGCCTCAGACTGCCAGTGTGATCACACTGCTTTTGATTTGTACAAAATAGAGCCAGGCACCCGGGGGAATGATTTGGAGGCAAACAAAAGCCCAAGGTGAGAAACTGATTAGTCTTGTCTCCATCCAGAAAGCAAAATCATGGTCACATGACCTCCCACTTAGGGCCTACTTAGCAGTGTAGCTGCCTGTCCCATTTAGGGTTATTAGGTGAGCGTTACCTGTGTCTTGCAGGCCAAAATGAGTAAACCGATGGAAAAGGAATGATATCCACCAGAAAAATCACTAGAGGAGGGCAGTTCAGTCTTTTTGGTTTAGATTAAATGCCATCTTCTCCATCCTTCACTGCTAGTCATAGCAGGCTAATAAAACTGAAAGCTTTATTTGCAAATTCGCCTTAGAAAAACACCGCCCACTTTACTGACATAGAAATTAACTTATATCATATTTTGTTACTATTACAAAAATTCAGATCATGGTATCATGTTTGGGCAAGGCTAATAATCTTTTTTATCTATATCCTACAGTAGCACATGCTATTGAAACAATTAGATCCTTTTTAGTAATTAAGCAATTATGCAACTTATAGGCAACATATATTTGTAAATTTCCAAAACTTCAGAACACAGAACGCATGAAAGATTATTTTTGAAAAGAAATTAAAAGATCTAAGCTTCTTCATGTGAAATAAGAAATGTGCAAATTTTCATATTTTAAAACAAATTACAAAATTCAACTTTGAATTTATAGATAGAGTTGTGTTTTCATTCCTTTACTTACACTTGGCTGTTTCTCTGTAATTAATTATAGTGGTTATTCTGTTCTACAGCCATAGAAAATAGTGTTATGATTACAATCCTATACATGTTTCGTTCCATAAATCTGAGTGAACCAATTTCATTGAAGCTATATGAAGAATTAGTTATACACAAAGCAAGTCCACAGCTGGTATGTTTCTTTAAATTCAAATTTGATTTAAGATTGGTTTCCCGAAGCTCCAAAAATTTTCTGAGGCTTTCTAATAGTCAAATAGAATTGATAACATCCATTGGACCACAAATTGCTGAGTCATACTAGCATGTATCTCTTTCTTTTGCTAGACCACTACAAAGTTCTGGTTTGCCACAGGTGGTGCTGGATTTTGCATCAGCAGAGGCCTGGCCCTCAAGATGAGCCCATGGGCTAGGTAGGTGCACTTGGAATGCTTGCTCCCACTTGTGGCCCAAATAGAACTAAGGAGAGATTCATTCCTTGACTTTTGCTTTTGGCAGCCTTGGCAGCTTCATCAGTACTGCAGAGAGAATTCGCCTCCCTGATGATTGCACCATTGGCTACATCATTGAGGGGCTCTTGGAAGTGAAACTGTTGCACAGCCCTTTATTTCACTCTCATCTGGAAAACCTACAGCGGCTGCGTGGTAAAGCTGCCCTCAGACAAGTAAGGACAACTATGCTCTAAACTAAGCAGATGCTTCTTGCCCTCCCTCCCACCCACTTCCTCTTCCTCTTCCCTCCTTAAAAGGATCTATTTCGTGGGAGTTTCTTACTGAGACTGTGCTGCAAGTTTGTCATCTGCGGCAGTACTGATGTAGTACAAACAAAATACAAAAACCTTTTGCCAATTTCTCTCATGGTAGATGGGAAGAACAAGGGAGAAGAAAGGATGGGCATTTTCTAAGTAAGCGTAAAAAATAAGAGTCACTTGCTCTTAAATTACTGTTGAGGCGAAGGCTTGGTTTTGAAGATATGCATAAAACAATCGAGAAATCAGTGTTGAATTTGTATACTTATTTGAATGCTATGTGGGAAAACAGGGAAGTGAAAGAGTACATGACAAGGCAGTGATCCATGAAGGGAGAAAGAGTAAATAGCACGTAGCAATATTTAAAGTAAAAGAAAAATAAGATAAACACTATACTTCAGGGATTCCAGGAAAGTTTTATCAATTTTAAGAATACCTTGTAGTCCTTGTTTAGTGACTGCCTCATTTAGCAACTGTTCCAAGTTATAGCAGTGATGAAAAATAAATTTACAACCAATCCTCACATTTATTACCTTCACAGGTCTGTCCTGGAAAGGAAAGTTGGAATAAGATCATGAGCAGTTTTAATTACTAGCCACTTAATAACCAAGTTGCCAGAACCAAATGTTCACTAAACAAGGATTACTTGCATTTTAAAAACTATTCTTCATTATCTTGGCCTTACTTTCACACCCAGTAACATACGCGCAAAAAAAAAAAAAGCAAACTTGTTATTTCTTCTCCTATGTAAAAACATGGATATGATAAGAATATTATATTTCCCCCCTATAATAGTTTTAAGGATTGTTTAACCTGATAGCAGCAGTTGTGGGATTTTATTCATTTCCACTTCCCTAACTAAAATTGGTTCTAATCCTAGAAAGACTGCAATATATTTCCAATCCCTGGTAACTAATTACACTAATTATACAACCCAATTTTAGGACTTAAATGTGTTCCAATTTTTAAAATTAATTAATTCTAACAAGTACAATATTGAATATATGGGTTATGTGTGTTTTTTCTAGGTTACCTTGAGTTATGGTGGCCCAGAGAATAAACGCAATGTTGTCAGTGTGGGTGAAGTATTCAGTATACAACAAGATCCAACTCGGTGTGTACATTATATCTTAAATCCCCTAACCTACTTGTTCAGTTAAGAAATTCAAACATGAAAACTGAAAATAGCTGGATAATATGTTTGCAGGATTAGACTATAACTTCTTACCTTATTCTTTGCAGGTTCAAATCTGTTCACTGTCTCCTCTACCCTGAAACTCTGTGGTGCCCTACCGTAAAAGTGAAATGACATCTCCCCTTTCCTGTGAATCTCTTGCTCAGCTTTCTTTAAATTAATAGCGAGAGCTATATATCAGAGGAAGAAGAAAGACAAAGCAAGTCCCAGATAAACCAGTCACTCACCAAAATAATACTTGAGAACTTTGATCTGGGGCACATTATAAATAATATCTGCAATATTTCTTTTGAAGTCTTAAATATATCTTTGCTGAGCCATATTCCTTCCCACATTGTATTAGTACAATTTCAATGTAAAGCTGCAGTCTGGCACTGTAGCAATATGGCTGATAAAGAGACATTTATAGAAATGTTTGAAGCAAAGCATAGCTTTTTTGTTGTTATTAGGACAAGTGGTCTTATTTGGGAAGGTAGTTAATTCTGATTTACCAATTGTATTCCTGTGGAACCACAGTAGAAATGTTAGAAATGTCATCTCTTACAGTGAATATGAGACAAGCCAATCCCTAGCAACTTCTCTGCTCTGTGCAATACCAGAACCTCTTTCCTTCATGGTTTGCTTTCCTTCTTACCTTTTTAGAAGTTCTCTACTGTCACAGTCAAGTCCCAAGTGATTGGTCTTCAATATTTTCTAACCACTAATTGTTTCAAGATATTGAAACAGATGTTTCTGTTGGCTGGACCATCATCTGAATCTTACATATTATATTGCATCTAGACTTCTTGATGCGATATACCCAACACCCAGTAGATTGGATCTTTTGAGAAAATGAGTATTAGCAAATGTGTATGTAAAAGGATGGATCATGAGGTTTTTTGACGGTTTTTCACTGGTTCCATGAGTAACTTAGTCACTTAATAAAAAATATTTCTGGGTCACTACTATTGTACAGAATCCTTCTTGTAAATATAGCAGCATTCATCAAAAAGAGGACCCAGATTGTTGGGGGCAATATGCCGACTCTGTAAAACCACTTAGAATCAGCTGTAAAAGCACTATGAAGCGGTATATAAGTCTAAGTGCTATTGCTATTGCTATTTTATGAACCAATCCTGACTGTACTGGATTGTCTGATGTGCCCCCTATCTGGTTTGCTGTAAGCTCCAGAACAGTTCTGATTGTGAGCACCACCTGATGAAAAATGTAACAGTACTGAGACTGCTGCGTGTATTATTGTCTCTGCTGAGCATTCCTGAAACAGCCGATGGACTTGAAGTCAAGTATTTGCCAAGGCACAAAAAATGTAAAAGTTGAAATCAAGATTGTTATATTTAAAAATAACTAAACTGTAGATGGAAGCTTGATTGTAACGCACATTCATCTGCTACAAAGAATTGAGTTGGTCAGGATACAGCTTTGAGTAGTGACAAGTAGTTTTTTTACTACTTTTTTCTTTAGAGGTAACCTTCATTGTACTTTTCCCATGTTTTCCTTATTCGGTTTTTCTTTGATCCTTATTATGTCTTAGTAAAAGAATCATGACACATGAAATTAGGTAGAGCAGAGAGCTTAATTCGCCCCCCCCTCCCCAAGGAATATATTGGGGATTCACTATCACCGAGTGCCATAATGGGGCCATGGGCAGGCTGTCAGCTATTCAAAACTGGCCTCCTCTAGACCAGAACATTTAGTAGACCTAATTGTGAAAAATTGATCAATTTTCTTATTGAATTACTTTCTGTTACTCTGCATTTAACTCCAAATGTACTCTGTTTACACTATATTCACCAGCACTTATAATTAAGCACTTGAAAAGGACTTCCCGGGAAGCAATGGCAAACTGAAAACAGTTACACTAAAAGCAGAGCCGATGATTGTGTTAGAATGAAGAGTCGACAAGTAGACCGGCTCTTCGTAATTCTCCGGACAAGGAGAGGGCTTGAAATTGCCCAGAAGTGCTCCATACAGTTGCTCCTTATGAGGAGACCATAATACAATGGTCTCTGGTGGGTTAGAGCTCTGGAAGATAAAGGAATAATCTGTTGCTGAAATCATAATTAGCATCTTTAAAATGGACACCGAGTTCACATACTTCTTTTTCTAATCAGTTTTGGATATTGTTTATTAACTGCTTTTCAGCTATTAGGAATCTTTAGATTGACAAGTTTTATAACACCAGCTGAGTTTCCTTTAATCCTTAGCGAATCAAGTTTTTAAATACAAGTTTTTAAGAACTTACAAAAAAGATCGCTGTTTTAAAGCACTATGAAGTGGTATATAAGTACTATTGCTAGTGCTAAGTATCAACAGTGAGGTGTCACATAAATTTGTTTATTCTGTATTATTGAATTTTTACTGTTTATTGCCTCAGGTATTAAATACTATCATTTTGCATTCCGTGATTATCAGAAGCCACTCTCCAACCAGTATAATAAAACCAATATAATATTTTGCCATTATATTACAATTTCTCTTTCACTCAACAACTTCTCTGTTGTATTTATCAGCCTACAATGGGTCGGTATCATAAAACACAAGAAGCCTTGCATGGCTCCGATTTTGTTCCAGGGACCCACACCACAAATAGGTGAAACCCTTGATTCCTCCACCGTCCACGGGAGAAAAAAACATGGCGACACAAGGAACCAGGAACCTCCCCTTCAGACAAAGGAGCGGTCGCCCGGATGCGGTTTTACACCCGGTGCCCCGAAGGACGCCAGAAGCCGGGCTCGGGCGCTCCCGATAGACCCGGGACTGCAAACACGACACCCGGGAGCCGGGAGGGTTTAACAGAGGGGAGAAAACAGCTGCAGCGACAGCGAAGGGAGGGCCTCCTTCCCCCTTGTGGAAGCCCCTTCGGGCACCGCCTCTTCCCTTCCAGCGCTGCCTTCAGCGCCGATTGGAAGTTCAGCCGCTGCGGAGAATGGAGCGTTTCTCTGGGCGCCGCGCTGTGGTGACGGGTGCAGGCAAAGGTAGCGTGCCCGGGGCAGCGCCGCTGGAGCAACCCTAGTGCTTCGGGGACGAGCCCCGCGGTATTAGTGCCGTACAACAACGTTGTGCTCCCTTTTGCAGGGATCGGCAGGGCTGTGGCGGTACGGCTGAGCCAGGCGGGAGCTCAGGTGGTGGCGGTGAGCCGGACCCAGAGAGATCTCGAGAGCCTGCAAGAAGAGGTAGAGGCAGCGTGGCTCCTGCCTGCTCAGCCTGTGCCCAGTAGTGGCTCTCCTTTGGCTTCTGCCTGGCCCGACCCTCGCTTTTCTTCTGGCCGAAGGGAAAGCCCCTCTTCCTGGAGGGTCATGCTTGGGTGGTTGCCTTTAACTCAGAGGAAGGATGGCTTTGTTTCTGGGAAAAGGCAATATGAAACAGCTTTTCCACTGGGACCTCCACATATTGGATTAGATCAGTTCTCAAAGGTTTTAGCCTGGGTATCTCTTTAGTTTTTGAAAGTGATTGAGGACCCCAAAAAGCTTTGATTTGTGTGGGTTATATCATTGATGTGTAGTATGTTATAAATTAAGTTGAGAAATTTTATTTTTAAAATACTCCATTTCCCTGAAAGAGTAAACCATACTTTTGAGAATCATTGGTCTAGATAAACCTTGAATTTCATTCCGTTAGGGCCCCTATTACGTCAAGCTTATTCATTTCTATGAGCAGAGCTCACAGAAATGAATTGCATCCTATTTAAATTGCATCCTATTTTTGTTAGCCCACACTCAAAAAGAAAAGTCCTTGTACATGCCAGATGTATGTTTCTATACATGCCTGAAGTGCATGCCTTTTACATGCCAGATCTCAACTATTTGAGGCAGATCTGCAATAGAATGGTCAGATCATGAGATACTAAGCAGATACTAAGAAGATATTGCTTAACGCATTGTAAACTGCCCTGAGTCTCCGGAGAAGGGTGGCATATAAATCAAACCAATAAATAAATATTACTACATTTCACCATTCAGGTGTGCCAAGTGCATGGCTTGTGATTTTAATCATTGCAAAAGCAGACCTTCCACCCTGTTTTTCCACTACAAGTTTATCATGCTTCAGGGTAACCAATTAATCAGTGTCCAGTGCCACTAGCTGCTGAAAAAATAAAGAATTCTTCCAGTTAAAATTGGAGTAGATTATTGACTGGTCCTAGCCATTTTTATAGACTATTGCTCCCTTCCTGCCCTTTACCATTTATCCAAACATTTGAAATACTTTTAAGACAAAACCTGCAGCAGTCCTACCAAGATCACAGAAAAGCCTTCAAGGTTGTCCCCATTTTTTACCAGCTGCTTTAGCCTTTAGGCTGTACTAAAACACAAAAGGGCAAATTAACTTCCATCCTGTTTTCCACGCTTGTCTGGCATTGAAGGGGAATAAAATGATTTGACATAATCTGGAAATGCCTGTGTTTTATAGGTTAAAAACGTATGCCTGGCTTGCTAGGGAGTGTTGTTGAGAAGCTACCACTATCAGATAGCCACCTGCAATCTATGTCTCCAGAACAGCACTGATTTAAAAATAAGCTATTTACTGTATTTCTCATCATTTTCTCACAGAATTACCATAAAAAGGTAATTCTGTACGAAGGATATTTTGTACCAACGAAACTCATCTGCCATTCTTGGGACATTCTTCACATAGTGTAAAACATGTTTCAAGAGCATGTTTTTTTATTATAGGGGATTATTGCATGATATACTATAGAAGAATCTAATTAGAATTGCAGATGTCCAAATTACTCTTTTTGAGCATCAAAAACAAAATTGGAATGTTGTGTGAAAATGTCCTTGCAGTTCAAGCTTAATGAAGGAATTACATCTACTTGGACTGTTGTTTGAAATCGGTATTCTGTCCTGGTAAAGTTTATTTTGTATACTTTGTTTAAAAGGTCATTTGAAACTAGCAGTCTAACTCCCCCGCTTTGTAATCAGCTTCAATCCCCGTCTTCCTTAATGTTACTTCTGTCCTCAGTGCCCAGGCATCCAGACATTGTGTGTTGACCTCGCAGACTGGGAAGCTACAGAGGCTGCACTAAGCACAGTGGAAGATATTGATTTGTTAGTGAATAATGCTGCTGTAGCAGTTTTGCAGCCATTCCTACAGGTTACTAAAGAGGCCTTTGACAGGTAATCGAGGCGAGGGGGTGGCAAATAAAGTAATAATCTAGGCCCGTGATGGCGAACCTATGGCATGCGTGCCACACGTGGCACGCAGAGCCCTCTCTGTGGGCACACACGCCATTACCAGCTGCTCTTCTGGTTTCTGGCGTGCATATGCGCACTGGCCAGCTGGTCTTCGTGGGCGCTGGAGAACTGTAAAACAGTCTGAAAATGGCCAAAAACCAGGCTGTTTTTCAGGCCGCTTTTGGCCCAAAAAATAGCCGTAAAATGGCCTGAAAACAGCCAAAAAACAGGCATGTGCATGCTGGCCAGCTGGTCTTCAGGTTTCCGGTGCTCCGGCACATGCACATGCATTCTGGTTTGGGCACTCAGTGCCAAAAAGGTTTGCCATCACTGATCTAGGCCAAAGAAAAGACTTTAAAAAAATAGAAAATTTAAATAAAATTAATACCAGGTAACTAAAGGGAGATGTGAGAATTTGGTTTTAGAAACCACTGCTGTACATTCTGATTTTCAAACTTACAGGGCTTTTCCATTCCATTTTGAAGGGTAAATATAATAAAATGTTCTTCTAGGATAAAAACCGAGCTTCAGGTGTTAATTTCATTTGCAGAACAATTGTTTTCCTTGTCCTTGATGAAAAAAGTGCAGACTTGTTTGTTTTAGCAACCTAATAATCCCTTTGTTTCCCAAGACTAGCGATGGGATGGGGAAGACTTGGGTTTAGTATGCAATCCCTGCACCTTGGGCTTCTAGCAATTTCCCACTTTGTTGCAATTGGCTTTTCTTGGTGTATTTAATCTGACTTTCCTTTTATATAGATCTTTCAGTGTCAATCTTCGGGCTGTGCTGCAGGCTTCCCAGGTGAGAAATCTGCATGATGTTGGAAGGACCATGTAGACTGTAGAAGCAGTTAGTAAAAAACTTAGATTAACAAATGGAATATTATTATGGTCTTAAGGAAGGTGGATTTGTGGTTCCATCCTATGTGCATTTGCCTTCAAAAATAAATCTCCACCTCACTGCTTTGGCAAACTTAACACTGATGCTCTGGATATCATTAAACTGAAAATGATAAATGCCTGATAAATTCTGTGTTGTCATAGATTTTTTCCCAGAAACTGATTACCAGAGGAGCACCAGGAGTTATTGTCAATGTTTCAAGCCAGGTTTCCCAACGGGCTATGTTAAATCATACTATCTATAGTGAGTATCACTGCAGGAAAGTAAAGGAAAAGCAAGGAGAAGAGGAAGAAAGGGGAGCTTTTAATACACTTATTTTTTTCTGTTTGCCTGAAGGTGCAACCAAGAGTGCCTTGGATATGCTGACAAAGTCAATGGCTCTGGAATTAGGCCCCCATAAGGTAAGCACCTCTGCCTGAAGAGCAAGATAAGATGAAAGAGAAACAATAACTATAGGACATGCAAACACCTAACAAAAATATTTTGTCATTAGGTGGCTGTGTAGAGCTTAATATAAATCAAACCTGCAAAAAAAAAAAAAAAAAAAATGGAGCCTTATTTTGAAGGAAGAAGGTTAAGACTTTTCACCAAGAGAGCCAGCTGGTTAAAATGTTGGTTGTTTCCACAGTGAAAAACCAATTCCTTAAGAGTAACCTCAAAAAAGTAGGGATAAATAATGTGTGACCCTTCAAATGTTGCTGAATTCCAACTCCCATTTGACCTTGACAAACATGACCAGTGATGCGGGATAATTCTAGATTACTATTATTAATGAGAGTTCTAGATCATCAATATTTCTAGATCACACCTTCTTTAAAGAGAGTAAGCGTCTGCTGGTTGCTGAGTCTAACCATGCATTCATTCTGTATTGCCTTTCTTTGCTTTTCAAGATCCGGGTAAATTGTGTAAACCCCACAGTTGTCATGACCAACATGGGACGCCTAAATTGGAGTGATCCCCAGAAATCTGGACCTCTGCTTAGCCGCATCCCATTGGGAAAATTTGCAGGTAATTTGGAACACAAACATCTTATGTCAGAGGACAAGAGAGGGTCTCTGGAGATCTAGAAACATTACAGAAGCAAAGTGGTTAGCAATAAGTGAGAAACATGCACCAGTGCTGTGGCTGCTTTAAAGAGTCTATGCATCTGGAATGTACAAGCTTCTGATCAGTGGTGGTATTTAACCAGTTCTATCTGGTTCGGGCAAACCTTCGGTCCGGTCCGGTCTCCAACCTTCACTTTGTGGCGAAGGTTGTTGAGAGCGTGGTTGCGAAACAGTTTCCCCAGCACCTGGATGAAGCGACGTATCTAGATCTGTTCCAGTCAGGTTTCAGGCCCGGGTACAGCACGGAAACGGCATTGGTCGCGTTGGTTGATGATCTCTGGAAGGCTCGGGACAGGGGGTGCTCCTCTGTCCTGGTCCTGTTAGACCTCTCAGTGGCTTTTGATACCATCGACCATGGTATCATGCTGCACCGGTTGGTAGAGATGGGGGTGGGAGGCACTGTGTTGCGGTGGTTCTCCTCCTATCTCTCCGACCGGTCGCAGTCTGTGTTGGCAGGGGGGCAGAGGTCGACCCCGAGGCCCCTTATATGTGGGGTGCCACAAGGATCGGTCCTCTCGCCCCTCCTGTTCAACATTTATGTGAAGCCGCTGGGTGAGATCATCCGTGGTTTTGGGGTGAAGTACCATCAGTACGCTGATGACACTCAGCTGTACATCTCCACCCCAGACCACCCCAACGATGCCCTTGAAGTGATGTCCCGGTGCCTGGAGGCCGTGCGGATCTGGATGGGGAGGAACAGGCTCAGGCTCAACCCATCCAAGACCGAGTGGCTGTGGTTTCCGACGTCCCGATATAGTCAGTTGGCGCCATCACTGACTATTGGGGGCGAATCACTGGCCCCCACGGAGAGGGTTCGTAACTTGGGCGTCCTCCTGGATTCACGGCTGTCCTTGGAAGGGCATCTGACGGCCGGGGCCGGGAGGATTTTCTATCAGGTTCGCCTGATCCGCCAGTTACGTCCCTTTCTGGATCGGGACTCCTTGCTCACGGTCACTCACGCCCTTGTCACTTCCCGTCTAGACTACTGAAATGCTCTCTACATGGGGCTCCCCTTGAGGAGCACCCGGAGGCTCCAACTGGCGCAGAGTGCGGCCGCGCGGGTGGTGATGGGAGCGACATGGCGTTCCCATGTGACACCTCTCCTGCGCGAGCTGCACTGGCTCCCGGTGGTCTTCCGGGTGCGCTTCAAGGTCCTGGTTACTACCTTTAAAGCGCTCCATGGCTTAGGACCTGGGTACTTGCAGGACCGCCTACTACAACCAATAGCCTCCCACCAGCCAGTACGCTCTCATAGAGAGGGGCTCCTCCGGGTGCCGTCAGCCAAACAATGTCAGCTGGCAGCCCCCAGGGGGAGAGCTTTCTCTGTGGGGGCACCTACTATCTGGAATGAGCTCCCCCCAGAGATACGGAGGATCCCGGATCTGCCCACCTTCCGCCGCGCTCTTAAGACTTTTCTATTTCGCCAGGCGGGCCTGGCCTAACCACTCCCCGTTTTTAGTGTCAAATTTTAAAGTTTTTAAATTATATTGGGGTGTTTTAATTCTGTCCGGGCCAAATTCATTTAATCTGTTTTTAGTTGGTTTTTAAATTTTGTACGTATTTTTATTGTTGGCTGTACACCGCCCTGAGTCCTTCGGGAGTAGGGCGGTATATAAATCCAATAAATCTAAATCTAAATCTAATCTAAACCGGTAGTGGCGGCTGCAGGAGGCTCCGCCCACCCGCATGTCATCATATCCCATTTTTGACGCTCTGCGCATGCACGGAAGGCCCTGCGCACGCTCACATTAGCGAAGGTAAGTAAATACCACCCCTGCTTCTGATCAAGGCCTATAGTCTCTCAATTGTTCTATGCTTCTGATAGTGAAGCTGAAATAGATTACATTTCTGGAGAAGAGCTCTCCCCATTCCTTACATAGTAAGCTCTAAGCCATTTTAGTTAAAGTTAATGAAGTGTTTTTCTTAGAAAAAGATGATTTTTGTCTTTTCCTATCAGAGATTTATCTCTGGGACCATATCACCTCATTGCTGTGTTATCAGTATCACACCAATTACAGACAGTTAATTAACAACAAAAATATTACATCTGTTCCTATGAAAAGGAATTTATGAATTTGATTTCTAGAAAAAGCTATCAGGGTTAGATATTGCTGACTGGATAAGATAAGAATAGGTAGTAAGTATCATTTGGTTTTAGGAATGGGAAATTCCTTTCTCTCTGTGAAAGATTTGATTGTCTTCACAATTGCTTTCAGCCAACCTTCCTGCATCTATCTTTACAGAACTGGATGATGTGGTAAATGGCATCCTCTTCTTGTTGAGCGACCAAAGCAGCATGATCACTGGTGCCACACTGCCCATTGATGGAGGATTCCTCTCCAGCTAGAATACCTTGTAAATTCCTTTGGGATGAACAGCCCAACTCTCCATGATTTATCCAGTTTAGTCTTTTTCAAAATACCGAAGGATCATGAAATGAAACAATTAGATATACGAATAAATCAATAAAGTAGTAGAAAGAATTTATCTTCTTTAATGCAATTAACAGGAAGAGGGATGATGAAATGTTCTTCCTTCAGCTGATGACTCTAAATCACTACTTACTTATGGATAAATGTTTATTGTATAAAATAAGAGGTGTTCAGCTCATCACTACACGATGATTAAAAACTGGACCCGTCTCCAAATCCCTCAAAGCTCTCTAACCCAACCCCCAGTCCATCATTCCTGTCAAAAGGAAGGAGTCGCTTGACATCTTCCACACGTCTTATGGAAAGGTTCCTCCCAGGTGGCCCACTTCTGCAGAGGCTGGACAAGGTAAAGAGACCTCCCTCTTCCCCATCTTTAGGGGAATTTGATGATTAGTCAAACCACTCAGGAGCAGCAAACAGGCCAATGGCCTGAAAGGCAGTGGTAGGATTTGAATAGCACAAGAGTGGTCCTGACTATTGGCTTAGATAGTGTCCCACTTCATAAAGCACAAATGGCTTGTTCTTCAACCTGTGTCTCATTTGTCTTTCCTGCCGCACCTGGGGTTCATTATATAATCCCACCACAATGCTCTAGCACCAAGAGAAGTAGTAAGAAAGGGCTGTTCCTTTCATTCATGAATTATGTCCTAGCAGAGAGCCATGGAGAGCGTGTTTGTTGCATGGCTCCACCCTGGGGGTGGGATAGCACCGAGCTCCTCTTTTTCCCATGCGGCCCTTTTACATCAACACGTTAAATTAAAGAGACATTTAAAAAACACTGACTTCACACATGATGAGGGACCCCGCCATCCCCTTGTGGGAACATCCGACAAACTCTTCCTCCTCAGACTCTAGAAGAGTCATCCATAACACGTGGAACTCAGGAATGCTCTAGAACACAGTGCATTTCTTGCCAGGCTTCTTCACAGGTGGAGGGCAGAGCACAGCACGGATGGCTTCATCAAAGACAGTCTTGAGGCCTCTCTGGGTAAGGGCAGAGCATTCTAGGTACTTCACTGAACCTGTAGGGAAAGAGCATAAATGAATTGGGAACTATACTTCTTTCTTTCTGAAGACTTCATCAGATTATGGAAGCTTTATTATTTCATTTTTAAAAAGTATGACAAGGAAAACAAAAGGGATCCCTTAAACATTCTACTCTCTCTCTAGACCACGGGTGTCAAACTTGCGGTGTCACGTTGCCATCACGTGACATATTGAGGCATTTTTTCCTGTTTGCGGAGCTGGGGTGGGTGTGACCTGTGTGTGATGTATCTGGCCCACAGGCTGCCAGTTTGACACTCCTGCTGTAGGCCATAGTGCTCCACCTGTGCTGGGGAGGGTGGTCTGGCAGTTTTCTGGAAATACATCTTCCAGAATAGGAAATGGTTTGTGGTTTATTCCCTAAAAACTGGCAGATCACCTCTAGAATTGCTTAATCAGTGTGGCCTGAAATCAAACAGAGATGAATTTGGAATTTCTCAGGATGTCCTATCTCTGGAAACAGGCTTTCCTGAACATCACTTCATGATTCCAATGTTTCTTGTTTTTCTCACCCCCTTTTCTCCTTCCATCCTGCTTACTGGAAAATGACTGAAACTTGAAAGCTTGCACCAGTTTACATAATAAATGACCTGTCCTCTCCCCTCCCTTCCCCTCTCCCCTTTCTTTTTGCTCAATATAACCACTATTTATTTTTAAAAGAAAAGATGCTACTTAATCTAACAGAAAGGAAAATGGAGGATAACATCTTTTCCTGAGTGATAAGAGATTCTTCATGGTTTAAGTTGGATCGACTGAACTATAATTATGTTCTCTAATGCAACAGAATGGGAATCCAGCTGCCATTTTTCAGCAAACATGCCATCAATGTTTATAGGAACAGACTCTGTAAGCTGCAAAAAAGGGGCTGCATGGCTCACTCTTGCTCTAGCTTCTGTTTCGAAGACTCACCAATCTCCCTGGCCATGGCCAGACCTTGGGGATAGGTAATGGGAGCCAATTTCTTATCGCGTAGCCGCTCTATGGTGTCCTTGTCATCTCTCAGATCCAGTTTGGTGCCCACCAAAATGATTGGTGTGTTAGGGCAATGATGTCGAACTTCTGGATACCACTACAAGTAAGACAGAACCGTCAATTCATTTGATAACTAATGTAAGAAATGGATGGAGTGGCAGAGAATAGTTTCAGGATCAAATAATCATTTCTTGCATTTTAGCCAACCAAAACTTGGTCATCCTTAGAAAGACGGGGAGAATGGATTCCATATCAAATTCCTTTGAGTTACACATGTATTGGAAGTATTCCTTGTTGCCATCAACTAAGAGTAAAATATCATTTATTAATCAATAGCAAGAATGTAAAAACATTTTTAGGAAAATAATTTTTAATGTGAAAGAATATTACCTTGGCTCGGACATTTTCAAAGGATGCAGGGCTCACCAGTGAGAAGCAGATGAGAAAAACATCCTATAAGGATATGAGCAATAGTGTTCATATGAAATAGTCAAGGTTGCAAACTTTTTCTTTCATGCCATGTCAAATCTTGGTTTCCCATCCACCCAACATCAGTCCATAAAAACTGAAATACCAGGTTTTATCAAATTGATATGTCAGGTCATCTTGACATTTAATTGACTGGAACTGATACTACTCAGGTCTAGTTCTTATGAAATATGGAATTGTAGAGTTTGCACAAACAGGTCCTATTGGGAAAGGGAGGACTCCAGTTAAACTCTACTTCAGCACTTAACAGAGTAACAGAATTGGAAGGGACCTTGGAAGTCTTGTAGTCCAACCCCCTGCTCAAATGGTTGTCTAATCTCTTCCTAAAAACTTCCAGTGTTGGAGCATCTACAACTTCTGGAGGCAAGTTGTTCCACTGATGAATTTTTCTAACTATCAGGAAATTTCTCCTTAGTTCTAGGTTGGTTCTCTCCTTAATTGGTTTCCATCCATTGCTTCTTGTCCTGCCTTCAAGTGCTTTGAAGAATAGGTTGACCCCCTTTTCCTTGTGCCAGCCCCTTACTTACCGTCTGGGGATAGGAAAGTGGTCGCAACCGGTCATAGTCTTCTTGTCCTGCTGTGTCCCAAAGGCCCAGATTTACGGGCTTTCCATCTACCATGACATTGGCAGAATAGTTATCAAATCTAGGGCAAAAGGTCTTGTTAGCAGTGGTTTAGTTAGATGAATACAATCTCAAGATAACTCAAATACTCTTTTCTCAACTAGTAAAAGTCACAAAATTCTACTTTAATAAAATATATATTTTATTACTTTTGCTTATTAAACTCCCAGCATAATTTCTATGTATAAACAATAAGCAGTTAAGATTGAGGTCTAGTTAAAAACATGGTGTTCACTTCTGTATTATGTAAGCTGCTTACAAGGTGGTGCTTTCTGAATGCCTTTTGTTCTTTTTGTTTTTTATAGTAAACTAGCACTATTTGGGTTTAAGAAATAATCTCTTCAGAGACAATAATTGACCATAAACAGCAGTCCTGCTGTGGAACAAATAGAAAACTAAAACCATTGAGCAGAAAACTTAATGTTGGACTGAAGAGGACATCTGATAAATTTTACTAACAACTTGGCAACAGGATTAGATTGTGCTGTGTAAATACACTGTCTGATACATTAAATTCTCTGTGAAAAAACAACTTTCAAATGACTGCAGAAAAAGTGTTTTAAGAGTGACAATGGGCTCAAATTTAGTTAATCTGTATATTACACACCAATAGGCTACACAATAACATATATGTGGAGATGCATAGGCCTTGAAAAGATCCTTTTCTCTCTGTCTTCTAGCAATAAAGGCAGCTAAAGCAAGAAAATAAACTGGATCTTGTAAATGTCTATTTTGTAAAACTGTTTGAGAACAATCCTGGGAATTACTTTTGCTAGCATGAGTTATGTCACACCATAATATTTCCACACTATACATGCTCATACACAAAATAATGTACAATCCTCAAACATCTCATCTTCTACAATGATTACCCAAGGACACTTTATGCATATGTAAACATATACTATGGAATAGTGGCTAATCTTGAGTTCTTGGTGGATGTACATGCTTAGTTAAGTCCCACACAAAAATCTTAATGCTTGATTGAGCATACTATTTATCTGTATAGAACTTGGTCACACTTGAAGGGCTTCTTGGTGTATCAAATTCTTCTAAAACCCAGCATCTCAAAACCCTAATATGGGAACAGTTCAAATCACTATGCTTTTGCATTTATCTTATCTCCTGGAACCTAAGCTTTCTTCCACTAGTACTCACACAGTGGGGATGTATTCTCCAGGGAAGGCATTTGTCGTGTAACTGATCAACAGACAGGTCTTTCCCACAGCCCTGAAAAAATGAAAGGAGAAAGCACTTCTTTAAGCACAATAATTATAGTAAGATAATAAATTGCAGTGTTTGGAGGTGAAACAGATATGCTCTATAGCCCTAAACCTCAGGTTACTAACCCAGGTTTCTTTGCATTCCATACATGGAAAGCACATCTAAATATCATCATTATCACATTGTCATTAGATGGTCTGAATGTGGTATACTTTACTACTGATTCCTTCCCAAAACTCCAAGGCAGCTAAAGATATTGCTATAATATATATGTTGTTCCAAGTAATGCAACTTTGGTAATGGATGAAAAGGTCTATTTTGCAAAGATTCTTTCCAACATCCTCATAAATCCTACTATTTAAATTACCAGGGCACAATCAAATTAAAAATTAGAGGAATAAAATGTTACACATTCAAATTCTGAATTATTAACCCAATAATACCTTAATGTTGACGTTATTTCACCTTATACTGCAGACCAGCTAGTAACATTATCTTCTGCATGCAAAAGAACTCTTCTTACTATGTCTTGGAAAAGCCAATAATTAAACAGGTAGAAATCCATACTTTTAGTCCAAAGATAATGTCAGCCCCATGCTGGCAAATAAGTGTGCTTTTTGGCAGGAAAACAGTGCTGGAGCACCATACTTAGGATAAGAATGCCTCTGAAATAGCTATTCAGAAGGTGGCAAATAAAGTACTCCCTACTATTTATCTTTCAACACTCCCAGTTCCCATAGCAATTACCCAATGATGTTTCTACAGACTGTCTTGAGATCAGCGCTAACATTTTTAGCAAACCAAAATATAAAGAAGACAAATAATGCTTAATTTTGCTCTCACTTCTGATTGAGATTAAGGATCTGAATCATAATTTAGAGGACTTTCCCTTGTGTGACCAATTATAGTGTGTGTCTGAGTATTCAAAATAATACTCATATATTACATACCAATGCAATTTTTTTAATTTTTTTTTTAATTTTTATTTATATGCCGCCCTTCTCCAGAGACTCAGGGTGGCTTACAATGCGTTAAGCAATAGCCTTCATACTTTTGTATATTTATACAAAGTCAGCTTATTGCCCCCACAAACTGGGTCCTCAATGCAGTGGTTAGGGCAGTAGTTTGGCACTGGGGTGACCCTAGTTCAAGTCCACCTGGCCCAGTCACAAATGCTCCCTTAGTGATTTTGGGTCAGGTAGTCTCTCTCCGCCCAGTTAATCCCACAGGGTAGTTATAGTGATGGAAAATGGGAAGAGGGAACTCTGTGTATCCTCCTGAACTTCTGAATAAAACTTAGGTAATTTGATATCAGAGTAATGTGCCTGAACTACAGGGCAGTGAGAGCAGGTGCCCCTCATAAATTATATTGTTAGATAGATAAGATGTTGAACTCAGATGAAAACTGAGCAGAAGTTCACAGCTTTATCATTTACTGCATGCCAACAGCAAGAATCAAAGCTGTAATCTCTTTTCTTCCTCAAAATAAGCCTATTGTATAGAATTCCACCACACAGAGACAAAGCAGTCAGGTTTACCTGTGACTGCTTAGCTTTCATATAATGTATCATATGATCTGGACATTATGATTTGTAAGTCATAATCAATGGCTTATCAAATAAACCATAATTAAGGATCACCCAACCACCAACAGCACAATCCAACAACAAACCATGATTAAGCAGAACATTGCTAAGCATGATGCATGAATCATGGCAGTGATTACCCAAAGCTTAATCAGCAAGGATGTAAAACTCAAAACTCAGCAACACATGGTAATTCCCCCTCCCTGTTATGCTATACAGCTAGTCCAAACTCTGTTCAAATTATTCTGGAACCACAGGTGGAAACTTCCACAAGTTCCTCCCCTGCCCTAGCAGGAAAGCACAATACTAAATTAGGATCTGATTTGCTAACCTTTCACTATTTGCAAAATAGCTGCTTCATTCTGTCTAGGAGGAGGAGGGTCTCCGAGTACAGGAATCCAGGAGGCTTCAAAGTCCAACATTCCAGTAGCTCTACAGACTAACCTGCTGCATTTTGTAGATGTTGCAGAGGGGCACTTGACAAAATTATTCCCAATCTGCCCCCTTTTAAAAAAAAAAAAGCTTTTAATGCTTCAAGATTCCCCCTGCCAATCTCTGTATGTAGTAGTCTAGTTTAAAGCTCTAGTCTCTACTAATTACCCATATCAGCCTAGTAACCCTTTTTCACCCATCCTTCCCCTTGTGGTACATTTGATCCTTCCACCCTTCACCCACCGTTAAGGGACATGAGAGCCAAAACTTGGAATCACTCGGGTTGGGCACTGGATGGAGTTCTGCTAGGCTTGGTTCTAGTTATTTTGAATTTGGCTTTCTTTTCCCATCTTTCTGGAAGCAAGGTGGACAGGATGCATCATGAATCATCATTCCCCTCAAAGAGGCATCTACACTTTTCGGTACAATGGCAGAGGTCTTTGGGGACGCGGGTTCAAGTGCTCCTTGGCCAGAGAACAGAGTGAAGGGCCAGGGATCAAGCAGCTGCTGCTTGAGAAAGCAGCCTTATCAAACCACATGGCGAAGCTAAGAGGGAACCAGCAAATCAGATTGGGGGGGGGGAACCTCTCTTGAGACTGCAGCAGAATGGGGGGGGGGCGGGGTGGCAGAGCTGAGCAACAGAAGAATGGAGAAGGAGCAGTCCGTCGCTAGCAAGGCAAAGACTTCGGAAAAGGCTGGCTTCTGCGACAATAGGTGGAGAAAGGCGCCCAGGCGCCTAACCAGGAGATGGATGGGCGTGTGTACCCAGCGGTTCCAGCTCCATCTCGCCTCCCCGCTCGCTCCCGACCTCGTGCTCCCTCCCGACCAGAAGGGAAGGATGAATGCGACCTTCCTTTCCTCCCCCCCAGCCCCCTCCTCGAGGAAAGAGGCGGCAGCATCCCCGGTTCCTCGCACAGCCCCACCCTTTACCTTCTTGCCCAACAGGGACGCCAAGCACATGGGTTGCCACTTGGGCCGAGCGCCAAAGCGTTGCCCCCACCCCCTCCACCACAGCTCGCCCGCCCGCCCACCCGCCCCTTCGCCGTCCCCGCCGGCGCTCACCCGTCTCCCACGACCACACACTTGATGGCCTGCATCTGCCCTGGGAGTGTGGTGGGCTGGGAGGGACGAAGGCGGCGGCGGCGGCGGCGGCACCGAGCTCAGCGCTTCTCCTTCCTTGGCGATGGATGCCGCCCCGCAGCCGCAGTGAGCGAGCGAGCGAGACCCGTAGCCGGGCGGGGCTGGGGAAGGAGGAGGAGGAGGAGGAGGAGGGACGGAGACAGAGCGGGAGTCCGGCGGCCCCTCCCTGCGACCCCTCGCTCTCCAAAGCAACAGCGCGAAAGGAGGCGGGCGCGGAGAGCAACACCCCCACCACCACCGGGATCCCGACGTCTCTCTCTCTCTCTCTCTCTCTCTCTCTCGGCTTCTTAAGCGGCCTGAGCTTGGGAGCCCCCCTCCCAAGATACACCCCCCCCACAAGATACCGCCGGTATCTTAGCAACTGGCGCGCGTGCTGGCCTCTCGCCACTCGGCGGGGCCGAGCGCTGGGAAGGGGGCCGGCGACCCTTTGTAATCGAGGCGGTGGGGGCGGAGGATTGGAAGCCGCCGACTGCTCGCTGCCCTGGGTCGGCGGACCAGCGCCGTTTCCCGTGGCGAGGCGGCTTTCTTACCATTACTGAGAGCGGGGCTTGCAAGAATTCAACAGAGAAGCTTTTTCAATCTAGTTCTTTCTGGTTATTTCACTTATGCCTTTGGCGCTTCGAATAATAGTCCTTGGATTTACGATTTTGATTAATTTTTAAAATAATTAATTTTAATTCATCCATAAAAGGCGGCTTTTCTACCTGTCGTAAATCTTCCTTACTGAGGGCGAGGCAGTTAGTTAAGGACTGGATCTTGGGCCGGAATTTGCTCTTTGCATTGCTATTGCTGGCTGAGATCCCAGAACACCGCTACTCTGTGGTGGTTTTGCTTATTGATTTGTCTGCTTTTTAAATGCATTGTCCATTCCTGAAGACTCTGGGCAATTTTTTTTTTAAAAAAGCAAAGAAACCGTTCCAAAATAATAAACTCGCCCATAAATTAAACCAAAAAGAATATGAATAATACAAAAAAGGGGAAGGGGAACCCAAATTTTGGTAGAGGCATTTGCTTGCGGGCGGGGGGAATCCAAATGGTTGGTGGGTGCGGCATATAATTGAAGCCCCACCCCCTTTAATGTGTGTTACAAACCTATAAAAAGAGGCAGGGCTTCAATCTCATTGTTTTGCTCCCCTTTTTGACTTCTTTTGATTCGTCTGATAATTTATAATTCTTTTGGCTGAATGAGATGTACGAGTCCAAGCTACTTGGAGACCTCAAATCTTTGTGTTTTCTGTTCTTTATTCTAACTACTGGAGTCACCACTCTTAAAACGCAGCTCCTACACCCCCTCCACCCCCAGTCAGCAAAGGGTTAATTCTGCCCTATGGTCAACAACCAGAGTTCCCTGAGAGTAATTCAAGTGACCTACTTTAAATGGAGTTCTTGTGCGAAAGGAGAGGGAAGTTATTTGGCCAGCATTCCTTCTCACTCAAACTTCTAGTTTCTAGATAATTCCTGTACATACTTCTCAGTTCTTCGCCAAATTGAAGAGTTTCTGGCAATTGGTCTGTAGCTTTTGGCTATTTAAGAATGGTCCACATAGTCAGATTTGATTTCTGATGGTTTCTAACAGTGATCCGAAGCCTGCAGGATCTGCCAATAGACAGTTGAAAGCTCCATTTGGAGAAACATTGAAAATAAGAAAATCTCAGATGAGCAGTTGGCAAACAAAGCTATCCATGATGTTATGTGCCCTGGAAGCCAACTCTCTTTTCCATCCACATTACTCTGCAAAAAGCATTGCCAACATAGATTCCCCTTTTATTGATTTTGGTTACTTCACTGCAAGACAGTCCAAAACAGAATGGTCAAACTTGGAATATGAAATTTTCAGTTCTCCTAAAACTTCAGACTAATCTGTTATTGTTTACATTCATCTCTCCTTCATATAAACTCTCTGCCAGTTTTAAGAACTAGAGAGCAGAAACCTAGAGCAGAAGTCAAACTTTGGCTTCAAGTTTGAAACTGCTTTTGCTCTATGCAGAGTATAAGTTGGGCTGGGGACAGGTTGAGTTGACGTTCATTGCTTCAAAACTGCCTATCAAAGTCGTGATTTGGTGATTAAAAACTACATTCAATCCTGTGACTCCTCTCAGCAAGCAATTCTTTCCCACAAATGCTATCATTTTGGAGCTCATGGCATTCCATCCAATGTGTCAGTTCCATATACTGGTAGGATTCACACACTAAAAAATGGTTTAAAATTACAAAGCAGTGGCTGGATTTATCCAGCATGCAAAATCAAACAATACATTGTATTTTAGCACAATATGAATATAATCTGCATGATACTTTCAACCAGCTTTAGCACTGAACATGAAAAGATAACGCTCACTGTTGGCTAGCAATTACTCAGTTTCCTTTTGCTTTACATTTTTATATGCTTGCTTTTAAAACTTTATACTATTGTACAATCACGGTTCTAAATAAATATATTTAGTTGGTGGGGGGGAAATGAAAGAACTTTTGTTTTAATTAAAAACCCAAGTGTCTAAGCCAGGGTCACAGCTACTCCAAACATAAATGTCTAAAATTAAGTCTGTCCCTCACACATTTTGAGTTTCTCTTCCAGCTCTTGCATATATGTGGGGTAGGGAAATTCATTAGGGCCAGTAGCAGTAGAAATGCAACAGCTGGAGTGACTTGTTTTGGCAGCTGTTCCTGCCACCTGTCTTTATATTTGGTGGCCAAAAAGGCTGTTACAGATTAACCCCTTTATTTCATGAACATTTTCATGATTCAGTAAATATATCAGATGAATATATTATTATGGAGGAAACTTTAATGAGACGTTAGACCTAAAAAAAATTCAACCCTTCAGCAATCAAAATTAAATTCAAGATCAACATGGAGGAGTTCAATTTGATTATTTTTTACATACTGCTATGTCTCAAATAAAAGAGATCTACTTTTTATTCAGAAAACTATTTTAGATTCATTCTCCTCAATCAATAGATTAAACTTTATAGGGGTATTTATTTCAAACACTTATAATAGCCACACATCTTTTAACCAGCTCTAGGTGGCTCATAATACAATAGTGTAATTTAAACTAATTTCAACTAACAATATAGTAAACCATCTGGTTTACTATAAAACAGATTAATTCTAAGAAATTACAATTTAAATGAAATGCCGATTCAGCTCATTCCTTGTTTTGAATAAGAAGCACAAATACATATTTGTGGTAGCATTATTATATGTATATCATATAAGAAAAAAATTCACGAGACCACTATGAAAAACATATTAAAAACCCTCTGGGTCTAGATGCCTAGAGCTACTATCAATAATTTAAACAGAAAAATGCAGCAAATCCATATGCAGGAAACTTAGTTCATCAAGAGATGTCTTTGAGTTATTATTTGGCTCAAATCTCAAGATAACTCATGAAAAATTGAGTTTAAATATTTGTATCAAATGTCTCAGGGAAATGGTGAAAGATCTACTTAGATGCTGGCAAATACTTTGAGGAAGAAAAAAGATGAGCAAATTATTACAGATATTAAAGATGAAGGGAAATTATGTAATTCACCTGAAGACAACTTTCAACCTTGAGGACAGATCTCTTGAAGATATGTTGGCTTTTGTTTTCATTCATTCATTTTCCACAATTAAATAGATTTTTTACACCAACAAGTGTAGCTACTTACAAAGCTAAAAATGTGATTTTACAGCTGAATAATTTTAAAGCAGCACAATTTAATGGCTTCCTGCAAAACACTATAAAACTATTGGCTAGGACAAATTTTGGATGATTTTTCCTTACTGGAAATTCTCTATCGAATTAATTATTTTATAAATAGAATAAACAAGTAGATATTTCTATTCAACCCTAAAAAAAGGATTAACTCAATAGCAAAAACTTCAGTCAATCAAATTATGTAGAAATGCTTACAGTAATATGGCCCTGTTCTACGAAGCAACACCCCAGATAACAACATTGCCTTCCACTTTAATATAGATGACATGCGGAAGGCCGAAGCAAAAATGCCAAGATGCAATAAAATGCCCACGTGGACACAGATGCTGTGTTTGATCATGTAAGATCATGCAAACCTGTTGACCCAAAAAGATATGCAGGAAAAATATGATGAATCTTAAATTATATCTTACTCAACAAAATATTTCAGACTTATCCGACTAGATTCCATTTATATAGAAAGTGCTTTGAATTAATGCTTCATTTAAATATGTTTCTATATAGTGTGCTGTAAGTTATATTTGGGGAAAATTATCACATAAACCAACTCAACTCAAATTTATAAATAACAATTTATAAATGAATCCCTTGGTATAAACTATGGATGGTTACAATTAAATATGGCTATACAAATATGTTTCTTTTTGTTTTTTTCTTATAACTTTGTATATTTTTATTTTTCATTATTTTATTCCAGTAGTAAAAAGCAAAAACAAACTTTCTTTCAAAATACTCCCAACTAAGTTTAGATAACACTAGATTGTAGTTTAAATGAATAAACTGAGAGTAAATTGTGATGGTAATTTATGAATAAGGTGCTCCTCCTTAAACACAGTTTCTTGGCCAGATTTAATGTATACTCTAGGTTCTCTTCAGATCATATAAATCCAGATGTCATTCTAGGCTTAACTTCGTAGTGCATGGATTTACAATTCTGATGCATTGTGTGAATGAGGTATGAGTGGCTCATATTTTCTAATTATTGCAACAATCTTTAAACTTATTGACAATGTATAATTCCTTTCTTCTTACAAGCTTCACTGTTGCTTACTTGTGTAGATAACACTCATACACAGATAACAAAATAACTACATAAAATGTAACTAGAGCAAATTCCTTTCTAGCAACTGTTAGGTTTTAATAGATTTCTGGATGTGTTTGTTTTTGCAGTCTAACCCTGAACAAATTCACAAGTATTAAACCTTTAAAAAGATTAGATGCTAAAAGTTCTTTATGTCAACATCCAGCTTGGGTTTAACCCATTCGTAGTCAACATCTCCCCACTTTACTCTAATAACAAGTTGAAACGAAGAGGCATGTAGCTGCCCATGTTTCACTCTTGACACTTTATGCTTCTCCCTATTGAAAAGGAGTTCCATCTCTTGAGTTTAATTTTATTCCTGTAAAATGAAAATAAATTTCTAGTCATATAAGAAAGATTACCTAATTAGTTACAGATTCTCTCTTTTAAAAGTACTTTTTGTGTTTTTTGAATTTCCTGCTCAGGTATTGTTTAGGAAAGTGTTTTGTTTCTTTTCATCTTTAATGGCTTTTCTCTACTTTCTGTCATACACTGTAGAATTTAGTTTGCTCACAGTGTAAACAATTTGTTATAGCTGCAGTTTTCAAATAGCTACAGTACTCTATAAACTGCCACTTTATATAGCAGCCATGGGCTATAATAAAACCAAAAACAGTAAGAAGTGAACATAGCAGCAACACAATCTACCCATTTCTAATCGCAAACTACAAAATGGGGTGGGGAGTCATTTGGTTGTTTAATCATTCTTAAGATCAAATATCAGCCATCCTGGTTCTTGGTTATGATAAGGCTACAGGATACACAAATTGCTCCCTTTCAGGAGTGGGTCCCATTAAATCCCAAAGGCCTTCTTTGCAGAGTTGCAAACATCTGATCATTAGTGTCACAGCTGAAAAGTCAAATTTCCTGCCACGAAGTCAGTAAACCACTGAAAGCAGATCAGACTTGGCTGCCAAAGTAGAAATGTACAATAATGATAAGATTGATTTGCTGCTCTTCCCTTTTAGCCTCATGTTCCATAAAGCAAATCTAACAACAAACAGTATTTCTTTTATACTCTGTCAAATGGTACCATATGTCCCCGAAAATAAGATTCTGTCTTATATTTTTTTGAACCCCGAAATAAGTGCTTGACCTTATTTTCGGGGCCCATGGAGCAAGATGGGGCTCCTCTTGCTGTCTTACCTGATTTCCAGCTCTATGTTTAAATATTTTCGGGAAGAGCTTATTTTCGGAGGGATGTGCATGCACTCAAAAGCCCGTTTGGGCTTATTATCAGGGGATGTCTTATTTTCAGGAAACAGGGTATTACTACCAAGGCATTGGCAGGTTGCAGGGCACTGATTATTTCAGAAAGGCATGAATAAAAAGCACTAAACTTTCCTGTAAAAACAGACGGACAAAGCTTTGAAAAGGGAAGGACTATCCTGAGCCAGAATCCCTAAATTCCAATGAGAAACTTCCTTGGGGCTGTTGCTTTGAAAGTCCCCATCTCATTCCACTATGGTTGTTTTCTGTATGAAAGATGGAAAAAGGGCAGCTACTTGGAATAGGGTTCCTCATGATTTTTGAATGCATAATCACTAAATCATACTCACAAACTAATGACACATATCATAGGATGTATGTGTCAAAAGTAACTCGTCTTCCACTATGACACCCAATTCCTGATAATTGATCTTTGTGCTGGAAAGGTCTGAAAGTTTTTTCTGTCTCTTTACCTTCCTTTACAAAACTAAAACAAGAAATAAGATTTAAGTAAACTAAAAAGCTACACGTTTTACAGTAGCCTAATACGTTAACTTGCTTGCATCTTTTCCAAATCTAATCAGAACTAAACAGAACTTACACAGTAGTTCAGGCACTGTAAATTACATTGGCAGTTTTATTCTCAATCCTTTTTAAATAATTTCTATTATAGATTTCTTTTTTGTTGCACATTAGATCACCACTTTATTTAAGCCTCCCATGACATTTAGAAATTTAGAAGTTTTGCTCTAATATGCATTCAGTTTCTTACACTGAACTGTATTTTCCATTTTAAAACCCATTCACCCATTTTAATGTACCATCAAAGCAATATACATATTCATATGCAATTAAATACGTAAGAACATATATTCTTACATGTTTAATTGCATATAAATATATCTGTTTACATATTTATAATATATATGAAAATAAATGCAAGCCAGTCCCTACAACAAAGGCAAAACTTCAAAATTTCATTTTCATACTAGTTATAAAACCAAAAATAAAAACAAAAAAAATCATTCTTTGTTCCATGTGTGTCATCTTGTTCTCAAGACAACTACAGCTAAATCAGGATAATTTGGAAGTTATTCTAGCCTCTGGCTCACATTTCAAATGTTGTCATCAGTGAGAGAAGCTGTCGCTTCTCCTTACTGAAACTGAAAAGGCTTTGTGGATAAATCAAACCCTGCCCCTATTAGGACCCTCCATCTGTTTCACCTTTAAGTCCAGAGGAATCCGGTATGAATGGCTATGGGTGAGTGCAAAAGAGCTCCTTAGAAAATTAGACAAAACAGTGATATTCTCAGGCATGGAAAATAAATTCAGTTTCTACTGGGTCAGGACAGCCCCAAGTGACTCTAGACCCAACGTTAGTCCTTTTGAGATTATCTGGAATGCTGTAGCTCTTGCAGAGTAAATGAGTATAGGAAAAATGTCCATGATTTGGCTGACTTAAATGTTCCTTTTACTATTTGTTGATTGATGCATTTAAAAGAGTCGGTCACATCAAGGCATTATTTTTTCCAAGAACAATCCTATCACTGAAGTGATGTGCATTTCGGATCTAAATCTGAGGCCAAAATCAGTGAGGGAGAACTTGTGTGAACGTACATTGTCTGTGGGCCACAAATTGGAATAGATGGCTTTATCTTGAAGACTATTCTTGCTGCCATGGTTGAACAAGATTTTGGCACAGAAATTAGGATGGTTTCTAAAGCAGGCACAAGTCCTTCAGCGATACTTCACGCTTAGTTCCAGGTAACTGGCCATGCATATTCTTTGGTCTTCAACAAATATAAGAAAGCCTGGCCTGGCCACCATGATCCTCCTATGATTCCTTTCCTTGAAGATGGGACTTACAAAGTGCAGAACTCAGTTTCATTTCTTGGGGCTGAGAGAGCCGAGTGGGGAACCTTGCACATAGGTCAGGATGGCATTTTGAAGGAAACTGGCCCTCTGAACTTCTTCCTCCCTTATCCTGGAAATTTCTGCTTCCCGAACCCGTAATTTCTCAAGCAGGCTGGAGATTTCACTGTCTTTGTCCAATAGTGCCTCCCGGTGGTTACTGGACAACACTGGAAAAATAAAAAATAAAACATGAATGCATTTAGCCTTTTTGACTCAGGATAATGAAATCCTTTAAAGCAGAATATATTTTACATGGCCTCAAGAGAACTACACGATGTTGCATAATTTCTTAGATGATTGAAACATAGACATGATGTCATTGTCTAAATTTAGAATGAAAGAGTAATCGAACTGGGATACATTAACTGTTTCTTCCTAAGATACCATTAGCTTGGCAACAGAAAAGATTTTCAGCATTATTGAGTAGTGTTGGGATTCAAGGTTTAATGACTGGTTCACCAGCAGCAGTGGGTGCTATCTTTAGAATCAAGGTGGTCTGGACACGTGGCTATAAAGACCACAGCCCAGGCAGTCCTTGCTAGTTGCCTATGGTCTGACCACCATGCCACTGAATATGCTAGAGTTGTTGGCAAAATGTCAGGAAATCTTGTTTAGACCACGGCCACTGAATTCTGAGGTTGCCCAGCAGATACCGGCTGTGAAAGCTTACACCAGTACATTAACAATTAATTCTGCAGTAAGAAATCAAATGGGGAACTGTCTCCAGCCAGAGAATTGAACTGGCTTTTGGCAAGGAAAGAGGATGGGATGCTACAGGCAAGGAGATGGAAAAAATGAGACATGACATATCTGTGGACCAGACAAGCCAAAAAGCCCAAATGACTTTTACCTAGAATTGCAGACTTAATCATGTACAAGTGAAGATGGCCGGTAGGAATTACAATGGTTGGCCACACAGTCAGCCAGATGTTTAGACTGAATATGGCATTTTTGTTCACCTATCAAATCCTTCCCAAGGATCTGGGATAGGCAGATATTGTTTAATAATATTAATGGTATCGTCACAGGATGAAAGCTGTTTCAAGTAAAGCTGCTGTTTGCAATTGACTGATGGTGATTTTGTCAATGTCCATGGTGTTCAAATGGTGCTCTAGAAGTTTTGGAATTACACCCAAGGGACCTTTTACCATTGGTACTGCTTCTGTTTTCTTTTATCACAGCCACTCTGTTTGTGTGTTTTTGCATATTGTTATTTTCTCTTTCTTTCTCTTTTGATTGTTTCTCTTCTGCTATTTCCAGGAATTCAATGTCCATGATCTGGACATTTTGTCTTTCTTATCAACAATTGTTAAGCCTGGAGTGTTGTGCGGCATATGCTTATTATTATGAGGTGTTCTCTCTGAGCTTGGTTGTTTTCTTGCAAATATTTCATTACCCAAAGTAACTAACAGCAGTGATCATTATTACCACATTCAGCTTTCTTCCTTTGTCAGACTGGGATGATAAATAGGAGAATGGAAGTCTCACCCTGCCTTTAGGGAAATGAGTTGCTTTGGTACTCCCTACATAGGGAACATCAAGAGATATATGAATGCTGAAAGTACAGGTAGTCCTCAACTAACGTCCAAAATTTATGTTGTTAAGTGAAAATTTGTTAAGCAAGTTTGCACCATTTTACGACTTTCCTTGCCACATTTGTTAAGCGAGTCACTGCAGTTCTTAAATTAGTAACTCGGTTGTTAAGTGAATCTAGTTTCCCCATTGACTTTGCTTGTGAGAAGGTTGCAAAAGGGGAATCCCACGACTCCAGGGCACCGCAACTGTCATAAATGTGAGTCAGTTGTCAAGCATCCAAATGTAAATCATGTGACCATGGGGATGTGGCAATGGTCGTAAGTGTGAAAAATGGTCATAAGCCCCTTTTTTCAGTGCTATTGTAACGTTGAACAGTCACTAAATGAACTATTGTAAGTCGAGGACTGCCTGTATATTAACAAGCTGACAGAAATGCCAGAAGCAGACATGGTGGCAGTGAGAAATAGATGAAATCTCCCACTGGAGAAAAAGTCATAGGTAGCCCACATTGCTGAGAAAACCAAGAGACCGACCATCTGCCTCCTGTGTCCCTGCTCTCCCCTATGTTAGCTCCAGATCCGGGATCTCACTTATGCTTCAGTTAGGTAAGGTATTGATTATGGGTCAGCGGTGAAATGCACTTACCTTCACTACCGGTTCAGGAATATGAGCACGTGCCTTGTCTGCGCATGCGCAGAGGGTCAAAAACAGGATGTAATGACGTCCTGGCGGGTGGACAGAGCCTCCCACCACAGGCGTTACCAGTTTGCACGAGCCGGATAGAACCGGCTGAATTTCACCCGTTATGGGTGCCATATTATGGCACATCATACAAAAGAGCCTCAGATAGCTCAACAGGCTAATAGCCTGTTATTAAGATCCAGCTGTCTGCAATTATTGCAAGGTTCGAGGCTCAAGGTCAACTCAACCTTCCATCCTTTCTAAGGTAGGTAAATTGAGGACCCAGTTTGTGGGGGCAATAAGCTGACTTTGTATAAAATATACAAAAGTATGAAGGCTATTGCCTAACGCATTGTAAGCCGCCCTGAGTCTCCGGAGAAGGGCGGCATACAAATCTAATTTAAAAAAAAAATTGCTGCAGGTACTTTGGTGGAAGAAAAAGGGTGTTTCTAGTTACCTTTCAGCTGGCGCTCAAGAGCCGCAATCTTCCCTCGCAGCCCTTCTTGTGCTGTTCTCTCAGCCTCCAGATGACCAATCTGCTCCTGCAGCTCCACACGTACTTTATTGACCTCGGAAACTTTCTCATGTTCCTTTCTGGCCAGCTCCTGCCATCCATAGCACACATGGGGCGGGGGGGAGGACAAAGTAATCAGTGGCTTATGTTTCAAATGTTGGTACTACAGATAAAATCACCACAGTGGCCACTGGAGTACACCTTCACCATCGGCCCAACAGTCCTGTATTTGTCCCCGTGTCTCACGCTCCCTTTACCGCTTTTGGGATACGTATGTTTCCAAATAAAATTGGGTATGAGGGGAGGCTGTCTAACCAGGTAGATTACCTAAGCAGTTTTGGGTAAGTTGTGGAAAATAAAGGAGGTCCAGATCTTGCTTGGTTACTTGGATGGGATACTGTCAGGAAATCCCTAATTTGTAGAGTAGGCTAGGAATACCATTCCCCACCCCTCATTTGAGAAGGCAGCAATGGGAAGCCACTCTTTACCATTGCCATGAAAACTGTGTGGATGTGTCAAGTCTCCCACCAGAAGGGAATTCTTTAATTTTTATGATGAAGTTATGCTAAAACTGCTGGAGATATTGCGAATATTTGAGTATGAAACAGGAAAGGTGATCTTCTTTAAAGTTTTGGCAAGAGGACAAGCAATTGCACCCACAACCAGCCAGCATTATCACTTTGGATCTGAATATCAGAACATTATGAGAAGTTCTTAGCTCAGATACAGTGCTTCTAGGAACAGAATAAAGCCCACAACTGTTAGGGGAGTCATATATTATACTAAAATGGATTTGTTTCCACTCTGGTTTGTGCTGACAATCACAACTGATTGACTTCACAGTACACTAAAGTCATAAACCATTGTTTACAACCTACAACACCAGGTTTTACATAGGAGAACTTTTCTGGAGGTAGAAGAAACTACCGTATTTTTCAGATGCACTTTCCTCCCCCAAAAGAGGGTGGAATTGTTGGTGTATCTAATACACCAAATACAGCCATTTTTGGCCTCCTGAAGTCCCACCCTGCACATCCCGTTTTTGCGAAAAACAGGCCCATTTTTCACATAAATAGGGTGCGCAGAGGCTTTAAGAGGCCTGCAGAGTGTTCCTGTGGGCTGGGGAGGGCAAAAACTCTGTTTTTGCAAAAAATGGGCCCATTTTTCGCATATACAGGACACGCAGAGGCTTTGGGAGGCCTGTAGAGTGCTCCTGGGGGCCAGGGAGGGCAAAAACTTCTTTTTTTTCTTGCTTACCTCTTTGAAATCTTGGTGTGTCTTATACACCGGTGCATCTTACAGATCGAAAAATACGATACTCAAAATATTATCTTTGTTAATCAGACAATTTACTTGCTCCACATGTTTTATAACAGTCTACCATCCCTTGCTTAGCAGTGTGGAATCCAGAAACTAGGAGCATCTGAACTCTGACTTTTTTTTTAAACCATGCCCTGTGTCTATTCAGAAGACTCTGTGGATAGTCCTTGAGTTACAACCATAACGGAGTCTGCCCATCATGGTCATAACTCACAATGGTCGTAATATGGGTTGGTCATATAACTGACCTTGCAACCTTTTTTGCAGCAGCCGTTAAGCGAATAACTGAAGACTTTAAATAAACCAATCATTTGCTATGGGCACAGTTTTGCCAAAAACCGGAGGAAATCCCTAGTTTTTGGCAAAACTATCATAAAACAGTCACATAACAGCAGGATGCTACAAACAGCTATAAATGCAGTCTGGTTGCCACATGGGCCCAACAGGCAATCAGCTGACTGTGCTGGGGGTGGGGTGGGGGAAGAGACTTGACCATTGGAACTTTGAATCTGGGTTTTAAGTACTTTACTTAAGGAGAGAAGCAACCTAGAACTAAGAATAAATTTCTTGACAGTGAGAATAATTAATCACTGGAACAACTTGCCTCCAGAAGTTGTGAATGCTCCAATACTGGAAGTTTTTAAAAAGAGATTGGACAACCATTTGTCTGAAATGGTATTAGGGTTTCCTGCCTAAGCAGAGGGTTGGACCTGAAGCCTTCCAAGGTCCCCTCCAACTCTGTTATTCTATATTTTATACCTTCCAAGTAAGTCGGTTGGAAGTTTAAACAATGGCCTAGGTCTGTGATGTGGGCACACACACTGTCGCCAGCTGCTCTTCAAAGACCAGCTGGCTGGCACATATGTGCACGACAGAACTTGGAAGAGCAGCTAGCTGCAGCGCACATGCACACCAGTCAGCTGGTCTCTTCCAGATTCTGGTGCTCCAGCTTTTCGGCACTCAGTGCCAAAAAGGTTAACCATTACTGGCCTAGGTGACCAATTGTCAAGGACTACCTGTACTCCTAGGTATGTACCCAAGAAACTGTAGCCTACAGTTGAATTCTGATATCAGGCTTCTTCCTGTGGGACTTTTTCAACTCCCTCACCTGCTGAAGGTCTTCCAGTCGCCTCTTGAGTCCTTCCACCTGCAGACTCAACTGGCCCTCCTTAGATTGTGCTTCTGCCACTGTCTGCTTCTGCTGCAAGCAGTGATTCTGAGCCTCATCACGAGATTGCATCATCAGCCTCAGCTTCTCCTCCATCTGCTCCAGGCGCTGTTGCTATTAATTGAGAGAGAGAGAAAGAGAGAGAGAGAGAGAGGGAGAGCAACCATCTTTTTTCAATCTATTACTGATCTGTAAGAATTGGACACATATTATTAAGAAGATTTGATTTTATTTCCATGATAAGTTTTAATCTGTTAACTATTTGCCTGTTTTTTTTAAAAAAGCCTTCAAAACATCTTAAGCAAACCAAAAGACAGAGCAACCCCAGTAGAAAAAACAGGAATCGTCTACAACATACAATATAAGCAATAACCACTAACAGGCAGAAGACTAGCAGAACGCATCCATGAACATCAGTCAGCAGCCAGAAAACATGATGAAAATTCTTTAATTTCACAACATATGGACAAATTTAACCATAGTTTCAATTGGGAAAATGTGACCATCCTGGACCAGGCCAAGTCCAAAAATGCCAGGGAATTTCTAGAAGCTTAGCACTCTGATAAATCAGCCATCAATAGACACATAGACATTAACCATATCTATAGACTATGCAAAAGAGATAATCAACCAGCCCAAAAGAGAAAAGGACTCCAGCATCTCTCCACCAGTAATCAGCATCCAGATCAGCATAGATTAACTCCAAGGTTAACTTCAGACCAACAATCAAGTAAGCAGTATCCCAATCAAGAAACTGCCAAAGAGCTATGTAGACAGCCCAACCAAAGAATCTCTAAGACCGCCCCCCACCCATACAGACAGACAAGCCACCAGAATATAAACTGACAGCAAACAGCACTCCTTACTAGCACTGATGTTCTAGCACTTACTAGTTACCTAGTTCGGGTAATGAAACATCTGCAGGAAAACAAGCAAGCTCAGGGACCACCAAGGACCCCTCAAAAAAACCCCAAGCCTCTTTGAATTAGAAGCATCATCAACTACCCCTCAACTTGAGTACCTCCAGTTATACTGACATGTAATCAAAATTCCCAGGTTGGTCTAGACCAGTTTTTCTCAACCTTGGCAACTTTTAGATCAATGGAGTTCAACTGGGAAATGCTTGGCTGGGGAATTCTGGGAACTGAAGTCTACATATTATAAAGGTGCTAAGGTTGAAAAACACTGAGGATATAAGAAAAGAACGGATGCTTCCCTTTTAAGATGTTCCTTGCCACCTGCAGCTTTTATAAGGAAAAGTTAAAACATAATTCATTCTCTTCTTTATAGTTTACCTAATAATAACCCTGATGTGATATAGAATAAACATAGAGTCACCAGTTCTGGGTCAAGGAAGAACCACTATTTTAGCTTGATGAACTGGAAAACGTGATGTTAAATTCTCCCCAAATGGACATTTATCCAATGTTCTAACTGTAGAACATCCCAGCATGCCAGTTGTAAGAAATTACCAGTCTCAGCTGGTCCTGCATCTCTACTTTGTTTCTGATGTATTACTGGCATGCATAGGGAATTACACTGTCTGATGGGAAACAGATTATAAACTACCTAACAGATAAAATAATGTAGCAGTGTTGCTTTTGAGCTGTCCTGTCAACCTTACCTCTTCCAACCTGGTTTGGTTTTTGGCTCTGATGACTTCTTCCTCAATTTTGCCTCGTTCAATGAAGGCAGCAGCTTTCATTTGGCTCAGTTCCTAGGCAGAAGAACAATGCACTGCAATTTTTGATCATAAAAGTAAATCAAGAAACTTGCAGTGGTCTGAATCTGGACACAATCCTAGAGAAGATCCAAAACAACCGAGGACAAGATTTATCTATGGTTTTCAGGAAAAAATTCAACAATACTGGGAAGCCATTCCACTCACCTCCTCAAGTCCAATGCGGATGGCCTCCAGCCTTTGGATGCGCTCCTGTAGAGCATGTTCACTTGTCTCCATATGCTGAGTTATCTGTCCCACCTGCATGTCAAACACCATTGTTCAGAGGATCTTTAGCAGCACATAAATACAACTGATTGACACCAGCATTTCTCTTCGGTAAATGGGAGACACACGAAGAATATTGGAGCAAACATAATTCTTTATTTCAAGAAAGCTTGGGGCACATTTTCCAACTCCTTAGCAAAAAAAATCCAAAGATAAAACTGTAATGTGAACCCATAGAATGGGACATCCATCCATCCATCCATCCATCCATCCATCCATCCATCCATCCATCCCTATCTATCTATCATCTATCTATCTATCTATCTATCTATCTATCTATCTATCTATCTATCCTATCCTATCCTATCCTATCCTATCCTATCCTATCCTATCCTATCCTATCCTATCCTATCCTATCCTATCCTATCCTATCCTATCCTATCCATCCTCCTCAGATATGTAATGAAAAAACAGAGCCCTGAATTTTGAAGGGTAAGGATGATCCTATTGTAAAAAGGAAGACAGATTTATTTAGGACAATCTGATTCCCAGAAGCCTAAACTAAAAAAGAAATCCAACAAAGGGAAACATAATTGCTTTCCCCAGTCTCAGACTCTTGAATTGTAGATGTGAGGCAATTGTGAAAGTGTGCAATTGCTTCTGTGGAGTTGGGGGATTGGAGGCTCAGTAATGGAGAAACCCTTGAGAAGAAACAATTTCTTGGCATTCTGACCAAGTCTTACAACACTCCCAAAGGACTTCCTTTATTCATATGGGCCAGGATGGAAGAGCTCAAGACTCTTGTAGACAAGGCATAATTGCATCCTATCTTATAAACAAGATGCTGAAGGAATGGATAGAATTTATTTTCAGGTCAGGAAGCACATTTCAGTCAGATTTACTTCAGCCACCCTCTGTTCTGCCCCAGCTACAGACCCCAAAGAACGTAGCACACACAAAGTCTGTACAAACCTTAGTTTACTAAAATAAAATCAGTTTTTTCTTCAAACAAAGGCTGTTAATTAACTTTCTTAACAGCCTGCAAGAATCCAAAGAATAAATAATCTTAATCTTACTATGGTTGGCAGAAAGCCCAGAAGCATTTTGCAAAGAACTAAGATCAAGGCACGAAGGTATGTGAACTAGGTTGATACCTCAAATTGCTTCAGTTGGCATTCTTCCTTAAATAGGCTAAGGGAGTGGCCAATTAGCCCCAAGCCTTACTCTCGAGGAGACCTCCTCCTGAGGAGCCACTCCTGCCTTTTGGCAGGAGTGGCTAGATGCGCACCCATGCATCTAGAAGAGGCTCCTCCTCTTCATCCTCTTCAGTTAAGGGAGTTTCTGGAGGTTCTGAAGGCCCTGGCTGAATCCCTGCCTCTGGCACCACATTTTCTCCAGCCTCCACATTGTCCAACTCGAGTGCCAGATGCACAGGCTGCTGGTGCAGCACCACACCAGCCTCCTTGCTGTCTGAATCAGCTACTAGCTGCACAGGCCGCGTACGGGCCACAATACCCCCTCTCCTTGTAGGAATGCTAAAATTCCCACAGTCTCCTCACCTCTTTCATATGAAGGGATTCTGCATCACTCAGGATCTGCTTGAATCGCTTCTTTTCATTTTCCAAACGCTCTATGGAAAAACAAATTAGTGAGGTCCCCAATTCCTTTCATCTTTCTTCCCTTTTTGAAGGATTCCAAAAAAGCCCTTCTTTCCTTCAGTAGCTGAAGACTTGTGAGTTATGCTCACCTTCAGCCTGTACAGCTCTCAGTTTCATTTCTGCAGTTGTGTGGGTCAGCTCCTCCTTCACCTGGAACAGTTGCTCTTTCTGGATTTTGCATCTTCTTTCCAGCTCATCCACCTAGAAGGAAATCCACTCGTAGTAGAGACAGACAAGCCTCCATCTCTCTACAACAGGTTGCTGGGAAAATAGTGTCAAGCACAAACAGGCAACCTATAATTCACAAGTAATAAGACATCCTTGGCAGCCTTCTGTCTGAAGGGATTTCTGGTGGCCCACCTAGGAACTTTGTCTGTTGAATAGGTGCTGTCAGCCTGATTAGCAGGCTGCCTGGGCCAACTGTTCTATTGTGTTGGATTGACTGCGTTTATACATTTATGGCTCTAACCCACAACCTGTAACTCACTGAAGCAATTGCCCAAAGTTGCTATTGCCCAAGACTGTATCCAGGAGCCAGAAGCTAAGTTGAGAGGATCTTAGCTAAAAAACTCTTAATGGAGAGTGTCTCAACCTTGGGAACTTGAAGATGTGTTGACTTCAACTCCCATGGTGGCTGGAGAATTCTGGAGATGAAGTCCACACATCTACAAGTTTGTCTGAGCCGCGATGGCACAGTGGTTAGAGTGCAGTACTGCAGGCTATTTCTGCTGATCACTGGCTGCCAGCAGTTTGGCAGATCGAATCTCACCAGGCTCAAGGCTGACTCAGCCTTCCATCCTTTTAAGGTCGGTAAAATGAGGATCCAGATTGTTGGGGACAATAGGCTGACTCTGTAAACTGCTTAGAGAGGGCTGTAAAGCACCAGGAAGTGGTATATAAGTCTAAGTGCTATTGCTATTGCCAAGGTTAAGAAACACTGACATAATGCTATTCAAACAATTTATTACCTCATTTTTGAGCTGGATATTATTTTCATTGGCCGTTGAAAGTTCCTGCAGAAGTTTTGCCTCACGGTCAGAAGAATTCTACAAAAGCAGAGATGCATCAGTCAGCCCTTCTTCCTTTTTCCAATGTCCTTCCTCGTTTGATCCAAACTTCAGCTTCATACCCTTTTCCCACTAATACTTGGGCTTGTTTCAAGCACAGGCATCTGTTTCAAATAGCGCCAGATTTCTTGCTCGATTATATAGGCTTTTTGACTCCTCAGATCATTCCCAGTCTACCTTCTTGTGTTGTTGAAACTCCTTGGCGTGGTTCTCCACCAGTTTTGTTTGCTCCTCCTTCGCTGAGCTCAGAAGTTCTCCCAGACTGCACACCTTCTGCTCTGACAGTGCCAAAGCTGCCTCTGTCATCTGGAGTCTGCAAAACAGCAAAATTTCAAGAAAGAGCTACTTTCTGGGCTGCCTTGAGATTTTCTGAGCTAGAGGCCCAGCAACAAGAGCACCGGCACTGCAAAGCAAGACTTGCTTCAGAGTAACTAGAATGGTAAAGGAGCTAAGGAAACCCTTCAGTTTGTATCTATTTCCAAATCTACCCATAAACCTCAACCTCTGGATTTGGAGTGTCAGGTTGACCAAAGCAGATCCAGAATTTGCACTCCTTGAAGGCTTTCCTTAATACATGTACCAGAGATCGAAATCTTCGGTCAGTGATTGAGACGGTCATTAAGCAAGATGTCATGTGACTGATTCAAATGACTGCAATTCTGACATTAAGTGATCTCCTGGGTTGTTAAGTGGAAAGAGGAAAAGAGCTGCTTACAGAAGGGACTCAGTCTCATGTGGGGCTAAAACTCTACAATGGGCAGCCTTTCTGCTCTCAAAGAGGCTGACTGAAAAAGGTCCATCCCAAATCCAAGCAGGACTTGGGCACAGAACATTTGCACCAATCGGGCATTTGCAGGAAGACACGAAAGGACACCCCATGCTGCATCCGTCCCAAAATCTAAGCAGGGTTTTGGCAGAATGTTTGCAGCACAAGGTGTTTGTAGCCAGCCCCCAGAACTCAGAGGGGGTCCTCTTGTCTTGTCAGGTGGCCGTGGCTTGAGAACTTCCCTACCGGCTCCCACACTGACTTACTGGGGAAGTTGGCAGGGAAGACAGCAAATGGCGATCACATGATCATGGGAGGGTTGTCACTGTATAATGGTTGCCAAGCACCCAGATTGTAATCACATGACAGTGGGGGCACTGCAATGGCTGCAAAGATGGACACCTAAGTCCCTTCGTTCAGTAGTAAATTTGAATGGTTGCTAAATGAATAGGTGCTATGCAAGCACTACCTGTAGGTACGTACATAAGTTACTATCTGCTCTATACCACATTGAATGAATTCTTGTGTTGCTGGCCACATTTTCCAAAAGTCAAATTTGATATTTGAAAAACTGTCTCCAGTATGCTTAACAACAGGAGTCTGACTTTTTTCTATCCTCTTCTTAAATTCTGTCACCCCTTTTTACAATGATACACTCCCCATTTCCACCCTGCCCCTTCCCCCTGTATATTATTTTATATTTGTATTTAGGATTATGGGTGAATAATTCTACTTATACAATTTAGTAATTTATACAATTACTAAATTTTGCCATTGGGCTTCTCAGTCAATTGTCCTCTCTGACTTAACTCCTTAACTCTTATTCCCTCCTCTGGTTCCACAATTTTCCTTTCATTTGAATCATGAAGTGTAGTCCCAGGTGGACCCATTCTGATTCGGAATCAAATCTGAGCTGGGACAGTCATCAAAAAGATTAGCCTGGATTCTCCAGCCACATTGTGAAGCTGTTCTCCGTACTTTGCTTTTAGGGAATTCATCACCGAATAGCGCTCATTCAGAGCCTCCTGCAGACGCCCGACTCGTGCTGCTGATACCCTGCAAGGAGAACAGAGGGAGATATACATGTATAAGGGAACATTCCTCATGTAGAGATTGTACTGAAAGTTTGTCCTGACAAGAGAGGATCCCTTGTGGCTAAATATGAGCCAGTACTGGTACAAGTATGGCGTCCTTATTTACTATGTATGGGTTTGCTTCCTTCCCCTCTGGGGAGGCACAATCAATTACTCTCCAGTTCCTACCTTGGCTGGAAAAATACAAGAGTCTGTCCATTAAAAAAGGAGCAGGAATGGTAGGGCCATGATTGGAACAGGGGGCTTTAGTATCTCACCAGTGTTGGAGAGATGGCTGATGTTTTCTGGACTCTTAAGTGGAAGTCCAGATGAAAACATGTGGTTAAAAAAATTGTTATTCCTATAGAAATGGATAGAACTTTTAAGATTGGTTTTATTTCTTGTCTGTATCCCAAGGAGAGAAAGAAGCGCTGAATCCTCTAATTCAGTGTTTCTCAACCTTGGAACTTGAAGATGTGTGGATTTCAATTCTCAGAATAGCAGGCTGGGGAATCCAAAACCAGGATCAACTCACCTGGTTTTCTCTGACTTCTCAATGGCTTTTGATTCCACTGATGGTGCCCTTGTGGACTACTACTACTACTGGATTAGAGTGAAGGGGCATTGTTTTGAAGTAGTCTTCTCTTTCTCTTTCAAAAGTAACAGGAGAGATCTGCTAAGAGAAGTCTACTTTGTGGAGTGCCTCAAGGATCTCTTCTCTCTCCACTCCTTTGTAACATCTAAACAAAACTGCTGATGGAAGACATCCACCAGGAAAAGGGTTGATGACAATACAGTACTCAGCTCTACATGTCTCTCAACATGCTTACCTGTTGCTCTGGTTTATTTCCTCTCTCTGCTTGTCAATGGTGTCCATTAGATCCAGGAACTGTAAAACAGATTTTACATTAACAGCATCCTTTAAAAGTGCAAGCATTTGTCTAGATTGAGAGATAATGCCTGGGCTCACATACTGCACTAAATTATAATTTGTTTGTTTAATTTGGGCTGATGATGTGTGATCCCAGTCAACAGTTCCTTATTCAATAAATCACAGCAAAACAAATCCAAGGCTTTGGGTGATTTCAGCCACTAACTGGCCTAAAGTAACTTAGACAGTTTTCATAGTTGAGAAAACTATAAGTTCAAGCTCCATCACCAGTCACAACTGTTAATTACTTTTGATCAACTAACCTGTTTAGCTTTCTCTTCTTTCAAGCACATCACCTCTTTGCTGAGAATTTTTGTCATGTTACGATTTTTGGAGAGAATATTCTGACGCTCTTGGTTATGTTCCATCGCTTGATCTGAACCATAAAGAAACATGAAATAAAGTTAACTGTTCCCTCATTCAACAGGTTTGAAGGTGTATTCAGAAGTTGTTATCTGTGATCCTGCAGAAAATACATCCTCACCACTACTGGTTCCAACAAAGCTTCTACCTAGACCAGCATTTTATTTCCTAACAATAATTAACGAGCGACCACTCTGGAGCCCACTGACACTGTCAAAACTATTGATTTCTTTTGTAATGTTCGCTCTCCCAAAAGCTCAGAAGATTATATGGCTGTATACACCCATCTAATACCCACCCATTGTTAGAATATGCAATTTATCATTACAATATTTTTAAAAGCCCACAAGCTGGATATAACATCAATGACTTTAGACTGCTATTGTCCACTCCCTGCCCACTCCCAGGGTAGATCTCTAAATCCAGAGTTAGAAATGTCTCTGAGAATTCTGAGGTTTTCACATCGTATGGTGATTCCTTAGACCTCCAACCGTAAAAACAGGAGGCACACAGTAGAACAACCTGTAGCCAGAGTTGAATCTAATTAATTTTTTATCAAGTAGAAAGTTGGTACAATTGCTTACCCACAGCCTTCAGGATATCACTTGGTACATTGTTCCCAGCTAATTCGAGCTGCAGTACTGTCCGGTTGCTATGAAGACAGTTCAGAAGTGCCCGGCCCCCCAAGAGCCCAATGTTATTCCAGCGCAGATCTAAACAAGAAGCAAACATTCATGCAAGGTCTTGCATTCCCAGCTGGTACATCAGTGGTTGAAACCAGTCAACTTTTACCGGAATAAACTCTAAACATTATTTATCATTAAGCACTGCTTAGGAAGGCAGCAGCAAGTCAATCAGCACAGCTTAACTTATGATAGTTCAGTACAAATTGTACAGAACAGGCCTCTCAAGTTGTGCCTACCATTGGACATTTCTATTCCCCCCCTTACTTGGTAGATTATGTGCAAAAGTATCCACTTTTGAACAGATGTACTGCAGTACAATATCTCTGCAAGCCGAGATACTTCATTAATGGTATACACATCAGCCCTAATTCTGTAAAAAGCTCCACCTAGCTTACACATAATTCATGCACTTTTCAAATTAGCAGCAATTATTTCCAGACTTCCAGCGGAGGTATGGTGAACTGAAGATGGTTCTGCAAAAGTAGAACAGATTTCTGTGACAAAAAACAAGGAACCAGTGGACACTCTCTAGATAAGGTTAGGATAGGAGATTGCCCAGAAGTGTTCTAGACAGCTGCTCCTTGTAAGGAGAATTGCAGGACAGCAGTTTTGTCCAGTTACAAGACAATGGGATCAGCCATCTTGTTCGCTACTATGGTGTAAACTCTTAAAGGTTTTTTTTTTAAAAAAAAAACTTCACATTTTTAAAATCCTGATGGAGACTTTTGAAGAATGGAATCAGAAAACAATGGCCACAATATCAACAATATCAGTAATGATATCTGCTTCTATTGGTAGACTATGTCCAAAAGATGTTATTGAATAAATGATAGATATAGAACAAATTTTATCTGATGAGAAGAAAGGAAATTAGATTTACAACTGACAGGCCAAGAGAATGACTAAGAAAAGGATGTTTCATTGGATCTACAAAATAAATTGGATGAAGTTTTAAAATTTAAAAGGGAAATATGAATGATAAACCCAGAGAGTGATTTGAGTATTTTTTTCCTACTGGATTTACAAAAGTGACTTGTTAAAACGTTGAAGAATGGCACAAAGAAGAAATGAAGTGAAATTAAATCCTATGACAATATCTGGATGAACTAAACTGTTAGAAGTAAAAGGAAGGAATATAAAGCTGGTTTATTTGATCAAGGTTATAACAAGATATATTGTTACTTTTGGTAACCTTTTATGGATTTCTACTGACACCAGGACTAAAAACATGATGTTTTATGGATTTGTTTATAGATAAGAGATGGGATATGTGGTGAAAAGATATCCCATACTTTTTACTCCTATTTTAGCAATATTTATTTCCCAGTAAAATGGTCTTGGTTGTCAAAGGGGGAGGGATGGGAGTTACCATCCATTTTTTAAAAGATCAGGTTTACCAAGTTCTTGTAGACTAGAATTGGCTTTCAGTGCCATGGCCAGTTCTCCTGCTCCCTGATGGTTGATTTGATTATTGCGCAGGTCCAACATCTGGAGATGGTGGTTTGC
Source organism: Masticophis lateralis (assembly GCA_030761175.1). Classification (NCBI taxonomy): domain Eukaryota; kingdom Metazoa; phylum Chordata; class Lepidosauria; order Squamata; family Colubridae; genus Masticophis; species Masticophis lateralis. The sequence continues at coordinate 122,756,560 of JAUDYJ010000002.1, forward strand.
ACCAAGCCCCTCACAGAAGATAGTGAAGCTTTCTTCCCATACGCCTAGATTGTTCCACTCCAAGGTGAGCCTTGGGAAGAAGGAGGCAATTAATAGAGGCTGATGCATAGAAGATATGGGTTGTACTTGAAAAGGGAACTCCGAGTCCTCTCCCAAGCAGACATAATGCAAATATAGGAATCCTCTTCTGACAATCTGAACTAATTGGGTGTGCACAGCTTGAAAGGCACCCCTCCCACCATATGCCTATGATTGCTCACCTCTGAATAGTCTTGTTTTGCCTGAGGAGCTTTCCCAGAGCTTCAGCCCCAACGTTTCGCATATTGTTTCCCTAAAAGAAACCAAACCAAACCAGTCTCTCCATTGTTCAAAACATGGATACATCCAGACATTAAACAGAACCATCCACAGAACTCTGAAAATTCAACACGTTTGACTCATTCAAACAACTTAATTTATGCTCATTGGCATTGTTTGCACTTCTCACCACAGAATTCACGAATCCGCATCCATTTCTTTGTTTTACATTTAATGGTTCCATGTTAACTCTACGATCAGTGGTTGGTTTCTACTAGTTTGCCCCAGTTTGGGTGAACCGGTAGTGGCGGCAGCGGGAGGTTCCGCCCACCCACCCAGACATTATCACAGATGCTCTACACATGCACAGAAGGTTCTGTGCATGTGCAGAAGCATCGCACGCGAGCGCATGCTCCCAATTCCAAACCGGTTTTGTGTATAAATAGAAAGGTAGCATAGAAATTTTATTGATTTGGAAAGAAACTATGAAATGATGTAAATCTGAGTCATGAATATGTATGCATATGTACATCCATATACTTACCAGTATGTGTGTGATAATATAGTCAATTAATAATAAATTTAATAATGCTATTATAATCTCTAATAGCAAATTATCTAGTAAGGATTGGGAAATATAAATATGCTTAAAAACTGAACAGCTGAAAAACAATTTACCAGAAGTTCTTTCTTTTTTTACCTTTATTCTCTTTGTGCATTTTATACTATTTAATTATTCAAAAATTACTTATCTTTTATTTATTTATTTATTTATTTATTTGTTTAGATTTGTATACCGCCCTTCTCCTTGCGGACTCAGGGCGGTGAACAGCCAAATAAAAATAGTACACAAAAGTTAAACAATTTCTTTAAAAAAGCATATAACTTTGGCTAAAAATTAAAACCATTAACCATTAAATATTTAAAATACCCAACCCTATAATACAGATCTTAAAAATTCAGCGGGGTCAGGCTAGACCAGCAAGCTGAAAGAGATGAGTTTTCAGGGCCCGACGAAAAGTCCGGAGGTCAGCAATTGTTCTCAGTTTAACTGCTATTCTAAAACTAACAAGTTTCTTAAGGCTGCACACACCCTATAGATTCCAGTTATATTATTTGCCTCAAAAAGCTTTTGACTATTTTAAATTCACCATATTATTCCCAAAGCAAAAGCATCCTCAACATTTTGCTACCCTAAGACTAAGGTGCAGCACACTCACCTTCAGATTTAAGAACTTCACAACTGTATTGGAACAAAGTCCGTGTAATAGCAGCTTAGCCCCTACAAGGAAAAAGACTCATATCTGAAAATGTTAGCAAGTTTCCCAATTAAAAAAACCCCCCACATTCACATCTGTACTAAATCTTGTTTTGTTTGACCGTGATTTATTGAGTTCATGGGTGAGTTCATGCTTGATGTGACATGTGAACCCACTTTCATATTATTAAACAATGTATAGATTTATTTTGGCTGATCATGAGAATATACTCTTGAACACTCTAACACTTCCTTCTCCTCCTGTCGTTTGGGAAGATATGTATCACCATATGTCCTTGTCCAATTTTATGACTGATCTCCATTTTAGAGAGGACCTGCCTAGGCAAATTGTTAACACGGAGTGTTTGATTACAAAGAGAAGTTAACAGCAAGCAACACAATGGACGTGCCATGAACTCCAATAAATTTTCAGAACAGGAGAGAAATAAAGAACTGTCTTATGGGCAGAGGAAGTCCCACCTTCTTCACTCAGCATGCAATCATTCAGTATGAGCTCAGTAAACTGGAGGTCATCCTGCAAGAGCTTGCCAAGGACTCCGCAACTATCTACAGAAAGGCTCTGTGTGGCCAAATCCAAGCGGTTTCTTCCGGTTGCTTCCTCCAAGTGTGGCAGGATACTCTCTTGAGGCTCAACACCACTCTCTTTGCACAGCCTAGTATAAGACTGTCGGAAGGCATCCATCTCTGTGGCAGGCATCAGCTTCACTCATTCCCCCATGTAGATAAGTTAAGACTGATGGCAAGATCAAAAGGCAGCAGCCGGTAGCCTGGTGGACAACAACAGCAGCAGGTTATTGCCAGAGCACATTTTGCTCAGTGATCTTATCTGAACATCTAAGTAATCTCCAAATGTTGAAACCAGCTTCCTCGGCTCTGTTACTAGAAGCCTTGAGACAAACAATCAAACTTGCTTAGAAAGCTTGCTGAGGGTTGCTATAAAGCCTCGCCCTTCAACTGCCAATGCCTACTTTTGTAACTAAGGAGACTGCAGCATGTTGGGAATTGTAGTTAAATATCTTGTCTTCTACATCTTACTACCTGAGAAATAGGGCATGTTGGGAACTGTAGTTCAGAGGCATTTTAATTATTTCTTTGACGTCATTTCTCTCTACCAAGAAACATTAGATTTACTGAGTTATTCACACTATAGGGAGTATATTTCTTCAATAAAATGGTCAAGAGCAAAGATATCAGTTAAAACATATGCTAAGATCCTGTTTTGGCAGAAAAATAAAAATGATCCAACTAAATAAATAATACATTTAGTGCTTGTTTTATGGCACAACTGTGTTTTGAGATAAAATATACCAATTGCATTCTTTGAAGTTGTATCTTCTGGTGGAGTTAAGAATTATTACCATAAACATGTGTGCAGCCCAATGTGTGTGTAGTTTTTGTACTGGATTCCTTGAAACTCAGTGTGTGGGTTTTATTGTTAAAATCTGGATTGCACATTCTGCAAAACATACGACATCTGGCAAGTTTGTCTATTCTTTGTGTGTCAACAAGTTAATGTTTTAATTTAATTTAAAATGTAAGGATGGAGCCAAAGTTTTGCGCCAAGGCGCCAAGTTGATGCCTCTCTCCCCAGATATTTGTTTTAGAATCATCCTGTTGCCATTATGGTCTTGTGGTCTATGAGAAGGTAATGTATAATTACAACAGGCACTTTGTGTTTTTGTATTCCAGACAGTAATAATCCATATACTTTAAATTAGTTCAAAGTAAATGAACTGACATTTATGTGTTCATCAGTCAGAAACTGAATCTACTCTCACAACCCAAATACTGACAATTTAAAAGTATTTCACCTACCCCAAATTGGACAGGTCCTTAAATCATTGTGTAATAAGTCATAGTTTTGAAGCCTGTAGAATCTTTTCTAGAAATACTTTGTTTCACTTGATATAACATTAATGGAATGTAATCTTTTAAAATGTGAATTAAAAATGCTTGAAAATATTTAATGCATACAACTCTCTCGTTCTCCTACATTTTATTTGAAAACATCTCAGCAATTATTTATTTTTAATCGTTTCTAAAAGTTTTTGGTGAATTTGGTGAACAGTAAGCCCTAACCTCATGTTCATCTCTCTTTAAATGCCTACTAGTGGAAAAATTAAACAGAAGTGTAAGAATGAGGGAAAAGAAAAAGAGAAAGGAAACATCAGCTATTAAAGATATCTTGTTGGTGTGGGATCACTTAAAGGGACTTCTAAATTATTTTAGATTTAAATCAAGATCCTAAACAAGTTAACTGTAGTCAAGACCTAGCCTTTAGAAAATAAAAATCCAGAATCCCAAGTCACTTTTTAAAGCTAGATTTACAGCAGTGAATTCAACCGAGTTGAGTTGCAAATAGTTCTATATCTATTAAATAAGTCCTAGGAGTTCAATATATTATGGCTCTACAGGCATAGATCTCGGTCCTAAATCATCGCTTGTTCTCATGTCAATCCACTGATTTTCTTGGATGGAAGTCCCCCAAGCAAAGAAAGAACTAAAGTTTAGGACTATGATTCAGTAAGGTCGACGCAACTTCCACCCACAATCCATTCTCACAACTTTTCAGAAAACGGGAACTGATGAGCAAAAGACTAAGAAGAAAGCGGAGCAGCTAAGCAAGCGTCGACGAGAAGCTGAGAAACGCATTCACAAAGCAGGACACTTTGGCGCCGTGCCGCTGGCAAGGATTGGTCTCCCTGGGACGACTTACTCACTGTAATCAATCATATTTCCTCCATCCTCAGAGCCTGACTCGGTGCTTTCGGGCACCGACCCCAACTCAGCTTTCTTTAGCTTTCCTAAAACGAAACTTCTAAATTAAGCCTCCCGCCTCTTTTCAGATCGGCAGCTTTACGGAGACTGAAGGGCGGGAGGAGCAAAAGATCAACTACGCTTCCCAGCATGCCTCTTTGTGGCCCCGCTCTTCTCCGGAAGTAAACGCTTGAAGGTGGGACTCCAGGAACTACATTTCCCAACACGCCACGCGGATGTTCTGACGGTTTTGAGCGCCGAATCTAACCGAGGGAATGCAGCGTGAAACGGAGACAAGAGAAGAGTGCGCGGGAGGCTTCAAAAAGGTTAGGGAAACGGACCAAGAGAAACGAACAGTGGGGAAACGAACAGAGAGAGAAAAAAGGTTCAGCTTGGACGTTCTGTGTTAGGATTTAAGATGGGTGAGAAAGGAAAAAGGAAAGAGGCGCTATAGCAATTGGAAGTTTTGGCCGTACCAGGATGCAAAGGGAGATGTAACGTGAGAATGGCCGGAGGCTTACCATGCAGAGCAGCAGCTATCCCAGGGGTGGGCGAAGCGCCAGAAGTGTTGCTGCAAAAGTAGATGAGTTTTAAGGCTCGGGGATCCGGCCGTCCGGCAGGACGGAGCCTGCAATTGGAACTAAGGCAGGAATTGACCGGTCCATTGGCAGTCTTGGGAATGGAGTCTGTGTAATAGGAATTGGTCGAGTTGGTGGGTGGAGAAGAAATGGAGGTCCCGCTGGCAGAAAAGCAAGAATTAGAGGACTCTTGAAGGAAATGCCCAGGAGATAAAGACGATTGAAGCACCTATAAAAGTACAAGCTACAAATAGATTAAGTTGGGCTATAAACTGGAGTCTCTCTAGTATCTTGGAGTGGGGGCGCCGGAGGTGATGTCTTGTTTTGATCCCCCTAATACCGTGTACGGGCAAGTTTACTAAATGTTTATTATTGCTATTATTACGAAATAATCTAGGACTGGTTATTCATCACAATGTATTTGCACTAGCTTTACATTATAACGCGAAGGCAAAGGCGCTTTTGTTAGTTGTTACGCCGTTAGGATAGGAGTACATAATTTTATACTGAGCGTTGTACCTTGGAACTATGTTTGTTGCATAGGCATGTCTAAGTTATGAACACGTAATTAGATATAAATTATTATGTTCAAAACAGGTGACAAATTTGATTAGAAAAGAAAAGTCCCAGGCTTAGCTTTGAATAATACATGGGATTTAATAAAAGATGGATGAAGTATACTGTTGAACTGACTGAGAGAGATGATCACAATCTTGAAAGTGGAATATTGTCCATAAAATCAAACAAAAATTTTAAAAAATGATTAGAAAAGAGTGTCCAGAGTCCTCAGGGTACTAGTTTGCTTAAAAATTTAGTAATAGAAGACAAAATACTATGGATTAGGAAAGGTCTTATAGCAGAGCATAACTGGCTGGAGAATTCTGGGAGTTGAAGTCCACAAGTCTTAAAGCTGCCAAATTTGAAGACCTTTGTCTTATAGGATAGCAGTATGGTTAGAATAGTAAAGTAATAAAGATGGGGATGGACTGCTGAAAGAGGCCAGAAAACATATATAGAAGTTGAATTCACTTTGGAGTAAAATGCTATCACAGTACTGAATAATAAGTTTCACTAAACTACTGAAGCTGTATATTACCTATCATTTTCCCAAAATGCATTTTAAAACATACACAAATGTATCTTTTAATGTTTCTTCAAGTGAATGTTAGGTGTTGAATTAATGAAATCCTTTGGAGCAGTTCTAGACTGATACAGCAGATAGCACTAGAGCTTCATTCATTTCCTATTTTGTTTCCTATTAAGCCTGCAGTAGAATAGAAATGTGCCTCCTTCTTTTGTACAAAAGGTGTATTTTTTAAAAAAAATTACTTCAAAAGCCTAATTGAATGCATTTTTAATTAGCCCAGTTTTATAGCTCAATTTTATATTGATTAGGTATGCCTAAACCCAAATCCAAAATCCAAATGGGACTTTGTAAGTTCTTGATGATTCAAAATAAGGTATCAGTAAAGCTTTTGTTTCATTTTTATTGAAAAATAATCACAGTTTGTGAGACAAACCACAATTTCTTTGTAAAGTGTTGGCAAGTACAACTGCAAAAGATCTGAAATCTTAGAAACCTGGTAGGCAGGATACATAATATTGAACTTTGTTTAATATTAATAGGAAGACAAAAATAACCAGCTCTAGAGCTGGCAGAGCCCTTTTTTGTCTTCCATTACCTTTCATGGAAGGGAAATTTTAAAAAAACTATTAGGAAAAAATGTGTTGCTTCTCTTATTCTGATTAGCATAAGCCTATGAAGCTTGTCTGTCACAAATAATTCATTTCATCCCTCCCTGAAACCCAGGTCTTCATCAGGTTGAAGGAATAGTATAGAATGTTTGAACCTGACATGAGCAAGAAAAAAATGTTTTTTTAAAATTCTGTAAACTTGGTAGGTGTTTGGACATCCTTTGTTAAGAATTATTACTTTGATAGCTTTTGTATTGTGTCCATTTGTATATTATATAAATATGTGATCTGAGTAAAACTGAGCAGAATAGCAAACTAGGTGTGCTTGGAAATACACTTTTTTCCATCTATTTGCCAATCATTTAACACTTGCTACTAATCCATTTGAACTTCTTTTTTAATTGTTCAGTTCTGTCTAGTTTTTTCTTACTATGCTTAAAAACTCTAAGTTCTCTCTATTTCATAGAATTATATATTTTTTTAAATGTTAATTTTATTAAAGTTTACAATAAAAACTAACAGAGTAAAAAAAATAAAAATAGGTGCAGAATAGGTATGTATGTGTGTGTGTGTATATATATATATATATAAGAATATAGTAAAAAAAATAAAATAAATTAAAAAGTGACTTCACTCTTTTATCACAGCAAGAATAAACAATTTTAGTAACATCACCATGGGTGGGTTCTACTTACCTTTACCACCGGTTTGCAACGGGATTGCACATGAGCAAAGCTCATGCACGCACCTTGCTTCTGCGCATGCGCAGATCGCTGATGACAACATCCGGGGTGGTGGGCGGGGCCTCCCGTCGGTTTTACTACCAGTTCTTGCAAACCGGTCTGAACCAGGGGCAACCGACCACTGAACATCACCTTTTAAAATACAACAAATGATTTCTTCTTTCCATTTTTATAAAATATATATCCTATCTCTTATCTGTAAACACATTATTAAAACCTTGTCATTTCATTCGTGATATCAGCAGATGTCTATTAAAGGTTACTAGAAGAAGGATATCTATTTTAGCCTTGATCAAATACACTAAATTTATGTTCCTTCCTTTTACTTCTATCAATCTTGATCTTTACTCCCTTCAAACAGAGTCTCAGAACTTGATTTCTTTTCAATACTTGCCCTTCCCACAAAATTCTTCAGAGCTTTAACGTGTCTCTTTTGTAAATCTAGTATAGGAAAATCCATGTCACAGTTTGTTATTTGTGTAATCCTTTTAATTATTAAAACATCAGCATCTTTTGTATATCCAGTGTGACATTTTGTTCATGTTATTCCTGTAGCCTATCATTTTTAAATCCACTTTTAAATCAGTCTCAGTCATGTCAGGTAAAACCTCTTCCATTACATTTTTTAAACATAGTGTATCTGTAGAGACAGACACTCTTAAAGTTAACTTCTAGGTTCATTGTTCAAAAATATTTTAGTATGTCCAATGTTAAAATATTTTGCTTCATTCTGTATTTGTAAGTCAAGTGTGAGTGTTCTTCTATATTAGTAATGTTTGATCTATTTTCCTTTAATGCCCAAGTTTTAGTCTTTTTCATTTTTTAAAGAATATAAAATTATATTTTCCTATGAGAATGGGTCTTTATAATTAACTCCAAAATGTTATTTCAAATTTATCTGGACCCATAGCCATTTGAAACTGTTTAAAATCAAAAATTTAATCACTCTTTCACAATTTATTCCTTAATTTTTGTCCTTAACTTATTTCGGTAAGGATTGAAGGAAACTCATTCAGTTCTGTAAAACATATTGATCCAAAGGTTCCTAACAGCTGAAAAACTGTTAACAAGAAATTTCCAAAAGTGATTAAAAAGAAAGTACATGAACTCAGTGTCATTTCAAAGGTGCTGACTGTGGTTTGATCAAGATGGTTATTCCCTCATCTCTCAGAGCTCTAAACTCACCAATGACCTGCAGAGGGCAGCTCTCCGGAGCACTTGTGGGCACTCTCAAATCCTCGTCTTTTCTGGAGAGGAATTACAAAAGTCTGCATTTTTGTAGCTCTTCATTCCATCCTGCTTTTCACACATTCATCTTCAATTTGCCATTTCTTCCCCAGAAGACTAATTCATGGAATTATTTCCATCAGTGTGTTGACCTTCTAAACAAGAATTTTTGGGGTGAGGTTTGATTAAGTGGTAAACCGATAACAGTACTTAATTATGGGGTTATCCATGTCCATTACATGTAAATTTTTAGTATCAATTTCTGTTTAAAATAGTTGCTATCTATCATATCTGGATTCATATAGCAGTTTGTTCAGTTGCTAGAATTGCAATTACTAAAATGTAGTGTTCTGGCTCACCTTTCACTCTTCAGTTTTGGAATAAAAAATGCAGTTTGTCTTATAAAATACAAATTAATAAAGCTTCCAAAGAAATATTTTTGTCATCACTTTTGTTTTCTTATACATTTTGTGTCTTTTATCAAAAGTTGTTATATTGCTATGTACTTTTAGGTTATGTGAAATGCAGAATTGCTAGTTTCTGAGTTTTGATGCACTGACTTTGATATTTTTTTTATTCCAAAATTTTATTGATTTTTATGAAAGTACATAGTATTACGATTCTACTAACATCGGATAGGCAGTGTTTATACATAAATACAGAATATATACATGGTGTCTCTTAATTTACTTATTCCTTTTATTAGTCATACTATCCTTTACTCCCTTTATTTTATCCTCCATCCATTTATACCACTCTTCCCAAACAGTATAGTAGTCAGAGTTTTCATCCTCATTTATTTCATAGGTTAGTTTACTGAGCTCCACGCATTCAAATATTTTCCTAATTATATGCTCTTGTAGTGGCAATCCCTTTTCTTTCCAGTATTGTGCATAAATCAGTCTGGCAGCTGTGGTAATATGTATTATTAGATACTTTTCTTTTTTTTCTGTGGGCCCTTTTTAGTATTCCCAGGAGAAATATTTCCAGTGCCAATTCAATATCTTCTCCAATTATTTCTTGTATCCATTTCCAAATCATACTCCAATATCTTTTCGCTTCAGGGCATGTCCACCACATGTGAAAGAAGGTACCCTGGCGGTGGCCACATTCCAACAATTTGGGTTTATATTTGAATAGATTTTTGCTAACCTTGCAGGAGCTAGGTGCCACCTATATAGCATTTATATTGATTTTCTTTGTATGTCACTGCTCTGGTCAATTTATAATTCTTATTCCAAATATCTTCCCAATTGTTCAAATTTATACTGTGCCCAATGTTCTTCTCCCATGCGGTCATTTGATTTTTAATTGTCTCTTCTGCCCTATCATAATCCAATAAATAATTGTATAATTTGGTCAACATTTTTTTTTCCATTCCCATCAAAACCTTATCGAATCCGTTGGATCCTATTTCTATGCCAAATTACTCCTCATCTTTTTGATATCTAGACTTTATTTGTAGGTATGGCCGCCAATCAATATTAATACCTTGTTCTCTCAAGGAGTTGTTGGATATGAGATTTCCTCCGCCATCTAAAATGTCCTTATATCTACACATTTTCTCCATTCCCAGCATGTTGGGATATATCAAAGCCTCCATTGTAGGGAGCCATTTTGGGACTTTCGTATATTTTCACTGCCTTATCTCAGTCCATGTTTGTATTAGTGTATCTCTGATTTTATGCCTATGGAAGTATGTTTTTTTTTCTTCTCTTTGTCCCATAAATACGCATACCACCCTCTCTGCCTTCCAGGGTTAGGATTCTTTTGTTTTCTAAAGTGGCCCATTCCCTTATCCACACTAAGTTGGCTGCTTTATAATAAATTTCCCAATCAGGAAATCCAAAACCTCCCTTGTTCCTTTTTTCCTGTAGGATTCTGAGTGAGATCCTAGGCTCCCCCCCACCCCACAACAAATTTCCTGGTAATTTTGTTCAGTTCCAAAAAAAAAAAATGTTATCCAAATTTACTGGTATTGTTTGGAATAAATATAGTAGTTTAGGCAGGATACTCATCTTAATCGAAGCTATCTTGCCTAGGAATGACAGTTGTAATTTCTCCCATCTATCCAGGTCTTGTTTTATTTTCTTAATTAAGAGCGCATAGTTATCTTCCTTTAAGGATGAACACCTTAGTATTATCCAGATTCCTAGGTACTTTATTTTTTTAACAATTTGCAATCCCAGCCTTTTCTCTATCTCTTTGTTTTGCACTTCAGTTACATTCTTGGTTAATATTTTAGTTTTAGTTTTGTTCAATTTAAATCCTGATACTTCTCCATATCTGCCCAATTCCTCTAAAATTTTTTGTCCTGATTCTAATGGATCCTCCAAAATCTTGGAGGATTTTGACTTTGATATTATTGCATCACTTACAACCACCAACCTAAAAAAAAGTTTGATACATGTGAACTTACTTTCTAAATTACTCAGTAATTTATTGGTTTAGAGCTCAAAATTCAGAAACGGTATGGGTTTTTAACACAAAGGAACAGCTGTGAACCTAGGGAAGATATACTTTTACATCCCCTTATCCAAAAGAAAGCCCATTGAATTCATTACCTAGTAGATTTATCTATAAGATTTACTTAGAAGTTTTTTAGGCACTGTACAAAGGTGCATAAAGTCCAATAGCTTTGAAGTTGAGACAAATGCTCCTTTAATGGAAGATAGCTCTTGAAGATGACAAAATAATAGTTGTCCCAGCCAAACCAGTGGTTGCAGCCAGTTTTAACTAGCGTAACACTAAATGTAAATATTGGTTAGAGAATATTAATAATATATCACGTTATTTTTGAAGTTACATTGTTTGCTCTAGTTAGAATAGTTAGAATCTTCGTTTTCAAGATAAAGGAGGGTTGTTTTGCTTTTAAACTACAAGAGGTTTTCCCCCAAGGTGTACATATTAAGATCTTGGTTATGTGATACTTGGCAATAAACAGTTAAAGGTTATTTAATACATTTAGCTCTATTTTCCTCTAAACATTTTTCTATTTACCGAGATGAAAGAAGCCTCTTTTGTATGCCTTTACTCCCCATTCTCCCCAAAGAAACCAACTTTGTCTATGTCATGGAAAAGGCCTACCAATGTACTTTATTGGTTTTCTACCATTTCCAGAAACCCTGGAAGGAAATAATTTTTTAAAAAATAAGGAATAGTCTTCATTGAAATAAGTAATTGTACACAGGTGGGATAGTTGGTAGAAATGGATGGTTAAATAATTTAGAGTTTGGCCCAAGCAGCCAGAAGAAGGGTGGATGATGGGGACCTTCATACTGTATAGGTATGAAGGTTCAATAGTTGATTCCTCTTGCTCTCAAGAGAATAAGATGTAAATAAGAGCCAAGGTGGCGCAGTGGTTAGAGAGCAGTACTGCAGGCAGTTCAAATCTCACCGGCTCATTGTTGACTCAGCTTTCCATCCTTCTGAGGTGGGTAAAATGAAGACCCAGATTGCTAAACCTGGTAATATATTTGGTCAGTTTATTTTGATTTATTCCTATGCCAACAGAAGCTGACCTAAAATATATTACTTTACTTATTGAGTAGCTTTTTGAAATGGAAAGAGATTCACTTTTTCTCCATTAAGACTTCTTGACCGAGTCCCTTTCTATGCAGGAAACCGTGAACAAACTGCTCCAGCTCCACTTCAAAGATGACAAAACACGAGGTAATTACTTCCCCTTCTGCCTTCGTAAAGAGTCCAACTGCTACTGGACAACTTCCCAAATGTTTCTGTGGAGAGACCATGCCCTGGAACATGAGAAATAACTGAAAAATAGTCGTGGCATATGGGTTGCAGGGTTGTATGTGCATGAATGAGTGTGGGGAATTGTGATGCTTAGACATGGTCTCATAGTAATGTTCCTTCTCTTTCAGCCAGTGGTGATGCTGTGTTGCTGATGTCTGAAATGCTTAAAATATTTGTTCGAGGTGAGTAATTAAACTGGACTGAGTCATAGAGGAGTGGGACAGGACCTGTGGAATCTTAACATTTTCTTGTACAATTAAGTTCCAGCCTTCTTATTCACTGCTTGATGTTTTTAGCAGAATCAAGTATATCACTCATAAATCTCATTTTATTCCGAACTGATTTTTGATCTTAATTATTAACTGCTTAAATAAGTATGTATGCTGATAAAAACCAGAAATTTCCTAGAAACTTTAATCTGTGAGTTACTACTTAGGATCCCTCTACCTTATGAATTATCTAGTCATGTGTCAAGTATACACATAAAGAGAGCACATGCTTGCTTTCTAATAATTGTTTTTATAATAATGGTGACAAGAAAAAGGATCACAAATATACCCTTTTCCAGTAAGAAAAACCTTTTCTATTGACAATTTTTGCCATCTCTCCCAATGTCCCATCTACTTATTCTTGCTTGCCATGTTTTGTGTCTTTTGCAGAAGCAGCAGCACGAGCAGCACGGCAAGCTCAGACAGAGGATGTAACTAGGGTGGAAGTGGAACACGTGGAAAAAATCTTGCCACAGCTGGTGTGTACCACAGTTCAGATTCCATAATTCATAGGATAAGGATATGGGAAAAGGCATCTTAATTTTCTTTTACAGGGAGATGTGTAACTGGCAACATCCTCACTGGGCAAATGGAACTGAGATTTGTTAATTAATTTGGGGCAATTATGTTATTTATGTTGAAATTGTTCAATTTTCCACAGCTTCTGGATTTCTAGAAACCCAATGAGTGAAAAACCTACATTCCTGTTACTAAGAAGATCTTGCTGAACTCAGAAGCAAAATGAACCACAGAGTTGTAATAAGGAATTTCCTACAAAATGTGCTGACTTCCTGGAATGACAATTTACCTTTCTCCTCAGCTCTGTTTGCCATCTCTTTTGGGGTGCTTAGTGGCTGTCAGTGTTGCCTAAAATAACTGTGGGTTTGTTGGGAGTTTCTTGTAACACAATTCCTGGAGCAGATGGTGGCTATCTGAAGCTGTGTCCTGCCCTTTTGATTCCCATTCATAGTCAGGTAACGGCTTTACTTTTCTAATGAGAAAAACAGGTGCCGCCTTCTAGAGGTGTGTGGAAAGGGTGAGTTTGCTTGGGAGGCTTGACCACATCAAAGGCTCTTGTCACCTCCATGCCTGAGCACTGTCTTAAGTTCTTAAACAGGAGCCTAGCCCCAAATCTGTGCCAACGGCAGGTACCTGATCTTTATTTTATGAATAAACAGTGCCTGTCCTTCAACCCTTTCCCACATTCCACAGGGCCATGACATCAAAGTGTGCATGGAACCTTTTAACCATTTGATATTCCTCTAAGAAGCTGCTTCCCTCTGCTATAAATTTGTTCTTACAAAGAAACGTCAATAAATCAAAAATAACCTCCCTCCCTTGTGTGGGCTCCTTGCTGCAATTAATCATAGAAAGTCAAGTATCTTCAAAGAGTTGTTTGGCCTCCCCACCCCGCCTCTTCTTTGTAGGACGAAAGAAAAACTTTCAGAAAGGGGCAGAATAACAAACAGCATGTGTGAGGATCCCACATCATGCAAGACTCAGCCTCTCTGTCAGCAGGGGAGTGGGGGGGAGCTGTGAAATAGTAAACCTTACACATGGAGGCAGGGCGTAGCCTAATGAATCTGGTTTTGTTGTGAAAGAAGGATCAGGCCTAAAAGAAGTGTAATTGTATCTTAAGGAACTCAGAAGTAAGCACCACTAAATTCAGTGGGACTTAGGGAACATAACCAGGAAGGACTGTGCTCTTCTGGATGTTGGATTACAGCTATCATTACCTCTGATCATCAACCATGCTGAAGCTGTAATCCAGCAACGACTAGGAGTAGCAAACTCACCATTTCAGATTTTTATACTGTGTGTGTGTATAATTAATGATACAAGTTTGAAATAGTCTGTTGCTATGTCAGCTTTAAAGTAAGAATGGTAATAATCGAAGTGGTCAACCGGAGTTCTCCATAGTGTTTCTTTCTACATATTAACTTTGTACAAGAAATTACTGTTGCTTTGCATTGTTTCTGCTATACCTAATACTAGTTACTCCTAAGACAAAGGAGATGCTGATGTATCCAAAATTATTTTGAGAAGCAGGTGCTTCCAACACAAGTGTAATGTGATATAACTATTAACCATATTATCTGCTAAGAGGTAGGTGATCAACCAGCCTAAATTTAGCCAGTGACTTTTGAGTAAATGAGGACGTGAATTTTGATTTCTCCAACTCGAGCCAGATCCTGTACTAGAAGGGTTCTTCACATTGGCTTCATATTTACACATATAATCAAGTTTGGAAGTGTAATTGCAATCAAAGGTAATCAAGGATTTGAAACATTGACAAGAGGCTCTAGTTACTTGTTAACCTATAAACTTGCTTTGATTGAAAAAGTTATTTGTCTAACAACCTCAACATGATTATTACATATATTATTGCATGCATTGAAACAAATTGCTCAAAGTGCTTGCTCCATTTTCTTTTGGTTTGATTCCCTGGAGACCAAATGGCCAACACAGTTTCTTCATATGACACCTTTAACTTGAATCCTGTCTAGGACACTGCCAAAGGCAGGAAGCTCTGTACTCAAGGCGAAGGTGTTCAAGAAACATACATGTATACAATGAATTCTTTACAATCAATTCTACAGGATATCATTCTCTAGCATACAGCTACCGGTAGAATTAATTGTTTCGGTTTTTCCAAGAACTCCAGTTCTAGTCCAAGCAGGACTAGAACAGGTTAAATGTGACCTAAATGTGATCTTTAGAGTTATTCGGGAACATGCTGTAAGGAATTGGTACTTTTGTTTCAATTGGATCAAGATCTCTCACTAAATTGTGCTACACATAAAAAAAATGTGCTTGTGTTGTGACACCACTGAATCTGTAGGGGTAAGGCTGGAGAACTCAAATCAGCTCTCCCTGAAAACATCCAGTCCTACAATCTTCAGCTCTGCCTCCTGCCTTGATGTAGTGAATGCTTTTGCTGTTGCCTCCTTGCTTTCAGGGGGGTGTCTATACTTGCTCTTTTCTCCACAACTAATAAGCATGCACATTTTATTGAGGAATAAAATGTGCATGCTTATTAAATTAAAAAAGAGAGAGAGAAAAAAAGCAGATAGAAACTATTTAGCTGCCTCCTGAGTGAGAAACAGGAATGCCACTAGAATTGGTCCCATCTATTCATGGAGAAATTAAGTATGGGTAGTCCTCAACTTATGACCACAAGAGTCCAAAATTTCTATTGCTAAGTGAAACATTTGTTAAGTGAGTTATGACCTTTCTTGCCATAGTTAAATGAATCACTGCAGTTGTTAAATTAGTAACATGGTTGTTAAGTGAAGTAGACTTCCCCATTTTCTTTGTCACATCACAAAAGTGGATTGCATGACCTCGGAACACTGCAACTATCATAAATATGAACCAGTCCCCAAGCTTCCAAATTTTGATCACATGACAATGGGGATGCTGCAATGGTCATAAATTTGAAAAACAATCATAACAGTCTAAAACAGTCACTTTCTTCAGTGCCATTGTAACTCTGAATAGTCACTAAACTTGTAAGTGAAGGACTACCTGTATTTACATGCAAAACCATAGTGGTGTAGCAAATTAAAACATAAGGGCTGTTACAATCAGGCAGTGCCTCAAACATATATAGGACAAAAGATTTAGCAGATATCAATACAACTCTAATGAAGGATAATTTGCATAAAATGCACAAGGGTTGAATTTTTAAGTCTGATTATTTGATTGTCTCTGTACAAACACAAATAGAAAAAGAAGCTAAATTAGTACATTCTTACCTAACATTTCTTTTCCTCTAGAGAAGATCCTTGGAATTGTGCCAATATGTTACCAGGAAAATCCTTTCTGCAAATTCTGATTTTCTTCAGAAGCTACAGAATGTATTTTTCTTTTTCTTTCCACTCTTTTGGTTCACAGATTGTCTGTTGTGTGAGAACTGCCTGCAATTTCCAAAATTACACAAACTTTTTCACTTGGAAAGGGGGGGGGGGTTTGTGGGTAACTTCTCCTTTTACATGCTAAAGAAGCATTTCCTCAAGAAGATCCTGCTTGAGACAGAGGGATGTACATTCTCTGCCTGAGAAGCATTTGTCAATCATGAATGCTGAGTGGCATCAACAATTTTATCACCATTAAGGCAAATTAAGACAATTTAGTGTTTTAGATTTTATTCCAAGAAACTGCAAATGTAGTTATCTGCAATTTTTTTTAAAGCAGACGTACCTTTTCTTGGGATCCTGTAGCTGCCACATGATAAACCATACAGCTGTTTTAAAGAATAGCAAAAAGCTGTTATATTTCTGCCTACATCGAATTCAAAGCATTCGGGGAGGAATAAATCCAAAACACTACAATATCCTAATGATTATTTCTGCAACATTGTGATTAGGAATTGCAAATGAGAGCTGGAAGACTAAGTTAAGATTACTTTCAATCACAAAATGTCACTGACTGATCTTGGCTAAGAGATAGCGATGAGGTAAATCGATAGTCCAATTTATCTCATAAACTGTTGTGAAAATAAAGCAGGAAGGGAGACTGAATATTATGTTGAGAACCTGGAAAAAATTATATAAATTACAAATAGCAATTTAAAGTTTGGCATGAGAGTGCATAATTATTTTTGATAAAATATTAACAGGCTGAGCAAGTTATGCTTTTATTTGGGATACAGAATAGGTGTGTGAGAGGATTGTCACACTTTCAAAGAACCTGGTACCTATAAATTGTGTAAACAAAACACAGGTGCAGGCCAGCTTGCCTTCTCAGAATAGAGGTGCTCCCTCTCTTGAAGGTGCAAGATAAAACAAGCAAGAAGTCAAGTTATTTGAACTGCCTACATAGAGAAGCAAAAGTACTTTCTGTAATTATTGTGCTATTACTTTTAACCATTTTTCCAATAAATCTTCTTAATCAGAGTTTGTTCTTCTCATCTTAATCACTACTAGTTTTATGTAATGGTGGAGAGATGCTAGCCTAGAAACCAGGAGTTCTAGTCCTGCCTTAGGCATGAAAGCTGACTGGGTGACTTCAGGTCAGTCATTCTCTCTCAGACCAACTTATCTGACAGAGCTCTTGTGGGGAAAATAGGACAATATATGTATGTTCACTGCCTTGAGTTACTTATAAAGTAATAAAAGTGGGAAAAAATCTAATAAATACAAAGTTTTGACAATTATGCCTTTTTTTCAACTACCATTCAATTGAATTTATGCATTTGTGACAAGATCCATGTGTGTGTCTCTAACTGAGAACAATCTAAAGCTAAGCTAATTTTCGGAAGCATAGTTTTCTTTCAAAACCAACATTTAGAAACAAGCACCTCTGTGCAAATTGATTATTCTGTGTTAGTAAGTATCAGATTTAATAAATTCTTTTGGAGGAACTGGTATTCAGCATTACATATGGAAACTTGTAGAAGAATTGATGGCCAGGAGAAATTGCATCTATAATTTTAAAAAAGTTTTTTAAAAAACTCTTGCCTCTTATTGAAAAAGAGTGGGACAAAAAAGCAGGAAACTCTTGAACTAGGGCTCTTAATTTGCTGATTTTGCCTTGCAAATCTAGAATCTGGCATAAAGCAGAATGCATGTCAGTTGAAGCATCAAAACAAAATACTCTATTTTTAAAGAAGCCAAACTGTTCAACCAAACATTTGTTAATATGTACAATTCTCTGAATAGAAGGGATGTGAAGATGATGTAGCACAGGATATCAACTATCCAACTATACAATAGTATAGCATATAAAAGGATATTATATGAAAGACCAAAACCAGCTCTGATGTCAAGAGTAACTTGTTCAAAGGAAACAAAACTTCCAACACAGGATGCAGAAATAAGATACCCACTAAGCTCTTATGCAGAAATGGACTAACTGAAAAGTATACAGACCCACATTCTTTCAGTAAGAATAGGGTGATTGATACAGGCTGCTTTGTATAGTAACCTGAATTTGCTTTGTAATTATTTTTAGAGCAGCCACTCTTAAGTATTATAGATGATAGTAGAGTGTGTGGGCAGAACTGTTCTATGGATTCAATTTTCATCTCATTTTAACTGACGTTAAATATCACATTGTTTGCTGTTTTAGTTACCTTCTGTTCTTTTCACTCAGAAATGTCTTCCTACCTTTCTCTTCCCTCATTCCCTCCCAAGTTTCTTCAAAGCAGCTGGAAGCATTTGGAAGTAATTAGACCTGAAGGGAAATGTTGGCCAATCTAGGAGACAATGACAAGTGCCAGGAATCCTTAGTGCCCCTTCCAGCCACTTTGAAGTTCATTCAGATGGTACAATGCTGTTTTCTTTGTTAAAAAAGCTTAGAGGGAACTGGGCCATATCAACCCCACTGAATGGAAAGCTGGTTACTCTGACTGGTATCTTAACAGTGGATAGAAGTGGAATGTATGGTTCAAATGGAGATTGCACAGCCATTTTAAGGATATGTCCTTACAGAAAAGTCACACGTCTCATTCGCCTAATGTGAACCCCGTTTGATCATCTTTCAAACAAAAAGGCAGGCATAATTTAAAAAAACCCTCTGTGTGATGTGGATCATTTATTTCTAAGAAGAAGAATGTGCTGCTTCCTTCAGTGACATGCCAACACAGGAGAAGGATTAGGATCTTTTGAGCATTACAGCACAGATGTTAAGGTATTAGTCTAGCTTTGTAGCTATTTACAGGGGTGCATCTCTTCTATCTGCCCATTCCTGTTGTGAATAAATATAGCTCTTGAATGTAAGTACTGTTGTCATGTGAAAATATGTATGTGCAGTAATTTGTAAGCAGAGCTATACAAAATGTTCTACATTCCAAATGAATGCTTTGAAATTCTGAGCTCGGGGTGGGGGTGGAGAACCCCCAGTGGTCTGAAGTTTTGTTCTCTACTGAGGACAAAACAGGGCACTTTGTTTCAGCATTTTAGCATGTACTGCCATCTCATAATTGAAGGAACTGTTTTTTTAAATAAGCCAGCCAGAGGCTTAAAGTGCATTAGTCAATAAAAAAGGAGAAACTTGCCACCATTGGTTGAAGGTAACTAAAGGCAGGAGAAGGTATAATAATAAGAGTCAGCTAAATTTATGTTCAGTGATTGAAATTTAATTTGTATTTCTTTTTTTTAAAAAAAGGCTTGCTTGCCTGTTCACTGCGGTTTGAATTCTTCTTAGGAAGTTAGAATCCTATGTTGGAATATAGTGATAATATTGATATGCTGTGTGATCTTTTCAGGTAGGCTATTAAATGCAAACACTGCATTACATAGAAGATAACCTACAGGATATTAATATCAATAGCAACAGCAACAGCACGTAAACTTATATATTGCCCCATAGTGTTTTACAGAACTCTCTGGTTAGTTTATATTGTCAGCATATTGCCCCCAACAATCTGGATCCTCATTTTACCAACCTCAGAAGGATGGAGAGCTGAGTCAACTCTGAGCGAGTCAGGATCAAACTCCAGACTGTGGCAGAGTTTGTCTGCAATACTGCATTCTTAACCACTGCACCACCACAGCTCTTAATCAAATGTTGTATTGAAGTGAATCTGTCCTTAGTTGGGGTTACTTATGTAGCAATAGTAGTGGCCAAAATTGTGGAAACCTTTTGGGAAAAATGTATTTTTAAAAACTAGTTAATAACACCATTTTTATTTATTTATTTTGGTAGTAGTACCAGTGGTGAAATCCAATTTTTTTACTACCATTTCTGTGGGTGTGGCTTGGTGGGCATGGCAGAAGGATACTGCAAAATCCCCATTCCTTCCCCACTCCTGGGGGAAGGATATTGCAAAATCTGCATTCCTACCCCACTTTGGGGCCAGCCAGAGGTGGTATTTGCTGGTTCTCAGAACTGCTCAAAATTTCCGCAACCGGTTCTCCAGAACCTGCTGGATTTCACCCGAGTAGTACCATAAAATTATATATCAATGGAAAGATAATTTAATCAAGAATGTAATGCAATAACTTTTATGAAGGATTTGCTATTAGAATAGCAGTTACAGTATAAAGAAGAAACAAGTAGAAAAACGAAATGTACAAAAATTATCACGTCTATTTATTTATTTTTCATATTTCTATGCCGCCCAACTCTCCAAGGACTCTGGGCGGCTTACAACAAAGACAGTATGAACAATGTACAATAAGAGACGTTAAAAACCAATACACACTGCTCATCGGCGGATCTCACAAGATCGCAATGGTGAGATCAACGGCCCCAAGCCTGCCAGAAAAGCCAGGTTTTCACCATTTTCTGGAAGGCCAGTAGGGTGGGAGCGGTCCTGGCCTCAGGAGATAGATTCCAGAGAGCCGGGGCACCTTCAGAGAAGGCCCCTCCCCCGCAGACCCACCAGACGACGTTTAGCTGACAGGACCTATAGGAGGCCAACTCTGTGGGATCTTACCGGTTGTTGCGAGATATGCGGTAGAAGACGGTCTCGAAGATAGCCTAGCCCTAAGCCATATAGGGCTTTAAAGATAATAACCAACACCTTGAATTGTGACCAGAGATCAAGAGGAAGCCAGTGCAGCTCATGGAGGATTGGTGTAATGTGGGAGTACCTAGGTGCACCCACGACCGCTCGAGCAGCTGCCTTCTGGACCAGCTGTAGTCTCTGAACACTTTTCAGGGGTAGCCCCATGTAGAGCGCGTTGCAATAACCCAACCGTGAGGTGACAAGGGCATGAGTGACTGTGAGAAGAGCCTCCCAATCCAGATAGGGTCGCAACTGGCGTACAAGGGGAACCTGTATAAAGGTCCCCTTAGCCACAGCTACCAGGTGTTGCTCTAATCTCAGCTGTGGGTCAAGGAGGACACCCAAATTGCGAACCCGTTCTGAGGGGGGCAACTTCTCCGCCCCCAGGGCTAAGGATGGACAATCAACATGGTCCTTGGGAGGCAATACTCACAACCGCTTGGTCTTGTCTGGGTTAAGACTGAGCCTGTTTACACCCATCCAGACTCTCACAGCCTCCAGGCACTGGCACATCACATCCACTGCTTCACTGAAGTGATGCGGGGTGGAGATATACCGCTGGGTATCATCGGCATACTGCTGATATCCCACCCAGTATCGTCGGATGATCTCTCCCAGCGGTTTCATGTAGATGTTAAATAGAAGGGGAGAGAGGACCGAGCCCCGAGGCACCCTACAAACAAGGGGCCTAGGGGTCGACTTCTGTCCTATTAACACTGATTGTGACCGAACGGAGAGATAAGAGGAGAACCACCGTAACACAGTGCCTCCCACTCCCAACTCCCTTAGTTGGCCTAGTAGGACACCATGGTCGATGGTGTCGAAAGCTGCTGAGAGGTCAAGTAGCACCACGATAGAGGAATGACCCCCATCACGGGCTCGCCAGAGATCGTCCATCAGTGTGACCAAAACAGTTTCCGTGCTGTAGCCAGGTCTGAAGCCAGATTGAAAAGGGTCCTGATAATCCGTTTCATCCAATGTCCATAGGAGCTGATGTGTCACCTCTTTCTCTACAACCTTCCCCACAAAGGGTAAGTTGGAGACTGGACAAAAGTTCTTTAATTCTGCTGGGTCCAAGGAAGGCTTCTTGAGGAGGGTAACCTTTAGCATGAATTACGGCCTTGCAACGTCTTCCCATGGAAGTCTTTTAGTTTTGCAGCTGTTATAATGTGAAACCAAGATTGAATGATTGCTTCTATTGACTGGATTTTATTGCTGGGTCACTTCTGACTAACAAATTTCTTTAGCCGGCTCCATAGATTTTCAGTTGGGTTAAGGTCTGGGCTATTCCCAGGCCATTCCTGCAGTGGAATACGATTATCTTGAAACTCAAAAAAAAAAAAAAAGTGGTATTATTAGCCATCAAACCTGAAAAATACACTTTGCCCAAAAGGTTTCCACAATTTTGGCCATTACTGTAAATATAGCATTAGCTATAAAGAACTCACAAACTATTATACTGTAGTAGCATGGCTTCCCCATTTTACCTGCTTTTATAACTTTATGCATAAAATACTTTTTATAAAATACCTACTATTTGTTTTGGCAGAACACTCAATATTTTAAATGTTCTCCTAGGAATATGGGGCATTAAAATTTGACATGAGCCATTTTGTTCAAGGGAAGTGTTTTATGGAGTTCTTGGTGCTCAATGAGCTTGATTGATTCCTTGCAGACATTTTTGTTATTCGACTACAAAACAAAACATTTTCAGTACTAGAAGGGAGTTTGGTGCCCATTAGTATTTATATACACGATTTTCCCTGTCAGAGTCGGTTGGAACAATGTTTTTTTCTTGATAGTTTCCTGATTAACTTGAAACTATGTTCTGAAATGAAGTTTTCATCCTGTCTTTTGACAGCTAGTTGGTATTCATGGATGTTTCTGCTAATTTTATGTTTGTCTGCCCTATATAGTGTCTATTCCAGTCTTTACACTATATGTTGTAGATGACTCCCTGTTTTTCTTCTTGGGTTACTGGACCTTTTGGTTTATTTTGGACGGATTTAATTGGTTTGTGAGTTATGGTGATGCCACGTTGTAATCTTTAGTTGTTTCTGGTATGTTTTTGATGTACAGCAGGACTACCATTTTCATAGCTTGTGTTGATTACGATGAGGGGTTGAGTGGTCATGCACTTTCTGATAAAACTACATGATTTTCCATTTTGTCAGAAGATATTGTCTAGGCCACGGGTGTCAAACTCGCAGCATCACGTTGCCATTATGTGACTTTTGCAGTGTCCCCTTCACAGAGCTGGGATGGGTATGGCCTACACTTGACGCATCTGGCCCACGGGCCACCAGTTTGACATTCCTGGTCTAGGCAGCCTATTTTCTTTTTTCTAGTGTTCCGGGTTGTTGCAGTACATTTGTGCTTGCCTGAATTATGTTCTTACACAGTTCTTCTTGTGGAAGCTTGGGTTGTTACTTTGGTAGTGGAGCACTTGGTTAGTGTGGGTGGTTTTTTGATAGACTTATGTTTCTAATTTGCTGCCATTTCTCTTGATGAGAATATCCAGGAGGGACAGTTTGTTGTTTTCTTCTTCCTTTGTGCATTTTATTCCTTTGAAGATGTAGTCTATTGTTTCATGTGTTTTCTCGAGTTGTTTTCTTTTTTAATAGGGCAAAAGGGTCTTCCACAACCAGATTCTTATTTTTGGTGGTATGCATGGGAGTGCTATGGTTTCTACGTACTGTATTACAGTCTGCACTGTGGTTTCTGAGACTGGTGATCCAATGGGTGTTTCTCTGATTTATTGGTATATGTATCCATCAAACTGAAAGTGAGTCAGAGTTTGATGAGACAGAGATTGATGAGGTCCACAATTATGAGTATTTTGAAGTTATTGTATTTGGTTATATAGGCTATCTTGTGTGGAACTGCTGCTATGGATTCTTTCACTAGATCTGGGCCTATGGATGTAAACATTGAATTATCTTTTCTTCTATTATTAGGCATTTGATTTTTCTGAGAGCACTTAATGGAATATTTGGACTCCTCTGTGAAATGTCCAAGGTTTCTTGTAAGTCCTTTAGCTATGTTCTATGTTAGGTTCCCTTCTAACAATGCAGTCAAACAAAGAGGTATGTTGGGTTTGTATATTCTTAGGTGTTGATAGAAGTGTGGGAGGGTGGGTCCACATCTTTTCATCTCCGACTGTTCCTTTTTTGTTATTTGACCTTTCCTAATTATTTTGTTAAGAATTCTCTTGATCTGGTTGTCTAGTTTCTGCATTGGGTTGGTGTTTACTGGGATGTAGGCTTCTTTGTCTTCTAGTAATTCTTTGGCTTTTTTGTATGTATTGTGATCTGTCCATGATAACTATGGTTTGGCCTTTGTCTGCTGGGAGAAGGATGATAGTTTGGTCCTTCTTTAGATTTTTGAGGCCTGCTCTGTCTTTGGCTTTGAGATGGTTGTGATTCTGTGTTCTTGTGGTCTGTGGTCTTACTGTCTCCCTTATGTTTTCTTGACTCTCTATGGCATACCCTGTGGTTTTAATGCTATTTCTAAGGCTGCAAAGAATTCTAACTGAATAGCATTATCTATGTTATAATTGAGAACTTTCTGTAGGAGATTTTGTTCTGCATTATATGTACAACACTTCCCCCCGCCTCTCCCCAAGGAACTATTCAGGGCTTCTTAACTTTTATAGGAGTTACGTTTTGAATTCAGCCAAGGGTTAGAGAAGAAGAATATTCACCTGATTCAGTACGACTGTATACAGTAGAGATCTATCTATCTATCTATCTATCTTTCTATCTATCTATTTATCTATCTTCTATCTATCTCTCTACTGTAAATGTGTCTTGTAGTTTAAAGCAAATTGCCTGTATTTGACTAATCAGTCTTATGTTATTTCCTACCTGGGTGCTCCTAGTCCGCAAATTTATCTTGCTTTTCATTAACAGAAAGAATGATTCAGGAGATCAAATGTATACAGAGGTTAGACCTGAAATCCCTAAACCATTATTAGATCAACCGAACTAAGATATTACCAAATTGAAGAGCAATATCTCCTTCTCTATTAATTTTAACCTTGCACAAAATACAGAAAGGAACAATAAATTGAGGATCTAATAAGGAAAGGAAAAAACCCTCTAAGCATGTCTACAGCAAATATAGCTTTATATTGTTGTAATAATATCTACATTTTTACATTTTAAGCAAGGAATATAGTAAAGCCTTAGTATAATAGACTGTGCTTAGCATGACAGATTTTGTCTGTCTACTTTATGCTGCATATGAATAAAATCTTATTTCCACTTTATTCACCTAATCATAATAGTTAAGGCATCAGGCTAGAAGCTAGAATAATGTGAATTCTAGTCTTGCATGAGAAAAAAAAAGCCAGCTGGGTGAGCTTGGGCCAGTCACTCTCTCTTAGCCCAACTCATCTCACAGGGTTGTTGTGGGGAATTAAGGAGGAGAAAGTAGTATTGTTGCCTTGAGTTATTTATAAAAATAATAAAGGCAGGATATAAACAAATAAAATCTGAAATTCATTTGGGTTTAATCAACTTTCTACTTTAACAGATATCCCTTTCCCCTCATTTAAACTGAGGGCTTTACTTTAATTAGCTGTCTATCCTAGGTACTAAAATTATCAAATAGAATCATATGTATCCTTTGTTTACTTGAATCAATCCTCTGATTTTTTTCTAAAATATTTAGGAAGCAGATTGTGCTCATTAAGCAGAGAATCTTATATGGTCAAAGCTTCTCTGGTCCATTCATTTTAAGTACCATTTCTACATCCTAGCAGTCCCCAATAGATCTGTTCATCAATTTCCTTAAAGAATGTTCCTTCACAGAAAGATATTCAAATCCAGCTTGACTCCTGGAATGTACCTAGGAGAAACTGTGGGAGCCAGACAGAGGAAGAAATCACTGGCCATGAGAAGAGGCAGCGTACCAAGGTGGCAGTGCCTATGAGAAGAAAGTACTTCAGAGACCCCACCTTAAGTGACTTGTTTAACTCTGCCTAAAACCAACCTTGACTATTTTAAAGATTATGTTTTTTTGTGATTAGCACTAAAGACGCCTTTCTGAAATCCTATTTCTTGAGTTTGCCTGCCATGTACAGCTTGACAGTACTTGATATTCCCATACAATTTTCTTACCAACAATACAGAAATTATTTGTTTTCTCTCCTTTTCCAGGGTCTATAGACTTGCGAGTTTTATGGTCTTCCATCCAAGCATGACCCAGGTCTGACTCTATTTAACACTTTCAAAATCAGCCAAAGTTGCTTCACAATTATCACCCGCTATAGTTTCTCATTCAGTACCATGTTCTTGAAATTCTCAGCATCCACACAAAGATGGTAAATTATTTTGCCTGAATTTCTGTACCTACTCCATTTATGTGATCTGAAGTCACAGAAAGCCTGTACTTTCTCTTGCTTTACACCATCCAAATATCCATTGTATAGGTCAACGATGTTGCAGAACGCAGGCAACATTCATTCCCAATTTAACAGAATTGGCAAATGGAAACAGCATTCAACTTTATTCTGAAAAATCATTTGTCAGTCATATATTTTAGCTTGTTATTAGAAGCAGAAAATGGTAATTAAATGTTGCTTCTCAACCAAGCAAAGCATCTTTCAGCAGCAGGTATTACCACTTCTTCATCTCTTCCCACCTGAAATGCAAACATAAGGCAACAATAGCAAATGAGTTTGCACAGTGAAGCTTTCACGAACTTTTCCAAAGAAATAGATTTTCAAACTAAAATCCAGATAGTATATTAGGATACTGAAGAACATGGATCATATACATTCTCACATTCTAAAGTGATGGGGGGGGGGGGGAATCAGTTTGGACTCAATGAAGATCAATAGTTGGGAATAACTTCACACAAAGTGGAGGAGTTATGGGTGTGAAGACAGATTTGGATCTCTTTTTGGAGGAAAAAAAGTATCTTCCTATTACACGTAAGGTGGTACCTGGCAGCTTCAGCCACTTTGGCACTTTTCCAGTTGGGGCCCTCCTTATTTGTGGCTGTGATATTTCAAGATTTGCTGATTCTGAATGCTCTGTGTTTTGGTTAGCATCGTTTGATACAAGTGAGGAGCTAGGAGCAGATTCCAAACGTTGAGCTGTATGATCTACCAGTTTAGACAGCCGCCTGGAAGAAAAGATAAATATTAGATTTTCATGTCGGTTCCTCTCCATATGTAAGTACAATAAATTGCATGTTGAGCTAAATGCAAAAGCCAAAGGTGCAGATTTTCTTTCAATCTCCATGGAGTTTGCAAATAAGTGGTCCTTTCATTATCCAGATGGAATTTAGACAGATGTAAGATAACATGTCTCTATTCTGCCAACTGATAAATTCTGATCTTTGAAATAAATTACTGACAATTTCTACTTACCTAGCTACTAAAATGTCAGCTTCAGAAGGAGACACAGCAGATTCCAGCAGATCCAACCTCAAATAGTGATCTGTAAAAATGAACAATTTTGGATTTTCTAAATAAGGTAACATATTATGCAAAGACATTAGATTCTTTGTATAATCTTTGAAATAACACGCTTCAAAAAATGAAACTACTGATATATCTTATAAAATGACCTCTCAAGCTAGACTAACCCTGTAGAAGCTTCTTCAAACACATAAGAAGACATCTGTAAACATCTGAGATTTTGTGTTTTGTAATACCTGTTATCATAGATCCTATTCAGTGAATTGGTCAAGTGAAGACGAATATTAACAAAAATAAAATGGCCAAACAGATTGCACATACATTTCTCTAGGCAGTTAGTTCTTGAAGATTTTAGGCCATTGACCATTTTCTAATAAATTGCACCATTAGGAGAGAGAACTAATTGTTGCTTTCAATCTGCAGGACGATCTTACTCTAATCAGTGTTGTAGACCAATCCTCTTCTATCTCATTGAATTGTGGTAATCAATATATACTTTTAAGATAACTAACAGTATTATATAATTACTTGCTCCAGGACAGAAAATGAATCATACCTTGAAGTAATTGTCTATACTAGTATTTATCAGTGGTTAAAATAATTTGTGGGGGCAATAAGCTGACTTTGTATAAATATATACAAAAGTATGAAGGCTATTGTTTAATGCATTGTAAGCCGCCCTGAGTCTCCGGAGAAGGGCGGCATATAAATCAAATTTATAAATAAATAAATAAATAAATAAATAAATAAATAAATAAATAAATAAATAAATAAATAAATAAATAAATAAATAAATATAAATTTTAAAAATTGCAAAATAAAGTATTTAAAATATAATGTTCATCCAATTTAATTGACGCAGGAGAAGACACGAATAACCAAAGACCTACATACAAACACCCGCGAAAACCTCAGAAAACAGATATATATATATAATTGTTTGTTTAGCAAGGGGAAAAATCATGACTTAAATATAAGGTATTACAAATACAAAGGAAACAGAAGGACTGGATAACATTTTTACCATGTTTTTGGTTAGGATGACTTTTAGAATTAGGAGATGTCCTGAGATTTGGATGACATGAATACTTGTGGTATAATAAAGTCAATGTAGATTTCATTATGTTAGGCATGCCATATTGAGAATACAGAATAGATAAAAATCCAAGCTATGTCCTTAGCACATGAAGCATTTTATAGATAAGAAATAGGTGAATAGTTAAAATATCATGGGATACTAGAATATTACCAAGGGGGATTTTAAATATAATCAAGAGAACCAGGAGGCAAGGAGACTTAGCTGACAATGGTTTTCTTGCAGAAAATTTTAAAGTAATAAAAGAATTTGTGCTATTAAACAATGTAAGATAGAATTTGAAATGAAATGTATACAAATGATGAACATGTAATTGCTAAAATGTAATTTTTTAAAAAAAATGAAGACGGACAAGTGAAAGATTAAACGATAAAATGGGCTAAGAATCTTGGACATAATATACTGATGGAACTGGGAAAATATAAAAAGATTGAAATTTACATTATGTCATAATCTTAAAGAGAACTTTTATAAAATGATATATTGTAAGTAGAGGAAAATGTAACTAGAATATATAAAGGTACTTCAAATTGATACAGCGCATATAATATTTGAATGTAGGCTGTATGAGGAAGTAAGGAAACAATATCTGTCCCCAATTATAAATAAATTTCCCCACTGGAACATAAGGCATAAATTAACATTTCTATTTAAGGCAGAATCTCCTCCCCTGGTAAGGGCTATCATTCGCTATCTTAAAAGGATGACAGCAATACGAGCCATTGAAAAAAATTTCATTGATTGTAAGAAAGATGAGCTGAGTTAGAGAGGAGCTATCTTATTTGGGTTATCTAGTTTTGGAAATTTAGTTATTGAATTTCGATATTGTTAAATTTTAATGTTATAAACCATATATTTTTACACTTATTTCTGTAACTGTTTGTTCCATCTTTCCCTTTTTATTTTTCTTTGAAAAGGCCTTTGGGCTATTCAATAAAATACATACATACATACTTCAAATTTATGTTGGAAACAATGAAAGGGCATTTTATGATGCTTGATGGGCATATAAAAAAAAACAGAAAACAGGCTTGAATACATATAGTGACTCATAGGATTTTAAAGATGCATGTTCAACTGAAATCAGAACATTTCCTCCCAGGACTTAGAAAAGAGACTGTTGAAAATGAGCTATGGAACATTTTTTTATTTACATATTTATTTATTTATTCAATTTCTATAGTCATCCATCTGAATCATTGACTCTGGGCAGCTTACAATTCAAACAGAAAAAAAAATTACAATTAAAAATACTAAAACATTTCTACAATGGAGAAAAGGATAGCAAAGATGCAGAACTTGCTAAAATGGCTAAATTATCTAATAAAGTGTACAAGACAGTACACTTATTAGCGACAAGAAACCTCTTCTAGACTTTTTCTGTCACAAAGAAAAAATGAACTTGTGATTTATGGTTTTGATTACACTGATAGACTATAGAAAGAAGAGGCATGATGTAACCCTAGAGAGAGAGAGGCTGAAGTGTAGTTGTACTTGTAACTGCTGTGAAGATGAGAAGCCACTTCTTTATTTCTTGTTGCTGTTCTTTTTTCTATTTTTTTCTGTACTTTTAGCTTTTTCTTTTATTTCTCCCTTTCTCTTTCTTTTTTATCAATCTACTTTACTTTGTACTAATTCTTACTATGTTGTTGAAACTTTTAGAGAGAGAGAGTGTGTGTGTGTGTGTGTAAGTGATGTCTGTGGACTTGCAGATACTCCCTGGGTACTCAATTCTGTCTCATTTAAAACATTCCTAGAATAAAGGGGCAGGGGATGGATTGAAATGCTGCGCTCCTTTCTCAATGGCAATCATTTTGTAACCATGTTCACTAAAACTGAGCTGCAGGGGATGTAAATAAATGATGCTTTCACAGATGTCAGTTTACACCACTACCAACCAAAGGCTGTCATTGCCTTGCTTCTGAATGTATCTTTTCTGTGCAGGTAGTCCTCAACTTATGATCACAATTGAGCCTAAAATTTCTATTGTTAAGTGAGGCATTTGTTAAATGAACTTTGCCCCATTTTACGACTTTTCTTCCCATGTTTGTTAAGTGAATCACTGTAGTTGATATGTTAGTAACACAAAGGAGCTGCGCCACCCCTGGCGGGCTAACGCCACGGGGATAAGCCCGTAAGCGCTGCCACCGATCTCCGATCTGTGGACAAGGAGGGGGGGTTTGGAAGCCTCCAAACACCCTGTTCAGGACCAGGCATGTAGGCAATTCCCAGAAACACTTCCCTCATGATCTGTCAGCCTTCAGATCCACACCGCCAAATGGCCTTCAGTGGACTCCAGCTGAACCGCTGATCATGCTGAACTAATAGGGAGCTTAACCAGCAGAGCTGGGAGCTGTCTGCAATGAAGTTGCCATCAAGCAGCCTTCAGCGGGGTCAGGCAGTGTAGACCTTCATACTGGAATGGCGAGGGCTCAACCAGGAAGCTGGGAGCTCCCAGTGCGAGTCGTGCCACCAAGCGGCTCTCAGCAGGATCAGGCAGTATCACCCTTCACGCTGGCAAAGGAAGGCTCAATCAATTAAATGGGAGGAGGTCCTGATGGTATAAGGCAATCAGAATGGATCAGCTCAGCAAAAATACGTCTGCCCAAGTCAGACAGAGTCGAAAAGCTGGGAAGCAAAAGGAAGAGGAGGAGCTTAACAGCTTGCAGATTCAGTCCTATCGGATAACAGATGGAGTTAACTCATTCCTGACTGCTGGTCCCACTTTTATGGAAAATCTGGCTTGCCCAGTCACTTGGCTTGTCAGAAGGTCACAAAAGGGGATTCCGTTGGACACAGCAACCATTGTAAATATGAACCAGTTACCAAGCATTTGAATTTTGATCACATGACTATGGGCATGCTGGAAAGATAACTGTGAAAAATGGCCATAAGTCACTTTTTTCAGTGCTGTTGTAATTTTGAACGGCCACTAAATGAACTGTTGTAAGTCAAGGACTACCTGTATGACAGGATTCTCTCTCTCTCTCTCTCTCACACACACACACACACACACACACACACACACACACACACACACGGAGTGGTTTGGACCCCTGCTAAGATTCCATGAGTTGGATGATAAATCTTATTTGGACCTGTCCCCTATTATTTCACTTTCCAGTTATTTCCCTTACTGATATTTTCACACTGGAATGGCTACTCCAGCAGCTATCCAAAGAAACAAACTCTAATTTAAAAGTCCATAGAAAATTATATTCTATACATTTATTAATATCTCTATAATCCAGGGGTAATTTTTTAAAAATCCGCATATCAGAGGAAGATTTTCACAATTTATCTTTGCAGCCTGTACTATGGAGGCACAACTACTCACCCTTGTGCACTTCAGATCCAAAATATACAATAGCAGCAGGGAAAAGGTTAGCCTGCAATAGAAGAGAAATCAGGATAAGAATAAACAGAAGAATTGCTGAAATTGTTCTTCTTCTATCAGTCTTGCCAGAATACATTCTCATGAAATTGCAATAATCTTAATCCTAGATGTGAAATGGGACCCTATCTATTTCTTTTAGGAATACCAGATTAAAACTCCATTCAGAAAACAAAAGACCCTTTAAATATATCATGATCATAATATAATTCAACATTATAACCCAAATGTTGTTCATTCACAGATTTCTTAGTTACAGATCCTGAAAATAATTTTTATATTAACACTGTGAGTGGTATGTGGAAAATGCTCTTTTCCACCCCTGATTGTCGTTAAGAATTGTGTCGTTAAGACTGGTGCTTATTTATATGTTCTTTTATTCTTCTTTCCTATCATTTGTTTTCTTGTGCAATCTATTTTGTATATTGTAAACTAGAGGCCAAGAACTAGTTTATGTTTGTCAGTAGAAATAGTTTTTAGGACAGATCTATACACTAGATTACAAACTTGGGATTTTAAACTCAGTAACTAGGCAATGACCCTCACTGGCTATTTCTGCAGCAGAGAAATTCCCCGTGTAGATCTGTTGGGTATAGAACTCTAACCTATTATATTCAAAATTATGATATAGTTTACAAATGCATAGAAAGTTATTACTATATAGCTATTATGCATGATTTTACAGCTTTTGATAGATCTTTGCCAAAATTTTCTGAGTAAAGTGCAAGAAAAGGGACAAGACCCAAGAGGAAGAATTTTTCATTATTAATTTTAAGGATATTAATTTCATAAAATGTTTACCTTGGGAAAGTTGTGTGTGTATGTGAGTGTGAAAATTATTCTAAAATTATTCTAAAATTATTCTAAAAACAGTTTATGTTTCTTATAAATAATCTGAATCTATATCTGAGCAGCAAGATCACCACCAAAATAACCAAGAACCATAGAAACAATTATTTCTAAACTGCATAAATCGGCAGCAGAATAAAATGCAATGAATATTTTTACTTCTAACGAACTGCTAAAAACATTCATAAAGAAAGGATTTTCAGATCTCTTATCTAATTACTAGAATGGTATAAAAACACTGCTACTTTTGGTATCTGGATACTGGAAAAATCGAGGTATAACAATGGATATTGAAAATAACAAACTTTAGTAATTACTTCACCATGAGATATTGTACAACATTAGGCTCTAAAGAATTCTAAAGAATTGTATCTGCAGGGCAGCTAGATTCATCTCTCTTTCAGTGAATGGGTCCTCCATTCACTGGTTGATCCTCTAGAGCATCAACCAGATATTATAGTGGCAAAAACAGTATTAGTTTTTTTAAAATATTTTTCTCTCCCAGACAGTGGGACACAAGGTTGGCTAACGTCACCAGAAGCCAGTCACAAAGGCGGCTCTTCGTAAACTTTTTAATTAAAAAAGTACCAGACACAGTTAAGAAACTCCAAGAAAACTCCTATAAAAGCTTTGATGTTTCCGCTGTCTTCAGCTGAAGGGATCCTACTATTTAGAAAATGGATTAAAGGAAAACAACAACAACAAAACTCTCCCTCAGCTTCTTCGCGCACACACTATCCTTTTCACGCCAGCCACAAAATTGGAAAATGCGGTTTTGTAGTGTGTTAGTGTTGGAATTTTTTAATAACCTCTTCTCTCTTTTTTTCTCTCCTGCCCAATTATCATGATGAATAATTAACATTCTGAAGGAGATAACTAAGCGCAGCATCTCGGAGCTCAAAGCCCTTTAGTTCAAAGCCCTGCCCTTTTCAGTTTCTCCAGTTGCCGCCACTAAAACTTCCTTGTCAATCAAGCTCTGGGCACACACTTCAAAGCTTCAAGTGGGAACGGCCCCAAGGGGTCAGAGAAAATTCATGGCAGAGCCTGTGAAGGAAACACAAAGAAGAGGGAGAGAGCGGGCACGGAGGAACACAATCCAAGAATGAGGCAGACACACGCAGTACAAATGCTTATGACACACACACACAATCTGCTACCCTATTTTTACTCACAAGTTGACAAGCCCAGCTTTAGCTTTCCAACTCCTCCTCCCCAACCAATTCCCAGCACTGGCAAGACATCAGACCAAAGCGCTTTTAATTGGAAGAGACTTAAAGGAATGAGACAGCAGTTCAGGAGCACACAAATTTCAGCCGCCACCTCCCTCCCCCCACCCGCCCCCCAAAAATCTATTTTCTTTCCTAGAGTTTGGCCAATAAAAACTCTCTTCAGAGAGCTTGATCCATAGCTTGCTCTTTTTTTTTCCAGGCTAGGCACACAGCATGCTCATTTGGGCACCAATTGTCTCTTTTTGAATATGTTTTACTGCACCCCCAAAGCATACTCTGCCTAAAAAAATATATGTGGCATGTAAGATTTTGACCCAATCAAGTGCAGGCTAAAAAAATGATCATTTCTGGTTTTCTGGGATAGCCTGAATCTCTTGTTCTCTTTTCTTAGGTACAAGATTTGAATACATGTATCTATCCAACCAACCTAGGGATATACAGAGAAAATAACTTATCTCCATGCCTTCTTTCCTCCCTAATCCACCTTGGCAAGACCCATCTTCAATTCTGTTTTTTATAGCTCTGCTTAACAGAATCATTTTACCACTTTCACTCTTATTTGCTTAGAATTATTATATGAAAATGGATGACCTGAGGCAATTTACAATTTCTTTATTGACAGAAACTTTCTCTAAGTTTTGAATCATTCCCTATTGTTTTTATGCTATGGATGCCTATAACTTTTGAATATTTGGAAAAATTTCCTTTTTATCAAGATAATACATTCACAATTCCTGCAGAGCTCCTGAAAATTACATTTTTGTTCGAAGAATTTTCAATTATTCAGCTGAAAGCTTCTACACTTCATAAAAATTATTTTTTCAAATTCAAACTCAGGTTAGAGGAGAAGCAGTGCCACCAAACAAAAACACTGAGAATTCAGATGATACATAATGTAGGTATTTAACACTTCAGCCACGTTGAGTACAATTTTCTATCCCACTTGTGAAAAACATGTACCATTCTTCTAGTTTTATTTAATAATTTGTGACTATTTGTTACACCACATGCTTAAGGTATCTTTGTATTGCCATCCCTATGTATACACATACACACAGTTTACAACAGATAAAAACAGAAAAGCTGTAGAAAAAGACTTGTAAAATAAAAGATCAAAGAGACTGTCATTAAATGTAATAGATCTCTGCTATCACAACATTTCAGCTTTAGTGCATCACTTTAACTCCAAAGCTTAAAAACACTAGCACAA
Source organism: Masticophis lateralis (assembly GCA_030761175.1). NCBI lineage: Eukaryota > Metazoa > Chordata > Lepidosauria > Squamata > Colubridae > Masticophis > Masticophis lateralis. The sequence goes on from JAUDYJ010000002.1 coordinate 122,791,821, forward strand.
GAATAACCAAAAGAACTGCCTTGTTGGGTCAGACCTAGAGCCTATCTAGGGCAGCATTCTCCTTCCAAGAGCTTCCAGACACATGTTTTTGGAAGTTTACAAACATAACAGAGAATTAATATACTAAAAAAAGATCTAGATATTGAAATCTAAGTGATTGGTCAGTGCATCAAAGTTACTGTTAACAATATTGTTAACAATAATGTGTGCATTGAAAAATAATACGGGGATGGAATATGGCACATGACAATAATTCTCTTGAAATTGTCAGGCCTTTTATTCTGTCTGATTTAGAAACAATTGAAAAAAATAAATAGAAAAATGTCAGCTTATGCAGCAAAGTGCCAAGCATACTAACATCTTTATTTACAATAAATACATTAAATTTGAGGCACAAGGTAACATATAGCACCTGGAAAACTTTGATGCAACTCCATATTTACAGTAAATTAAATAAAGTTGAGTTTTGTTGTAGTCATGGCCAATGTTGCGTACGTTCCAGCATATTATTTTTTTTAAAAAAAATTGGATCTTGGTCTGAAAAAAACAGTACATGCTCAACTTACAATGTTGTATCTGCGCTCCATATTTTTTCCACAGGCATCCTTACAAAATAGAAATGGTCAATGTCTGTGGTAACAGATTGCTAGTTTTGGAAGAAAGTCAGAAAACAACATGAAAATGGGTTGTAGAGACCATTTTAAGAGAGCAGGAAGAGAAACTTAGTAGTTTGGCTTGAGGAATGAGTTTTTGTCATTGACTATGCTTCTGAGAGCCATTTTGTGAGGCCATCTAATATAGTCACAAATTTGATTCATCAGGTCCAAATGAATGTCTATCCCTTGAACCATGAGTTTTTTGGAAAGGATGACACCATGGCGATCATTGTCAAAAAGACAATGCACTATATTAGTGCAGTCTTGAACTACAGCTGAAAAGTCATCATCAGTGCTAAAAAATAGGATGCTCTGAGTAGTAACTGACTAAATAACAAAAGGAGTGCTCTGGAGGAATACTAACTGGATATCCTGCAGCAACAACATGGATGTGTGCCCATCATTCTGGGAAAGAGTGTATCTCTGGAAAACGATCAAAGATAATATGTCCTTTGTTTCTGAGCACTTAAAATGAATAACAAATGAACTGCGGCAAGACACAGAAAAATTGTTATTTTGCAAGGACACCACTTTGAGCCTTTCCTTCATGGGAAAGCCTAAATATGGCTAAAAACTTCAAAGTTTTACCTATTCCATTTGGGGGGGGGGGGGAGGAAACGGGATAGAATTAGGAAAATAAAGTTGCAAAATATGCTTATCTGTTGAAATTATCCTTACATGACTGCATAATTATTAGAAATTCACTAACCCTTTATGTCTTTGATGCCTTTGTACTTTTACAGTACATATTTCTCTTTTAACAAACAATTGCCCTGTGCTTCCACAGTTGCCACTTGCCTCCACATCCATAGCATGTTATAGTATCTAAGTTGTCTACTTCTGAAGCCAGACTAAGATGTCTTTCAAGTGTAACAAATATATCTTCTGTACCAGGTAATTATAATCTCTTGATTATCAAGCAGCAAACAAGTAATAGATATTTATTTTGTGGCATCAGAAGTCACATTTCATCAGTTCAAATAAGAAGTTATGGAAAGCAGGCTAAAGCCCATATATCATACTTAGACAAACGTCACATTCACAGCACCTTGCTTAGTACTTAACATTTTTCTTTGGAGGTGGGGGGTTCTTGGTTGAAACTATGTCACATTTTCATGCATCATTTTTCATGGGAAAAATCCTCTTCCCCATCACTCCCTGTATTTGGACAGCTTCACTTTCATATATTCTCCCGCCTATTGTCCAAGGTAAATCACCCTTCTACCAAAAAAAAAAAAATAATAATTGCAAATTTATTCAGAGAACACAAGACCAAATAGTGGCTGCAGAAAACTGCAGAAAAAACAATTACTACCAACCTGCCTTCCATTGAGGACCTGTATACTGCACGAGTCAAAAAGAGGGCTGTGAAAATATTTACAGACCACTCGATTCCTGGACGAACAACTCCTACCCTCAAAACGACGCTATAGAGCACTGCACACCAGAACAACTAGACACAAGAACAGTTTTTTCTCTAACGCCATCACTCTGCTAAACCAATAATTCCCTCAACACTGTCAAACTAGTTACTAAGTCTGTATTAGTATTAATCTTCTCATCATTCCTATCACCCATCTCCTCCCACCTATGACTGTATGACTGTAATCTTGTTGCTGGTATCCTTAAGATTTATATTGACTGTTTCCTAATATGATTTGATTGCTTATTTGTTCTCTATGACTATCATTAAGTGTTGTACCTTATGATTCTTGACGAATGTATCTTTTCTTTTATGTACACTGAGAGCGTATGCACCAAGACAAATTCCTTGTATGTCCAGTCACACTTGGCCAATGAAGAATTCTATTCAACTCTATTGTATTCTGCTGTCTTTGGAGGGTTGAGGAAAGAGACTTGCAGCTGCCAAAAGAAGGAGCATTCTTTCCATGACACAAGTTGTAATGACTAGAGTGCCATGAGTCCACGGTTAGTTTGATGGGTAAAGATTAGTAAGTATATGAGTACATCAAAGGGGACATGCATATGAATGCAGAACTATAAGATAGTAGCATGACGTACCATATAATCCAGAGCACCCTCCCCATCCCCAACCATTCACTGAACACAGAAACCAGCACTTGGAAAATTTAATTGGGGAGCCTGTGGATCAAAGCTTCTCTGACAAGAGGCGAAAAGCATCTCCGGAAGGGATATAAACATGAGAGCCACGGTCAAAGGGACACTGCCTAAATGGCCTTGTCTTAGTACCTGAGAACAAAGCTTCCCAAGCTAAGAAGACCCTGATCAAACACAGAAGGCAGCTGGAAAAGGAAGACTTAAGAAGCCTATTCTTTTTTATCAGATAATGTCTAAAAGTTCAACTTTTACTCATCAGCCAGAGCGCTAGCTGTTGCACCAGAGTGCTAGCTCTTTTAATATTGAAGTAGTACACTACTATGGATTTATTGTAAAATTTCAAACACAGTGATTCATTTCCTTACTTTTATTCCTTGGTATAATTATTTCTGCAATTCTATTGTAGTACATCCACCACCACCACCTCCCTGGTCCCGTTATGCTGCCCTACTGTGACAGCTGAATATGTTCCTAGGAGGAATGAATGAAGAATGTTTGGAGGGTATTCCAAGAGTACATTCTCCTAGTCAAAGCTGCTCAGTTGAAGCTGACAATACATCTATATTGAGCAGCAGCAATATAGAAAGATAGAGGAGGCAGATAATGACTTTAGCAATAAAGGCAAGGCATTATATCATACTGTGCAGGGCAGAACAATGGTAAACCATTCCTGAATTTTACTAAGAAAACTGCATGGACAGACAAGATAACTTGTAATTGATATGATAATGCTGGATGACAGTCCCTCAAATCAGATGGCCACTGAAGAAAAGAGGAGGTTCTTTTGGAATATGGTGTCTATGGAAAGCTATATGATCTCTAATTGCTGATGTTACTATGCAGAAAATGTATGTGTGAAAAGTGTGAAAATGATCCCCAACTAAGTGAAAGACAAATGAAATGGCTACACGTGGACTTCTTAGATACAAATGAGCTGAAATAGACTGGAACTGGACACTTTCAGTCAGATGATCATACTGTTTACTACTCAAGGATATGAAAAATGAAGAAGGAACTGTGTTTTTTTAATCAGGAAAACGATACTTGGGTAATAAAGACAGTTCTTGGATACAATGCAGTCAATGACCCAATAATATTAATTAGACTTTGTGGACAAGCATTTAACGTGACAATTATTCAAGCTTATACTCCAACCACTGATGCAGAAAGAAGGTAAGTTTTATTCTCAGATCAACAGAATATGCAAGCAACATGTGGTGCTTCTGGTTGGAGAATATGTATGTTGGAAATAACATGGATTGTATGACTTATGAAACAGAAATGAGAAATGGAGCAACTTATCAGTGTTGCTAAACCAGTGATTTTTCATTAGTAACATTGTTTTCCAACAATTGGAAATGGCACCTATATACATGAACATTACCAGATAAAATATATAGGAATCAAATTCACTATATTATTATTAGGAAGTGTAAGAGCAATGGTTTAATAGCAAAAAGGCATTAGCCAGGATTGACTGTGGATGTGCAAGTTCCAAGTACAGCCAAAAGAGAAGAACAAAGCCAAGTTTCCATAGTATGATACCAATTTCCATAGTAGGATGCTGAATGTATACCCACCATTTGCAATGAAAACCTCAGGAATTGCTTTGAAGTCCTAAACCTCATTGATAGGCAACCAGAGGAACTGTGGAATGAAATCATAGAACTTGTTAAAGATGAATGTAATAAGAGACTGCTAAACAAAAAAGCAAATGGGGTCAATAGATGGGAATTGCCAAGGAAAAAAGAGAAGCCACCCCCAAGAAAGACAAGAGTCTCAGGATGGAACTTGAATTTCAAATAACTGTTAGAAGAAACAAGAAAGCAGTAATTACATCAATGTCTGTAAAGACAGTGGAAATGCAAACAGATACGGACAAAGAAGAAAAGTGTCCAAAAGATCCCCACATTCAAGAGTTTCTAACCTCAAATTGGTATGTCGAAGGACATCAATGGAAAAACAGTAAATTGATCCAAAGAAATGGAAAAATATACTATTATTCTTTATAGTTGAATGTCAACATCCAAGATACCTTAGAAATATTCCCTACTTATGAGAACCTACAGTAGTTCATGCAAGAGAGTTATCATTAGGTAGGTTTGGGCATGAAACCTCCCTCCTGACTAGAAGGCTATAAAGCTTTTCCTTTTATATAGCAATAAAAGCAGTTATTACCAGTTTTATCCTAGTCTTACCTTTAAGGATTCAGAGTTCTGTTCCTTTTATCAAGGATGTAATGTTTTTTTATCTTATATTTAGTTCTAAATTATCCTCCACCTTTGAGCCCTTATACTTCAGTAGGTCCTGCTGGAGATTTAACATTCTGCTTAATTACTCCTTTGTACTAAGTTGCTTCGCTGCCTCCCGTTTCTTATCAGTTTGTAGGAGAGATAAAGCAATTATTTGTTGCTAACTGCCTGTAGTTAGTCAGTGTCTTCTGAAAGTTTGTGAGGTTATAAGGCTCTGTTACTCCTTTCTCACTTATAGTAGCTTCAGAGTCTCAGAGCTCACTCCACCATTTGAGTTTTACCTCTTCTACACCCAACTGGCTACTTTAATTCTCCAACACAATTTCATTTCTCTCTTCCACCGACATTTACATTTTTATCTCCTTGCAATACAAGTTATGCTACTCTGATAGATGAACCTGCCCTTGGAATGAAAGCTAAGGAACACATTCTCTAAAAGAATGCAAAAGACCAGCTGTCTCCAAGGTGTATCAATCCTTCCATTCCCCACCATCCAGCCAGAACTGAAGAAGCTTCTTTGATGAGAAGCGAAATGTCTTCAAAGAAAAACAAGAAAGTCTAGTTGCCTCTTGAAAAAGCACTTTTGGAACAACTATGACCTGGATGACTGAGAACACAGTGGGAAAATGGGACAATTATTAAATATAGAACAAACTAATAAATATAGCAACCTAGAAAGGCTAGAAAGTAGGAGATTGAATTCTAATTCTGTCTTAGCTATGAAAGCCAGCTGATTGGGCCAGACCCTCTCACAAGGTTGTTGTTGCGGGGAAATAGGAGGAGGAAGGTGTATTGGATATGTTTACTGCCTTGAGTTGTTTATAAAAATACAGGCGGAATATAAATAAATAAACCAGCATTAGAAATACAAACAAAGACACTATAGTTTTTGCCTTTTAAGATACTCTATCAACAGTAAAAGAACCAGCAATCAACAAATACACTATGGATTAGTTCTTGTTAGGGTAGCAGTGAAACTGCCTTGGAAAAAATATTCAGATGCTGTGATGTGTCAATACCTACAAATATCTGAATCATACAGACAATGGTCCTCCCTGTGAAAATCTATGGAAGTGAAAGTTAGGAATTTGAAAAAAAAAATAGACTAGACAGGATATTTTGTTGCTTTTGAAGTTGGGGTTGGAGACGACTCTTGAAAATACTATGGATAGCCAAGAAAACAAACAAATGGTCCTAGAAGAAGATAAATCAGAGTTCTCACATGAGTCACAAATGATCAGAATCAATTTATAACATTTTGGACACATTATGCAAAAATCTAGCTATCTTTACGAAGTCCATAATGTTGGAAAAGATAGAAGAACAGAGACAGGGAAAACTGGATGTATTTAATTACAACAGCAATGAGTACATTGTTGGGAGATGTGAAGGATCAGGTTTGGGATAAATTATCTCAGAGGAGGCCTATTTATGTGCTCACTAAGATAATCAACACTAACTTGTGTGTGCTAGAAACTAACATGATTAATGATATCTTAAAGGAGAAGAAGCCCAAATCCTTTGCAATAAGGGTGTGTCAGAGAAATGAGAGTTGGACAAATTGGATATATGCAGCAATCTGCCTTTTCCTTCTGATTAAATAGACTTAGAACTGATGTTACAAGAAATCATTGGGTCTGAACTGAACCATATTTATATGCATTGTGCTTCACAATAGAAAGATATCAATAAAAAGTCAATCTGGAAAATTGTTGTTTGTTTTTGTTTCAAAAAGCATTTTAATAAACGTGTTCCCTATATTACAAGTCCAGCAACAGGTTTCACCCTGCATAGCCCCTTTACAATTTTCTATCAGAGGAAAACAGAAGGAAATTTTTGAGGTCTTTTTAATTCTTTTGATGATGAAATTACAACTGTACTCCATCTTTGTCCAAACTGAGATACCTGCTTTTATTCTCAGCACAAATTCCCAGCACACATTTTAGAAATTTGCCAAACTGGTCGACTCTAGTCCTATGAATGGTGCCTGTATCTGTTGCTCCAGTGGAACATGTAAGGAGGAGGAAGGGAAAACATATCTGAAAAGTCCAGTGAACTTAGAACAAGTACATAAACCAGCTGGAGGTTGGCTAGAATTCTGCAACAGTAAAATCTGCAGTTGATCAGTTCTGCCCTGAAGAACATTTTAAAATAATTCATGGGCCATGGGGGTAATGCAGCCAGCACAAACAGCCATAACAAAATATCAAAGCCAATGCCTTGAAGTCTTTATAACTTTTAAAAACTTCATATTGCTGCCAGTCTGCACATTTGTCCTGTTGTAAACACACACATAAAACAGGATGTTCACTTCAAATATAGCCTCTTTATTTTTAAGCTCACATTCATCTAGTTTTCTTTCATATCACAACTTAAGTCTTCTATTTCCCCATGGCTACCAAGTTTCCAGTTGAAGCTCTCAAGGTCTCTTCAGCCTTATAAGGAAAACAAACGTAAGAAATAACTTAATTTACCAAGTATTTACAGAAAATCATTAATATTTCCTTTAACTTCTGTGTATATATACTCCTTCAGCCAACATGGAGCCTTTCAGAGACCGAGCAAGACAGATACTGGGATTGTACAAGCAAGGGAATCAAAATAGTCTTATCAAGGTGATCTCAAGACAATGAAAGACACCAACCACCAAGAAAGGGATTTCTGGTATGAGATTGCTGAACTTAAAAGCATCAATGCATGGCAATTGCTTTTTTGCTCCTGAAAACCTACACAAATAATGGTATCAATGAGGCAATTTTCACTTTATATAGGAGCACACAAGCTTATTCATTTCATCAGATTTGGGACATCACCTGACTCCAAAATGACTGGATGTCTCACAATTTAAAACTGAACATCATGCAAAACACAATATAAAATATACAAGATCAGCACCTCCCTGGACAGTACGCTATATATACAAAAGACACAATCCAATAAGGGGACTCTCTCTACCCCGTTTTATGTCCTGGGAGGTTTTTAATGCTTTTGGGGATGCCATCAGAGTGGGAGCCACATGATTTTCTTGGGAGAATCTGATTCCAGAAGGCAGGTGTTGCAACAAAAAGACACACTTTCTGGACTAATAGGGTTGTTTAATCAAGAGGACTTGAGCATTCCAATTCTGCCGGTTCTTATGCGATTAGCAAATACCACGGGATATAGGTGATCCCTCAAATAACCTGGCCCCCTGCCAAATAAGGTTTTATAATGATAATCAGTATCTTGAATTCTACCCAGAGCACAATGGCAACCAATGTAGCTTGCAAAGCAGGAATGGTATGTAGCCATCCCAAGGCATTTCCATTGTTGCCCACACCACTGAATTCTGGACCAGTGGAAACTTCCAAGTGCTCTTCAAGGGTAGACTCATGTAGAGTACATGGCAATAGATAAGTGACAATATTCTGGTATAAGTGACTGTCTGAAGAGCCTCCTAATCCAGGAAAGAGTATAAATGGCACACAAGATAAAACTATAAAAACACCTTCTTGGCCACAACTACATTTGTTCTCCAAATGGGAGCTATGAGTACAACCCCCAGACTGTGCACCAGTTTTGAATGGGGAAGTGCCATCCCATCCAAGATTAGAGACAAAAAAATATCCCTGGATCTGGGGGCCTCCTAATTCCATAGTGATGCAATCTTGACAGGACTAAGTTAGCTTCCAGGGACTGGGCCAGTACCTAAACAGAATAATTTCATCTCAGCACTGAGAGATGAAATATTAAACATGCCAGCCACTTAAATCAGAAATTCTGCTATCAACCAACATTTCCAGGCCTTATTTTTATCAATTTCCCAAATAGTTGTGTGTTTGTATTCAGTGTTTATCAAACTGAAATGGAGTTGGATGAATGACTTGACATACATGGGGCAACAATTCTTCTACTAGTCATCTTTATTAATTATGAGGTATGAAAAATAAATATAACCCTTAAAGTTATAGCATAATTTCAATTCAGATTTATACTGATCAATATTGTGGTGATACAAGTATGTGCTTCAACTGCGGATGCAAAGGAAACAGATCAACTGTTCAGTTGCTAAAGAGTTCTTTAGCAACTGAACAGAAAAATATTTCAATGAAATGGTATAATTGGAAGTAATAGAGCATGTAATTTTGACCTAAATTTTATCAAGAAATTTAAATATTTACTGCAGGATCCAATTGGACTCGGTCACCAGGACCAGAGGTTTATTCTGCCAAGCTTTCTGAATCATGCTGGAGCTCAACTTCAAAGAATTTCTCTCTCTCTCCAGAATCTTGGGACACATATATTTGCCTTCATTCATATTAAATATTTATAATAAATACTTTCCAATAATTTAAATGACAGATATTTCTGGATGGACAACATCAACATCAAATTGATTATAGGCTCTGCAAAAAGATGAAGCAGCAGCTCTACTAAGTCATGATTAACAAGATCTGCTGCTGGCTTGAACTCCAATCAAAACTCCTATGATACAACTTCAAGAGTATTCCACAAGATAATAAGTTAAAGGTACAGAACACACACATAACAGATTAGATATGGAAAATAGATTGTTTGAAGAATTCTGTACTGAAATTCATGACAATATTAATGAGGAAGCAAGGAAAATATTCTGAAATGCAAAAAATAAAAGAAAATGAAGTGCCCATCTCCTGCTGAAATGTAGTGACGATGGAAAATAAAAAATATGATGAAACCTTGCCCAACTAAACATTTAATTCCAAAGTAAAGCAAAAATAAAAATAAGCAATGCAAGGAAATTAAGATAATAACCAAATGGGAAGAATATATTTATATAATATTACAAAAATTACAGAAATTAAAGGAACCCTTCATGTAAAACTGGGCACATAAAAGATAAAGAAGGCAAAGATTTACTGAAGCAAGAAGAGAATATATGGAGGGGCTGGGGGAAAAACCACATCCTAATATTAATGACAATGCATTGGATCTTTGAGCTATAGCTAGACAATTTAGAAGAGTGGTTCCTGTATTGTATGACTCAATTAAACCTTTTTCTGGTCTTGAGTAATGTGAATTATCTCCCCCCCCCCCCAAAAAAACCCTGTTGCTTTATACAAGTCGTTAAGCAGCAGCAGTCCCAAACTAGATTCTAGATTTACAAACAAGCAACTACAAATTGCTCTGTTACTCTGAGATTTCCCAAATTACCCCCCTGGAAGTAATTACTCCACTATTCTGAAAAAGGAAGTTAAATGGGCTCTACAAAAACAAAGATGCAGGATTTGTTGAAATATCACCCAAATATTTAGGATTCTGTAAGAAGGGGCAATTAAAGTGCTCTTGCAATTTTTAAACTGTACTGGTAAACAAGAGACTGGAAAAGATCATTTTCTATTTCAACTTTTAAAAAATCAGCGATAAAGAATATTCAATCTATTGAACAACTACAATTATATATTAATAATGCTCAAGATTTTATACTTTAGGATCATCAATATATGAAATAAGAACTGCCAGACGTACAAACTGGATATCGAAGACAAAAAGGCACCTAAGATCTCATTACTAATATCTGATGAATAAAAGAAAAGACAGGGTTCCAAAAATATGCCTACTTTTGCTTATTGATTGTATTAAAGCTTTTGAGTATATATATCCCAACCAATTCTGGTCAGCTCTTAAGAACATACATATATATTCATTTGTCTAGGGAAGCAACTGAATAGTTCAATATTGAGAAAGGAATACACTGAAGTTGTCTTTTGTACATTTACAGAATATATAATGAAAAATGCTGAACTAGAAAAAATTAAGTAAGAATTAAGACTGCTGAAGCCTAATAATCTCAGATATGATGATGATATTGCTTTTATAGATGAAAGTGAAAAAAAAGATGAAAGAACAGAATACAAAAGTTGGCCTTCAACATTTAAAAAATGTCAACAGATAATGTCAATCAATACAAATACACAAAAACATAGCAAAAATCATTTTAAAACCTTAAAGCAATCAAAACTATTTTAAAAAACATAATCTGCAGGACAGCCATTCAGTTCCCTTAGCAATAAAGCCAGCTAGTTTCCAGTATTTTTGGCAGTTTCAGGCAAAAATTACCCATTTACAAGAATGGCTTCACACTTATGACTATGTGATTTGCTTAACCACATGATTTAAACTTACATCTGCATGAGTTGCTTAACAACTGCCATAAAAATGGGTCAGGTCACCTAGGTACCTCAACATTCAACTGTCGGGACATACACCCGAACTTCTGATCCAAATTGCAGCCATAAGTCAAGGGCTACTTATAATTCAGTCTAAGTATAGATAAAACCAAGGATGGATAAATATTTGGCACTGAAAAATACAATGTTTTTGTGCAAACACCAGTGGTGTTTAATATTTTAATGTAGCACTAGAAATATACCCAAATTAAGAGCTCTCCTTAAAAAGCAGTGACGTTCAAGTTCTAGATGTTTGGCAAGGAATAAAAACTAACTAGAAAGTAACTTCTGGGTTTCTGAATATTTAAGAATATTACTGCTCAAAACATCAAGTTTCTGAATTGCTTTAATCTCCTCCCAGCTTTTTCCAGCAGCCTAGGAAAGGATACATGAAGTCTGAATAGATTCTTTCCTGCTAATTTAGAAATGAGGAATTTAAAAACTTCTTAAGTCATCAAATCATTACACCAAGGACTCACCCTATGCCTCAATTTCTTTTATCCTAATTTTCTAGTGATGTCTTCCTGCACATCTAAACTCCCAGAGTTGAATGGATCAGGTGATACAGAATGCTCCAAGACCAGGGGTGAAATGCTCCCAGTTTGGACCGGATCACCCGATCCAGTAGCGATGGCGGCAGGTGGTTCGGAGAACCGGTAGCAAAAATCCCTGAGCCCCCCCACCCACCCATGCCCAGCTGAGCCACACGATCATCAGAGGCTGTTTTTTTTTACTTTTCAGAGCATTTTTTTCTGCAACCCCTTCGGCCGAAGAGGTTGTAGGAAAAAAAAAATGTCTTTAAAAGCCTCTGGCGATCCTAGCTGACTTGCCTGATCGTCAGAAGCTTCTAAAAGCATTTTTTTCCTGCAACCTCTTAAGGTTGTAGAAAAAATGCTTTTAAAAGTTAAAAAAAAAAGTTGGCCATGCCCACACAGTCAAATTACCCCCTCCAAGCCACGCCCACAGAACCGATAGTAACAAATTTTAGATTTCACCTCTGTCCAAGACACATTTAATTATTTAGGTCCTCCTGGTGTAAAATAGTGAATTACAGCGTTTGTTGTTTCTTTACAACATGTTTTTTTTCCCCAGGAAAGTCCTCATATTTATGATCCCTGAAATGAACTAACGCAGTAACAGTTCCCACCCAATAAAATGAGAACAAAAGAAGTACTGTAAAGTGCATGACTGTTAGAACAAAACATTTAAAAGCGAATGCATCATAATTTTTATTGTAATTACAGAATCTGGAGACTTAGAGACTGTGATGTAAAAATTTAGAACTGCAGAAGCCTTCAGAGGAAGATGTTAATTTTTATTCCTTCCAAGCCAATAAAATGTTGGAAAGATATATTGGAAAGGGATTTAGGACTCTGTCTATCAGCAGGACAACTCTGAAAACAGAACAGACCAGGGCCAAATTTGGTGTACAGGAAGAAGTTGGCAAAAGAAGAACTAGAGTTCAAAAATGTACCAGATCCAGCTGGGGTTTGCAGAGATTAAAAATCTAAAATATATAAATCTCCTCAATGCATCCCTAAGGTGAGGCAGTTGGGCAGTGATCCAGAATCCTGCTGACACTTTCATTCTAAGTTTTCCTCCCTCCTGGCTACATAATCCAGCATATGTAGGTGTCCTATATTTCCTAGTGCAAATATATATTGTATACCACTCAAGAGAAGTAATGGGTCAGACAAGATGCAACTCAAGAAGAATAATGGATCTGACAAGGGCAGTACAGGCACATATACACAGAAACAGACACTATAGATGCATACAGCAAATCCAGACAGGTCCCTGGGGACAAAGTATAGATCATACATATGCCATATAATATGCCTTCCGTTACATAGAAAACAATATATGTGCCTGCTATGGTAATTCCTGGTGAAAGTATAGAAAGAATTCAAGAACCATACCTTGCTGACAAAAATAACACTATTGTTTATCTTGATTTTTTTAAAATGACCACATATGTTCAATAGCAACTGATATATGACATTCTATATGTTATCTTTTTTGCACAAACTCCAATTTGATTTGGAAGGAGACACCATGGACACTTGTAAACTATCCATGGATACTCCAAGGCTGCATGCTTATCAGATTAAAGTAAATCTGCTAGTTTTAAAGGGGCTTATTTTCAAAGATGGCATCTAATCTAATCTAGACTCATCTATATTAGATTAGAGTCATCTAAGCCCTGCCTGGCCAAAATTAATTAACAAGATTAACAAAAAAAATTGATACTTTATTCTACTCTAACATTACAGGAATTTAAACTCTAAAAGCCAAATTGTCCCAACATTTAAAATGGGTGCAGAAAAAATGAACAGGAAATAAAGGAAAGCATCCTGCTATAAAGGAATTTTTGCAAACAAAAAGTTCTCCAAGTCTTAGGAATTGATCAAAAAGTCAAGTTCAAAGATAAAACTGTATGTCAAAGTATATGGAGATTAGGAATGTCTGGCTTCAAGAAGGACAGACAATTAATGTTCTGACACAAGTCAGAGGATTTAAAAAAAAGATGCATTATCTAGCAGCAAAAGCTTGGCAGTTATAAAGCACATACAGTCAGGAACAGCTAGGATATTGTATATAAAACCACAGAGTTGTAACATGAAAGTATAGAAACTTTCTCTTTCATGAATGCGCGCGCGCACACACACACACACTGAAACAGTGCTATTCAATGGTACCATTTCTGTTGAATAGTATCATTGAATAATATGAATTAACATTTTCTTCAAAAGTGAATGAGTGTTCTTGTTGCTGTTTGATTCAAAGGTTGAAAGGCTGATTAAAGTTTGCAGTCCTTATTTGGTTTACACCCCATTTCTAATTTGAGAAGGCCAACCAGTATGGAAAAAGTCCCATTTTCAAATAAAAAGTTTTGTCAATATTTTATATCAGAAGCCCAATTTGGCTCTTTTCCAGTAAGTCTTCTTATGGAAATTTCTGATTTCCTCATCTTCCCACCATGACAGATGTGTGGCAATCGAAGATCATATTGGGTGGCAGCTGTGGGCAAGATGGCACAAAACAAGTAAAGATGAGAGGAGCTGCCTTCTCAGTAAGCGAGAAAGTCACCCAGTTCAAAGACACACAGGATTTTGCCACTAGCACTTCTGCTTTTAATTAAAATATCTTCAGTGACTTTGAAGGAAGAGAATTACAGGGAGAAAAAAAGACACTGAACTGGCTGCTCCTCACCACAATGACATTGTAACTCAGAAACAAAGGCACAGAAAATTTTGTTCCAGCGTTGAAGGCTGCAAGTGAATCTGAGCAGTAGACAGACTCAGGTATTAAAATGGCTTTCAAGGCCTTTCTACACCATCTGTTTATTGTCCAGTAAGAACACATTTGGTTCTAATTTGCTATACACAATCTTTATTACTTCCGCTGATTAAGCTTACAATGAGAGACTTCCACCATCCCAGTGCAGTTATTGAATGTACACCTCAAAGAGCTGACCTCACACTTTTGTAAACCTTCTGTATGCCCATGGAACAATTCCTTATTTCTTTGAATTCTACCTTCTGTACTGCAATTAAAAAGTGGACCCCTTACAATGTATTCCTAATTGCAACTGCAGGGTTAATTCAAGAGGCACATTGCTGGTAAGCAAAGCAGTTCTCTGGATCGACACTACAAAGGCCCAAAACAAGATATGCCAAAGTTTCCTACATTTGCAGTTGCTTCACACTGTTGAGACATGGATAGAGTGAATAATCTGTGCAGGCCTACTCACAAATGTGAAATATATTTCCATTTTATTGTTTTAGGTGGATAGTCAATAAATACTGGCCCATCTACCTTTTTCTTAAAAGGAATGGAGGTTTGTGTCCCTGCACTATGCTTTAGTGTAAAAAAGCGCACCATTT
This sequence comes from Masticophis lateralis, assembly GCA_030761175.1. NCBI lineage: Eukaryota > Metazoa > Chordata > Lepidosauria > Squamata > Colubridae > Masticophis > Masticophis lateralis. The sequence continues at coordinate 122,806,883 of JAUDYJ010000002.1, forward strand.
TTAATAGAGTGATGAGCTAGACAGAGCTAAACCAAAGACACTAAAATTCAAGACTGTGTCTGTTCTACCTTGCTTCCAGGAATAAATCAGTATTTTATGGAATTTTCTAAAGGATAAATACTCTTTTGGGCTAGAGTTGCCATCCAGCCAGATCTTTGTTTTCCTTCAAAACAAGAAAAATCTTTCTGCCCATGCAATTACCCACAAGTAGTATGTTTGTAAAAGTAGAATACTACCCTTTGGAAATACTTTTGGGGAAATCATGCTTATGATTAAGATGCAGCTCTCTGTTTTGCTCATGCAGAAAGGCCCTTGGGACAACATCAAGAATTAAATAGCCTACGTATCACAGAACCACAACCTAGAAACAACAAATATGTAACAAGGCTGAAAAGAGCATAAACTGAACATATTCTCATAGTGAAAGGGAAAAAAGGCTGACATAAGTATCGTAGCAAGAAATAAAATCTTATTGGTAATTCACATAGAGATACTTTTTTTGGAGAAACCCAAACTTTTTGGCAAGAGATCTTCAGTTAAACACATTTATCAAAAGGAAAGAAGTCTCAAATTTGGATGCAAGTAGCTACAGTACTGACTTTATATGTTCAGCACTCTTGACAGCAGCTGCACTTGTATCTTATCCATAAGAAGTCATGGAATTTGGAAAGATCAATTATAAACAACTTCAGAAGAACCCTAATCCTTTCCTAATTCAGTATGCCGCCTGAGAGGCTATGAGATAAGACTATGGAAATGAATTCCTAGTACACTCTATATAACCTATCAACCTCTAAGTGACTCTTGGTATATATCACATTCTGCAAGCAATATTTTCAGATCAGCTAAGCTATTTTTCATGCAAAAAAAAAATCACCTCGGAAGGCTCTTTTTGTTCCATCTAGAATCTCATCCTCATTATGAAAAGTAGCCAGTTTATGCAAAAATCTTTAATGCAAAGAGTTAAACTCAGTCACAGCAAACTTTACTAAAAATCAAGAACACAATTTTTCAAGGCCTCTAAAACAGAGAAAGATTGTTCAGTTGGCAAAAGTATGCTCGTCTCTGAGGCCTGGGGGCTAAAAGATCAAAAGAAAGAGAGGGAAGAAAGAACAGAGCTGCATTGACCCACAACAGGGAGGAACTCTTAGAGAAGTTAACAAATTAACCTCAAGTCAGAGAAGTACAGGAAGGTCAGTCTAGTGATCTTCAGAACAGATAATCAACACTGTGGGATTATAGTAATCGTAAACAGTGACTGATACCAGGAAATAAAGCACAACTCATTACATCTGGGATGCAATGGTTGTGCAAGGGATCCTATCTCCTTTCCATATCTTCCTAAAGTAGAGAGTCATTTCATGTTTTGTACACCGCTTTCAACCATGACTGTGTTGCCTCATTTGTAAAAAGCCTGCAATGAATACAAAATATCCACTGGCCAGCAGATTAATGCACTGTGATTAACTCCAGCTGTCTGCAATTACTGTAAGTTGCTCCTGGAAGCACGAAGCCGAGAACACCAGCCTGAAAATGACGAATGAGACTTCGTCGAAACATCGCCAAGACACTTTCAATTCTACGTGGGAGAAGACCCGAATAACCAAAGACCTACATACAAACACCCGCGAAAACCTCAGAAAACAAATATATATATACGTGTATATATATATATATATATGTATGTATGTATGTATGTATGTATATGTATATGTATATGTATATGTATATGTATATGTATATGTTTTTCTTTTAGCCAGGTTTTTCCTATCTAACCAAGATTTTTCTGCTGCCCTGGATGAGCAGAAAAATCTTGGTTACGTAGGAAAAACCTGGCTAAAAGAAAAACACACATAAAACCTACAAAAAGTAAGAATATATATATATATACGTATAAATATAAAATCCAGAACCTGGATTACTCACTATATTCCTACAATATAAAGCAGACAAACTGAACAGAAGTTTTTAAATAACCTAAGGCTTATTGCTGCTGCTTTATTAATTCTGGGAAATGAACCCAGGATGATAAGATAATTGAGCTATCTACAATTCTTTTAACACTTCCACTACAAGAATTTTCTTTTTCATAACCTGTTGACAATGGTAGTGCTTTACTGACTAGTCATTAGGTCATATAGGAATACAAAATATAAAGCACAGAATAGTATATAAGCAGTCACCAACAGGTGGTCCACAGTGCACTGCTGGTTTGTGAGAAAATTTTGGTGGTCTGCAGAAAAATTATTTGCATTTTTATATTGCACAAAATACTATTTATTTTTTAAAAATTCATATAAGTAGTCCGCGGGATTTAAAATCTCTATTTAAAGACCCTATTTAAAGGGATTTAAAGACTCTATTATTCCAGCCGGCTGGGCTAATGAAACTATGATTTTAAATTGGGTATTTTAGTTTTGGGGTTTTTTTAAAAAAATAATAAAATAAGGCCAAATTATGTAATACATTTTAAATTGTTTTTAAAGTTTTATGGTATATGTTGTTTTATCATGGCTATACACCGCTCTGAGTTCTTCGGGAGAAGGGCGGTATAAAAATTTAATAAACTAAACTAAACTAATCTAAACAAAAATGATAAATTTAGTGATCTCTGTGATCCTAAAGGTTGATGACCCCTGGTATATAAGACCATTATGTTAAAAATAGAACAAAAGAAGTAAACATAAAAATTGGCATAATTTGGTACAGAAATATTCATTTCCAAAAAGCAAGGCAAATGAGAAGAACAAAATCTATTCAGGACACATATTCAAACTTTCAGTCCATATTAACACCATATTTTTCTTAAGAAGAGAAAGATTAGAATTAGACATGGATTTTTCTCTCTCGCTTAATACCCCATGCACTTTGCAAAGCTGTAGTCATATAAACTAAAAATAACCTGCACTGTAGTATCACAAGACAGTTGAGCTGAGTAATAAGCACGGGCAGTTAATGTGCCCAAATAAGAACAAGATACAAGTGCTTGCAGGCAGAGGACAGATCAGCATCTTCCTTCATTATTTACCAATCAGTGGTTCTACAGAGAGATAATGTTTCTCACATTCTTTTAAGAACTAGGAGACAGGCTTTGGAACAATTATTAAACAATGCCATGGCAAACATGGAAGACTGACTAAATCAAAGGCTATTCTATTTGGCATGTGGGACGTATGGAGCAAAAACGTGCTACTCAATGTAAGGAAGGACAATGTTGCCTTGCTCAAAGGAACTAGTAATGTAGTTTTAAAGGAACTAATCAAGGATAAGCAACTTTGTATCAAAATAATGCTCAAATTTACAAAGGAATTTTTGTTCTTAGAAATCTGCTTTAGGTGTCTTTCTTCTTCCTGCATCCAGAAAGATTCATTTAGCTGGACAGAAACTCTTAAAATACATTACTATATAGCATTAGAAGTAGCTGAAACCAACACCTTCCAATTATTTATTGAAATCTTGGTCCTGAATGTATTTGTCACTTGGTACAATTACAGGCAATGCTCTGTTTTCAATTATTATTAATTAGATGATCCCGAGAAATACTTCCTATTGCTCAAAGACTACAATACTATATAGCTATTCCTTTCTTAGCTGATATTAAACAATATTGTGAGGATTCCATCTGTAACAGATTATCTTTAATTAGAAAAATGCTGGTAAAAAATCATGAGACAGTTTTAATGAACGATAACACTGCTTATTCCCCCTTAACATTTTGTGATAGAGAAACAATGAATATATAATAAAACTCTTATCCAGAAGAACCCTAGCTCCAAGAAAGTGAATTATTACCAAGTTAAATCCGTAAGAATTAGTATAAGGAAATTTCACTGATCCAGAAATATAACATGTTAAAAAATAAAGAGGGTTTAAGCCAAATAAAAATATCACTACGATTCTGTAGAATTCCAGAATGTTTTGTTTATTTCTGGACAATGCTGAACCTCTCCTGGCTTTTCAGAGTTGGTCCAGCAGTTTCCAGAAGTAACTTCTTGGAAATACGTTTGCTTTCTGGTATTCCAGATATAGCATTATGAACAAAACAGGCATGTTTTAGGGCTGGATCATAGACTTAGCATGGTAGGGGATGAAACAGAATGTTTTCCAGATCAATGAATTCTGCACCCATTCTAATATTCAGTATCTTCCTTCCTGTTAATGTTGCTATTATTTTGTCAACAATCCATTATTCCACACATTACCAGGTATTAGAGGACCAGTGAGATAGATTTTCACAAGTTAGAATAAAAGAACTATTGATAGAATCACCTATATTCAAAGCAAGAAGCATTTCAAGAAATTCTGACACCACAAGAAATCAAGCCATTTCATCTGTCCTTCATTTGATTAAGATATACAATAGTAATCGTTGATCTTAAAAACAAAGGATTTTATAATTTAAAAAAACTGAATGAGTGATATAACTACTACCTGAAAAAGAGTCATGCCATCGTCACTCAGAATGGATCTGGGTGGTGTAATAACTACAATAAAAAACAATATTTTCATTAGGAACCAAGATGAAGAAAACAAAGGGAGTTTAGGAAAGGTCTAAGCATAGTGAAAGTGAGTAATATGTCTCACAACCTTATATATAAATACAATGTATGGCTTGTAAAAATCATTTTCTCCAAATCAATAGCAGAAACAGACGCAGAATGTTATCTGTAAAAATTCTAAAACATAAATCTGAACTTACACAAATAAAATGGTATCTCTGGATTTACAAGGAGACTTTTCACAAATGCCCTCAGAGCACCAACTGTTAAATAAAGCAAAAAAAAAAAAGGTTTAGTATGACCTGCACATACATTATGAGCACCATCCTCTTTGATGATATATTTTAAAGAGAATACCAACTTAGTCTTATCTCAAAGGCTGACACAGTAGAAAGCAGAAACTTTAAATTACCACCATCTTTACTGAGTTCACCCTTTGATTCCAGCATCCATGTGGAACACTTTGCTTCTATATTTAAAATCTCCTTCTGCATCCTTAAGAAGACTGGCTGGTGAAATGTTAGCTATCTTTTGACTATAAAAAAAATTGTTGCAGGCAACAATTAAAATTGGTTTATTTGCACAAGCTCTTCCAGCACATTTGCCCAGAGCTGCGATGGCGCAATGGTTAGAATGCAGTATTGCAGGTTACTTCTGCTGCCTGCCTGCTGCCTGCAATTTGGCAGTTCAAATCTCATCAGGCTCAAGGCTGACTCAGCCTTCCATCCTTCCGAGGTCAGTAAAATGAGGATCCAGATTGTTGGTGGCAATTTGCTGTCTCTGTAAACTGCTTAGAGAGGCCTGTAAAAGCCCTGTGAAGTGGTATATAAGCCTAAATGCTATTGCTATCCCAAACTGACAGGTTTTTCTGTATGGTTTCTGTCTTATAATAATGAATTATCTAATATATCTTGCCTTCAGAAACAGCTGAAGCAGCATTGCTTACCTGAGGAATATATAAGGAAAACATTTACTAGTGGAGACTGGGTACTTCCGTGATGGTAGTGAGAGATGATACAAAGAACATGAATACTTCTAAGTAGAGGTAATGGCCAAATCATTCAAAAGCAGAAAGTAATACAGTGAAGATGCAGTATTGTATATTTACATTCTCCCAAATCAGCATGTATAAGAATTGGAGATCCAGCTAAATCTCCAGATAAGCCCTCTATATAATCTATATAACATGAGAAGTTGTGGTATAAACTATCAGACACTAGGCTTGACTGCCTCAGAACTTGGTGGATTTCATCATTAGACATTTATAAGCAAAAAACAGATAATCATTTATTAATATTGCTATAGCAGTAAATTTGCATAGAGTAGGGATGGATTCTCTAGATTCCCTTCCAATTCTATGATTCTAAGCCAGGTCTCCTAACTGATATATTCCACCTAACCTAACTCAAACATCCTGATATAAGAAAGCAGAAACATTAAATTTACCTACTCACAATAGGTTAGGTCAGCAAGTGGTTGGGGAGTGAACAATATCAGGGGTTTAAGAGCAGGCAGGAAAATCAATACAGTAATAGATAGAGGAAGATATGGCAGGAGACAAGGGGCAGGCCACTTTCAGGGAACAAAGACTTGGTGTTTGGTACCAGTTCCACATTCCAGCCCCCTGTGCTTAGTTTCAGACTCTGGCCAGATCTCCAGAGGCATGGACTTTTAACTGCTGAGGACACATGTGAACCTCCTAGGCCAGAAGCCCCCAACCTTTTGGACATCAGGGACCAGTTCCATGAAAAGAGTTTTTTTCATTGACTGGAGAGGGTGTGGTTTTGCATGCTTGTTTGTGTGGCCTGGTTTCTGCCGTGCCGCGGACCGGTGCTGGTCTAAGGACTGGGTTTGGGGGACCCCTGTCCTAGGCTCTGGAAGGAGCATGAGATTATCCCTGAAGATGTCATGCACAAGTCAATTTAAGCCTTAGTCACTGCTTGGAATGAAAAGCTAGCTGGGCCTTTGTACCATATTGTGCCTATATGCCCTTTCCTCCTCTACGGTTCCTGGCGTACCTCCTAGATTATGGAAAAGCTGAGAAATCTTTGTGTTGCAAACCAATTGCCTCTTTTTACTGGATCAGGAGGCTCTGCCCATGGACATTCATTGTCACCTACAGAACAGACTACTGAATAGACTAAGAAACGAGCTGTCCCTGAGGCTACCTTTTAAAGGTATCGGTAAAAATGAAGTTGACCAGAATGGAGCATATCCTGTGGACAATAACAGCATTTTACCTTTGCTACACAAACCATACTGACTCCCGATAGACTTGCATGTGCAATTCCTGCTGTTGTTTGTCACCCATAAAGGGCACAGGATACTTGAAGCAGCACAACCCTGTGGTGGTCTCTATCTGCTGGATTAGATCCAGCAGGAGAGGTATTTTTTTGAGTCCAATCAAGTAAAGAATATCATTAAGTTTCAAGCCTGAGAAGAATTAAACTGCGAAGTAGGATATGCACCCAAAGAGACGTCCTTCTTTCCCATTGAAGAGGAACATCTCTTTGCAGTTAAAAAGTCCTAGATTTTGACTATTTAAAGGTGCAGGGAGTCTGGTTTTCCTCTTGACCCCTAGCATATTGAAGCAGACTGGTTGATTCAAATTCTTTCCAGTATTTCTAACTCTTTTTTGGGCTCTGGCTGAAACTATGCTAGACCAACACCCTGTTTGTTCAATGGGCTCATCTGGGCATGACTAATGCCATGGTAAGTGGTCTAAAAAAAAAGCCAGCAGGCAGTTGTAGGAAACACATTCTGTTTAGAAAACAATTTCAGCTATCTCCCATACAACTCAATTTTCCATACAACAAACTTTTAAAATAGCAGTAAAATAAAGCAGCTAGAGACATATAAATCTTTTTAAGTCACAAACATTAGCTTGATAGCAAGCACTGTTGGTCTTTTTCAGTTTGATTATTTATATAAAGCAGAAGATGGGAGATAAGATGTACTCTTACCTGTTTCACTAGAGTGAAAGAAACCTTGCAAAATGTGACGATCTGGGAAGTAAACACGTAGTACCACCTAGTTGAACGCAAAGAATAAGGCATCTACTCACATAAACAAAAACATTGGCTTCATATACGTTTGAATAATAACCAGCCCATTTTCAAAAACTTGCTCCTTTTCATGAATGGGCAGTGTAGCTCAGTGAGACTATACATGTAGTTTTCAAGAGTCTTTTTAGAATGGTGGAAACTGACTCACACAGATGTTTTAAAACAATGCGCAACATAAAAACTGATTCTTGGACTACTCAGGGATAGCAATGTTCAGCTGAAGTAGCAGAGATGGAAGGAAAAGCATAAGTGTGAATTCAAATCTTATCCTCACTAGAAATTAATTACCGGTAGGTAATTTCTGGATTTGATCAGGAAGGTTGTACTTTAAAAGCATTGTATAAATGCTAAGTATTCTCACTTCATTTTAGCAGCAGAACTCTTATATCTCACACCAAAAGAACAAAGAATATGCAGAACAAAACATGCAAGAAATCTGTCTACTGCCCTGCTTTAAAAGTTCTTTCATGGTGAATCCTAAAACAAGACAACACTTACTGCTATTCAATGAATATTCCAGTTCTTCCAATTCATGTAAAAAGAAGCAAAAACAGTGGTAGTAGATTTTTTTTTGACAGGGCCACAGATATACTACATATATGTTCCTTTAAGACACTTAGACCTCTATCTTTCTAATTCCGTGGAACAATCACAATCACACAAAAAAAGTTTACCTTTGGATAACGCTCTAATTTCTCCTTCGTTTGAGCTTCTCGCTGTGCCTTTGTCATTAAGGGAACTTCTTCTAAACACCTCCTAAGAAGAGACAAGGCTTAGCAGACTGCCATAAATGGAGATCAACTCAACCCTGTTATGCTACTCAATCATCAATTCATTCTGACCCTGTTATGCTACTCAATCATCAATTCATTCTGATATGATCCTTTTGCTATCATTAACCTCTGTATATAAAAATTCCCTAGCATTCTAAAGCTTAGATTGTTCAATAGACAGGTGCAATTTGCATCCTGCAAAACCTGCACAAAGTCATTTTAACGAAAATTTGTCGTTCTATTTTCCTAAATATATATCAGACAATTAATTTTGAAATACTGGAAATAAACAACCATATTTTTACATAGCATACCTATGCCCCATAAGTAATGACTGCATCAATATTTCTTGATTAATAACAAATTTAGACTGTCATAATGGATTGCAGAATTTGTTTTAATGAAGAATAATATACCATCTGCAAAAGACTTATATATATCCTTATCATTTTTCTCCCGGACGGTAGCAACTTATACTTATATACTGCTTCACAGTGCTTTATAGCCCTCTCTAAGTAGTTTACAGAGTTGGCATATTGCCCCCAACAATTTGGGTCCTCATTTTACCGACCTCGGAAGGATGGAAGGTTGAGTCAACCTGGAGCCTGGTGAGATTCGAACTGCCAAATTTCAGGCAGCCAGAAGTCAGCCTGCAGTACTACATTCTAACCACTGTGCCACTGTGTTAGATTCTCTAGCATTAGAGGGAATCTTGTAATACCTTTTCCAACTAATTTTATGCTATTAACAAGTGTATGTTTTTTGTATAACAGAATAAAAGTATCTTCTCAATCAACAATAATGATTGTAGTTGTTGATATCTGTTGAGATTACCTGAAACTTTTTAATGCAAGTCCAGAAACTCTTGCTAAATGATGCTGTTAAAACCTTGTTTTTCATTTTGGAGAACTGTCTCATATGTAACCTGCAATTTGCATAACTCATATGTATTTCCCTACCTCCATTCCAATTTAAAAAGTGTAGCTCATAAAGCTTATGCCTTTTAATACAGTTTTTAAGCAAAATTGGTGTTATTAAACTTGGTCTGGGTTTTTTTGCTATCATAGATTAACTAATACAGCTCTCCTCCTACAATGTTAGTATTTAGAGAAAAAACATTAAGTTTCTGTCTAGGCAGGTGAGCATACAACTAGAAGACTACAAAATCTCCAAGAATATGAAGAACATTAAGTACAACTGGGAAGCAAATCCTGAGCATGTTCATTGTTTAGGATTCCATCAGAATCAGAGAAACAATCTATATTGTATGCACATTGGCCATAAAAATTATTACTTAACTACTAGTGAAAAATAAATTTACCTTTCATTCCGGAGCTGGGCCAAACGTTTTCTCACATCATCTACTGTAACCTCAAAGAACTCATCAGGGAGATCTTGTGAATCAGAATCCAATGGCTCTTGAAGATCAGGATGGCACACAATTGGCTCTCGATCCAAATGCTGTAGAGTGAATATAAATTAAAGCTTGATGCTTGAATTCTGCCATCAAGGCACAGAATCCACATAGCACAAAGAATATAATCTTTGCACTTAGAAAAATGTGGGTTTTGTGATAATCCCCCAACATTTCTGAGCAATATATTTATTTTTTATTTACACACATAACTTCAAAACTGACTTATGATATGATCTTTCCTAATTTAAATTTCTGCCCTAATTTTCACAGAGTATATATTATATAATTATATAAAACGGCACCATCCTCAGAATTCATGTTTGACTACAATCTGTCAGTCTATGTTAGAGATATATCATACATTTTTTCTCAGGAAGAGAGGTTCTGATTCTAGGGTTTTTAAAAAATGCTACTTTTTGTATCCATATTATACAAATTCTTTTGAACCTGAATTAGATTTGTAAACAAAGAGCCACCATGTCTTAGCTGGGTCTTTCTGGTGTCATCTAGTGATTAGCTGAAGTTTTATAGCCTGGATTTAGTAATCCTATGTAAGTAGGCAGGTTATTTAAAAATGGAAGGAAGAACTTTTTATTGGAAAACATTGATTGCTAGTTACCTCTAAGCATTTATTATTGATACTTTTAAAACCTTTGAAATATTATAAAATGAATATAAATAATCACATCATCCAAACAGTAACACATAGAGTTTATTAATTATTTTGCTTGATTTGGGTGCTTTAGCAGCTCTCAAAAAGACCAGGTGTTTCAAATAAACAACTTTTTATTCTTTCAAATAAAAGATTATTTCCAGTTTTAGGAAATAACCAGGGTAGTTCTTTCAATATAAAACCTACATTAATTTCACATTTTTAAAAAAATGCTGCACTTTCCAATTGATTTTCCCAAAAGGTTGGTTACCTTTTATTCTTCTTATATTGGAGATGCAATATATTCAAAGGACTATATTATAGCATTGTAGTTTTTTTTTAATGTCACTACCATATTATTATACTGATATACTATTTTTATTTGGATTTTTCCCTTTTTTTTGTTTTATTTTTTGTTTGCTCTATTTAGTTCTTTTTTAATCTTATTTTTAATGAATAGTTTGGAATGAAATTAGTAAATTAGTAAATTTTATTTTCAATGGTTATTTGCTGTACAGTACTACAATATTATCATCATCATCATCATCATCATCATTATCATCATCATCATCATCATCATCAAATGTATCTCAATACAGCCTGAAACTATGTATCACTTATTCTTGTGTAAATAGATTTACCCAAGGAAAGATGTCAATCAGATAGATAAACCTGCTCTAGAAATCCCCAAAGAGAAGATGTTGGGGAGTGGGGGGATGATGAGACTTATTCTTGTGTAAACATAGATTTGCCCATGGAAAGATGTCAATCAGATAGATAAACCTGCTGTAGAAAATCTAGACTCAGGAAAGACTAAACAGTATAGAAATTGCTGTACAGAAGTGGCTAGAAAGAAGAAAAGATTGCTTCCTTAGTAATGACTGACTAAAATGCCCACTCTAATGTAGTTACACAATAAAATCTACTAAATGGAACTGTACTATATTACAAGTAAAGTTTCCATTCAGTGCACAAAACTTTCTTATTCATGGGCTAGGTTCTGCTAGTTCTGATAGATTTAAGTAAATGCTGCGCAATGAAACTTGGCTGACACATTATGAATCCAGAGCTATAAAGCATGGCACCAGTTGGTCTGTATGGTTAATAGGCTGCTTTGAAAACTAGCATCTTTGACCATCAATGATCTGCCTGGCCTGGCCTGGCCCCAGACTCCATGAACTTGGGATAGTCCTATTTTTAGTCACCCATACCCCCACATCTTGATGTCTCTAGCATACCCTGTTTTTGCTCGCCTTCCCACCCATCTACTGTCCTATCATCCTGACTTCTCTCCAGCAACACCACCCCTCCCACCCTGAACAAGCCCTCTGGGAATAGAAGGAGCCTCTCTCAATTATCAGTAGAGACAACATAAATTACAAGGCAAGATTTCCTCTATTTGTGGGCACCAGAGGGTAATTTGGAAAGTTAAAAGAGTGAGGTTGCGTGGGTGGACCCTCAGCTACTTTTAGAAAGTTGAAGAGAGTCAGGTCTAACTAGAGGGTGAAGGAGCCTGATTGTAGCTTTCCCTGGGCAGAAAGCACAAGGAGTACCCACGAGCTGCCAATCTGTCCTTTCACAATGACTACTGTCGCCTGATTCTAGTTGTTTTAGAGACTGGGCTGCAGTGTAAATGAGCAATTGTCTTGAACCGAGAGTCATGGACTCCTCCTCCTGGATTAGAAGAAAGAGAGTTGACAACTTCACAAACCTGAGTAATTTGTCACTTGCCACTATTAAATATAAATGGAGTTGAGGGTCACTATTTCCAATTATTAGAACAGAATAAACAACGGGTGGCTGTGGTGATGTTATGGGGCTGCATGGTAGTCCCTAACAATTTCTATTAATGCCTGATAAATAAATTTCACACAACTTCTCTTAGATTCTCCAGAAGACCAAATAATTAATCCAGAACCAAATGCCATCCACTATCTTCCACTATATATATTTTTTAATTTATTATGGCAATAGCACAGAGTATAGCAAACTAAAATAGGTAAAGTAAGGAACTCACAAGAAATAGCAAATATAGTAATTGACACAAAAGAATGTTTAGCTTAAAAAATTAACCACGAGGGTGACATTTCAGTTTCAGAGGCAGGTACCTCATTCATATAACCAGTTTATTTTATGCTCTTTTTCCTCTTCCAGCTGGTCTTCTATGCCCTACGTAAAACTTATTATATAAGTTATACAGCATGCCTGAAAAACTGAATTTTCTATCACTTCAATATAATTATCCTGAGAAATTGTAATTGGCATTGAATGTAGCTTGGGAGACAGGGCTTTCAAATAGAAAGCATTGAACTTTTAACTCTCCTCATAACAGCAATGACTTCCAAAAACTGAAGTGAGTTCCAGAAAGGCTATGTCTAGAAACAAGTAATTGACTTGAGGATGAAAACAATGCAACACATTCCTCTCTACTATTAAACAAACCCAAGACACTGACAACATCCCACTTGGCTAGGGCTTGCTGCCCAACACTGAAGACAAAATCATGGGTCCTCTTGTATTCAAAGCCGCTCTAGTAGACCACCAATACAAAGTCAATTGCCAGACCAGCACTCTGTTTCAAATATGGAATTACAGACTGATGAATAATAGTTCAGTATCCACAATGCGGTTCTTAGAAGCAATTCTCCAATTACAGATTCCAAAAAAGGAGGACAAGCAGCAGCTACACAATACATATAGCACGGACTGGGTGACAGAATGATTTGATGGATAATCTCTTTGAACTAGACAGTTCTTCCATTCCAGGAATTACAACACAAGGCAGTTAAAGGAAAGATAAACATAAACATATTCGTCTTTTTCACCTATTTTGGTTCTGATTTTCAAACTCAACCTATGACAGAATCTTCAACTCTAGGATTATTATAGTACTATGGTCAAGCGACTCAAAGCTATCTATTACCCACCTAAATGTTACTGTGCTGCACTATTAAAAGGTGAGGAGCATGCTACAACTTCCAAAAAACATGCTGGATATGACTGAAACCTCCCGCATTGCAGAATTCTTCTGATCTCTAGGGGAATAGGGAGTGAAGCTACCTTCTAACAATTAATGTTTTGACATCAAAGTCAAAGCATAGCTTGTCTGTGAACCAGTCCTAGCCCAGAAGTGGAGGGACGCCGGCACAGATTTTATCCAGCTTCTTCCATCAAACTAAAAGGAAAAAACCCCACACACAAGCACAATGTTAATGGGAAGATTCTTTTGCTAAAATGGACCTTTGATGTTTAAAAATAATTTGTTTTGTTTTGTTTTGTTTTGTTTTCCCCCCTTCTCCCCCCCCCAACACTAAAAAGGGACAAAAAACAGATGCCATGTGGCCAGCCCCATTCTAGGGCTGTTGATGAGAGCAAGAGAAGGGAATGGAAGGAATGGAGGAGGGAGTGCAACGTAATCAATCAGCGGCAAAGGCACCCAAGATCAAAGCGCCTGAAAGCAGCATTCAAAGTCACACGCTGTTTAATATGAGGGAGGGAAGGCTCCAGCAGAACCTGCAGCCACTCTAAAGACAGCACTCTACCATGTCTGAGAAGGCAGGCTCCAAGAGCATCTCTTAAGTAGTGATTTTGGCAACATAAGGACGTTGGTCAAGGTTATAGCAGGGGTTCCCATGGCTACAGGCAAAACAATGTAAGAGGGTGTATCCATGTCTCAATCTAATATCAGAACTGAACACATCAACCATACGCAGAAATATTAAATGATGGTCTTCGTCCAGCTCCTAATAACAAAGTAACAGCATTCATCATGAACTGTGTTACACCTAAGATGAATACTCCAGAAAATTAAAACAAGAGATTATGAATGATTTCAGTCACACAGTTTGATATGTTCAAGGGTATTATTCACCTATGAAACTGTTTGCTATCATATAAATGATAAATAAATCACATAAAATAAACTGAAGGTTTAATTATTTCAGGGAATGTGACATAATTTTGTCTAAATTTGGGAGAATACATTAACACATAGGTTCAATTGTCAAGAGAACAGGCCTAGAGAACTTTCTCCTCCCAAAGAACACTGTAAGCAAGCTAAACGGCTACCTCTTTTTGCTCCTTTAGTTTTTCTTGGCTGTTCTTTGACTTCTTTGGCTTGGAAGGCCCTCCAGGACTGGACAGAGAACTTGGCTGGCTTGTCAATACTGGAGATAGCATTGGTGTGGGGCAGCCGCCACCCAGGTACTGACCACTGCCCATGAAAGGAACAAATGAGGTAGGCATAAGCTCTGAAGGAGGACGAAGCTCCTCTGAATTATCCTGAGATTCTTTACTCCAGTTCTGCTTATCAGTACATTGGTTGGTAAGTGCAGCCTCACTTGAGCAGGATGAGCTTGGAAAGGCAGGCAGGTGTGCAAAAGACACAGCCTCTGGCTCTTCTGTAGAAGCTGACCCTTCTGCTACTTCTTTAGAAAGGATTTCATTGCTCCCACCTTCTGCATTATCAAAGGAAACAGCCTTCTTTGTGTTCACTCTATTATAATAAGAGACATGAAAAAGAAGGCTTAAGTATGTGTACGCATAGAAGGGAGAAATTATTTTTCTTTTCGATCAAAAAGTACAGAAATATGTGGTCAATTATATTATTGGAAAATGGGATTCAGGGTTTTTTTTTTCAGTAACAAATGAAGCATTTCTCACATAGATTGTAACAAAAAAGGAACAATAGACTGAGATACTCTGCCAAATTTAATGAAGTTTAAGTTTGATAAAGGGCAATTCTTGGTGAACAGGGAATTTAACTCTTTTTGGGAGTATTCTTGAAAACAATTCAGATAACCTTAGCTGACACAAGTATCTAATTGCAAAATGGTGTGGCTAAATAAGGAATATATGATAATGAATGCAAAGCCCTGTGCCAGCTCTTATAATTTTTAAATCTTATTTTTAAAAAATGACATTGCTCTATAATGACTTGGGGAAGGCCTACTTGCTATCTTACTGATGATTTTCTCACAATGCCAAAGGATTACCATGTCTCAATTGTGAAATTATCTCCCAAAAGAAGTACAATCAGTTCCAACTGTTGTTTTAAAAGAAACTGAAGATATACCTATCATCAAGGAATCAGAAAGGAAACATCAATTTCAGAACCAGATTGCCTTTTCAAATATTTTAATCTTACATTTTTATTGCTTTACAATAGATTATTATATTTCATTGTCCTTTCTGCATAATGCTCTTGTCTTCTTCAGGATGTAAACTGGTGATATATACTATAAATAAAACAATACATTAAACACCAAACAAAATACCAGGTACAGGTCAGAATATTAGATATCAACAAGGATTGGGGTAGGGGGGAGGGGAGGAGAGGCACTTTCACTGCTGGCAAACAAACCTAATCAAGGTCTTCAAAAATACTCACTCCCATAAAAGTAAATTTATTCCTTGGGCAAAAAGAAAAGAAAGGGAAAAAAAAACAAAAAGGGAAAGGGGAAAAAATGGAAATAATGTTCTTCCCTACCTGATAATGGCATTGCCTCCAGTTAGACCAAGCGACTTCAGACTTGTCTTCTCCAAAGCAGTTTTCCCAGATATCTACAATGGAAAACAACATACAGTACTGTTTTATCAGTTCTGAAAAGGCAACTCGCTCAAAAGTTATTCGAATACTTTTAAATATCAAAAAGTAATATATAGCACTCTGTCTCACGTACTCTTCCTCTAAATGCTTCTAAATAGTTCGGGTTTTGTTGACTCTTGTTCAGAGTGTAAAGGATTGTTCTTTTTTTAATGTTATTTTTGTATAAATAAAATCCCACATTCCATTTTTGACATTTGCATTTAAAGACATCTTAGACAGCACAATTGAAAAAGACCTAATTGGAGATATTGGAAACTACCACTAGCCTTGATTAACCATTACTCCAATTTGGAATTAAGCAATTTCATGAGTTTATGTTCTTCCTATCTTCAAGTAGTAATTTAAACATGCCCAACTGCATTTAGCTATATGATGACAAGTTTATCCTGAGAGGAAGCTTAGAAGAGGCTTATTCTGCCTATCCACTCCTCCCAACCTCTTTCAGCATTCCACTTCCAGGATAGCAGAACTAACACTGATTACTATAAGGGTGATCTGTTCAGTACCTGGAAGGAGAGGTTGGCATTTATTCTAGGGTAGGTGATGAATGACTCTAAAGTACTGACATATAAAAGCATTAAACAAAAATAAAAACCCCGCAGAGATCAAAACAAGGAAAAAGCAAATATTTATTAAGCTGTAACCACTGTTGTGAGTCTTGAGTTTTATAAGAACTTGAAAAAACACACAAACAGATCATTGAGTATATTTTATGGGTTCAAAGGCTTGAGCTAAGCAGCCCATGATTATGTTCCAGCGGGGGGTTTTTTTCCCTCACCCCACAAAATACTTCAAACTTTGAAGAGACTAAGTCCTTCCAATTTCCCTTCTTCAGTGAGTCAAAAGGAGGAACGCATTTTCCAGACTGGAAAGCTATGCAGAGTAATTTTGTCATTTTCAGTGGGAGATGAAGGGGAATGGCGTAGAAGTGGGTTTGTTGACTTACTTCGTCTCGCATGTAAATACAGACGGGGGACACTTCACTTTGCTCTTCCACATATTCCCTGCAAGGAAACATAAAATTGAAGTATGCCCTATTGAAGAAAACCCTGTTCTAGTGTCAAAAGTCCCAAAACAAATCTAATGTACAGTCTGTGAATTTTCTAAGCTTTTTCAGAGAAAAGTCTATAAATAGTCCCAAGTAGCTTACCAATATTAATACTAAATGGTTTCATACCCATCTTCCACTTACCATAGCACAAAAGGCCTTGCAAAACTCAGATATGTTCTTCATCTCTTTCTCATCCCAACCCACTACAGAGTCAGACTGAAGTTGTATTCTGCTGAAGTGGTATTTTCTCCCTTCTCCTAACTTATTTATTTATTTATTTATTACATGTATTTATATGCCGCCCTTCTCCCAAAGGACTCAGGGCGGCGAACACAAGTTAAGAAACATGTACAATAAAATCGCATTTTAAATCAAATAACTAATTAATGATAAATAATAAACCCAGAATCAGAGTCAGCCTATTTGCTTGAACAGCCAAGTCTTCAGCTCCCGACAAAAGGAGCGGAGATCAGGAGCCGTCCGGAGCTCGGTAGGTAATTCATTCCAGAGGGTGGGAGCACCCACAGAGAATGCCCTACCCCTGGGCACCGCTAGATGACATTGGCTTGCCGTCGGGACCCTGAAGAGAGCGGCCCTATGTGAGCGAACAGGATGGTGGGAAGCAGGCAGGCAGAAGGTCCTGTAAATATCCTGGACCTAAATCATGTAGGGCCTTATAGGTGAGAACTAGTACCCTGAAGCGGACCCAGAGAACCACTGGTAACCAGTGCAGCTCACGCAGGAGGGATGTTATATGGGAGTAACGAGGGGCTCCTGTAACAACCCGTGCGGCTGCATTCTGGATCAGCTGGAGTCTCCGGGCATCTCAGGGACAGGCCCATGTAGAGGAAATTGCAGTAATCTAAGCGGTAAGTAACCAGGGCATGAGTGACTGTGCGAAGGTCATCTTGGTCCAGGAAAGGGCGCAACTGGCGCACCAGGCGAAGCTGTGAGAATGCCCCCCTGGTCACAGCCGTTAGATGGTCTTCTAGGGACAGCCGAGCATCCAGGAGGACACCCAAGTTGCGAGCCCTATCAACGGGGACAAGTTTTTCTCCATCCATCAAAAGTGATGGGGCTTCTGAAATCCGAGATGCCAGCATCCACAGCCACTCAGTCTTGGAGGGATTGAGTTTGAGTCTGTTTCTACCCATCCAGGCCCATACCGCCTCCAGGCAACGGGACATCACGGAAAGGGCATCTCTGGGGTGGTCTGGGGTGGAGATGTATAATTGGCTATCATCAGCATATTGATGATATCTCACCCCAAAGCCACGAATGATCTCACCCAGTGGCTTCATATAGATGTTAAAGAGCAGGGGGGAGAGAACCGACCCATGAGGCACCCCACAATTTAGGGGCCTCGGGGTGGATCTCTGCCCTCCTGCCCATATAAACTGTAAGCGACCCGAGAGGTAGGAGGAGAACCACTGTAAGACAGTGCCTCCCACCCCCAACCCCTCAAGTCGCTGCAGTAGGATACCATGGTCAATGGTACCAAAAGCCGCTGAGAGGTCAAGTAGGACCAGGATGGAGGAACAACTACCATCCCGAGCCCGCCAGAGATCATTCACCAGAGCGACCAATGCCGTTTCCATGCTGTGTCCGCATTGGAAGCCCGATTGGTACGGGTCAAGGTATTCCGTTTCCTCCAGGAACTGTGGGAGCTGTTGCGCCACTACAGTCACAACAAGCTACGTGGAGACGGGACGATAGTTACCAAGTGAATCTGGATCCAGGGAAGGCTTCTTGAGGAGAGGTCGAACTACCGCCTCCTTAAGAGAGGCGGGGAAGTTCCCATCTCTCAACGAAGCGTTGACAATTGCCTGGATCCAGTCTCTAGTCATCTCCCTGGCAGCCGAAACCAACCAGGAGGGTCAAGGGTCCAATAAGCAAGTGGAGGAACTAAGTTTGCCCATAATCCTGTCCACTTCCTTGACAGAAACAGGGTCAAACTCAATCCAGATATTGTTCTCAAGACCCACCCTAGTCTCCTGATTGAATTCTGTCCAGTCAGTGTCCAATCCGATCCGGATCTGAGCGATTTTATCATGCAGAAACTGTACAAAATCCTCAGCTCTGCCCTGTAAAGGGTCTTCCTCACTCCCTGATTGAGAAGGGAGCGGGTCACATGAAACAGGGCTTAACTTAACTCTTAACTGTATCTAAACAATCTATGTAACGTCAGAGAGAAGGGTGGCAATCATATGCCCAGTTCCTATTGGCCATTAAAACATGCTTCCTGCCTGGTTAATGACCACTCTTCTTCCATCACCATTTTGGGTTGTAGGAAACACCAAGACTGTCTGGTGCAACTTTAGTGTTTTGTTTTTGTTTTGTCAAAGGACTATTGACCTTCATGAAGAATACCTTATATACCTTTGTGGTAAAGCAACACAAACTATTATTGAACAACAGCAACAATAAATAAGAACAGCAGAAGAATTCCAGGGTAGATGAATATAAGGAAACAATAAAGCAAATGAGTGCTGGCTTAAATCTATATGTAAACTATTACATATACAGGTGATCATTATCTGCAGTCTCTTTGGTTTTTTATATCTTCAGTTGGCAAATTCAGATCAGATCACTGTCTGAACACTCTGTGTTAACATGTTTTGTGTATCTGCCATTTTGGGTGCATGGTTCTGAGCCATCTCTCATTTTGCACATGTGTAGAAGTATGAATTGGGCCTCCAACTCTCTAATCTTTCAAGAATCTGCTACCATCAGTCTAACCAGTATTGATCCCATCATTGTACAGCTGGCAATCTTCACAGCATTTCCTTCCTTCCTTTCCTTCCTCCAATCTTCCCTTGTATAACAGTCAATTAGATAGTGATTTTAGATACTTGGTAAAGATTAAAATATCCAGCAATGTAGTATCTATAAAGAAATAAAAGGCTTTCAATTCAATACCCAATACCACTAAACCAATGGTTAAGTTTTCAGGACTGAAAAAAAAAGCAACAAAAATTTAAATCTAACAAGATTGAACCTGAACTGACTTGATGAAAAAAACTCAAAATAAAATAATAAAAATTAGTGGAACAACAAATCTTCTAAGATCCAAGCTTTCTTTATCAACTCAAGCAGAAAGCATCCAGCATAAAAATATAGTATGTCCTTCCAGAAGGCAATACCTGCCAAAAGACTTATAGAAACGCTGTGAAAAGATGAAAGTATTATTTTTAAATTTACGTAAACTCTTATTACTGACTCTTACAAATGGAAATTCCCGTTCTTTATAGTTTTTTCTTCCAATTATGACCATAACTTGAATTCCTTTATTCTTCTGCCAGAAGCAGCCCAATATGTTTTGAAATAGCACTCCCACTTTTTTTCCACATATAAAGATGCTGAATGGATTGGCAGTTGAAACTTCAGCACTTCAAATGAAAAATCATATTTAAATGTGCATGAAGACAGCAAGTCATATGGCACACAGTCTATTTGCCAAAATTGTAAATCAGTGCCACTTACTATCTCCTAGTATCTGCAGCATAATCAAACTATCTCACTATGCCTAATAATTGGGATAAATAGATTTTGTATATCTTTTATCTCTTTTCCTTACATGTGCATTTATCTTGTTATCTGCTAATTCCAAAGACATTTTTTAGACTGTGTTGAAATTCTCTACAAGTCTGAAGACAACATGTGTGGCCCTTCAGACTCTCTCTACCAATGATCCTAATGGGAAAAAAAACACTATTTAAATCTATGTTATATTTATGATAGAGAAAAAGAGATACCTTCTTTTTGCAAACATTTGTAATTTGGGAGGCAGGGGAAAGTAGGGCCTAACAGATCAGTTCTGCCACACAGAGAAAAAATAAAATTATCCAGAAAGTACTTGGTCAAGGTAATAAAGGGTACGTCAATATTAAGGCACAAACTTATTTATTAGATTTATATGGCTGCCATCTCAAATACACAACTCTGGGCAGCCAACAATATTAAAAATAATAAAACCACATTTTTAAAAAGCCATACAACACATAGCAGCTGAAAGAAAACTGGCTCCATCACATACACGGCCCCAGGTTTGGGCAAAGAACCAAGTCTCCAAGGCCTTGTAGAAGGCCAGCAAGGTTGGGGCCAATTTGATTTCCAGAAGGGATGTTCCAGAGGATGAGTGTCATAGGAAAAAAGGGTCTACTCCTGGGCCCTGCCAAAAAACACTCCCAATGGGGCCCAAAGATGCCCTTTCTGCTGGTCTAGATGGTACAAGCAGAAACAATTCTGGAGAGATGGTCCCATAACTCTGGCCCAAGTCACAAAGGGCTTTAAAGGTGACCATCAGCATCTTGAATTGCACTTGGAAACATACTGGTAATCAATGCAGCTTGCAAAAGGGAGTGATCACATGCATTGAAATGAGATCTGCTCACCCTGCCACATTTTGGATCAGTTACTTAATCAGTGTACAGCAGGTTTTAAATGAGCATGTTAGAGAAATCTTGCAGAATGACAAGTCCCTAGACCAGTGACCCCCAATCTTTTGGGCACCAAGAACCGGTTCCATGGAGAGAAGCTTTTCCATAGACCAGAGAGGGTGTGGTTTTGTGTGCTGCCTGCATCCTTCAGATGGGGCTTTGCTTGTTTGAGCAGACCAGTTTCTGGTATGTTGCGGGGTGGTGCCAGTTCACGGATCAGGGGTTGGGGACCCCTGTCCTAGGTTCTGGAAATAGAAAGTTTCTCAAGACAATTTTGCTGCAGAAATTATTAAAAATAATCATTCAGAAACTTGAGTAATCTGCCAGCAAGTATGCTAATGATAAACTCCTAAGTATATCCTTAATTCAGAACATGACATGAATGCTATGATCAATAACATATTGAAGTGTAAATCAGAAAGGGAAGTAAGCATATTTTTTTAAATGTTAGCCCAATTAAAGCTCTTGAAATTGTGGGTACTATTTACTGAAGGGATGACTGGCAAAAACCAAGAGGTTACTTCCTTATAGACTTATAGAACTATGAACGGTAGTATTTGCTTCTCCAGCTTTCAGGTAAGGGGACAATTAATGTTACTGAATGGCACTTTTAATTTAGTGTCCCAATATTGTATTTGGAGCACAAAGGGATTCAACCTGAATCTGAAGCACCAGAGCTATCTGCTTAAATATGCAGATCAATTAATCTTTTATTGTATTTGTTTCCTTACTTCTAAATTATTTTCCAGTTTATGAGAAATATGCACATTTTGAAAAAAATATTTCGAGAGGGTTATAATTCTCACTTATCCTTAAGTTAAGCTTATTCATTTTTTTCTACAAGCTATCTAACTGCAGAGGTGGGCGATCAGAGCCATCAGGGTTGCTGTTAACAAGAAGAGAATATTCAAGACATACTTCTCCAAAGTCACAATAAACAGGAGCCAATTTATTTGCAAAAGATAGGATCACAGACTTAAGATGCAAGACTAAGAATGCTATGATCTAGCAGACAAATTTCAAGAAAAGGGACATCTCTTTTAATTTCAGCACCTCTGGCATTATTATCCAAGACTGTGCTCTCTGATCAAGTGTCTGCAAAAAACAACATACACAAAGATTCCCAAGAGATGGTTAGAAGCCAGCAGGCCCCTCCTCCAGCGACTGTTAATCCATTACGTGCATTCTCTGAGGCAAGCAGACACATCAAACACGCTGCCATTACTTTGATGTGCTGTTTTTCAGAAGGAGAACAGCAGGCAGATTAGATTCCCTCATGTAGGGATCTGACAGGGCCTGTAAACATCTTGTGTAAGGGCTAGAGCATGCTGGAGGAGGAGGAGCAGCAGCTCACAATAGCTTCCAGACCTTCTTCAGACCTAATTAGCAGAAATGGACACTAGGGACCTGGGGGAAAATTCCAGTGGGTTGACCACACTTATCCCCTTCTGCTCCAAGAAGATGCACAGAGCTCTAACAGCATTCTCCATATGGGACAGTCAGTGAATGAGCTTTGAAGAGTTAGCAAGTAGACAAAATGGCTGTGGCTACCAGAATCTATTCTGAAATGAGCTATTTAGCCAGATACTTTATATAATACAGAAGTATTCCAGTTTACAGAATGAAAAATGCAACTAGGAGTCCAAACTGCTACTAAACTAGCTCATATATGGCTTTTTTTTTTTTTTTTACTATTCCTTCAATTTTAAAAAAAGAAGTCATCCAAAACTCTTGTTCCATCCCACACAGTATGAGTGCCCACTGGTGTTTCATGAATTAAGAGAAATTGATACTTTCGTAATATTTATTGTATCTTGGGCAAGTTAAGCCAAATTTCTTTACAAGAAAACCAATTATATTTAAAATATTCATCAGAAAAACAAAAGCAAACATTGCACGTGTTGGGAAAATATGCTTCAGTGAGTACCAAGTTCATTAATTAATTCCTCAGGTAATTACATGTAATTGCCTAGACAAACGCAGAAAGTCTAAGAAATTCACTATCACTGAGGCTTGGTATTTTTTTCTTTTCTTAACTGAAGTGCTTGAAGATAGAAGTCTATATATTCAAAGTGCATGCTATATTTCTGAGTTACAATCCTGCTATGAGTGCAAGGCTGTGTCTAGACATGAGACCTGTTTTATATTATCTGTTACTTTCTTTTTATTGTTTCAATAATTGAAACAAAGTATCTACACAATTCATTCCTATTAAGATTTTTTTATACACAAAACCATTTTATTATATTCACTGCCAGAACTGTTAACAATATATAGTTAAATAGAGGTAGGAAAGAAATCTGTAACAGATTCTTTAAAAACAGTCACAATTCACTAGATGCAGCAGAGTTGATGGCATCAGAATTTCATACATCTTCTTGTTGTGTTAAAAAAATCCAAAAGTTCTCTCTGAAAGAGGACTTGAAGGGCTGTTCACCTGTTTAAGACTGCAGCCATATGCACACCATTTACACCTGCAGATTGGTTCAATTTGCTGCTAGATTATGAAAATTGAACCTAGGTTAAAAAAAAAGACACAAGACTGAAGTCTTAGTGATAGAAGATTTTCTTTTGAAGATGTTAGGCAGGTGGAAGAAACAATGAGGGCGAGGAACAGAAGATCAAAAGAAAGAAAGGGGAGTGTTGCACAGTGAAACGAACAGCTGTGTATAAAATGCAAACATATTTCCCACTAATCATGCAATATTTTTATTGGATTAGATATCTGAACTGTTTTATCTAAATGTTACAGATTTCTCCTTTTCAAACACTAGGAATTATGAACATGCGGGTGCTTTAATTTTTTTTTAAAAAAACTGAAATTTCAAATATTATGAGAAAAATTACTGAGTCCCACTAAACTACTGAAGATAGTGTTTCCAAAATTGTATAGAAGTAAACCATTACTAGGCATCCATACCTCTAGAGAACTGCATTTTGTTTGGAGTCAATCTAAACAGATGATTCCATTAATAGGAAAAAATACAAAAGTAAAATAACTATAGCCCAATGACTAACTGAATGAAATGACAATGAATAATTGCTAGAGCACCTCAAAAGGTAAGTTGGAGACAGCCCAAATATTTGGGTCCTAAAAGTAATTTAATTAATTACACTTATTTTTTTGTTTTTATAAACTAAAAAGTTCAAGAACTTTAATGGCACAGTTCTAGCAACCTTTTTTAAATTGATCGTTATACCCACGCACAAGCACACACACACACACCCCAAACAAAAAAGAAAACAGAAAAAAAATAATACAAAGATATAAAATTAGTAGGCAGAGAAATTGCAAAAGTTGTATTGTTGATGCTCAGTAAATGAAGAATTAACCATAAAAAGCAGAATACATTTTTTTTAAATAAAGGGATTTAAATGATTTTTTTTTAAAAAAATCTCTGAGCAGAATATTGGTATCTCCACTGTTTTATTATTTAAAGAAAAAAGAAATTCTACTAAAAACATTACCAAAAAAAAAAAAATAATTTCTCACTTACCTTTCGTTTATTTCAACTGATATACAATATTTAGAAACATTTAAAATTGTTATATAATTCTAATTTTAGTTCTTTAATCAGCTCTTTTCCTACTTAAAAACCATACTCTAAATGTTTAAATTTCCCTTGCTGTGCAATATATAATATTTATGGAAACTTTTCTTGGTTGAATTTAGTCAAACTTCTACTGTGAATATACCGGTACGTTGTTAATTTTCTCATTGCTATACATTCTTCAAGATTAAATTCCCAATCAGCTCTCATCAGAAACATATCTTTTCCAATGTTGTGCTAAATATTTTTTTAAAAAAATTTGATTTATATGCCGCCCTTCTCTGGAGACTCAGGGTGGCTTACAATGCGTTAAGCAATAGCCTTCATACTTCTGTATATTTATACAAAGTCAGCTTATTGCCCCCACAAACTGGGTCCTCAATTTACCTACCTTAGAAAGGATGGAAGGCTGAGTCGACCTTGAGCCTGGCTAGGATTGAACTCACAGAAATTGCAGGCAGCTGGATCTTAATTGCTGCCTTTAGTAGGAGGCATTAGCCCCCTACGCTACTCAGGCTCTGTTATATTCCTGTCAATATTCCTTGTTACTGTCTACATGTATCTTAGAAACCTGGGGTTTTTTTAGTTAATGTTTCTGGAGTTATGCTTATTATACCTAATTTTTATAAAATCATTTCAATTTAATATTAGTTTCTAAAATTTTCTCTGAATTGTACTGTATAGAATTTTCCAATACTTTTGAGGGTTTTTTTACATGACCATCACATGTAGTAAAACGTTCAATCTGTATCATAGAAGTTCCATCATTTATTACTATCTGATTTATATATCTTGGCAATTTACTAACAGAGTACACCAGCTATAAAATATTTTGTATCTGTTTTCTCTTAAATAGTAACCTGTCTCCATATCATATTTAAGAGTCCTAGCAATCTTTTTGGCTAAAAGTAATTCTCTTCCAAGTTTGAACTATTTTCTGATGTCATTATAAGCAACTTTACTAATTTCTAAGAGTCCTTAAAGCTTTAAATCACAAGTGAAGACAGAGGGTAAGCAAAAATGGGAAATCATCTTGGCTGCTTAGGATAAAGTGTAAGGGACTATTTGACACTACTAAGTAATAGTAGATGAGCAATACTACTTTGATTTCCAACTTCAGTTTCATCACATTATGATGGTTGCGGTATCCCAGGGTCATGTGATCACCTTTTCCAACCTTTTGATAAGAATGTCAATGGGGAAGCCAGATTCACTTAACTATGTTACTAACTTAACAACTGCTGTGATTCACTTAACTGTGGCAAAAAAGGTCATAAAATGGGGCAAAACTCATCTTGCTTAACAACAGAAATTCTGAACTAAATTGTGATCATAAATCCGGACTACCCTCATTACATAACCAAGAGCTGTATTGTACAGTTGAAACTGAGCACAAAAATAAAAAACCTAAAATGATGACGACACCGGACGATTACGGAGCTGAAGCAATTTCCTGATGAAGAAAGTTATAATGATTTGGGAGCTTAAATAAGGAGGTCCTTTAACACTTTTCCAATGAAATTAAGAAACTAAAGTTTCTTTAGTTTCCAATGAAACTAAATGGCAGTTAAATTTTTGGAAGATCTTCACAAGGTGTATGGTTAAATTATGGAAAACACTACCATATGTTGTTGAGAGGGTTGCTAACTAGCATTACTTTAAAAGGATTGGGCAAATTCAAGATAGTTCTTATTTCACAATTTCTAATTAAGATATTTATATATGGCCTCCAATAATAGAGGCAATATCTAACTAAATATCAGTTGCTGAGTAATAGAAAGGATACTGTAAAATCTTCATTCCCTCCCCACTCCAGGGGAAGGTTACTGCAAAATCCCCATTCCCTCCCGATCAGCTGGGACTCAGGAGGCAGAGAATAAATGGCAGCAGGGTTAGTCAGAGGTGGTATTTACCAGTTCTCAAACTACTCAAAATTTCTGCTACCGGTTCTCCGGAACAGGTCAGAACCTGCTGAATACCACCTCTGATGTAATTGTGAAAGGGGAACTTCTTAGAGTCTGAAACTGTTTTCAAGCGAGGAACTGATTCCATAAAAGACACTAATTTATACAAGGGATCAGTACAGAATCTGTAAAATGTAGCTGAAGTTCACTGAGTAGGAAATATGAGCTAGATAAACAAGAGGTGATTTATCCGATCACTTTAAAGATAGTGGAGACTAAATTTAAATGACTGTTAAAATGACAAAAAGATAAAACCTTTACCAGTGAACCTCTACAGAACGGTTTGTTAATGCATATATTAAAATATGAACCAACACATGGACAAAGAAATAACTGACATTTTTTGGAGATATTTCTAATTAGATTTTCTATGTAATCACAACTCACTAGACATAAACAATATTATTTGTGAAATCGTATCTGGAATGTGTCAGGGGAAAAGTACAAAAAACTGTAAATCAAAGATTGGCAAAAAACAAAACAGTCATCTGTTGTTATTCATGCAAGCATTCAAGTTGGCTCATCCACCCTTTCTTGATGGTCCTATCATCACTGCTTTGGACGTTCTAGTCTGACAGTCTTTCTGAGATATTGCTAGAACAGTTCCGATTCTGAAAGAAATAACTACCAATGAAACAATCATATAATGTAACTAATGGGTGATAGTAAATGTGTTTTAAAACAGAAAGGAACCTAAAAGAGGGCTCTCTCTCACACACACACAGACACACGCAGACACACACACACAGACACACACATGTAAAAATCAAAGAACAAAGAGGGACAAAAAATACACATCAGTGATGGTCCTTTTCTAAGTATTAGGCAAGCTCGCTAAGAAGTGGTTTTGGGGGGAAGAGGGAGAAGGAAGAGAAAGATGCTTCAGCATAATTTGCAACAATTGTTTACAATTTAAGAAGTTCAGCCTTCTAGGCCACAAAAAACGAAGTTAAGTAACAAATCATCTGTGAAGTACAGATTATTAGTTTGACATTTGTTTTTAAGGAGTCTTGAATCCACTTCAGACAGAAAGAACACTGAATGTTGGCTGCAGCAAGAGGGAGGCAAACCATCACAGAAGCTTCATAATACACAGAATATATGAAGCATAGGCTAATCCTTTTTTTAAAAAAACCCTAAAAGATACAAAGGGCAATAAGAAAGCCTTTTCTTAAAATAACACCTCAATTGCTTGGAAATGTCCAGTCAACAATTGAATTGAAACACTCTGAAGAATCTGGAGAATTTGGAGAGCAAGCCACTGCCAAAATCTAAAACCCAAACTGCAATTATTTTCTATTATTTCTGTAGAATCTTTTCCAACAGACAAGAGAAAAATCTCGTCAATTCCAGAATAACTGTTCTTCATGTTCCCATTTGATTATATCAGAACCTAGGAAGTTGTACATTACATGTACAATTTATTATTAGTATACAATAATCAGAGCTGTTTAACACCAGAGAGAAAAAGTATAGTGAAAAAAAAACTAAAATTGAGGAGAATGGCAGAAAAATAAAGCGATCATTTTGTTTAGTGGTTTTTCTGCTCTTACCAGTCATTTCATACATTATCCAATTATACTTTTGCGAC
The DNA here is from genome assembly GCA_030761175.1 of Masticophis lateralis. Taxonomy (NCBI): domain Eukaryota; kingdom Metazoa; phylum Chordata; class Lepidosauria; order Squamata; family Colubridae; genus Masticophis; species Masticophis lateralis. Next base: position 122,835,493 of record JAUDYJ010000002.1, read on the forward strand.
CAAAGGAATCAAGGGGATGAAATACATACTCTAGTGGAAAAGTCAATTGCTTTAGTTTAAAAATTTTGAAGACTATATAAATATTCCCAGGCACAGAAATATAATAGTGAGAGAAATTTACGTAGGCATGAAAACAAATGTGCAATATAATCAACTATGACAGAGGAAACCAATGAAGTTTCAAGACCAAACTGTATTTGAATACAGTATTTTTTAACACACAACACAACTATCAACACATGGACATGTCTTTTATATACCCCTTAAACTGTGGTGTCTATTTGTTTCTAATATTCAATTGGGAGAAAAGGTACATTATAGGGAAATAATTTCTGAATCAATATATCTCAAATGGACTAAATTACAGAATGCGTCCAAAATTGACTCACAGCTCTTTGGGATTGAAATTCAGCAAATTTATGGCTGCTTCAATGCTGCTGTGCTACTGTGATCAGTCATGGTCAGATGATTGTCATTTCCAAGTCAACAAGACCATAGGGAACTTAACAAGAAGTGCAAACTCGATTGCCCAAGTTCCCTGATGGTTTCCCACAATCAAAGAAAGGAAAGAAGGAAGATTTCCGATGTTCCCTGCCAACTGCCCTCAAAGAAACTCAATGAGGAAGATAACAGGAAGTTGGAAACCATTCTCGCTTCTACTACTTTAACATAATTATAATTGGTTAAGAATATCATAATATAGAAGGATCTCCAAATTAAAAGATCCAGGGTATATAATAATACCAATCTGTATTCATTTACCAATCTTAGGCAAGAAAGCCAGGAGAGGCAGTCCCTCTCTCCTAGCCCTGTGCCGGTTCAAATGTTTTATTAGTTTATCAAAATATAAAATACAGAAATACAAAGAAAAATGAAGACAATGGGAAAATAAGGGAGGAAAAGGGGAAGAGAGAAAAGTATAGGGTAAAGGGAAATTCTCAACTCTTAATGAATTTTTGCTCGCCTGTGGTCCTTCGGTTTCTGTTTAGGTAAGGAAATATATTTGAAATGATGATCTAATGGGTGACATGTTGTCTAGTTTATTATATAGTCTCAGCCAGACTTGTTTTTCCTTTTTACTGCTTGTCTATAGTTTCAGAAAAAAATGACAAAGGGTCCTTTATTGGTACAACTAATGTAGTATACTGTTCTTTCCAAATGGATTGGAGAAAACAACCCAAGTAAAGTTTAAATTGGCTTTCTATATAATTCCTTAGTTAAATCATTTATTTTAAATAGTGAAACCAACCAATTTCTCTAAAGAGAATATTATTTTGATCATCTTAAGGTAAGTGAATTAATGCTTTCTGACTATCTTACTACATGTTCTTATCACAATATGATCAAATTCTATCCAAAGTAATGGCCATTATACTACAGATCTATTCAATAATGCAGGATTTTGAACAAGACTAAATATATTCCTAGACTGTATTTATTTTAAGAGATTTTAATGAAGTAACAGCATAGCAGATATTTATTTTACATCTTAGTTGCCCATAAAATTTGGTTTCAAATATTGTATGTTCATGTTCCTTTTTTTTATTCCTGTTCTTACACTCACCTGGTCTGTCCAAAATGGTGAAGAATATCCCACAAGGTCTGACCGGAGCTGAATGTGTCCTGGAGTCTAGAACCATCATCCAATTGCAGTGCAATCCGTATCTATGAGATAATATACATGTGTATAGAAGATATATGCATACTCATCTATTAGTAAAGCAGTTCATGAAACTTGTTCAAGATCACATCTGGCAAACAGAAATCTGGCCCCTGTCCTTGATTTCAACTAATACTGCAGAGCAGCAGGTATTTGTGGCATTTAACACTTATAAACAACATCTCTAAAACAAATGGCTGACAGCATGGATTAAGTTTTATTTTTATTATTGCCTTAGCAGAGTTATAAACATTAAAGGAAGTCCACAAAGTCTGCTGTGGAATATATCATTTCAAATTGCACCTGATTTTTACTCATCCAGTATGTCTGGAAGTATTAGCAGAAAAGTTATGTTACTCCATGACCTATTTGTTCTACAATAGCCAACTTGATAAGTGCCTTATTATTGAATTATTTTCATAGGAACAAGTTTATTATAAATGAGAAACAAGTCTGTTTCTTTGCATGCTTTCAGGGTTATTTTATGTATTTCAAGCTTTTTTTTTAATTTAAATTTTTCCAGGGAATCATCCTAAAGCAGCAAACTTGATATATGTTCATAATAATCATTTTGAGAATGAAACTCTAAGAGATTTTTCCATCAAATTGTTTTCATTAGATCTTAAATCTTATCTGAACTTAACTTCATTTTCTAAAGCTTTATTTTCTTTACCCAACGTCAAACTAAGTTATAACTATAAACTTCACTCAGCATATGGTGTCATTTTTAATCCATATAAACTGTTATTTTCACAAGGTATCAAACTTACCATATTGCTTCAACTCAAGTTTGCTCAACTATTTGCTTTTTACAACGAATTTAAAGCCCAGTATCTAGATTAAAGGGACCCAGAAGAGCTACTCAGGCTCTGCATAACACAATAAAGTTATAACCCTCTATAACAAATAGCACAGATTACAAATAGCACTACCCCTAATAATATCTGAGCATCTCATTCAAGCATAACTTGAGATCTGCTTCTTTGGGAATTGAAACATTTTGTTAACATGTTCTAAACACACCTGTACTGTAGGTTCTTTTTCCCAAGCACATCATCACCCATTTGTATTTTCTCTGTTCAAATTCAGGACAAAAAAAAAATGGAGTAAACTAAATAAAGAGTCATGCTGGTTTTTCTCAAAATTGATTATATCCAAAGGAATACTTCTACTGTTAGTTGCAAATAGGTACAATTGTTTCTTTATTCTATTAATTAAATCTGTTATCTGCCAACTACAAAGATTTACAACACAACATAAAACTAATAAAATTGAATAAATAAAAATAGATAAAATAAATGCTTTAGAGTCTTCAAAAAGCCAAGATAATTGTCTTCATTCAGAACACAACACATTTCAAAGACTGCAACAGGACAAAAGGATCAGCTGGGAAGAGAGGGAGAAGGAAGATCCATGGGTGGCTTTCCTGGAAGAAGGAAAGACCCAGAGGATCAAGAGCTCCACCCAAGCTTGTAAAGAAGGGACCTGGCTGGTTGCTTCACCCAAGACCCTGAGAGAGATTCTTTCCCCAATGGAAAAACAGTAGGTTATTTGTCTGAGCAGAGTCAGGAAAAATTCAAGCGGTTCCAAGAATATTACAGTAAATTCCAGCTCCTCCCGCTCCCCCCTCCTTCACACCCTCCCTCTCTCACCCACCCACCCCCGTGTCCTGAAGAGGGAATAGAGGGAGGCAGCAGGAAACCATGCATTGGATGAACACCAGTATTGTGTTGTCCCGCTGTAAAATATAAGTTATTGTATATAGTTAAAAGTATAAAACTCTGCATTGTCTTGTTTTGTGTCAACTGCTTCCAATGAAGAACAAAATCAGCTCAAAAAGAATCCTGTCACACTTTGACAATCAACCATAATGCTGTTAGAATCCAATTGGCTTAGTTTCTACAGGCCTAGCTCCTTCAAAGAGAGCCATCCATATATTCATTCTAATTTGGCCAGGATTCCTCTAGAATACAAATCAGTTGTTCTTTAGATTGTTAATTTGTGCAAACAGAATTTATTCAGAAAAGGCTATAGAGTTTTTTTCTTCAACACAGCATTTGGGGCATGATTGCCACAACTGGGAGTGAGACATCTATGGAAGACAAACTGCTAGATTATTTTATTACTCCAGTTCTATTTTATTCTGTTATTGTTATTAATAAAATTCTAGAAGTCATATTAGAATATAGTAGTATGGAAAATAATATAAACAAATAAGACCATTTGGGGGCAGACCATTTTTATTTCCTTCAGAGGTAATATGATCATCGCACCAAATTAACTAGATGGTTGTCAATCCATATCAATGAATAAACATGTGGTATCCCCATCCAAAGAACTTCTCTCTGATTAGAATAAACAAATCAAAGAGCATATGATTTGTGTCATGTGTTAGCCAGTGACAACATATTTTAACAGACAAATCTGATGTCATGTTAATGCTTATGGTAAAATGTGATTTATAACCAAGACCAGTTGGTCTTTTACTCAGGAGGCCAACTTTGCTTTTATTCCTGGTCTAGTATGCAAATATATATATGCATCCTAGATTCTAGATCCTCAACTGTCTCTTAAGAAAATACAAACCACATGTTTGTTTAATATCTTTTAACAGCATTCTCTTGAGTTCTGGATTTGGAAAAACTTCTAGCTGAATGAAATATTAAAGTCATTTTTCTGATACTGGTTTTGGAGTCAAAACTGGTTTACATATTGTAGCTGTATAATGATATGTTTCAAATTAACAATAAATAGAGGTAACATGCCATGTTCTATCTCACATGCACAAAAAAGGATAAACAAAGCATTCAGAATTATGTCTGCTATTTTTGAGGATATACTAATTTGGATATACTGATTTTTGTTCTGTTTCAACAAAAAATACTGAGAATATAACTTTTCCCTTTTTCAATATCATTTATGTTACAGCTGAAAATCTTTAGTTCTCTAGGTTACTGAATTACAATTCCAAACATTCCTTAACCATTGGTTTGCAAAATGAGGTTGATGAATTATATAGCTCAACACAGCAATAGAGGATCCACCTTGACGCTAACAAATTACTGTATTTTTCGCACTATAAGATGCACTTTCCCTCCCCCAAAAGTGGGTAGAAATGTCTGTGCATTTTATAGAGCAAATATTACAGTGGGATGGAGGGGGATTGGTGCAGCGGTGGGGAATGCTGGAGCCTTCACTGCCGAGCAGATGATCGGTGGTTGGATTGGCCTCCTGAATTATCACTGATCAGCTGTGGTAGGCAGCGGGGATCACCGCCACTGCCTATCGCTACCCAGTTGCCGCCACCCGTTTGCCACCACCGCCCATTCGCTGCCACCTATCGTCATTGGCAAATGGGTGCCGACGAATGGTGGCAAAGGCAAACAGGATGCGGTGAACGGGCAGCAGCAGCAAACAGGCAGTGGCAGCAAATGGCAGCGGCAAATGGGCGGCGGCAGCAATAGGTGGTAGTGAAGAAAAGGCGGCGGCAGCAGCAATTGCCGCCGACAATAGGCAGCAGCAATCACCACCACCTAGAACAGCTGATCAGTGGTATTCCAGGAGGCCAATCCATCTGCCAATCAGCTGCTCGGCAGCGAAAGCTCCAGTGTTCCCTGGCAGAGGCAGCAGAGATGGAGGAAGAAGGTTGTTTGCTGTCTGCTACAAGGACACTAGCCAGATGAATAACGGATGAATGCTGGGAGGCAGAATCAGATTTTTTTTGGTTTTCCTCCTCTGGAAAGTGCGTCTTATAGTGTGAATAATAATGTAAATCAGAAATTCTGAGCTACAAAATATATATAGGTTGCCAGAAGACCTTTACAAATGTTCAGATTCAAGTAGTAATTCCTATGCAGAAAGAATATCATTGTAAATTTGCATCCTGAGTTTTGATTCTGAGTCAATTTGGTATTTTAAAGAAAATTATTTAAGACATATAACAAATCTAAAGAGCAAGACTACAAAGCCACCATAATTGGATATTATTCCACAAATAACGTTCATCACTGAAATAATTCAAGTATCTGAAGAAAAAGAAAAAGACACAACAAAATCTTTCTAAAATTTCGACAAGGGTTTTCAAAGTAAACCCTAGATGCCACAAAATTTCATATGCACCATGTTTTTCCTGGCAGGATGTTTTTGATGTCATTCTTATAGGATAGCCAAGAGAGTGACCTGCTAGAAGCAATCCAATGCTCATGGGAAACACGGCATCACATCAGTCACCACTCAGAAGGACTAAAGTACTTGCATCCTTCACTAACAAGGCTAGCCCAATGCCTTCCCTGCCCAAGAACAGCTTTCAGATTATTGTTGGCTCTTTAAAAGTGTTGACAGCTGACATCACTAGACCACAAGATGCTTGCCCAGAAAACTACTCTGCCAATTACATCAGTTTTTAGGCAACAGTACAAAGCCAAGAATGTCACAAATACACATTTGGGCAACTAAAACTTTACAGAAATTCCAAACTATATATTAAAATCCAGAAAACAGAAAAACATGTCAATTAATTTCTAAGTTTACAATGATGAAAAACAAGACTGATTAATGGGTAAATTATTGTCTGACCTTCCCATCGTCAATACAGGACTTTCACCTTTCACTGTCTTACAAATAGTTTAAAAGTCAGAAAGTTTCAGGAGAAAATTTAAAATTACATCTGTGTTGCACATTTCTAAATAAAACCAATCTATAAAAACATACATGACGCCTGGATGGGCTATATTCATCCTATTATTTTATCATGTAATTGCAGTGTACCCATCCATGATAATATATATACATATTCATAATTCATGAGCTTAAAAAAACATATCCAATGGAAGATATTCTGATATAAGAAATGTAAAGAAGATCCAGACATTTAACATTTTATTTTTTGTGGTTGATAAAATTAACAACACTAATTACTGGTTTCTTGTACTCTCTGTACTTCTTTTTCTTCCTGAAGACATTTTATTATCAGGCCAGGTAACATTATCATCAAATAAGGGAGTGAAGTTTACTGGCTGTTGAACTGTGGTAGCTTGTTCCACCAGCCTTAATTGGGGTATTGCTTCTTACTTCATTGTTCCTGTTTTTCAGGTGTTTTGGGGGTATTGTTAATAAGAGATGTGACGAGGAAGGATGTCCTTTAGGTTGTCCTAAGGATGTCCTTAGGAAGCTAACACAGTCCTAGGCTGCCTTAACAGAGGGATAGAAACAAGACTACGTGAAGTGTTAGTATCATTTTATAATGCCTTGGAACAGTTTTGGTCACCACAAAAAATATGTTGAGATTCTAGAAAGAATGAAGAGAAGAGCAACAAAGATGATTAGGAGTCAGGAAGCTAAAACATATGAAGAAAGATTGAAGGAATTGGGTATGTCCACTTCAATGAAAAAAAGGACTAGAAGCAAGGGTGAAATCCAGCAGGTTCTGACAGGTTCCGGAGAACTGGTAGCATAAATTTTGAGCAGTTCAGAGAACCAGCAAATACCACCTCTGGCTGGCCCCAGAGGGAGGTGGGAATGGAGATTTTGCAATATCCTTCCCCCAGAAATGGGGAGGGAATGGGGATTTTGCAGTATCCTTCCCCTGGAGTGGGGTGGGAATGGAAATTTTGCAGTATCCTACCCCTGCCACGCCCATCAAGCCACACCACGGCCACCAAGCCATGCCCAGAAAACTGGTAGTAAAAAATGTGGATTTTACCACTGACTAGAAGTGATAAGATAGCAGTGTTCCAATATCTAAGGTCCTACCACAAATAAGTAGATGGGTCGACCTATTTGCCAAGCACCTGAAGGTAGGACAAAAAGCAACGGATGAAAATTAATCAGGAGAGAACCAACCTAGAAATAAAGAGAAATTTCCTGATGAAACAATTTGTCAGTAGAATGGCTGGAGGTTTTTAAGAGATTGGATAACCACTTGTCTGAAATGGCATAGGGTCTCCTGCTTGAGCAGGATATTGGACTAGAAGACTTCTAACATCTCTTCCAATTCTATTATTCTGTTTGTCCTTCTCTTTGACTTTGTATACTTTTTTTTAGCGGCTTACACATTAACCTTATCTCAATGTGTATGTTAATTGATTTGTCAAGAGTGCCAAGCCTCTATGAATTATCTTCCATTTCTGGATTTTATGAACCATTTCCCAATTGAAATTGTTTTGTAACTTGTCAGTGTGTGATGAATTTAAGGACAGTTATTTATTTATTTATTTATTTATTTGTTGTTTATAAAAGTTATTGTCTGCCAATCTTGCAATTGGATAACTTTGGGCAGCTTACAGTTACATATACATATTAAAACCAAGGACATATGGGGAGAGTGGGGTGGAAGGGGGGGGTAGGTGGAACCTGTTATCACTCAATTAATCACCTCCATTGCGCTGTTCTCCCACTGGGACTCCAAGCAGACAGACACAACCATGTCTTTAGGCCCTTACAAAAAGATACCATGTATTCTGACTACCAACTAATATTCATGATACAGCCTGTCAGTCCTTGCACTGTATGTTGCATAGGTTGTCCTCGACTTACCATTGTAAGTGAAAGAGAAAAAGCTGTCTGCTGAAATAGGGCAGGAAATGCCTTCTGTGACAAGAACTGGTGCCTTGGGATAGAGAAAGGAAGCTGAGATCCCAATGATCTAAGTTTTCTTTTCCTGGTCTTCTCTTTCCCTGCTGTGATCTAGAAAGTTAAAAAGACTTTCTAGTCCAGGGTAGGGAGAGGAACTGGGACGATGCACTGAAGGAACAAAGCTTGGAGACTTCTCTTTCTCTGTCATAGAATAGAGGTTGCTCTCATGTAGCCTCTGGGCCCTCCAGAAGTTGCATGAGAGGGCTATGATTTCATGTGGTTTTTGGAAATTGCAGAGGTTGCACAAGAAATGCCCCTAAGCTGTTTCAAGAACGAAGGCCTAATTCAACCTGGGACTGCCTTGATAGGCCATGTATTCAACAGAAAACAACTATTGCCTGGGGACTTCAGGTTTGGCATCGCGGTGAGACAGTCAGGGAATTAGCAGGCTCTGATGAGGCTCCGCAAAAACCCTGACTGACAAACAGCTGCTGATGGGTCTGCAGACCAGAACTGTCCTGTAGGGACAGGGAAGAAGGAGAGGCACCTCGGAAGACCAAGAGGAACAGGCAAGTTCCTCAAAGGTCAGAGGAAACACTCTATGACTCGGCGGCGGGGAATGGCAGCCATTGCGGCTGCCACGAAGCTGGGGCAACCGGATTAAGCATTGAGCAAGAGTGATGAATGGAACAGAGTTTTGGAAGCCGGATGAGTGACAGCCAACCCATGGTTTGAAACAATAAGGAAAACATCTTTGTAACTTTAAGACCCCTAGTGATGAAACAGTGGCTAATGAGCGGGGGGGGGGGGGAGAGAAAAGAAGATTCTGAAGCGTAATTTTAAAGGGATAAAACCCAATGGAAAATTGACTTTTGAATAAAACTATTTGGAAATTTTAAATAACTAGAGAAATTGCCCCAAGAGTGGTTAAAGGATTGGAAAGAAATAAATAGATCCTTTCTTTTTCCTTCCTTTTTCGAATTTCAAGAAAAACAAAAAGAATGGATAATAAGCTTTAAAACAGAAGTGTCGTATAAATGAAAGAAAAAAGGAAAAAAGAAGTGAAAAGAGCTGTGTAAATTTGGACTAGACTACAAAACTGATTTGATATTTTTAAAAGCTAAAAAGAAAAAGAGAAGCTAAATAAGATTGTTGATGCAGATTGAAACAAAATGGATACTTGTTTGACAATTGGTAATTGTGGATTGCAGAGAGACACCTTCAGGAGTAAAAAGGAATAATTGCAACTTGGTCTTTGTTTTGGAAAATTGTGAACTTTACAGATAAAAGGCCGTGAGAACTTTCGGGGGACGATTTCTTTGTCTGGAAGAGGCTCAACTTTGGAGGGGGAAAAAAGGGGGAATACAACGGAACTTTTATAAATTGGAACAATATTAACTTAAAAAGAATAAAATGGCACAGGAAATTAGTGAAATGATTAATTGAGGTACTTGCCATGGAAAATGGAAATAAGAGAAATAATTATAATATTACATGGAAAACTAAAACATGAGGTCATAAAAATGGAGCATATGTAAGCAGACAAGAAAATGAAGACGGAGAAGTGAGACATAGAGATTGAAAATAGACAAGACAAAGACAATATTATTAATTATGAAGAAGTTACTGAACATGTGGATAATAATAATAATAAAAAGGAGGTTTTTAGAGATTATATTGGGATAACCAAGGGGGAAAAAAACAAAAATAAAGATGATTATGCTGGGATTAACAGTGGAATGATAAAAGAAAAAGATTGTAAAATATAGGAATAATAAAAAGAAGGTTTTTAGAGATTACACTGGGATTAACAGTGAAAAAGATGATTACACTGGGATTAACAGTGGAATGATAAAAGAAAAGGTTGGAAAATACTAGGGAGTATAGAGTAAAATAGAAGAGTCCAGGACTTTGATTTAATTAATATATTGAGATTAATAATGGTAAAATGAGAGAAAAAGAAAAGAAAGAGGAAACAATGGGACAGATAGGGCAAAATAGGGGAGAGAGAAAGGAAGATAGAAATGAGAGAAGAATATGTTATAGGTATCTAGAACTGAAATATGATTTGAAGCTAAAATATATGAACAATGGACATAATGAATTAATTTTTATTGAGATGTTGGATGGTACTATTTGAAAAAATCGATGGATATTTTTAGAGATTACACTGGGATTAACAGTGAAAAAATAAAGATGATTACACTGGGATTAACAGTGGGCAAAATAGGGGATAGAAAAAGGAAGATAGAAAGGAGAGAAGAATATGCTATAGATACCTAGACTTGAAATATGGTGAAGCTAAAATATATGAAAATTAGATTATGTAAAAAGAAAATATATCAATGGATATAATGAATTAATTTTTATTGAGATGTTGGATGGTACTATTTGAGAAAATTGAAACAATTGAATTATAACAATTATAATAATTGTTTCAATACCTATAACAATTGTAATAATTTGAATATCTTCAATAATATGTTTATTTAAGCAAAGGAAAAGAAAATTGAAATGATGTAGGATTATGATTTACTAAAAAAAGACTCATTTAAATTGGCCTTTATATAAATGGTATTGTTAAATAGACAGAATTTAGGGAAATAATTGTGAATTGTATTATGTTGTGTTATTTGAACTAAGAACTTTGTTTAAATGTTAAATTGGTATATTTTCAAGATTAGAGATAAGATTTAAAATTTGATGAAGTAATAATTAAAAAAAGACTTAATGAATATTATAGGAAGTAATAATAAAATGTAAGGAAGTTCTAGAAATGGAAATAAGATTTAGAAATATAAACAGGTTTGAATTGTATTTTTAATAGTGAGTATTTGGGGTAAGAACACAAGTGGCTGAGCTTATAGCTGTGAGGATCCCATCCACCTGCTCAGGATCAATCAATTCATACTCCTCCTCGATAACAGGGTTTAGACATCTTTTCCAAAGGACCTACCCAGCTGGAACACAATTCCAAGCAAATCTTTGTCTGACAAATGGTGAGAATGTTCTTCCCAATGGCCATGGAAGGGTTCATGTGGTTCTTCTTTATCTGGGTAGGATATAACCACCCAAAAAAGGGTGGCCAGCCAGTTATCTGGACACAGAGTTAAGAGTGGAGTAGTTCATCCTAATGAAGTCTCCTACTTGTGCTCAGTTGGCTTCATTTTTTTGTTTATCCAGGGGCACTCTAAGAATCTCGTGTCACTTCAACTCTTGGAAAATGCCCAAGCTCCCTCTGAAATTGCCTAGAATCCATCAAGCACCTGAAATGAGCTAATTTAGCAGGCTTCACTTCCATAGAACTCTAAACCAAGAGGGAATGATCCATCCAGAGCACAGGATTGATGTTACTATTCCCAAAATACATCACAACATCACTGTCTTAAGGCAAAAACCAGATCCAATATGTGATGTCTCCACCCCCATAAGTTTGGCCTTTGAATATGTTGGACCAGGTCCATGATTGTCATGGTATAGTTAAAGAAATGATAACTGTGCACAGGTAAGTATTTAACAGCATTATCTGCTTCATCTTGAATTTACATCTACTGTAATCAAAGAGCTTATTCCAAGAACAATGTGCAGACTTCTATTTGGTGTTCTAGCATCTACAAAAGTACCAGATGAAATAAACATATTGGAAAAACTTTAAATTTATCCAAAGCTATTATGGATGACATTAACAATATTGAGATGGTTCCAAAGTAATTAAGTGTACATATGGAAACCAACTTCCCTGACTCTTCCCTTATTGATACTGCTCTCCCAAAGCTCTACCCACCCATGCGGATGTCATGACATCACTTTTTTGTGACATTTTAAGCCTCTGTGGATGCGCAAGCGGCTTTGTGCAGACAACAGCAAGTGCGAGCAGAGTGAGCGCACAGGCGGTGCAACATTTGCGAACCGGTAGGGAAGATAAATGAAGGATAGACCCATTCATTTTTTAAAAGAGTGCTAACTTGCTCTTTCCCAGATAAATCAAAGTTTTAAGCCAAGGCAAAGAATCATTTCAAACTCTGTGTGTTATTAACACAAGAATCAGTCAGATTTTCTAATTTCCACATAAGCAAACTACAATGCAATCATCCAGGTTTGTTAATACCACCTACTGGCAGAAACAGTACATGCTTGTTTTCAGGTTGTATAAAAACATGACTATACTAGAGGAAAGGGAACTAGAAATGAAAAGTAAGTTAGCATATTCTATAGAGATTAAAGAATGCTTTTATATAGTATTTTAAAATGCACAACACTTCATTTAAATAATTTATATTCACTTTACCATAAAGTGAATATAAATCACTATATTTACCATAAAGTAGACAGGGATCCCTGCTAAGGGGGAGGGGAATTTATCGTTGTCTAAGAAATATCTACAAAGATCTTGATAATGAATAAAAATAAACTCATCATAAAGTGAAAAGTACATACTTTATTTTCAATCCCTACTCTATTACTAGAGATTGGCACCATCTCCAATTTGGCATTGTTGGGTAGGTTGGCAAATCTCCACTGCAAAGAAAGATCCAGCACAGTCCTCTGAAATCTGAAAAACATACATGCCTATTAATAAGTTTTTACACTGAAGGTGCATCATTTTTTTCAATAAATTATTTCTAAAAGTGATTATATCAATAAATACAGTAGAAGGATAAGCTCTTATTTGGGAAAACAATGATTAAAATGGAAGTTAGTCAGAAAGAAAGGCTAAATTTACATACAGATAATCCCGGATTTATGGCCACTCATTATGGCCAGTCACTGTTCCAAGTTACGGCAGTGCTGAATGAAGAGACTTATGAAGGGCACCTGTAGTTGCAGCTTTTGTAGCACCCACATGAACATCCGATCAAAATTTGGACATTTAACAGCCTACCAGTGGTGGGTTGCTCCTGGTTCTATCTGGTTCTTGCGAACTGGTAGTAAAAGTGACGAGAGGCTCCACCCACCCACCTGGACATCATAATGGAGGATCTGCGCATGTGCTCCCATTGCAAACCGGTAATAAAGGTAAGTAGAACCCACCCCTGCAGCCTACCCACAATTATGACCACAGGGGTACTTCAACTCCCACTGCCTATCTCCTCCCTATCTATGCCCTTCTGATCTTTAGTTCTGTGCTCCATTTCCCCAACTGACCTTTACTATTTCTTGCTCCTGCTGATTAGGCATATTTAGCATGGCCCTTTGCAAGGCAGCTGCTGGCCACATGAGGCTTTTTTTGAGGTCACGCACAGTGGCTTTCTTGAAAGACTGAGATTGGGACTGGGCTGGGGGTGACTAAAGTTTTGCTGTGCACTGCTGGGCTTTGTGCTGTGGCTCAGGGGCCACGTTTTGCAGCCCCACAGATGTAATGCACTATAAAGGTCCTTTGTGTCATACTCCTGGGTTGAGTTGGGGCTGGCCTTTGCATTGCAGCTCAGAGGCTAATTTTTGCAGCCCCAGAACCATGTCACGCTTGTCATCAATGGGAACAAGACAACAGCAAAGGTAAGCTGAGGAGGGCAGAGTGAAAGGTAGCTGCAGCTTCCTGCGACAAGACAAGCAGCCCTAGAGCCATCCAATTCTGGGGCTTCCTGCTGCCAGATTAGGATGGATCCTCAGCTAATAATCACAATGGGGAATACCAGGGCTGCTGCCACTAAGCAATGTGAGCATGTCAAATCTCATTTTACAACAGCATCACTTAGCAACAGAAATTCTGTTCCCAATTGTGGTATAAATAGAGGACTTCCTGTACTGCACTAAGCCATAACATAGTGTGTTCTATTTCACTGTATGAAGCCATGTATTGAGATTGGATTAATGCTGCATGATTCTAACCAATTATGGTTTATTCAACAAGTCATATTTAGGCAAACCATGGCTTAGAACAATATCTGAACCAATCAATGAGTGTGTTTACAAAGAATGCTAAGCCAGATTTTAGATTTGGATTCAGTTATGTCATCCAAACCCAGAGACAATTGAGAGTAAAGCTATGGTTTAAAGCTATTGGAGTGCGGGTATATGCCCACTGATCATTTTTTTAAAAATGAAGGGGCTGGGAAATTAATTAAACTTACATAAAATGATTTCAACAACTCAGTAAATGTCAGCTGAGCAACCAAAATAAAGTTGTCTGGAATACCAGCCAGGAGGAGAATGAGGTACAAACTATTGCCAGGATTTTTTCTGCAGCTGGAACCCATTATATTTGGAAATATTCACAAATACCACTTTCTCTTTCTCATAAAATTAAAGGTAAATGAGAAAAACATAACAATCAATATGGGAACTATAATAAATACTAGTAATTAATAATTATTAACTAATAATTAATATTAAATTATAATGAACAGTCCTTTACCTATTATGCTATTAAGTTCTCCAACAAATTTAAATTTAGAGATTCTAGAACTTTATACCCAAATTATCTCAATTATTAAGGCATTGAGGGGTCTCCCTACTAGAATGTTTATCTTACTGTAAGTAGAAAGAGGAGATATGAATTTCCATTATAGTACAATATAATTTGATGCAATAGTAAATAGTTAACTTCTGTCAAAACTCAATCTAGAAAACATACACATTGAGAATCAGATAAAAGGAATATCTTCGGAATTATTACTATAAACTTTTTCAGATGTTTTTTCCTATAAAATAATGGAAAATGGAAAATGGCAAGCTGTGCATTGGTTGCCAATCTGTTTTCAGGTACAATTCAAGGTGCCAATTTTAACATTATAAACCCTTCATGACATGGGACTGGACTATCTGAGGGACCATCTCTCTGTAGTTACATCAGCTCACTCCATTAGCTCTGGCAGAGAAGGCAGGCTTGTGGGTATCATTCGGTAGGGATCTACATTTGGTGTGTACCAGATGTACCCTTTCTATTGTGGTATCTGTGTTAAGGAATATGCCCCCCCCCCCCCCGCAAAAAATAGCTTTGCCCCACTCCTTTTGACATTCCAGAAGGCCTGACTATATGACCAGGCCTGGGGGTGCCCACAGAACCGAAGACTTGGCTAGATGGCTCCATCACTGAGGTGAGCATTCTTATTCTCTCTCTGCCTAGGGTTTGTATATTTGTTTTTTATAATATTTATCTTTTGGTGTGGATTTTTATGCTTTTATATCTGTTGTTTTTATATCTAGTGTGTTATTCAATTTATATCATCCAGAGTCACTTTTTGTGAGATGGGCAGCCATACAAATTTGATTAATAAATAAAACAGTAAGACTTACTTCAAATCATATTCATTAGGACTAAAATTCTGCTTTCTACAAACTTCTTCCAAGACCTGAAGAAAAAAAATATAGAGAGAATTAATTTGGATTGATGTACAGAAGATATTGCAAATAGATTATTTACTTTCTCCTCACTTATGTGTCAAGTAGGAATTCAAATTCACATCTACATAGGGAAGAACAACCTTTTTTCCTCATAACTTAGATCAACAAAAATGCATTTTAGAATCATATTAATTTCTCACAAATGATATTACTTTTCACAGAAAGTGGGGTATCTCAATTATATTAGTTCTAGACACAACATGGTCATTGAATCATGGCTATAACAAGTGCCAAAATAGAAGTAGTCCTCAATTTATAACTGTAATTGTGCCTAGATTTACAGCCGTAAGTCATAACAGCCATTAAGTAGGCCACCACTTGACTATCACCAATTTTACCACCTTTTTTGCAGCAGTCATAAAGCAAATGTATCAGTTGTAATGCAAATACTACAGAAACATTGTAAATTATGGTCATATGACCACAGGATACTGAAAATGACTGTAAACGTGGGCCCTATTTACCGAGTGTTCAAAATGCGATAGGACTATGGGAGGGGGTCCTTCACCATCAAAGCTTCAAATCCGGGTTGCAAGTAGCCCTAGGATGGTCTGTCAAAACTTTGAGTAGTTTTTAAGTGACTGGTCATAAATCAAGAACTACCTGTAGTTTATGCTAAGAGCCAATAGTTATGGTGTTGAATCTGTATCAAAATACCCATTTGTTTACTACTGGAAATATGTCATAGGCTTATAGTTGTGGGGACAAATTTAGGGAAAACCCTATTCCCTTGAATTTGCAGGCAACGGCTCAGAAAGATTATAAATTGTAAATTGTAAATAATTATAAATTAAAGTATAGGCATCTATCTAATCTCAAAAAAAATCAATCAGATTTGGTTAATATTTAGATAGGAATCATTTCTATAAATTGAACTTGAAAGTTTTAAAAAATCTGGAAGAACGTAGTTTCAAACCACTTTCATAATGCTAATAAACCAGTGTGAATATGTCCATATAGCTAACAGAAGCAGAACTCAACTTGATTACCAGAAATGGAAAATAACTTGTGTGATATAAATTTACTGTGCTTAGTGTCTATGTCTATATATGACATACAATCATACAATTGTTTTGTTTTAGCTTAGTCCAAGATGTCAATATAGTCACTTTTTATGTCTTGGAATGACTGTCAATCTTGTCACTTGTACTTATTGCATAACCTGTTCTTAAAATTTCAAAAATGGCTAAGCACAAGGTGCCAAACCAGTCTGTATGAAAAGAGAATATAACCAAAATTTGTTTGCACGGCAAGAAAAGAGTTAATGTGAACAAGTGTACTTATTTCTATATTCTCTTCCTCCCAGAGAAGTTCAGAAAAAAACACACGTTTAAACAAAATAAATCAAATATCAACAACAACTAAAAACAATTGTGAAATTGTTGCTTTACCTCAGAAGGCACTGGAAACATAGTTACAGAAGTCTTAAATTATGTTAAATGAAAAACATTTATCTTTCATTTACACACACCTCACACAAAAGGTATTAGCCATGACCACATGATCTCCATTGTGCAGGACTCTTTAACCATAAATATTCAAACCCAGAATCTGTTATGCTTGCCATTACAGTGTGTATTCTCATTTTGGCTCAATATGTCAACACAGCAATACATTTCATCCTATCAAGATTTACACATCACACTAAATAAAATGGTTGCTTTTAGTTTGCCTTACTTTATTACATTATGAACAAAACTATTAGTTGTAAGCCATGGCATTATCATTTAACACAATTGGTGAATTTGAGTTTATTTAATGTCATATTTAAAAACTGAGGCTTAATATGCTGTATAATCTCTTAAAGGAATGAACTAGTCTCTGTGTCAAGTGTAGTAGAATATAAATTAGGATCTATTAGGGATATTCAGTTTACCTATGAAATTGTACAAACTGTCTGAAAAGAATCTCACCACTAAATTAGATTGTTGAGAAGAAAGTTTGAAAGAAAAACCAGGAGTCATTGGATATGAACATACTGTTTTAGTTTACCTCATGCTACGCAAATCCAGCTCTTGTGGATCAGCGTTTCATGAGAACCCAGAAAAATAGATTAAGTAAAACATCAGTAAATTAACCATAGGAATCATTTCACGCAAATTTAGCAATTCATTTTTCATCTGGTTTTAAAGTAACAGTAAAATCATTAAATGGACCCCAAAAGTCTTAAGTATCCCAATTTGATTCACTTATATAAATTCTTTCTCTTCAGTTCCTTTTCCTTTACACAGACCATATTTGACAACAGTTAATTCAATTGCTTTTATTATCCCAATTTTTCTGGCTTCACATAACACTCTGACCCCTATAGTAATCATACAAAGCGGGTTGGCAATAAATTAAGTTGTAGTTGGCTAATCTGTGGCTCAATAGATCATGTAACCTACTACTATTATTATTATTATTTCTCAGGGTAGCACCTCCCCAAGTTACACTTAGTAAGGCAAGCCTGCGCCAAACACACTTTGTATAGGGACCACCAAATACACTTTGCGAAGCATAGGAGCACTAGTCCCTTCTGTTCCCCATAAGAGAGAACTAGAATGGTGAGAATCCACAGGAAGAGGCAGTGTTCCACGAAACCCCCTTTGCAAAGAGGAGCATGAGAAAACACAATCCTCATTTGGATAGCACATAAACCCCTTCCCTTCCTCAAAGGCCTAGCTTTCTATTTTTAACGACACGGCCACTTGGCACGCTTTCTGCTTTCCCCCACAACAACATCCTACGGCCCCGAAAAGCTACTGAGGGCAACGACCTGCCCGCAGACCCAATCGTAACTAGCCTGCTCACCTGTTTTCCAGACCGGGGCCAATCAGAGCGAACGCAACCCTCCTACCCACCCCCGTTTTGCCCGTCACCAAGCCCACCTGGATCAGCGCGGTGCTTGGGCCTACTCGGACCGTCACTCGCCTCCCGTTCGGGGCCAACACCGACACGGCGGAAGTAGCCCCTCCGCCGGCCGCCGACATCTTTCTCTAGCTCGTTCACTCTCCTCCTCCTCCCTCCTCTTCCTCCTAATGCAGGCCAGCTTTCCGCCAGCTTCCCCCGCCCCTTGTAGGCACCAGGTTCTTCCGCAACGAAGCCGAATGGCCACGGCTGAGGGGCGCGGCTTCGACGTCGGAGCACCCAGCTTCGCGCTTCATCCCTTCGGGTCTGTGCCTGCCCCTGGCGACCCTTCTCTATCGAGCACAGGTCGAGGGAATCTCTTGGCACATGCAAGGCAGCTTTGCCCGGACTCCCCTTTGGTTAACACATGGATTTGTTGTCCTCCTGGGCTACTGGAGGCGTCTCCTCCGTTGCTCGCATTTTGCCGCCTTTTTCGCTTCTCTTAAGCAGTCCGGAGCTCTTTTTGGCCGTGCGCTTGGGTCGCCCGTGCAGGTGCTAAAATTATACCGGCCACCTGGGGAGGGGAGGAATTTCAGCGTCTTCTACCTGTAAAAAGATGGGCAGGGTTGTAAGTACCCTGAATGGAAGACTTACTTTTTAAAAAATAAAATTGGGTATACCTGCACTCAATAGTGCTTGACTGGATCATGGCTTATTGAATAAACTTCAGTTTAATCACCCACAAAAACAAAGCATATTGATAGGTTGCGTGAATCAAGTTCTGGTCCTAATTGTGGTTGTAAATCAAGAAGTAATTCTAATATCTTTTGTGAAAAAGGCTTATTCCTCTGAAGGCTCTTAAGACTTAGAGCCTTAGAGGAATAAGCCTTTTTCACAAAAGATGTTTTCACATTGTTTATGGAATACAGCATACTAGAATCACTGAATTCACTGACCAGATTGACATTTTCATCTGTAGTGTGTTGTGTTTAGTTTTGGCTAGTATTTATATTGTCCAGATTGAGTTGCTGTATATTTATTGTAATATACTAATATTTAGATTGAATGTTATCCTTTATTTACAGATCTCAAGGCATTTTATCATTGAATAAAAAGTCACATATAAGACTACCACTTTCATCTGGCCAACAACTGGAAAAGCACAATCTGTGTGTTATAAACATGTATTACTGGCAAACTGATTTACCAACTGGAGAGAGTCTACTTCTTTCAAATTTAGCTCTCCCTCTACTTAACAGATTTCCACCTTTATTTGGCTCAAAGACCTAGTGCTTGAAGAACAGGAGTGTCAAACTGGCAGCCTGTGGGTTGGATGCATTACGTGCAGGCCAGGCCCACTCCAGCTCTGCAAACGGGAAAAATGGCACGATATGTCACGTGATGCTGTGAGTTTTACACCCGTGTTAAAGAAGGAACTCCATAGTTGACAGGACTGAGTATAATGTCTATTTGCACAACAGTAGATCCTTGTTCATGGTACAACCCCATTATTGCATTAACTATTAGGTGAGCCTTTTTTTAAAA
This sequence comes from Masticophis lateralis, assembly GCA_030761175.1. NCBI lineage: Eukaryota > Metazoa > Chordata > Lepidosauria > Squamata > Colubridae > Masticophis > Masticophis lateralis. Next base: position 122,855,444 of record JAUDYJ010000002.1, read on the forward strand.
AAGAACCATATGTTTAAGAGTGAAAGAGTGTTGAATACATGGTTACAAGTCTAAATTCAAAATAATTTTATAAGCATTCTGTGGATTCCATAATAGCAGGAGTCTCCATCAGCACGGCATGAAGCCTTGTGTCATCTATTTGGTCCTGGTATGAAGTTCTAAAACCCAAAACTAAATCTAGAGCTGAAATCCAAAGCTTCTAAATCAAACTCCAAGATACGATAACCTTGTATTCAGCATGTTACTAATCTGAAGAACCAAGAGATATTGGGAAATATATCAGCAGTGGTCACCAGCTCTTATTTCTCTTTCATTTTCTATTCTCTCTACCAGAATAGACAAAAATATTAACATTAAAATATTAATCTGGATCTTCTCTGGTGTGCTACATATCTTTCAGGTACATTTTATTTTAATATGAGTCAGTATGGGATACATGCTTTTTTCCATGCTGAAGCAGATCCCAAATAAATCAATGGCTGAATTCACACATCATATTGTGTTTCAGATGATTTTGGCACAGTACATTTTGGGAACCCAACAAGTGTGTGAATTATATTTATTATGACTATTCACTCAAAAAGGGAAACAGAAAAATTATAGTTTCAATATACTTCAATATAATCATTTTAGAAATAGTTTTCATTCTATGCCTCAAATATTAATACAAAGATTGTCTAATTTCCATACTGATTGATAGTCATTCAGTGTTTCTTTTCTAGACTCAGTGCTACTATTGCAAAAACTTCAGTTGATTTCCCAAACAGTTGTATTTAATATGAAAAGACTTTTGTAACCAAGCCACATTATATAAATGTGATTCTTACATCAGTAGCCATGCTATTTTCCTTGTGGAATGTATCAAAAAAGTCCAAGATATAATGTGTAGTTGGCATATCAAAAATTATGAAAGCAGTTTCCTCTTCACTATGTTGAAACATTGGTTAACTCGGTATGTCCCAGTTAGTTTGGATGCAAGTCTTCTGTCCATCTATATTTTCCTCATATATTTCATATATATGAGGAACTTCTCATCACTTCTTATCACTTCTCATTAGATCTATTGCTTTAGTAACATTCCATCAATTCCTGGTTCTCTTGTCTCGTCCATATGTAATTTGTTCCAGTAGCCCACGTTGTCCTGGTTCCCAAACATCTGATACAGATCTTGTTAATCCAGGTTATGTCCCAGATGGCATGATTCTCCTAGTTCATGTCATTCTCTTATTAGTGATAGGTAGCTGAAACATTAGAGGGCCTTATCCCATTTAACCCTATTGTAGGTACTAGCTGGGATTTGATTCCTGATCTCCTACTTCAAAATCCATGCTATAACCACTACACTATCCAGCTGCACCACACACATTTATCTCTTTTTCTCTCCCTCCTTCATTAACCTTTGTAAAGTTTAATTTTAATGGCAAATATAAAATGCTAAATTAAAACATGCTGCATATTAAATTTCATGACTGAGGCATTTGGAAGGGAGATGGGCCTAGCTGGCAGGCCCTATTAGGCTCAGGAGTTTCCCTGCTCCTTAAGTTAAAGTGTTACATATAGCTAGCCTAAGAAAGAAGAGAGAACTGCTACTAGCCAGAATACACAGGGAACAACATGAACTGTTTGGTAGAATAAGGTAGCCACCTTGAGTGGCAGGAATTGTTGAAGATAGTACTGACAAAAGTGTTGCTGGATAGTATAGCATGACTAAACAGTGCTCAGCATACCACTAAAACAGCCTTCAGTGTATCACTGGATAATGTGTACTCTTACCAGTGTCAAAATAAAATTCAGTTCTCAGTGTTGTATAAAATGAGGAACAGAAGTGAACTGTTTTGCCCTTTGCCCAGTGCAGACAATGTATTTGAGTGGTTCAGAGGCAACCCATGTTTTTAAAAGATCATACCTTTAAACTTGCCAGAACAAGGATTTATCATAATTACTTTTTTGAATATACTGTAAAATAAATAATTATTCTAATAAATTGAAAAGGCATAGCCCATTAAAACCAACTGGCATGGATTTAAAAAGGTTATACAGCCAGAGCTTTTTCCTTCACCCAGTCTGAGGCCGGGATGGCCAATGTTCTTCTCTGAAACATACAGCTGTTTTCCATTTTGTGTCTGAAAGTGGCACATCTTTATAAGAACTGTGTAACTTCTGTAAAAAGAACACTCTTTGAAGTAACTTGAGCTCAATTATCCATGTTGCACGATTCAACCAATGACTCAAATTTCCAAAGGCATATAATACAGTAATCACAACTGTTGTAAAGAGGTGAAGGGTCACATTTCACATCCAGCACTACTTCTAATTTGAAATAGTTGGATAAAATTGGAAGCATCAGGGCACAGAAGAGGGGGAAGGGACTACCACCTGGAGCTCATTATAGTTCAGCAAAGAGATGCATTCATTTGAGAAGAGGTGACTACTACACACTTCAATTCTCACTTCTTCCATTGATTTATAAAATAATCCTTGAAGTTCATTTATATCCCACTCTAACCAAAGCTCAACTGTTTTGCCTCTCTTTCCACAACAAAATGCTTTTGACCATCTCCCCAGTCTCTTTAACTTCATCAGCATAAAGCTCAAAAGACTTAGCTAAAGGATCCATAACTCAAACCCAAGCTTTGCTTGTAAAAGATGTCATAGTCTATTATATCTCCAGTGGAAAAAATAGGTAGCATGTGACATAAAAACATTTTTTTCCGGAATCCTAAAGAATCAGTGCCAGCGGACAACAGAGGGCTGAACTGGATGAATTATAAGCCTCCAGATAATGTTGCACTATAATTATCTTCCTTGTCATTGTTTTAAAAACTATAAAATTAGTATCTTGCTTTCTTAAAATATAATTATTTATTCATTTATTTTATTATTAAAATTTATATGCCGCCCTTGTCCCATAGGACTCGGGGCGGCTCACACAATAAAACAACAACAATAATTACAACAATACAATGTTAAAATCCAATTTAAAATTTTAAATTCCCAAATTAAAAACCCTATAAAGGGTCAGGGAATTTGATGAAAAAGCCATGTCTTCAGGCCGGTGTGGAACGTGCGGAGATCGGGAGCTGTCCGGAGCTCGGTGGGCAACCCATTCCAGAGGGTAGTGCATAGAGAATGCCCTTGTCCTGGGGGTCGCCAGCTGACATTGTCTAGCCGACAGCACCCGGAGGAGGGTAGTTCTATGAAAACTCACTGGACGGTGGGAGGCCGGTACAAGGTGGTCCTGCAAGTACTTCGGGCCCATGCCATGTAGGGCTTTATAGGTGAGTACCAGCACCTTGAAGCAGATCTGGAAGGCCACCGGCAGCCAGTGCAGCTTGCGCAGGAGAGGTGTTGCCCAGGAGTAACGGGAGGCTCCCATAACCACCCGCGCAGCTGCATTTTGGACCAGCTGGAGCCTCCGGGTGCACGCCAAGGGCAGCCCGGAGCATGTAGAGGGTGTTGCAGTAATCCAATCGAGAGACAATGAGAGCTTGAGTGACTGTACAAAGGGCATCCCTTCTAGGAAAGAAAGCAACTGGCGCACTAGGCGAACCTGTGCAAAAGCCCCTCTTGTCACGGCAGTTAGGTGATCTACCAAGGACAGCCATAAATCAAGGAGGAAGCCAAGATTGCGAGCCTTTTCAGAGGGAGTTAACAACTCCCCTCCCATCATAAGTGATGGGGTGGCTAGTTCAGGGGATGCTGGAATCCACAGCCACTCGGTCTTGGAGGGTTTGAGCTGGAGCCTGTTTCTACCCATCCAGACCCAAACTGCCTCCAGGCACTTCGACATCAAGGAAAGGGTATCCCTGGGTTGATCCGGAATAGAGATATACAATTGGGTATCATCAGCATATTGATGATACCTCACCCCGAAACTACGAATGATCTCACCCAGCGGCTTTATGTAAATGTTAAAGAGCAGGGGAGAGAGAACCGACCCCTGCGGCACCCCACATGTGAGAGGCCTCGGGCAGGATCTCTGACCCCCCACCCACACAAACTGTGTACTGCCCAAGAGGTAGGAGAGAACCACTGTAGAACAGTGCCCCCCACTCCCAGCCCCCGGAGCCGTCGCAGCAGGATACCATGGTTGATGGTATCAAACGCCGCTGATAGGTTAAGTAGCACCAGAATGGAGGAACAACCCCCGCCCCGGGCCCGCCAGAGATCATTCACCAGGGCGACCAACTCCGTTTCCGTGCTGTGGCTGCACCTGAAACCCGATTGGAACGGGTCTAGGTAATCAGTTTCCTCCAGGAATTGTGGAAGTTGGTAGGCCACCACGGCCTCAACAACCTTCGCTATCAAGTGAAGGTTAGAGAGGGGACAAAAATTACTTAGGGAGGCCAGATCCAGCGTTAGCTTCTTGAGGAGGGGACGTACCACCGCCTCCTTAAGTACAACGGGGAAGACCTCAAAGAAGTGTTGGTAATTAACACTTGTACAGTACAGTATATGGGGTATCTTAAAGAATACTTAATAAAAATAATAGGTTATGATCATCTTGAGTTTGGAGATGCATTTTAGGACATACACTGAAATGATTTGACCTTGCCCTAATATGACCTTATGAGGACTGAAATTCATAGAATTGTTAACATATTTAATAGAAATTGCTGATTGTTGTTGTCAGATATTGCCTGCAGGTGATGCACCAGAGATTAGAAGGGGTTAAGTCTTTACAGACATCACATGTGACTATATCAGCCAATGAACTTTTTTATTGGATTCTTACTCAGAAATCACTTGGATATCTTACCCTCTCTCTCTCATCTGTCAGCAAGACAACAAGTGAAGTTCTCTCTCCTCTCAACATCTGAGTCATACAGTTAGGGTAAAAGAAAAATGCAACAGGACACCCTGTTCATTATTGTATGCATGTATATATTTTGTAAATATTAAAACAACCTTTTTTGAACCTGAAGCTGTATTGACCAAATAACTTCTCATAGAACCGAATGAGCACGACCATCAATATTTATCTGACAGTTGTAGTCACATACTTCTTTCTGGAAATATTCCCAGTAGTTGAAAGTTATTAAAATATCAGGAGATATGGAATCTGTATGTATATATCCTTGGAAAAATAGATTTATTTGCAGCAGTGCCATTTGCCAAAATATTGAACTATTCTTTTAACCAAGATTAAAAGATTTTCAAGCAAACTTCAAATTTTCTTAAGAGTTTTTTACATGATAAATTTCAAGGCTTCCCTCTTCCTTTTATAATGTAAAGTTTATATCACATATAGCTTTATTATTACTGTTATTGAGATTTATTTATTAAGAGTTGAAAATAAATTTGACACTTGCATTTTTGAAATGCAATATATTATTTGTGTTTCTTTAAACACAAAACATCCAAGTGGAAGTACACCCAACTTCATTCAACTTAGTTTATATTCTCTGGTTACTTCTATATATTTGACTATGCCACCAAAGGGTGGGCAGCCAGGTGAGGGAAATTAGTAATGAAATATTCTTTGAGATACAAACACTGCTGCTTTTCTACTTACATGTGACTTGTGACAGCATGATGCAAATATAAAAGAGTAGAGCATCTGACACTTCATCATTTTAACATCATTATGGTTAGGAATAGATGCCATGGGGATTCCAGAGATTAGCAGGTGATCAAATGAGCAGTATATGTGATCTGAGGCGGCACAACACATTTTGAAGTAATTCTTTGAGAATCTGCTTACTATGTGAGGTCATTTTATGAGAAAGATAGCAAAATGTTACATGGAAGAAGAGTTGAATAGACCTCAGGAAAGTATATTTCCTTCATCTACGTCCTACATCTTGCACAGGTCAGAAATGCAAAAAGATGCACTTAATAACATTCTTGGATTCTTTCCGTTGTCTGCAGTATAAACATTCTTCAAAAAAAAGATAAGTGACTTTTTCAGGCAAGGCTTTGTGATATAGGATTGAAATGGGCATTTTAGGCATGTCTGGAAAAGGATCAGAGATCATAAAGCATGAAGAAACTGGTTATTGTGATAGCTTTCAAACTGAAGAAACATAATTTATAATGTGATTTTTAAAGACCAGATAGTTTAAACAGTAGCTGAGTGCTAGTAACTACTAGAATTTGGCATATTTGAAAAACTGACTTTTGTGCAACAACTGTGAACTAAAACAATAAGTCAGCAGAGTTCAGGAACTCCACCAATCCTGCACAAGTCCCCTGTGTCTCTGTGTCATGATATTGTCAGGAGCTTCTGGAACCTAGGAAATTACAGCAATGAGACAATCTGGATTGGAGTGCAGAGCAAATTTCTAGAATTCTGCTGTAGAGAAGCCTTCTAAATACTCATCCGACTAGCAGCACAATACTCATCCGACTAGCAGCACAATACTCATCCGACTAGCAGCAGCAGCACCAAATTGGTCAGTTTCAATTCCTGGGCTAAAATGGGGGCCAGCTAGTCAGTTAGAATTACAGATGCTCATATGATTGTTGTTAATTTTAGTCTGAATTATCCTTTCCCAGAATTGAAGGTACTTTGGCAATAGTTTAATAGTAGTTTACTTTGGAAAAAAACATAGAATTCTGTTAGACTATACAATGAAACTCAAAACTTCACACATTTAGAGTTTGTCCTATGACTAGAGCAGTCTGTAAGGTCAGATAGTCCTTGATTTAACCACAACTGAGCCCAAAATTTCTGTTGCTAACCAAGGCAGTTATTGAGTTGCGCCCAATTTTACAACATTTTTGCCACAATTATTAAGCAAATCACTGCAGTTGTTAAGTGAATCATGAAATCATTAAATGAATCCAGCTTCTCCCATTGATTTTGCTTGTCAGAAGTCAAATGGTGATTATATGACCCCAAGGACAGTGCAACTGTTATAAATACATGCCAGTTGCCAAGTGTCCGAAGTTTGATCACATAACCATAGAGCAGTGGTGAAATCTAAAATTTGTTACTACCGGTTATGTAGGCGTGGCTTGGTGGTGGTGGGGTAATGTGACCGGGTGGACTTTGGCAAAGAAGTTGTAAAAAAATGCTTTCAAAAGGCTCTGACGATCCCAGCTGAGTTGCCTGATCGGCAGAGACTTTTTTTCTTTTAAATGCCTCTCACTATCCAAGCTGAGTTGCCTGATCAGAGGCATTTAAAAGAAAAAAAAACCCTCTGCCAATCAGGCAACTCAACTGGGATCGTCAGAGCCTTTTGAAAGCATTTTTTAACAACCTCTTTGCTCTGAAGCGGTTGTAGAAAAAATGTTTTTAAAAGCCTTTGACGATCCCAGCTGAGCCGCGCAATCATCAGAGGCTTTTATTTTTTTACTTTTAAAATCATTTTTTCAGCCAAAGGGGTTGTAGAAAAAATGCTTTTAAAAGTTAAAAAAAAAAGCCTCTGATGATTGTGTGGCTCAGCTTGGCATGGAGAGGAGCAGGGATTTTTGCTACCAGTTCTCCGAACCACCCGCCTCCATCACTACCGGATCGGGTAATCCGGTCCGAACCAGGAGCATTTCACCTCTGCCATAGAGATACTGCAACAATTGTGAAAACCAGTTATAAGTCAATTTTTCCAATGCCGTTGTAATTTCAAATGATCAGTAAATGAATGGTTGTAAGTCAACCATTGCTACTTTTACAGTTTGATGGGTATACAAATTCATCTGTAATTTTTCAAAACTGATATAAATCATGCAATTGTACACTCAATTGCAATTTTTTTCTCTAGAAAAACATAAAATATAACAACTTTAGTCTTCAATGCAATAATTTTCAGATGCATGCTTTGATTTGATTGATTTGATTTTATTACATTTCTATATCTCCCTTCTCCCGAAGGACTCAGGGTGATGTACAGCCATATTAAAACAAACCCAACACAAAAATTAAAAACCATTAAAATAATTTAGAACAATTGGCCATTATTAAAACCCCTAGCTAAAACCCCTTTAAAACCAATTTAAACCCCATTAAAATTAATTTATTGGGACAGGCCGGCTTAACGGAACAATAGAGTCTTCAGAACACAACGGAAGGTGCGGGGGTCGGGGATCCTTCCTATATCTGGGGGCAGCTCATTCCATAGGGCAGTAGCCCCCACAGAGAAGGCTCTCCCCCTGGGGGTCACCAGCCGACATTGTTTGGCCAACGGCACCCTGAGGAAGCCCCCTCTGTGAGAGCGTATCGGACGGTGGGAGGCATTCGGTGGTAGAAGGCGGTCCTGTAGGTATCCCGGTCCTAAGCCATGGAGCGGTTTGAAGATTGTGACTAGCACCTTGAAACGCACCCGGAAGACCACCAGGAGCCAGTGCGGCTCGCGCAAGAGAAGTGTTGCATGGGAGCGACAAGTCGTTCCCATAACCACTCACGCGGCCGCATTCTGGACTAGTTGGAGCCTCCGGGTGCTCCTTAAGGGGAGCCCCATGTAGAGAGCATTACAGTAGTCCAGACAGGAAGTGACAAGGTCATGAGTGACCGTGCGTAAGGCGTCCCGATCCAGAAACTGGGAAATCAGGCGAACCTGATAGAAAGCCCCCCCTGGCCACGGCTGTCATATGATCGTCTAAAGACAGCTGCGTATCCAGGAGGACGCCCAAGTTGCGAACCCTCTCTGAGGGGGGGCAAGATCTCATCCCTAATAGCCAGCGATGGTATCAGCTGGCTATATCAGGGCACCGGAAACCACAGCCACTCAGTCTTGGAGGGGTTGAGTCTGAGCCTGTTCCTCCCCATCCAGATCGGCACGGCCTCCAGGCAACGGGACATCACGTCAAGGGCATCATTGGGATGGTCCGGGGTAGAAATAT